>CM040124.1:143027364-144438332 GCA_022559845.1 Amorphophallus konjac
AATCCTCGAGGATCCCTAGGAATCGGCAATTGATGACGTCGCCCTTCGTGCCGAGCAATAGCCTCCCGAGCAGCAGCAGTAGGAACCTCCTCAGATCTCGATCTGCTCTCTCCCTGTCAGCTAGGTCCTGGCAATAGACTGCCCTAGCACCATCGATCAATCTCTGTGAGAATCGCTCTAAGGACTCCCCTGACCTATGCCTAGCATCCCCTAAGCCCATCACTGTAGTCAGGTCGGTGCGGAAGATAGTCCTACACTCGCTAGGTGTCTCGTAGACCATCTCTAGCCCTAGCAGCCTCTGGGCGAGCTCGGTATAGTCTGGCAAGGTGATCCCGCTCACTGCCTCCCCGTCTACCCTAAGTCCAGTGATCCTAGCTACATCCTCTAGGGTAGGGACCATATGCCCCCAAGGCATCAGGAATGCCCGGCTAGTCCTATCCCAACGCTCCCTCAGAACCTGGATAAGTGGTAGGTCGGGTCTGACTGGCTCTATGCTAAGGAAGGCCTCGAATCCCATAGCATCTACCCTGGCTCTCTGGAACTCGGGGAGGCCGTAATATGCTGCTCGGACCATGACCCAGGAGATCCGTGTCCTCATCAACCCCTGCACGCATAAAGAAAGAAATTTTGGTTTAATTGTTCAATTGTTCCTGTTGAAATCCACTTAATTGCCTTGGTTGAGATTTTGATGTTTGATTTAATTAACGACCATCCCCAGGTCGTGATTTGTTTAATTGGTGCCCTTGAGGAGGGCGTGGTTTCTAAGTAAGATTTGAATTAATGACCTACCCTAGGTCGTTGTTTATCTAAGAGGCGCCCCGGTGGGAGGCGTGGTTCTGAGGTTAATTTCTAAATTCCTAAAGGTTTTTCAACTGACGCCTGTCTCAGGGTCGTCATTTGTCTAAGTAGCGCCCCTGAATGAGACGTTTTTCTTAAATGGGTTTTGGGTTTTAATAATTTATTCTAGAATTAATGAAATGGACGACCATCCCTATGGTCGTTCTTTATTGAATTGATGCCCCGATGGGGGGCGTTGTTTTCCAGGGTTGTGAAAATAAAATTAAAACAGCATGCGATATTAATCATGAAAAAATATATAATTAAACAAAGGCATGGGAATTAACAGCATGGTTGATACAGAAAAATGATAATTTAAATGGACGACATGCTCTAGGGCGTGTTTTCATGATTTTAATTATTTTTCAGGAAATAAAATGAATTCACGACCCAGGTATGGGCATCTCTTCTTGAATTCACGACACCCCTGGGGGCGTCTTCTTTCTGAGTTGCAGGTCTTCTAGCCCGAGGGCTATGGAAATTGAGGTAAAAATGATAAAAAAAAATGGAAATTGGGTTGGAGGCCTACCTTGTGGCGTTTGGGTTCTTCCCGTGGAGGGCGTGGCTGACGAGGCCGCTGGAGTTGGCCGGGGCGTGGAACGGCCGCCGCCGTGGACGGTGGCTCGTCATCGTCTTCGTGATCACCATCATCACCTTCCTCCTCACCGTCGTCTTCGTTGCCCTCTTCGTCTTCCCCGACATCATCTTCTTCGTTTCGCCCTCCGGCCTCGTCGCCGGCTGTCGCCGCCGGGTTTTCCTCGGCCGCCGCGGGGGGGGGGGGGGGCTTTCTCCTCGTGGGCATCTTCGCCCAAGTCCACGACCTCCGATGCGGCCACCCTCTGCCGTTTAAGTCCGTCGGCCATGGTTAGGGCTAGGGTGTAGAGAGGGGATGAGAGATAGAGAAAGAGAATGAGAAGGATGGGGGGGTTTCGGTTAGGGTTGCAGAAGAAAGAAGAGAAAGAGGGAAAGAGGACGAAGGAAGAAGAGGAAAGGAGGGAAAGTTAAGTCGAACGGTCAAAAAGAATTAACGACTTGAGGAAGGCCGTGTCTTATGGAATTAACGACTGAAACCAGGGCATTTCTTATTAATTGACGACATTGCTTAAGGCGTTATTTTTGTTTGCATGGGGAATGATAACCGTCGTCAGACGCATTCAATGGGGATTGATTGATGTGATGGGAGTGATGATTACTGTTTCTGAGTAACGACTATGTCTGAGGCGTTATTTATATAAAACGTGGCTTTTCTGAAGGCGTTACTTTTGGAATTTCAACGAATACTTTTTGGAATATAAATCGAATTAACGCCTTGTCTTAGGACGTTATTTAGTTAACGCCCATTAGTGAAGGCGTCAGTTATGAGAGATCAATCATTGAAGATGACGTTGGTTGAGGCGTCACTTTGTGAATTCACGACATTGACTGAGTCGTTATTGCAACAGAACCGCAAGTTATTGGAAGATTTGATCAGAATCACTGTGTTATTGGCTCAATCAGAAAATTATCATTGATCTATTGGAAGAAAAGATTACATTGCTTAAATGAGCCGCTTTGGGCCTGTGGAACGCGCTTTTTTTGCTTTTATATATATATATATATATATATATATGGATTTGTTATTTATTGATTTATTGGCGTGCCAGTCACCGGGGTGACAATTTTATTATGCGCTCGATCTGACTTTTAATCAGTCGATTGTGAAGTCCGAGTCGGGACTCGAAGTCTGTCATACCATAAAGGCTATGACGTTAATTACGCCCTTCCTAAGAAGGACAACCCTTGATTAAACGCCAAAAATAGGAGGAAGGTAGCGGCAAAAATAAGACTCAAACGAGAGAGAGGGTTGGTTCATCAGCAGGGCGTTAAATGGCCTGAGTGAAGCGAGGATACATCAAATGCGGAGCAAATCCGGCGGCATGTCCCCATTACCTTGGACTATGCCAGATGGGGATAGGAAACCACCCATGCAGCGGCAGGATGGGATCCGTAAAAGATCGGGTATATCTAACTCGGAATCCGGATAAGGACCGGTGCGACATGACACACCCTGTGCAGGCGCGATGTCTTATTGATATCCCCCTTCGGAAGACCATCGGAGAACATGCAAGGGAAGAACTCCGTGGGCCAGCGGGGTTAGGAGAGAATACCATGATCACTCAAGGTGATGTGAATGAATTTTGGCAGCATATCCCCTTTATCCTGGATTATGCCAAGAGAAGATAAGCCATCATCCACGGGATGCCGGGATGAAAGCCGGAAAAGAAGGGGGCACCAGGCCCGGGGCCATCGCCCACATCCATAGCATCGATTGATGTTCCTTCGGAACCCGTCGGAGCACATGTAGTGACATAGCCCTTTAGGTCCATAAGGTTAAAAAGAAATCCGGATCGGAACAGAACAATGTAGGGGAGGTCCTCCCCATTGATTTATTTCCTGAGGGATGCCAAATGCTCTCTGTATATTCCTCGGGTGGGTACAACATGGGGATCAAGGTCCAGACCAAGAAGAAAGAGGTTCTCGGCGTGAGGGTTCAGAAATATGGCATGGCTTCTCGGTGCGGGCTGAAGGGAGTTCCCAGCGCGCCACGCAGGGGGCTCTCGGCATGTGCTGAAAGGGGGAAGATGAGGATCTCGGCGCGAGAGTTCTCGACGCGCTGAGGGCCGCGCTGGGAACTATTCACGGTGCCGGGAGAGTTTGGCGCCGAGAAGGTGCTGGGCTTGAGTGCCGTGAGGACTTATGGGGTTTTACGGTGCTCTGTTCTAGGGATTTTTCTCAAGATTCAGACAGTGGCTGGAGAATGGATTCAGGAGGCAAGTGAGGAAAGAGCCAGGGGCCTACCAGGTTGACAGTAGGGGGTCACAGATGAAGGGGTTCGAGGGATTAGAGTCACCGGGCCTTTGAGCTCTCAGGAACAGGCTTCACGCCATCAGTATTACCGACCATCCAGGAGATCGAGAGATGACAACCTCTGATCCCTGCAATGGCCCTAGTGGCTTGCGAAATTTGAGAAGAAAATCACGGACTCCGCGACATTTAAATCATCGATGACATTGAGGGAGAGAGGGGGGAAACAAGGCCCAAAAATCCACAGTGAGGATTGGGGCTTTGTTGGCTCCGTCCCATCTTAAATAGGCATGTGTATAAACACAAGGGATTATCAGAGTTCTAAGCATTCGAGCAATCAATGTATGCAGGGGACGACATATATCCTGAGAGAGAGAGAGATAGAGAGGACAAAGCCCAGGGATCCATGGAGGTGAGGATCGGAGCTCTGTACCAACTCCCCCGGGGCTGCGAGAGAGGCAAGCAGTAGGGAGTACCTATCAGCCGCCAGGACTACCGACAGACACCTGAAATCATGGACTCATCGATCAAAAATCCGCAACCGAAATGATAGCTACCACGATCATCAGAGAGGGGTGAGAGAAAGAAACTCGAGCTTCTACTCATTCCACCATCGTTATTATTCATACTTCATTGGCTACAGCGAGATAACTCGGACGATAGTCGAAAGGAGACTTTGAACATCCTTCGAGTAGAAAAAATCCCACATACAAGGGTAGAAAGAATACATGAGGGAAGAAAAGAAAACCCGTTCGGAATAGCAGGAGGATGGGGGAGGGCGGAGCATTGACTCCTCTCCCTCCCCGAGCACCCCACCTTCTCCTTCTCTCGAGCTTCGCAGCAGCTTCTTCACTCGCTCCCTTTTCTTTCTTTTTTTTTTTCTATCTATTTTCTGGATGAGGTTTCTTCTTTTTTTTTGTCTCCCCTCTCTGTGTGTGTCCCTCTGTGCGTGATGAACAAGGGGGGGGGGGTTTATAGGCACAGTAGCCCCCTTCTCGACATGGGTCTCTCAGTGTGCACATATCAGGTTCCCGGCGCGCATCTTGCGAAGGCTCCCGGCGCGCATATTGCGAAGGCTCCCGGTGCAAAGGCTTCTCGGCGCCAGTCTTGGGCCGTGGTGAAGGGCTTTCGGCGCCATGGCCCATTTAGGCCCCCGACTCCTTTTTTTATTGCTCTACTTCTTTTTATCGCTAGGCTTCAGGGATGCCTAATCTATCTTTTCATTTGTCAGTCCTTCGAATCCGCCAGAACGGGTGATGGTCTTTTTAGTTGATGGGTTGACATAATCTTATCAGAACATTGCTGGGGTTCTCATCAGTCAGTAGACTGTAATTCTTCATCAGTATTGCCGTCTGAGTGATGACAACACTGGACATCAGCTTGGCCGGGGAGGGCTTCAGCCGGGTGGTAGCTTTAGTGGCGACTATTTTGTAATTCTGGCTTTGCAGGAATCTCTGAGAGCTTCATGTCTGATTCAATCTTTTCTTTGGTCTCATCTTTGTTCTCAGTTATATTTCAGGTGTCAACAAATGCCCCTCACCTGTAGGTAGCGGGAATGCAGGATAAGTGACACGGTGCCTGCAGGTGTACATATCATTCAGCATCTGAACCCTTTCTCAATTTGCTATTATCTGGCATCTTTCATTTCTAGCTTGGAATCTTCCTTTCACTAGCAAATTCTGTAATCTCTTTCAATTTCATTCAGTCCCTTTGGTCTGGATGCTCTCGGCACGGATCGCCCGGCTTGTAGCTTCTCGTCGCAACCACTGATAGGGGTTCTCGGCGGCACTTCTCGGCACGCCTTTTGGCCGAAGTGGGCTCTCGGCCTGGGGTTCTCGGCGGCATTTTCTCGGCGCGCATTTTGGCCGAAGGGAGCTCTCGGCCTGGGGGTTCTCGGCGCGCATTTGACTGCGCCGAGAACCTCTTCCCCTATGGCTTCTATTTAAGGCGCCGAAAGCCTCCTTCCTTCTCATTTTCTACTGTCTCTTCTCTCTCTTCAGTTTCTTTTCCTTCTCGGCGGTGGCGGCGAGTTCCTCCCCTCCGGCCATCCAGCTTTCTTCCCGTCTTATTAGATTTCACCCGGGTAGGACGTTCTTTGGGGATTTAATCCCCTTTTGCTTCCGGGATCACCCCCTCTTGGTTGGTGACTCCCTATTCTCCTTGGGCAAACCCCGAATAAGGGGAGATGCTGCTGAAATCTTAGGTCTTTTACTTCACATTTCTTTTTCCTGACTGCAGATATTGCAATGGCTTCCGGCTCTACTGCTGCATCCTCTTGAGCTGTCGGGGCCAGTTCGTCAGCCCACCCAGATATATCACGGGCCACAGTAAACTGGCTGAATGTGCACAGTCTAGACTTTGGATATGACAAAATCGCTTCCGTTGATGAATCGTCTGATTCTGAAACCGACACGGTGTCAACATCCCGGGTATACTCCACTGTCATGGAAACATGCTTCAGACGGGGCACTGATTATCTCCCGGATTTCCTGAAGGACAAGCACTTGATGTCATTTATCCGGACTTTCACCGTGGGTGGAATGCGGGACTATCGAATAGCTCGTGCAGTTGAAGCCGTAATTCTAGTCGAGAGAGACAGCCTGAAAGATTCTGTGTATCGTGGGAAGGCTATATATCTTCCCGGGGAGAAGCGTGACTGGGATGCAGTCCTTGGCATATCGGAGCTGGAGCCGGAAAAGAAAATGGTAACCCGGGCCCCGGAGTTCACACCTGCTCGGTGGGATAATGCCAGTGGCCGAGTTCATAGGGAGAAGCCCGGCTATGGTCTCTTCCTGGCACCAGTAAAGTGGGGGGGGTACTGCGAATAGCCCTTTGTGCTGAATTGTTCGGCCGTTCAGTTCAAGTATCATTTGGCCGCTGGTTGGTTTGGAGATACCAAGATCACTGATGCCCACCTATTTCGAGTAGGAGAAGTGGAGTTTACTGAGTTTGTTCTGAAGGAATATGCCCCTCTACTGATCAGAGCCAGGGTATATCACAGTGTCTTTGCTTCCAGATTTTGATATCCCATATCCCGAGGGTTATGCTGTGGAATGTTTGAAGTATTCTTCCCTTTATTCAACATATTTTATACAGCAGAGGGTGAGACATCTCTTGACCTCTGGAGTCTATCACAGCTTTCCGGACTGCCTATTGATGGCGAGCCATATGAAGAAGTCTGCTTGGCAGATTCTGAGAAGGATAGTTCCGATGGTGAAGGCAAGTATTCCCTCAGCTTCTCATACCGATATCTAATGAAGGCATATCGCTCCATCTGTCTTGCGTACAGTAGAGGGTCCTCCAAAGGCTATCATCCCCGAGAGAAAGGCAGCAAGCTGAGGGTCCGGATAGGGCAGTGGATTCAGTATTTCTTTGACGGCCCCTTGAAATATGCAGACTTCCCTTCCATGGGTCCGACGGCCAGCAAGCAGATAAGGGCTCCTTGCTATAAGTTAGCGTTGCCATCTTCACTGCATCGTGTAGGTAAAGGTGGTCCAAATCCAGCAGGGGTGGACCCTATCACACATTGTGCGGCTTACTTCACATTCTGGTTGTGCACTTTCGCTCTCCCTCAAGGGGACGAGACAATCATCCGGCCAGAAGCTATATACCCGGCCTGTCAGATGGCCTGGGGGATGAGGCTGTCACTTTGCCCAGTGGCCTTGTGTTTAATCTATAAATCTTTGGGAGATCTGTACAAGCATCGGACTCCCCGCTCTTTGAGGACCGTGGGCCCCTTTCATTTCTTCAATGCCTGGGTCTGCAGTCTATTTCCTGAATTGGCCCCTAGAACTATGCAGGC
The DNA here is from genome assembly GCA_022559845.1 of Amorphophallus konjac. NCBI lineage: Eukaryota > Viridiplantae > Streptophyta > Magnoliopsida > Alismatales > Araceae > Amorphophallus > Amorphophallus konjac. Next base: position 143,034,848 of record CM040124.1, read on the forward strand.
GGATACAATGTTGACCAGAATGATTGAATTTGCCAGTGCCGAACCTGGCTCTTTTTCTGACCAGTTGTTTAAAATAAGGGGCCGACTGATAAAGGTGCCGGTGGATGCCCCTGGCAGCATTCATTTCTGGAGCTTGGCAGCAGGTTCAGCTCCTTTGGTTCATTCTCAAAGAGAATGCAAGATGGAAGAGGTAGAGACCTATGTTCACCCCGTTTCAGGGGCTAATGCTGTTCGGTCTATTCTGGAGCCGGAGCTGGTCAGATGGGCCATGGCCATTCGACCCAGTGTTTTAGTCTTCAGGAAGGGTGGTCTGCTTCTCCTGGAACCATACTACCCATTCCGCTTTGGGCGAAATTTTGGCTATGATCAGCACATCCCTACCTCAGTTGCTCAGTTTCCCCTGGATAGCCGGGCTAAGCATGGGTCCACCATTGTCGGCGATGGCCGGTTGTGGTGGGATTTCTATCATCGCCAGGATGGCGCAGTTTTCAGAGTTCCCACTGTTTCCAACCGTGTTCCCTGTGTAACATCAGAATACATCAAATGGTGGAACATTCGAACCAGCTTTTACAGGGATAGTAGAGGTGCATTCTGGGACGTGGCCGAGCGTTCCTTTCTGAAACAACAGCCTGGGCCAGTGTTTGACATCCCCGAGGCCCACCTGAAAAGGCTTTATTCACAGCACCAGAGGGAGGCGGAGAACTATCTGGCCCAGCGTCGGGCTTCGAAGGAAAAAAATTCCGACCCGCCTGCTCCTGTCTTTGCTGCTATCAACGAGAACACTTTCATGCAGAGCTTGAAACATCTGTGCCGTGTAGGGGGCGCTCATTTGGAGGCGCAACAATACCCATTTCCTGTCGAAGAGCCGCTCCCGGTAGTAGTCCCTTGGAGGGGTCCGACAGATAGATTTCATCCATATAGGACGTTTGTGCGTAGGGAGGACAGGACTCAGACGTACTACAAGCAAACGTCTTGGCTGTTCATTCTGCTGAATTTACATGGGTTGTCTGCGGAAAGCCCGCTAGCCGGCATCTTGAATAAGCCACTGTTCATCTCCTTTCATTATGTCGACGGTTGGGGCATGGACCACCTCGACTTATTTCGATGCCTTGACTCACGTGGTCATAGTGGTCTAGTAGCTTTAGTGGAGAAATGCCAGACATTTGGTGATGTCTATTGGCTTATCAAGGAGGCTGCTTCCCGCTCCAAGGAGGTAGCTTATCTGTACTGGCCGCTCTCTGTCTTTTATGATGGCCCCGCAGGTATGATCTTTTCTTTTCTGACTGTATTGCTTTCTGCTAAATATTTAAACTCTGCATTCACTGACCTCATTGCTTCTCTGCTGTCTTCAACAGACAGGCCGGATATAAAGCGACAGGGGCTATACAGAAAGATCATTGCGCAGGCTGAGAAGCTTACTTATTTTGAAGTCCCTGTAGCAGCACCGACTACCACTCCCCTGCCTCCTAGCAAGAAGAGAAAGGTTTCTGCAGTCAAGGCTGCAGTCGGGAAGGCCAGGAAGGCCAGGAAGGCCAAGAAGGCTCATGCTCAGTAGTCGGCTTCGGTAGCGATGGACACTGGGACCCCTCTCCCTGATATTCCCTCATTTGATGAGTTTGAATCTCAAAGGGAGGCTGCTCAGACATCGGTTCAGGGTAACATCAATAGCATGCAGTTGCATTCTTCATCCTCTTTTGCTGGATTTCAAAGAAGTCCTTGAATCTGACCCCTCCCTTTTGCACAGCCCAAGAGCCAGTTGTGGCATCTTCTGTGGTGGAGACCAGGCTGCCTTCTCCCACGTCGGCTAGTGAGGCGGAGGGTAAGCATGCCTTTTTCATCTTTTCCTGCATATTTCAATTACTTTTCATTGTCCCTCTCACAAGCTTTTCCCTATAGTGACGGTCGGGGAGGAGACTGAAATTACGGGAGAGGCTGGCGATATCACTCAGCCACAGGAGGGTCATAAGACCCAGACGAAACGGGGCCTCATCCCTGTGAGGCGTATAGTTACCCGGTCTTCTTCCAGGCAGACGTTAGAAATGGTGGTCCCGCCTGTGGATAGTGTAGAAATCTCTTCTAGTATCTCCGCGACCACTTCTGAGGCAGATGGAGAAGAAGCAGGTTTCAGCGAGAGCGAGACGGAGGGTGTTTCCAAATCAGAGGCCCCATCCGCATGCACCACCATTGTTCCATTATTCACCCCCTCCAAGTTGTTGGCGCTATCTTCTGAGGAGGAATTACAAGAAGAGTTCGCCGGCTTGGATACCGAGGCAGATATAACTCCTCCTTTTGTTGCTTCAGCAGCGGGACTTTCTTCTCCTCTGCACTCCTTTGAGGACATTGACATTACATTAGAAGTGAGTCTCTTTTCTTCTCCTCATTGTTTCCCCTTTTTATCTGCTGCTTGATGCTGTATTGATCTGTTCACAGGAATCCCCTGTTGCTAGCCCGGTGATGACTGCAGCCTTTGAAGCCACTCTGTCTGACGCCTTGGCCATTGTTCCTGCTTCGATAGTAGCCCGGGCAGGCGTTCCTGAGATAATCTGCCCTATGCCGGTGAGGGTGCAGTCCTCTACGGACTTAGCATTGTTGGACTTGAGGACTTCGGGGGAAAGCCCGGCTCTCATCAAGGTCCTGGATTTCAGAGCTGAGATGGACCCAATTAGGGGTTCCGCCTTTATACCGGCCGCAGTGCTGACCATTGCGCCTGAATCGGCAATTCCCATAACATCAATCATGGAGAGTGAACCCTTGCCTCTCCGGGCTGTGACCCCTGCAGCCTTGACATTGAAGGAACTGGCTGTTGCAGCGGGGGTGGAAGAAGGAGAGGTAGCCGTTACAGAAATTGGAGTATTGTCTATAACTGCCCCGGAATCTATCTCCATACTTTTGGAATCTGAGGAGGAGGTACCCTGCGAAGAGGATGTTGAAGGTGCGGGTATTGCATTAGAGACCCAGGAAGCAACCACTCCGGCACTTACTGGAGTCACCCCGCGAGCATTCAAACGATGACCCTCGAGGAGATGGAGGTGGAAGGTCCCTCGGCTTCGTCAGAGGTTGTGGAGAGAGCTCAGTTGGAGCCTTCGGCAGACCTCCCGTCTTCTTCTTCTCAGCCAGATATCACCTTATGGGCAGACATTGACAGTGAAGTAACCTTTGAAGTGGCTCCACTTCCCTTGCTTGGCTTTGCTTCACCTGAGAGTTTTGTCTGGCAACATCTGGACATGTTGCGCCAGCTAGTGGAATCCCAGCCCGGACTAACTTATCCGCAGTTGAAGGAGATAGCCGAGCGTTTCACCGCCGGTTTACAGGCAATGGGTTGTCCTCTAGAAATATGGACCCAGCGGGTTGTGTTGTTGTTAAAATTTGTACATCGCCGGGATTTCTTGGCACACATTATGTCTGACAGACTGGCGGCTTTGAAGTTGCCAAGGATGGAGTGCAAATCTGAGCTAGAAAAAAAATGAACTTTATTCTTCAGGAGCGACAGTGCCAACTGCAGTCTCTGGCGCAGCGGGAGTAGTTCGTGCGCGGCCGAATAACCATTCTGGAGGCTGAACTGTCTGGTCTCCGAGCTGAGCTGCCGCAGATAACAACTTCCCGGCCGCAGCTCGAGGAAGAAGCAGCTCTATTGGAGGGGCTCGACTTCATGAACTAGGGGACGCCCCCTATGTGGGTCTTCTGGCCTTCGAAGACATCTTCCGGCGGCCATGAATCATTTCTTTTCTTTTTTCATTTGTGTTCTATTGTGATACAATGTCTCCTCGGGGACCCTCTATGTACTCCCTTTTTTAATGAAAAGGACTCTTTGGCTCTATATGTATCCATCTCTTTTTTTCTTTCTTTTGCATGTGGTTTTATCACTGTGGGAAGTGGGGTAGTGGTTTTAGCAGTCCTTCATGCGAATGACTCGTATTAGGCAGGAGAGCGTCCACCCCTTCATAGAAAGGATGGGGGACTCGCTCCACCGCGTGACGGCATCCGAGGAGGTGCTTAAACCGAATTCTGTTGGTAGCAGCAAACGTCCTTCTTGGCCATATGTGCCGCGGGGGAGACAACTTGCAGGAATATGAATAAAGAGGTTCCATCAGAGTAGACGTAAGGTCTAGACTGGGCAGAGGTTATAGCAGGCGGGACATTAAAGGGTGTATAGTTTTCATCAGGACAGACGTAGGGTCTGAACTGGATAGGGTTTCATCATTGATCGGGCGAGGTGCCGGTCGATCAATAGCTTGTTCCATCATCGATATTGGGCTCATATCGATGCAAGGGAGCTTCATAGGTTTCATCAGAATAGACGAAAGGTCTAAACTGGCAGGATTTCATCATTGATCGGGCGAGGTGCCGGTCGATCAATAGCTAGTTTCATCATCGATATTGGGTTGATATCGATGCAAATAAGAGTTGAAGTTTCATCAAAATAGACGAAAGGTCTAAACTGTGTAGGGTTTCATCATTGGTCGGGCGAGGTGCCGGTCGACCAATAGCTGGGATGTAGGTAGAGGTGTAGGTCTTGTCAGGATAGACGTAAGGTCTATTCCAGCAGGTTCTATCGCGGGTGGGACTTGGCCAAGAAATACATAGGTTTCATCAGGATAAGCGTAGGGTTTATCCTGGTAGGGTTCCATCGTTGATCGGGCAAAGGGACCGACCGATCAAGGGAAGGTTTAGGAGTTTTCATCAGGACAGACGTAAGGTCTGAACTGGCCAGACTTTATCAGACTGGTGACCGATTTTATTGTCGGTGGGATATGTGAAAGGAGGGTATGTAGATTTCATCAGGGCAAACGTAAGGTCTGTCTCAGAAAGGATTTATCATCGGTGGTGCATAGAGCCAGATGACTGACGGAAGGCCTCGTCAGTGAAGGGTAGGTGAAGGCAACGTGCCGGTTGGCATGGAACTTCTGAATTACCACATTACCGACCCAAGCGCCCTTTCGGGTTTTCACCGGAGCCGGCCCCCTCTTGCTTTTGCCCACGCGTCCTTTCAGATTTTCACGTGGCGGGGTACCCGATTTTACCTGCAGTGCCCTTTCGGGTTTTCACCACAGCTGGGTTTTAGCCCTTTTTGCCCTTATCCAGAATGCCTGAACAAGTCTGGCGGGGTATCTCTATTTTCAACCCCATTTTTTTGTACTTTTTTTTGTCATTTTCTTTCTCTTTTCCTTTTTCATTGTCTTTTCCGGGACCAGAACTTTCATCCTATGGACCATGGCGCCATATGTTTATTGTGGACACACGATCATTGATGTGGGTGCCAACATCAATGCAAAGGGAAGTGGGGTTTCATGATCTATCCAGACGAAAGGTCTGAATCGATTTAGAGGATATAAGTAGCAGCTCGGGCACGAGGCCGCTTGCTGAGAACATGAGTTTCATCGTTAATGTGGGGTTTAACATTAACGCAAGGGAATAGAGTTTCATGATCTATCCAGACGGAGGGTCTGAATAGATTCAAAGAGCAGTGTTGTGCTATGTCAGAGCGGACGGAAGGTCCACCCTGGATGGATTTTAGCGTCGATCAGGCAGCGCGCCAGCCGATCGATAGTAGGTTTCATCATTGGTATTGGGTTCATATCAATGCAAGGATTTCATAGGTTTCATCGGGATAGACGTAGGGTCTAGCCTGGACAGGTTTCATCGCTGATCGGGCAGTGTGCCAGTCGATCGGCAGGGAATTTCATCATCGGTATTGGGTTTATACCAATGCAAGGATTTCATAGGTTCCATCGGGATGGACGTAGGGTCTAGCCCGGATAGGTTTCATCATCGATCGGGCAGTGTGCCAATCAATCGGCAGCGAATTTCATCATCGGTATTGGGTTTATACCAATGCAAGGATTTCATAGGTTCCATCGGGATAGACGTAGGGTCTAGCCCGGACAGGTTTCATCGCCGATCGGGCAGTGTGCCAATCGACCAGCAGCAGGTTTCATCACGGCGGGACGTAAAGAGATATGCAGATCTAGTCGGAACAGACGTAAGGTCTAAACCGGACCGGTTTCTTTGCCGATCGGGCGGCGAGCCCGTCCACCAAAGGTGGGTTTCATCATCGGTATTGGGTTTATACCAATGCAAAGGAATTCATAGGTTTCATCAGGATAGACGTAAGGTCTAAACTGGACATGTCTTATCATTGATCGGGCGGGGTGCCGGTTGATCAACGGTGAGTTTCACCATGGTGGGACTTTGGATAGGGTGGATGAGGGTCTCATCAGGATAGACGTAGGGTCTATACTGAGTGGGTTTAATCGTTGATCGGACAAGGTGCCGGCCGATCGACGAGGAGTTTGTGGTGGGAGACGAGGCTTTCTTTGGGGTTACCACATTACTGACCCAAGTGCCCTTTCGGATTTTCATCGGAGCTAGCCCCCTCTTGCTTTTGCCCACGTGCCCTTTCGGGTTTTCACGTGGCGGGGTACCCGATTTTGCCTGCAGTGCCCTTTCGGGTTTTCACCACAGCTGGGTTTTGGCCATTTTTGCCCTTGTCCAGAACGCCTGAACAAGCCTGGTGGGGTATCTCTATTTTTAACCCCATTTTGTCTCTTCTTTTTCTTCTTCCCTTTTTCTTTTTCTTTTTTTCTCTCTCTCTTCTTTTTTTTTTAGAGAGTGACAGGTCAGAATGTTATTATATCACAATAAGGGGTGACTTGGCTAGGGTTGAGTGCCGCTAGATCAAGGAAGGGTAGCTCGACTAGGGCGGAGTGCCGCTAGACTGAGGAAGAGGGCAGCTTGGTTAGGGCGGAATGCCGTTAAACCAAGAAAAAGGAAGCTTGGCCAGGGCGGTGTGCCGCTAGACCAAGAAAAGAGGGTAGCTCGGTTAGGGCGGAGTGCCGCTAAACCAAGAAAAAGGTAGCTTGGCCAGGGCGGAATGCCGTTAAACCAAGAAAAAGGTAGCTTGGCTAGGGCGGTGTGCCGCTAGACCAAGGAAAGAGGGTAGCTCGGTTAGGGCGGAGTGCCGCTAAACTAAGGAAGAGTAGCTCGGTTAGGGCGGAGTGCCGTTAAACCAAGAAAAAGGTAGCTTGGCCAGGGCGGAGTGCCGCTAGACCAAGGAAAGAGGGTAGCTCGGCTAGGGCGGAGTGCCGCTAAACCAAGAAAAAGGTAGCTTGGCCAGGGCGGAGTGCCGCTAGACCAAGGAAGAGGGCAGCTTGGCTAGGGCGGAGTGCCGCTAAACCAAGGAAGAGTAGCTCGGTTAGGGCGGAGTGGCGTTAAACCAAGAAAAAGGTAGCTTGGCCAGGGCGGTGTGCCGCTAGACCAAGGAAAGAGGGCAGCTTGGTTAGGGCAGAATGTCGTTAAACCAAGAAAAAGGTAGCTTGGCCAGGGCGGTGTGCCGCTAGACCAAGAAAAGAGGGTAGCTCGGTTAGGGCGGAGTGCCGCTAAACCAAGGAAGAGTAGCTCGGTTAGGGTGGAGTGCCGTTAAACCAAGAAAAAGGTAGCTTGGCCAGGGCGGTGTGTCGCTAGACCAAGGAAAGAGGGCAGCTTGGTTAGGGCAGAATGCCGTTAAACCAAGAAAAAGGTAGCTTGGCCAGGGCGGAATGCCGTTAAACCAAGAAAAAGGTAGCTTGGCCAGGGCGGTGTGCCGCTAGACCAAGGAAAGAGGGCAGCTCGGTTAGGGCGGAGTGCCGCTAAACCAAGGAAGAGTAGCTCGGTTAGGGCGGAGTGCCGCTAAACCAAGGAAGAGTAGCTCGGTTAGGGCGGAGTGCCGTTAAACTAAGAAAAAGGTAGCTTGGCCAGGGCGATGTGCCGCTAGACCAAGAAAGGGTAGCTTGGCTAGGGCAGAGTGCCGCTAAACCAAGGAAGAGTAGCTCGGTTAGGGCGGAGTGCCGTTAAACCAAGAAAAAGGTAGCTTGGCCAGGGCGGTGTGCCGCTTGACCAAGGAAAGAGGGTAGCTTGGTTAGGGTAGAATGCCGTTAAACCAAGAAAAAGGTAGCTTGGCTAGGGCGGAATGCCGTTAAACCAAGAAAAAGGTAGCTTGGCCAGGGCGGTGTGACGCTAGACCAAGGAAAGAGGGCAGCTCGGTTAGGGCGGAGTGCCGCTAAACCAAGGAAGAGTAGCTCGGTTAGGGCGGAGTGCCGTTAAACCAAGAAAAAGGTAGCTTGGCCAGGGCGGTGTGCCGCTAGACCAAGGAAAGAGGGTAGCTCGGCTAGGGCGGAGTGCCGCTAAACCAAGAAAAAGGTAGCTTGGCCAGGGCGGAGTGCCGCTAGACCAAGGAAGAGGGCAGCTTGGCTCGGGCAGAGTGCCGCTAAACCAAGGAAGAGTAGCTTGGTTAGGGCAGAGTGTCGTTAAACCAAGAAAAAGGTAGCTTGGCCTAATCACTCGGGGAATGTCGGTTGTGCCGCATCATACAGCTTTAGATGTCTTCCGTTGAGTGGTGAGAATTGGATTTCCCCTTGATGGTTAACAACCACATAGGCCCCTCCTTCGTAGACCCTCTGTATCACATAAGGACCTTCCCAGTTAGGATTCAGCTTTCCTTTTGGGTTGGATGCCATGACTTCTTTTTTCTTGACCATGACGAGGTCACCTTTCTTGAATTCTCGTCCTCTTACGAGTTTGTTGAATGCAGTGGCCATGCGGGCCTGATACATTTGGATACTCTTCTGGGCTCGGAGGCGCTTCCCTTCCAATTCAGCCAGTTCTTCTAGTCTTCTTTCTACATTGGTCTGTTCACCACGGGCCAGGCCATATTGGACTGCCACTCTGAGTGACGGGACTTCCAGCTCTAGCGGAACCACTGCCTCTCAGCCGTATACTAGCGAGTATGGTGAGCACCCTGTAGGTGTCTTGAAGACAGTGCGGTATGCCCACAGAGCTTCATACATTTTCTCTTCCCAGTCCTTCTTCTTGGAACGGTCTACCTTGGCCAGCAAGGTGCAGAGAGTTTTGTTAAAAGCTTCTGCCAATCCGTTTGCCTGTGGATTGCAAGGAGTGGAAGTCCTCCATTCGATCTTATACTTCTCAGCAAGCCGATAGACCTTCTGATTTCTGAAATGACTTCCATTGTTAGATATTATTCGGCTGGGGATCCCGAACCGGATGATAATGTTCTGCTTGATGAATCTGGCGACCAGTTCACCAGTCACCTCTCTTAATGCTATAGCCTCCGCCCATCTGGAGAAGTAATCTGCTATGGCCAGTATGTACTTATGTCCGGCCGAGGAAGTCGGCAGTGGCCCGACTACATCAGTTCCCCATTGTGCAAATGGCCAACTGGGAACTATAGGGTGCAGAGTTGTAGGCACAATAGCATGCTCCTGGCATTTCTGGCATGATTTTGCAAATTTACAGCAGTCCCGGGATCTATCAGTATCCTGCTCAGCGGCTGACAGTTAAGGGAACCCTTCATATACAGCGGTCTATTATGACTGGAATTCGGGATTAGCATATCATCTTCTGTGAATGTGATCGATGGCCCAGAATTCACTTCTGTTATGAGTGCTTCATATTGTGCCGGCGACTGCAAGGCATCCACAATTGCTTGGCGGGCTTCTTCACTCAGAGAGAGGATTTCCCAGATGGAGAACCTGGTAGGGAGCTTCTTCAGCATCTTCATGATTCGACTGCCTACCCGGACATTAGACAGTCTCATTTCTTCTGCCCATCGGGGTCTTGGAGGTTCATGTGGTGCCTGTGGCCTTTGCTGCCCAGTCCCAGTTTCATTCTCTTCCTTTGTTTCCCGGGAGGCTTCTTCTGTAGCAACAGCCCGTGGCTTTGCTAGAGGGTCACTTCCTTCATTTTCTTCATGCTGCTTCTGCTTCCTAACTGCAGTCTACTGGCATTTATTGCTTTTAGCTGGAGCAGTGTAAGCCAATTGCTCATTCTCCAAACTGGACAAGAATTCCAGGAATGAAGGAGCTTCTTCTTTCTCTTGGTACAAGCTGACAGGGGGAGGAACCTGGACGCCTCGTACCTCTGGTTCTAGGATCTGATAGGGTTGCTCCTCTCTGAATATAATATTATGATTAGCTGGTGGTGGGCGCCCCCATCTTTTCCCAGAACGTGTTGCATGGGCTGAGGTAGAGGCCTCAGCATGGTTGGCTTCTAGCGGGGCATTTGATGCTTCAGCCTCATCATCCTCCCCGGGCAAGGAAAAGAGCACTGACAGAGTGTTACACTGTACTGTCGTGACTTTCTTTCCCTTTTTGGACTTGGGCCGTCTCATCTTCTTCTGGGAATTTGGCTTTGCCAGCTCCTGCCCCCAGAAGGGCTCAGTCTCATATTTTCTTTGTTCTGCCTCTGGCTGCTCTTCAATTTTCAATTCTTCGAGCTACTTCCAGAGTATATAGTCTTTTACCAGCAGGTGTTTGGGCTTTTTCTGCTCATATTCATCGAGCTCATTGATATACTGCTGTAGACGCCTGGCTGCAGGACTTACTTCTTTATGTGCGGGTAGGGGAGTTTGTCTCCTCCGGTTGTGAGTAGGGATCCGGAAGACTGGCCCGGTCTCAGCTATGCGCCATACTGGCTTTACTGGAGGCGGTTCAGGCCTTGGTGTGACACCTCGAATAATCACCCCGCTGGTACTGGCTGCGGGAGTTTTCCTTCTATTCTTTATGGGTTTCGTCTGCCATCCCTCCTGATCCTTCAGTGGGGTGAGGAAACAAGCTTCATAGGTATGCATGGTACATTCTTCAACGGCTTCCTTAGGCAGCTGCTGGTAAATTGAGATCATATTGGCAGCCATTTTCCAGGGCGGAGGCTCATGTGGATGAGGCGGCTTTACCTGATAATCTCCCAGCTGCAGCTCGCCCTTTTTAACCATTCCTTCCATGATATCTTTGAAGATATAACAGTCCTCAATTACGTGCCCCAGCGCACGGTGAAATGGACAGAACAGCGGATCATCTTTCTCTGCCGCATCCTCGGGTTTCTTCGGTTCAGGCAATGTTACCTTGTTGAACTTATATGCCCAGTTAAATAGTGTTGCCGTCTTATCCTTGGGAAAAGAGTAAGCCTTTTTCATCTTGTCTCTTAGAGAGACCCTATCTTTTCTTTCTGCTGCACCCTCAGGCGGTGGAGCTTCATCTGCCCCCTTCTTCCCCTTCTGCTGCTCGAAGGTTCTGAAATCGACGGTGTAGCCTCAGAATGTGATGGTCGTCGATCATTAGATTTACCTTTCAGCACATTGGGAACATTGGCGGTTGGACGTTTGGACAAGAACGTCTCAACCTCCGCCACTATATTGTTTAATCAGTCAAATGTTCTGACATCTGCACCGATCATCTTTTCTAGCACCTCTCTCCTGAGGCTCTGTTTACATATCTGCACTGCATCTTCTTGATGAGGGGGTCTTCTGCATCTCATGGCTAAGTTCCTCCATCTTTTGATGTAGTCCAGTGCAGTTTCATCTTGCTTCTGCCTGGTTGCATATTGCTCTGCTATTGTGATTTCTCTTTCAGTGACATGAAATCCGTCACGAAATTTTCTTTGCAGATCAGGCCAATCAACCACCGATCCAGCTGGCAGGCTTGAATACCATTCAAAGGCTAACCCGGTAAGGGATGAGCCAAAGAACTTAAGCAGATAAGCTTCGTCGACTGCCAGGTCGCCCATGATTGTGGTGTAGTAAGCTATGTGCTCTCTGGGGGAGCCCTGGCCATTAAATTTTTCAAACTTAGGCGGCTTACTGACGCCTGGAGGTAGTCTCTTAGCAGCATATTGGGGAGGATATGGCACCTTGTACACATCATAGGTACTAACATCATCGCCAGTCTTCTCAGACAGCTTCATCTCCACAATTCTTTCAATCATCAGCTTGTGGGCTACGGCTGGATCTATGTCTTCTGGGAAGAAGTGAGCTTGTTGCTGACTATGAGGAGTTGTCATCACAGTGGCGCGCAAGGTGGGCGCGGTAGGCTGTGTCTGAGACGCAGAGGGCTGAGCTACTGTTTGCTGTGGAACAGGTTGGCTCGGTGCTTTGCCCTTATCAGCCAAGAGAGGATTAGCTGGGATAGCCGTCTCTGTTGAGCTGGAAGTATGCCCCACAGGCTCGGCTTGCTTGGAGACCGGTGTAGCTTCATGTCTCTCATTGAGCTATCTTCTGAGAGCATTGATCTCCTGCTGGTATCTTCTGAACATCATCTGGATCATGGGATCCAGGGTGGACGGGATCTGTACATCTTCTGAAGTCCCTTCAGCATCATCAATGAAGGGATTATCTTCCTCTTCCGTTGTTACCACATTAACTGTCATAGTGGTGATCTTATAGGCTTCATCATCAGTTTTCATCTTATCTTTCGTCGCTTGGCCTCTTCTTGTGACAGGCCCGGGTCTGGTTGCCAGCCTGAGTAGCTCGTCCGGTTGAGTTGGTAGCATGTCTTGCCCCCTGACAAGTCCAGCAATGTTACAGGTGAAGATCTGCATCTTTCCCTTCTGCCTGTAGACTTTTCTTTTTGCCTGGTCGGGGTATTTGAGTCGGTCAAAGACCGATATTCTTTCTTCAGGTTCTTCCCCACACAGGTCTTCTTTCCCATATCCGGCCCTTCGGCCTTCCCCATAGTCATTGGAATCGGAGGAGGAGACTCCGAGCATCACTTCTTGAAGGTTTCTTCCTCTTCTTCATCCATGGTACCCAGGGCACGGGATAATCTTTGCTGACTGAGGGCAGAGTTCCCCAAGTAGTGGAAGTAGTCTTGGACTACTTGTTTCATCTCCTCTGGGTTGTGCCTTTGTGGCTCTGGTTGGAGCATCAGTCTTTCCTGGCCTCTTTGCTGATGAGCCAGTCTTGCCACCTGAGCATTCAGATGCTCGGCTTTGGAATATCTAAATATATCAGCCTGTCTGGAATAGGCTCTTGGCCTTCTTGGAATGGCAGCAGCGACTGTTTCGCTTGTTCTCATTCTTTCTTCTTTCTCAAATCTTCTGTCGCCATCCTGGCAGCAGTTGGCAGCAGCATCATAGTTCTTCCTTTGCCATCTTCTGCCCCCAGCCCTGGGATGGGGGACCGAGAGGTCTTGCTTCTGCTCATATTTTCTGCCCCTCATCCTGGGGCGAACAGTGGTCAGATTTCTTTCTTCATTTTCTTTCTCATCTTTCTTACCCCAAGCCCTGGGGTAAATAGCAGCATCATCTCTTATGTCTTTTCCTTCTCTTCTTCTGCTTCCTGCCCTGAAGCGGGCAACAGCATCCTCGGTAGCTTTCCCCTCATCTCGAGTTGGGGCCCAGCTCTGAATCTTCTTTGGTCGCCAGACCTGTTTATATCTTGATGGCTTGGGCGCCAGCGGCTTCCTCTCGTCAGTTTCCCAGTTGGCCCTCCTGGTGGCCAGAACTTGGAACTTGTTGTCCATCTGGACGGTCGGGACAATCCTGTCCGGCCGGACTTCTCTCGGGCGACCGTTGAGGTTCACCCTAACGTCACCCATCATCATCGTCTTCCCAGAATTTGAAAGACGACGGTCGGCAGTAGCATACCGGCTCCTCTGGTTAGTTCTTTTCTTCATTTGGGCAGCAGTGGGGACCGTGTCCCTCCTTTGAACATGATGAACATAGCAGGCGACGGCTGTCGAGGTCGTCCTCTCTGGTAAGCTACCCTTGTTATCAGCAGTCTTCATCGGGGCACTTGCAACAGTGCCTTGCTCGTTGTTGTCGACCTGCAGAAGGTCGGTGAAGACGAGGCCCAGGCAGTTGGGCAGCCCGACAGCAGGGGGCATCGACCCGAATGACAGCGGTACCGCCAGGTAACCCTCTCGGACATGCACATCGATCGGTTGTTGGTCGAAGCATACGGACATGATTCCAATAGTCGTTGTAGCTTCCTGAAAATAAGGAAAGCGCACAGAATCAGAAATTTGAGGGGGGCCCGCTGGGCCTCCTATTTTTGGCGTAGAGATGAAGGGAGACTTCCTCCCACCGGGGGTGCCAAACTTGTGGAATGCGCTTTTTTTTGTTTTTGTTTTATATATATATGGATTTGTTATTTATTGATTTATTGGCGTGCCAGTCACCGGAGTGACAATTTTATTATGCGCTCGATCTGACTTTTAATCAGTCGATTGTGAAGTCTAAGTCAGAACCCGAAGTCCGTCATACCATAAAGGCTATGACGTTAATTACGCCCTTCCTAAGAAGGACAACCCTTGATTAAACGCCAAAAATAGGAGGAAGGTAGCGGCAAAAATAAGACTCAAACGAGAGAGAGGGTTGGTTCATCAGCAGGGCGTTAAATGGTCTGAGTGAAGCGAGGATACATCAAATGCGGAGCAAATCCGGTGGCATGTCCCCATTACCTTGGACTATGCCAGATGGGGATAGGAAACCACCCATGCAGCGGCAGGATGGGATCCGTAAAAGATCGGGTATATCTAACCTGGAATCCGGATAAGGACCGGTGCGACATGACACACCCTGTGCAGGCGCGATGTCTTATTGATATCCCCCTTCGGAAGACCATCGGAGAACATGAAAGGGCAGAACTCCGTGGGCCAGCGGGGTTAGGAGAGAATACCATGATCACTCAAGGTGATGTGAATGAATTTTGGCAGCATATCCCCTTTATCCTGGATTATGCCAAGAGGAGATAAGCCATCATCCACGGGATGCCAGGATGAAAGCCGGAAAAGAAGGGGGCACCAGGCCCGGGGCCATCACCCACATCCATAGCATCGATTGATGTTCCTTCGGAACCTGTCGGAGCACATGTAGTGACATAGCCCTTTAGGTCCATAAGGTTATAAAGAAATCCGGATCGGAACAGAACAATGTAGGGGAGGTCCTCCCCATTGATTTATTTCCTGAGGGATGCCAAATGCTCTCTGTATATTCCTCGGGTGGGTACAACATGGGGATCAAGGTTCGGACCAAGAAGAAAGAGGTTCTCGACGTGAGGGTTCAGAAATATGGCATGGCTTCTCGGCGCGGGCTGAAGGGAGTTCCCAGCGTGCCACGCAGGGGGCTCTCGGCATGTGCTGAAAGGGGGAAGATGAGGATCTCGGCGCGAGAGTTCCCGGCGTGCTGAGGGCCACGCCAGGAACAATTCACGGCGCCGGGAGAGTTTGGCGCCGAGAAGGTGCTGGGCTTGAGTGCCGTGAGGACTTATGGGGTTTTACGGTGCTCTGTTCTAGGGATTTTTCTCAGGATTCAGATAGTGGCTGGGGAATGGATTCAGGAGGCAAGTGAGGAAAGAGCCAGGGGCCTACCAGGTTGACAGCAGGGGGTCACAGATGAAAGGGGTTCGAGGGATCAGAGTCACTGGGCCTTCGAGCTCTCAGGAACAGGCTTCACGCCATCAGTATTGCCGACCATCCAGGAGATCGAGAGACGACAACCTCTGATCCCTGCAATGGCCCTAGTGGCTTGCGAAATTCGAGAAGAAAATCACGGACACCGCGACGTTTAAATCATCGATGACATTCAGGGAGAGAGGGGGGAAACAAGGCCCAAATATCCACAGTGAGGATTGGGGCTTTGTTGGCTCCGTCCCATCTTAAACAGGCATGCGTATAAACACAAGGGATTATCAGAGTCCTAAGCATTCGAGCAATCAATGTATGCAGGGGACGACAGATACCCTGAGAGAGAGAGATAGAGAGGACAAAGCCCAGGGACCCATGGAGGTGAGGATCGGAGCCCTGTACGAACTCCACCGGGGCTGCGAGAGAGGCAAGCAGCAGGGAGTACCTATCACCCGCCAGGACTACCGACAGACACCTGAAATCATGGACTCATCGATCAAAAATTCGCAACCGAAATGATAGCTACCACGATCATCAGAGAGGGGTGAGAGAAAGAAAGTCGAGCTTCTACTCATTCCACCATCTTTATTATTCATACTTCATTGGCTACAGTGAGATAACTCGGACGATAGTCGAAAGGAGACTTTGAACATCCTTCGAGTAGAAAAAATCCCACATACAAGGGTAGAAAGAATACATGAGGGAAGAAAAGAAAACCCGTTCGGAATAGCAGGAGGATGGGGGAGGGCGGAGCATTGACTCCTCCCCCTCCCCGAGCACCCCACCTTCTCCTTCTCTCGAGCTTCGCAGCCGCTTCTTCACTCGCTCCCTTTTCTTTCTTTTTTTTTCTATCTATTTTCTGGATGAGGTTTCTTCTTTTTTTTGTCTCCCCTCTCTGTGTGTGTCCCTCTGTGCGTGATGAACAAGGGGGGGGGGGGGGGGGTTTATAGGCACAGCAGCCCCCTTCTCGGCATGGGTCTCTCGGTGTGCACATATCAGGTTCCCGGCGCGCATCTTGCGAAGGCTCCCGGCGTAACGGCTTCTCGGCGCCAGTCTTGGGCCGTGGTGAAGGGCTTTCGGCGCCATGGCCCATTTAGGCCCCCGACTCCTTTTCTTATTGCTCTACTTCTTTTTATCACTAGGCTTCAGGGACGCCTAATCTGTCTTTTCATTTGTCAGTCCTTCGAATCCGCCAGAACGGGTGAAGGTCTTTTTAGTTGATGGGCTGACATAATCTTATCAGAACATTGCTGGGGTTCTCATCAGTCAGTAGACTGTAATTCTTCATCAGTATTGCCGTCTAAGTGATGACAACACCGGACATCAGCTTGGCCGGGGAGGGCTTCAGCCGGGTGGTAGCTTTAGTGGTGACTATTTTGTAATTCTAGCTTTGCAGGAATCTCTGAGAGCTTCATGTCTGATTCAATCTTTTCTTTGGTCTCATCATTGTTCTTAGTTATATTTCAGGTGTCAACAGGGCCTCAAGCTTCTTAAAGCTATTACATAAGACTTCCACTGATCTCTGTCTTCTTCTGAGTTTTCCACAGGATGATGTGTCTTGTTGATTTTCCACAGAGCTTGGATAGTTGTGCACTCTTCTCCATCTTCATTGCTGCCGAGATCCTGTATCTTGATCGGAGGGAGATGAGATGGATCTTCAAGCCTTTGTCATGGAAGCCCGAGTTGAGGAAGGCACCGATGTGAGTTATACAAGATAAATTCTGAAGCGCCTATGAGTCGAAGGTCCGTCCCGGGAGAAAATCTCGCACAGAGTTCTTGAGTCTTGAGTATTCCCGGGGCGCAAGTGAAGAGGTTCTTTGGCATCACTTTGAGGTGTTCCCTCCATTCCACTCTCTTCTTGATTTGAGGAATCCGGTTCGTCACCCTATTGCTTATTCCTAATGAACCGGTCATGTAAGAGAGTGGGCTTTTTGAGAAGATTCTTGAGGATTGTTGGGCCTCATCACATGGATCGAACTTGAAGTGGAGATCTACCCAACTAGAGAGAGCTAGCATGCATCCATAGATTGGTCTCCCATTGCCGCCGAGGTAAGCCCAATATAGAGATAGGCTAGGATAGCCGGTCCAACTCTCTCTCCTTCCCATAAGCTCACTATTGCGCTTAATTGGGCCTCCTCCAGGAAATCCTCCGTGGATGGGAATAAGATCGCTCCTGCCAAACATATCACGAAGGCCTTTGCTACACGTTCGATCTCTTCTTCTTCTTTAGCTTGATCCGCTCTCTTGTACACCCATGAGGCAAGCTTTAGAAGATTAATTCCTTTAGTGACCTTGATTTGGTTCACTAAGTTTGGGCTCGGTATCAATGTGGTTAATAGTTCATGTGAAGAAATTGGTCTTGGCATGATGGCCATCTTCTCTTCATCCCCTTGCTTCATCCTCTTCAAGCCCAAGATCAATTGTTTGGTTGGAATTGTTTTAATTAAGCACTTATGATCATATCTTGAGGGTTATTTCTGATCATTGTTATTTGTGCTAATGAATTTTCAAGTGCAGAAGAGTGCAGGTTTGGGGATGCTTGGATCACTCGTCGGAGTAACATCATTCTTTTCTTATATTTCTTTCCTGTAAGCATTGTTACTATATGGTATTTTATGCTATTATAGCATATCAAGGACCTTGTGGTTCTGATAAACCTGGAATTTGAGTTCCCCTTCATCAAAAACGGTGATAATTCCAGGAGAGTCTTGATCACACGGATAGGCCGTTGAGTCATTAAAGGTTTGGGACGATGGTTCCACTTTCTGGATTGATGCGCGGACAAACGGGCTTCGGCTTAGTGTCAGCTCAGAGATCTGAATTCTTGACCAAATCTAGATGGCTTAGCAATATTATCCTTGATTATTTTATATTTTTAGTTTTTTTAAGTTTTTCTTTTAGCCCAGCATGCATCATATAGGACTTTGAGCTTCGTGCTGAAAATCTTCATATTATGGTAATAATGAAGGTCACTCGCTCTTGATTGAGTTGACATGAGATATTCCATTCCAAATCAAGTACTTTATTCTCTTTGAAGCCGCTCAGGCTATTTCCTTGAAACTGTTCCTTTGCTGGGTCTTTATCTCAATTCTCTTTATTTTTCTACAAATCCACCTTGGTTGTAGCACGTCCACATTGGCTGGTAACCGCTCTCCAATGGTGTCTCCCTATCGTGCCCACGTGCACATTTTATTTACTTAGTTTAGTCTCCTTTATCCAACAAATCGATGCTTCCTTGGAATCACCTAGAGTTGTTTCACTTTGAATCTTGGAAAGATTTTCCAATGCTTAGTGTCTGAGGCGTGTCACATCACACCTTGGCATCTACTTATCAGTTCGCTCCACTTCATTCCGCTTGTTGCACTTTCTCTCCATTTCATCTCACTCCCTTCCAAAGCAGACGCCAAGGCAGGGCAGCTGTAGACACGTCAAAATTGACGCTTTGTTGATTAAATCTCATGTCACTATGATAATACCCCAAAGTGAACTTCAATATTTCTATAAAATAAAGTTTTTCTATTTTTGTGTTTTTTGTGGTTTATTCTTGCATTTTTTGGTGATTCACGACTTGAAGAAGGGCGTGTTTTAAATAGAGACCTAATCTGGGGCGTGTTCTTAAGAAAGGATGACCACAGATACGGGCGTCAATTCCTGGTATTTTACGAGTCCCACCCCGATTTGAAAATCAATGATTAATGTCCTTCCTCAGGGCGTGTTCTTAATCAACGCCTTTGCTTCAGACGTCTTTTTGTAATTTTCAAATAAAGAAGGTTTTATTACAAAAATTGAATCCAGGAAGTGACGTCTTAATCCTGGTCATGTTTTGAATTAGCGTCCTTGGGCAGGTCGTCAATTGTTGAATTGACGTCCTTCGGTAGGTCGTGTCTCACCCTTTCGTGTCCTTCTTAAACTCACCTTTCCTGAAGAGTTCCCTGCCTTTATTGGTCACTTTGCTCAATCTGGGAACTAGAGTCCTTGCCGTTGATAACCACTGCCTATTCTTATCTTCCCAAATCTGTGATTGAAACCCTATAAAAGGATTCCCTAGTCAATCTCGCGCGAGGTTATGGTGTTAGCAAGGTCGCTGGGATCATTAGTCGTTAATCAGAGAAAGCGCAGAGAAGAGTTTCTCTTCATCCGTGTGATCTCTTCATCATCTTCCCTCTGCTTCCTGCTGCTCCGGTGGTTCTCCCTTTACTGTTTACAGGAACAGCAGGGGTTCTCTCCTTTGTTTGTGTTTATCTTCATCGTATCATCAACGTCCATCATTTTTTTTCTGTTGCATTAGTATTGCATCTCCTCTCCTCTCCCTAATTCTCCAGGGGTTTTAAAACCAAACAAAAAGGTGCGCATGCTATATTCTTATTTCACCATCATATTGTTTATTTGGATTGATACTACACTCACTCTCGGTTGATCCACTTTTCTTTTATTTGTTTGTTCTTCGTTTCAAGGTAATCAACAAGGAAAACCCCCTTCATCGGCCGGCCGATAGAAGGTGGAGGAAGGAATTCACATCCATCCCGCATCCTATTATCACCAGGTATTCGCGACCATCTTTCTTCTTATTGAGGTAACCCCTCTGGTGATCACTCTCCTTATTAGCACCACGTGCTCTTTTACCCCCTCTTTCAGTATTCTACTTATTATTCTTCATATTTTTATTATTACTCTTATTCTCCTTTAAGAGTGGCTTTTCCATGATCCACAGCGTTGGAGGTGCTTCAAGCAAGGCCGGGCCCGAAGCCATCACTGGTCGACCCCTCTCCTGCGTCTGGGACCCCTCCAGGTGTGCGCAAAGCCCCGCGAATATCTGCCTCAAGAATAGGTCCTCCATCTGGGCCGGAAGCTTCGGGAGAGGCGGAAGCGGAACTATTAGGTGGGGGATGCCTCCCGCTTGCACAAATGCCGCGAGGCTCTCCACCTCCGGGCCCAAGACCGGAGCCGACTCCTCCACCACTATCAGACCAATGGCCGGTCTCCGTTTGGCGACGGCCTTCCGGACGCGGCCTGACGTCTTCCCTGGCTTTGGCATTGCCTAACCGTGTGGAGAGGAGTCAGCTACTCGCTACCTAGAATAAATCATGCGGGGACAAGAGGCAGAAAGGGACCCCAAGGCCCACGTGCTTACCTCGGCCACCGGAACGATGCTGCCTTCAGGTGCAATCTCCCCCTCCTCTAGAGGCTCGTCCGCCATTCTACGGGCACTCGAAATTTCCACAGCTGACTCCTGCTGAAGGGCTTCGAATAAAAGGGCTAGCTTGCCCAGGCCCGCATCAGCCCCCGCCGGGCGGTCGACCGGCATAGATGGAGCAGCTTCCTCCACAGCCTCCGGCTCAATTGATTCCTTAAAATTTGGGCATAACAAGAACGAAGTCAGTGGGCGACCATAGAAGGAGTCCTGTGCAAATAAGCTTACACTTACGGCAGCCTCCTCCATTAGGCTTAAAGAGCTAGCAAGTGAAGGGGCCTTGAAGATCGGCTCGGGCAGCTCAGACGTCTCAAACACGCCCTCGCCAGAGGCCACTTCGTCGAAAGAGTAGTCATAATCTACCTCTTCGCTCGACGAAGACTCAACTGCCACGGGTTCTTCCCTCTCTGGCAAGGGGGCCTCCACCTCGAGATCGGCGATCGGCGCGTCCTCATGCGGGCTGGGCGAGGCTGGTACCCCAGACTTCAACCTCTTCCTCACATACATGTGCGTCGCCGGGAGATGTAGGTGGGGGCCCAATAGCCCAATAGTTGCCGCATCATCGCCTGTCGCATAAAGGAAAAGGCGGGTCATATCAAAGCCAATGGGTTCCTAAAGAATGAAGGAAGTCAATTAAGTAAACAAAGATAAATACCCCCTTCGGCTTCTACAGCACGGGGCGGCTCACGGGCTTCCTCGATAGGCAATGCCTTCCCAGAGGTCGCAGCCGTGCCCTCGCCCGGGGTCAGCACAGGTGCCGGCTCCTCCGTACCTCCTGAAAGAAAGAGGTGAAATTGTCATATGCGCATAAAAGGGCTCGCCCTGGGAGACAAATAAATCTGAAAGGACGTCGGCGGTCGGTGAGCCTCACCAGCATGGTGACTCGGCTCAGTCCGGGTGACTTCAAATTCCTCGAAAGACAAAATGGGAGCCACCGGGGAGACGGCCATCGGAGCCGGGGACCCCTCGGCCCGCCTTCGCTTCGCCGCTTGCCGTCCGGTCGCTTTGGCGGCAGCCAACGCCTTCTTAATGGGCGACTTCGCCTGAGACCTCCGCTTGGTTTGCATTGGGGGAGTCAGGGTCGGCGCCGAGGTCGCCCCTGCCACGACCGCAGCTTCACCCATATCAGGGACGGGCACAGGAACCGGCTCCTCCACGTCAGGAATGGGTATGGGCGCGGGCTCTTCCACAGAGACTGAGACAAAAAGAGACATTCAGGTGTCAAAACCTTGCCTCAAAATGAAAGTAAAACCTTAAAGTACACTGATGGTTGGAGAGGCTAACCGGCAGGTTGGCTCGGCTCGGTCTGGGCGACCTCAAACTCCTCAAAAGATTGAACTCGTGGCGCCGGAGGAGCGGTCATCGAAGCCTTAGCCGCCTCGATTTTTCGCCGCTTCGCGTCCCACTGCTTGGCCGCTTTGGCAGCATCTACCACCTTCTTCACAGGCGATTTGGCCTGGGACCTCTTCGCAGCCTTGGGCAGGGGAGCCGTAGTCGGAGCTAGCAGTGCCGCCTCAAAATAGGCGGGCTTCTGGACTAATCGAAGGAGATTACGGTATGTCGCCATCTAGGTGCTATCAGGGTGGTCTGTTAAGAAGAATAAATATACACACATATGGTTAGCATCCGATAATCTGCTAAGGTCGCAGCAATGAGAATAAAAGAAGTGGGAAGATTAAATACCGCGAGGACCGGTGTACAACCGAAGCGTTATCGGCCAGTAGCTTAGGGACGGCTCCTTGTCCCGACGCGCCACCTCTCGGACCAGCCAGCACACGTCTTCGATCTTCTGGCAGCGATCAGTGAGAGCGGCTAGGTCCACATGCTTCTTCGACGAGAGGTGGCAGAAAAGGTTGAAGTGGTCCATGCCCCACCCGTCGGCATAATAGTATGAGACCTACAGGTGCTTGCCCAGAATGACGGCCGTCTGATCCTCGATCTTCAGCCCATTCACCCGGAGGAGGACATATAGCCACGTAGTGTCCTTATAATTTTCGGGCTTCCTCTCCTCCCGCCTCATAAACGTGCAGTATGGACAGATCGGGTCTCTCTCCAGGCGCCAGCTCTTCGCGGCAGTGCCCTCCTCTTCCATGGGAGCGGATAATTGATGAGCTCCAGACGGTCGCTCCCTATCCTACAAAGGTCCCTCAGGGTCTTCTTGTAGTTATCCTTCACCACCGGGGGTAGCTCCACTTTTGGCGTCGGCCTCGCTTCTCGAGCCTCCCGGCGAGCGGCCAGATATGCCACCACTTCCTTCTCCTGCATGTTCTTGAGATGGAGAAGATGCTCCGGCTCAATATCGAGCACCGGTACCGGTTGCCTGCTCAGGAATTTTCTCTAGGCCCCGTCCCAGCAGTCGGTCTTATGCAACCGATAGAAGGCCGTCCGGGCGTTCCACCACTTTATGTACTCTGGGGTCACCCGAGGAATACGACCGGGGGCCGGCACCCTGAAGGTCATAGAGTCTGCTCGGTGGAAGAAGTCCCACCAGCTTCTGGCATGCTCGGCAGTGGAGCTCCCTCGAAGATTTCGGGAACGCAAGCCGAACTGTGCATGATAGACAGGGATATGCTGGTCATATCTGAAATTGCGGCCGAACCGGAATGGGTAATATGGTTCCAGCAGCAAGTTTTCCCCCTTCCTGAACGCCAGCACGCTCGGGCGGATGGATAACGCCCAGTCCCTGAGCTCGGGCTCCAGCAGCGGCCGGACCACAGTTTCCTGGCTGATCGGGTGGATATACTTTTCCATCTGGTCATCCTTGCACTCCCTCTTGTTGTTCACCAAAGGGCTTGAATGTGCGGCCAACGTCCAGAAATGAATAGTGCCAGCCGCATCCCGGGGAAATGTTGTCAGGCGGCCCCGAATATCGTACAGCTACTGGGAAGTCGGGCCCGGCTCCGCGCTGGCGAATTCCAGTATCCTCGGCACCAGCCCCCAGTCTTGAAGAGCGCGTGGGGCGAACTCTGGAAATAGTGAACAAACCCACGCATTGAAGAAGTGCAATGGGCACACGTACCGGGCTTGTCTCGGGAACTGATGGGTGCTGATGTCTCCCAACGCCTTGTAGATCAAGCAGAGAGCAGCCGGGCACAAGGACAGCTTGACTCCCCACGCCATCTGACACGCTAGGTGGTCGAATGACTGTCTCGTCCCCGTACGGCATGGCAAACGAGCATAGCCAGTACGTTAAGTAAGCGACGTAGTGCGTCAATGGGTCGACCCCCATCGGGTTGGGCCCACTCCGACGCCCCCTGGAAGGGATCTTCACATCGGTCTTGGGCTTGGCACGCTTCTTACGAGCAACAGCGGTGCCGATGCATGGAAACTCCGCATATTGCTTTAGCCCATCGTAAAAATACTGCAACCACAGAGTCAGGCGGACCCTCTTCCGATCCCCGCGAGGAGGCAGCCTGACACTGTGCGCCAGCTGATATAACTCTCGGTACGCCTTCATGACATACCGGTAGGAATACCCGAGAGAGTAGTAGCCATCCCCATTGGTTTCATCTTTGATCAAGTCGGGGAGGCATACTTCTTCATAAGGCTCCCCGTCGATGGGCAAGCCGCTCAGTTGGCTGAGGCTCCACAGGTCCAGTGAAGTTTCACCTTCTGCCGTGTAAAAAGTGTTGGTCTCAGCACTGAACACCTCTATCATGCCGCAGCAAAGGCCCTTGGAGATGGGGTAGCCGTAGCGGGAGGCGTAGACACTGTGATATATACCGGCTCGGACCAGCAATGGGGCGTAGTTGAATAGCACATACTCGGTGAACTCTACTACCCCTTCTCGGAAGCTGTACGCATCCTGAAGCTTCAGCTCATCGAACCAGCCTAGCGATAGCTCGCACTTGAACCTGATGGCCAGGCAGTCCAAGATGAATGTCTCCTCCCTGTAGCCCCATTTCAAGGGAGCCAAGAACAGACCAAAGCGAGGTGGCTCGCCTTGCACCCGCCCGGCGGACATATCCCATTTCGCCGGGAGGAATTGGGGTGCTCGCACCAGCCTATCTTCACCCGGCAACACCTCCTGGATCCCCAGGATAGGCTTCCACTCCCGGGCCTCCCCCACCAGATACATCGGGATGCTCCTCGGGACACTATACAAAAAACTGTCGCGTGCTTGCAGGATCACTTGCTCGACCTCTCGCACAGCTCGTAGCTCCCGCCTCTCTTGGGAGCGGAAGTACTTCAAGAACCAGATGAGATGCCTATCCTTCGGGAAGTCCCTCCGATATTCACCGGTCCGGTCGAACGTGAAGCGGTTCTCAACCCGAGAGAGCATATTATAGTCCATCGTCTCGGTCTCCGAGTCCAAAGACACGGCCAGTGCTGCTGTTTCAGCATGCTCCCTGTCCAGCTCCTCTACATTGAGCCATGTGACGGCTGGCACTGGAGCCTGGGGAACAAGGTCGGCGCCGACAGCGGCAGCGGGAGCAGAAGAACCACTTGGAGCAGCCATTTATCTGCAAAGATACAACAAACAGAAGATCAGAATAAGCCACGGGCAAAGAGAAATGAAAACTGTAAAGAGGCTCTACTACAAGTAAAATGAATAAGATACTACCAATTTCTGACGAAATTTCGGCAGAGTCTCCCCTAGGCCAGAGGCGTAAGGGAAAACATGGGTGCGCGTCCACAAGGAGTGACGGCCCCAACAAGTCATGGTGGGCCCCGAGCGGCAACACCAGCGGTCTGCCAGTCGAAGAAGTCCTCCTGTTTACCCCTGCCGGTACACTGCCTAAGGCCTCCTCACCGACACACGCTCCTACAACCCTTCCCCGGCACCCCTTGGAACGGCCTTCGCCGGTACACCCCCTGGGTGTCTTCACCGGCACGCCCTGGCGGCCCCTCACTGGCACACCCTCTGGGGCCCTCGCCGGTACGCCTATGGGAGGCCCTTCCCTGGTACACCCCTGGCAGCCCTTCGCCGACACGCCCCTTGCGGCCCCTCACCGGCACACCCTCCGGGGGCTTCACCGGTATGCCTATGGAAACCCCTCCCCGGCACTCCCTTGAGGGAGCTTCCCCGGCACGCCCATGGGAAAACCTTCCCCGGCACGCCCCGTGGGGGGCCCTCCCTAGCACGCACCTATACCAACTCCCCGGCATGGCCATATGCCGCTCCCCCGGTACACTCTGTGGGGGTTTCCCCGGTACGCCCTCAGGGCTCTCCGCCGGCACACCTCCAGGGGTCCCTCGTCGGCACGCCTTCACGCCTCCCTCACCGGCACGACCGGCGCCTGATGGCCTCCCCTACCGCAACACCAGAGGAGAGGAAGGAGAAGAGATGGAGAAGAAGAAAGAGGGTAAGGGAGAGAAGAAGGGAGAAGAGGACGGGAGGAAGGAGAAGAGGAAGGCGGTGCTTAGCCCTCTGCCGTTCCCCAAACCAAGAAAGAAAGGAGAATCAGAGGAGGAGGGAGAGAGGGAGGAAAAGAGCCTCCCCGCGGTGTTCCCCTCACCCTGGCGAAGAAAGGGCGACGACGGCAGTGGTGCTCATAGCGGCGGTCGCGCCTGGAGAAGAAGAAGAGGGACGGGAGGGGGCTTGCTTGCTCCGCCGCCGAAGAGAGAGAAAGAGAGAGGGGAGAGAGGGAATTCGAAAAGGGGGGTGGCCCGTTCGAGCCACCCCCGCCCCTTTTATATGAGGTTGTAAAAAGGGGGAGAACGAAAAAGAATAAAAAAAAGAAGAGAGGAAGGGGAGAGAAGATGAGAAAAAGGGGGTAAAGAAAAAAAAGAAAAGAAAAAGAGATGAAAATAGAAAAAAGCACGGGGGGAATTTTGACCAAAAAAAGAGAGGAAAAGAAAAAAAAGGAGAGTGAACGAAAAAAAAAAGATGAAAGAAAAAAAATAAAAAAGGCGGGAAGAGGAAGAATGAATAAAAAAAAGAGAGGAAAAAATGTATGGTAATAAAATACTAAATTAATATAAATATGTATATATGTATATATACTTATATACATATGTATAGATGTGCGCATAAAAATATGCACGATAATAGACGTCTCCATGGAAACACTTCATCCGCACGCGTTTACGCGTCGACGGGCGTCTGCACGGGCAAAGCCGACTCCACCTCTGCATTGACATTAGTTCCCTGCCAACAAATAAGTCTTCTCTGGCACAAGGCTTCGTTCCCTAGCAACCTTCTCTCATGCAAAATCGCCATTACGGGCCTTACGACTGGATCGGTAGAACCTCTATCCTTGCACTGGCATTCGTCCCTTGCCAGCGAATAAACCCCTTTCCGACGCAAGGCTCTGTGCCCTAGCCACCCACTCCATACAATATTGCCATCACAGACCCTACGTCCAAATCGGCATGAATTCTCCCATTGCGCTGGCATTTTCTTCTTGCCAACGAATGAGCCTTACCTTCTGGCGCAAGGCTTCGTGCCCTAGCCAACACTTGTGTCTCACTCGCTAGTCAAAAAAAAAAAAAAAAGAAAATGGGGTTAGAAATAGAGATACCCCACCGGACTTGCCCCTACACGGGGATAAGGGTAAAAATGGCAACAACCCGGCTGTGGCGAAAACCCGAAAGGGCACTATAGGCAAAATCAGGTACCCCGTCGCGTGAAAACCCGAGAGGGCGCGTGGGCAAAAGTAAGAGGGGGGCCGGTACCGGTGAAAACCCGAAAGGGCGCTTGTATCGGTAATGTGGTTCAAAAAAAGAGAGAGATAGAAAAGAAAAGAAGAGACCAACAAACCAGGTCAGCCTTGACACCCTGTCGGCATTGACGAAGAGACAAAGAGATCAATATATCAGGTCAGCTCCCGGCACCCTGTCGGCACTGACGAAGAGACCAAGAGACAACAAACCAGGTCAGCTCCCGGCACCCTGTCGGCACTGACGAAGAGACCAAGAGACAACAAACCAGGTCAGCTCCCGGAACCCTGTCGGCACTAACGAAGAGGCCAAGAGACAACAAACCAGGTCAGCTCCCGGCACCCTGTCGGCACTGATGAAGAGACCAAGAGACAACAAACCAAGTCAGCTCCCGACACCCTGTCGACACTGACGAAGAGACCAAGAGACAACAAACCAGGTCAGCTCCCGACACCCTGTCGGCACTGACAAAGAGACAAAGAGACCAACATATCAGGTCAGCTCCCGGCACCATGTCGGCACTGATGAAGAGACCAAGAGACAACAAACCAGGTCAGCTCTCGGCACCTTGTCGGCACTGACGAAGACACCAAGAGACAACAAACCAGGTCAGCTCCCGACACCATGTCGGCACTGACGAAGAGACCAAGAGACAACATATCAGCTCCCGACACCCTGCCGGCACTGACGAAAAGGCAAAGAGACCAACAAACCAGTTTAGCTCCCGGCACCCTGTCGACACTGACGAAGAGACCAAGAGACAACAAACCAGGTCAGCTCCCGGCACCCTGTCGGCACTGACGAAGAGACCAAGAGACAACAAACCAGGTCAGCTCCCGACACCCTGTCGGCACTGACGAAGAGACAAAGAGACCAACATATCAGGTCAGCTCCCGACACCCTGTCGGCACTGACGAAGAGACAAAGAGACCAACAAACCAGGTCAGCTCCCGGCATCCTGTCGGCACTGATGAAGAGACAAAGAGACCAACAAGCCACGTCAGTCCCCGGCGCCCTGTCGGCACTGATGAAGAGACGAAGAGACCAACAAGCCACCTCAGTTCCCAGCACCCCATCGGAACTGATGAAGAGATCAACATACTACGTCAGTTCCCGACGCCTTGTCGACACTGATGAAGAGAAAAAGAGAGAAGCATACCGCGTCGGTTCTCGACACCCCGACGGCACCGATGAAAGGTAAGAAGAGACAAGCACACCCACGGGCACCGCCTGGCTCATCCTTTGCCTGCGCTACCCGTGGGTGGGGGGCATTTGTGGACATGCAAAATTGTACTATTGTATGTCCCAACTAGTCCAGCATCGACAACAACGTCAACTGAAGAGACTGTGAAAAATAGAAGGCCATCCGGACTCTCTGAATACACACACAGCCGTGAAGCCGTCTCTGGAGTCATGACGGTGAAGAGAAATCAACCACCAAGAGCCCCACAATTCATGGGCCTCGAAGAAAATCAAATGGGCCAAAACTCGTGCTCACAATGGGCTCAAAACTGTCCATTTAGCCGTTCAGCGGCATGCCCCTGGCCCCTCTCAGCGGCACGCCCTTGGCCTTCAGCGGCACACCCCCAAGGGCCTTCAGCGGCACACCCCCAGGAAGCTTCAGCGGCACACCCTCTGCCCTGTTCAATGGCATGCCCCTAGCCCTGCTCAGCGGCACACCCTTCAGCGGCACAGCCCCTGGCCTTCAGCGGCACGCCCATTTGGGGCTTCAGCGGCACGCCCCTTTGGGGCTTCAGCGGCATGCCCTTTTGGCCCTCCTGCGGCACACTTATTGAGCCCGTCAGCGGCACATCGTGAAGGCTTTTCAACGGCCGAACGACGTGGCGCCCATGCCCTACGCATCCTTGGCACGCAGTGAGCTGTCCGAGGTGTCAACCAGAGGTTGGGCCACGCAAGCAACTCCCCTGACATCCAGGACGGGGGGAGTCAAACCCCATCATGACCAGCCGCTTCCCACCTCCGGCTGCCGTGCTTGAGGGCTCCCGCTGCTGGGAGTATAAAACCACTCCCATTCCGGCGAAGAGAAGACTAAGGGAAAGGGGGAGAAGAGATGACCAGACACAACGCCACCTACCATAAGAAGAAGAAGAGAGAAGAGAGGGGAGAAGGCTCCGGCCTGGAGTCTTCCGACAACCACTAGGCAACGAGAAGAGAGTAAGAGAGAGAGATGGCTTGATGTAGCAAGGGAAGGTGGGGGAAAGAGCAGCGGACGGTCGTTCCTACTTCGGTCCCCAACACCTCCCCTTCTTTTGTTCTTTGTTTTCTCCTTCTCTGTTCTTTTGTTCTTTAGTTTCCTTTCTTGCCCGTAGCTTTGGCTCGGGCGTGTTTTGTAAAGCATGTGGACGGCTACGGCCCTTTGCTCCCCCATGAATGAAGACTACTTCCCCCCCCTTTAGTGGGTTGTCTCTTTGTCTCGTTGGTTTTAAGCCACAGTGCGTTTGATCGTCTTTCCATTTACTTTCCGGCGTTTGTGTTCCTCCCTCATGCCGACGGCTTCCTCCGGACCCGACGTCATCTTGAACGGTTTGAGGTGACGAACCTCCTCCTGTAAAGCCCAATGCCTTCACCTGTGTCTGCCCCTTTAAACCTCTTTTTTTCTCTTGTCGGAAGTCCCTATGGGTTTGATCGGTTTAACGCCCCACTCCGTTAGCAGATCGACCCTTTTGGGGCCCTGTCCCGTGCACTGGCACTTTCCCCCAGCGACACACCCTTCCGGTGTCTTGACCGACACACCCATAGTAGCCCCCCAGCGGTAAACCCCCCCTTTGTGCCCCAGCGGCACGCCTCGCCTCTCCCTAGCCCGGTACACCCATCAAGCACCCTGTGCTCATCCTTGGCCGGCACACCTTGGCTAACCTCCCAGTACGTCCAGTCTTAGAGGTCTTCGGCTCGTTGTTTTCCCCGTGTTTTTCAAGGTTTTATCAAGGTGTTGCCGCCCTCGGGCGCCCACCTCCAGTTGTCAGGTTCCGCCACTCCATGTGGGCGCGTTCCCTGTATCTCCCTTACGCTCGGGTCAAGGGGAGATGCTGCTGAATTTTTGTTAGAAAATAACAGGATGTTAAAAGGCAAAAGGACGCAACAAACGAATGGGGTAATAAATACATATCAAAAGGCAACAAAACCATCAAATGAATAGAACAACAACAGATTGCAAGAAGAGGGAGGAAAGATTTGTATAAAACTACGTAAAACTCAAAGAAAAGAAGAAAAGAAAAGCCTTAAAAATAAGTAACAGAGGAGTGGACCTTCATCGGCACGTCTGTTCCAGCCTTCGCCGGTACACCCTATCAGCCCTCCAGCGGCACACCCTATCAGCCCTTCAACGGCACACCTTCTTGGCTCCTCACCGGCACACTCCTCCTCCGTCTCAACCTTCCCCTCACCGGTACACCTCCATCCTCCTTCGCCGGTGCACTCCCTCCTCCGTCTCTCCCTTTCTCTCTCACCGTCTCATTCTTCCCCTCACCAGTACACCCTCTGTCTCCCCTT
The DNA here is from genome assembly GCA_022559845.1 of Amorphophallus konjac. Taxonomy (NCBI): domain Eukaryota; kingdom Viridiplantae; phylum Streptophyta; class Magnoliopsida; order Alismatales; family Araceae; genus Amorphophallus; species Amorphophallus konjac. Next base: position 143,065,322 of record CM040124.1, read on the forward strand.
CATCTATCTCTTCGCCTCACCTCTTCTTCCACTGTCTCCCTAAAATGGAACCCAACGTACAGACTTGGCATGTCGAGGCACGAACACAGCAACAAGCAATGTATAGACTTTGCGTGACGGATTGTGTAAATGCAAACAGCAAAGTATGGCCAATGTATGGACTTTGAACTGCAACCAAGGGACAATGTATAGACTTTGAGCCGGCCAATGTACAGACTTTGGGCTAGCCAATGTATAGACTTTGAACTGCAGCCAAGGGACAATGTATAGACTTTGAGCCGGCCAATGTACAGACTTTGGGCTAGCCAATGTATAGACTTTGAACTGCAGCCAAGGGACAATGTATATACTTTGAGCCGGCCAATGTACAGACTTTGGGCTAGCCAATGTATAGACTTCGAACTGCAGCCAAGGGACAATGTATAGACTTTGAGCTGGCCAATGTACAGACTTTGGGCTGGCCAATGTACAAACTTTGAGCTGGCCAACGTACAGACTTTGGGCTGGCCAATATATAGACTTTGAGCTGTAGCCAATGGCCAACGTACAGACTTTGGGCTGGCCAATGTATAGACTTTGAGCCATAGCCAATGGACAACGTACAGACTTTGGGTTGGCTAATGTATAGGCTTTGAGCTGCAGCCAATGGACAGCGTACAGACTTTGAGCTGAATGATGTATAGACTTTGTGTGTTGGTTGCATAGACAATGTATAGACTTTGAGCTGAAGGATGTATAGACTTTGTGTGTTGGTTGCATAGACAATGTATAGACTTTGAGATGAAGGACGTATAGACTTTGTGTGCTGGTTGAATAGACAATGCATAGAATTTGGGCTGATGAATGTACAGACTTTATGTTATCCCCCTCCTTCGCCGATACACTCTTCAGCCATCGCCCCAGCGGTCCACCTCCTTCAGCCCTTCAGCGGCACCCTCCTTAAGTCCTTCAACGGCACACATCTCCAGCCCTTCGCCGGCACACTTTTCTGCCCACCTTTCTTCAGCGGTACACCCCCCCTTTAGCCCCCTTTCCAAACCGCCAAGGGTCAACTCTCCCCAAAAAAAATAATACATGAATATATATATATATATATATGTATATATGGGCTTATAATGGCAGAACTAACAAGCCAATAAAAATCATGATGAATAAATAAACCTGATCAGATCCGTATAAAAAAAATGAATGAAATAAGTGACAATAATAATAATAAAAAGAGTAATAATGACAGTAAGCAAGATGAAAGAAATCACATGGAACAGATACGGAAAGAGAAATAAGCAACGGAGTAACAAGAACAATAATGATAAAACAATATAAGGTATTAATAATTCCACATTGCCGCCCCCTCTCTCCGTGACTCAACGCAGAAGGAACAATAATGCCGCCCTCTCAGGCCGGGCCCGAGTCTTGGGAATCATCGTGACATGGCCAGGCCCCGACCTAGTCTCGGGCCGACATCCCAATCAGACCGGATTCATTTCTCACCCCGGATCCCTTCCGAGCCATCATTAAAATTGTCGTGCATTCGGCAGACATTCGAACGGGTCCACCTCGGTTTCCGCTGCATTTCTATCACGGACCCGTGTCCAAATATGAAAAGGTCCACGAGTGACCGACATGGCCAATGGCTTGTATCATGATGCGGACTTTAGTGTGATTTATTCTTGTCCCTTTCTCGCGCAGTTAGTATTATTTCTTTCGGCCGCAGGGCCCCTATTTCGGCAATTAATCAAGAGTGTTCCCTCGTATGGGGGATGTAAATGATGTCGTGACCTTTATGGCACGACGGGATCGGGTCCTGACATGAACCACACAATCGTTTGACGAAGTCAGGTCGAGCGCACCATGGGCTTCCATGAAGCCCGAATAAATTGTCACTTTGTGACTGGCACACCCACGCACTTAATAAACCAACAAACGAATAGCTTAATCGTTTTAACGAAAAGTGCATCCACAGGGACTTAGACTTTCGTGTTCCTTGAGTTCGAAGACTCAGTGCTGGTAGGGGAGATTGACTTTCTCTTCCAATGGAGATACTTAGACACTAGATACCTATTGGACCGCCCTCCATGGGAGGAGGTTTTGGCCGAGATTGTTCGTGACAAGCGAGAGGTTCAGTGGATGAAAGACTAGCGAGGTTTCTTGATCAATCTCTTTGCCAGGTGGATATTGGGCGAGATTAAGGACAGTTCAGCTGATGTAGAGAGACTGATGCGAGGACTGATGTTGTGTCTCAGTGGGGCATTGCCCTTCCCGACATCAGGGGACGTATTGACGTGAGAGAATATTGGGCCGCTGTGGACGCATTTTATTTTCATCGGATCTTTTATATCGTTTTGTCATCTTTTTATTCTTGGTTTATCTCATTTCGATTATTAGTGCGTGGGCGTGCCAGTCACAAAGTGATAATTTATTCGAACTCCAAATACTGAGGTGGTATGCAGTCGTTGATGCGCGCCGTCTAACTAGTCAGATAATGTGAGTATCGTGTCGGGACAAGAACCCGCCATGCCATAATGGTCACGACATTAATTACATCTCCCCAGAGAGAAGAAAACATTTGATTAGTCGCTAGGAGAAGAGGCCCTAAGGCCTAGAATTAGTATTAATAAAATAAATGAAGGATATCTTAAATTACATAAGAGCGCCCCATATGAGGGGTGAAAAAAACAGAACATGCTGGCCATTTTATTGAGCATTTTACGTTTGGACAGGAGTCCGGGTTGGGAACATGACGGGTATGTAAATAATACCTGGACAAATGTCTGTCGAGGCGCGGCAAGTTTGATCTTTAAACAATGAAGAATCAGGTTAGACCCTAGTGAAAACGAGTTAGATTTAGTGAGTTATTAGCCCGGGGCAAAGTCAGGTCATGGCCATGATGGGGGATGGTACCCGAGATCTGATCCTGACTTGCGAGGGCATCGTTGATATCCCCTTCACATAGGGTCTAGGGGGAGGAGCCCCGAATCAAACACCATTGATTTCTTAAGGATGGTATTTATATTCATGTTTCTATTGTTATTGCATTTTCATGTCTTTATCATTCATCGTTATATTATCATTTTTTACATCATTATCCATGGTTTATCATTCTTTTTTTTTAATTAGTGACTGTTTGATGAAGGTGAGTAAACTCGTAGTATTCGCTACATCGACGTAGCGTAGTGGGAGTCAGCCCAAGGGCGCGATGCGTCGACTCATCATGCTTGCTGCGTCGACACAGCACGCTGGGAATCAACCTAAGGGGTTTCTACGTCGAGCCAGTGTGATGGCTAGGTCGGCGCAGGGTTGCACTGCATTGGCCCAAGACTACCCTCTATCGACGCAGGGATGAACTGCATCAACTCCCATTGCATTAGTGAGCAGAGAGTCTTCATTTTCAATCTTCTTTCATCTTCCATTCATTTTTGTGCCCAAGCTATGCATTCAACAAAGTGGGTGTAGATAGATTATCTACCCCGCCCCGAGAGCTGATATATATCTATGCATATACATGAACATGCATCAATATGGGCAAAGAAAAGGGGGATGGGGATATAGAAGTGACTGTGATCGCCACCCAAGGATTAGCAATAGGAAATAGATGCTATAATGAATAAAAACCTACTGCGTACCTTGGGAAAAGAAGAAGAAAACCGCGGCCCGAAGATGAACCGCTACAACGTGATCGCGCTTCGAAAGGGATGCAGGGAAACGATCGTGGGTGCACCTCCTCACCTTCCAGCTGGCTAGAAAGTAAGGGCCTCACGTTCTATCAACAATCTTCTGCAAAACAAAGCCACAAACACAAAAGAAAACCCATTAGAACATGAAGTGTAGTATGCGTCCCGAAATGATAAAATAGCATGGAAGAAAGGGGGAGAACGCATCGGGGGAGGGTTTTTAACCCCTATAAACGGGTGCAAATTAAAGGTGGATATATTGTGCATGCATAGGATTTGAAATCATGAGAAATGATTGAGAGAATGAAGAGAAAAGTGGTGTGCAAAACAGAGAAAAATACAGATATGCAGAAACAATGTGATTTGTGATGATTTTAAAAAGGTAGGAGATGAGAACTAAGGATAGGAGTGATGAAAAAAGAGCATAAATAGATGGAAACAAAAGTGTATACTTTCCTCTTTGAAGTGGGGTCGAAGTTGTGAGTAGATAATCTAGCATGACTTCGCCCCGAGTCGAAGAAGAGCCCCCCCCTGCGATAAGGTCGCACAGGGTCCTTTATATAGAAGATGTAGAAACCCGAAACTTTCTCCCTCGATTCCAAAGGATAGAGACCACCATATCTCAAGATCTATAGATCAATCTCGAGATAATAGTTATGAGAAGAGTTAGGAACAAACGGGACTCTATTTGGTGGAAGGATCTGGAAGATAATGGCGCCGTAAGAAGGGCCCGGAGCCTAATTTAGAAGAATTTGTTGCACAAAAATGCGTAAACCCAGAACTTCCGTACACGATTCTCGTGGATATACTTCACTAAAATTCAAGTTCTATGGCTTAAACTTGAGATAATAGTAAGGAGAAGAGATAGAAACAAATGAGAGTTAATTTGGTGGAATATTCGGGAAGATAGAGCCCTGACAAGGAGACCCCGACGTGCACAAATCGACCAGAGAGTCCAGCGGCAAAGAAATCGGAGTTCAGGATCATCTGGACTCTCTGGGGAAGAAACGGTTTATCGCGGGGCTGCTTCATGAAGAAAACGGTCTAGGGAGGACCTCCAAAGGGACCCAAACAGTCATGGGATGGACCGCCTGGCGATTGGGGGCGACCGGGAGGCTTCTAGCACAAAAATTAAAGAAACGGTCTTCCGGAGACCCTTTTTTGACAGTAGCGGTTTCAAGAAGACCGTCATTTGACATTTTAAAAATAATAAAAATAAAAAAGTTACTATTTATGGCGGTAAACTGTTGACCACCTGATCAAGGTTGTGGTCAACAGTTGACCATCACCTTCTAGGTAGCGGTCAAAAGTTGACCGCTATCTTGGGGTGGCTGCCAGACTCGCGTGGCTTTGGAAATCAAAGTATATCCATAAAATGGTGTAAAATTAGTGAAAGTGATAGAAGAAGAAATTATAGATAACTGAAAAATGAACAACTTTCATGAAGAGAGTAGGATGAAAAGATGATCATAAGAGAGAGAAAATGGGGCGAGAATAGATAGGAAAAAATGTCGGGATGTAGGTGAACAGCGCATCATGCTTGAAAAATGTGAATAACATAAAATCTGTGGAGAACTGGCCAATGGCATAGAAGAAGAATATGTAGGGATTTAAAAATGGAACAACTTTGGTGAAGGATAGTTAATGAATAGAGGAATGGAAGGGGATGAAGAAAGACCATTTTTTAGGATAGCACAACGAAAGGGGCCGAATGCTTGAGGGAAGTCGACCTAAATGGGTCATAAGTCGACTTGGAAGGCCGGATGGTCATAAGATAGGCTTCATGGCTCTAAGAAATCATGATCTCCGAAGTCCAAAGGCTAGGGAACGATGAAATGGGCTTGAAATCCATCCAAGGAAGGCTCCAACATAATGGATAATTCGGGACATCAAAATTGATGAATAAGATAAATGACGTAACTTGTGGGCTAAAAACGGGTGTGAACAGATACCTCTCCTTGATGTTCACTTTGCAAGGGAATGAACGAAAGCGGCATGGAGGTGAAATGGAATGGAGATGGAGTGAAAGTGAAAGCGACGTGAAATGGAGATGAAGCAAAGAGAACTGAAAATGGGCATCAAGACAAAAGACACCCGTCACAACCAACAAGCGATAGGAATTCTTTCGAAAATGCCGAACTAACCACAAGGAATGATTGACGCAGATGAGACATGTCTGGAGAACTAACTAACAGGAGAAGGAAACACGACCAACCTCATTAGGGGACACAATCCACGGACAATGAGGGGATCAGAAAGAACACAGCTGAAAAGTTGGAAAAGGAGAAAGTAAAACTGAGATAAAATCCAAACAAAAATCACACTAGCCAACCAGATCGTGCGGAAAGATCAGAGAAATCGTTCAAATTCAGAGTGGAATGAGAATCTCTTATCCAAGAGACATGAATGTTGTGTCCCCTGGTTTTGATGATAACAAATCATAAATCATTAGTAGATAATTTAGAAATATCTAACATGTTTTGGTTTAATATATAGACTAATTAAGCACAAGAGAAATACTCTAAGTGATGTCTCGACACCATTTTGGTGATGTCTCGACACATCTAGAACAGATCTTGTCGAAACACGAACGGTTGAGCTCCGACATAAAGCATGTGTCGACACATCTGACCAATGTCTCAACACCTCTAGAAGAAATCAAATTGAAGCCGTTCTGTCTGGCCTCCGGATTGACCGATGTCTCGACACACTGAGTGAAAAGCTAGCCTCACTTCAATCTGGCGGATTTGTCTCGACACCTTTGTGTGATGACTCTGCTCCAGGTGTGAAACATCTCAAAACCGTCTGGTAACAACTCTGCACATGGCGCATATGTCTCGACACCATTTGGTAATGTCTCGATGTAGTCATGGTGGCATCTCGGAACCGAGCACATATGTCCCGACACAGCATTGTGACGTCTCGGCACAACAGCCATGGGTCTTCAAGATATTCAATGGATGTCTCGACACACTGTGTATAAAGTGTCGACACATTCATGTTCGACCAGAATGGATCTGAAATTGATATAAGCTATCTTTAAGATTCTGAACTTGTCCTGGAGGATCCATTCACTCTGGAAAAAGTCGTCAAAGAAGCTACTTTGTAAGAGGACGATGCTCTGGCAGTGAAATCCCCTGAAAGGACTGTACTTTTGCTGATATTGTCTCCTACCTACCCACATATCAGCTGGCTTGACAGAAAAGGGTCAACTATGCAAATGGAAGCAAATCAAATAATGTGGATATAACATTCTGGGTTTTGCTTGGAAAGTGGACAACGTAGGTGTCGCCGCAAGTCACTAATATATCAGGGGCATGAGCTCCAGTTCGAAAGTCAAGGCAAGCAAGGGAGAAAAAGAAATGGAGAAGACTTGCTGACGAAGCCATCTTATTCCTGGTGCTATTGGAGTGAATGCAACAAAGGAGACACTCCTCTTCCTCACTCAAGGAGACCTCTTAGCATGGCAGAAAGAATTTGTGAAGCTCCATCCAGTACCTTTGAGAGCTGAAGCATGATCATCCTTCTCTCGTAAGGTCGTGGTGACGAAACAGGAAGAGCAAGAAGAGAGAGCCAAGGAGTCCTAAAGCTCTTTCCCAGATAGGAGATTTCCTTCTCATAGTGCTTCATAACGATACTCTGTCTGGATGTTTCCATTTTAGTTTGCTTTTCTTCAAAACACATTCTCTCATATTTGTTCCCTACTTGCGAGTAGGATGACAGACGGTGTGGTAACCGGTCTATGTGTTTTGGGTTGTGATCCCTCAAGCTATTTGGCAGCGGAGTTGTGAGAGTGTATCTCTCTGATCAAAGCTGTGAATCAGCGGTTGTGCTTTGGCACCAGTGAAGCCTCACAGTGTTGTGTGAGGGGTGGACGTAGGTCTCTGGATTGAGACTGAACCACCTTAAAGATTGTGTCTTGTGGGTTGCTTTCCTTTATGTTCGAACGGTAGAAGCTTGATAGGACCGTTCATGGATATCATTTGTATGTCCAGCTTCTTAGCTATTAACTAATTCCTGCCTTATTATCATTTGTGATATATATGTTTTTTATTTCCTAAAAGAAGGGCAAAAATGGACTGATCTATTCACCCCTCCCCTCTATATCTGCCTATCACCACTCTACACGTGGTATCAGAGCTAGTCTCTCTGTATGTGGTCTAACGACCTTGAGAGAAGTGGTGATATAGCTACTAAGAGTCCTATGGCTGAAGGGCATTCCATAAATGGACCTCCCTTATTCTCTGGGACAAATTATCCTTACTGGAAAAACCGCATGCAGGTCTTCATTAGAGCCCAGGATCATGAAGTCTGGCGAGTGATCAGCAAGGGACCATTTGAGCTGCCTCCGGATGAGGATACATGGACGAAGGAACAGATCAGCACATCAACACTGAACTGAGGTGCCAAGAGCATCATTCAGTGCTCCCTTCATCCAACAGAGTACTCAAGGGTGTCAACTTGCGCTACTGCAAAAGAAATGTGGGATCGCCTTGAGGTAATATATGAAGGGACACAGCATGTACGTGCAACCAATGCAAACATGTTGGTATCTTAATATGAAAATTTTAGAATGAAAACTGATGAGTCCATTTCGATCATGTATGCTAGGCTAACCGTGCTCACTAATGGCTTGACTGAGCTAGGTAAGACCTATTCTGAGCAGGAGATAGTAAGGAAGATTCTAAGATCACTAACCCCTATTGATGAATAAGTATGAAGTGTATAGAAAAGAAAAGAAAATCTTAAAGAAGAAGGTTGACTCTTGTGGACATGATAAAAATCTTAATGAAAAGATAATCTCTCTAGAAAGTGAAATTGAAGATCTAAGAAAAATGAATGAAAATCTTGAAGAAGGAAGAAAAGAGATGAAAGATTTGGAGGATGAAAATGAAAGACTGAGAGATGAAATTGATGAGTTGAAACTAAAAATGCAAAGCTATGTGAAGGATAATAATCCGTGCAATGAAAAGTCAGAAGCCTTTAAACAAGTCAATTCACAATTGTTGAAAGAAAATGAAAAACTTCAAAAGGACCTAGTAGATAAACAAACTGCTCTTGAAAATTTTGTTGATGGAAGTGAGAACTTGAACGCCCTGCTATGAAATAAAATAAACTTCAACAGAGAAGGGCTAGGGTATGAGCCATCCAAGAAGAAAACTTTTGGGTTAAAAACTACCACCTTTGTTTCATCTTCCGAAGAATCAACCTCCAAAACAACACACCATGAAAATGTTGAAAACAAAGGAAAAGAAAAAGTAGGAGAATCAGTCAACAAAACTTCCCAACAACCCAAAAAGGTTCACCAACAATCCCAAACAGGCCGACACCCATCCAAGCCTCAGCCTGCACATCCCAAAAGAAGAAATAGTTACAATGTTGGAAAAGGTCAGGACAATCCACGGAACAAGTCGACACCCACATGGTCAAACGCCCAACAATACCCCATGTTTGCAACAACAGGTCGACACTTTCAGTATAGGAGGTCGACACATCCTTCATCCAAAAACAGCTGTAGATGGATAGAACGTGAGACAGGTCCAGACTTTACCTTCTATAGGCCAACACCTTCATGGGTTAGGAGCAGTTATGTTCCCTATGGTCATAGGTTCACTCAACCTCAACAACCTAGGCACTATGACTGTCACGCCCCGAGCGCAGAAGGTATCCAGAGATGCGCGACGAGTTTATATCAATCATGTCAATCAGAGTATTAGTGTATTCGACACCAAAAATCAGAGATGCGCAAAAGGAAAGATAACCCAGTCCTTTATTCCTTCATAAGAATATGTCTATTAAAAACCTTGAAGTACTAACTAAAATAAAGGAAAAATACAAGGTTGACTCAAGAAAATATGAAAAAGACTAGATAACACGGAAGAAGCTCTATCCCTTTCACTCTTGATTTTCCCCATCCGTTTGAATTCCCTCATCATCGGACTTACCTGAAAAGTAAGGAAACACTAAGTGAGCGAACGCTTAATAGGAGATTATATCTCAAGAACTAGCAAGGGGTTTAAGTGATTACATCTTTCATGAATGCTCTATAGCTATGCATGCTCGCATAAAACGACAAGATAGAGAGAGTGTATAACAATACGATAGCAAGAAGAACTAGTCATGAACTTTCAAGAACTTATATCAAAAAGATATCAAGATATTCAAGCAAGTAAACTCATCATGTCATGTTGGAATTTGGCTATTTTGTTTCAAGTCAAGCAAGTATACAATTACCCTTTTCTCGGGCCACACAAGTCATGTAATATCAAGTCAAGTACAAGTACAAGATTTGTGGAATGTTCAATCAAGCTAGTCATGCACTTCGGTATAATACCAATACCGTGATCAATCAACTCCCATGGGCAGAAGTATTTTCGGGTGCTCCTCCCAGGACCAGATCGGGCCCTATATGCGCAGGCATTAATCATGTATTTTAACATCCACTTTTGTGTATAGCCAATATGTAATTTCAAGAATAAAGCTTGTAGATACGTAGGATAACTTGGATAGAATAGAGTCCAAAAATATGACACTTGACATAGAATGACGATAATAACGGTACAATCACGATTATCGATAAAACTAGGTGGAATTGGTTCCCTAACTTGGGTACCATGACAAACAAGTATGGACACTCTTTATATAGAATTGAGGTCCACATGAACAGCACATCAATGGCAAGACGTCCTCATTCTTAATATAGAATTGAGGTCCACAAGAACATCATGTTGAATATAGAATTGGGGTTTACAAGAACATCATAACAATGTTGATATAGAGTTGGGGTTTACAAGAACAACATCAAATGGCATGATAACCTCATCCCATTAAGAGAATTCTCATGATACACACTTTGCATAACATGAGGGCCGGTATACCATATTTCTTTAGAGTGACATGGCAAAATAATGTAATGGGTTTTTATGGTACAACCAGCTCAGTCGGCCTTGAGGGAATCCAAGGCTGCGAGGAGACTTACGGAGGTCTCTATGACTAACTCGCTAGTCCAAAGGAACGGAATGTCCAATGGAGAGCTTGTATGTCAATGAGAATTAGTGGGTAAACGGTAAATCATCATGAAACGTGAGACTATATTCACGGACTGGAATATAGTGCCGATATATATATAGACATATTTATATATATTTATCGATATACATATGGAACCTACGGTTAACAGTAACAGTGTAAAATAGTATCACAGGAAATAGCGACTTAATCTAAGTCATTACTTATCAAATTAACGCCTTTTACAGGGGCGTTTATTTACAATTTGATGACTTATACATTAGTCGTTCCTTCAATATTTCCATTCTGCAGAAACTCAATATTCTGGAATTTTAACCAAAACGAGCCCTGGATAGGGGCGTTACTTTTCAATTAGCGCCTTGGTCTGGGGCGTCAGTTCAATAAGAGATGACCTTGTTCAGGTTGTTAATCCAGCAATTTTCCAAATTTCAGTTAATAAAATTTCAGGAACAATTTATATGGTCAGGACCAGAAAATTAGCAGGATTCAATCAGGATGTACATGCATTAGATTAGGTTCATGGTTTCATAGATATCAAATTTTAAACATGGGTAATTATCAATTTATATGAAATTGGCGACTACTAGGCAGGGCGTCAAAACAAGAATTAGCGCCCTTGTCAGGGTCGCTTCTTTCAAATTTTTACAGAAAACATTTAAAACCATGATGAAACTATATGCATGGACAACATATGATTTTATTAAGGATCTTAAATTAATTTGGGCTACGTTTCTTGAGAAAACCTACTTGATGATTATCTAGGTGAAGATACGTGAAGAGAAACGATACTCTGTTTTGCAACATAGTCTTCTGATCACCGGCAGAAGAAGAAGAAGATGATGATGAAGAACTCCACGTTCTTCAACTATACGAGAGTTCCTTCTCGATGCAGGCAACCTACAGGAGAATAAGATGAAGAAGCATTAGTTTTCTCCAAAATACTCAACTGAAGGCATAGGTAGAAGAACACATGTTCTTCACGGTTGATAGCAGCAACACGATGAAATAGATCACCAAAATAGCGATCTAGGTCGATCGAGAGGATATTTATAGAATTTTAGGGGATCCTATTAGGGTTAGAGTTGTATTGGAAGTAATACTTCCATGATAGAGTCCTTACCATACTCCACCTTCGACGTAGTTATCCATAACTTGCCCTGGATAGACTCCTGGGTCGAACGAAACTCGAACTGAATTAACGTCTTAAGCGAGGGCGTCGAATTTAAATTGACGCCTTGTCGAGCGTCGTTACTTATGTAAACGCGCCCATGTAGAGGGCGTTTCATTTCCTTTCCTGAATTTTATTTTTTTTCGTCGTTTGAAATTTGACGCCCTATTGTCTACGCGTCCCTTTTAAATTAACGCCTTATGTAAGGGCGTTTCTTTAGGCTCTTTGTCATCTATTTACTTATCTTTTATTTTTAATTTGATTTATTTAAAAAAAATCTTATTTTTATCAGGGTTGCTACATCCTCCCCCACTTAAAAGAATTTGGTCCCCAAATTCAATAGTATATATAAGTGGAGAGTGTAGAATATATACCTTAAAATAATTCTGGAAATCGCTTCCTCATGGATTCCTCGGTCTCCCATGTAGCTTCATGTTCGGAGTTCTTATTCCATTATACTTTAATCATGAGAATAGCCTTATTCCTTAGGGTACGTACTTCACGATCTAGTATCTTCATAGGCTTCTGCTCATATGTGAGATCCTTCTGGATCACTAAGTCTCCATGCTCAATAATATGTGATGGATCGTGTACATACTTCTTCAACATAGATATGTGAAATACATTATGTATATCGGACAGTTGAGGAGGCAATGCGATGCGAAAAGCAACCTCGCCAACTCGTTCCAGTATCTCGAAGGGTCCGATGAATCTTGGTGTAAGCTTGCCTTTAACACCAAATCTCTGTATGCCACGTCCAGGCGATATCTAGAGAAATACATGATCTCCAATGTGGAATTCAAGATCTCTCCTTCTTGTATCGGCATAAGCCTTTTGCCTAGACTGAGCAACTTGCAGTCTTTCTCTAATCATTTGTATCCTTTCAGTAGTAACCCTTACCATGTCTGGACCTAGCAGTTGTTTCTCTCCAACTTCGTCCCAGCATAAGGGTGATCGGCAACTCCTTCCGTATAAAGCTTCGAAAGGTGCCATTTGTATACTTGTCTAGTAGCTATTATTGTATGCAAATTCCACCAATGGCAAGTGATCATGCCAGCTTCCATCGAAATCAATGATGCAAGCTCTGAGCATATCTTCAACCACCTGATTAGTTCTCTCGGTCTGACCATCCGTTTGATTATGAAAAGCTATACTAAAGTTAAGCCTTGTTCCCAACGAATGTTGTAGTCCCTTCCAAAAATGAGAAGTAAAACGGGGATCTCTGTCAGACACGATTGAAACAGGAATACCATGTAATCTGACTATTTCCTTGATGTATAATGCAGCCAAAACATCAACTGACCATCGGCTCTTTATTGGCAAGAAATGCGCCGATTTAGTCAATCGGTCAATAATAACCCATATTCCATCCTGTCCTCCTTTTGGTTTAGATAAACCCATGATGAAATCCATGCTAATATTCTCCCACTTCCATTTGGGAATATCTAGAGGATGTAATTTTCCAGCAGGCTTTTGGTGTTCCGCCTTGACCTGTTGGCATGTGAGACAGCGCGACACGTAGTCCGCTATTTCCCTTTTCATGTTGGGCCACCAAAAATTCCTCTTCACACCTTGGTACATTTTGGTAGATCCAAGATGAATCGTGTACCTTGACTTATGAGCTTCATCTAATATATTCTTCTTTAACTCGGGACAATCCGGTATGCAAGTTCTATTCCTGAACATTAATCTTCTTTCACAAGTTATTTGGAAATCAGATTGTCCTTCTAGTTTGCCCTTGATTTCCACTAATATTGGGTCATTATCCTGAAGTGCTTGTATTTCAGTTAATAGGTCTGGCTGAATGCTTATATGAGACAATCTGACATATTGAAAGTCTGTGTCCATGCTTATATTGAGTTCAGAGAATTGCTCCAGCAACTTCCATTCTTGAATCATACAATTGGCTAACAGTGCTCTCGGCTTTCGACTAAGGGCATCTGCTACATGATTACCCTTTCCGGGATGATATTGTATATTGAAGTCGAAGTCCTTGAGATATTCTAGCCAACGTCTTTGCCTCATATTTAGTTCCTTTTGAGAGAAAAGATACTTGAGACTCTTGTGATCGGAGTAGACAGTAAACTGCACTCCATATAGGTAATGTCTCCAGATTTTTAGTGCAAATACTACCGCGGCTAATTCTAAGTCATGGACGGGGTAGTTCTCTTCATGTTTCTTTAATTGACGAGAAGAGTAAGCTATAACCTTTCCTTATTGCATTAGAACACATCCGAGGCCAATGCCAGAAGCATCAGTGTATACCTCGAATTTCTCTCCTTCCGTTGGTAAAGCTAAGACAGGAGCTGTAGTAAGATGATCCTTGAGAGTTTGGAAGCTTCTTTCACATTCCTCACTCCATTCGTAACGGAACTCCTTGCGAGTTAACCTCGTAAGTGGTACAGCGATCTTAGAGAAATCTTTGATGAATAACCTGTAATAGCCGGCAAGACCTAAGAAACTTCGGATCTCGCTAGCATTCGTCGGTCTTTCCCAATTTCTTACAGCTTCAACTTTTGATGGATCTACTGATAAGCCATCCTATGATATAACATGTCTGAGAAAAGTTACTTCCTCAAGCCAGAATTCACACTTGCTGAGTTTTTCGTATAATTGGTTTGCCCTTAATATTTGTAATGCAATCCTTAAATGCTGCTCATGCTCTTCCTTGGTCTCGGAATAAATCAATATATCATCGATAAAGACCACCACGAATTGATCCAAATAAGGCCTGAATATACTATTCATTAACTGCATAAAGGCAACAGGGGCATTCGTTAGTCCGAAAGGCATAACAACAAATTCATAATGGCCGTACCTCCTTCAGAATGCAGTCTTATGAATGTCCTCATCCTTGATTCTTAACTGATGATATCCCGACCTAAGATCAATTTTGGAAAAGTACTTGGATCATGAAATTTGATCAAACAACTCATCGATTCTCGGCAGTGGATACTTGTTCTTGATAGTGAGATGATTCAACTGTCGATAGTCGATGCATAACCTCATGGATCCATCTTTCTTCTTTACAAATAATACAGGCGCTCCCCATGGGGAAGTACTTGGTCTTATGAATCCTTTCTTAATGAGTTCCATCAATTGCTCCTTTAACTCCTTGAGTTCGGCAGGGGACATTCTATACGGTGCCTTAGAAACTGGACCCGCACCAGGAACTAAATCGATGGTGAAGGCCACTTCTCTTTGCGGGGGTAATCCAGGCAAATCGTCCAGAAACACATCCGGAAATTCTTGCACAACTGGGATATCTTCTATCTTAGTTTCCTGAGCCTCTTTAATCGTGATAAATGCAAGGAAAGATACACATCCTTTCCTTATTAGCTTGCTAGCTCGGAGAGCCGAAATAAGAGGTGACTCGCTCCGACTCTTAGGGCTAGAATAGACTAGTTCTGGAAAGTCCTTGAAAGTAACCTTGCTATTGCGGCAATCGACTGTTGCCTGATATTTGGATAACCAATCCGCTCCCAGTATGACATCATACTCCTTTAGATCTAAACATATGAGATCGATAGGAAGATTTCTTCCTTTTACCAAGACTTCACAGTTTTGATAATGGTGAGTAATATCGGTTTCGTTTCCGAGAGGAGTAGATAAAATTATTTACATCCATTCCGGTTCCATAGGTAGGGGGTTAGCAAACTTCTTGGAAATAAAAGAATGTGATGCACCCGTATCAAATAAGACATGTGCATACTTGGAACAAACTTTCAGTGTACCTTCTACTAGTCCGCCTTCTTCTTCTTGTTCGGTCTCCTAAATTGCGTGAAGACGAGCATTCTTGGTTACTGGGCGCTTTCCGTCACCGGTTTGATCATTAAGTAATGGGCAATCGGGAATCCGATGCTCACGGCTCCCGCAACAGAGACATGCTCCAAGTTTCCTCCAGCACTCTTCGGCTTTATGACCAGCCTTGTCACAATGCTTGCATATTATATTCGAAGGTGTAGTAGTGATAGAGAAGGGCTTGGTCTTCTTAAATTTTTGGTCTTGAGAAGAAGTACCTCCAGTGCTAGGCCTCTTCTTGAAGTTGGGTTTAAAGGAACCCGAACTTGTAACTTGTTCCTTCTTATCCTTCCCACGGATTCTATCTGATAGCTCCGTGGCATCTTCTAACAATTGAGCTCGGCGTACTATCTCTGAGTAGACCTGAATATCCATTGGCGCCAGCTGGGTAATATATTGGGGCCTGAGCCCATTAAGGAACCTCCTAGCTTTCATCTTCTCAGTGCTAACTAAGTACTTAGCATACCGAGATAATCTAGAGAATTATGCCTCGTACTCCGCAACCGATAATGACCGTTGCTTGAGTGCGGCAAATTCGGTAGCTTTCTTTTCTTGGACTCGGTCTGAAAAATATTTATTGTTGAAATGTTCAACAAATTCTTCCCAAGTAATTTGGTCTTGATTTATAGTAGCTTCGACTGACTCCCACCAGCATCGGGCATCCCTTTCTTGTTGGAAAGTAGCTAATAAGACTTTATCTTGATCCGTGCACTACATAACACGGAATATACGCTCCGTCTCCCTGATCTAGTGCTCTGCGTCATCTAGATCAGTAGAACCCATGAAGTTGGGAGGGTTCATGTTCTTGAAGACTTGGTGGAGACTTTCGGCTCGTTGTGCACCTCCCTGTGCTACTTGTTGCAGCACCTGAGTTATGCCTTGAAGTGTACGGTGCATGTTGCGCCACTGAGCACGTTCGGCAGCCATCGTCCTACAATTACAATAACTAGATCAATACGTGATCTCATTTAGAAGCTAGCATTTCTATGTTGACTCAACCCTTGGTTCTACCCAATCTCACTGGTTAATGGTTTAACCTATCCTTGGACTTGGGTTTTCCTAAGAATTGAATACCCTAGGCTCTGATACCAAAAAAACTGTCACGCCCCGAGCGCGGAAGGTACCCGGAGATGCGCGACGAGTTTATATCAATCATGTCAATCAGAGTATTAGTGTATTCGACACCAAAAATCAGAGATGCGCAAAAGTAAAGATAACCCAGTCCTTTATTCCTTCATAAGAATATGTCTATTACAAACCTTGAAGTACTAACTAAAATAAAGGAAAAATACAAGGTTGACTCAGGAAAATATGAAAAAGACTAGATAACACGGAAGAAGCTCTATCCCTTTCACTCTTGATTTTCTCCATCCATTTGAATTCCCTCATCGTCGGACTTAATTACCTGAAATGTAAGGAAACACTAAGTGAGCGAACGCTCAGTAGGAGATTATATCTCAAGAACTAGCAAGGGGTTTAAGTGATTACATCTTTCATGAATGCACTATAGCTATGCATGCTCGCATAAAACGACAAGATAGAGAGAGTGTATAACAATACGATAGCAAGAAGAACTAGTCATGAACTTTCAAGAACTTATATCAAAAAGATATCAAGATATTTAAGCAAGTAAACTCATCATGTCATGTTGGAATTTGGCTATTTTGTTTCAAGTCAAGCAAGTATACAATTACCCTTTTCTCGGGCCACGCAAGTCATGTAATATCAAGTCAAGTACAAGTACAAGATTTGTGAAATGTTCAATCAAGCTAGTCATGCACTTCGGTATAATGCCAATACCGTGATCAATCAACTCCCATGGGCACAAGTACTTTCGGGTGCTCCTCTCAGGACCAGATCGTGCCCTATATGTGCAGGCATTAATCATGTATTTTAACATCCACTTTTGTGTATAGCCAATATGGAATTTCAAGAATAAAACGTGTAGATACGTAGGATAACTTGGATAAAATAGAGTCTAAAAATATGACACTTGATATAGAATGACGATAATAATTGTACAATCACGATTATCGATAAAACTAGGTGGAATTGGTTCCCTAACTTGGGTACCATGACAAACAAGTATGGACACTCTTTATATAGAATTGAGGTCCACATGAACAGCACATCAATGGCAAGACGTCCTCATTCTTAATATAGAATTGAGGTCCACAAGAACATCATGTTAAATATAGAATTGGGTTTACAAGAACATCATAACAATGTTGATATAGAGTTGGGGTTTACAAGAATAGCATCAAATGGCATGATAACCTCATACCATTAAGAGAATTCTCATGATACACACTTGGCATAACATGAGGGCCGGTATACCATGTTTCTTTAGAGTGACATGGTAAAATAGTGTAATGGATTTTTATGGTACAACCAGCTCAGTCGGCCTTGAGGGAATCCAAGGCTGCGAGGAGACTTACGGAGGTCTCTATGACTAACTCGCTAGTCCAAAGGAACAGAATGTCCAATGGAGAGCTTGTATGTCAATGAGAATTAGTGGATAAACGGTAAATCATCATGAAACGTGGGACTATATTCACGGACTGGAATATAGTGCCGATATATATATAGACATATTTATATATATTTATCGATATACATATGGAACCTTCGGTTAACAGTAACAGTGTAAAATAGTATCACAGGAAATAGCGACTTAATCTAAGTCATTACTTATCAAATTAACACCTTTTACAGGGGCGTTTATTTACAATTTGACGACTTATACATTAGTCGTTCCTTCAATATTTCCATTCTGCAGAAACTCAATATTCTGGAATTTTAACCAAAACGCACCCTGGACAGGGGCGTTACTTTTCAATTAGCGCCCTGGTCTGGGGCGTCAGTTCAATAAGAGACGACCTTGTTCAGGTCGTTAATCCAGCAATTTTCCAAATTTCAGTTAATAAAATTTCAGGAACAATTTATATGGTCAGGACCAGAAAATTAGCAGGATTCAATCAGGATGTACATGCATTAGATTAGGTTCATGGTTTCATAGATATCGAATTTTAAACATGGATAATTATCAATTTATATGAAATTGGCGACTACTAGGCAGGGCGTCAAAACAAGAATTAGCGCCCTTATCAGGGTCGCTTCTTTCAAAATTTTACAGAAAATATTTAAAACCATGATGAAACTATATGCATGGACAACATATGATTTTATTAAGGATCTTAAATAAATTTGGGCTACGTTTCTTGAGAAAACCTACTTGATGATTATCTAGGTGAAGATACGTGAAGAGAAATGATACTCTGTTTTGTAACAGAATCTTCTGATCACCGGCAGAAGAAGAAGAAGATGATGATGAAGAACTCCACGTTCTTCAACTATACGAGAGTTCCTTCTCGATGCAGGCAACCTACAGGAGAATAAGATGAAGAAGCATTAGTTTTCTCCAAAATACTCAACTGAAGGTAGAGGAAGAAGAACACATGTTCTTCACGGTTGACAGCAGCAGCACGATGAAACAGATCGCCAAAATAGCGGTCTAGGTCGATCGGGAGGATATTTATAGAATTTTAGGGGATCCTATTAGGGTTAGAGCTGTATTGGAAGTAATACTTCCGTGATAGAGTCCTTACCATACTCCACCTTCGACGTAGTTATCCATAACTTGCCCTGGATAGACTCTTGGGTCGAACGAAACTCGAACTGAATTAACGTCTTAAGC
The DNA here is from genome assembly GCA_022559845.1 of Amorphophallus konjac. Classification (NCBI taxonomy): domain Eukaryota; kingdom Viridiplantae; phylum Streptophyta; class Magnoliopsida; order Alismatales; family Araceae; genus Amorphophallus; species Amorphophallus konjac. The sequence continues at coordinate 143,084,688 of CM040124.1, forward strand.
GAGGGCGTCGAATTTAAATTGACGCCTAGTCGAGCGTCGTTACTTATGTAAACGCACCCATGTAGAGGGTGTTTCATTTCCTTTCCTCAATTTTATTTTTTTCCGTCGTTTGAAATTTGACGCCCTATTGTCTAGGCGTCCCTTTTAAATTAACACCTTATGTAAGGACGTTTCTTTAGGCTCTTTGTCATCTATTTACTTATCTTTTATTTTTAATTTGATTTATTTAAAAAAAACTTATTTTTATCAGGGTTGCTATAATGACACCTCTTATTCCTCTAGGCCAACCAACTGGAACAGACGGTCTAACCAACAATCCTTTTTCACCATTCTCAAAACCTATAAAGCCCAAAAGGCTAAAGAGAAGAAAAACCAAAATTCGCAGCAAAGAAAAAATGCCAAGAAAATTTGGATTTCAAAATCTATGTTATCTTGCTTTACAGAAATGAAGAAATTATTGGGACCCAATTGTCCTTGGGTTCCAAACATTGTCACTTAATTCCTTGTGCAGGAGTGTCTTGCAGCCGTGCACAACTGCTGGTATCTTGACAGTGGCTGCTCAAGACACATGACTGGAGATAGAACCAAATTTTTTCTCCAAGTTGAAAAGGAAGCTGGACATGTCACGTTTAGAGGAAACAACAAAGGAAAGATTATCGGTACAGGTAAAGTTGGTAAGAACCCCTCCAACTCAATTGATAATGTATTACTTGTTGATGGTCTGGAGTGTAATCTGTTGAGCATAAGTCAACTGTGTGATAAAGGTCATACTGTTGTTTTTGACTCTGATGAATGTAGGATCTTGCACCCTAATTCAAAAGAAATCAAGTTTTCTGGTAAAAGAGTCAATAACGTGTACATGATTGACTTAGATGACCTTGCTCACAGAAATCTTTATCTTGCTGCACCCAAATCTGAATTAACATGCTTGTGGCATCGTAGACTAGGTCATGTTAGCTACAATACTCTTCATAAATTGGTGAAGCATTCTATTGTCAAAGGTCTGCATGAAATAAACTTCAAACTGAACTCTAAGATTTGTGATGCATGTGCTCAAGGAAAGCAAACTAAAAAGTCATTTAAAAATAGAACCGAAAACTTATCATCTAAACCACTTGGACTAATCCATATGGACTTATTTGGTCCGACCAAAATAGCTAGCTTAAGTGGTAAAAGATATGGTTATGTTTTAGTAGATGACTTTACTAGATTCAATTGGGTGTTTTATCTTGCACATTGAAATAATACCTTTGATGAGTTTCAGGCGCTGTATATGCAAGTGAAGCAAGATGTTAAGTTTAAGATTTTCAATATAATTTCAGACCATGGTGGTGAATTCGACAATGCTAACTTTGAAAATTTGTGTAGGACTGAAGGAATCATTCACAAGTTTTCATCACCAAGGACTCCTGAATAAAATGCGGTAGTTGAGAGGAAAAATAGAACTCTCATAGAGATGGCACGCACAATGCTTGTTGAAAGGCATCTACCAAGGAGATTTTGGGCAAAAGCAGTAAACATTGCATGTTATATCATTAACCGCTCAATGGTAAGACCACTCACCAAAATGACTCCGTATGAGCTGCTAAAAGGTAAAAAGCCATCTCTCTTTCACATGAAAGTTTTTAGGTCAAAGTGCTTTGTTCATAACAATGATAAAAGAGTTCTAGACAAGTTTGAGCCCAAGAGTGAAGAAGGGATATTCCTTAGGTACTCCGACAAGTCTAGACCTTATAGAATCTATAATCTTAAGACCCTTTGTGTGGAAGAATCCCCTTACATCACTTTTGATGAGATTGATCATGACAACACTTGTAGGGAAGATGATGATGGGGAATTCCTGAACATAAAAGGAAAAGAGGAACTTCCACATGAGGAGACAGAAGCAAATGAACATCAAGAAGGGCCAAGCAATGCTCTGGTCACCGAAGTAGATGGAGGTAACACTCAACCTGATCTAAGAGTGTTAAAAGACCATCCTTTAGAAAACATTTTAGGTAATCTGCATGATCGAACCAAAACTAAGTCTCATTTCAAAATTATGGATAAAATTGAACAACTGGCTCTTGTGTCTCAAATTGAACCCAAAAATATTGTAGAAGTCTTAAAAGATTATAACTAGATAAATTCCATGCATGATGAATTAAACTAGTTTGAAAGAAACAAAGTCTCGCATCTAGTTCCCACGCCGCAAGAGAAATCAATCATAGGAACTAAATGGGTCTTCAGAAATAAACTAAGTGAAGATGGAAAGATAATAAGAAACAAATCCAGATTGGTGGCTCAAGAGTATAATCAAGAATTTGGTATAGATTTTGAAGAATCTTTTGCCCCTGTAGCTAGACTAGAGGCCATTAGAATTTTGCTAGCATTTGGATGTTCTCATAAAATCAAACTTTAGCAAATGGATGTTAAGAGTGCTTTTCTAAATGGTCTTATTAAATAAGAAGTCTATGTAGAGCACCCCCCCCCCCCCCCGATTTTGAATGTACATATTTCAAAGATCATGTTTATAAGTTGGACATGGCTTTATATGGCTTGAAGCAGGCACCTAGAGCTTGGTATGACAGACTAAGCTCATACCTCACCGAACAAGGGTATTCAAGAGGTAATGTAGACCAGACACTATTCACCAAGAAACAAGGTGAGGATATCTTGATAGCTCAGATTTATGTGGATGACATAGTGTTTGGGTCCACTAAACCTCAAATGTGTGAGGAGTTTGCTAAACTCATGACCACTGAATTTGAAATGAGTCTAATGGGTGAGCTTCAATTCTTTCTTGGCTTGCAGATTAAACAAAGCAATGAAGGCTGTTTTATCAATCAAGCCAAATATGTGAAGGAGTTGCTGAAAAAGTTTAATCTGACAAACTGCAAACCATTAGGAACTCCAATGGGGACATCCACTTCACTGTATGCAGATGAACAATGTACTCTTGTAGATGCAAAGAGGTACAGAGGTATGATTAGGTCATTACTCTATCTAACTGCATCTAGACCAGATATTCAGTTTAGTGTTAACCTTTGTGCTAGATTTCAGTCTAGTCCTAGAGAGTCCCACTTGACTGCTATCAAGCGTATTTTTAGATACCTTGCTGGCACTCAAGAATTGGGATTATGGTATCCTGCATCCTGTGAACTTTCACTTATTTCATATTCAGATGCAGATTATGCAGGATGCAAACTAGACCGCAAGAGCACTAGTGGCTATTGCCAATTTCTTAGTGGGTGTTTGGTTTCATGGGCCTCCAAGAAACAACACTCGGTTCCCCTTTCAACTACGGAGACAGAATATGTTGCTGTAGGGAGTTGTGGAACCATGAACTGTGGATCAAACACCAACTCCAAGACTATCTAATCGATCTTGGCTGTGTTGTGCCCCTGTGATCATTTGAGTCTTCTTGTGATTTGGGTCATTCGACATCATCTTGTGGTCATTTGAGCTATTGGATATTCTTGGTTTTGATAATAGCTAAACACTATAAGTCATTATTGTTTTAACTCTCATATGACTGACATACGTGATGTTTTGTTCATGACAGATATGCCAATGAATTGCCAAGGAATGAAGTCGAGATGGTAAATGTGAATGCTCAATGTTGTGCCCTCGCACGCGGATCGACCTGCGCGGTCAGGTCGTGGGGGTCAAGGGGGCAGCGCCCCTTGGGGGGGTTTCCGGGGGCGGAGCCCCTGGAACAAAAATTTGATTATAGGAGCAATATAATCAACATAAATCTTCAAGACTGTCAAGGGTGATGCCACACACATGAACGGGCTGCTAAAGGAGTCAAGCGATGGAGCTAAAGCAGTTAACAGACCGACCCGGGAAAGCCCAGAGTCTGCCCAGCTGGCGGTCGACCGCCAGCACAGGGGCGGTCCACCGCCCCAGCCAGCAGCTCCCAGTCTGCACGAGTCTCAGTGGTGGTCGATCGCCAGCCAGTAGCGGTCGATCGAAATTCCCAAGGACCACCCGTTTGCAGGTTTCTCAGTAGCGGTCGACCGCCAGAAGCTGCAGGTCAACCGCCAGCCCCGAGCCTTCAATGTTGACTTTGTTTTCCACTTCGAGGCCAGCCCTTTCCTTGTATTTGTTTAACCCGAAAGTCACCCAATCTTTCATAGATTGTGGATCTGGTCTGGGGGATGTCTAAGGACCATTCAAAGGTTATAAAACACATGCAAGAGGGTTAGAAACCCTAGTTGATCATTTGTGAATCCAAGGGAGATCAAAGGAGGCTACAAGGGTGAGAGGAGTTCGAGTACTGTAGCCGTGAACAGTACTCCGGGAAGAATATCTTCATCAATTCCAAGGGATTCAAGCCTAGATCTGAAGCTATCTCAACCTCCAAGGAAGCAAAAAGCAATCAAGGCTCTCAAGGGTGATCTAAACTGCATCAAACTCTTCATCAACTCAAGGAGATCAAAAGGAAGATCAAAGCTACATCCATAGTCTTTTTCATCAACTCAAGGAAGATCATCTCTCAAGGAAGAAGACACCATTGAAGCATCCAACTCAAGCTCCAGTAATCTCAGACAAGATTTTTCTTCTTGAGCATATTCTATATCTTGTTTGATGATTGAGTGTTTTCATATTTGTTCTTTTTCATTTCATACAAACGATTGAAACTGAAGATCATCCCTACCGGTGGTTAGTAGGAAGGCAATCGGAAGTTGTCTGATCTGCGGTGTTGACGTCCCTACCGGTGGTTAGTAGGAAGGTAATCGGTGGTCTTTCCGATTTGTGGTTCAGTGCGAGGCACTAGTGGAGCCTCACCGGATTTGGTGAGGGGTGGACGTAGGACTGGGGATTCAGTCCGAACCACCTTAAAATCCTTTGTGTTGTGGTTTGATTGTGCGATTGATTTGTGATAGATGCATGCTTAGGTTCAACCTCCTTATTGCACAATCAATATATTACTTGCTCGTCTTGTCAAGCGAATCATAGTGTTCTTCGATAAGCTAGTTATATTCTGCTGCAATTTATTTTATCTAGCTATATAGAGGGTTGTATTGCGAAAAGAGGGGTAGATCTATTCACCCCTTCCCTCTAGATCCGCTGACCACTACTCAACAGGCTGTGTTCCCATTCTGTGTGATAACACAAGTGCTATAAATCTTACAAAAAATGTAGTCATGCACTCTAGGACTAAAGACATTGAAATTAGGCATCATTTTATAAGGGATGAAGTCCTCAAAAATCACTTTGAGCTCCATTTTGTTGACTCAGAAAATCAGATTGCAGATATTTTCACAAAACCTTTAAGCAATGATAGGTTTTCAACATTAAGGAGAGAGCTCGGTCTATGCAGACCTCAATCCAATAAGGTTTGAGCTACCTATTCCTTTTTCAGTGCTCAAGTTAGTTGTCTTTGCTATGATTGGAACAAGCATGTCTACTTTGATCTAGAACTGGTCTATTGACTGTATAAACCATGCTTTGAATGATGATCACACTCAGGGGGAGCTTGTGTGCATTTCTAGTTGTTTTTAGTTGAACATCATCTTATGACTAAATGGTATATCAAATGTCAAGAAGTGGAAAGATAGGTCACGCCTGTCAGGAAACTCTCCTCATGCGTGAGGACAGGCCTCCGCCAAGTACCATGAGTCATAAATACATATTGATAACTGTGTAGTTGATTTCTAGTGCATAAGCATATCTAAAGCTTTAGCATCCAATAAAGCACTTCTCAGTGGCAGCAAAGAAGTAAAACCATTCTTGAATGATTGACTGAAAGAAGAAAGTCAGAGGCACTGGCAGTAGAAGCTGGCAGGTGTTTTTTAGAAATAAAGATTCATAGAAGTTGGCTGAGCACAGTCTATTGAACATTCATGTGTCGAGACATGAAGGACAAAATCCATTGAATAGGTTGACACCCTACAGCTATGTGTCGAGACATGTAGGACAAAGTCTATTGAATAGGTCGATACCCTCCAGTCATGTGTCGAGACTGCCTGTCAGCTGCTCTTGGGTTTGAAGATCCAATGGAGAGTTTCTCTGATTCTTTCTTCCCACTGCCTCCTTCATTTCCACTTCAAATCTTTTGCCTCTGAACCTTCACTTTTCACCGAGCATTAATTGAGGGGGAGTTGAGAATGTTTTCATTCATTTATACAACCCTGGGTAAGTTAATCTGTTTTACTCCTGTTAAGGAAATGGTTTCTTGTTTATAATCCTCATTTTCGTTAATTGTTGGGTTGAGTTCTACCAAACTTGCACTCATAATAGGTTTAAAACATTCATCAAGTCCTTGAAAATGACCATTGCCTAAGCGTCTGAAAGTTCATTGCAAATAGGCTTCTTGGTTTATGAATTGTTTGGCATGTATTGTCCTTAAACAAGTTACCTAACATGAAGTCAACTAGAGAATACGCCTCTAAAAACCTATACTGTAATAATTTCAGAGCAATGACCTCATCTTCAGAGAAATTAGATCCTCCATCAATGAAATGAAGGTTAATCTAGTCATGATGAAGACTGTCAACTCTGTTCAGAAAAATTCAGAAAGATAACCTACATTGAGTAACCAGGGACTCTGGCGTCTAAACAACGTGTTTCCTTGAGTCAAAAAGTGAATGCTATATCGGACTGTTTAATTAATCAAAAAAAAGGTTTGGGGTTGACTCTATGCCTTACTTAACAAAAAGGGTTTTTTTTACTTTCAATACTTGCTTATCTTCTTTTTCCAATCATGCCTAATGAACGTGATGAGTAAGCCAAATAGGCTTGGTTCCATTTTCTTTAACTTTCTCAAGTGTTTTAGTCTTATTATTTGTTGCAAAAATGGTTTCTCTCAAACCTTCATTACTCAAAAATGAGTTTATAAGCTTTAAACCATTCTGAAATAAAAATACGGGTATTTTTGCCATTTCTTATCTCAGGGTTGTTATTTCAAAAGGCCAAAAATCTCAACTTTCCTTATTTACTCAATGGTGAAAATCAATTCTTCCCTTTCCTCTTTTCTAACCTTATTTCACTCGCACACCTGCTCTCCGGTGAACCTGGACACCCTTATCGTTGAGGTCGATGCCCTCGTTCCGTCTCTCTCACTTGTGCATCCATATCCCCAGCTAGCTCCCGCTGCCCTCCGTCACCTCTCCTCCCTTCCTTCTACCCTCTCCATGGCTCCTCCGGTCACCCGTGGCAAGAAGAAGGACGTGGCTCCATCCAAAAAGGCCACTGCCTCGAAAGCACACAAAGAAGGGCGCTCCAAGAGTATTGAAGACCGCCCAGCTGCTGAACCAGCCAAGAGAAGAGCTGCCGAGGCCCAGGGTTTAAATATTGACAAGGGCATGCCGCAACAACTTAAGGCCAAGTGGACACGGTTGTCTGTAATGGAAAAAGGGAAGGCCAAGGTGCAGTCAGCCCCTCCGCAGACCAGTGCTGCTCCCTCAGTCAGGGAAGAAGAGAGTGATCCCACCAGGATCCTCTTTCCATAGGTATGTGGACTTCAGTGACCACAAGATGCTTGAACATTTTCGTGAACTACTGCCGTTATTTGAATTGCAAGGATGGCGACGATTTCTATCTGACTCTAGGGTGTACTACCCATTTCTGGTACAACAGTTCTATAAAAACCTTGTTTTTGATGAGAACAAGAATGTCCTAAGGATTGAGGTAAAGGGGGTCTCCATCAAACTTACAACAAAGCTTCTTCGTAGAGCTTTACACATACCCCGGGATGGGCTAATAGAATCTGAGGTTGAGATTGATCTATCTGAAGCATACACTATCCTGACTGGAAAGCCTCGCAACCCTCAAGATGCAACCCAACTTCTTGTTAAATCCTTTGACACCAATCATTTTCCCCCCTTTCAACGTCTACTGCACCACATTTTCAAAACCATGATTACCCCGCAAGGGGGTGGCACAAGTAGACTCACTGAGACCCAACGATTCCTCTTTTACTGCCTGTTCAATAATCAACAGATTTGCCTTCCAGAGATCATGCTCTAATTATGGACAGTTGTACTCGCAACCGGCGTAGCCTGCCCTATGCTGCACAGCTTACTGCAATATTTCAGAAGGTTGGAATTCCTCTCGATAATGAAAAGTCCACACATATCCCCGAGAGCAATGTTTATTCCATGAGGTTCATTGAAAATTACATGCACTTCAAGAAAGAAGGTGACAGAATTGTAAGAAATATGTCTGGCCATTTACCTGACCAACTAGTACACCCAGCTCCATAGGAACAGCCTGCACAGGATCAGCTTGTCCCGCCAGCTGTAGATGCACAGTTAGATCAGCATGAAGAACAGTTCCATGTAGAAGCTCAGTTTGAGCAGGACCAACTACAGCCGTAGCCTGACGACCACATTGAACAGCCTGGAGTGATGGCAACTTTTGGAATCCAACCTCCACTCTCTGCTGAACTTGAACCACAAATCTTCACTGAAGGGGATGCTCCTCCAGAATTCCATGCAGAGGCATCCACCTCAAGAGGTATAGCTCATGGTGCCACTGCCAGTCCTATGGACATTCACCCCACTCTCATCAAGTTTTTGACTGCACAATTTGGCAGCATGAACTCCTCATTTCGATAGCTCAGTCTGCAAGTGGACAGAATCGAAGCCAGACAACTTCACTATGAGGAAGTCCAAACCAGCACATGGGAAAAATTTTCTGCCAACGAACACAAGTCTGATGGCAAACTATATGGATTTATGAACTCTCTGATAAATGTGTGTGAAAAAGCTGGGTGAATCGTGAAAAGATTACGTGAAATTCATGCTAAAACCCAGGAGAAAACTGCTGAAATGGTCATGCATGCCTATGACATCCGAGAAGATCAAGATAATCTCAACATCAAGTGTGCCCGGCTGATGGACACCTGCAATCAAATTGCATATCAGCTGAATGGAGCCACGCTATCCATCAGAGAACAAGTGACCATAGAGGCCAATAGAACTATCAATGCCTCATCTATTTTAGAGTGGATGGATAATTCTGCTACTGCCCGGCTACTTGACGCCTCCCACCAGATGAAAGGGAAGGTCTATGCTGACTGCAACAAGCTCATTGATGCTTCCTCCAAGTTGGCAAAAATAGTCCACACTGACACAGCCCAAATTCTGAACAGCACCACCAAAGCAGACGCCAAAATGAATGTTGTATACAACCAACTTGGTATGGTTGGTACAGAAATTCTGGAACTCATTCATCTGCATAAAGCCCAACTCCAACCAGCCTTGGCAGACACATGTGATGAATGGTGCCCTCCTCCTTAAACAGAAGCAACCTCTTCTCGTTTTCCACCTCAAGGCTCCCAACAGAGGGCAGAGATAGAATACATTTGTGAAATGATCCATACCTAGCTCAAGGATGTCAATGAAAATGTCAAGTCCTTACACCAATTTTTTAGACAATGAGATGAGCAGCTAACTCATAGGGTTGATTCTCTAGCAGCAGCTATCTTGCACCTGCAACAGGAATTCCAAGAGGCACAGATCCTTCACTTCGCCAGCTCTAGCACTGGAGAGGGGGATTTCTGTAGCCCATCTAAGAACAGCCGAACTAGGTCCGTTAGGACCAAATAAGGCCCAGCTCATCCAAGTGACAGCCCCGCAGGGCCCACTTAGGATAAAAAGCCCAATAAGATTACTCGGGATCAAACCCTTCCTCGGCGGCCCTTAGGCTCGGAAGGCCCGAACGTCGGTCAGAACGGAGGAAGACCCATGCCCGAGTTATCCCCTCACCGGGATAGAAGCAAGCGCTCAGCGCCCACTTCAACCTATCTTCATCCGAGCTATGCCTATCACCCGGATAGGGTTGGCACCCTTCATGCTTGGGTTTAACCGACGATTAGTTATCCACGTTGCCATTGAGAGCCCTTTATGAGCAGGAGTTTTTGAGGACATAAAGAGCGCATGATGAGGACGTAACTCCCGCCTGAAACTCCTCAGCTTACGGGACTCATGAGGCATGTGCACTATTTAAATCTGGGACTCCCTCTCGCGGAAGGGAAGGCCCAACACACGCCTAAAATTCCCTGAGTAGGAACCACTTCACCATCTTGATGTAGAGGGATCTCGCGCCTCTCTTTTCTTCCTCCCTTCATAGCTTCCACCATTACTCTACTAACTTAGGCATCGGAGGGTTTACCCCAGGGAACCATCCCAGGGCCCCCTTATCCGTTTCCCTTTCTTGCAGTTCACTATTCGGTGATCATCCCCCAGCTCAGGTCCAGCGCGAGATCACGCCTCTTCATCTGGTGCCGTCTATGGGAAACGACCAAAAAGTCAGTATGGTGCGAAAAAGTTCAGGGAGGAGGTCCGCCGGTGACAGGGAAAAGGCCATGGTGGTGGCGGGAGAAGGCCCCTCTCAGGCCTCACAAAACCCTCCCTCCAACGCCAACACCCTAGCCGACGAACTACCCGCTCCTCCCGCTGCGGTAGGGCTACCACTCAACGACGGCACTGATGCTTTCCAAGCCCTCAACGTAAAACTGGACATCCTTGTGGAATTCATGAGGACCCAGGCGGCCAGGGATGGAAGTGTTGTGCCCCTTAGGCACAAGCATGTGCTATGTTGCTTTGATGATAGCAATGCTATTTGGTTTTGATGATAGCAAGACAGTGAGTGCATTTGATATTGTATTTTGATGATGTCTAGCATTGATGACATTGTGCTTTGATGATAGCTTCATGATTGTGATTTGTATATCATCTGGAGAATGCACGTGTATGACTGATATATTGTTTGTGTTAGACTTCTGGTATGTGCATAGTCTATATATTGCATCGTGGGGTTTATGCTCTAAGTCTATACACTGCATAGCAAGCTCAAAGTCGATACATTGAGCGTCTCATGCATCATTCGTCTAAGTCCATACATTGGACTGTAGTATGCATTTGGCGAAGGCATCGCAAGTCTAGACAGTGGACAGCGTCTCGTGCATATAGCAAGTCTAGACATTGCACTGTAGCATGCATTTCTTCATAGTCTATACATTGTGCATTTCATTGACAAGTTTGCACACTCATGAAGTCTGCACATTGGACTCTTGATCAAGTCTACACATTCATTGTTAAGATAAAGTCTATACAATGGCTTTAGGTCTCCAAGTCTATACAGCCTTCTGATTCGTCAAAGTCTGTACAGCGTGAAGTCTCACCTCGTGTTTCCTTCAGTGCCACTTGAGTCACACTTCGTGCTGTTTCCCCTCACTAACACGAAAAGATTTCATGTCGTCTGAGCTTACGACACTTCGTGTTGATTTCAATGTTTGACAGGAAAAACTTGTATGAGGTTAGACTTCGTGTTGTTTTTGTTTTTATGACTTCGTGTTGTATCCTTGTTGTGGTCAGCCCGTGTCGTTTTCACCTCGTGCTGTTCTCATGACTTCGTGTCATTTTTCTTCTCATGACTTCGTGTAGTTTTCCCTCTCATAATTTCGTGTCGTGTTTCTGAGGCAGCTCGAATAGTTCTGATGAACTTCGAGTCGTTTCCCTGTAGACCTCGTGTCATTCCTATTTAGTAACTACACTTCGTGTCGGTTACTGTTGTTTCTTTGACTTTGTGTCATTTTTCTTGTCTTTCGTCTTCGTGTTGTTTTCAACCCGTGTCAACTTCTGTTTTCGACTTCGTGTTGTTTTCAACTCGTGTCGGTTACTGTTTCGTCTCCGTGTTGTTTCATGTCTTCGTGTCGTGTTTCCTACACTTCGTGTCTTTGTCGCTTTGTGACTTCACCTCGTGTCGTTTTCATCGTCTTCGTGTCGTTTTTGTTCTATTGCGTGCAGGACGTCGCAGCACCTCGTGTTGCTTTCTGTGCCACTTCGTGTCGTTCTTTGTGTAGTGTGTGTTTCTGTCACTACTACACTTCGTGTCGTTCTTATTGCACCTCGTGTCGTTCTCGTTTCACTTCGTGCTGTCTCTGCGTCTGAGTCTTCTTTGTTATTTCTGTCTTCGTGTTGTTTCGTTCTAACCTCGTCCAGGTTTCTTCTAAAAAAACGCTGTTCTTCTCACAACTCTATACAGAGTTGTTCTTAAACTGATGACTTATCCGATACTCTGTTTAACAGGTGCTTTGATCGTGAAGCTTAAGGAGAGCACGTGATCCGAGGAAGAACATTCCCCAGTGACTGGCAGCACGTGATCCGAGGCTGGAATGAAGCCTGCTGAGAGACTGCCACGTGGCCCGAATATCTGGGCGGGAAATGTGGAGGTCACACGTTGGGGCTGATCCCGCTAGCTGCTATTATAAAAGGAGGTCTTCGTCCATAGATGAAGACAGATCGAGTTGGCGAGAAGAAAAGTCCATACAGAGAGCCACGATCCAGATAGAAAGAGAAAAGAGAAGAAGAAGAAAAGAAAGAGGGAAGAAGCAGAAGAGAAGAAGAAGAGAGGCAGAGAGCTCGAGAAGAGTGTGAAGAGAAGAAGAAGAAGAAGAAGAGAGAGAGAGAAAGAGTTCGTTCCTCAGATCTTTGGTTCAAAAACAGATCTGAAGTTGCTCATTGTTGAGCTATATTTTGTGCTTTATTGCTTCAGCTTTCCGTTGCTGTTTTGTTCTATTTTCATTTTCCTTTATACATTTCTTCAAGCTGTTTGTCAGCGGTTTCCAGAGGTGCTGCCTCTGGACAGCAAGCTGTGTTGCTCAGCGGGCAGTGGAGGTTTCCACTGGACAGCAAGCTGTGTTGCTCAGCGGGCAGTGGAGGTTTCCACTGGACAGGTAAAGCTGTAATCCTCAGCTGGCGAGACTTGGTCTCGGATGGGTTAAGCTGTATTCCCCAGCGGGTTCAAGCTGTGAGTCAGCGATGGCTAAGCTGTATTGCCCAGCGGAAGCAAGCTGTGATGCTCAGCGGTTGGCAAGCTGTGAGGCCCAGCTGATTGTTGGCAAGCTGTGTTGCCCAGCGGTTCGTGAAGCCACACTCGGGTTGAGTGTGGGGTGGATGTAGGTCTGCTGGACCGAACCACCTAAAAACCCTTGTACATTGTGGTTTGATTTGTTCATTTGTGCTTCCGCTAGATGAATGCATAGGGGCGCTCCATGTGTTTGCTAACTGGTAGAACAGAATAGTTGATTAGCTTTCAGATTTGGTAAATCTGTCTAGTTAGCATCATAGTTCCTTTTTGAGCGAAATTTTATATTGGGTGAAAGTTTTTATAGGCCATATTCATTCACCCCCCCTCTGAATACTAGCACCGAACCCAACAATTGGTATCAGAGCGGGTATCTGATCTAACAGATCTAACAATCTGCAGAGGATCCTGCTAACTGTTTAGTGCGTTTTCAGAGTGGATGCATTGTGCTCGTTGTCTTGTTTCACCGGTTTAGTGCTTTACCTTACCCATTTGGTTTTGCTGCATTTCCTGTCGGTTGTTTTAGTAAGTTGATTCTGTTTGCCATCTGTCCAAATGGATCGTCCACCAATTTATGATGGTTCTAACTTCAAAAATTGGCTAGGAGGCCTAGTTGTGTATGTAGATTCCATTGATCCCAAACTATGGAGTTTACTATCCAAAGGCCCACATCGACTACCCAAAGACCAGACCAAGTGGTCTAGTGAGGACACGTTTAAGAACCGTGATAATGTCATAATTCTTAATATCTTGAGAGCTGTTGTTAATACTGATGTATATTCTTTTGCTCTCAGGTGCACATCTGGAAAGGAGATATATGACGGAGTCATTTCTGCGCATAATCAACAAGGTGATAGCTGCTTGATGGCCAACCGGGATGATGAAGATGAGATCTCATCTCAGGTAAGTTCTGAATCAGAAGGATACTCTTTCGATGAATTAATAGAGATGTATGAAAATTTGTTAGAAGTATCCAAGAAATTAAAATCTGAGAACAAAAAGTTGAAAAAGAAATGTGATAGAATAAATCTGAAAGATTCCTGTGAAAACTGTCCAAATATGAAAAGGTCTTATGATGCATGCATGCTAGATGTTCAGAATCTTAAGAAACAAAATGATTCTCTAAAAATTGAAAAACAAACATGCTTAGATAAAATGTCTAAACTTCAGAATCAACTGAATGATAAGAAAAATGAGCATCTAAAAGGCATGCAAGAACTAACTGAAGTTAATTCTGAATTGGACAAAATGAAATTGGAGAATGAGGATCTTCAAAAGAAGAATAAAACTCTTATTATCAGAATGAATGAAATCAATGAGGTTTCACAGTCCTCTTCTGCTAAATCAGATTGTAAAATATGCTCTGCTTTAAGAGAACGAAATGAAGATCTCTTTAGTGAGAATGAACGGCTAAATAAATAAATTGTCTCACTTAAAGATGATCACAAAAATCTGCTCGCTGAGAAAATTAAAGTGGAGGAAATAGAAGAGGAATTAATTGAAGAATTGGAGCACATGTCTGGAAGAGAGAGATGTGCTAATAATGAAATTCAGGATAAAAATCTTGAGGAAGAAAACACTGAATTAAAAGCTGAAGTTGAAAAACTAAAGTGGTTGAACACTGGCTTGTCTGAAAGACTTCTCACCTTGGAAAAAGGAAAAGCTGTCTATGATGAAAATTCAGAAATTCTGAATAGTCTAGAACAAGAAATTGAGAAGTATAAAACTGCAAACCAAGTTCTAAGCGAATGTGTTAATTGCAGTGAACAAGAAATAGCCAGTTATGAACTTCACATTGCCAGCTTGGAAGACAAAATTCATAATCTGGAAAATTCAGCTATTGAGTCTGCCAAGATTAAAGGAAAAATGAAAACTGTTGGGAAGAGGAAGGATGATAACTCTGAAGGGGGAACAAATTACTGTTCTGATATTAAGAAAATCACTAAAAACCAGCTATATGCTACTTTTGTGAAAGGCTCTAATGTAGCTGGTACTTCAAGGCAATCCCCAAAACAAAATGAAAATCAGAAGTCACCTTCAAAATCTGTCTTTCAGTTCAAAGCCCAGAAAATTGAAAAGCAAACAAAATCTGTTGAGAATAATCAGAAATTGAAAAGAAAGAGTCAAACAAAGAAGGCTAAGAATATTTCTGGTTGTACTCTGAAATTTGTTAGCTCTGCTGAATGTAATGGGTCAATGCAAAATGCTCATGCTTCATGTACTCATTCACATGTATCTAGTCAATCTGTTAGTAATCATGTCATCAGGAAATCACAAGTGTCATGTTACTATTGTGGCAAGATAGGACATGTAATGGATGACTGCAGATTGTTGATTGAAGATGAGCATGCTAGTGAAGCAATGCATTCTAGGAATTCATCCGACAGAAACCATGCCATTAAGAAATATGTTGCTTACTGTCACTACTGTGGTAGGCGTGGTCATCTAATGAATGCATGCTTTAAAATGAAAGAAGACAATAATTTGAACTCTAGATTTTTCACACATGCTCATGGCCCACATAGATATGAATCTACTTCAGGTCAGCATATCATCTGTTTCAATTGCAACAAGCCTGGACACAAGGCAAATGAATGCTGGTCAGGAAATCACAGGGGCAAAAATGAATCAAACAACAAGCATCTTAGATGCTTTGAATGTGGTAAGTATGGGCATGCAGTCAAGGACTGCTGGTTTGTTCAGGGAAATCATTTTAATTCCAAATTTGTAAGATTCCCTCCAAACAAAAATTTCTTGGGCAGAAATAAAGCTGGTCTTAAAGAAAAGACTCTTGTTTGTTATGAATGTGGAAAACCTGGCCACCGAGCTTCTGAATGCTGGTGGGCAGGTAATGGTAAATCAAAAATTCATGCTTACAACAGAAAAATTCATGCTCAGTTTCATAGGTCTCATGTTGCTGTAGATATGCATCATAGGACCAGAAAATCTGTTGGTTCATGTCATTACTGTGGAAATTTTGGACATTCTATGTCTGATTGCTCTCTAATGGAATTTGATGACAATATTGCTAAGAAATTATTTAGAACACCTGATAGGGGTAATTTAGGACCCAAGACTTCTTGGGTTCCTGCAAAATCACATTGAATGACATGCTGCAGGTGTGCCTTGGAAATGAATAAGAGGGGTCAACCAAGGCACTTCAAAAGAAAACCCCATGATTCAATTCAGGTCAGTTCTGAAATCTGTTTTAAATTCCATTATCTAAAATTGTGAGCATGAAAATTGTGAGTTTCATGTTAATTTGCTTGGTTGATTTTTTTTTTTAACTCTTCATGTCTAGCTGATCAGTCTGCATTCCAGACTCAGCTATTGAATTCAAATCTGCATATCTGATGCTCTTCTCTTGCTATATGTTGAACTGAATTTGAATGCTTCTTTAGTGTTTACAGTTGATGCACTATATAGACTCTGTGTCCATGCATGTGTTTTGTGTTAATGCATTGCATGCTTGTTATTGAATGCATACTTGGACTGATTGTGTATAGACTGATTGTCATTGCATGTGTCAATGATGCTGTTCAATGCATGAAGGACTGCTTTATGTTACATTGTCCTTGTTAACCTTGGTATATCAAATGGTATGTTACTAAAAGGCAGGGAAATCTGCCCAGAGGTTCCTACCATGTGTGAGATGGTCTTTGAGACCAGGTCCTCCGCCTAGTACCATGGGTCTAGTTTTCATGTAGAACAGTGTACTACATCATATGTTGAAAAATCTGAAAATTTAAAATGAAGATGATGCATTTGATAAATTCTCTCTCTGATTGAACAAAGCATGAATTCTTCTTGAGCATATTCTAAAATTATGAGCAGTTCATTAATTCTATTTCATGCACTTTGTCAGGGGGAGTTTGACTAATGTTGCATAGTCTGCATGTAGAACAGTCTAATGCATAGCATATTTTTGCATCATGGTGTCAGGGGGAGCTGAGAGTTCTATTCAATTCATTGAATCCTTGGTACTTCTCATTGTCCCCTTTCAACTCATTCATATTCACTGTCATCAGATGCTATGGATCATAATGCTTATTGCTATCCTTTCCCCATTTCTTCACTAAACAACAGCTTTGCATCTGGTTTAGTACATTGAATGGTGATTATTGCAACTGTTCACTTATAAGAATCACATTTACAAATTGAAAAGAACTAAAGGTTTAACCTTTATAAATTTGAGAGTTAAGTGTCTGCACTTCAGAATTTGAGATAAAAGAAAACTTTTATAGCTCTTAATCTTTGTCTCATAGCTAAAATAGAAAAAGTTTTTTGTAATGCCTAAATGTGTTGAACTAGATATGTCTAGAACAGGCTAATAAGAGTGTGTACTGATTTTTTAAACAATCACTCTAAAAGAATTAAGGGCAGCAGTAAATAAGTTCATTAATGTTAAGAACTGAACATAGTGACAGAGCAATGGCTGATTGCACTGAGAAACTGTGAACTCCTCCAAAGAAGTAGGAAAATTCACATGTCATGAAGTGCTTTAGACTATCTCTGTTCATAGGGTCAAATCTATAGGGGGAGTCCTCACCAAGTAACTGAGGGTACTGGCCTCTAATCAAGGTGTACCCTTAATGTCAAAAGTGAAGACTATTCTTTGTGAGTTTTGATCTGAAATAGGTCTAGTAGTTTATGCCTAGTAACTGGGGGTACCTGCCTATGATCAAGGTGTACACCTAATGTCAACAGCATAAATGCCACTGATCTATTTACTTAGTTCAGGTTCTAAAAATCAAAAATGAAATCAAACTACTGTAACCCTTCGAAAATTCAAATGTCATTGAGTGAAAATTATTTTTCTCAATACATGTTCAAGTTGCCTCTCTTGAATTTCATTGTTTAGACACAAAATGGTATTATTTCAGACTTATCTATTAATACCATGTGCCCTAGATTCATTGCTATAAATGGAATCTAAAACTCTTTTTCAGAGGTCAGATGTTTTACTCTAGATTTATCACTGTTAAACCTGAATTTTTGAAAATTGTATGTTGATGATTCTTATACTTTAACAGTTGTTTATAATCATGCTTACTTTCTGAACCTATGATTCAGTTGTTATCAAGTGACCCTCCTACCTTTTCTACCTTGGTTATCTGTTCATATTCCTTCTCAAAGGGGGAGCTTTTATTTAGGGGGAGAAATAATTCAGGGGAGTCTTACATTCAGGGGGAGAATGCTCTAGCAGTCACTTGCATGCATAATGCACTTTGCACTCTTGTTTTTACTGTTTTTCTCTTTTTGATCATGTCAAAGGGGGAGAAAATCTTGTGTGTGACTCACTGTCACATTGTGTTGCCATCATCAAAAAGGGGGAGAATGTTGTGCCCCTTAGGCACAAGCATGTGCTATGTTGCTTTGATGATAGCAATGCTATTTGGTTTTGATGATAGCAAGACAGTGAGTGCATTTGAGTGCATTTGATATTGTATTTTGATGATGTCTAGCATTGATGACATTGTGCTTTGATGATAGCTTCATGATTGTGATTTGTATATCATCTGGAGAATGCACGTGTATGACTGATATATTGTTTGTGTTAGACTTCTGGTATGTGCATAGTCTATACATTACATCGTGGGGTTTATGCTCTAAGTCTATACACTGCATAGCAAGCTCAAAGTCGATACATTGAGCGTCTCATGCATCATTCGTCTAAGTCCATACATTGGACTGTAGTATGCATTTGGCGAAGGCATCGCAAGTCTAGACAGTGGACAGCGTCTCGTGCATATAGCAAGTCTAGACATTGCACTATAGCATGCATTTCTTCATAGTCTATACATTGTGCATTTCGTTGACAAGTTTGCACACTCATGAAGTCTGCACATTGGACTCTTGATCAAGTCTACACATTCATTGTTAAGACAAAGTCTATACAATGGCTTTGGATCTCCAAGTCTATACAGCCTTCTGATTCGTCAAAGTCTGTACAGCGTGAAGTCTCACCTCGTGTTGCCTTCAGTGCCACTTGAGTCACACTTCGTGCTGTTTCCCCTCACTAACACGAAAAGATTTCATGTCGTCTGAGCTTATGACACTTCGTGTTGATTTCAATGTTTGACAGGAAAAACTTGTATGAGGTTATACTTCGTGTTGTTTTTGTTTTTATGACTTCGTGTTGTATCCTTGTTGTGGTCAGCCCGTGTCGTTTTCACCTCGTGCTGTTCTCATGACTTCGTGTCGTTTTTCTTCTCATGACTTTGTGTCGTTTTCCCTCTCATAATTTCGTGTTGTGTTTCTGAGGCAGCTCGAATAGTTCTGATGAACTTCGAGTCGTTTCCCTGTAGACCTCATGTCGTTCCTGTTTAGTAACCACACTTCGTGTCGGTTACTGTTGTTTCTTTGACTTCGTGTCGTTTTCCTTGTCTTTCATCTTCGTGTTGTTTTCAACCCGTGTCAACTTCTGTTTTCGACTTCGTGTTGTTTTCAACTCGTGTCGGTTACTGTTTCGTCTCCGTGTTGTTTCATGTCTTCGTGTCGTGTTTCCTACACCTCGTGTCTTTGTCGCTTTGTGACTTCACCTCGTGTCGTTTTCATCGTCTTCGTGTCGTTTTTGTTCTATTGCGTGCAGGACATCATAGCACCTCGTGTTGCTTTCTGTGCCACTTCGTGTCGTTCTCTGTGTAGTGTGTGTTTCTGTCACTACTACACTTCGTGTCGTTCTTATTGCACCTCGTGTCGTTCTCGTTTCACTTCGTGCTGTCTCTGCGTCTGAGTCTTCTTTGTTATTTCTATCTTCGTGTTGTTTCGTTCTAACCTCGTCCAGGTTTCTTCTAAAAAAATGATGTTCTTCTGATAAGTCTATACAGAGTTGTTCTTAAACTGATGACTTATCCGATACTCTGTTTAACAGGTGCTTTGATTGTGAAGCTTAAGGAGAGCACGTGATCCGAGGAAGAACATTCCCCAGTGACTGGCAGCACGTGATCCGAGGCTGGAATGAAGCCTGCTGAGAGACTGCCACGTGACCCGAATATCTGGGCGGGAAATGTGGAGGTCACACGTTGGGGCTGATCCTGCTAGCTGCTGTTATAAAAGGAGGTCTTCGTCCACAGATGAAGACAGATCGAGTTGGCGAGAATAAAAGTCCATACAGAGAGCCACGATCCAGATAGAAAGAGAAAAGAGAAGAAGAAGAAAAGAAAGAGGGAAGAAGCAGAAGAGAAGAAGAAGAGAGGCAGAGAGCTCGAGAAGAGTGTGAAGAGAAGAAGAAGAAGAGAGAGAGAGAAGGAGTTCGTTCCTCAGATCTTTGGTTCAAAACCAGATCTGAAGTTGCTCATGGTTGAGCTATATTTTGTGCTTTATTGCTTCAGCTTTCCATTACTGTTTTGTTCTATTTTCATTTTCCTTTATACATTTCTTCAAGCTGTTTGTCAGCGGTTTGCAGAGGTGCTGCCTCTGGACAGCAAGCTGTGTTGCTCAGCGGGCAGTGGAGGTTTCCACTGGACAGCAAGCTGTGTTGCTCAGCGGGCAGTGGAGGTTTCCACTGGACAGGTAAAGCTGTAATCCTCAGCTGGTGAGACTTGGTCTCGGACGGGTTAAGCTGTATTCCCCAGCGGGTTCAAGCTGTGAGTCAGTGATGGCTAAGCTGTATTGCCCAGCGGAAGCAAGCTGTGATGCTCAGCGGTTGGCAAGCAGTGAGGCCCAGTTGATTGTTGGCAAGCTGTGTTGCCCAACGGTTAGTGAAGCCACACTCGGGTTGAGTGTGGGGTGGATGTAGGTCTGCTGGACCGAACCACCTAAAAACCCTTGTGCATTGTGGTTTGATTTGTTCATTTGTGCTTCCGCTAGATGAATGCATAGGGGCGCTCCATGTGTTTGCTAACTGGTAGAACAGAATAGTTGATTAGCTTTCAGATTTGGTAAATCTGTCTAGTTAGCATCATAGTTCCTTTTTGAGCGAAATTTTATATTGGGTAAAAGTTTTTATAGGCCATATTCATTCACCCCCCCTCTGAATACTAGCACCGAACCCAACAGGAAGGTCATGCGCCCTTCCGGAGAGCCCTCCCCGCGAGAACGCGTCTCAGCACACTGCCGGAGGCCGCTTCACCCTCCGAGGCCGGCAGATTATCCGTAACAGGTCAGGAGGACCTTCACAAGCCCCTCCCCCGGAGCAAGAGGCCTCCACCATGCCGAAAAGGGGAAGACCTGCGGCACGCCGTCCAAACCCAGAGATCGAAGCTCCCGGAGAGCGCCCAGGATGTCCCACCAGACCCACAACGCGGCGACAGTCGGAGTTATCCCTCCGACTGCGAGAAGTCGAGAGACGTTTCGCAGAGCAGGAGTGCACCCTATGCACCTTGCAAAATGTCGCTCCGGCAGAGGACGAGGAGAAATCCCCGTTCTCTGATTACATCTTGAAGGCAGAGGTATCTTCTAGAATCTCCATTCCGACCTTCAAGTCCTACGACGGCCAAGGTGACCCGGCCGACCACTTCGACAGCTTCGACGCCCTGATGACCCTTCACGGAGCGTTTGACGCCATCAAGTGCCGAGCCTTTGTGACCACCTTGGTCCAAGGTGCCCAAGCATGGTTTCGGGCCCTCGCCCCCAGATCCATCCGGGATTTCAAGCAATTCAGACGAGTATTCAAGGAGAGTTTCGCTGGTAGCGGCCCCCCAAGGTCGGTAGCGGGACTATTGGCTCTCAAGCAGGCGCAAGGGGATAAACTCCGGGCTTACAT
Source organism: Amorphophallus konjac (assembly GCA_022559845.1). Lineage (NCBI taxonomy): Eukaryota > Viridiplantae > Streptophyta > Magnoliopsida > Alismatales > Araceae > Amorphophallus > Amorphophallus konjac. The sequence continues at coordinate 143,106,196 of CM040124.1, forward strand.
CAACCGATTCAAGTCGGAAGCCCTTAGAATCCCCTACCTAGATGTAGCCTTGGCCATAACCGCGCTGACCGGGGGCACCCGGGATGAGAACCTCCGCCGTGAACTTATCCTCCACCCTCCCTCGACCCTTACCGAGCTAGTGACTCTGGCTTTACGCCACGCCGAGTGCGAAGAAGTACTTAGCGCATGCTGAAGCGCAACCGGCTTGGGTCGGAGGGGGACAAGAAGCGGGCACTCGAGTCAAGCTCGGGCCAAGGAAAAAGGTGGAATCGAGACGGAGAGCACAAGGAGCCATCCCGAAGTACGAGAGGTACACTCCCTTAATCGCTCTGGTGTACGAGATATATGAAGACATCAAAGGCTCGGGCCTTCTCCGCCAACCCGAGCCAATGAGGTCGAAAAACCGCAATCGCAGCAAGCATTGCCTGTTCCACAGGGACCACCAGCATCATACCGGCGATTGCCACCAGCTCCAGGATAAGATCGAGCACCTCGTCTGCCAGGGACACCTATCCCGATTCGTGGCTGGGCGTGAGGAGGACCGAGGTGCCCCCAGAAGAAATCGACAACGCCCCTCACGGGGTCCACATCAACGTCATCGCTGGAGGAGCTACATTAGGATGGGACAGTAGCCGAGGAAGGAAGCGTCATGCTGAGCGGGCGAGCCGAGCCGTCGAGCCTCCCAAGGCCCCGCCAAGTGAGCCCCAGGTCATAGTCTTCTCCGACCAAGATCTGGAAGGGCTGACCACCCCGCATGACGACGCCCTAGTCATATCGGCCACAATAAACCATTGTAACATAGATAGAATTATAGTTGACAATGGAAGTGCCTCTGATGTATTATCTTACGAATGTTTCCTTAAGATGGGGGAGAATCCGTCAAAACTCCGCCCGATCCGAACCCCCCTTTGCGGGTTCAATGGCCAGGCCACTTATCCCGAGGGAGCCCTAAGCCTGCCGATTACTCTCGGCACCCCACCCAAAACCGTTACGGTCATGGTGGACTTCATAGTGATCAAGGGTATGATAGCATACAACGTAATCTTCGGCCGAGGAATCCTTAGCCGAACGAAAGTGATGCCCTCTACCTATCACCAAAAGATGAAGTTCCCCACCAAAAATGGGATGGGGGAAGTCCGAGGTAACCAGGCGATGGCCAGAAGGTGCTACTATCTCGGTAGAATCCATAAGGCCGGACGGGAAGAACAAGGGTCCCCAAGAAGTCGAGGAAAAACCAGTAACCTCCGAGCCTGGAGGCGAGCTGCTAACAGTTTTCCTAAACGACGACCCGACCCTAGGAGTAAAGATTGGAGCCGACCTACCATCTGAGGTTCAGCAGCAATACAAAGAGTTTCTTTCCGTGTATATCTGAGTCTTTGCATGGTCTGATGATCAACTCCCCGTAATACCAGAAGAGACGGTAATGCATAAGCTCAACCTCGACCCGACCGTGAAGCCCGTACAACAACACAGAAGGAAGCACGCGCCAGAGAAGCAAGCGATCATCAAGGAGCAGGTCACCAAGGGGCAAAAGACTGGTCTTTTTAGACCGGTCCTGTACCCGACGTGGCTGGCTAACGTCATCCTGGTGCCAAAAGCTTCGGAAAAGTGGCGAATGTGCGTGGACTTCACCGACTTGAATAAGGCCACACCAAAGGACTGCTATCCATTACCGAGCATCGACCAACTGGTTAATTCAACCTCGAGCAACGAAATACTCAGTTTTCTGGACGCCTATTCAGGTTACCACAAGATCAAAATGGATCCATGAGACGTCGAGAAGACCGCCTTTATCACCGACTTCGGCGTATACTGCTACACCCGGATGCCTTTCGGGTTGAAGAACGCTGGAGCCACGTACCAGAGGCTGGTAAATCATATGTTCGAAGGACAGCTCGGCCGGAATGTCGAGGCCTATATTGACGACATGCTCGTCAAGACCCCCAAGGCTGAGGATCACTTCGCCGACCTAGCTGAGACCTTCAACACCCTCCTAAGGTACAATATGAAGCTCAATCCCACCAAGTGTGCCTTCGGAGTAAGATCCGAGAAATTCTTGGGTTTTTTAGTCACCCAGTGTGGGATCGAGGCCAACCCCGAAAAGGTCCAGGCCATCCTGGACGTGCGCCCACCCACCAGCATCAAAGAAGTCCAACGCCTCACTAGGCGCATTGCCGCGCTCAGTAGATTCCTAACCCGCGCGGCCGAACGATGCCTACGCTTCTTCAAGCTATTGAGGGGGTCCAAAATGGCATCTGATACGTTCGTATGGGATGAGGAATGCCAAAGGGCGTTCACCGAGCTTAAGGAGTTCCTGGCTTCGCCTCCGGTGCTTTCCAAGCCTGTCCTAGGTGAAGCCTTGTATCTCTATCTCTCGGGGACTCCATGTACAGTTAGCTCGGTCCTAGTCAGAAATGACTCGAGAGTCGAGAGACCGGTCTACTACACCAGCAAGGTGCCCAACGAGGCTGAAAGAAGGTACCCTGCAACTGAGAAACTCGTGCTAGCGTTGGTTACCTCGGCCAAGCGCCTCCGACCCTATTTCCAAGTGCATTCCATCACCGTGCTGACCGGCGAACCTTTGAAGAGGATCCTCGCTCACCCTGAAGTCTCGGGACGCCTCGTCAAGTGGGCCATCATGCTCGGGGCCTACGATATATCATACCGGTCTCGCTCGGCTATCAAAGGACAAGCGCTCGCTGACTTCATCGCCAAGAGCACTATCCCAACCAAAGAAAAATCTCCGTCCGCGCCCGGGCCAACCTCGGAACTATTCATCGACGGATCCTCCGACTGGGCCGGAAGCGGCGTTGGAATCCTCCTGAAGTCCCCCGAGGCAGCAAGGACTCTCTGCCCCCCCCCCCCCCCCCCCCGTCATCGGCAGCTTCATCTTCCAGAGCATCTTCCATGCTTCAAATATAATGGCACAACGCTACGTGAAGAGAGAATGAGGAAAGACTATCGGGGAAAACCCTAAGCGGTGGAGAGGAAGGGATGCCCTTCAGACCTTTTATAGGTGAAGGGAGGCTATTTGCCTTAAATGATTCTCCCCTCGAAAACATGCCAAAGGGACCTCTCCCTACGAACGGTCACCTCAAACTTCTCGTTTCCGCCCCAGTAGGACACACGAAGCGGCCAAACATTCAAAGCATGAGAGAACGGAAAGACACCATGTCAGACGCTCACCCAACCATCAGGCGAGATCCACGCAGAAAGTATCGGCACTTTCCAACTACTGCAGATACGATGAACAAAATACGACAATGGCGATACGAAACAGTTAAGTCTTCATCAGAATGCTACTGCCTTACCTTTTTCCTACACAACAAGAAAAGTTTTTCTTTGGAAAAGGAAAAGGCATGCAAAAAGAGAAAGCAAAGCAAATACATTAGGCCTCTGGCCCACCCTAAAGCTCAGAAGTGGAAGGCTCAGATAGTCTACCCCCGGCACCCTCGGTGACGGCCGACCCTGGCACTGACCCCACCGACGTGGGAACTGCCTCGGTTGCGCGCCCTCCTGAGGCATCCGGAGTTGGCGACCCCTCAGACGAAGAGCCCCCCTGATCTTCTTCCTCCAACGCAGAAGAGCCGTAGGATGACAAGTCCGAGTCATAGCATTGCCCGGACGGGAAATTGATTGTCTCGGATGCCTGCTCCTCGACATAAGAGATGGCCCAGTAGTAGCCTTGTTTGAACCCCTTACGGATGCCTCGGCAAAGCACTGACTCGTAGTAGGGGAGGGCAGCCTCCTTAAGGTCGACGCGGTAGGCCTCTGAGCATTTGTACTGCTCGAGCGCCTCCGCCCTGGCCGATCCCACCCTACCAGCGAGCTCGGCCTTCTCCCGCTCCGCCTCGGCTAACCTCCGCTCGGCCGCAGTCGTCTGCTTCTCGGCCTCCGCCGCCTACTCCTCTGCCTCAGCACGACAAGCCTCGGCCTCCCGCCGAAGGCGCTCGGCTTCCTCCTCTCGGTCCACCAGCTCGGCACCCTCGGCCTCCCACCGGCCATCTTGCTCGACGCGAGCAACGCGCTCCTCTTCAAGAAGCCTGCTCTTCCTATCAAGCGATTCGCGGGCCCTAGATAGTTGCTCGGACAATGCCCCAGCCTCCACCTGGCTCGCCCGCGCCAGCTCCCTAACTGAGGAAAGCTCACGCCGAAGCCCATCATGCTCCTCGGCGAGCCGAACCAACTTCCTGTCAGACCCACCAAGGGTCCAGGCCAGGTTCGCCCGCTCTGACTCCGATCGAGCATAAGCTTCTTCCAGAGTGGCCCCCATCTGGGCAAAAACCAAGCCGCCCTCCATAACTGTCTCGAGGGCCACGGACAGGGAGTGCTGCCTGTCTCCCCCCTTCACGTTCGCGGCTATACCATGACATATTTGATACAGAGGGCCCTGGATGTCGAGCCTCTCCAAGGCCGCCGGAATAGAGACCCCCTATTCGGTCGGCGTCCTGCCGGACGGCCCAGATCGAGCCGCGGCTTCGTTCGCCCCTCGTGCCTCGGTCGGTCGGGGCTACGTCACCTTTTCTTGCGACCCCCCAGCCTGGACCTGTTCAACACCTGCACCGTGATAAGTGTGTATTTTTACATGTTAATTTATGTTATAACACACTTTTATGAGCTTTAATATTCATCACTATGTCTTTATCACACATAATTATAATTTTATATCAAAATGTTTAAATTGTGAGATTTAATTAAATATTGATATTATTTTATAAAAATAAGTGAGCCAAATACCATTCAGCATGAAAAGAAAAAATAAATAAAAATAAATAAAAATCAAAATCAAAATCAAAACATTAATATATATATACATATTATGATATAGATTCATATAATATATATATTCACTTATATAATACATTGATTATATTCATATATATATATATATATATTCATAATGTATACATTCATAATATATATATATATATATATATATATATATATTCAAAATATATCTATATATATATTCTATCTATACTCATATCTATCATCATATATCATCTATTTATCTATATACGTTAAATGCATCACGTAAGGCATTCATATATAATGTATACACGTTATGTTGAAACATCTATATGTACTATATATATATGCAAGTTATATATACATATATATGTAACTCAGGCGCTTTGGGCAATTCTGATGTATGCTTCACGCGTTGAGGAGGCTTGGTGGCGGGCCTCATGCATGGGCTCCACGAGCATGTGGACACGCGAGGTCGACAAGGCCACAACGTGGCTGGCTTGGGCGAGATGGTCACAAGGTCTTCACACGGACGCTTCAACGAGGGAGGCCAACCTTCACGTGGCGGGCCATGCAGGCTTCTTCACGTCGGCCACACATGCAACATCATTCTCAACGCGGGGGCCATGCATGAAAGGCTTCACACGGAGGAGAGAGGCTTCAGCGGGCTCCTTCGGCGGTCAACATGCATGCAGCAGAAGCAACGTCGGCCAAGGCTTCGGCGCTGGCGGGTTCAAACGGCCAAGCCACATCTTTCATGTGCCTTCACACGGTCGACGGCCCAGTGGTTCACACGACTATGGCAGAGAGTAGAGAACAGAGCACATAGAGAAACAGGGCTAGCTAAGGCCTATATAAGGAGGGGTTGGAGTGTGATTTAGAGGTTGCTTCATAATGTATTTTTGAGCTCTTTTGTTGTTGCTAGTTCTTGAGAGAGTTTGGTTAAGTTCATTTGGTGTTATTGAAGAAGTAAGGAGAGAGAGAGGGGCAGGAGGCCCCTTCACGTAACAATTTCTTTCACTCTTGTTATCCATTTAAATTATTAAAAGTTTTGGGTTTTGTAAGTTTAAGTTGTTGTTATTACAAGTTCTTAAGATTTTAGTCATTCCTTAGCCATTTACATGCTTTTATGATCTTCATTTAAATTTATTATCTTCTTCAAAGTTATTCATATTTAAGTTCTCTACATTTCCTATTTCTACCATTTCCTTTAATTCCTCTCCATTTTCAAGTTATTACACGTTTTTCCACTTGCTGTCCTGGCACATTACTATTCATCCGAGTTGATATCTTCTTTTGTTCCTCCATTTTCATGCACTTTTAATCCCTTTTTTGATGGGGACATCACCTCCCATGCCCACGTTCACAGCTCGTCTCCTCGCCCCGGTTGCATCCGGCATGGTCTAGTCATTTAATTTTGAGTCCTATGTAATTTTTATTTGAGTCATTTGATGTATTTTCCCTTTTATTTGAGTCATGTTCCTAGGTCTTGTGTTCATTTCCCTAAGTTTGAGTGTCATTAGGTTGTCTAGTTAGCTATTGGGCCCAATTCATTGGGCTTGGCCCAAGGGCTCTCCCCTACCCCCTCGGTTATTTGTCATTGAGTCAATTATCAGGGACTTTTGTAAAAATGTGGGTTTCCTATATATAGGACCCCATTCCCCCCCATTTCAACTTAATGAATCAATGAATAAAAAAAAACTTGCCATTTTGAGAGTTTACACTTCTTATCTAGTGGAGAGATTCCATTTTTTGGGTGAGAAACTCTAGGGGAGAGATTCCCCACCCTTCCCTCTCTTAATCTCTCTTTTTCACTCCACTTTCTCTCTCCTCAACACCCAAATTCGAATTTTCTTCTCTCTCCTCCCTTCCCAACCACCTCCACTCCCCACCTACCCCATTTAAGCCTCTTCCCATTCCCCACAACCCTCATCAATACTCCACCCCTTCCGAAGACCCCCTCCACCAATCCTCTCCTCACCATCCAACCCCCAACTACCCCTCCCACTTTCCCAAGCACCCCTTCCCTTCCCCAACACAACCCCCCCATTCCCAAGACAAAAAATTAACCCCACCCTTAAACCTATTTTTGAATATCCTTTCCCTCTCTCCATTCCACCCAAATTCGCAGCCCTCACTACCACCATCTATTGGACCCTCTTCCAGACATTATTCTCCACCTCCCACACCTTAGAACACCCCCTCCAAGACCCCCTTACAACCAGGGGTCACTCCCACACCCATCTACCCCCTTCCCCTTCTTCTTTCTTGGTCATTGGAAGCTACTTCAAAGTTGCAGTTTGCTGTCCAGAGGTTACAGATGAACCAGCAACTTGCAGCGGCCACCACGACTTCCTCCGGATGAGTTTGAAGACCCAAGAGCCATCGTCGGAAGCGTCTACCAGCCTCCTTCGTAACAGAGGTGGTTTCATCTTCTTCCGACCTCCGGGCAGTCCAGGAGGTCCATTCTCCCACAACTGCGCAGAGCTGCCCCGGCTGAGTACCAGAACCAGATTAGAAGCTCTGACACGATGAACCTCAGAGGAATCAGCCCAAGAGCTCTTCTGCAAAGTTCTTCTTCCTCCTGTCTACCTTCATAATCACGACGCGAACTTCCGTTTGGCATCCTGTGGCAGGAGTTATCCTTTTTCTCCCTCAGCTATGCGTCCCTGCTGCCCACAGTCTGCTTCGACCAGTTGCCATTGTTCTGCGCCCCCTGATCTTCTCCGACATCGGTTGGCTTCCCCGTCAGTTTTGCTACGAAGAAGACTTATCCACGATTCCAACGACGCTGATGGTGGTCGATTCTGAGTTCAGGAGTTGTCGGGGCATCCTCTGCAACCAGCGGTTGGAAACCAGGGGCTAGCTCTGCAGAGATCCTAGTCCGGAGAGAAAGCTTCACCATGACAAACCCCGGAGTAATCAGGCCACGGGCTCTTCTAAAACGTTCTTCCCCTTCCTGTCTACTTTCAGAATCAAGAAGCAGAACTCCGTTCGGTATCCGGCAGGAGAAGTTACGAATTTTCTTCCTCAGGCGTGAGACTCTACTTCCCACAGTTTGCACCAAGCCCCACTCACTGTTCTGGGTCCCCTGATCTTCTCCGGCATCTTTCGGCTTCCCGTTAGTTCTGTTGCAAAGCAGACTTGTCGACGGTTCCAGTGGCTCTCGCGGCACCCTATTCGGAGTTCGGGCACGGCCGAGGCAACCTCTTCTTCCTACTATTAGTAACCAATTGCTGTCAGTCCAAGAATCAGTGTCCCTGTTCAAGCTCCTACCCAGGACAGCAGCGACTCCAGAAGAATTCTACAAAATTCTGAGGGGTTCCAGTACCAGTCTCGAAGAGTATCCCACAGGTCTCGCCACCAACAAAATTTATGAGCGAGTTCTACAGTAGAAACATTGACTATCTATCCCTGTTCGGAGAGAGCAGGCAGAACCGGTGACTTCATCTTCAATGCTTTTAATCCTAGTTTCCCCTCCCCGCTTGGCCGGCTGAAGGCCCCTCCCTGCGTGGAGGTCATTTTGGTTGTAATCACTATTAACCCCCACCCCAAGGTCCCCCTCCTGCGAGAGGTGTAGTGTTGTAACTTCTTTGGGCAGGTCAAGCGACACCGCCGCGGCATGTGGGGATCCACTCGCCTCCCCGCTCGCCCTCGTCTCCGAGCGGGACCGGTTTCTTCAAACCGGTCGAGTAAGTGCTCACACCTCACTCCATTTAGTGCTTATCTTTCAATATTAGTTCTAGTTCCGCTGGTTATGCGAGTGAGAGCTCGATCCTCAAGCCCGATTGCCTTGAGTGATCACCGTGGGAAGAGTGCAACCGGTGCCTTCGGCACTTCGTCGGCCCCGTTGAATTGGGCTTCCAAATCTATTGGGAATCAAATCTTGGCCTTGCTGGCCCTCTACCAGCAAGGGCCCAACCCCACATCCTCCACTTGGCATCGCCAAGTCACCCCGGGCTTGGGTGAGCGACGAGAGAGCGGCGGCCCAATTCGGCCCATTTGAATGCGATTGTGCTTGCTTGCCTTAAGTCCTTGGTTGTGTCACATCAATTGGTATCAGAGAAAGTTCTAGACTTATCTCTACTAAGTCTTGTCCTAGGGCCATTACATGCATCACCCTTGTCCACTATCATGACTACCTCATACATGGCATATTCGCCACTCTTAGGCCCATTAGAAGCTTTTGTGTTTGATGGATCCCGCCCTAGAATATATCTAGAATGGGAGAAGTCCATAGACCAACACTTTGGGAGGTTTACCCTGTCAGGGCTTGTCCAAGTCAACTATGCCAAGAGTTTGCTTTGGCGCCAAGCTAGGAAAGAATGGGAGAACATTGTAAGTTTGAGAGAAGCCAAAGGGGAAGCACCCATTGAATCTTGGGATAAAATGAGGGCCGATCTTAGAAAGATATACGCACCCCAACCTGATGCGGGACCGACTGACTCGCTAGCTAACCTAGGACGCTAAAGAACGCGACCAGCACGCGCACGTGACAAGGCAAGCCGGTGTGACCGACTAACGTGAAATCCCTCCGGGCGGAGGCGTCTCTCAACAGAACTCCGAACCACGGCCGTCCCACGGAGGGAGGCGCGACGGGGTCACAACGGGCGAGAAGCCGCTGGACGACACGGGAGTCTAGTCCGAGCTCGGTGCTCGACTAGGGCCAAGGGAAAAGGCCGCTCTCGTCTCTCTCAACCAGCAGTAATAAATGAAACTAGCTAGGCCCTACACTCACTCGCGCGGCACAATCAATCATATACGTGATAAGCAAGTACTACGGGCGGGAGCGAGACACGTACCTCCACGCCTAAGCGTGGGGAAGGAACCCCGGCCGAGTCCAACCACCCCGATACACGCGTGAGAGAACTAATACAAACATCAAAAGGGCCCACTCCTCGCAGGGAGGTAATAGGCTACAACCACAGCTACACACGGGGCGGCCGGCGCACGGGCTGACGGGCAGCAGCCGAGGTCGGGGATGAAGCCGGATGCCGACCCTCGCAATGCCGATCGCTCCTGTAGTAGCCTTTGAGGAGGAGGCCCACGTCGCCGTGGGCACTGCTGGGATGCCGAGCCGGATGGAGGGGCCCCACGCTGCTGCTACGGCCTCGGGGGGATGTCGGTCCGGCGAGAGGTTGCTGGCTGGTCCCTGTGACAGCAGGCAGAGATGGCGCTGGTACACGGCCGTCCGGACAGCGTTTGTGGCGGCGTCTTCTCTGGTGGAAGGCTGACAGGGGCGGCTATCCAGGGGCAGTGGTGGCCGATGGGGTCCCGTGGAGGGATTGGGTGCGAAGGGCGTGACAACAGGGGTGCACAGACTGCACTTCAGGACAGTCTGACCTGTGACCGAGGGTGAGGTGGTAATGGCGCAAGGGTACAGAAGGAGTTCCGGCCCGAGATGGTTACTGGAGGTGTGGTGGGACGTGAGGAGTCGACCTACCAAGTTGCAGATCGATCCGAGGACGGGAAATGGTACCCCCTTTGGAGACCCGCTGCTGACAGTCCCGCTCGGGTACTGTAGCGCAGGATTGCGCACTAAAAGTGTGCTTGAAGACAAAAATTTACCCCGATGGAGTTTGAAGGCGAGGCCAGAGGGGCTGGATTCGTGACTGGGAGGGGAACAAATGTTATGAAGGGACTGGCGGTGTTTGGGGGTAGGAGAGGCATGCAAACGGGGACCCAAGTCGTCTCGGGTCACAGGCGAGACTGTCAGGGAGGGCGTCAGCGCGACGAAAGTGTCTGTAAAGACAACTTTCTCTGTGGGTGGAATTTTTGGCCAAGGCCGGTGGGGTTGGAAAGATGATTGGAAGGGGTACGAAAGTCGTGAAGAAACTCGGATGAGACGCTGCCGGGAAGCGGACGCACCGGACCGATCTCTGGACACCAAATCTGCTGTCAGCACAGGGACGCCCGGGGAAGAGGATGACGATCCTGCGTGCACCGTCGCTCCACCGAACTCGTCGCCGTGGACGATGACTGAAGGCTGCTGGCGTTGGAATCCCTTGGGGGAGGTCTCCTACCCCTGGGCGTCGCACCCAAGGACTGGAGAGGAGGTGAGGGCGTCGCACCCTCAAGGAGGAGGAAGAAGAAGGGGTCGCCCCTTTTCACAATGTGGCACTCCACAATGAACACCCAAGCATCAATTTCTTCATTACCTTCTTGAAAAGAAAATACAAGGTCTTTTTATATGGGATGGGGAGATGCTAGGTTTAAACCCTAGCCAAGGGGAAAGGAGATGGGGGGGGGCGGCCACAACCGGGGAAGGGCATTCAAATCTCCTAGATTCTAGGAGTGAAAGGTGGGGGGGGCGGCCAAAAGAGGGAGAGGGCAAGGGGGGGAAGGGCGGCTGCCATTCCCTCCAAGAGGGGAGGGAATGGTCCGCCCCCCAACCCTAACCCTAGGTGGGGCGCGCCTCCCAAGGTGGGCCCAGGGGGGGGGGAAGTGGACAGCCCTAGTGGGCCAGAGAAGTGAACCAAGAAGTGGCCCAATAACCCCCCTAGCCTCTAGCAAGCCTACAAAACACAAATAAAGCCTAATTGGCCTAAAAAAAGGTCCATGACTGAAAGAAAATTGTCCACACACGGACTAAACCAAGGCCCAACATGGCCCAAAGCATAAAATAAGTGATGATAGCTCCGCTAATCTGCCAACTGGTCGCCGAGCCAAAGGGATGCCGGCGAGATCCGTGTACTCCGTCGTAAAGTGTGACGCGTGTCCTCACCAATTCTCCCCGGGTGGGAAGAACTCGACCCCGTCGAGTAAGGGTCACGGTCGCTCAGGTAACGTTCCAGCAAGTCCGGGTCAATCCGCTCCAGCTCTCCCCGCGTGATCCAGGTGTCGTCTGTCTCAGGGCGCCCTCTCCAACGCACTAGGAAGCGCTGGTAGGCCCCGCTCCTGGTGGTGGTCACCTGCTCATCCAGTATACAATCGATGTGCTCGCGTCTCTGTAATGGGGCTGGAGGAGGTGGACTCTCAGAAGGTGTATCGCTCACAACAGGAAGGGGAGGCCCAAGAAGCTCACTGGGAATCACTGCTGGATCCGATAGGCCACCAGATCAGAGACGTTGAACGTCGAACTGATCCCATAATCATCTGGCAGCTCAATCTCATACGCGTTAGACCCAATCCGCCTCAGAACTCGGAAGGGTCCGGCACCGCGGTCCTGGAGTTTCTTTACGGCCCCCGAAGGGAACCGTTCAGGTCTGACCCTGATCATGACATACTCTCCCTCGCGGAACTCACGCGTGCGTCGATGCACATCAGCTAACTCCTTATATCGTGCGTTGCTGGCCTCAATGTGACGACGTACATGCTCATGCAACTGCCTAACATGCTCAGCAAAGGACTCAGCTGACTCTGAGACACGGGCCTGGACAGGGGATGGGACCAAGTCTATCGGTTTTCTAGGCCTACGACCAGTGACTATCTCAAAAGGACTCAAACCAGTAGACCTATTGACCGAATCATTGTAAGCAAACTCCGCTAGAGGGAGAACTAAATCCCAATCCCGGTCACGCTCACGCACTAGACACCTCAAAAGATCCCCCAAACTCCTATTCACAACCTCTGTTTGACCATCGGTCTGGGGGTGGTAAGCAGTAGAAAACTTCAGCTGTGTGCCCATCATGTGCCATAGGGTCTTCCAGAAATAACTAGTAAAGCGAACATCCCTATCTGACACAATAGTACGCGGCAACCCAAACCTAGAGACACAATGGGTGAAGAATAGACGGGCAACCCTAGAGGCATCTGATGTTTTAGAACATGGGATAAACAAGGCCATCTTAGAGAATCTGTCCACCACCACGAAAATGGAGTCGTGTCGGCGGAGGGTACGGGGCAAGCCTAAGACAAAGTCCATGCTAATGTCCTGCCATGGACTATCTGGCACTGGGAGGGGAGTGTAAAGGCCGGTATTCTGTTTCCTCTGTTTGGCCAAGGCACAAATGCGGCACTGGGCCACAATCCTAGCAACATCCCGCTTCAGGCTAGGCCAAAAGAAGCGGTACTCAACGGCCTCAATGGTCTTATTCCGGCCAAAGTGGCCGGCTAGACCCCCAGCATGCAACTCCCAAGTAAGAAAATCACGGACCGAGGTCCGTGGGACACAAAGCCTGCTCCCATAGAAAAGGTAGCCATCCTGCAACGTATAGTCGGGGTACTCATGGGACGGACCTGACTGGAGGGTGGTGAACATCGGACCGAAATCCGGGCAATCGGCATACAGCTCCCTCATCCTATCCATCCCAACCACCTCCACACTCATGGTGGTCAATAGGTGAGTACGGCGGCTCAAGGCATCAGCAACCCGGTTCTCCACACCGGCCTTGTGCTTCAGCACAAATGTGTACTCCTGGAGGAACTCGACCCATCGGCTATGGCGAGAGTTGAGCTTCTGTTGGGCATGGAGATATCGGAGTGCCTCATGATCAGAATACAACACAAACTCCTGATGTAACAAATAGTGTCTCCAATGCCTCAAAGCTTGCACAACTGCGTAGAATTCCTTATCGTATGTAGAGTAACGCAGTTTCGCATCGCTCAGCTTCTCGCTAAAGAATGCAACGGGATGGGTCTCCTGACTAAGAACTCCTCCTATGCCTACCCCTGAGGCATCACAAGAGACCTCAAACACCTTCGTGAAGTCTGGAAGACGAAGGACGGGTGCCTGGGTCATGCGCTCTTTGAGGAGCGCGAAAGCGGCTGAAGCAGCCTTGGTCCACTCAAAGGCCCCTTTCCTAATGCAGTCCGTGATAGGGGCGGTGATGGAGCTAAAGCCTCGGATAAAACGGCGATAGAAGGTCGCCAGTCCGTGAAAGCTACGGACATCATGTAGGGTACGAGGCTCGGGCCACTCAACAATTGCCCTGACCTTCTCAGGGTCGGCAGACACTCCCTCACTAGAAACAATGAACCCTAGGAAGGTGACCTGAGAGGTCATGAACGCGCATTTCTTAGGGTTGGCAAATAAGCTCTCTCTCCTCAGAATCAAACAGACCTGCCGAAGGTGGTCTAAGTGGATCTCCCGGGTACGGCTGTAAATGAGGATGTCATCGAAGTAAACTACCACGAAGATTCCTATCAAGGGTCGTAAGACCTGAGTCATCAGCCTCATGAAGGTGCTGGGAGCATTGGTCAGCCCAAAGGGCATGACCAGCCACTCATAAAGACCATCCTTGGTCTTGAAGGCCGTCTTCCATTCATCTCCAGGTCTGATCCTTACCTGGTGATAGCCACTTTTTAGATCAATCTTGGAGAACACAGTGGCTCCCGCCATCATATCCATCATATCATCCAGACGGGGAATGGGAAACCTATATTTCACCGTGATCTTGTTGATAGCACGGCTGTCTATGCACATCCTCCAAGTACCGTCTTTCTTGGGGGCAAGTAGGGCGGGGACGGCACAAGGACTCATACTCTCTCGGAGAGATCCCCTAGACATCAACTCATTCACCTGGCGCTGGAGCTCAGCGTGGTCAGTGGGGCTCATCCTATAGTGTGGCAGGTTGGGCAATGAGGACCCCGGGATCAAATCTATAGCATGCTGGATGTCTCTCATGGGAGGAAGACCTTCGGGAAGGTCATCGGGGAAAACATCGGAGAACTCCTGAATAATAGCAGCCACATCGGGTGGGGACTCCCCCTCTGCCTCTCTAGGCCTCTCGCGGACTACTACAGCAAAGATGGGATCTCCTCTCGCAAAGTCGCGCTCCATCTCCCGGGAGCTGACTAACATCAACCTCCTAGCCGGAGGACCAGTGGTAGCAATGGGTGGGGCTGGGTCCTGGGCTGGGGAAGGGGCACTGGGCCCCAGGACATCAGTGCTCGGAGTGCTAGGACCGGTGGGTCCCCGAACGGGAGGACGTGTGGGCTGGGAAGGGTGAAGGGTGATCCTCTGGCCGCTGTGATCAAAAGTGCATGTGTTCAAACGACCATGGAGGGTGGCATCCCTATCAAACAACCAAGGTCTCCCTAGAATGATACTACCTACCTCCATAGGCAAGACGTCACACCAGATCTCATCCTGGTAGGCGTGGAACTGTAAGGGCACTAGGCAACGCTGTCTGACCGGAATGGAGGTAGTGTCTACCCAAGACACACGGTAAGGGGAGGGGTGGTCCACGGGGGTCAATCCTAGGCGTTTCACTGTGCCCGTGGAGATGGCATTGATGCAACTCCCACTGTCTATAATCACCTTGCAGACTTTCCCTCCTAGTCTGCAGAAAGTATGAAAGATGGTGGTGCGACGCCAGTCATCACTCACCAAAGGCTGGGTCAAAATACACCTAACAACTCCCAGCTGAACATCATCCTGGTGCTGCGTACCCTGGGTGTCGACCTGCTCGCTTTCTAACAACTCATCGAAAAACTCCTCCGCGAGCTCAAGGTCGGCCTCATAGCTAACAGGTTCAACCTCAGGTACGGTCTCCCCTGCGGATGTCTCTCCTAGAGCCACGGTCTGCTGTCGGGTAGGGCACTGAACAGCGTAATGACCGGCTCCTCCACAACGATAGCAATCACCACGAGGCCTAGGGCCTTGCGGTGCTCCACCAGTCATCGGCCCTTTCCCCTTGTCATCACGACGAGCCGGGGGTGGTGGAAACTGGGACCTAGTAGGAATGGCAGGCTGCTGAGGGCGAGGAACCTCGGTGGCAGAGGCCTGGGGTCGAGGGAGGAAGTCCCTCGGGGCGGGAGGGCGAGGCCTAGGGGCAAGGTCCTGGCGAGGGGTCTCCCTAGCAATATCCTGAGGTCGGGTCAAGGGTCCCCTAGAAAACTGCCCCGTAGTGGCGCGAGGATCCGCTCCTCGAGAATAGGTGGGTGTGGGGCGCTGGGCGGGAGAAAAATCTAACTCGAACTGTTCCATCTCGCGGGCCACTTGGTAGGCCTCTTCTAATGTCTGCACATGACGGCGGAGTAACTCCATATGAAGGTGCCGTTTCAAACCCCGACGGAATCGAGCTACCGTCATGATAGTCTCTTCCCTGACCCCACATCTCAGCAGGCACTCATCAAATTCGGCAATGTACTCCATGACAGGCCGATTCCCCTGGGTAAGACTCTGCCACCGATCAATGAGCCGGTGGCGGTGGGATCGGGGGACATACTTCTGCTCTAGTTTCGCCCTCATCTCCTCCCAAGTCTCAATTGGGGGCTCATGCCGTTGCCCAATCAAACTCTCAACTGTAGCCCAGTAGGTCTGGGCCCTGCCAACCAGCTTCATCTTGGCAAACCTGACTTTCCTATGCTCGGCCATGTCTACCCACTCGAAATAGCGGTCCATGCTAGTGGCCCAGTCACTAAACAGGTCAGGGTCCAAGGACCCATCAAAAGAGGGTGGATCTACTCGCACAGATCGGAGGATACGCTCCTCATCCTCATCCCGATGATACCGTCGGCCCTGACGTCCACGGCCATAACCCTCACTCCCATTATCGGACCCAAAGTCCTCTACCTCACGTGCGTGGACCTGTCGACCACGGTTATGACCGTTGCCTCCCCTAGGCTGGTTGGGTCGAAGAGCAGGGTCACGTTGGCCATGGGCCTGCTCGGGAACATCTACGGGTGGGACTCTACCCTGGGGGCGATCAACTAGACCCTGAATGGTCCGGTTAGAGGCCTCAATCCGGTCCTCCATATCTCCCATTCGGTCCTCCATGACCTTCAACTGGCCCTCTATCCGGTCGGTCTGACCCCTAATCTCATGTCTCATGGACTCCATGATGGTCTGCATCATCTCCTGCATGGAGAGATCGCTGGGTACGGGGTTCCTAGGATCAGCCATAGGGAGCGGGCGGTGGTAGGAAGTACCACGCCGTGTGGGCATGCAAGACCCTAGGGAACAAGGGTGAAATAGACACGACCACAAAATGGGACACGGACTCAAATGCAAGATGAGACTCAATTGGCCTAGGACTACTAAGGATGCAAAGAACCTAAGACAAATCTAATGACTCAAATGGCCTAAGACCCCAATTTGTAAGAACAAACTGGTTCCCTATGCTCTGATACCAAAATTTGATGCGGGACCGACTGACTCGCTAGCTAACCTAGGACGCTAAAGAACGCGACCAGCACGCGCACGTGACAAGGCAAGCCGGTGTGACCGACTAACGTGAAATCCCTCCGGGCGGAGGCGTCTCTCAACAGAACTCCGAACCACGGCCGTCCCACGGAGGGAGGCGCGACGGGGTCTCAACGGGCAAGAAGCCGCTGGACGACACGGGAGTCTAGTCCGAGCTCGGTGCTCGACTAGGGCCAAGGGAAAAGGCCGCTCTCGTCTCTCTCAACCAGCAGTAATAAATGAAACTAGCTAGGCCCTACACTCACTCGCGCGGCACAATCAATCATATACGTGATAAGCAAGTACTACGGGCGGGAGCGAGACACGTACCTCCACGCCTAAGCGTGGGGAAGGAACCCCGGCCGAGTCCAACCACCCCGATACACGCGTGAGAGAACTAATACAAACATCAAAAGGGCCCACTCCTCGCAGGGAGGTAATAGGCTACAACCACAGCTACACACGGGGCGGCCGGCGCACGGGCTGACGGGCAGCAGCCGAGGTCGGGGATGAAGCCAGATGCCGACCCTCGCAATGCCGATCGCTCCTGTAGTAGCCTTTGAGGAGGAGGCCCACGTCGCCGTGGGCACTGCTGGGATGCCGAGCCGGATGGAGGGGCCCCACGCTGCTGCTACGGCCTCGGGGGGATGTCGGTCCGGCGAGAGGTTGCTGGCTGGTCCCTGTGACAGCAGGCAGAGATGGCGCTGGTACACGGCCGTCCGGACAGCGTTTGTGGCGGCGTCTTCTCTGGTGGAAGGCTGACAGGGGCGGCTATCCAGGGGCAGTGGTGGCCGATGGGGTCCCGTGGAGGGATTGGGTGCGAAGGCGTGACAACAGGGGTGCACAGACTGCACTTCAGGACAGTCTGACCTGTGACCGAGGGTGAGGTGGTAATGGCGCAAGGGTACAGAAGGAGTTCCGGCCCGAGATGGTTACTGGAGGTGTGGTGGGACGTGAGGAGTCGACCTACCAAGTTGCAGATCGATCCGAGGACGGGAAATGGTACCCCCTTTGGAGACCCGCTGCTGACAGTCCCGCTCGGGTACTGTAGCGCAGGATTGCGCACTAAAAGTGTGCTTGAAGACAAAAATTTACCCCGATGGAGTTTGAAGGCGAGGCCAGAGGGGCTGGATTCGTGACTGGGAGGGGAACAAATGTTATGAAGGGACTGGCGGTGTTTGGGGGTAGGAGAGGCATGCAAACGGGGACCCAAGTCGTCTCGGGTCACAGGCGAGACTGTCAGGGAGGGCGTCAGCGCGACGAAAGTGTCTGTAAAGACAACTTTCTCTGTGGGTGGAATTTTTGGCCAAGGCCGGTGGGGTTGGAAAGATGATTGGAAGGGGTACGAAAGTCGTGAAGAAACTCGGATGAGACGCTGCCGGGAAGCGGACGCACCGGACCGATCTCTGGACACCAAATCTGCTGTCAGCACAGGGACGCCCGGGGAAGAGGATGACGATCCTGCGTGCACCGTCGCTCCACCGAACTCGTCGCCGTGGACGATGACTGAAGGCTGCTGGCGTTGGAATCCCTTGGGGGAGGTCTCCTACCCCTGGGCGTCGCACCCAAGGACTGGAGAGGAGGTGAGGGCGTCGCACCCTCAAGGAGGAGGAAGAAGAAGGGGTCGCCCCTTTTCACAATGTGGCACTCCACAATGAACACCCAAGCATCAATTTCTTCATTACCTTCTTGAAAAGAAAATACAAGGTCTTTTTATATGGGATGGGGAGATGCTAGGTTTAAACCCTAGCCAAGGGGAAAGGAGATGGGGGGGGGCGGCCACAACCGGGGAAGGGCATTCAAATCTCCTAGATTCTAGGAGTGAAAGGTGGGGGGGGCGGCCAAAAGAGGGAGAGGGCAAGGGGGGGAAGGGCGGCTGCCATTCCCTCCAAGAGGGGAGGGAATGGTCCGCCCCCCAACCCTAACCCTAGGTGGGGCGCGCCTCCCAAGGTGGGCCCAGGGGGGGGGGAAAGTGGACAGCCCTAGTGGGCCAGAGAAGTGAA
Organism: Amorphophallus konjac; assembly: GCA_022559845.1. NCBI lineage: Eukaryota > Viridiplantae > Streptophyta > Magnoliopsida > Alismatales > Araceae > Amorphophallus > Amorphophallus konjac. Next base: position 143,125,015 of record CM040124.1, read on the forward strand.
CCAAGAAGTGGCCCAATAACCCCCCTAGCCTCTAGCAAGCCTACAAAACACAAATAAAGCCTAATTGGCCTAAAAAAAGGTCCATGACTGAAAGAAAATTGTCCACACACGGACTAAACCAAGGCCCAACATGGCCCAAAGCATAAAATAAGTGATGATAGCTCCGCTAATCTGCCAACTGGTCGCCGAGCCAAAGGGATGCCGGCGAGATCCGTGTACTCCGTCGTAAAGTGTGACGCGTGTCCTCACCACAACCCAAACCTCTTCAACCAACCGATCTTTCACCCCCGAACCCAACTCCCACTCATGAACTTCCCCCACCAAGCCCAACCCAAGTCCACCCATGTTCACCACCCCGAGAGTACCATGCACTGACCATTATCACTCCACCCACCATAGACTATCCTACCCCATTATCCTTGGAAGTTGTGGCCCACACTCCTACCCAAGTGGAGATGGATGCCAATCCGGATTCACCTCCCACCATAGAGAACATCCTAGACCCCCCACTTCCACCCACCTCTCCTAGTTCGGGTCCTCATGAGCCGCACACCCTAACCATGAATGAGTTCATACTCCAATGGCTTAAGCAAGGCCCCACCATTCCTAGCTCACCACCTTACCTCTCACCCTTGGCATATCAAGTCCAAATTATGCCCACCCGGTCTTCCCATGTCACACTTCAAACCTCCTACTTTGTGGAAGGCTTAGGGGACCTAGTGGACTGTTTACAATGGCAAGTCTACCTGACCAATATCCTAGCCATAGGACCATTGGAGTCTAGCCCCATCTACTCTAGTGGACCCTTCCTAACTTACCCCGCCACTGGTTCCATCACCTCCATCTACACTAGTGGCCATTATACGAGTGAAATCCTCCTCTTTCTCCCCAAGGATGAGAAACCAATCTTGGCCCACTTCCCACCCATCAAGATTCCAATTGCTTTAATTGGCTAACCCACTAGAGACCTTGGCCCAATTATCTTGGAGGAGGATGACTCACCGTTTGGGTACCTTGAAGACATAGAGTGCCACCCTCTAGGAAGACATTTCCACTACCCCTTTGGTCCCTTCCTATGGGAGCCTAGACCCCTATGTGACCCAACCACCTTATCCACCACCCACCTTTCCCTAACCCAACCCACCATGTTTGACCCAATCCACCCCATCCTAGATCCGGGTTACACCTTGGGAGCCATGACCTTGGGACACATATCCCTAGATAATAAGGTTGTGCTCCATCCCATGATGACCACCTTCTTAGATCCATTCGATCCTTTCCAATGGGAGTTCAAAGGTTGTCCCACACCTATACACATGGAAGTCACCCTTGGGAAAAACATGCATGTGTCTAGGCTTACCACACCACTTGGCATGAACATTATGTTGGGTCCATTCATTCATATCACCCACATGTCAAGTAAAAAGTATGAGTGGTCCATGTTCGGATGTAATGGTCCACCTTCATTCATCATAGGTCTTAAGCATGTCAAAGGCATCTATGGATGTCCGGGTCCCCCGATATTTATCACCACTTTGCATGATAGGGCCACCTACGGGTGCCCCGGCCCACCTAGGCTGACCAAAGTCTACACCACATCATTACATGATAGGTCTACTTTTGGTTGCCCAGGTCCACCCATCACCCCTAGAGTGTCTGCATTCACAACATTGCATAAAGAGATCCGGAAGCACATTAGCAAGAAGAATGTGACTTAAAAAGGTGAGCCGACTCTCATCGACGTCACCAAGAATTCCATGAGGGTGACTTTGTGATGGTAAGGACGGAGAGGCTCTCCCCGGGATCCATCTCCAAATTGAGGCCACGTGGGGCTGGTCCCTTCCAGATCCTGAGGCGCATTGGTGCAAATGCCTATGAGTTAGATCTCCCCGAGGAATATGGGGTAAGTCCCACATTCAGTGTCGCCGACCTAGTGCCATACAAGGGAACAACGGTGGTACCTAGTGAGGATATTGAACTTATTCCCTCCGTTGAGAGAGCACCCACCCGTGAGGAGAGTCCACCAGCCAAGAGAGCCCAGCGTGAGCACATTGAACGAATATTGGATGAATAGGTCACTACCACCAGGAGCAAGGTATACGAGCGCTATCTCGGCAGGTGGATGGATCGGTCTCGTTCGGAAGACTTGAGAGCAGTACCACTTCTACACCCTCCAATGAGGGAAGGACACTTACTCGACGGAGTCGAGTTCTCCGCACCCCGGGAGTATGATGGGGACATCACCTCCCATGCCCACGTTCACAGCTCGTCTCCTCGCCCCGGTTGCATCCGGCATGGTCTAGTCATTTAATTTTGAGTCCTATGTAATTTTTATTTGAGTCATTTGATGTATTTTCCCTTTTATTTGAGTCATGTTCCTAGGTCTTGTGTTCATTTCCCTAAGTTTGAGTGTCATTAGGTTGTCTAGTTAGCTATTGGGCCCAATTCATTGGGCTTGGCCCAAGCGCTCTCCCTTACCCCCTCGGTTATTTGTCATTGACTCAATTATCAGGGACTTTTATAGAAATGTGGGTTTCCTATATATAGGACCCCATTCCCCCCATTTCAACTTAATGAATCAATGAATGAAAAAAACTTACCATTTTGAGAGTTTACACTTCTTATCTAGTGGAGAGATTCCATTTTTTGGGTTAGAAACCCTAGGGGAGAGATTCCCCACCCTTCCCTCTCTTAATCTCTCTTTTTCACTCCACTTTCTCTCTCCTCAACACCCAAATTCGAATTTTCTTCTCTCTCCTCCCTTCCCAACCACCTCCACTCCCCACCTACCCCATTTAAGCCTCTTCACATTCCCCACAACCCACATCAATACTCCACCCCTTCCCAAGACCCCCTCCATCAATCCTCTCCTCACCATCCAACCCCCAACTACCCCTCCCACTTTCCCAAGCACCCTTCCCACTACCCCAAGCACCCCTTCCCTTCCCCAACACAACCCCCCCATTCCCAAGATAAAAAATTAACCCCACCCTTAAACCTATTTTCGAATATCCTTTCCCTCTCTCCATTCCAACCAAATTCGCAGCCCCCACTACCACCATCTATTGGACCCTCTTCCAGACATTATTCTCCACCTTTCACACCTTAGAACACCCCCTCCAAGACCCCCTTACAACCAGGGGTCACTCCCACACTCATCTACCCCCTTCCCCTTCTTCTTTCTTGGTCATTGGAAGCTACTTCGAAGTTACAGTTTGCTGTCCAGAGGTTGCAGATGAACCAGCAACTTGCAGCGGCCACCACGACTTCCTCCAGATGAGTTTAAAGACTCAAGAGCCATCGTCGGAAGTGTCTACCAGTCTCCTTCACAACAGATGTGGTTTCATCTTCTTCCGATCTCCGAGCCGTCCAGGAGGTCCATTCTCCCACAACTGCGCAGAGCTGCCCCGGCTGAGTACCAGAACCAGATTAGAAGCTCTGACACGATGAACCTCAGAGGAATCAGCCCAAGTGCTCTTCTGCAAAGTTCTTCTTCCTCCTGTCTACTTTCAGAATCACGATGCGGAGTTCCGTTCGGCATCCTGTGGCAGGAGTTATCCTTTTTCTCCCTCAGCTACGCGGCCTTGCTGCCCACAGTCTGCTTCGACCAGTCGCCATTGTTCTGCATCCCCTAATCTTCTCCGACATCGGTTGGCTTCCCCGTCCATTTTTCGGCGAAGAGGACTTGTCCATGATTCCAACGACTCTGACGGTGCTCGATTCCGAGTTCGGGAGCTGTCGGGGCATCCTCTGCAACCAGCGGCTGGAAACCAGGGGCTAGCTCTGCAGAGATTCTAATCCGGAGAGAAAGCTTCACCACGACAAACCCCGGAGCAATCAGGCCACGAGCTCTTCTAAAACGTTCTTTCCCTTCCTGTCTACTTTCAGAATCAGGAAGCGGAACTCCGTTCGGCATCTGGCAGCAGAAGTTACGAATTTTCTTCCTCAGGCGTGCGACTCTGCTTCCCACAGTCTGCAACGACCCCCACTCACTGTTCTGGGTCCCTTGATCTTTTCCGACATCTTTCGGCTTCCTTGTCAGTTCTGTTGCAAAGAAGACTTGTCCACGGTTCCAGCGGCTATGGCGGCACCCGATTCGGAGTTCGGGAGCGACCGAGGCAACCTCTTCTTCCTGCTGTTAGTAACCAGTTGCTGTCAGTCTGAGAATCAGCGTCCCTGTTCAAGCTCCTGCCCAAGCCAGCAGCGACTCCAGAAGAATTCTACAAAATTCTGAGGGGTTCCAGTACCAGTCCCGAAGAGTTTCCCATAGGTCTTGCTACCAACAAAATTCCTGAGTGAGTTCTACAGTAGAAACATCGACTATCTATCCCTATTCGGAGAGAGCAGGCAGAACCGGTGACTTCATCTTCAATGCTTTTAATCCTAGTTTCCCCTCCCCGATTGGCCGGCTGAAGGCCCCTCCCTGCGTGGAGGTAATTTTGGTTGTAATCACTATTAACCCCCACCCCAAGGTCCCCCTCCTGCGAGAGGTGTAGTGTTGTAACTTCTTTGGGCAGGTCAAGCGACACCGCCACGGCGTGTGGGGATCCACTCGCCTCCCCGCTCGCCCTCGTCTCCGAGCGGGACCGGTTTCTTCAAACCGGTCGAGTAAGTGCTCACACCCCACTCCATTTAGTGCTTATCTTTCAATATTAGTTCTAGTTCCGCTGGTTATGCGAGTGGGAGCTCGATCCTCAAGCCCCATTGCCTTGAGTGATCACCGTGGGAAGAGTGCAACCAGTGCCTTTGGCACTTCGTCGGCCCCGTTGAATTGGGCTTCCAAATCCATTGGGAATCAAATCTTGGCCTTGTTGGCCCTCTACCAGCAAGGGCCCAACCCCACATCCTCCACTTGGCATCGCCAAGTCACCCCGGGCTTAGGTGAGCGACGAGAGAGCGGCGGCCCAATTCGGCCCATTTGAATGCGATTGTGCTTGCTTGCCTTAAGTCCTTGGTTGTGTCACATCATTTTTGTTTCTGAGTTCTTCATGAAAGTCATTCCTCTCTTGTAAAACTAGATTTTCTTATTCTACCACTCCCTATAATTCTTCTTTGTTTTTAAGTTATGTTTATTTTTCCACGGCTCTATCTTTTGCGAGTTTACTGTTCATCCGCACCGATAGATGTCAGTATTTCATATTTTTCACTGTCTTCCTCTCATTTTATGTCTCTGCACTCTTCATTAAACTTTTTCCAAACCCTCCGATCTCTAACTTTATCTTCTGTCACTTCTTCTAATTTTTTCTGGTTTTAAAGTTATTTCTCTTCCTAACTTACCCTATTTTCATTATAATTTTTCATATGTTCTGCTATCCATTCCACCCCTTCTAAATTGCATCCAAATCTCCCTAAGGTGGTTTGAATTCAATTCTCTTGATTTTCAAACTTAAAAATACAAGGTCTTCAACTCTCAAATCTAAACCTATCTGTGAATTCGACTCGATCTCATCACTTAACAATTCTATTTAATTTGTGGGCCGGATATTTTAATTTGGTAGCGGGGCATATTAACGACGTGCGTTTTCTCGCCATCAATTTTGGCGCCGTTGCCGGGGAGAGTTGAATTTGAAGTTGATAACTTTGTGCTTTCTTTTGTCTATATATTGGTGCTCACTCTTATTTTTGCAAAAAAATAAAAGGATCCGCAAAAGTAAAAAAAATAAAAAATTTTGAAAATGCAAAAAATAAATGTTGTGTCTCCCCGAGGTAAGTCTTCATTATCTTCTACTCTCATTATTTTTTATTTACAAAATAAAGAACGAGGGAATACGATTAAGGTTAGTACTCTTACCCTCTTTCCATAGATTTTGTTTCTTTATTTTTACTTTCAATATGTAAATCGTTTTCATGCTTTGGAATGGTCTTAAACAAATAAAAAAATAAAAAAGGGAAAACATTTGTGGTGGACTAGCTCAGTTCACTAACTAAAAAAAATAGAAAAATAAAAACACAAAAAAGGCATAACTTGGGCTCACTATCATCTTTAAAACGGGTGTCTAAGGTTAGAGGTCAATGGCAAACGCTATAAGCGGGAAAGTGGTTACTTAATTAGGACCTTGTGAAAGCAAGGGGAGCCTCCCACTTCCCAACCTGTTACCTAACTGGTGGACAAGTTTGATGGTGAATCTAAGTTGGACTTTGTTTGAGAATTTGTTTGTATAAAAAAATCAAAAAAAGAAGAAAAAATAAAATATACAAAAAATGGTGAGAGCATAAATTTTCATCTATGGATTGGGCACACCAATTAGACATGTTTGACCAATTGGCTCTTAAATTTGATCAATTTCTAGCTATAGATCAAGACCCCTTCATACCACCTTGTCGCTATGACAATGATCACATGTGGGCTAGCTCGGCCCATTATGTAGGTGGTTGCCCAAACCAATTCTTATTTCTCACCCAAAATAGCCCGACTAATTATGAAAGTCTATATTCGTGGTCGGCCCAAAATGAGATCCCATCACCAATGATGGCCCAGTTTCCGTCATTTACCCAGGACTAGGTTCAAACCACTCATTTCTTTCAAGGGGGCCATGATCTACCTTTCACCCCAGAGCAAGCCCAATATGATCAATGGTTTTTTCAGCCCGATTATGAATCACCTTTCGATACTTATAACTCTAGCTGGGAAGATCAACATAATATCTCTTGGATGGACCAAGCAAGACAAACCCAAATGTCTCAAGAGCTTTCCACAACTTATTGTGACCCCTGTCTACACAACTTTACTTCTGGTTGGAGAGATCAACATGATTCTTCTTGGGAGTCTTATCAGGATCAATCTCAAAGTCCTCAAGAACAAGATTTTTCAAATTGGGCTCATACCCAAATGATTCTTACGATCAACCCTATTTGTTTGATCAATTGACACGGCTCTTCCAAACTCAACAACAAGCCTTCCAGGAACAACTGCAAAACTTTGAGGCCTAATTGAGCAGGGTTACTAAAAATATCATAGAAACGGAAGTGGATCCAATGCCTAGCAACTCCACTCTAAGTCTTGAGGACCAACTTCATGTATTTAAGGATAATAAAAGTCCATATGATCAATCCATGATTCCCCAGTCTAACACTCATATCCCTTTTGATCTTGAGAGGATAATGGGAGAGTTTTATGATGAGGACTTAAAGGAAGAGCAGCCTGAGATGCCTAAAACACATTCCATTTGTGAAGAGGATTATGATGATCTTGAGTTGGGTGGATAAGAAGAGGAAGAGGATTTGCCAGTCAATGATCAAATTCCATTACGTTTCCTTCCTGAAAGTGATGAGTCATCCTTCCAAGTGAATGACGAAGAAAACGTGAGTGTGGAGAGAGAATTGAGTGTGGCCATAAGTCATTCTTCTTTGGTGATTGAGGAACCGGGTGCTCCACTTGAAATTTACTCTGATTGGGTGTCTCTTGATTTTGGGGAGGATCTCGATCTTTTACCTGTTCCTGACCTCGGTACTTCTATACAAATCATCTACATCCTACAACTAGCCGATCGGTCGATTCCACTTGCACTTCATGATTATCCGTGTATTAAGGAGCAAACTGATTTCATTCCTAATCCTCCTTATCTCCTTGACACTGGCTATGTGGTGGACTCTCCCAAAATCCATAACACTCTCATCCTCTCTCACCTAAATGATATGCACGTAACTCCTAAGAGTAAGGATGAAAAAGAAAAGCTATGGGAGAGTAAGATTCGCAATGATGTGTTTAACACTTATAAAGACCTTCAATGTACAGAGGAATATTTTATGATTGAAGATATGATAATTCCTCTGGCATTCTCTGACCGAGGGGGTCCATCCAAATTCCTAAACCCACCTTGGCATGATTCTAGCCCACATGCACATGCATATAATCTTTTCCTCCAATGGTACAAGGGTTGGAGTTTATCAGAGGATAAGATCATTTGGTGGCTCATTCTGAATGCCACCCGTTGGTTAGTTAACTATAATGCGTCTGGCCAAAGACGTTAAACATAGCGCTTTTTGGGAGGCAACCCAAACGTTTTAATAGTTTCGTGTGCTAATAAATGACTTTTTGGGAGGCAACCCAAATTTTTATTATGATTTTATTTTTATTTTTACAGGTTTGAATAAATGATAAGTTGGGGGGAGAGCTGATTGCTTCTTCTGTTGCTCCGATTTTGAAAGGCAAGTGCCGCCTCTCATTCCAGCGAGGATGCCCGCCGAAGTTCACTTCCATCAGGTTGTCCCGTTCCTTCATAAATTTTATGTCTACATTGTTCATTATTTCATCTTGTTCATGTCATTGAGGATAATATCATTGAAGTTGGGGGGGGGGGGGGGGCGGAAATCTTGTTGTACATATTGCATTCAGATACAACCTCATTTTTTAAAAAACATTTCAAATAAAACCCCTTTTGAGTTTCATGATTCATGCTTCCATTGAAAGTAATTCTGGAATAGAAAAGACTAGGATAAGGACGATGAAATATTGATTTATTGTAGCCATGGAAAACTGATCCAAGAATCGTTTTAAAGTTCATGTGCACTATTAGAAAAAAAATCACTTAGCACGCTAATGAAACAAGTAGGACAAGCCTTTTTGCTATTTTGGATATATTGTCTGATATTCAACACTTCTTGAAGAAGAGATCTTTTATAAGCTTTCTGCCAAAGTTATCTATCAAAATTAGTGCAAAAGCACAATTAAAAGACTGGGAAAAGGCTGATGGCAGATTATTTAATCTAGCTATGGAAAATTGATCTAAAAATCTTGTTAAAGTTCATGTGCACTTTAGAAAAAATAAAAATCACGTTGCACGCTAATGAAACAAGTATGACAAGCATTCTGCTATTTTGGATATATTGTCTGATATTCAGCACTTCTTGAAGAAGTGATCTTTTATAAGCTTTCTGCCAAAGTTATCTATCAAAATTAGTGCAAAAGCACAATTAAAAGAAAAAAAATTGAAAAAAGGGTACCATGAAAAATGCTCCGATCTTGAGTAACCGGGCCTACTTCACTTAAGACGAGTTGAGGTTCATGTCAAAAGGAAAAGGGAACCTTGATCTGTGAAACTGGGTCTGCTTCTCCTAAGGCAAGAGTCTAGGTTCGTGTTAAACAGTGAAGGATAGTGCAGCATCATGTGTGTAGAAAAAGAAAAAAAAGATGCCTAAGGGACGAAACAATAAGGCAAACAAAAGCTAGTATTCTTAATGCTCTGATTAAAAAGTGCAGGATTGAAAGGCACTTGTTCAGAATAGCAAATGAGGGATGTAATTATCTTCGTTGTGGACTTAGCATTCATTTCACATACACAAGTGCTACTGAATTTTGATTAGAATTCTTGATCATGTGCCCTAATTTCCTACATCAGGCTAGTATGTGTTAATGATTCCGAAATCCTACTCCTAAGTCAACTCTATGAAAGATGATCTAGAAATGAGACATGGATATTTTAAACTCTTGTTGGTCCTTAATTTCAAATTGTTTGCATTGCTAAGGGACTAGCAATGTGTAAGTTGGGGTGTGTGATAAGTGTGTATTTTTACATGTTAATTTATGTTATAACACACTTTTATGAGCTTTAATATTCATCACTATGTATTTATCACACCTAATTATAATTTTATATCAAAATATTTAAATTGTGAGATTTAATTAAATATTGATACTATTTTATAACAATAAGTGGGCCAAATACCATTAAGCATGAAAAAAAAGAGAAAAAATAAAAATAAATAAAAATCAAAATCAAAATCAAAACATTAATATATATATATACATATTATGATATAGATTCATATAATATATATATTCACTTATATAATACATTCATTATATTCATATATATATATATATTCATAATATATACATTCATAATATATATATATATATATATATATATTCAAAATATATCTATATATATGTTCTATCTAAACTCATATATATCATTATATATCATCTATCTATCTATATACGTTAAATGCATCACGTAAGGCATTCATATATAATGTATACACGTTATGTTGAAGCATCTATACGTACTATATATATATGCAAGTTATATATACATATATATGTAACTCACGCGCTTTGGGCAATTCTGCTGCATGCTTCACGCGTTGAGGAGGCTTGGTGGCGGGCTTCATGCATGGGCTCCACGAGCAGGTGGACACGGGAGGTCGACAAGGCCACAACGTGGCTGGTTTGGGCAAGATGGTCACGAGGTCTTCACGCGAACGCTTCAACGAGGAAGGCCAGCCATCACGTGGCGGGCCATGCAGGCTTCTTCACGTCGGCCACACATGAAACAACATTCTCAACGTGGGGGCCATGCATGAAAGGCTTCACACGGTAAAAAACGCTTCACGCGGAGGAGAGAGGCTTCAGCGGGCTCCTTCGGCGGTCAACCTGCATGCAGCAGAAGCAACGTCGGCCAAGGCTTCGGCGCTGGCGGGTTCAAACGGCCAAGCCGCATCTTTCATGCGCCTTCACACGATTGACGGCCCATTGGTTCACACGACTACGACAGAGAGCAGAGAACAGAGCATAGAGAGAAACAGGGCTAGCTAAGGCCTATATAAGGAGGGGTTGGAGTTTGATTTAGAGGTTGCTTCATAATGTATTTTTGAGCTCTTTTGTTGTTGCTAGTTCTTGAGAGAGTTTGGTTAAGTTCATTTGGTGTTATTGAAGAAGCAAGGAGAGAGAGAGGGGCAGGAGGCCCCTTCATGTAACAATTCCTTTCACTCTTGTTATCCATTTAAATTATTAAAAGTTTTGGGTTTTGTGAGTTTAAGTGGTTGTTATTGCAAGTTCTTAAGATTGTAGCCATTGCTTAGTCCTTTACATACTATTATGATCTTCATTTAAATTTATTGTCTTCTTCAAAGTTATTCATACTTAGGTTCTCTACATTTTCTCTTTCTACCATTTCCTTTAATTCTTCTCCATTTTTAAGTTATTACATGTTTTTCCACTTGCTGTCCTGGCACATTAATGTTCATCCGAGGTGATATCTTCTTTTATTCCTCCATTTTCATGCCCTTTCAATCCTCTTTTGTTTCTGAGTTCTTCATGAAAGTTATTCCCCTCTTGTTAATCTAGATTTTCTTCTTCTACCACTCCCTATAATTCTTCTTCATTTTTACGTTATTTGTATTTTTCCACGGTTCTGTCTTTTGCTAGTTTACTATTCATCCGCGCCGATAGATGTCAATATTCCATGTTTTTCACGGTCTTCCTCTCACTTTATGTCTCTGCACTCTTCATTATACTTTTTCCTAACCCTCCGATCTCCAACTTTGTCTTCTGTCACTTCTTCTAATTTTGTTTGTTTTTGAAGTTATTTCTCTTCCTAACTTACCCTATTTTCATTATAATTTTTCATGTGTTCTGCTATCCATTCCACCCCTTCTAAATTGCATCCAAATCTCCCTAAGGTGGTTTCAATTCAATTCTCTTGATTTTTAAACTTAAAAATACAAGGTCTTCAACTCCCAAATCTAAACCTCTTTGTGGATTCGACTCGGTCTCATCACTTAACTATTCTATTTAATTTGTGGGCCGGATATTTTAATTTGGTAGCGGGGCGTATTAACGACGTGCGTTTTCCCGCCATCACACTGCCACCAGGATCGTCGCCCGCCTTAGTCAACGCCCCAATCTCGGCCGTGGTCCCAGCGTCACCTGCCTCGTCTATGGCCCACTCGGCTCCTACCGAGGGGAGAGCCGGGCTAGCACCGCTGCTAATCGCAGAAGCAGCCTTGGCCCCCTCGGCTCCGGCCGAAGGGGGAGCAAAGCCAGCATCGTCGTGGACAGCACGGGCAGCCCCAGCCTCCTCTACCCCCTCTTGCTCGGCGGGTGGGAGAGCTCGCCCAGTATGGTCTGCCCCATCATGCTCGGCAGAGGGGTGAGCCGCAGCAAGGTCGCCTTCGACTGCGAGAACGACCCCGGCCTTCTAGGCCCGCTTCCTGGCCTTCACGGCGGCCCGGATCATGCCCTCGATAGGATCCTTATGCTTGGACCCCCGCGGCCTGGAAGATTCACCACGGGCCGCCCCCTTGCCCTTATCTCTGGCTCGGGAGCGGCCCTTGGGAGCAGCCGACTCATCGGCAGCCAAGTCATCACCGAGATCGATCACCTCTGCGGCCTCCTCCAAAGCCGGCCACCTGGTGTCTGCACTAAAGAAATATATGATCAGGAAAAGGAGATGGTCTCAACATCTGGAGAAGAAACTGATTTGTGGCGACCGAACCTTCCGACTGTAGCCGCGCAAGAAGAAATAGCTCGATGTTCTCCGGAGTAACCAGCCCCTCCGTGGACTGACGATGCTTCAGTAAAATGATCGCGTACTCCTCCACGTCTGGAGAAAACTCATCCTGCCTCGGAGGAATGTTCGGATGAAAATTAGGGATTACGGGACATCTCCAAGTCTCCTCCACCAAGAGGATCCCCACCCAGAAGAACTGAGTTTTCCACCCCTTGTGCGAAGAATCCTTCACGGCCAAGGAAATACAGCTCCTATTCCACCTCGCTTGGATGAAATAGAAGCCCTTCCCGACCAAGGGATGCGTCTTCAACTCAAAAAAATAGGGAAAGAGGTCCAAGGAAGGAGGAACTCTACATTGACGGCAGAGGATGAGAAAGGTGGAAAGAAGAAGATAAGAGTTGGCTACCAACTGTACGGGCACCAATTGAAAGAAATTGAGAAGTTTGAGAACAAAGGGCTCGAAGGGAAGGCGGAATCCACCCTTCCACGACAGTAGAAAGGTGCAGATGTGGCCCGTACGAGAGTCCAAGCTCGACTCGTGCGGGGTAGCCACGGCGAAGAAAAACTTGTGGGGCAGACAAAACTGGTTCCTCAGCCGTTTCACCTCTGCCTCCCCCAGTCCGCTGCAGTTTGGGGCCGCCGCCCTCACCGCAGGCTTGCCCTCCCACTCTTCGACATCCGGACGTAGATCTGCCATGGAATTTGGAGAGGAACCTGAAGAAAGATGCTCCCGGGACCCCGAAGACTTTGGAGGAAGGGGAAGCTGTCGGACTGCCTCTACAGTTATGTCCACCAACTTCGCGAACGCCGCTGCAAGCCTCTGCTCTTCCGTCGTGTCCTCACGATGCATCAAAGATCCCCAAAAGAAAGCGCGAAGGAGAGCCAAACCCTACAAATGGAGGGAGTCTGGAGCGACGGCAAGCGCGCAACACCTATATTCCCACGCAGAACGTGGCGCGTCGTTCCAACCTCCGAGAAAAGGGGGCCCCTTCAGTTCAAATCTGTCAGGATCATCATTATTACGGGCCAGATGACCATGACACGTGGCTTACTAACACCGTGATGAGGACATCACCAGCTTTCCCCTTTGTTCGAGGATCCAGATGCTCGCCAGCTATGCTACATCTTGTCCGCCACTATATTTCGAGTGATATGATGTAATTTTCATTTTCTTATCATGTACTTTTCCTTTTATTTGAGTCCAATACCTAGGTTAGGTAGCTATTTACCTAAGTCTAGAGTCATTATGTTGGTTAATGGGCCCAATTATATGGGCTTGGCCCAGGGGCGCCCCCTTCCCCTTGGTTAAGTGTTAGTAGTCCAAAAGTCAGGGACTTGTGTGGAAATGTGGGTTTCCTATAAATAGGACCCCAATCCCTCATTTGGAAGCTAATGAAGTATTGATAAAATTGCCACAAGAATTTGTGCCTCTCTCTCTAGCTCTCTCTCTCTCTCTATTTCTCTCTCTCTCTAAAGGGGGCGAACCCCATTCTCTCTCCTCCTCACCCCCAAATTTGAAATTCACTCTCTCTCCTCCCTATTCACCTCTAATTAAGACCCCTCCCCCTTCCCCATACCTCCCATTTAAGTCCCCTCCAACCCCTAGGTGGAATCCCCTTCTCCTAGGCACCTCTGCCTCCTCCCAAGCAACCTTTCCCCTTCCCCATACAACCTTTCATTTTCCCAAAAGAGAATCCCTTCTTCTAAGCACCCCTTCCCCTCCCCAAGGCAACCCTTCCCATTCCCTAGGCCCCCATTAACCCACCATTCAAAACAAAGGAGAGATCTCTCCTCCCTCTCTCCTTCCCAACCCAAATTCGCATCTCCCCCTCCCTCCACTTCCTAGACCACCTCCCAGCCCCCTTTCTACCCTTCCCACACCTTGAATCACCCCCTAATAGACCCCCACATAGTCAGGTGTCACCCCCACACCCATCCACCCCATTTCCCACCCCATCTACTCCGTCTCCCATCACCTTTCATCACCCTATCCATCTCAGTTCGCAGGCAGTAGTTGGAGCCCGACTTGTAGAGACTGCCCCGGTGCTGTCCGACGTCATCTGGAGGTGCACATTACATCGCCGGAAAGGTCTTCCAGTCTTCTTTGCAGGAGAGGTGGAATCGTCTCGTTCCAACTTCACTACAGATCGTGGTGCCCATTCTCGTCCGATTGCGCAATCGGGACTAGAACCTGGACCAGAGCTGCAATGCAGAAGCTACCACGGCCACACCCCTCAACTTATGAAGGCGCCACTTGACCAATATCTTCTACCACAAGGCATCTACCATCACCAACCAGCGGCGTCCCTTTCGGCATCAGGAAGAGCCTTTTCCAATTTTTCTCTCCCGGGCGCGCAGAACAGATCGTTCAGGTCCTGCCCTGACCCCCCCTCACTAAACGGACTCCTCCTCGCCACCCCGACATTGTCTGGTGCTCTGCTTGGTTGCTGCTCGAAGAAGACTCGTCCACGGTCGTCCTCGACTTGGTCTCGCATCAATCGAACTTCAGGAGCGATCGTGGTGACTACATCCATCTACTGCTACACCCTGGGAACAGTACGAATCTGAGCGCAGGGGCCCTGTTCCATAGCCTGCCCCAGCCGGTGACGACTTCAGGACTGCCCACAAAAATTCACAGAATTGCCTGGATCCGTCAGCATCGTTTCAGTACCGTTATCGTCCATTTCTGAGTTCAGAGGAGTGCACAGCGATGACTACACCGACCCCCTATCCTACTGTCCCAGACCTGGGCAGATTCGGCGGGGTGCTTCATCGGCGCTAATCAAGCATAACTCCTTTCCCCGCCTGACTGGCTTAGCGCCCCTCCCTGCGTGGAGGTAGTGTTTGGTTTGTAACCTCATTTCCCCACCCCTAGTCCACCCCCTCTGTGAGGGCGTAGTGATTGTACTAGCAGGTAAGTGGCCGAAGCGTCATCGGCGCGGCGTGCGGGTAGCCCACACTTCCCTGCTCGCCCTCGTCTCTGGCCGGGATCGGGGTCCTCACGCCGATCAGGTGAGCTTCTGGCCACTTCCTCTGCTGGTTTTACTTTTGCTTTTCTTAGTGTTGTTTCTAGTTGACCGTCGGCGGTGAGGTGAGCGCCCGATCTCAAACGCCATTGAATTGTGTGAACACCGCAGAGTGAGTTGAGAGTGTGACACTACAACCCACGCCCTCGGCGTGCCGGCCGCCCTTGAAATTGGGCATCCCTGGCCCATTGGGGACCATCCCTAGCTGGCCATACACTTGGAACCTTGAGGTCCAACCTCGGACCCTCCCCATCATCGCCGGTCTGCCTACGGACCCGGGTGTGCGCGACGCGGGTGAACCCGCTTAAGTGGGTCCGCCATTCGGTTCGGTTGCTTGCAATTCTAGGTCCGAGGGGTCGTGTCTCATCAAATTGATATCAGAGCATCATCATCCTTAGGCGTGTCACATCAATTGGTATCAGAGCAAGTTTTAGACTTGTCTCTACGAGTCTAGTCCTAGGGCATTATCAATTGAGTCTCCCTTGCATCATGTTTTCCATCACTCCATAGCATGACCACCCTAGGGAGATGCCCCAAATACCCATGGACCAATTTTACACTGTCACTAACAAGATTCATAACTATGTTGATACCCTCACCACCCGACTTGACCGGCTCGAAACAAAAAGGAACCACGACCTTAGAGCTTGGTCACCTCAGGATGAATTTGGATGGGAAACCAAAGGACTCAGATACCCATGGGAAGAGATGAGGATTGAGATTAAGAAGATCTTCACTCCCCCTTTCCCTCCCAGTCAACCCAAGACCTCCCTTAGGGCCCAAACTCCACCACCCCAAATAATTCCAACCCCGATCACCACCACCATTCAAACCAAATTGGCCACCACCCAACCCACAAATCCTCTTCCCACCCCTTTCCAAAAGGAACTTAAGGAGGTGACCGAAGTCTATGAGGCTCCCCTAGATTGGGAAGAAGAATATGAAGCCCAATTGGGTCAAGAGGACTCATTCCTTCCCAAAGAAAACCCATTGAGCCAAATTGGGTGCACCCTCCCCTATGAGTTACAAGATGCCCATCCTAAACCTCCACTACTACCCCTCCCCATTCTATCCCAAGTCCCCCATTACCCACCACCCAAAGAGCACCACATGCCAGTCATCATCACCCCACCCACAAAGGACCTACTCACCTCCTTGGTAGAGGAAACCATGATCCCCACACCCGACCCCCTAGTAGGGAACTTCCCAGAACCACTCCCCATCTTGGAGGAAAGTCATGGCCAAAATGAGGAAGAGGTTTCACCTTTCATGCCACCCCCAATTTGGAGTGAACTTATCATAAGTGGGCCCTTGATTAGATGGCTTGTGGAAAACCGGGCTCACCCTATCCTTCCCCATGCTTACCCTTCCATGGAACAACACCTCCCCATAGTACCCTTATCCACCTATCACACCACAATCCAATCATCCTATCAGGTGGAAACATTAGGGGATCTTCTTAAGGGTATAGCTTGGCAAATGGAGCTAACTGGCATGTTGACTAGAGTAGCCGACCGACCTAGGAGCCTTGACCTGCTACACCTATGTGTCGGATCCATCTCCTCCATTTACACTGTGGGTTGCTACACTAGTGACCTTCTTTTACTCCTCCCTACACTCGACGAGCCTGATGCTATCCACAAACTAGAGTTGCTTGTCTCGGGTACAACATCCAGTCCTCCATTCATGGCCGACCATCCCACCAAAAACTTTGGCCCGATCATTTTACTAGAGGAGGAGAGTCCGCCATCAAATGGTTGTGAGAACCATGAGGACCTAGAGTTCCTCTCCTTAGATGACCCTTACCATGACCCCTTCGATCCCTTTCTATGCCCCCCCACCTTACTCACCACCAACCTTTTCCTACGCCAACCGACCTTATTGGACCAAGCCCACTCCATTTTCCTAGACCCCTTTGACCCCTATGAGTGGAAACCCTCACACCAAGCCATACACATAAAAGAAACCATTTGAATAGGAATGCATGTGCCCCTACATTTTGCATCATTTGGTAGGGCTAGTAAGCCCAGTCCTCTCATACATGTCACACACACTTTAGGCCCAATGCATGACTGGCTCACATTTGGATGTGCTGGTCCTCCCTCATTCATCATTGATCATATGCATGTTAGGAGCATCTACGGGTGTCCAGGTCCCCCGGCATTCATCACCACTTTGTGTGATAGGTTCTCCTACAGATACCATGGCCCTCCCACCATTCTTATGAAGCCCATGCATGATAGGGCCACTAGTGGTTGCCCCGGTCCACCTAAGTTCATCAAGTTCCTCATGGCATCACAGCATGATAGGTCAATTTACGGTTGCTCCGGTCCACCTTTACACACCAAGCTCTTCACACCCACACCGCATCATAGTGCATGGCATACGCATACACGCAAGCAATTCACAATAAGCGGTGAGGTTCACAAACAGCGGATAAGAGCTCGCGAGCGCCACTTGGAATTTCAAGTAGGCGATTTGGTGATGATGGCATCGGAGTGGCTCTACCTTAGGGTCACCTCCCATTCGAGGGCACGAGGACTTGGACCTTTCCCTGTTCCTAATGGCTTTGGCAACACAGCTTGTGGATTGAATTTACCAATGGGTTATGGGATATACCCCACTTCTCACGTGGCAGACCCGGCACCCTATATGGGCACCGCGGTGGGTCCTAGTGTGTGCTTTGAGCCTATACCTTCCTTTAAGAGGGACACCCCGGAGAGCCACCACAAAATAGCCTTGAGAGCCCGACGTGTGCACATAGGGGCAATACTATGCAAGCAGGGTTCCATCGCCAGCAAGAGGGTGTGCCCCAGCCACCTTGAGAGGATGAAGGACCATCCTCTGGTCGCAGATGCGGGTTGATTTTAGAGGTTGAGGGTCACCCTGAGCTGCTTTGGAGGACCGCTCCCCCGGTGGGCCCATACTCGACGGAGTCGAGTTCTCTGCAGCCCGGGGGTATGATGAGGACATCACCAGCTTTCCCCTTTGTTCGAGGATCCAGATGCTTGCCAGCTATGCTACATCTTGTCCGCCACTATATTATATGATGTAATTTTCATTTTCTTATCATGTACTTTTCCTTTTATTTGAGTCCAATACCTAGGTTAGGTAGCTACTTACCTAAGTCTAGAGTCATTATGTTGGTTAATGGGCCCAATTATGTGGGCTAGGCCCAGGGGCGCCCCCTTCCCCTTGGTTAAGTGTTAGTAGTCCAAAAGTTAGGGACTTGTGTGGAAATGTGGGTTTCCTATAAATAGGACCCCAATTCCTCATTTGAAAGCTAATGAAGTATTGATAAAATTGCCACAAGAATTTGTGCCTCTCCCTCTAGCTCTCTCTCTCTATTTCTCTCTCTCTCTCTCTCTCTAAATGGGGCGAACCCCATTCTCTCTCCTCCCCACCCCCAAATTCGAAATTCACTCTCTCTCCTCCCTATTCACCTCTAATTAAGACCCCTCCCCCTTCCCCATACCTCACATTTAAGTCCCCTCCAACCCCTAGGTGGAATCCCCTTCTCCTAGGCACCTCTCCCTCCTCCCAAGCAACCTTTCCCCTTCCCCATACAACCTTTCATTTTCCCAAGGGAGAATCCCTTCTCCCAAGCACCCCTTCCCCTCCCCAAGGCAACCCTTCCCATTTCCTAGGCCCCCATTAACCCCTCCATTAACCCACCATTCAAAACAAAGGAGAGATCTCCCCTTCCCAACCCAAATTCGCATCTCCCCCTCCCTCCACTTGCTAGACAACCTCCCAGCCCCCTTTCTGCCCTTCCCACACCTTGAATCACCCCCTAACAGACCCCAACATAGTCAGGTGTCACCCCCACACCCATCCACCCCATTCCCCACCACATCTACTCCGTCTCCCATCACCTTTCATCACCCTATCCATCTCAGTTCGCAGGCAGCAGTTAGAGCCCAACTTGCAGAGACTACCCGGTGCTGTCCGATGTTATCTGGAGGTTCACTATACATCGCCGGAAAGGTCCTCCAGTCTTCTTCGCAGGCGAGGTGGAATCGTCTCGTTCCGACTTCACTACAGATCGTGGTTTCCATTCTCGTCCGACTGCGCAACTGGGACCAGAACCTGGACCAGATCTGTAGTGCAGAAGCTACCACGGCCACACCCCTCAACTTATGAAGGCGCCACTTGGCCAAGAGCTGCTACCAAAAGGCATCTACCATCACCAACAAGCGGCCTCCCTTTCGGCATCAGGAAGAGCCTTTTCCAATTTTTCTCTCCCGGGCGCGCAGAACAGATCGTTCAGGTCCTGCCCTGACCCCCCCTCACTCAACGGACTCCTCCTCGCCACCCCGACATCGTCTGGTTCTCTGCTTGGTTGCTTCTTGAAGAAGACTTGTCCACGGTCGTCCTCGACTTGGTCTCGCATTAATCAGACTTCAGGAGCGGTCGTGGTGACTACATCCATCTGCTGTTGCACCCTGGGAGCAGTATGAATCTGAGCGCAGGGGCCCTGTTCCAGAGCCTGCCCCAACCGGTGACGACTTTAGGACTGCCAACAAAAATTCACAGATGTGCCTGGATTCGTCAGCATCATTTCAGTGCCAGTCTCGTTCATTTCTGAGTTCAGAGGAGTGCACAACGAAGACTACACCGACCCCCTATCCTGCTGTCCCGGACCTGGGCAGATTCGGCGGGATGCTTCATCGGTGCTAATCAAGCATAACTCCTTTCCCCGCCTGGCCGGCTTAGCACCCCTCCCTGCGTGGAGGTAGTGTTTGGTTTGTAACCTCATTTCCCCACCCCTAGTCCACCCTTTCTGTGAGGGCGTAGTGATTGTGCTAGCAGGTAAGCGGCAGAAGCGTCATCGGTGCGGCGTGCGGGTAGCCCACGCTTTCCCGCTCGCCCTCGTCTCCGGCCGGGATCGGCGTCCTCACGCTAATCAGGTGAGCTTCTGGCCACTTCCTCTGCTGGTTTTACTTTTTCTTGTCTTAGTATTGTTTCTAGTTGACCGTCGGCGGTGAGGTGAGCGCCCGATCTCAAACGCCATTGAATTGTGTGAACACCGCGGAGTGAGTTGAGAGTGTGACACTACAACCCACGCCCTCAGCGTGCCGGCCGCCCTTGAAATTGGGCATCCCTGGCCCATTGGGGACCATCCCTAGCTGGCCATACCCTTGGAACCTTGAGGTCCAACCTCGGACCCTCCCCATCATCGCCGGTCCGCCTACGGACCCGAGTGTGCGCGACGCGGGTGAACCCGCTTGAGTGGGTCCGCCAATCAGTTCGGTTGCTTGCAATTCTAGGTCCGAGGGGTCGTGTCTCATCAAATTGGTATCAGAGCATCATCATCCTTAGGCGTGTCGCATCACACTGCCAGATCTCCACCCACCTGAGCCACGCTGGTCTAAAACCCTAAACAGCTACTATTCCGAGCTTACTAATGCTCGGGAGTAGGAGGGGGACAAGTGGAGAAGGGGATTTCTATAGCCCATCTAAGAGCAGCCGAACTAGGTCCGTTAGGACCAAACAAGGCCCAGCTCATCCAAGTGACAGCCCCGCAGGGCCCACTTAGGATAAAAAGCCCAATAAGATTACTCGGGATCAAACCCTTCCTCGGCGGCCCTTAGGCTCGGGAGGCTCGAACGTCGGTCAGAACGGAGGAAGACCCATGCCCGAGTTATCCCCTCATCGGGATAGAGGCAAGCGCTCAGCGCCCACTCCGACCTATCTTCATCCGAGCTATGCCTATCGCCCGGATAAGGTTGGCACCCTTCATGCTTGGGTTTAACCGATAATTGCTTATCCACGCTGCAGTTGAGTGCCCTTTCTGAGCAGGAGTTTTTGAGGACATAAAGAGCCCATGATGAGGGCGTAACTCCCGCCTGAAACTACTCAGCTTACGGGACTCATGAGGCTTGCGCACTATTTAAACCTGGGACTCCCTCCCATGGAAGGGAAGGCCCAACACATGCCTAAAATTCCTTGAGCAGGAACCACTTCACCATCTTGGTGTAGAGGGATCTCGCGCCTCTCTTTTCCTCCTCCCCTTCATAGCTTCCACCATTGCTCTACTGACTTAGGCATCAGAGGATTTACCCCAGGGAACCATCCCTGGGCCCCCTGATCCGTTTTCCTTTCTTGCAGTTCACTATTCGGTGATCATCCCCCAGCTCAGGTCCAGCGCGAGATCACGCCTCTTCAAGCACCATGCCTCCTCCCAAGCAGCCTCCTCCATCACCCCCTCGTTGCTGATGACAAAGGGGGAGAAGTACTGAAGACTTTCTGAGAAATGCTACAAGCATCATCTAGCATGTAGTTAGTTCTTCATCTAGATTTTAAAACTTGCATCTAGTTAGTGCAACGTAAATGCTTGAATACATATCTTGCTTGATCTGTATAAAACTATGGTTGATCACTGAAACAAGCATTTTTGTTGAAAAATAATAACGTTTAGTTGTTGTGTTGAATAGCTGAAACTTACATGTTTGATGGTTCCTCTACCAAAATGTTGTAATGCTATATGAATGATTGGATATAATGATTCATGGTTGTCATCATCAAAAAGGGGGAGAATGTTGTGTCCCCTGGTTTTGATGATAACAAATCATAAATCATTAGTAGATAATTGAGAAATATCTAACATATTTTGGTTTAATGTATACACTAATCAAGCACAGGAGAAATACTCTAAGTGATGTCTCGACACCGTTTTGGTGATGTCTTGACACATCTAGAACAGATCTTGTCGAAACACGAACGGTTGAGCTCCGACATAAAGCATGTGTCGACACATCTGACCAATGTCTCGACACCTCTAGAAGAAATCAAATTGAAGCCGTTTTTTCTGGCCTCTAGATTGACCAATGTCTCGACACACTGAGTGAAAAGTGTCAACACCTCGGTTCCACGAAGTAAGCCTTACTTCACTTTGGCGGATTTGTCTCGACACCTTCGTGTGATGACTCTGCTCCTGGCGTGTTACGTCTCAACACCGTCTGGTAATGTCTCGACACCGTCTGGTGTGAGAGATGTCACGTGGTTCAGGGAGCGAAGAGGACGCGGAGCGCGTGGGCTCCTCTTTGTTTGCTGCAACACAGAAATAAGAGAAAAGAGAAGGGGCCACCACGGGAGATTGCTCCGGCGGGGCGAGCGGGATAAATGTAATATAGCAAGATATCGGGGTTAAACGGCCATAGCGGGAAGTGACTCGCCGCGGCCTCGGGGGGACGGGAATGGTGCAGAAATTAAATAGCAGGAATTGAAACGGCCATTGGGGAAGTGACTCGCCGCGGCCTCGAGAATATGAGCAGATAAGAATATAACAGAATATAAGGAGAATATAAAGAGCGGGAATTTAAACGGCTATTGGGGAAGTGACTCGCCGCGGCCTCGAGAATATGAATAGATAAGAATATAACAGAATATAAAGAGAATATAAGAGCGGGAATTTAAACGGCCATTGAGGAAGTGACTCGCCGCGGCCTCGAGAACATGAATAGATAATAATATAACATATAAGAACGAGAATTTAAATAGCCATTGGGGAAGTGACACGCCGCGGCCTCGAGAATATGAGCAGAATATAACAGAATATAAAGATAATATAAGAACGGGAATTTAAACGGCCATTGGGGAAGTGACTCGCCGCGGCCTCAAGAACAAGATGTGATCGCCAGGGGCCAAAAGACCCCAAAATAAAGAAAGTGATCGCGCCTACCTCAAGAGCAGAAGATGGCTGGTTGCTTCTTCCTCCCCCTTCGACCGGTCGACGGAGAGGGCTTTCCGTGGGTACCCTTGCAAAACAACGACAAACAAGTAACGAGTGGATTAGAAAGATGAAGGTGTAGTATTCAAATCCTTGCGATAAAAATAACGAAATGATGGCAAGACACACACCTGGTTGGTGTTATCTTTTAAACCCCTCTCGGACTCGAGTAGGAGGAAAATGAGATGATGGATGCAAGAAGTATATAAGAAGAGGCGCCCTTATGAAGGGGGATAGAGGATGCGAGATGATGAATGCAAAAGAACTACGAAGAAAAAGAAATGATTGGCTTATTGGATGTGCCGATGGTGAAATTCGGCGGAGCTCCGGCAGCGTAGGGACGACGTGAAAGTGCGGTGGATGAAGATGACCTTCCTCTCGCGAGCGTGGGTACCCGAGAAGTCGGCAGAACCTCCACCTACAAAAGACCCCATGGGTTAGAAATGACTCCGGTAGCCTCTAGGCTCCGGCAGCCTATCGGATCTCTTAGAAGCTCCCCCAGAACTGAGGGGGTGGGCCTCTATTTATAGGGCTCCGGAGGGTGGAGGCGTCCAGGACCCTGGACACCTCCATCAGGGCAAAAAAGATATTTTATTCTATTTTTATTCAATTTTTTTGAATATTTTTATGGACGCGTCCAGGGTCCCGGACGCCTCTATAACATCCACCGAACTCCACCGAACGATGCACACGGTTTGGCACAACGCGTGGTTTTGGAGCGGCGACCCGTGATTTGGAAATGGGCGCGTCCAGCCAGGTGGACGTCTCCACAATTTGGATTCTTTCACACACGACAAACCGTCGTTCGGTGGGCGGCGCCCCGTGAGTGAGTTGATGGAAGCGTCCAAGGTCCTGGACACCTCCAAAAAAAAAAAATATTATTATTTGTGTTTTCTTTTATGCCAACTGGCATTTTATATTTTTTATATTTATTTTTATGGAGGCGTCCATGGGCGTGGACGCCTCTATTAATATATTATTTTTTATTTTGTTTTGGGCTTTGAAAAATAAATTAAAAGAATGGGGGCATCCAGGGGCCTGGACGCCCCCATAAAGACCCACCCGGGTCCTCAGTTCAGGCTTTGGCGGCCGCCCGGTAGACACCCTTCCTGGTTTCGGAACCTCTGATGCGTCCGACTGGTGTTGATGCCGTCCGAATGCCGTGACGAGACGATTCCGGATGCCGAAAAAGGTAGAATAAGACCCAAGAAAAGGAAGCACTTAAGAGATTCGAAATGCGTAAGCCGTATAGTAATATGAGACTTTCTCAGGAGACGTCAGGAATGGCGTGTCTACAGCTGCCCCGCCTTGGCGTCTGCTTTGCAAGGGAGTGACACGTAGTGGAATGGTATCGAAGTGGAGTGAAATGAAGTGGGAGCGGACTGATAAGTTGATGCCAAGGTGTGATGAGACACGCTTTTGACGTTACTGTCTGAAATTTTTCCTGGAGTTTCAATGAGGCAACCTTTGAAGAAGGTCTTTCAAATCTTGACGATTGCTTGGACGGAGATCAAATAAGGGAGGGTGAGATGTGCGCTCAGGCACGAAAAAGAGACCAACTTCTCGGTGTGGAAGTACCTGGGTCATAAACCGGAGGTTTCACCTTTGGGGAGCGGTTACCAGCCAATGTGGAAGTGTTGCGGCCAAGGAGGGTCAAGCAAGGTAAAAAGCAAAGGAATATCTGAGGATCTGTCCAAACAAGGGTCTCCCTTGGAAGAGCAGTGTAGGGCCGTTTCAAGGAAACTCAGTATTTCATTCGGAGTGGAATATTTCATATTTGTAAGAATTGAAGCACAGCGGCTTTCGCAATCGAATCACTTGAATGATCTTCCGCAATAAATCAAAGTCCTATATGAATGCATGCTGGGCTTAAAGAAAAATTTAAAACAAACTAAAATAGAAAATAGCCAAGGATAATATTGTCAACTTGTTAAGAACGGGTCAGGATACCGATCCGGTGAGCCGACACTGGGCTGGGGCCCGTTTATCCGCGCACCAACTCTCCGAATGGAACCGTCGTCCCTATGCTACCACAAGTTAACGGCCTATCCGTACAACCCAAATTCTTCTGGGATCATCACTATTTTTGTTGAAGGGGAACTCAGATCCCAGATTCGTTCGGGCCGCAAGGTCCTTGACATGTTCTAGTAGCGTAGGTATCATATACTACGATGCATGACATGGTGGGACCAACCATTGAAAGGTGGGATAGGAGATAGGACAAAGACGTCCGTTAGTAAAACCTGCACAGGCCAGCATGGATTAATAACATCAGAAAGTAACGAAATCGTAACAGAATCGCACCACAATGGAAAGGAGATCTAGCCAAAATCCTGACATTGACCGCTGATGTGACATGTTCCATCCTGTAGCGCCCTACCCTTCCTATAAGAACTCCCCTTAGGCTAGTTCATTTAAAAGCATCAAGGTGGGTTTTGGAAGCTCAGGAGAGGAAAGAGAGGAGAATCTAGAGATTTTAGGATGGAAGGAGACTCTTCCCGCGTTATGAAGAGGAGCAGGCCTAGCAACGAGATCAGGCGACTCTCCGACCTCGAGGGTCATCTGAGTGGGATGATCATGTCGCATATGGTAAGCTGATTCTTTTCAAATTTCTCCACATGAACCTTCTTCTTACTTCCTTCATTTCTTCTTCTTTCTTTCTCTTCCAGCCATATCCATCTTCCCAGGCCCGAGGAAGTTTTCCAAACTGCCATGGCTTTCAAAGCTAACTTCCAACATCTCCATCGGCATGAGGGCCATACTCTCGAAGAAGCATCTGCAGGGGCTCCTTATTCACGCCAAACACTACGAGAAGATTCGTATGGACTGGGCGGCTATGGGCGCACTAGTGGAGATCTGGCATCCCCAGACCCACACTTTTATCTTTCCGACCTTCGAGGTGACCATCCTCCTCGAGGAGGTGGAACTTCTGCTCGGATTGAAGAAATTCAAGAGTGATGGGAAAGTGAAGGCTATGCGGATGCTGACACGAGGGACTTCTGAAAGCGTCCTTGGAAGCTTCATGCCGCCCGACGTAGCCCGAAAGGTCCGTACTCAAAAGGGGATCGATCTCCAAAAGCTCGCGGAATGGGTCATGGAGGCCCTGAGAGGGTTACCAGACGGTGACTATTTGGAGGGAATCATGAAAGGGTTCACCATTTGTCTGGCGGGTGCTCTCTTGTTTCCTTATACCGACAACATGGTGGAGGAAGTCCAACTGAGTGCCATCTGCGGGATCTGGCGTGGAAAGAGGGTGGGACCCGCTGTCCTTGCCTACCTATATAGTGGCCTTACTGCCTCGAGCATGGGTAAGCCTCCTTTTGGTTGCGCACTTGTCCTGAATTGCTGGCTGGATTTACATTTCAAGTTTGATCACCGTGAGGGAATGCCAACCGCTTCGAAGCTCTTCCAACAAAGCCCTCTTCATCACATAGCCGACGTGTTAGGCTTCGGTGGTACTGTAGTGAACCGCGTTCCGTGGCTGAAGAAACGTGAAGACTGGCGGTCTCACTTCCGCACCGTGACACAAAGCTTCTTCACTTGCGCACCGGCATGTCTACTCTCGCTTGAGCTCCTCATGAGGTCTTCTTGTGAAGTTGATCTCCAACTGATTGGTGCGACCGAGTTTGTCCTTTACAACGCGCATCGGTGCTACCTCCAGATCGGCATTCCACGCCATTCGTTCCCACTACCGACTGGCATCGTTCCTTTGAAGATGAGAGAGTTGGGCACTGAAGCGGATGTGAAGGAAGCGAAGGCCGTCAAAGCACCCTGGAAGACAAGTGTTGCGGGAAAGGCCTTAGCGCATGTGGGGGAAGAATGCGAGCTGTGGAGGGCTTATGTAACTGAACTGGGGAAGTTAAGGCCTAAGGCGCCTAAGCCCCTGATGTAGCTCATTCTGCTTTTTCGATGGAATAAAATCTGGCATTTGGATGTTTTGGACCCTTGTCTCCTTAATTGTTATTTTTTTGGTGATTTTTCTTTTTCTTTGTGTTTTTATTTTGTGCTTTTGTTTGGATTATATACATACTCTTGTCTTATTTCTCTTTTATTATTTTTTTTGAAATTTTTATTATGGGGGCGTCCAGGGGCCTGGACGCCCCTAAGTTTTTATTGAAATTTTTATTTTTTTTGGGGGCGTCCGGGGTCCTGGACGCCCCTAATTTTTTTATTTTTAAATTTTTTAGTTTTTGTTTTGGGGGCGTCCAGGCGCGAGGACGCGTCTCAATCCTCGAATTCAAATTTAAAGCGTCGGGTGGCCTTTCTTCTCCCGTGCCTTACCCGCAAACGAGCCCGCCTTCCGCCGAAACTCGCTTGCCCCCTTTTCATCTTCCTCCACTTTTGATCGATGGAGTTCGGTGGGCCCGACCATGGTGAAGGTGGAGAGGGACGAGGAACTCCTTGCCCGAGGAGGGACACGCAAGAACACGGAACGGCATCCATGGAGGAGGAAGGGCCGCTTCGGGCCCCTGAGGGACCCAAGGGGCCCAATGGTACGGAGGGAGGTGAACACGGTCTGGTAGGTCCTCGGATCTTCTCTTTTGATCCATTTGGAGTTTTGAAGCAAGCCGTGCGAGGGGAAAAGGGTTCGGTGAGTGTTGCACTCAAATGATGGACGCGTCCTAGACAAGGGACGCGTTCTTTGTTATGATGCGAGGCCCTTCTTTCTTGGTGCAGGACATGGCGAGGACCCTGGGCCTGGCCGATGAGTGGGCGAGTGCAGACGAGCTGAGCCGCGTCAGGAAGGAGAGTCGCGGCAAGGCGAAGCTTGAAGACTGGCGCATACGTCTCCCTGGGCAGCAAGGGAGCGTACTGGTGCAGGATAGTGTCGACTTCCTGCGGCGGCAGAGAGAGAGTTATGCGGGACTTCCCCAAGCCGAGGATACGCATGACGTCGACGGGTCGCGTGCCCAATTAGCCGAGGTCAGGCGGCAGCTGGCCGCCACTCAACAGGAACTGTCGCTCCTGGTAAGCTAAGTGCTGCATTTTCTATTTTTAAATGTGGAGCTTAGCTGACGGCTGTTGTTTGTTCGTTCCAACGTGCTCAGCAGACAACGATGGTGGGAGTGACTGGCGGCGCATCTTCCAGTTCATCGGCCCCTTTTCTCGAGATTGCCTCCCTTCGGGAGCAACTTGTTGGTGCGGTGGCTCGGGCTGCCCGGGCGGAAGAGGAGCGTGATGCCTGGGTGGCGACTGTAGCAGAGCTGCGACATCACGGTGAGGAGAGACCTTCTCCAGACATCCTGGAGTTTAGGGTTCTTCTGCAGATGATGAGGAGAGAGGCGGAGAGAGAGAAAGCCGAGAGAAGGTCCGAGCGACAGCGGGATCAGACCGAGAGGAGGGCCTTGGAGGCCCAAGTGAGGGAGCTCCAGCTGGGCCTTTAGGCCGTCGTGCAGAGGCTAGGAGGGATGGAGATGCGCTACGAGAGAGCGCGAGAGTTCGGGGAGCGACTGCGCCAGTCTGGTCGCTTTATCGCTAGTGACTTTTTCGCCACGCCAGGGGAGGAGCAGCGAGTCATTACTGTGGAGCCGGTGCCACGAGGCGAGGCGGGTGCTACTGCACGGGGATCCAGGAGGCTTCTGAGGGAACCTCACCTCAGGGGAGAGGAGAGGGACGCCTAGAGGGATGAGCATGAGGATAATGGCAAGAGTTGGCGAGCTAGCGGACCCGCCTCCTCTCTATGATTGTAGTGTTTATGACAGCTTATGTAGAATTATGAATGGAGTGATTTGATTTTCTGCTGCTTGTTTGTTCTCTTGTGCGTTCCTTCTTCCCTACACTTCTTCTCCTTTGCACTGTTCCCATGTGATGGGTCTGCCGAGACTCCACCCCAAGCGGAGAATCGCGTCTTGTTGTGACCATTTTTCACGGGAATCTACCATCGAAGTCAATAATGATGGCCCTAGTCCCTTTTCCCATATGTTGTGTCAAATTTTGCAGACATCCTCCAAAACATGATAGGGTATCCCTAGGCAACATAGGGGGCTAGTCGTCATATTCTTCGTCCAATCAATCACCCTGTGCGAGCGGTGAAGTGACACACGGGGCCGCATGGTAGGTGCCTCATTGCGAGGGCTATCATTAAAGGTGATGGAGACAATCTTGGCATGTACTCCTTCCATTTCTATAAATTCTTGTCCCTTTTATCCTCCCAGGTATATCGAGAGCTAACTCGAGGAGCACAAGTTCTCACGGGAGAGGAGGAGTTCAAAATTCCGAGAGTTGGATGGAGGGCGAATCTTCCCACTCCTCGAAGAGAAGCAGGTCCAGTGGTAGTAGTTCCAGGAGGCTTTCGGACCTCGAAGGGCACTTTAGCGAAAGGGCCCAATCACAATTCGTAAGCCAAGTTTTCCTGCCCTTTTTTCCATTCTTTTTTTTCTTCCTTTCTTTCTGACCAAACCTCCTCTCCATTCCCTGCATGCGTAGAGTGTGATGAAATCACAGATCTCATGGGAGTTGGTAGTGGCAGCATACCGAGGTCTCCCAGATTTTTAGAAGGCCAGGCTAGACGTGATGGGTTTTGGCACCTTTCTTCGGATCGAGCCGATCCAGCTCGACCTGGTCCTAATCCAAGCCTTGTGTGAGAGATGGGACCCAGTGAGTCGGGCATTCATGATGCCCTGGGGGCACATGGTGCCCAGCTTGGAAGATGTGGTCCGGATCACAAGCCTGAAGGTGGAGGGCGAGGCAGTGACCTGGGTCACTTATGCGGATTACCGAGAAGGTGCTCGGAAGCTACTGGGTTTGGACCTAGATGGTCGGAAAAATAGGTCGGTAGCTAGGGCGTCCCTCATGGATGCATTAGGGCTCACTGACACTCGTCGGAGGGACGATGAATCCTCAGAAGAGTTCATGGAAAGGATGGAAATAGGATGCCGTGCCGTGTACTGCATAGATTTCGGCAACTGGGAAAGATGCAACATAGATTTGAGGAGATTTCTCCTCTTCCTTTTGGGGAGATTGGTACTGAGCTCGAAAGGGGACGGTATCTAATGTCGCTTCCTGGAGCTGCTGTCAGACCTTGAAAGAGTAGGGTACTACGCCTGGGGAGCTGCCATGCTGGCGCACTTGTTTGCAGGCCTGTTCCAAGAAGCGGATCGTGAGATGGATGTGAGTGGTTTTACACCATTTATCCAGGTATTTTTGATTTTGCTTGTTTTGTATATTTTTTTGTGTTTTTGCAAGGTACTGATGACTTGCGCCGAGCAGCTGTGGAGCTATTATTACCTCCCCATGGGGAGAGTTCGGCATTGGCAACCCGCGATGGTGCCGCTAACCAGGCAGTGGGAACCCATCATGAGTGCGGCACCCCTGACCTACCAACTGATGGTGCTAAGGCGGGAGCTACAGGAGTTCCCTGCAGCGATGGTAAACTGGCGACCCTACTCAGACATGGTCGATGCCGACCAGCCGTGGGTTCAGCAAGTCGTGCCCGGTTCGGACGGGAACTATGGATGCACTGCCTGAATGAAATTGAGCCGCTTCGGCTACGATTGGTTATGAGGACTTTGGGACTGGCTCAAGAATGGGTGGATTCAGCTGCGCCACCTCGCATTGGGAGAGAGACGCGAGGACCGACGACCTGCATTGACTGGCGTGTGCGATTCCCCGAACAGTACGAAGACTGGCAACGGGGTGGCATAAGCGTGGAATCGCAGGCACGGGATAGCGAGGATTACCTGCGTCTATACAAGATAAGGCACGTAGAGCGGTTCCAACCCCGGGGACTTGCGGAGGTAGGTCACCCCTTTTTCTCTTTTCTTCTTTCTCATTTTTTTTGGTTTTCTGGTGGAAATGCCGACTTATATGGCTACAGGATATCCGTGATACGATGATTGCGACTTTATGAACTCGCTTGGGAGAGATGGAGCAATGTTTGGGCGATGCCCATGGAGCTACGAGCGCCTTGGTAGGTGTACAATGCGTTCCTAATTAAAACCCCAGATTCCAGATGTTGGCTGCTAATTCACGCGGTCGTAGCATGCCCAGATTGGCGCGGCTTTTCCAGCGATGGGAGTAGGTTGTGCCTCTTCCAACTTGTGGATTCCCACCTCAGAACTTGACTTGCTTCATGAGTAACTTGCTCACGCCACGCAGCGTGCTGCGGAGGTAGAAGAGATGCTCTGTATACAGGTAAAAGTTTCAGTATTGAGTTCTTTTTGTTTATGTCTTATCGCGTATCTGAGATGGTACACTCGGCAGGAAAAGGAGACGGAAGAAGCGCTTGCCCAAGCTACGCAGAGGGAGGCTAGGATAGCAGAACTGGAGAGAGAACTGCGGCGTCATCCTGATGACGACTCCTCTAGGGATGCCGTGGAACTGAGGATCACTCTCCAGTTGGAGAGGGAAGACCGTGAGAGAGAACGTGCAGAGAGAGAAAGAGACGCAGAGAGAGAAAGAGCCAACAGATTGACAGAAAGGGAGGAACGAAGTGCCATGGAGGTCCAGTTGTTCGAACTCCGAACCAGCCTTGGTCTTGCTGAACAGTGGCTGAGAGATGGTGAGGAGCGCTACCGAAGAGCACGAGAGCGTGGCTTTTGTGTTGGTAGCTTCTCTGCTGCTTCCGTGGATCAACGCCGGGGTGTGGGAATAGGAAGGGGAGTACAGAGCGGTAGGAGTATCACTTTTCGTAGTTGGGTAGCACCTTTGAGAGCGTTTTGCCCGGAGAGTAGTGGGACGAGTAATGCAGAGAGAGAGGGCGGAACTTGATGTAATTTTTTTTATTTTTTTGGAATAAAATACAAGGTTCGGTTTGTTTGGTTTTCACCTTTGCTTCTGTTGCCTGGATCCCTGCACACATCACTGAAACAAACTAATCAGAATTTCTGTTCTGACTTGACCCCTTGCTCAATAATCAAATGGTCACTGTGACTGTCCTTGATAACTGGTCAAGGGGCCAAGCCTTTATTTAAGGAAGGCGAGAGAAAGATGCAGTGATTATAAATGCGACAGGCAAGCACATGAATGCAAGTGGTATTAAAAGTGAGATGCTGCACACAAATGCAATCATGCAAAATCGATTTGTTTTCCTTTTTATATTTGGCATTTTTTTTATTTTATCATAAAAAAGTTTTTTTTTGTTTGCAAATATGTACATTTTCTCTTTTTCCTTTTTGTTGTTTTTATCATTTCAATTTTTTGTTGCTAACGCCTGGCAAGCACCCAAATGGCACCTAACCTACGTGAGAATAGGGGTTTCTTACTAACCTCCCAGGTATCCTAAGTGCACATCTAGGTTGATTTGGGCCTCTAGACCTCTCGAATTATGATCTCGCCGGCTAAGACTTACCCTGATGACAATACCGTCATGCCATGCTTAGGCTCCCAGTCGCTTCTGACCACAGGGATTCACCCAAAAGATGTTTGAGGTAAATGATTTGCCCGACCCGGGTCTGTTTCCTCACAACTCTAGATGGTATATGATGGAACACCCTGGAACCCCAATGACCAACCGCGCGACACTGACCCGGAATCAGACGCCGTCGCACCCATAGGTGACGTGCTTGCATTGGCCTAAGCCCGAGGTTAAACAAGAAGACATCAAGGTGGTAAACAGGGGTCTTGACCAGCCAGAAACACGGAGACTCCTTCGCAGCGATAGCTTTTGCTTCTCAATGTAGGCAACCAAATGTGTATATTAAAATAAGGTCGCAAACCCTAGGTAGTTTTCACCCTTCAGAAACTCCATCGAACCTTCATCTTTAGAGGGAGAAGGAAGAGTGTAGGGGATAAACCTCCTGAGAAGACCGGCAAAGCCGTTAACCCGGTGAGCGAATAAGGGCCCATTAACTCTTTCCTTTCGGACAACTTCAGACCAAATTTCGAGCATTTACATTCCATAGCCCCCCCCCCCTTTTTGTGGATTCAAACTTTTGCTTTGAGGGGTTCCATTTATCGCATCAGGCACGGTCACGACCAGGCTCTTGATTTGATTTTGTATTTCTTTTTGTGAGGGAGATACAGTCGCTTGACGTTTGTGGGCTCCCTTTCGTATGCCTAAGGGGACACTGCCCTCTTGTCGTGCTCCGATCGATGCTCGAGGAAATGGATCCTACTTTTGCCTTTGGGGTTTGAGTTTCGGTTTCTCATGCTCAGCGTTTTAAGGGCGTCGACTGTCTCATTTGGTCGAAGAGAAAAGAATAAAGATTACAGCTTCCGGAGATCTTCTGGGTGGGGCCCCACCGTAGGTGATGCTACAGACTTTTTTGAATAAAATACATAAGTGAGCACATGTTAGCTTCCTTTGAGCGAGCATTGGCCGACGTGGCCGGACAGGGATCTCCACGGTTCTGGCAAACCAAGACCCGGTCCCTACCAAGCCTTAATGGGCCCTATCCTAACATGAAGGTTAGATGCAGGGACTTAACTACATGGTGACTGCCAGGCATCGGCATTTTAAATTTTCCATATTTTTAGTGGTTTTCGGTATTTCTTTGTTTTTTTTATGTTTTCTATCTTTTCATCATTTTTTTTGTTTTGTGCTAAGGGTAGTATTTCTTAAGATAAAGCCCATTCCAAGGGTGGGATAACTCGCTCCCTTCGGCGTTGACTAGCTTGTAGGCGTTGCCAGGGTATACGGCTCGAATTACAAATGGTCCTTCCCAATTGGGTTGGAGCTTAAAAAGCGACCCTCCAGGTTTGGCAAAAATTCTTTTTACGACCATCTCACCGACTTTGAATTTTCTCTCAATGACTTTCTTTTGGTAAAAGCGAGCGAGTCTATTTTGATACACACGCGCGTGTTCGGCAGCGGCCAGCCGCTTCTCATCCAAGAGTTCCAACTGGGCGAGGAGTGAATTACGATGATCGTCGAGGGGAAATTCCTCGTCCAATTGTACCATGAGAGAAGGGATCAGAGTCTCGTACGGGACTACCGCTTCCATATCATAATTAAGGGCAAATGGAGTCTGCCCGGTGGGGGTACGGATTGAAGTGCGATAGGCCCATAGAGCTTCGATAAACTTTTCTGGCCAGTCTGAAAACTTACTAGACTCGCAGGTTTTTTTGATGATTTTGAGCAATGTTTTATTGGTGGCCTCCGCTTGGCCGTTACCTTGTGGGTAATAAGGCGATGAATGATGCAATGCAATTGCGTACCTTTTACAGAGGTCCTGTAGGTCCTGAGAAATGAACGGTGGCCCATTGTCGGTGACGATTGTGCTTGGGACGCCGAATCTGGCGAGGATGTTCTTCATGATGAACTTGCAGACTATTGACGCCTTGATTTTCGCGTAAGCTTCAGCTTCGGCTCATTTGGTGAAGTATTCCGTCGCAGTAAGGATGAAAGATTTCTGCTTGGTGAGGGAATTGGGATCACCTAGGGGACCAATGATGTCGAATGCCCACATGGAGAAAGGCCACGGGGAGGATATTGGATGAAGTGAGGAAGATGGTGAATGGATTTTATCGGCGTGAAGTTGACACTTGACACACCTACGGACATAAATAGCACAATCCTCTTCCATAGTGGGCCAGTAAAAGCCTTGGCGAATGATCTTCTTGGCGAGCATCTGACTATTCACGTGGCCACCGCACACACCCGAGTGCGTCTCCTCTACACATTTCCAAACTTCATCGTCACCAAGACATCTTAACAGAATACTAGTAAGGCTCCTCCTATAGAGTAGACCTCCAACCAATGTGTATTTCTGAGCCACCCTTCTTATGGCTTTCTTGTCCTCTGTGGTGGCCCCTTCAGGATAAGACTGATCTTGGCAGTATTTGACGATTTCATAGAACCATGGTTTCTCTTCATCAGCCAATTCTTCTTCAGCCTCTGCCAACATGATTTCCCTCTTCTCAAGGATATCTTCCTGCAGGATCTTCCTTGCTATCCTGTCTTTGATATTTACGTAGGAAGCATCATCAATTGCAGGGGCGTGAAGTTTGTAGATGGAAATGGACTCAAACCATCTTCCTAGAGGGAACCTTATGGATGATGCCAACGAGGCGAGGGCATCGGCGAGAATATTCTGATGACGAGGGACATGAACAAAGATCAGTTTGGTGAACAGTTTGACAAAGGCAGCAGTGAGTTCTTGGTATGGCTTGAGTTTGGGATCGCGAGTGCGATATTTAGTGAGTACCTGGCGAAGGATGAGTTGACTATCACCTACGACTCGCAACTCAGTGATACGAAAAGAATGAGCGAGTTCTAGGCCAGCTAGAAGAGCTTTATATTCGGCTATATTGTTGGTAACTGGAAATTTGAGCTGGTATGCCAATGGGAATGTGAGGCCTTCAGGCGACAGGAGGGCGACGCCGATTCCTCTCCCTTGAGAATTCAGAGCTCCATCAAAATATAGCGTCCACATTGGCTCATCTGATTGGTTGACGGACATTAGTTCCTCATCTAGAAACTCTGATTAGACGGGATCGAACTTGGGAAGAGGATGGTGAGCGAGATGCTCGGCTATGGCATAGCCTTTAATCACCTTTTGCTGGATGTAGGTGATGTCGAACTGAGAGAGAAAACTTTGCCAGCGTGCTAGCCTATCCGTAAGGATGGATTTCTTTAGAAGGAATTTGATAGGATTCATTCGAGCAATCAAGTGGACCTCATGAGCCAAGAAGTAGTGCTTCAATTTCTGCACTACCCAAACGAGGGCAGCACATGTTTTCTCCATGACTGTGTACTTCTGCTCACAGGGATTGAGAAGTTTGGACAAGTAATAGGTTGCCCGTTCCTTGCCTTCTTCATCAGCTTGTGCGAGGACGGCTCCCACGGAGTCATCCAAGACTGAGATGTAAAGGATCAGAGGTTTTTCTAGTTTGGGTGGAATGAGAATGGGTGGACTAGCCAGATATTCTTTCAACACTTCAAAAGCTTTCTGACATTTAGAATTCCAGTGGAATTCTACTCCTGGCTTGGTCAACTCGTAGAGAGGTCTACACCTTTGTGAATGTTGGGACACAAACTGACGAATAAACTTTAACCTCCCGATTAAACCTCGGACTTCCCTCAAATTCTTGGGAGGCGGCATATCCCTGATAGCCTTGGCTTTGTCGGGATCTATCTCGATCCCTCTTTTACTCACAATGAACCCCAGCAATTTACCCGATGACACACCAAACACACACTTTTTCGGGTTCATTTTCAATTGGAACTCCCTTGACCTCTGCAAGACCTTAGCCAAAACTTCTGAATGTTCCATCCTGGTCCTTGATTTCACCAATAAGTCATCCACATACACTTCCAGATATATGTGCATCATGTCATGAAATATGGCCATCATCGCTCTTTGGTAAGTAGCTCCAGCATTCTTTAATCCAAACGTCATGACCACGTAATAATATGTTCCCCAAGGGGTAGTGAATGACGTCTTTTCCTGATCCTCTTCTGCCAAACAAATTTGATTGTATCCTGAAAATTCATCCATGAATGAGAGGGTTTCGTAGCCTGCCGTGTTATCAATCAACACATCAATGTGAGGTAAGGGAAAATCATCTTTTGGACACGCGCGGTTAAGGTCCCGGAAGTCAATACAAATCCTGACTTTCCCATCTTTCTTCATGACCGGGACAATGTTCGCCACCCATTGAGGATAAAGAACGACTCAAATGAACCTGGCTTTGTGAGCTTATCGACCTCTTCTTTCATTTTCAAAGCCATCTGAGGATGGAAACGCCTTAACCTTTGTTTTACCGAGACGGACCCTGGTTTTAGGGTTAAACGGTGTTCGACCAAGGTTGAATCTAGACCCGGCATATCCTCGTAGCTCCATGCAAACGTGTCCTTATATTCCTTGAGAACCTCAATTAATGCCTCTTCTTCAGAGGGTGGTAGGTTGTCACTTATGAGGATGATCCTAGGGTCTTCCTCAGTTCTCAAGTTGACTTCTTTGGTGGATTCTTCTACGGCGGTTGACGGCTCGTCGCATCTCCTCATTCCACTAGCATATGCGCCTGCCGCATCCTCATATTCTTCACCCTCATCTTCAGTGGGGCATTCTTCATCAGTGATCTCGTAGACTCTATACCCTTCATCAAATGCACAGTCGCCCTCACATTCTATTTCCGGTAGCTGGATGGGATTTTCCAACAACTGGGGGATGGCAAGAAGGGCCTGACACCTGGCGGCTAAATCCAGAAGGAATCGACGAGGGATCTGCCTACCCTTGGATTTCTTCCTAGGTACTACCCTTGGCCTATCATTCCTAGATTGATTGACAATATTTACAGAAGAAGAGGAAGACGAAGGGGATGGTGTAGAATGTACAGGAGAAGACCCCTCAGAGGAGGAGTAGAAAAGGTCGCTCATCGGACCTTGGACGGGTGGTCCGCAGGGTGGTACGCACCCGTGGGAGATGTAGGAGGTTTCCTTAATGAAGATGTGTTGTTGGGGAGTTTGAAAATTGACGTTTTTTTTTTCATTTTCATTTTCATTTTTGATGACAAAATAGTGAAAAGAGATTGGAGGAGAGAGAAAAGTGGTTATGGCTAGAGGATTGTGAGGCTCATAGAGCAGATCATGGTTGAAGACCTGGCACGGGTTGAGAAGCCCGCGTAGGTATGTAAGCAGAGAAGGGGATCTGGGAAGATCATCAGACAATTGTCTGGCCCAGGAAGAAGATATCAGCAAAGGCTGAGACGAGTGGATGGAGAAGATGGCGACTAATGAGCCGTCGACGGCAATGTTGAGGACGGATGAAGATCTGTCGATGATAGGGTCCTTCTGGCGAGGACGAGGATAGTTTGGAACCTTGGCAAGAGTGGTAATATTCTCTGGTATTCCGGAGATCAATGGCGGTCCTTCAAGCTGCGGAGACGAGAACATCCTTTCCAGTGCAACGGAAATGTCCCGTATGTCGAACCATTTGTCCCACTCGTATTCCGGATCTTTGATCTTGCCTCTTTTGGTGATCCTCGGATCATTTTCAGCCAAATATATAGCATGTGATCCCCCATATGCTTCTCGTGGGTAATCTCCCATCTGAACAACGGGCCCTCTGTTGAAGTGGTTTGATAGAGTCCATGTGAGGGGCTTCCAATCCGCCTTGAACGGTCCTTTGAAGCCTAGGCCAAACCTGCGGTTCGGCCTAATTTCCTTTGGCGGTTTGAGCCTACCCTGTAACTGTGCGCCCAGACCTTTACCCTGTTGGTAGCTGATGTTCCTCATAATCTCCCACCCTTTGGAGTGAAAAGGGAGATATGATGTTGCGGTTGTCCTGACCGGCTCCTTTGGTGCTAGTGGAACGTGAGATGAATCACGTACGTCCAGTAGTGACAATATGGGCCGATGAGACGGCCAAACAGAGGGCAGAGAGGTGTTGATAGCATCCACTGTGTGAAGGACAGGTGTGCTGACCACTTTAATAATCCTCCCATTGTAAGGAAACTTCAGGCACTGATGGTTGGTGGAAGGCACAACGTCCATGGCTTCGATGTAAGGGTGACCCAGTATAGCCTTGAATGTGAAGTCCATGTCGAGGACATGGAATTCCGTGGGAATTGACATGGGGCCTAGTTCTGCCTTCAGAATAATCATCCCCTGCGACAGTCTTTTGCTATTGTCATAAGCCGTGACCGTGATCGAGGAAGGTCTTATTTGTTCCTCATTGACCCCACACAACTGAAGGGTGTCCATGGAGATCACATTTATGGATGCACCCATGTCCACAAGACACGAGTTTATGGATACCCCATTAATTTTTATTGAAATGCACAGTGCATATTTTCGAGCTTCCTTGGGAGCGAGCTCGTAGTTGTGGAACATGATGGCCAATTGTGTGTCCGTTGGGGTCAGGACGGTAGAGATCTTTTCTACAGGGAGGTCCTCATTCACCATGACCCTTTGAAGGTACTCCATTAAGGCTGCCTGGTGGGATGTGGATCTTTGAAGTAGCTCCAAGATGGAGATCCGAGCAGGCGTCTTGTCCAAGTGTTTCAGTAGATCATACTGTGTTCCAGGGATAGCTCTTTCTGGTTGTTCTCCATCATCCTTCTCTGGCTGAGATTGCTCAGGATTCTGACTGTTGTGGGGGAAAACCCTGTGGAAAATCCTTCCACTCCGGAGCACCATTGCCTACGGCTTTTGTACCTCTGTGGGGGTAGCAGTGGGTTTTAACAGGGATTTGAGTGGTAGTGGTGGAGGAATGGTTGATGAAGTAGGAGTGATGACGGGAACAGGGATTCTGATGAGGGGTTTGTTAGGTGGAGGCATAGTGGAGGTAGAGGGGATATCGCGCGGATTATGAAGGATAAGGGATCTGGAAGGTGGAGGTGGAGACGAAGTAGAAGTGCGTAGGGCTTGAAGCGGACAATGATTTTGAGGTGGGTGATGGGTAATGAGTGGTTTTGAAGGCATTAGTGGTGATATGGTAGAGAAAGACGGGGTTATGTATGGTTGACGGATGATAAGGGATTTAGAAGGCGTAGGGGTAAATGTGGTAGAGGTGGATGGTAAAGTGGGGGAGTGGGAGAAGATGAGAGGGTGTGAAGGCATAGTGGAGAGTGTCGTATGATAGGGGATCGGGGTACGGATGAGAGGGCGTAATGGTAGTGGAAATGGTGAAGGCGATACTGACGCGGGTTGATGAGAGAGAGGTGCTACCCGGGCAAGGCAAGGGTGTTGCGTGATGATAGGATTGGCGGTAGAAAGAATGGAGGTACTTTCCGGGTGCCACACTTGATCTCTCCCGACTTCCGGGAAGGAGGAGATGGGGTTAACCTCATGATTGGGCTGTTGGTGCTCCGATAATGGATTTTGGATTATGCCCATGTTGGGCTGTTGTTGTGGGGCCTGCTGAGGCTACTGTTGTTGCTGTGGTTGCTGCTGCTGCTACTGTTGTAACTGCTGCTGTGGCCTATGAGGAGGTCTCCTAGCCTTGAGAGCGGCGACGTATCGTCTCATTTCATCCCAATCTATTTGATGTTCATCATTCATATCGTGGATGTAATCTTTAAAATGGAAGCAGTAATCTACTGTGTGTCCTGGCTGCCTGTGGTAGACGCAGTATTTGGAGGTATCAACATTCGGGGGCCACACGGGCCTTTATCTGGATAGGGCGAGTTGGTTTGATGCCATGAGGGCATTAAAAATGTCTGCTAAGGTTTCTGGCAATGGTGGATAGTAGGCTCTCTTGAGACCGACCGGCCTCCTTTGTTGCTGTTGGGGACCATAGTTCCCCCGGGGGTGGAACTTGGTTGTACTGAAGCGGTGGTTGTTGTTGCTGAGGTTGTGGTTGTTGTTGCTGGGGTTGACGTAATGGAGGCATATTATACTGGGGTGGATTGTTTTGGGGTGGAGGACGAAGAGGGAAAGGACCTGGTTGGAGGGGAAGTCGGGGCATTTGTGGAGGCCTTGGGTTGACTGCATAGTTGGCATTGTTGACCGCACCCACTTGCTCATTTGTCACGACCCCTTCTGTGGCTCCGCCCGGGACACCAGCGCCTGTCTTTCTGATCACTTTGGGCTTTGGTGACTCAAACATATTCATAATGGGGGAGTCTTTTAACTGGGTTTGGATGTACCGGGCCCTTTCATAGAGTTCCTCCATTGTAGTAAGTTTATTCATGGCCAGGACGTGTCTGAACTGTATGGTTGCATTAGACACAATCATCTTCACTTGTTCCGGCTCGGAGAGGGTATCCCTTATTCTTTCCGCCAGAGACCTCCATCTATCAGCATAGCGGACAAAATCTTCGTCGGGCTTCATCTTTTCGGCCACTAGTTCGGTAATGGAGAGTGAGGGACCGACGCTATCCCTATATTTATGTAAGAACCTTCTCTGGACTATTTCAAAATTCTCGGGCTCGCGGGGCTCCAAGGAATAGAACCACTCAAGCGCGGGACCATCCAATGATCTCCGAAAGAGGTATGCCAGGGACCTCTGATCGTTTTGCCAATAGGAGGACTCATACATGAAATCCTTGAGGTGAATGAAGGGATTGCTGGTACCATTGTATCTGCGGTACGTGGGTATTTCGGAGGGAGGAAGATGAATGACGGGAAGGATTGGCAAAGCAACCTCCGGGGTGGCTTTCACGTCTACCATTCTTCGTAGATTTTGAAACTGCTCGTCCATGCGATTGAACCTATTGAGGAGCGATTGGGCGAGCTCCTCTGGAGGTGAAGGTGGCACTTGCCACTGGGGGAGAAACTGTCTCCCAGAGACTTGAGGGGGGAACCCCGAATGAGAGGGAGCTGTCGGACCGCCGACAGTTGGCCCTGGCTGAAGCGGTATGTGGGGAACAACGGGAGTTTGAGATTGTGACGGGAACTGGAATGTGGGTGGTTGTTGACTCGCTTGTCCTTAAAGCGAGGGAGACTGGATGGCTTGCGCCAATGAAGGAGATGGAATGGCCTGCACAAACTCTTGGAGAGGTGCGATGGCCGGAGTTGATTCTTGGGGCGTGGGGGAAACAGATTTCCCCTTTAGAATGGCCTGGAAGGCCCGGAGCTATTCGGAGGTAAGCTCCGTGTTGGCGAGAATGCCCAGTAAGGAAGAGATATCCTGTGGTGGGGACGTGTCCCCGGTAATAACCTGCACCTCATGCGACGGCTCATGAGAAGGACCCGAGTCCATAGCATAGACTCGCGGGTCGGTTGACAAACCACGACTAGGGTGGTTCTCCTCAACAGACTCATGAGCCATGCTCACAATTTTCCCAGAACGTAAAAACATACACTAGCAAGCAGGTAGCAGAGATTATCAAACAAGTGGATGCCTTTACGTCTTTTTTTGTGTTTTGATTTTGATGATTTGTTTGTGCTTTTAGCAAGATCCGAAGTTCACACAAAATAGGGAACCTAGTTTATTTTTGTTTCACCGCCGTGTCAGCTAGGGTCTCTCGTCTCACCACGAATGGAATGACTAACTCCGGGGAACTTCAATGGTACAACCAGCCTAGTGAACGAAGAGGAGATTTTTCGATGTCGGGGACTTACGGAGGTCCTAGTGGAGGAGATTCTAGTCCGTTGAGAGGAATTCTCAAACGGAGAGTCCTTCCTTCACAGGGAAAGGGTGATCCTTAAAAAAAATGAAAAAGGATATAAAAGAGGGATGGATGTATGATATGGAATGCTGACAGAGATATAGAGTAAGAAAACAACAGAAATAACAAACATATAATAAAAACCCAACCAATCACAACTGACAGTGCTGCCGTGAGCACAACGGGGGCGTGCGAGGGTGCCAAGGTGGAGAGGCACGGACGGTGCCGAACTTGCAAGGGTAGCCAAAAGGAAGCAGTAGAAGGTCCCACCGTGATCGCCAATCTATGAGCGACGTCACGCGGTTCGGGGAGCGAAGAGGACGCGGAGCGCCCGAGCTCCTCTTTGTTTGCTGCAACACAGAAATAAGAGAAAAGAGAAGGGGCCACCACGGGAGATTGCTCCGGCGGGGCGAGCGGGACAAATGTAATATAGCAAGATATGGGGGTTAAACGGCCATAGCGCGAAGTGACTCGCCGCGGCCTCGGGGGGACGGGAATTGTGCAGAAATTAAATAGCAAGAATTGAAACGGCCATTGGGGAAGTGACTCGCCGCGGCCTCGAGAATATGAGCAGATAAGAATATAACATAATATAAGGAGAATATAAAGAGCAGGAATTTAAACGGCCATTGGGGAAGTGACTCACCGCGGCCTCGAGAATATGAATAGATAGGAATATAATAGAATATAAAGAGAATATAAGAGCGAAATTTAAACGGCCATTGGGGAAGTGACTCGCCGCGGCCTCGAGAACATGAATAGATAATAATATAACATATAAGAACGGGAATTTAAATGGCCATTAGGTAAGTGACTCGCCGCAGCCTCGAGAATATGAGCAGAATATAACAGAATATAAAGAGAATATAAGAACGGGAATTTAAACGGCCATTGGGGAAGTGACTCGCCGCGGCCTCGAGAACAAGATGTGATCGCCAGGGGCCAAAAGACCCCAAAATAAAGAAAGTGATCGCGCCTACCTCAAGAGCGGGAGATGGCGGGTTGCTTCTTCCTCCCCCTTCGGCCGGCCGACGGAGAGGGCTTTCCTTGGGTACCCTTGCAAAACAACGACAAACAAGTAACTAGTGGATTAGAAAGATGAATGTGTAGTATTCAAATCCTTACGATAAAAATAACGAAATGATGGCAAGACACACACCTGGTTGGTGTTATCTTTTAAACCCCTCTCGGACTCGAGTAGGAGGAAAATGAGATGATGGATGCAAGAAGTATATAAGAAGAGGCGCCCTTATGAAGGGGGATAGAGGATGCGAGATGATGAATGCAAAAGAACTACGAAGAAAAGGAAATGATTGGCTTATTGGATGTACCGATGGTGAAATTTGGCGGAGCTCCGGCAGCGTAGGGACGACGTGGAAGCGCGGTGGATGAAGACGACCTTCCTCTCGCGAGCGTGGGCACCCGAGAAGTCGGCAGAACCTCCACCTACAAAAGATCCCACGGGTTAGAAATGACTCCGGTAGCCTCTAGGCTCCGGCAGCCTATCGGATCTCTTAGAATCTCCCCTAGAACTGAGGGGGCGGGCCTCTATTTATAGGGCTCTGGAGGGTGGAGGCGTCCAGGATCGTGGACACCTCCATCAGGGCAAAAAAGATATTTTATTCTATTTTTATTCATTTTTTTTAATATTTCCATGGAGGCCTCCAGGGTCCCGGACGCCTCTATAACATCCACCAAACTCCACCGAACGACGCACGCGGTTTGGCACAACGCGTGGTTTTGGAGCGGCGACCCGTGATTTGGAAATGGGCGTGTCCAGCCAGCTAGACGTCTCCACAATTTGGATTATTTCACACACGACAAACCGTCGTTCGGTGGGCGACGCCCCGTGAGTGAGTTGATGGAGGCGTCCAGGGTCCTGGACGCCTCCAAGAAAATATATTATTATTATTTGTG
This sequence comes from Amorphophallus konjac, assembly GCA_022559845.1. Lineage (NCBI taxonomy): Eukaryota > Viridiplantae > Streptophyta > Magnoliopsida > Alismatales > Araceae > Amorphophallus > Amorphophallus konjac. The sequence goes on from CM040124.1 coordinate 143,168,859, forward strand.
TTTTCTTTTATGCCAACTGGCATTTTATATTTTTTATATTTGTTTTAATGGAGGCGTCCAGGCGCGTGGACGCCTCCATTAATATATTATTTTTTATTTGGTTTTGGGCTTTGAAAAATAAATTAAAAGAATGGGGGCGTCCAGGGGCCTGGACGCCCCCATAAAGACCCACCCGGGTCCTCAGTTCAGGCTTTGGCGGTCGCCCGACAGACACCCTTCCTGGTTTCGGAACCTCTGATGCGTCCGACTGGTGTTGATGCCGTCTGAATAACATGACGAGACGATTCCGGATGCCGAAAAAGGTAGAAGAAGACCCAAGAAAAGGAAGCACTTAAGAGATTCAAAATGCGTAAGCCGTCGCGGGGCGTCGTATAGTAATATGAGACTTTCTCAGGAGACGTCAGGAATGGCATGTCTAAAGCTGGTAACAACTCTTCACATGACGCATATGTCTCGACACCGTTTGGTGATGTCTCGACGCTGTCATGGTGGCATCTCGGAACCAAGCACATATGTCCCGACACAGCATTGTGACATCTCGGCACAACAGCCATGGGTCTTCAAGATATTCAATGGATGTCTCGATACATTGTGTGTAAAGTGTCGGCACATTCGTGTTCGACCAGAACGGATCTGAAACTGATAGAAGCTATCTTCATGATCCGAAACTTGTCCTTGAGGATCCGTTCACTCTGGAAAAAGCCGTCAAAGAAGCTACTTTGTAAGAGGATGATGGTCTGGCAGAGAAATCCCCTGAAAGGACTGTACTTTTGCTGATATTGTCTCATACCTACCCACATATCAGTAGGGTTGACTGAAAAGGGACAACTATGCAAATGGAAGCAAATCAAATAATGTGGATATGACATTCTGGGTTTAGCTTGGAAAGTGGACAACGTAGGTGTCACCATAAGTCACCAATATATCAGGATCATGAGCTCCAATTCGAAAGTCAAGGCAAGCAAGGGAGAAAAAAAATGGAGAAGACTTGCTGACGAATCGATCTTCTTCCTGGTTCTGCTGGAGTGAATGCAACAATGGAGATGCTCCTCTTCCTCACTCAAGGAGACCTCTTAGCATGGCAGAAAGAATTTGTGAAGCTCCATCTAGTACCTTTGAGAGCTGAAGCATGATCATCCTTCTCTCGTAAGGTCGTGGTGACGAACCAGGAGGAACAAGAAGAGAGAGCCAAGGAGTCCTAAAGCTCTTTCCCAGATAGGAGATTTCCTTCTCATAGTGCTTCATAACGATACTCTGTCTGGCTGTTTCCATTCCAGTTTACTTTTCTTCAAAACACATTCTCTCATATTTGTTCCCTACCTGCGAGTAGGAAGACAGACGGTGTGGTAATCGGTCTGTGTGTTTTGGGTTGTGATCCCTCAAGCTGTTTGGCAGCGAAGTTGTGAGAGTGTATCTCTCTGATAGAAGCTGTGAATCAACAGTTGTGCTTTGACACCAGTGAAGTCTCACCGTGTTGTGTGAGGGGGGGACGTAGGTCTCTGGATTAAGACTGAACCACCTTAAAGATTGTGTCTTGTGGGTTGCTTTCCTTTATGTTCTAACGGTAGAAGCTTGATAGTACCGTTTATGGATATCATTTGTGTGTCCAGCTTCTTAGCTATTAACTAATTCCTGCCTTATTATCATTTGTGATAGATCTATTTTTTATTTTCGCAAAGAAGGGTAAAAAGGGGCTGATCTATTCACCCCTTCCCTCTAGATCTGCCTATCACAACTCTACAATGAAGTGTAATTAACCATTGTTGAGGAGAAACCTTGAACGGATCACGAGACATGAGTGCTCAAAAAATGACATGATACATTCTAGGCTAAAATAAAGAAATCATCAAAACAAATGCAAAGAAAGTATAAAATTGAAAGTACTCAAGGATATTATTGCTAGACTGAGCCAGACGAGGTCAAGAGTCTTCTTGCAACCACGGCGTGCGAGATAGAGTCCATAGTCCCCCACACGGCTCAAACGAGCGGCCTATCCAACGATTAACCGTATGCTCCTAGATCATCATCATTTTTGTTAAAGGGGAACATCAGATCCCAGAACACACGGAGAACCAGCCGGTCCTTGAGAGGTTATAATAAGGTAGATACCATATAGTAATACAACAATGAGAAGGGATAGAGAGCCATACCTGACTTACCAGCCAAGCGAAACGGCTTTTTTTTTTATTTTCAAATTTTTATGGGTTTTTAACATAAGATAACAAACAACATGAATAAACAAGTATGAACGTAATGAAAACATAACAACAAAATGAACGAAAGACAACATAACACAACGAAGAATGAACGAACAAGTAACATATGCAAGATATGACATGAACAGACAACATGCATGCATGAACAAGGTGGGACGTGACAACACGCAGTGGGACAACACACGGTTGGGACAAGAACACACGGTTGGGACAAGAACACAAGATAACATTACCATGACGAAAAAGGACATATGCAAGACAACACCATAATATGACGAGACAAGACAATACGTGGGATAAGGATATGCACAAGACAACACAGGTGGGACGACACAACACATGCGAGATAACACGGCATGATGTGCTAACGACAGGACAACATAATGTGATAATGACACGGGGGCAAGAGACACATCCTTCAATCAAAGCTTAAGATCAGATGAAGCAGAACCGTCAGGTTCATGATCGTAAAGCAAAACCCTCTCATGGAGATATGAGGAGAATTAGCCGAAAGCTAAGCACAAGCTGAGAAGGACATAAGCTCCAGAACAGATTGAGAAACAAAATTGAAGAAGGGAACAGATCGAAAGATGAGTGTGAACAGGAGACAGAGCGAAAGATGAAGAGCGAGGAAACTTCAATACCTGTAACCTGCACACTGAGCAAACAGCCTATTTACCTGTCCTCAAGATAAAATGCATGAGAAATAAAAGACATATTTTAGAATTTTGTAATTTTTCTGATTTTTTTAGATTTTTGGAAATATTTGATTTTTTTGTTTGAAATTTTTGCAATATCTTTTTTTTTGAAATTTTGAAAATATCTATTTTTTTGAATTTTTGATAATATTTTTTTTTGAAATTTTGACATATTTGATTTTTTTATTTGTTTTGTTGATAAAGCTATCTACATCACACACGAACATGCTCAAACTACTGGCTAAGAGTCATTGTTCCTCCCTCTTTTATCAAGGACTTCCCTTAAGCATGACGTGCATTTGGAAGTAGCTTACCATAACTAATCCCCCCTAAAGAACGGTGTCCCTACTAAGGCCATACCCGGGATACAACCCAGCCTAAGAGGGAGAAATTGAAGAAAATTAGAGACAAGCTTCATACAGGATGGGAGATATCAGGATTTGACTTCCTTCTAGGGCGCTACCCCTCAAAGAGTAGGTTTGTTGCACCGGGGCTTTGTGTCTTTAATTTCATAATTTTGCATTGATTTTCATATATGATTTTGACATAGCCCTTATTGGCCAGATATTGCAATAAAGCTCACTTTTATTTTTGATACACACATGATGCTACACTACCCTTTACCGTTTTACGTGAACCTCATCTCTTGTCTTAGGAGAAGCATGCCCAATTACTAGGATCAGGGGCATTTTTCATGGTGTTTTTCATTCATTTCTTTTTCTAAGACTGTCCCTATTTGAGACCTCTCCCGTATTTGGGAGCGCCTAGGTTGGTTATTTCATCTGTCCATCTCTTGCCCGTGCACTCAGCCGAGCAGAGAAAAGAAAAGACCTTCATGCATACGCATGGTATGGCCAAAGCAGCAACGGTGTTGATCAGAGGAATCGGCCATGGCTCACCGTGAAGTGTGTGAAAAACCCATACTCAAGATAACTCATAACAATCGGGGAAAGAAACTAGACTCCCAACACAGAGCTATCACCAGCCTGAGATGCTGCAGAAGCGAACTTTTTATTTGACACAAAGTTAAGATCTAAGTAAGCAAAGACTCCTAAAGTCACTCAACCATGTTGAGGAATCATTATAAGCATGCTCAGAAATAATAGAAATAATGGAAATGAAAGCATGTTTCTTACACAAAATAAAGATACCTTGCAAATCCATAACGTAAAAGTAACATCATGAAGCAATCTTTATCAACGAGCCTCGCGTAGCACGAGCTTTTGTATGCCTTGCTTGACAGGAAAAGGAAAGGATAACAAGGATCGAGATTCTTCAGCACGGAGGAGCGACAGACACCAAACTGGACGAAGAAGAATAAAAAGGAAGAGAGACGAGGGCTAGAACTCCCTCGTTAGGATGCAGAGACCCTGATAACAAGGAACCAAATACAGAAGAAACGGAGATTAACTAAGATCAAGGCGGACTAAAGTGTCGAAAATAACATGAAAAAGGGTAATGACCCCAAAAGGGTGAGGAATGAATGGGAAGATGAGAAGGAAAATCATCTGACGTGGTCGGAGAAGGAGAATGGCGATCACCCGATAGAGGCGGGGAAGAAGAAGGAAACTCACCCGACAAGGTCGGGTAAGGAGAATCATAAACACCCGACAAGGTCGGGAAAGGAGAATTAGAATCACCCGATAGGGTCAGGGAAGGAAAATTAGAACCTGGAGATATCGAAGGAGAAGAATCAGAAGATGTCACAAGATCGGGATGAGAAGAGGACATAGACTGAGGTTGAGAATGTGAAAAATCTAGAGGCCCCAAATGAGAAGAGGAAGAATGGGGGTTTGGAGACTCGGGAAGAGAGAAGAGAACCCTAGAAACGGGATTAGAGGAAGGGAAAAACACCACCCCAGGGTAGGAGCTGTGTAGGAGAAAGGATGAATGAAAGGAAGAAGAAGGTGAAGTAAACCCTCGAGTGCACAACCAGCGGCTCTTAAACTTGTGCTGATGACTCTTTTTGGTCGAAATCTCTTGAACACGGACCTGCCTGGGGCGGGCTCGGACCTTCGGGCTTCTTTATCTGCAATGTCTTCTCAAATAACAGGCCCACCTAGCAGATAGCCTGGCCCGGTGAAAACATGCAGCCTCGCTGGGGCGGTGGCCCCTAGACATCCAGTTCTAACAATATGTGAACATTCTTGAACAAGTAACTCCTTAGAATGATGAATATCATGAAACCACAGAGTCTTGTCACTTGGCACTAGCAGCATGAGATTTGACATCTCCACTCGACAATCGGGCATGAGGTAGAACTCCCTTACCAGAAGAAAAGGATGAAACTGAGGGAGTGTAATGCGCAGCGTTGACGTGGCCAGCTCACCAATAAACTGCGAGAAGTTGCATAGAACGTGCAGAATATCCTTGGAAAATGCAAAAAATACGGTGAACTGCCCCTTGAATATTGAATCCAGTAAACTCTTGGCCGCCGTATGGGTTAGCACAAATCGGGTAGAGAACCCTTCTTGGCCAGTGAACTAAACAGCAATCGAGCGCGATGTGATAACAACATCGATAGTGAATCCTCTGACGAGCAAAGAGATTGCCACCGGCCTCGCTCGAGAAGAAACTAGCACTATTGCACGAGAGCCTTTCTTGGCAACCGTCATTGGAAGTAAAGGCTGATCATCCCCAGAATAGCCTGGGAGCAGGACTCGGACCGGCATGCGGCAAATGAAATCTTGAAGCTTAAAATGTTGAACCGGCACCAAATCATCCCGACTTGGCTCATCGTCTCTCTGGAGATCAGACCCAAGAGGCACCGTAGGTAGAGCATACCCGCTCTGTGGGGTGGAAGTAGATGGAGAGGAAATGGAGGTAATAGGTTTGGAAATCGGAGGCCAAGGTTTAGAAGGCGTAAGTGGCGGTAAAGGCATTGCGAGTGGTGGAGGGATAGCAGAAATGATAGGCTTAGGTGGAGGCAAAGGCAAAGGCAAAGGTGTAGGAGTAGCCTGCTCAGGCTCGGGCAAGGAAGATGGCGGAGACAGAGATGGCGGTGGAGATGGTGATGGAGGTAATGAAGGTAGCGGAGGTAGAAGCAATGGGTTAGGCAATTTGGTGAGAGGAAATGGCGAAAGTGATGGCAATGGGTTAGGCAATGGTGAGGATGGTGGAGATGGTGATGCAGGCAATGAGGCTAGTGGAGGTGGTGGAGATGGAGAGGGTGAAGAGGAGGATCGCGGCGCCCACCGTCGACGTATCGACACAGTGCGTCGGATGGCGTTGGGAGTAGAAGCGGGGGTGGAAGTAATGGGAGGGGAAGCACTAGAGGCACTAGCCTGAGCAGAGGCTTGGGTTTGTTTTGGTGTTGTGGACGGTGTAGGAATAGGTGAAGACGATGATGTGGGCGGAGGCATAGGTGAGGGAATGGGTGATGGAGTAGGTGACAGAGCGGGCACAACGCCAGACGAAGAATCACAGGGGTGCCCCTGGTCTTGTAATGGAGACGGCTGCCTTAACTGCGCTTGGTGCTGCTTGCGGTGAAGATATAGAACAACCTTGTGAATGGCAGGCCAATCGATCCTCTTTTGGGCTTCCAAGCCATAGATGTAACCCTGGAACTCGGGTCAATCCTCAACCAAATGCCCATGCTGGCGATGATATTCACAATATTGAAGCATATTCCCGACCCCGGGTCGGCAAGGCACAGTCGGAACGAGCTGCAATGAGTGAGTGGCCATCAAAGCCCTAAAAATATCGGTAAAGCACTCCGGCAACGGAGGAGGAGGAGCCCGCTTCGGGCATGGTGGATGCCGAGGGATATGGGAAGGAATTGAAGATGGTTGTGGGGGTTACGTAGGGAATGGCGCATGGCAACTAGTGGAGGGACTCGGTGAAGGTGCATGATGAGCGGAGTGGGGAGGTATGTAGTGGACGGCGTCCACTTGCTTGGGGTGTGGAATTCCCTTGACTGGGGTGGAGACGCAGGCGGAGACACCTGGGGGTGCAAGGAAGCGGAAGGCTGACTCATGGAAGGATATGTGGTGGAGGGCTGACTCGTGGAGTGCTCACTCACGGGTGATGATCGATAGGAGGCGTATGTGGGCATAGAAGGTGAAGGAGACTCAGGGTCAAGGGAACCTTGGAGTTGTTGGCGGATGAAGCGGGCTCGGCTATAAAGCTGTTGCCAAGAAGAAATATCATTAAGGGCTAAGATGAACCGATACTCAGGCATTGCGTTAGAAATAAACATCTTGCTCAGCTCATGCTCCGGAATGTGCCCTAGGACTTGCGTGGTGAGGCGACACCAGCGGTCGGCAAAGGTGCAGAAATCCTCTTCAGGCTTCATCTTCTCATGGGCCAGATCAACAACAGAAAACTTGGGCCCAACCTGGTCCTGATACTGTTGGATGAATCTGTAACGACCCGAGAATCCGGTTACCGAGAAGGTACGATAACCCGAGACTCGAACGGCCACCCACGAGCCCGAAGACTCGGAAGGGTTAAAGGAATGGTGTGGAGACTACACAAGTATCACAAATAATTGCAGAAATGAACAGTTATATTATTAAGCAGGAAATAAATAAATAGTTCACATGATACATGGTCTACGAGATATAAAAATAACAACAACAGTAGTCCACAACTAGTACAGAGACAAGAAAGAAAAGTACAGCTACACGGGACATACACCGACTCTGACCTCTGGCACTTGTTGTGCCCCTTGTGCCTTGATGATGTTGTGTAGTTTCGATGATAGCAAACATTATGAGTCATCATGTTAAGATTCAATGTCTGATGAATGATTTGATTGAATGATGTCCGAATGAATGTCATGCTACATGTACTCTTAAGTCTGTGCAATTTAAACCCTGCATGCTACCTAAGCTGATGCTAGTCTGTTCAGGTTCATGCATCATCTGTATAGTAGGTGCATTCCTAGTCATTATGCATCTCAAGGTTAGTGCAAGGTCAATTGTCTAAGGCTAAGGTTCGTGCATATCTCAGTCCGACTGTTCAACAAACTTAGTGCATGGTATTGTTTATGTGGATAGTGGTTGAGGGTCTTGCTTCTGCACGATGCCTTGCAATTGATAGTCGGTGCAATGTCCTGTTTCAGCATGGTCGGTGAAATCTTTGATCCTAGTATTGAAATAAGTCGGTGCAATACTTGCATATGCATACGTGAGTCTGTGCACTTCATTTTCCATGCACGTAGCCTTGAAGTGTGTTAGGTCGGTGCAAACGCCCTCGTATGTTAGGTGCATCGGTGCAACCCCTGGTACTGCACGCTGATTAAGTCATGCATCGGTGCATATCTTCTCTGTTCTTTCTTTGCATTAGGTCAGTGCACTGCTCTTCTCACACGCTAGTCGGTGCATCTACCTTTGAAGAGATGATTGAGTCTGAGCATGTGTATGTGACCACCACATTTGAGTCCGTGCATCAAAACCTTTCCTCTGTGCAATCTCCTCTCTTTATATCATATAATTGTCTGAATATGATCCATATCGGATGCCCTGACAGGTACCTTTTTGTAAAGACTAAGAAGGGCACGAGATCCAAGATTGAAGAAAGTGCCAGGATCGTGACACGTGGAAAGCAACGATGCTGTGATGCTGACACGTGACCTAGATATTTGGGCGGGAATCGTGATGACCACACGCCCTATCCTTTTACTGCTCTATAAATAAGAAGCTTCTTCTTCAGGAGCAGGGTGATCGAAATTGCGAACATAGTTCGAAAGAGCAGAAGCAGAGAGAGCTTGCACGATCCAAAGAAAAGAGAAGAGAAGGAAAGAGTCAAGAGAGAAGTGTTTGAAAGAATACTGAAAGTGTTTGTTCTTCAGTCTCCTGGTTCAGAACCGGAGCTGAAATTACTCAGTGTTGAGCTACATTCCCCTTGTGGGTTCTTTTGTTTCTTCGCTTTGTTTTTTCGTCTTCATTTTAGAAACTCATTTACAAGCTGTGTGTCAGCGGAGCAAGCTGTGAAGCTCAGCTGTTTGCAGAGGTGGATTCCTCTGGTTGGGTAAAGCTGTAAGTCCCAGCGGTTTGTAGAGGAGGATTCCTCTGGACGGCATAAGCTGTAATGCCAAGTGGTCTACAGGGTTTTGACCCCAAAGCTGTGGATCAGCGAAGCTGTGTATCAGCAGTGGAAGCCACATTCCGGTTTGGAGTGTGGGGTGGACGTAGATCTCGGGTTTGATATCGAACCACCTTAAAAATCTTTGAATTCTGTACGATTGCTTTGCAGACTGTGTGCATCCAAGTCATTCCTTCGATCAGTAGTAGATGAATGTTTAGGACCGTCTTGAGTTAGATCTATTGGGCCGGTGTTCATCGATAGTATTATTCATCTGTGTGTCGTCTGACAGCAGCTTGTTTTAATTCCGCACTTGGAGCTGCTGTTGTTGGTTTTAATTGGGTGGCTGATCTATTCACCCCCCTCTAGATCGTATATCGCATCCTATCACTTGGTATCAGAGCCTAACTCCTCTACAGGGATCAACATCCTGAAGAGAAACGGCCATGGATGGAAGAGGGATGACGGCTGAAGGACATTCCACCACGAAGCCCCCATACTTTGATGGGATGAACTACGCATACTGGAAGAACCGCATGCTAGTTTTTCTGAGGGCGAAAGACTATGAAATTTGGAAGGTGGCCAGTAAAGGACCATTTGAGCTGCATCCTAATGAGGATATACGGACAAGAGAGGAGATCAGGAAATCTACTCTCAACTGGAGCGCCATCAATGCCATACAATGTGCTCTACATCCCACTGAATTTGCAAGAGTCTCTTCGTGTGCCACAGCGAAAGAGATGTGGGATAAGCTGGAGGTCATCTATGAGGGAACCTCTCATGTGAGGGAGACCAAGGCTAATTTACTAATTTCAGAGTATGAAGCCTTCAGGATGAAGCCCAGCGAGACCATCACCGAGATGTATGCTCGTCTTACCCTCATAACCAATGGTCTCAGAAATCTGAGGAAAAACTACTCTGACTATGAAATCGTGAGGAAGATACTGCGATCCCTGACTCCAGTATGGCATACAAAAGTGACAGTTATTTAGTAGTCGAGGGATCTTCCGAATACCAAAGTGGACGAGGTAATAGGCTCATTAATGACCTATGAAATGAATTTGCCAAAGACAGAGGAGCTTGAGAAAAAGAGGCAGCCTATTGCTCTGAAGGCAAGCGCGAATCGTTCCAGTCGATCCAGCCACAATGGATCGTCCAGTGATCAGAGCCTCTCTGGATCAGAAATTGAAGGAGATCAAATAGCGATGCTGACCAGAGAGTTCAGAAGGTTTCTTAGAAAAGAAGGAAGAAATTTCAGCCGAAGACAATATGACGGGAGAAGATACAACAGGTACAAATCTAACTCTGCCAAGAAGATAGACACTAATGTTTGTTACCCCTGCAGGAAGGCCGGTCATATGAAGGCTGATTGTCCAGAGCTCCAGAAGCTAAAAGAAAAGGCCGAGAAAAGGGCTCCCAAAGGAAAAGCAATGGTGAGCACATGGAGCGACGAGGACGAGGGCACTTTGAGCAGCACATCAGAAAGTGAAGACGAAGAAAAGCCCATCTGTCTGATGGTCAGAAATGAGGAAAAAGAAGTGGAAGAATCGGACGAGGTATCATCTCCTTTTGAGCATTATATTACTTCAGATTGGGAAGATGCTTACGAAGAATTGCTAGATAAGGTAGATGATATCAGAAAAGAGAACAGACAATTGAAGAAGAAAGTAAATTCTCTTATGAATGACAAAACTACGTCTGATAAACTTGCCTGCTTGCAATCTGAAAATGACATGTTAAAAAATTCATGTGCTGAAGTTGATAATGTTAAGCATGCATTAATAGACTCTAGAAGAGAAAATGATAATCTAAAAAATGTGATTGATGAATTAATATTAAAATTGCAGAATTATGAAAATGAAATGAAAGTTGTGAATGAGAAATATGAAGCTGTTCTAGGTGTTAACCATGAACTAAAAAATTCAATTGATCACCTATAAAAAGAGAATGAAGATAAAAAGAGAATTATCGAAAGCATGACCCAAGGATCTGATAATTTGAATGCACTCTTAGGGTCAAAAGTAAATTTCAGAAGAGAAGACCTCAGGTATAACTCCGCAGCTAAAGGGAGCTTTGCTTTGAAAACAATTTCATTAGTTGCTGAGAAGGAAAAGGGGTCCCTCATCAAAATGGGCAATGTGAAATCTGCTGTTAAAGTTGTTGAGTCCAAATTGCCTAGTGCTAAGGACAAGGGCAAGCAGAAAATGGGTGAGTCTAGCCATGATAGTACACACTGCCTTTCCTCCCATGGTAGAGTTCAGATGAAGGGTCAACCTTCGCGCACACCAAAACCCCAGGCTAGGGTTAACAAGTCACCACCAATAGTTCAGAGGAAGACTCAACCCGCACCCATGAAGAAGTCAAGCGAGTCTAGGGTGCAAGGTAGAAACACTTATGCCAGAAGTCAATCGAGCCACTTCCACCAGCCAAGAGTCCAGACACACCATCATGTGGAGCCTCAAAAATTCTATAGGTTTGAATGGAGTAGGGCTCAAGGGAGGTCTAGATATCAGTCATGTACCACACATACATACAGACCTCAGGCTAAAAATTGGGTTGGGCCGTCTAGAATATGGGCTTCTAGGAAACAAACCGTTTACAGCCAGCCAAGGACCAACGTTGGCCACTATTTCCTGAATGCTCATTGGCCTACGCACTGGCACAAAAACAATCAGAATGCAAGGAAAAGTGGTGGCAGGACAAATAACAAGTCAAGAAAAATTTAGCTTGCTAATGCTAAGAAGAAGAGAAACAATAGAAGAAATGACAAAAAAACCACCAATTAACCAGCTCTCAAACAAACATGGATCCCAAAAATTTTGCTGTCATGTATGAATTGTTCTATTTCTGCTTCGGAGCCCAAACAGTTTTGGGTTCCAAAATTTTCTCCGTGACTATGATTGCAGGTATGCCTAGCAGCCAAGCACAACATGTGGTATCTAGATAGTGGCTGCTCCAGGCATATGACGGGGGACAAGGATAAATTTTGCTTGCTGACAGAGAAGAATGGAGGCCTTGTCACCTTCGGAGGAAACACTAAGGGTAAAATCATCGGATCAAGTAAAGTAGGTAAGTGCACTACCTGTTGCATTGATGAAGTCTTGCTGGTGGATGGATTAGCATATAATCTTCTAAGTATCAGCCAGCTATGTGATAAAGGGCACAAGGTAGTATTTGATGCACTTAGCTGTAAAATTTTTGAACCTGACTCTGATGTGGTTAATTCTCTGGAAAAAGAATGAATAATATTTACATGGTAAATCTAGATGATATTGCACACTCTAACCTATGTCTCACTGCTAATAAAGAAGACTTAGCCTTTCTGTGGCATCGTAGGTTAGGCCAAGCTAGTTACACTGTTCTGCACAAATTGAATAAACACAGCATGGTTAGAGGACTCCCTGAAATTTCTTTCAAGAAGGAAAATAAGGTGTGTGGTGCTTGTACACAGTCCAAGAAGACTAGAAAGTCATTTAAATCATGAACTGAAAACATGTCCCTTAAACCTTATGAGCTGATACATATGGATTTATTTGGACCCACACAATCAGTCAGCTTGTCAGGGAGGAGATATGGATATGTCCTTGTTGATGACTTCTCTAGGTATACTTGGGTCTTCTTCATCACTCACAAGAATGATGCTTTTACTAAATTTTAGGAGTTCTATTTAAATATCAAATAGAAAAATGAACAATTGATCAAAAATATTCTGTCTGATCATGGAGGTGAGTTTGAAAACTCACAATTTCAAAACATCTACAAGGAAAATGGAATTACCCATCGGTTCTCCTCCCCAAGAACACCTGAGCAAAATGGAATAGTAGAGAGGAGGAACCGGACACTTGTGGAGATGGCCCGTACACTGCTTGTTGAAGGTGGCTTACCAAGAAAAATTTGGGCAGAGGCAGTTAATACTGCATGCCATGTAATCAATAGAGCCATGGTAAGGTCTTTCACTCAGAAAACTCCTTATGAGATTCTGAAAGGTAAGAAGCCGTCAATTACTTATTTCAAGGTCTTTGGCTGTAAATGTTTCATTCATGTTAATGATAAAAGAGATCTTGATAAATTTGAACCTAAAAGTGATCCAGAAATTTTTCTTGGGTATTCTGAATACACTAGAGCATATAGAGTGTACAACCTTAATTCTAAAACTGTTGAGGAATCTCCACATGTTGTCTTTGATGAGTCCCGAAGTAACTTTGAAGTTGGTCAATGCAGAAAAGAAGATGACGAAGAAATTCTTAAGAAAGAAAAACTTGAAGACCAGTCAGACCAAGAAGAAGAAGCTGAAGAAGTCAATGCGGAGGAGCCTGCTGTTCAGGGGGAGGTAAATGAAGGTCAAGGTAACCAAGTTATCAATGTCAGATTCTTAAGAGACCATCCTATTGAAAATGTCATTCGTGACTTGCATGAACCTCCTAGGACTAGAGGCTTCCTTAGAGCTCAAAATGAATTAAATGCATATGCATTGGTTTCTAATGTTGAACCCAAAACCATTGACAGTGCTCTCAAAGATGCGCATGGGATCAATGCCATGCACGAAGAGCTTAATCAGTTTGACAGGAACAAGGTGTGGCACCTAGTTCCACCTCATGTTCATGGAAATGTCATTGGGACAAAATGGGTCTTTAGAAATAAAACTGATGAGCTAGGTAATGTTGTCAAAAATAAGGCCAGACTTGTTACTCCTACAACCAGGAATCAGAATTGACTTTGAAGAATCATTTGCCCCTGTAGCAGGGTTATAAGCTATTAGAATTTTGTTAGCTTATGCATGCTCCTTTGGAATAACTCTCCTGCAGATGGATGTAAAATCTACTTTTCTCAATGGGGAAATTAAGGAGGATGTCTATGTCCATCAACCTCCTGGCTTTGAATGCTCAGATTTCCCTTCTTATGTATACAAGTTGAATAAAGCTCTCTATGGTTTGAAGCAAGCTCCTAGAGCTTGGTATGGTAGACTAAGCAGATTCCTTATTGAAAAGAAGTTCACAAGAGGTGAAGTTGATCAACCATTGTTTACCAAGGTACGTCATCTTGATATCATCATTGTCCAAATTTATGTGGATGACATTGTGTTTGGTTCAACCAACCTTGAATTATGTAAGGAATTTTCTAAACTTATGACACAAGAATTTGAGATGAGCTCAATGGGTGAACTGAAATTATTTCGTGGACTGCAGGTGACTCAAACTAAAGAAGGAACCTTTATCACTCAGTCCAAATATATAAGGAACCTCCTGAAGAAATACAAATTCAACAACCTCAAGGACATTACAGCTCCAATGAGTACTTCAACAAGCCTTGATGAAGATACCAAAGGTAACTCTGTGGATCAAAAGCTGTACAGAGGTATGATCGGATCTCTCTTGTATCTCACTGCATCTAGGCCTGACATTCAATTTGCAGTGTGTTTATGTGCTAGATTTCAGGCTAGTCCTAAGGAATCACACTTTAGTGCAGTGAAAAGGATTTTTAGGTATCTAACAGGCACCCAAGAACTAGGCTTATGGTATCCTGCTAGATGTGAGCTAGAGCTTCTAGCCTACCCTGATGCAGACTATGCTGGGTGTCGGGTAGATAGGAAGAGCACTAGTGGTTACTGTCAATTCCTAGGTGGTTGTCTAGTATCTTGGGCTTCTAAAAAGTAACACACTATGGCACTTTCCACTGCTGAAGCAGAATATGTTGCTGCAGGGAACTGTGCTGCCTAGATACTATGGATTAAACACCAGCTCTCAGATTATCAGATAAATCTGAGATGCATTCCACTTCTATGTGACAACACAAGTGCAATCTGTCTCATTAAAAATCCTGTTCACCACTCTAGGACTAAGCATATTGAAATTAAACACCATTTTCTTAGAGATGTAGTGAGCAAGAATGAAATTGAATTGATATTTGTTGAAACTGAAAAATAAATCACTGATATCTTTACAAAACCCCTTGGAAATGAAAGATTTAAATATTTAAGACGAGAATTAGGGCTGTGTAAATTTTAGCACGATATTAATGAATAAATTCACTCTTGAACTTTATGAGGTAATTGTGTCAGCCAATTCCTTAAGTAGTTGAATAAAGAAGATCCTTGCGTGATCGATTATTTGATGTCGTGCACAGATTGTTTGATGGTTGTGTATAAATTGCACAGAGTCTTGATACAAGTACTGCACCTAGTCTATGCCATGTATGATCTCTCTGGTCATTGCATACTACGCATGAAGCATAAGTCACTCGTAGTAACATGTAGGTCGGTGCATATTGCATTCCAGCCACATGTAAGTCGGTGCATCTATTATCCAAACTGCATGATAAGATCGATGCACATTGCATTGCTCATGAAGGATAAGGTCGGTGCAAAATTTGCCTGTCGCATATCTTAGATAATGCATATTGATGTCAGGGGGAGGATAGCAACATCAGAACTAAGTTCAACCCCTTCTCTCTCACTGCTCCTTAATGTCTACTCCTTTTCTCAGAATGGATAACAGTCTAGTAATTGGTTCATTGTCGTAAGCTGAAATTATTACAACTCTTCCGCTATAAGAATCACATGTGCTCATTGAATGAACCGAAGGTTTAACTTTAATAGACTGTAAAGTTCAAAAGACTGTCTTTTGAAAATAAGGTGATAGAAAATACTTATAGCTCTTAACCTCTATCTCATGATTATAATGGAATAGGTCTTCATGGTATTTGAACATGACAGATTTAGTGATGGTTAAGGTTTGAAAACTAAAAATTTTGTATTGTTCTTAAACAAGTCACTCCAAAAATTATAAGGGCAGCAAAAATTAAGATCATCAAGGAAAAAGAAATGAACAAAGTGGCTGAGCAATGAATGAGTTTCACTGAGAAATTGAGGTCTCCATCAAAGAAATGGAGAGTACCTTAAGTCATGAAGTGACTCAGGTTAACTCTGTTCATTTGGTCGAATCTACAAGGGAGGTTTCACTGAGTAACTAGGGGTACTGGCCTCTAATCAAGGTATACCCTTAACGTCAAAGGTGCAAACTATCCCTGTAGCTTTTGATCAGAAATAGATATAGTAGTTTATGCTTAGTAACTGGGGGTATTAGCCTCTAATCAAGGTATACACCTAATGTCAACGGCATAAATGATACTTGTCTGTTCAATAAGTTCAATTTTCAGAAGCTAGTGAATGAAAATTGTTGTAACCCTTAGAAAACAAATGTCATTGAGTGTCAATTGTTTAACCTCAATACAAATTCAGGTGACTTTCCTTGCTCTTCACTTTCTCTGAAGTAACTAGGGCATTGTCTCGACCTAGACTTTTATGGTTATGTGACTCAGGTTCATTGCTATAAATGGAGTATATAACCCTATTTCAGAAAGTCAGTGAATTCTCTTTACCTTCTATAACTGTTAAACTTGACTGAAATCAAGCAAGCCCATTGCTCGATTCATATAATTTAAGGGTTGCGCCATAATTTGCTTACATTCTGAACTGTTACATAGAACATTGTTCCTCTCTTTCCTCCTTATTTGCTGATGGCAAAGGGGGAGAATGTGTGTTTGCCTTAAGATTCCTCAGGGGGAGAGTCTATGCTCAAGGGGTAGGAGTCTCAATCAGTGCATAAGTCTGTGCATGCAAAACCTGTGTAGTTGCATGCATGACATTTGATTACATCATCTCATGGTATGCATGACATTTGATTATATCATCTCATGGTATTCATTCACTGTGATTCCATCATCAAAAAGGGGGAGATTGTTGTGCCCCTTGTGCCTTGATGATGTTGTGTAGTTTCGATGATAGCAAACATTATAAGTCATCATGTTAAGATTCAATGTTTGATGAATGATTTGATTGAATGATGTCCGAATGAATGTCATGATACATGTACTCTTAAGTCTGTGCAATTTAAACCCTGCATGCTACCTAAGCTGATGCTAGTCTGTTCAGGTTCATGCATCATCTGTATAGTCGGTGCATTCCTAGTCATTGTGCATCTCAAGGTTAGTGCAAGGTCAATTGTCTAAGGCTAAGGTTCGTGCATATCTCAGTCCGGCTGTTCAACAAACTTAGTGCATGGTATTGTTTATGTGGATAGTGGTCTGAGGGTCTTGCTTCTGCACGATGCGTTGCAATTGATAGTCGGTGCAATGTCGTGTTTCAGCACGGTCGGTGCAATCTTTGATCCTAGTATTGAAATGAGTCGGTGCAATACTTGCATATGCATACGTGAGTCTGTGCACTTCATTTTCCATGCACGTAGCCTTGAAGTGTGTTAGGTCGGTGCAAACGCCCTCGTATGTTAGGTGCATCGGTGCAACCCTTGGTACTGCACGCTGATTAAGTCATGCATCGGTGCATATCTTCTCCGTGCTTTCTTTGCATTAGGTCAGTGCACTGCCCTTCTCACACGCTAGTCGGTGCATCTACCTTTGAAGAGATGATTGAGTCTGAGCATGTGTATGTGACCACCACAATTGAGTCCGTGCATCAAAACCTTTCCTCTGTGCAATCTACTCTCTTTATATCGTATAATTGTCTGAATATGATCCATATCTGATGCACTGACAGGTACCTTTTTGTAAAGACTAAGAAGGGCACGATATCCAAGATTGAAGAAAGTGCCAGGATCGTGACACGTGGAAAGCAACGATGCTGTGATGCTGACACGTGACCTAGATATTTGGGCGGGAATCGTGATGACCACACGCCCTATCCTTTTACTGCTCTATAAATAAGAAGCTTCTTCCTCAGGAGCAGGGTGATCGAAATTGCGAACATACTTCGAAAGAGCAGAAGCAGAGAGAGCTTGCACGATCCAGAGAAAAGAGAAGAGAAGGAAAGAGTCAAGAGAGAAGTGTTTGAAAGAATGCTGAAAGTGTTTGTTCTTCAGTCTCCTGGTTCAGAACCGGAGCTGAAATTGCTCAGTGTTGAGCTACATTCCCCTTGTGGGTTCTTTCGTTTCTTCGCTTTATTTTTTCATCTTTGTTTTAGAAACTCGTTTACAAGCTGTGTGTCAGCGGAGCAAGCTGTGAAGCTCAGCTGTTTGCAGAGGTGGATTCTTCTGGTCAGGTAAAGCTGTAAGTCCCCAGCGGTTTGTAGAGGAGGATTCCTCTGGACGGCATAAGCTGTAATGCCCAGCGGTCTGTAGGGTTTTGGCCCTAAAGCTGTGGATCAGCGAAGCTATGTATCAGCAGTGGAAGCAACATTCCGGTTTGGAGTGTGGGGTGGACGTAGATCTCGGGTTTGAGATCGAACCACCTTAAAAATCTTTGAATTCTGTGCGATTGCTTTGCAGACTGTGTGCATCCAGGTCATTCCTTCGATTAGTAGTAGATGAATGTTTAGGACCGTCTTGAGTTAGATCTGTTGGGTCGGCGTTCATCGATAGTATTGTTCATCTGTGTGTCATCTGACAGCAGCTTGTTTTAATTTCGCACTTGGAGCTGCTGTTGTTGGTTTTAATTGGGTCGTTGATCTATTGCCCCCCCTCTATATCGTATATCGCATCCTATCACCACTAACGCTGGGCACTTGAACCACGCTGAGCCTCAGACACGCTCCCCTGAGGTCACGACTCACCTGAAACACGGTGAAAATAAGCAGGGAATGAGTCTCGGAACAAGACTCAGTAGGAATCACTCGGACCCTACCTCGCAAAGGGAGAAACCGCTACACTAGCAATAAGCGAGTACCTCAGAAAAGAAAGCCCTGCAATCTACAAAACATCGCTCCCACGACACGAAAACTGACACGCGTGCCATGGCGAAACGACGGGAGCACCACGGTCAACACGACAAAACCCGAAGGTCGAAGTCACAAGGACTGATAGTCTGACACTCCCGACTCGACAGGAGTACCTCCCACTAAAGCACAGACGGTAGCGTCCCCTGACGTCTTACACCGCACCGCAGGAGAATTGCCTGACGTGGTAGCTACTACCAAAGGCACGAGCACCGAACAAGTAACCACAAACGAGTGACTAGCTGGGGTCACACCCGTCAGGGTGGGTCCAACAGCCCCCAACCACGTGTCACACACAGACCGTACGTCCTAGGTCTGGCCTCTAACTAGTTTTCCCCTGAGCCGGACTCTGGCTACCGATGAGGGGCCCAACGGAAACCAGTCTAAAATTGTCCTCAGGGTAGCCTCTCCACCACTCCCTAGTGGGACCACACGCGTGTAAGCAGGCTACGACTAGTGGAGGGTCACTATGGAGTAGACTCTCAAGTCAACGAAAAATAACGTCAGCATCTGACAAGGTACGAGGACCGCCCCACGTACCAGCACCGTCGCACGGTGACCACGGTCAGAACATAAACGAGGTTGCAAACCACCCGGGGCAACCCAGAGCCTGACGGTCTACCCTAGACGTCACAGGCTCTGACGGTCTAGGCAGGACCGTCACAATCACCTGACAGCCCAACGCAGGAGCGTCACACGCTCGGTGCAAAACAGGGCGTAACGCACCTACCATGGTGCGTTACAGTCTGTGACGTGCCTACCCGGGTACGTCATAAGACAACAGAGAACTGCTGTGACGCGTGCCACTCGGTGCGTCACAGCATGTAACGGAGCAACCCTTGTGCGTCACAACGTGGGAATGCGTCTGCTCTAACACACCCACATGGGGGCGTCACATGGCTGTGACGTGCCAAGCCAGGTGCGTCACATGCCTTGACCCCCAACGGTCAAAAACCAACGGTCGGCAGCCAACGGTCGAACGCCCCTGACGGTCCAACCTAGGTGCGTCACAGCACCGTGGCGGTCTATCGTGGGACCGTCACAGCCCACAGACCCCACTTGGCTGCACTCAAGGCTGTAACGCACCCATCTGGGCGTATTACATAGTGTGACGGTCACTGGAAGGACCGTCACAACCGCCCGAGGGTGAAACGGTGGGAAACACCCAAAAAAACTGGCCACGCCCCCATGCCTCCACCGGAGAGGGGAAAATCAAAGGGGAAGACCCCTGGGGACCCCTAGCATGATTCTAGGCAAACAAAATGTGAGATCATATCTCAAATCCATAGATTGGGCGAGCTCTCCCCAAATCATGTAAAACCCAAACCCGTAAGAAATCCCATCTCTCGGCCTCCCCTCGGCCTACAAATCGCGGGAAGGGAAGGCTAGAGGATAGGGAACATCACCCTACCTCAATTGCGTCCCGAGACACACCGGATCAACCACGAATCGTAAAGAATGCTCGAAAACCCTCGTTCTTCCTTGAGCTCCCACGGTTCACGTACGCCTCCACGATCACCTCACCGTCGCCGTCGCCCATAGCCGTCTGCAGCTGGAGTGGCTCGCCACGGTCTCGCAGGATGAAGAAGAGAGGGAGAGAGGGCGTCGCACTGTGGGGGAGAAAGGAGGAGGAAGAAGAAGAAGAAGAAGAGGGTGGGGAAGAGAGAGAAAAAGGGGGGTATTTATAGGAAAATCCAGAAATTCTGGAAAATACTGAAAATAGAAAATTACATTTCCGCGATCCTCGGAACACACCGATCGTAACGGTACCACTCTTTCCTAGGTGAACATCCCGGTTCACCCATAGCGAGGTTCCGAAGGAATTACCGAAACACACACCAGGAATCAGAAAACACACGCGGAAAAGCCTGCGGAACGCTTCCGGGCCTCCAAAACAACTCCGGATCACGTCGATCCGAACACAAAACATGTCCGAAACAAAATTTCAGACACAACGGAGCTGGACACTCCAAGAAACCAGATCCGGGACCCACGAAGAAGGATCCAAAAGGTCCAGGATATTACAGCCCTCCCCCCTTAAGGAATTTCATCCTCGAAATTGAGAACAACCCAAGGGAAAAGAAGAGGAAGACTCAATCAAACAAGTAAGGGAACTGCTGACCCATCTCATCCTCACGCTCCCAAGAAGCCTCACCACCAGAGTGCCGCTGCCACACCACCATAACCAAGGGGATGACCTTGTTCCGCAGGCGCTGCTCTCGCCTATCCTCCACGCGGACTAGAAACTCTGGGAGAGAAAGATCTGGAGTCACCTCGGGCCAAACAGAATCTTCGAGCACATGAGAGTCATCGGGCATATACTTCCGCAACATCGAGACGTGGAACACGTCATGCACCAACACCAACTCAAGGGGTAACTACAACCGATAAGCAACGTCACCAATGCGCTCCACAATCACAAAAGGACCAATATAGCGGGGACTCAGCTTCCCACGTCGTCCAAAGCGTATCACCCCCTTCATCGGAGAAACTCCGAAGAACACGCGATCACCCACGGCGAACTCGAGGGGTCGTCGCCTACGGTCAGCATAGCTCTTATGCCGACTCTGGGCTGCCAACATGTTCCGACGGACCAGGTGCACAACCTCCACACACTGCTGCACCAGCTCCGGTCCCGTCAAAACACACTCACCGACCTCAAACCAATCAAGTGGAGTACGACACGGACGCCCATACAAAGCCTCATAAAGAGCCATGCCGATGCTCGAATGATAGCTGTTGTTATAGGCAAACTCCACCAACGGTAGGTGGTGAATCTAACTCCCCTGCAACTCCAGGCAGCAGGATCTCAGCATGTCCTCCAAAGGTTGAATGGTCCTCTCTGACTGACCATCTGACTGAGGATGATACGCCGAGCTAAAAGCCAAATCCGTGCCAAGCGCTCGCTAGAAACTCCCCTAGAATCTAGAAGTGAAGCGTGAATCCCGATCCGACACAATGGAAATGGGAATCCCATGCAACGGAACGATCCGCTCCACATAAAGACGAGCCAACCTGGACACGCTCCAGCTGACTTTGACCGGTAACAACCGAGTCACTTTCGTTAGCCTATCCACCAGCAACCAAATACTATCATGACCACTCGGAGTACTCGGCAATCCCACCACGAAATCGATGGTCACGTGGTCCCACTTCCACGCAGGAACATCTAAGGGCTGGAGAGTACCTCCTGCTCGCTGATGCTCCGCCTTCACCTGCTGATAGGTCGGGTACCTGGCCACAAATGCGACGACATCTCTCTTCATGCCAAGCCACCAGAACTGCCTCCGTAAGTTCCGATACATCTTCGTCGCACCCGGGTGTACGGTGTACCTGCTCCCATGAGCTTCGCGCAACATCGCACGACGAACCCGCTCCTCAGCTGGGACGTACAGCCTACCACGGAACCTCACGGCACCATCCTCGCCGAGCTCCACATCAGCCCAAGCCAATATCCGGGGTAACTCAGGGTCCGCATGCTGAGTCTCTATCACCTGACAGCGGATAGCATGCGTGATAGTCAGACTCGCAAGCACTGCCAACCTTGGCTCCGGGGAATCTTGACCCTGAGTGAAACTTTGGGCACTTGTTCCCAGAGCCTCCACTTCCTCAACATCAAGGCACTGACCGTGACCTTCTGACTCAAGGCATCGGCGACGACGTTCATCCTGCCCGGCTGATAAGACAAGGTGAAGTCATAATCCTTCATAAACTCCATCCATCGCCTCTGCCTGAGGTTAAGGTCCCTCTGCGTGAACACATATCGCAAACTCTGATCGTCAGTGAACACCTCGAACCTCTCGCCGTATAGATAATGCCTCCAGATCTTCAGCGCGAAGATCACAGCTGCCAACTCTAGGTCATGGGTAGGGTAGTTGTCCTCGTGGCGCTTCAGCTGTCGAGATGCATAAGCCACCACTCTACCGTGCTGCATCAGCACAGCACCCAATCCGACCCAGGAAACATCTGTACACACCACAAAGCCTCCCGATCCAGAAGGCAAAACCAACACCGGAGCTGAGGTGAGCAACCTCTTTAGTTCCCTGAAACTCTACTCACACTCCTCAGACTAGACGAAAGGCACGTCCTTCCGTGTGAGTCTAGTCATCGGGGCCGCAATGCGAGAAAAATCCTGGATAAATCACCGATAATAGCCCGCAAGCCCCAAGAAACTCCGGATCTCCGTCACAGACCTCGGCCACTACATTGCTGCCTCGACCATGGCGGGGTCCATGAAAATGCCTTCACCAGAAATCACGTGCCCCAAAAAATGCACCTCACGATGCTAGAATTCACATTTACTGAGCTTCGCATACAACTGGTGATCTGGCAATGTCTGTAGTACCACACCCAAATGGTACGCATGCTCCTCAGCAGACCGCGAATAAACAAGGATGTCATCCACAAATATGACCATAAACTGGTCCAAATACGGATGAAACACCCTCTGCATCAAGTCCATGAAGGCTACGGGGGCATTGGTGAGCCCGAACGGCATCACCAAGAACTCATAATGCCCGTACCTCGCACTGAACGCAGTCTTCTCCACGTCGGACTCGTGAATCCTCAGTTGATAGTAACCGGACCGCAAATCAATCCGCGAGAACACTCGCGTAGACTGAACTTGGTCGAACAAATCATCAATCCGCGGCAACGGATACTTTTTCTTAATGGTCACCTCATTTAGATGCCGGTAGTCAATGCACAACCACAAGCTACCGTCCTTCTTCTTCATAAACAACACAGGCGCACCCCAAGGGGAAAAGATAGGGCGAATATACCCCTTGGCCAGCAGCTCCTGCAACTACGCCCTCAACTCCCTCAACTCAGCGAGGGCCATACGGTAGGGAGCCTTCGCCAAAGGTCCCGTACCATGCACAACCTCGATCATAAAATCAATCTCCCGCTGGGGAGGCAACCAAGGTAAGTCCTCCGAAAAAATATCGAGAAATTTGCACACCACCGGAATGTCCTCGACATCCGGCTCCATCCGGTCAGTCACAACCACGGAGGGGAGAAAACCCTGACAACCCGCATCAAGCAACCGATTAGCTCGAATCGTAGAAATAAGAAAGCGGGAAGAGGAAGACCTGATACCTTGGAAATAGAAGGTGGGTCCGTGAAGTCACCGGAAATAAACCCTCTTCATGCCGCAATCCACCAATGCATGATGTGCCTCGAGCCAATCCATGCCTAAAATCACATCAAAGTTTTGAAGCGGCAACGCATAAAGCCTAGCCGAAAAACTCCGCCCTTCCACCCACACAGGAACCTCATCGAAGCAATACGGAGTGATCATAAAATCACCCGAATGTAACTCTACTGCCAAATCACAAGATAACTGGGTCACCGTCTCCTCAATACTCAGCGCAAAATCCTCTGAAACAAACGAGTGAGATGCGCTAGAATCGAACAAAACCTGAGCCGCACAACCCAAAATCTGAACGGTACCTTCCACGAGCTGTGACGCCACTGCCTCTGCCCTGGTCATGTGCATGATCTGGCCTCGAGCTCCTTGCCTGCCTCCCACGCTAGGTGACCTGGGTAGCGGCGGATATTGTCCCTGCTGCTGCCTCTGCTGCTGGGGAACCTGCTGTTGATGAGGAAACTGCTGATGCTGCCTCTGAGGAGAGTCACGCGCCATATGCCCTGGCTGGTCACACCGGAAACAAACTATCGGCGCCGTGCACTTCCTGCCTGGATGGAACTCGCTACACCGCGGGCACGGTCCTCACGATCCACCCACTGATCCCTGACGCTAAAAAGGAATCGGCTGCTGTACACTGCCCGATGACGCCTACTGCTCACGGCCTCCCTCCTTCTTCTTTCAGAAACTCTTCCCGAAGAACTTCTTGACCTTCAAGCCGAAGGACACAGATCATGTCACTGACGCTGCTGGCGCCGGCGCTCCTGAACTACCCGACGCATGTTGGAAAGAACCCTGCTGCTGGGTAGAAGACGGCTGGCTACGACCTGACAAAGACTGCCCCTGACTAATCGGTCCTCAAGTCCTCTGCATATCCATCTCCAAGGAATCTGTGACACGAGACGCTGTCTCCAGATCAGTGGCAGCGTTCACGATCAAATGGTGTCTCAACTCCTGCCTCAAGCCATGAACGAACAGTGCGGTCTTCACCCTCTCATGCTCCATGATATGGGGTGCATACCGACCCAGCTCAACAAATCAGGCCATGTACTGCAACACGGACATGTCGCCCTGAAGCAGCTCCAGAAACTGACGCATCCGCTGCGTAGGAATAAACTATGGACAGTAGGTACACACGAAAGCACTGACAAAGTCTCCTCACACAATCTGCTTAAGTGGACGAAGTTGGAAAGACGTCTTCCACTCGAAAGACCACCACTCCCGAGCCGTACCCTGTAACTGGTTGGAGGCCAACATCACTCTATCCTCCGCAGTACTCCACACAGAACTGAACACCACCTCCATCTCGTCGAGCCAACTCCGAGCCAAATCAGGGTCTGGCTGACCGCCATAGTAAGGTGGATGAAACTGCATGAAATACCGCACTGCTCGGCCTGGCCCACTCCTGGTCGACGAGCCCTCACCAGCCTCTCCACCGAACTGCTGAGACATATACTGGTACATGCCATGGAAAAAATCCTAGGCCCCCAGAAATCTCGCAGTATCCACTACCTCGGTGGCCGCAGGTGGCACTCTACTCTACTCCTCCTGCTCCTACTGGATCTCCTGACCTCTAGCCGACTGCCCCTGCTGAGAGCGAGTGCTCCGCCTCGGCGCCATGCTTGCTCCTGACGCAAAAGATAGAAAACACGGAAACAGCAAGGTCAAGAAAAAGCCACGATGCCCGATGCCAGCGTCAACCGTACATCATCGCTGTGGACTAGTGGACCACTATAATCACTTATGATTCTCGTATAATCTTACAACCGCCACTCTGATACCAGCTGTAACGACCCGAGAATCCGGTTACTGGGAAGGCCCGATAACCCGAGACTCGTACCGCCACCCACGAGCCCGAAGACTCTGAAGGGTTAAAGGAATGGTGTGGAGACTACACAAGTATCACAAATAATTGTAGAAATGAACAGTTATATTATTAAGTAGAAAATAAATTAACAGTTCACATGATACATGGTCCACGAGACATAAAAATAACAACAGCAGTAGTCCACAACTAGTACAGAGACAAAAAAGAAAAGTACAGCTACACGGGGCATACCCCGGCTCTGACCTCTGGCACTAACGCTGGGCACCTGAACCACGATGAGCCTCAAACACGCTCCCCTGAGGCCGCGACTCACCTGAAACACGGTGAAAACAAGCAGGGAATGAGTCTCGGAACAAGACTCAGTAGGGATCACTCGGACCCTACCTCGTAAACGGAGAAATCGCTGCGCTAGCAATAAGCGAGTACCTCAGAAAATAAAGCCCTACAATCTACAAAACACCGCTCCCATGGCATGAAAACTGACACACGTGCCACGGTGAAACGATCGGAGCACCACGGTCAACATGACAAAACCCGAAGGTCGAAGTCGCAAGGACTGACAGTCTGACACTCCCGACTCGACAAGAGTACCTCCCACTAGAAGCACAGCCGGTAGCATCCCCTGACGTGTTACACTGCACCACAGGTGAACTGCCTGATGTGGTAGCTACTACCAAAGGCACGAACACCAAACAAGTAACCACAAACGAGTGACTAGCTGGGGTCACACCCGTTAGCGTGGGTCCAACCGTCCCCAACCACGTGTGCACACACAGACCGTACGTCCTAGGTCTGGCCTCTAACTGGTTTTCCCCTAGAGCCGGACTCTGGCTACTGACGAGGGGCCCGACGGTAACCAGTCTAAAATCGTTCTCAGGGTAGCCTCTCCACCACTCCCTAGTGGGACCACACGCGTGTAAGCAGGTTACAACTAGTGGAGGGTCACTACGGAGTAGACTCTCAAGTCAACGGAAAATAACGTCCGCATCCGACAATGTACGGGGACCGCCCCACGTACCAGCACCGTCGCACGGTGACCACGGTCGGAACAGAAATGGGGTTGCAAACCACCCAGGATAAACCAGAGCCTGACGGTCTACCCTAGACGCGTCACAGGCTCTGACGGTCTAGGCCGGAACGTCACAATCACCTGATGGCCCAACGCAGGAGCGTAACACGCTCGATGCAAAATAGGGCATAACTCACCTACCATGGTGCGTTACAGTCTGTGACGCGCCTACCCTGGTGCGTCACAAGACAACAGAGAACAGTTGTGACTCGTGCCACTCGGTGCGTCACAGCGTGTAACGGACCAACCCTAGTGCGTCACAACGTGGGAATGCGTCTGCTCTAACGCACCCACATGGGGGCGTCACATGGCTGTGACGCGTCAAGCCAGGTGCGTCACATGCCTTGACCACCAACGGTCAAAAACCAACGGTCGACAGCCAATGGTCGAACGCCCCTGACGGTCCAACCTAGGTGCATCACAGCACCGTGGCGGTCTATCGTTGGACCGTCACAGCCCACAGGACCCCACTTGGCTGCACTCAGGGCTGTAACGCACACATCTGGGTGCGTTACATAGTGTGACAGTCACTGGAAGGACCGTCACATCCGCCCGAGGGCGAAACGGCAGGAAACGCCTAAAAAAACTGGTCACGCCCCCATGTCTCCACCGGAGAGGGAGAAATCAAAGGGGAAGACCCCTGGGGACCCCTAGCATGATTCTAGGCCAACAAGACGCGAGATCAAGCATCAAATCCATAGATCGGGCGAGCTATCCCCAAATCATGAAAAACCCCAAACCCGCAAGAAATCCCGTCTCTCGACCTCCCCTCGGCCTACAAATCACGGGAAAGGAAGGCTAGAGGCTAGGGAACGTCACCCTACCTCAGTTGCGTCCTGAGAAGCGCCGGATCAACCACGAATCGCAAAGAATGCTCGAAAACCCTCGTTCTTCCTTGAGCTCCCACGGTTCACGTACGCCTCCACGATCACCTCACCGTCACTGTCGTCACCATGCCGTCACCCACAACCGTCTGCAGCCGGAGGGGCTCGCCGTGGTCTCGCCGGACGAATAAGAGAGGGAGAGAGGGTGTCGCATGGTGGGGGAGAAAGGAGGAAGAAGAAGAAGAAGAAGAAGAAGAGGATGGGGAAGAGAGAGAAAAAGGGGGGTATTTATAGGAAAATCTGGAAATTCCAAAAAATACCAAAAAATAGAAAATTACATTTCTGCGATCCTCGGAACGTACCAATCGCAACGGTACCACTCTTGCCTAGGTGACAACCCGGTTCACCCGCAGCGAGGTTCCGAAGGAATTACCGAAACACACACCAAGAATCGGAAAACACACGCGGAAAAGTCGTGGAACGCTTCCGGGCCTCCGAAACAACTCCGGATCGCGCCGATCCGAACTCGAAAGATGTCTGAAACAAAATTTCGGACACAACGGAGCCAGGCACTCTGAGAAACCAGATCTGGGACCCATGAAGAAGGATCTGAAAGGCCCGGGATATTATAGAATCTGTCTTGTACTGCTTGAAAATTCACAAGTTGCTCTTGCGGAAGAGAAAAGAAGCAATCCCGAGCTGAGCCCTCCAATGACAGACCGAATAAATATTCCATCAAGCGTTGGTCATGTTAAAACTGGGCTGACTCATAAAGAAACTCCTTCAATAGCACATATGGGTCACCGACTCCACCATAACGGTGATATGCAGGAATTTACGATGGAGACGAAAGCCCAAGATCATGAAATGCAAAAGCGACACTTAAGGAGGATTTGAGATCGATCCAACGCTGGAGTTCATTAAGCTGGCGTTGAGTTTGAGCGATCATCTCCTGAGTAAGGAGAGATTGAGAAGGATTCAAGCCAGCCTGAGCAAGAGAGTGTGAATTTGGACCAAGACCATGGTAATGGGCCAGATAAGGAGATCTGGACTGAGAGGAAGAAGGAAAGCCCATTCCAAGAGTGGAAGGATGCATGGGCCTGGAAGAGACATTAACATGAGCATAAGGACCCATTGGGCTAGTAACAACATGGGTAGGGGGAGTGGGCACATTAAGAAGAGTAGGTCCACTAAGAGAATACTTAGGCCCGTTAAAGGAAGGGGGTCCATTAAGAGTAGAAGAGGGCCCATTAAGCAAAGAAGAGGGAGGCCTGTTAGAAGGACGAGGCCTATTACAAGAACAAGGCCCATTGAAGGAATAAGGCCCACTAAGAGAATGGGACCTATTAAGGGAAGATGGGCCACTCAAGGAAGATGGCCCATTAAGGGAATGAGGCCCATTAGATGAATGAGGCCCATTAAGATGATTAGCAATGAGTATTTGGGCCTGGGCCGGGTCCATTTGACGAACAAGGCATGATAAGTGGGCCATGATATTGGCTTGTTCATCCGACAGGTCAGAGAGGCCACGAGGAGATGGGCCCGTGTGGGAAGAGGAATCCACGCGGGAATAAGAAAATGAAGGAGAATACAAGGGATTAAGGTGGTGCTCCATGAGGGCAAATAGAGACTTAATACAAGGATATCACGACAATATAATGAGGGAAGCAAGGGCTTAATGGGCCAAAGAACAGGAGGGGGCTGACCTAATAATACAAAGGGAATATAGACCTAGGAGAATGGGACTACACAATAGACACACAAAATGGGCTTGACCTAAATGGGCCTAACAACAAAACCTATATGGATGATGTGGGATGCAACACAAAACACCACAAATGGGCTTGGACAAGCCCAAACAACACAAACAATATGAATGATTTCACCCAAGTCAAACAAGTTAATATGATGGGAAATATTTTATTATCAAAGTTTTGATGGGCCTTTAGATGTTTTAAATTAAGATTAATTCCCTCAAGATAGGTATCCTATAGGGAATAAGGTCCAAACTTTGGGTTGACTAAGGTTAACTCCCTTACAACCTATGTAAATGCAAAACTATAGGGTGGAAAGGTACAACCGGCCCGCCATCGGTGTGGGAATCCACGGCTTGCGGGGACTTACGGAGGTTCCGGATAATATCACCTAGTCGAGCCCAAGGAATATGAGAGCGAGAGGATCACTTACCACGGGGGAATGCAACTACAATATGACAATATGCATGATCCTATGCGCACCGGAGTGCATGCAATTGTTAGCCTAAAACTAGCAAATCAAGACAATAATAAAATACATAACAAAATGCATGAAAAATGTAAGACAATATGAAGAACAATAGTGCAAGACCAGAAACAGGGACAACTAGGTACTAGAAGATAATAAAAACCATAAAAGAATAAGGTACCTTCGTGTTTGCCCTCGGACCTACAAGCAGATTTTATGCATAAAATGCAAAAATGAAGGTAATATTTAACTATGCAAATGGAGTCCAATGCATGCAAATGATATATTGACGTAAAGATAATACAAAAAACTATGCAGTGGAATCAAAAATAGCACAAATAGACCCTGGGAGGCAATTTAAATTAGCAAAGAAAATGGTCCTGTGAATTTGTCCCGAATCTACCTACAGACTAGATGCAGAAAATGCAAAAATGAAGGTAGGTTTGATATATGCAAACGACGTCCAAATGTTTCAAACTTTATATGGATGTAAAGACAATACAAAGGACAGTCCAATAGAACAAAAATCAGCCCAATCCGACGTCAATAGACAAAGTTATGCATGAATGAACAGGGCCTCCTTGAGAAGTGCGCCTGTCCTGCCAGAACCAAGTAGAGGTCACGGAATGACCGTTTCTAGAATAGTAGCGGTCTACTAGAAGACCGCCAAGGTGCTGGGCGGCCCTAGGAAGGCCGCTACCAGGCCAGAGGGGTTAGGGCGGTCCGTGGAAGGCCGCTAACAGTGATTGGCGGTCCTGTGACAGACCGCTACCCCTTGACAGACAGGAGACTGGCCAGAACAATATAAAAATGAAGAAAAAACTATCTAAACATGCACAAACACCCACCTAACTTGCAGGAGACTAAAAATATAACATGATGGGCACTAGGTGTCCCACCGTGATTGCCAAAAAATAGGATGTAGATAGATTATCTACCCCGCCCCCAAAGCTAATATATATCTATGCATATGCATGAACATGCATCAATATGGGCAAAGAAAAGGGGGATGGGGATATAGAAGTGACCGTGATCACCACCCAAGGATCAACAATAGGAAATAGATGCTATAATGAATAACAAACTACTGCGTACCTTGGGAAAAGAAGAAGAAAACTACGACCCGAAGATGAACTGCTACAACGTGATCGCGGTTGGAAAGGGATGCGGGGAAACGATCGTGGGTGCACCTCCTCACCTTCCAGCTGGCTAGAAAGCAAGGGCCTCACGTCCTATCAACAATCTCCTGCAAAACAAAGCCACAAACACAAAAGAAAATCCATTAGAACATGAAGTGTAGTATGCGTCCCAAAATGATAAAATAGCATGGAAGAAAGGGGGAGAAGGCACCGGGGGAGGGTTTTTAACACTTGTAAATGGGTGAAAATTAAAGGTGGATATATTGTGCATGCATAGGATTTGAAATCATGAGAAATGATTGAGAGAATGAGGAGAAAAGTGATGTGTAAGACAGAGAAAAATACAGATATGCAGAAACAGAGTGATTTGTGATGATTTTGAAAAGGTGGGAGATGAGAACTAAGGAAAGGAGAGATGATAAAAGAGCCCAAATAGAAGGAAACGAAAGTGTATACTTCCCTCTTTGAAGTGGGGTCGATGTTGTGAGTAGACAATCCGACATGGCTTCACCCCGAGTCGAAGAAGAGCCCCCCCTGCGCGAAGGTCACACAGGGTCCTTTATATAGAAGATCTAGAAACCCAAAACTTTCTCCGTCGATTCCAAAGGATAGAGACCACCATATATCAAGAACTATGGATCAATCTCGAGATAATAGTTAGGATAAGAGCTATGAACAAATGGGACTCTATTTTTTGGAAGGATATGGAAGATATTCACGTCGCAAGAAGGGCCCAGAGCCTAATTTGGAAGAATTTGTTGCACAAAAATGCGTAAAACCAGAACTTGCGTCCACGATTCCCGCGGGTATACTCCACTAAAATTCGAGTTCTATGGCTTAAACTCGAGATAATAGTAATGAGAAAAAATAGAAACAAATGGGAGTTGATTTGGTGGAATATTCAAAAAGATAGAGCCCTGACAAGGAGACCCCAGCGTGCACAAATCGACCAGAGAGTCCAGCGGCGAAGAAATTGGAGTTCAGGATCATCTAGACTCTCTGGGGAAGAAACGGTCTATTGCGCAGCCGCTTCATGAAGAAAACAGCCTATGGAGGACCGCCAAAGGGACCCAAACGGTCATGGGATGGACTTCTTGGCGACTGGGGGCGACCGGAAGGCTTCTTGCAAAAAAAGTGAAGAAACGGCCTTCCGAAGACCATTTTTTGACAGTAGCAATCTCAAGAAGATCGCCATTTGACATTTTAAAAATAATAAAAATAAAAATAAAAATTACTATTCATGGCAGTCAACTGTTGACCGCCTCATCAGGGTAGCGGTCAACAGTTGACCACCACCTTCTAGGTAGCAGTCAACAGTTGACCCCTATCTTGGGGTGGCTGCCAGGCTCGCGTGACTTTGGAAATGAGAGCATATCTCAAAAACGGTGCAAAACTAACGAAAGTAATAGAAGAAGAAATTGTAGATAATTGAAAAATGAACAACGTTCATGAATAGAGTAAGATGAAAATACGATCAGAAGAGAGAGAAAATGGGGTGAGAATATAGAGGAAAAAATGTCAGGACACAGGTGTGTTGCATCTCTGTAGTTTTGATGATGACTAACACTATGAATCAAATTATTTTTATGATAATCATCTTGATGCTCCTAAATGAATGATAAAGATCCTGAATTGTCTAAATATTCTCAGGATCTAATATTGTTGTCTTGCATGCACATCTATGGATCAAATGCTTTTTCATCATGCTTTTCTGTTTTGATGCTCCTCTATCATGTACACCCATGAGCTCATACTTGTCTTGATTATATGGGATCTGTACATTTAGTGCATTGACGCACTTGGCTGGGTGCGTAGATGCATTAGTGCGTCTTTCGCTTGCTGTTTTGTCCACTGCGTCGACGCTGCACGATGGAAGCATTGACGCATTGGCTTAATACCAAGGGCTTGAGCGTCTCGCCTATCGAGCTGAGTTGACGCTGTCACCTGAAGCGTTGGCGCATTGGCTTGGTGCCAAGGGCTTGAGCGTCTCGCCTATGAAGCTGCGTCGACACTGCACGATGGAAGCGTTGACGCATTAGCTTAGTACCAAGGGCTTGAGCATCTCGCCTATCGAGCTGAGTCGACGCTGTCACCTGAAGCGTTGATACATTGGCTTGGTGCCAAGGGCTTGAGCGTCTCGCCTATGAAGCTGAGTCGACGTTGTCACCTCAAGCGTTGACGCATTGGGTTGTTACCAAGATATTGTGCGTCTCGTCCAAGGAGCTGAGGTGACGCTACACAATGGAAGCGTCAACGCCTTGAGTTTTTGACCCAAGGTTCTTTTGATCAACCACCCAGCAGAAGCGTCAACGCTGTCAACTGATGCGTTGACGCATTAGTGTGTTTTGTCAAGGCACCTGTTCTCCTTATATCCATTGCGTTAACGCCTTGGCTTTAGTGCGTTGACGCGCTCTTCTGTCCTTTCATAAGTCCCGTGCAATCTGTGTGAACAATTTATGACTTGAATATTTCTGAGACTGACTGAATGTTCTCTAAAACCTTATAGGGACTTAAAGACAAATTGGAACTTTATTCCAATTATGTGAGCACGTGATCCGAGGGAATAATCATCTAACACGTGGCTCGGTTCATCTGGAAGCATGTCTTCGCGCGTGTCTCCCAAAACCCTCACTCTCTAGTGAGGTTGGATATATATATATATGAAGGTTTCTGCTCCTGAAAAGCTACCGAAGCTACAAGGAAAAGGGTGAGGCCAGAGCGAGAGGAAGGAGAGGAGAAGCCATCCTGATCCATTCGTTGAGTGTACCTGGAAGAGAGAGAGTGATGAAGGAGAGGATGGTTTTCTGCTATGTTTTGTCTATGGTTCTTTAAGAAGCTACATTGTTTCTCCGTTCGATTGTCTTCGATATTTCTTTATGTTTTCAGTTGTTTGTTCTTAAATTCGGATACTCTGTTTTATCGTTCCCTCTAGGTGTAGAGGAAGAGAGGTGGATCCTCTGGGTTGCATTGTGATTCCCTATGAATCAGATCAGAGGAAGGGAGGTGGCCTCCAGGGGTTGCTGTGTCCAGATAGTGAGGAGGCTATCGGGGTTGTTCCCTCCGGCTGTGGAGGAAGAGAGACAGTGTCTCTGAATTGCAGTGAGGGTGAGTCACTGCTGGGTTCCCTCTTGTCTAAGAGGAAGGGAGAGTTATCTCCGGGTCAGGTCTTGGGGTGTGAGACCTGGGTGCAAGGTGTGTGTTCAGCTTCTGTAGGGATTTCGATCCCCAAGCTGTGGATCAGCGTGTTGTAGGCAGACTATAGCAACCCTAATAAATGAATAATTGAAATGAATTAAAACATATATATTACAGAAGTAATATATATAAAAGGAATAGGGTTAATTGGACGAAATAAAACAAATTAAAAATAACGCCTCTTATTAAGGCGTTAATTTATAAAGAAACGCCTCTATCCATGGCGTAACTAAAGAAAGGACGCCCACACATGCGGTCGTCAGTTCTCATGCGACCAAATGGGTAAGTAAAAGAAACACCCCTATCTTGGGCGTGTTTTAAAACACGAAACGCCCTTTTTCAAGGCGCTTTTTAAGAAACGCCCTAAAGTAAGGCGTCACTTAAAGAATACACGCCCTGACCTAAGGCGTTAATTCAGTTCGTGAACCGTTCGAACCCAGAACTTATCCAGGGTAAGTGATAACTATGAGGAAGAGTTCGAATGTGGTAATAACTCAATCTTGGAAATATTACTTCCAATCAAACACTACTTTTGTTAGGACTCCAAAATCCTATAAATAGTCTTGATCGAACAAACCCTAAACCTATTTTATCGATCGTCTGCTACGGTGAGTGAAGAACCGAACGTTCTTCTCTTTTTTTAAAAAAAAAATATGAAGAGTTACTGACTCTTCATCTCCTTCTCTTCTGTACAGGTTAAGAAGATCTGCGTCCTGAAGAACTTGTGTAAGTTCTTATTTCTTCGCT
The DNA here is from genome assembly GCA_022559845.1 of Amorphophallus konjac. NCBI lineage: Eukaryota > Viridiplantae > Streptophyta > Magnoliopsida > Alismatales > Araceae > Amorphophallus > Amorphophallus konjac. The sequence goes on from CM040124.1 coordinate 143,203,695, forward strand.
TCCAGCAAGCCATTACAAAGAAGATTGATATCTTTGATATATCTTCTGCAGGTTCTCTCATCCTCATCAATCATCTTCCTGCCCTTTCTTGCTGCCAAGTCGTAGGAGTTTCAGAACACCTCACGTCGATCTCCAGATTATCAATTAAGGTAGGATTTTCTCAAGTTATTGTAGCCCAAATAAGAATTAATGCAAGATCTCTATACATACGTATATGAGCATGGCATGCATACTGTTTATAAAGTTTTATTACGTTTTCTGCAAAATTTTAAAAGAAACGCCCTTGATTAGGGCGCTAATTTAAAAGAAACGACCATGCTAGTGGTCGTCAATTTAATATTTGACGCCCTCTACGCAGGCGTTAATTTCATAAGAATCGCATGTGATTAATAATTGATCCTGTTTAAAAATTACAATACATATGAAATAATGATTTTTAATATCTTGCATGACTCTGTGAATTCCTGTTAAATTTTACTGCCATGACTTGTCTCCGGTCTCTCGAAATATTATTTATTAAAATATCGTAAATTCCTTGAAATTCACGACTTGGACAAAGTCGTTTTCCATATTCTAACGCCCCAGAACAAGGCGTGAATCTGAAAAGTAACGCCCCTTCCTAGGGCGTGTATCTGTTAAAATCCTGAAATTCACATATTCTGTAAAATGGAATTAGAAAGTAACGCCCCTTCCAAGGGCGCGTTTTTGATAAATTTCTGAGAATAATTATATCCTGTCGAATATGTAAATGATGAGACGCCTGCCTCTGCAGTCGCCAACTTTGAAGAAACGCCCCCAGGAAAGGCGTGTTTTGATAAATTAATGAAGTAATGGAAATTCTGCAAATTGGCAATATATGTAAACGCCCTTCTGTTAGGCGTTAATTATTCAATACACGACTTTACTTAAGTCGTTATTTTACTGTAAACTGATTTTATCCTGATTCTATTAGCGATGGTTTCATATTATACATATATATATATATATCGGCACTATTCTCCACTCCGTGAGTATAGTCCCACGTTTCATGTTGATTTATCGATCACACTCAACTCTCATTGACATACAAGCTCTCCATTGGACATTCCGTTCCTTTGGACTAGCGAGTTAGTCATAGAGACCTCCGTAAGACTCCTCGTAGCCTTGGATTCCCTCAAGGCCGACTGAGCTGGTTGTACCCTAAAAACCCATTACACGATCCTTGCCATGTCAATCTAAAGAAACATGGTATACCGGCCCTTATGATTATACAAAGAGTATATCATAAGAAATTCTTGATGGGATGATGATATCATGCCATATCGTGTCATTCTTGTAAACCCCAATTCTATGATAAGAATGAGGGTATCTTGCTTGATCTTATGTTTATGTGGACCTCAATTCTATATAAAGAATGTCCATATTGATTTGTCATGGTACCTAAGTTAAAGGAACCATATTCTACCTAGTTTTATCGATATCGTGATTATACCGTTATGATCGCCATTCTATGTCCTTGTCATATTTTTGGACTCTATTCTGTCAAAGTTGTCATACGTGTCTACAAGCTTGATGATTGAAATTCTATATTGGCTATATAAACAAGAGTGGATGTCAAAACACATGATAAATGCCTGTGCATATAGGGCCCGATCTGGTCCTGGGAGGAGCACCCGAAAGTACTTGTGCCCATGGGAGTTAAAATGATAAGGTATCTGGCATTATACCGAGTACTTGACTTGCTTGATTGGACATTCCACACACATCTTGTACTTGACTCGTACTTGACATGAAATGAAATGCGTGGCCCGAAAAAAGGGGTAATTTACTTGCTTGATACATGATAGCCAAAGTTCTTGACATGACTTGTTAAATGTACTTGCTTGAATATCTCGAATAAACTTGTTATCTTGTTGGAAGTTCATGACTAAGTTCATCTTATTTTCTTGATATTACATTCTCTCTATCTTGTCGTTTTATGCAAGCATGCATAGCTTTATTGCATTCATGAAAATGTAATTACTTAAACCCCTTGCTAGTACTTGAGATATAATTTCCTTCTGAGCGTTCGCTCATTCCGTTTGTCCCTTTGTACTTTTCAGGTAAGTCCGACGACGATGGAAGTCAATCGGATGGGAATAGTCAAGAGTGAAAGTGATAGAGCTTCTACAAGTGTCGTCTAGTTGTTTCTATAGTTTTCTCGAGTCAACTATGTACTTTTCTTTTTATTAAACAGAGTATTGGATTTGTAATAGTCTATCCATTATGAAATAAAGGATTGGGTTATCTTGCTATTTTGCGCATCTCTATCTTTGTGTCGAATACACGACCACTCTGATTGACATGATTGATATAGACACGTCGCGCATCTCCGGGTATCTTCCGCGCTCGAGGCGTGACAGTCTTTGTGGTATCAGAGCCTAAGGTATTCAATTCCTAGGAAACCCAAGTCCAAGGATAGGTTTCAAAACCTTTAACCAAGTTGACCCCTATCTTGGGGTGGCTGCCAGGCTCGCGTGACTTTGGAAATGAGAGCATATCTCAAAAACGGTGCAAAACTAACGAAAGTAATAGAAGAAGAAATTGTAGATAATTAAAAAATGAACAACGTTCATGAATAGAGTAAGATGAAAATACGATCAGAAGAGAGATAAAATGGGGTGAGAATAGAGAGGAAAAAATGTCAGGACACAGGTGTGTTGCATCTCTGTAGTTTTGATGATGACTAACACTATGAATCAAATTATTTTTATGATAATCATCTTGATGCTCCTAAATGAATGATAAAGATCCTGAATTGTCTAAATATTCTCAGGATCTAATATTGTTGTCTTGCATGCACATCTATGGATCAAATACTTTTTCATCATGCTTTTCTGTTTTGATGCTCCTCTATCATGTACACCCATGAGCTCATACTTGTCTTGATTATATGGGATCTGTACATTTAGTGCATTGACGCACTTGGCTGGGTGCGTAGATGCATTAGTGCATCTTTCGCTTGCTGTTTTGTCCACTGCGTCGACGCTGCACGATGGAAGCATTGACGCATTGGCTTAATACCAAGGGCTTGAGCGTCTCGCCTATCGAGCTGAGTCGACGCTGTCACCTGAAGCGTTGGCGCATTGGCTTGGTGCCAAGGGCTTGAGCGTCTCGCCTATGAAGCTGCGTCGACACTGCACGATGGAAGCGTTGACGCATTAGCTTAGTACCAAGGGCTTGAGCGTCTCACCTATCGAGCTGAGTCGACGCTGTCACCTGAAGCGTTGATGCATTAGCTTGGTGCCAAGGGCTTGAGCGTCTCGCCTATGAAGCTGAGTCGACATTGTCACCTCAAGCGTTGACGCATTGGGTTGTTACCAAGATATTGTGCGTCTCGTCCAAGGAGCTGAGGCGACGCTACACAATGGAAGCGTCAACGCCTTGAGTTTTTGACCCAAGGTTCTTTTGATCAACCACCCAGCAGAAGCGTCAACGCTGTCAACTGATGCGTTGACGCATTAGTGTGTTTTGTCAAGGCACCTGTTCTCCTTATATCCATTGCGTTAATGCCTTGGCTTTAGTGCGTTGACGCGCTCTTCTGTCCTTTCATAAGTCCCGTGCAATCTGTGTGAACAATTTATGACTTGAATATTTCTGAGACTGACTGAATGTTCTCTGAAACCTTATAGGGACTTAAAGACAAATTGGAACTTTATTCCAATTATGTGAGCACGTGATCCGAGGGAATAATCATCTAACACGTGGCTCGGTTCATCTGGAAGCATGTCTTCGCGCGTGTCTCCCAAAACCCTCACTCTCTCGTGAGGTTGGATATATATATATGAAGGTTTTTGCTCCTGAAAAGCTACCGAAGCTACAAGGAAAAGGGTGAGGCCAGAGCGAGAGGAAGGAGAGGAGAAGCCATCCTGATCCATTCGTTGAGTGTACCTGGAAGAGAGAGAGTGATGAAGGAGAGGATGGTTTTCTGCTATGTTTTGTCTATGGTTCTTTAAGAAGCTACATTGTTTCTCCGTTCGATTGTCTTCGATATTTCTTTATGTTTTCAGTTGTTTGTTCTTAAATTCGGATACTCTGTTTTATCGTTCCCTCTAGGTGTAGAGGAAGAGAGGTGGATCCTCTGGGTTGCATTGTGATTCCCTATGAATCAGATCAGAGGAAGGGAGGTGGTCTCCAGGGGTTGCTGTGTCCAGATAGTGAGGAGGCTATCGGGGTTGTTCCCTCCGGCTGTGGAGGAAGAGAGACAGTGTCTCTGAATTGCAGTGAGGGTGAGTCACTGCTGGGTTCCCTCTTGTCTAAGAGGAAGGGAGAGTTATCTCCGGGTCAGGTCTTGGGGTGTGAGACCTGGGTGCAAGCTGTGTGTTCAGCTTCTGTAGGGATTTCGATCCCCAAGCTGTGGATCAGCGTGTTGTAGGCAGACTGTAGCAACCCTAATAAATGAATAATTGAAATGAATTAAAACATATATATTACAGAAGTAATATATATAAAAGGAATAGGGTTAATTGGATGAAATAAAACAAATTAAAAATAACGCCTCTTATTAAGGCGTTAATTTATAAAGAAACGCCTCTATCCATGGCGTAACTAAAGAAAGGACGCCCACACATGCGGTCGTCAGTTCTCATGCGACCAAATGGGTAAGTAAAAGAAACGCCCCTATCTTGGGCGTGTTTTAAAACACGAAACGCCCTTTTTCAAGGCGCTTTTTAAGAAACGCCCTAAAGTAAGGCGTCACTTAAAGAATACACGCCCTGACCTAAGGCGTTAATTCAGTTCGTGAACCGTTCGAACCCAGAACTTATCCAGGGTAAGTGATAACTATGAGGAAGAGTTCGAATGTGGTAATAACTCAATCTTGGAAATATTACTTCCAATCAAACACTACTTTTGTTAGGACTCCAAAATCCTATAAATAGTCTTGATCGAACAAACCCTAAACCTATTTTATCGATCGTCTGCTACGGTGAGTGAAGAACCGAACGTTCTTCTCTTTTTTTAAAAAAAAAATATGAAGAGTTACTGACTCTTCATCTCCTTCTCTTCTGTACAGGTTAAGAAGATCTGCGTCCTGAAGAACTTGTGTAAGTTCTTATTTCTTCACTTCCAGCAAGCCATTACAAAGAAGATTGATATCTTTGATATATCTTCTGCAGGTTCTCTCATCCTCATCAATCATCTTCCTGCCCTTTCTTGCTGCCAAGTCGTAGGAGTTTCAGAACACCTCACGTCGATCTCCAGATTATCAATTAAGGTAGGATTTTCTCAAGTTATTGTAGCCCAAATAAGAATTAATGCAAGATCTCTATACATACGTATATGAGCATGGCATGCATACTGTTTATAAAGTTTTATTACGTTTTCTGCAAAATTTTAAAAGAAACGCCCTTGATTAGGGCGCTAATTTAAAAGAAACGACCATGCTAGTGGTCGTCAATTTAATATTTGACGCCCTCTACGCAGGCGTTAATTTCATAAGAATCGCATGTGATTAATAATTGATCCTGTTTAAAAATTACAATACATATGAAATAATGATTTTTAATATCTTGCATGACTCTGTGAATTCCTGTTAAATTTTACTGCCATGACTTGTCTCCGGTCTCTCGAAATATTATTTATTAAAATATCGTAAATTCCTTGAAATTCACGACTTGGACAAAGTCGTTTTCCATATTCTAACGCCCCAGAACAAGGCGTGAATCTGAAAAGTAACGCCCCTTCCTAGGGCGTGTATCTGTTAAAATCCTGAAATTCACATATTCTGTAAAATGGAATTAGAAAGTAACGCCCCTTCCAAGGGCGCGTTTTTGATAAATTTCTGAGAATAATTATATCCTGTCGAATATGTAAATGATGAGACGCCTGCCTCTGCAGTCGCCAACTTTGAAGAAACGCCCCCAGGAAAGGCGTGTTTTGATAAATTAATGAAGTAATGGAAATTCTGCAAATTGGCAATATATGTAAACGCCCTTCTGTTAGGCGTTAATTATTCAATACACGACTTTACTTAAGTCGTTATTTTACTGTAAACTGATTTTATCCTGATTCTATTAGCGATGGTTTCATATTATACATATATATATATATATCGGCACTATTCTCCACTCCGTGAGTATAGTCCCACGTTTCATGTTGATTTATCGATCACACTCAACTCTCATTGACATACAAGCTCTCCATTGGACATTCCGTTCCTTTGGACTAGCGAGTTAGTCATAGAGACCTCCGTAAGACTCCTCGTAGCCTTGGATTCCCTCAAGGCCGACTGAGCTGGTTGTACCCTAAAAACCCATTACACGATCCTTGCCATGTCAATCTAAAGAAACATGGTATACCGGCCCTTATGATTATACAAAGAGTATATCATAAGAAATTCTTGATGGGATGATGATATCATGCCATATCGTGTCATTCTTGTAAACCCCAATTCTATGATAAGAATGAGGGTATCTTGCTTGATCTTATGTTTATGTGGACCTCAATTCTATATAAAGAATGTCCATATTGATTTGTCATGGTACCTAAGTTAAAGGAACCATATTCTACCTAGTTTTATCGATATCGTGATTATACCGTTATGATCGCCATTCTATGTCCTTGTCATATTTTTGGACTCTATTCTGTCAAAGTTGTCATACGTGTCTACAAGCTTGATGATTGAAATTCTATATTGGCTATATAAACAAGAGTGGATGTCAAAACACATGATAAATGCCTGCGCATATAGGGCCCGATCTGGTCCTGGGAGGAGCACCCGAAAGTACTTGTGCCCATGGGGGTTAAAATGATAAGGTATCTGGCATTATACCGAGTACTTGACTTGCTTGATTGGACATTCCACACACATCTTGTACTTGACTCGTACTTGACATGAAATGAAATGCGTGGCCCGAAAAAATGGGTAATTTACTTGCTTGATACATGATAGCCAAAGTTCTTGACATGACTTGTTAAATGTACTTGCTTGAATATCTCGAATAAACTTGTTATCTTGTTCGAAGTTCATGACTAAGTTCATCTTATTTTCTTGATATTACATTCTCTCTATCTTGTCGTTTTATGCAAGCATGCATAGCTTTATTGCATTCATGAAAATGTAATTACTTAAACCCCTTGCTAGTACTTGAGATATAATTTCCTACTGAGCGTTCGCTCATTCCGTTTGTCCCTTTGTACTTTTCAGGTAAGTCCGACGACGATGGAAGTCAATCGGATGGGAATAGTCAAGAGTGAAAGTGATAGAGCTTCTACAAGTGTCGTCTAGTTGTTTCTATAGTTTTCTCGAGTCAACTATGTACTTTTCTTTTTATTAAACAGAGTATTGGATTTGTAATAGTCTATCCATTATGAAATAAAGGATTGGGTTATCTTGCTATTTTGCGCATCTCTGTCTTTGTGTCGAATACACGACCACTCTGATTGACATGATTGATATAGACACGTCGCGCATCTCCGGGTATCTTCCGCGCTCGGGGCGTGACAGTCTTTGTGGTATCAGAGCCTAAGGTATTCAATTCCTAGGAAACCCAAGTCCAAGGATAGGTTTCAAAACCTTTAACCAAGTGAGAGTGGGTAGAACCAAGGGTTAAATGATCAATGAGTCCTTTATAAGATCATAGTGATATAATACTAACATAGCTATTGTAATTGTAGGATAATGGCTGCCGAACGTGCTCAATGGCGCAACATGCAGCGTACCCTTCAAGGGATGACCCAAGTGCTACAACAGGTAGCACAAGGTGGTGCTCCACGAGCTGGAAGCTTACACCAAGCATTCAAGAATATGAATCCCCCGAAGTTCATGGGATCGACCGATCCAGACGATGCCGAACATTGGGTTCGGGAGATTGAACGTATATTCCGTGTTATGCAATGCACGGATCAGGACAAAGTCTTATTAGCTACTTTCCAGTTAGAAAAGGATGCTAGATGTTGGTGGGAGTCGATTGAAGCTACAATTGACCCAACTCAAGTTACATGGGGAGAATTCGTTGAATATTTCAACGCCAAATATTTCTCTGATAGGGTCCAGGAAAAGAAGGCCGCCGAATTTGCCGCATTAAAGCAAAGATCTTTATCGGTGGCTAATTATGAAGCATAGTTCTCTAGACTGTCTAGATATGCTAAGCATTTAATTAGCACGGAAAAGATGAAAGCCCGTAGATTTCTTAATGGGCTTAGGCCCCACTACATTACTCAACTGGCGCCTATGGATATTCAAGTTTATACTGAAATAGTGCGCCGAGCTCAGTTGCTTGAAGATGCCACGGAACTATCTGATAGGATCCGTGGGAAAGACAAAAAGGAGCAAGTCACAAGTTTGGGTTCTTTTAAACCCAACTTTAAGAAGAGGCCCAATAATGGAGGTTCTTCCTCTCAAGATCAGAAGTTCAAGAAATCCAAGCCTTTCTCTATCACCACTACACCTTCAAACGTAGTATGCAAGCATTGTGACAAGGCTGGTCACAAAACAGAAGAATGCTGGAGGAAATTAGGAGCATGTCTCCGTTGTGGGAGTCGTGAACATCGGATTCCCGATTGTCCATTAATGAATGACCAAGACGGTGAGGGTAAACGCCCAGTGACAAGGAACGCGCGTCTTCATGCAATCCAAGAGACCGAACCAGAAGAAGAAGGCGGATTGGTGGAAGGTACATTAAAAATTTGTTCCAAATATGCACATGTCTTATTTGATACGGGTGCATCGCATTCCATTATTTCCAAGAAGTTTGCTGACCCATTACCTCTAGAACCAGAATGGATGAAGTTAATATTGTCTACTCCTCTCGGAAACGAGACGGATATCACACATCATTACCAAAACTGTGAGGTATTGGTTCGAGGAAAGAATTTTCCTATTAATCTTATCTGCTTAGATCTAAAAGAGTATGATGTTATACTAGGAGCAGATTGGTTATCCAAATACCAGGCAACGGTTGATTGCCGTGATAGCAAGATTGTTTTCAAGGAATTTCCGGAACTGACTTATACTAGTCCTAAGAGTCGAAGCAAATCCCCTCTTATTTCGGCTCTTCGAGCAAGCAAGCTCGTCAAGAAAGGATGTGTATCCTTCCTTGCTTTTGTCACTATTAAAGAAGCTAAAGAAACCAAGATAGAGGACATTCAGGTAGTGCGAGAATTTCCAGACGTATTTCCGGAAGAATTGCCGGGATTACCCCCGCAAAGAGATGTGGCCTTTACCATCGACTTAGCCCCTGGTGCTGGTCCTGTTTCAAAGGCACCCTATAGAATGTCCCCTGCAGAACTAAAAGAATTAAAGAAGCAATTGATGGAATTGATTCAAAAAGGGTTCATTAGACCAAGTACTTCCCCGTGGGGAGCCCCAGTCCTGTTTGTAAGGAAGAAGGATGGATCCATGAGATTGTGTATCGACTATCGACAGTTGAATCATCTTACTATCAAGAACAAGTATCCACTACCGAGAATCGATGAATTATTTGATCAGATTTCTGGATCCAAACATTTCTCCAAGATTGATCTCAGGTCTGGTTATCATCAATTGAGGATTAAAGACGAAGATATTCATAAAACTGCGTTCAGAAGCAGGTATGGCCACTATGAATTTGTTGTTATGCCTTTTGGACTAACAAATGCCCCTGCTGCCTTTATGCAGTTGATGAATAGCATATTCAGGCCTTATCTAGATCAATTTGTGGTGGTTTTCATTGATGATATATTGATATATTCCAAGACTAAGGAAGAACATGAAGAGCATTTGAGGATTTCATTACAAATCTTGAGGACAAATCAATTATATGCTAAGCTCAGCAAATGCGAATTCTGGCTTGAAGAAGTGGCTTTTCTCGGACATGTGATATCCAAGGACGGTTTATCTGTAGATCCGTCAAAGGTTGAAGCTGTAAGAAACTGGGAAAGACCCACTAATGCAAGCGAGATCAGAAGCTTCTTAGGTCTTGCAGGCTATTATCAGCGATTCATCAAAGATTTCTCTAAGATCGCCGTGCCCCTTACAAGGTTAACTCGCAAGGAGATCCGATACGAATGGAGTGAGGAATGTGAAAGAAGTTTTCAAACTCTCAAGGATCATCTCACCACAGCTCCGGTCTTAGCTCTACCGATAGAACGAGAGAAATTCGAGGTCTACACTGATGCTTCTGGCATTGGCCTCGGATGTGTCCTAATGCAACAAGGAAAGGTCGTAGCATACTCTTCACGTCAGCTGAAGAAGCATGAGGAGAATTACCCCGTCCATGACTTAGAACTGGCCGCGGTAGTATTTGCCCTAAAGATATGGAAACACTACTTATATGGAGTACAGTTTACTGTATACTCCGATCACAAAAGTCTCAAATATCTATTTTCACAAAAGGAGCTAAACATGAGACAAAGACGCTGGCTAGAATATCTCAAGGACTTCGACTTCAATATACAATACCATCCCGGAAAGGGTAATTATGTTGCTGACGCCCTTAGTCGAAAGCCGAAAGCAATGATAGCAAATTATATGATGCAAGAATGGAGGTTACTTGAACAATTCTCCGAGCTCAATATAAGCTTGGACACGGAAGCCAAATTTATCACGTTATCTCATGTAAGCGTACAGTCAGATTTATTATCTGAGATACAAGCACTTCAGGATGATGATCCTATATTAGTGGAAATCAAAGGCAGATTAGAAGGACAATCTGATTTTCAATTAACTTCCGAGGGAAGATTATTATTCAAAGATAGAACTTGTATACCTGATTGTCCGGAATTAAAGAAGAAGATCTTAGATGAAGCTCACCGATCAAGGTACACTATTCATCCAGGATCAACCAAAATGTACCAAGATGTAAAGAGGAACTTTTGGTGGCCTAATATGAAAAGAGAAATAGCAGACTATGTATCTCGCTGTCTCACATGCCAACAGGTCAAGGCGGAACACCAAAAGCCTGCGGGAAAACTACATCCTCTAGATATTCCTAAGTGGAAATGGGAGGATATTGGTATGGACTTCATCATGGGTTTGTCTAAATCTAAAGGAGGACATGATGGAATCTGGGTTATCATTGACCGATTGACTAAATCGGCACATTTCTTGCCAATAAAGAGCCGATGGTCAATTGATGTGCTAGCTGCACTGTACATCAAGGAAATAGTCAGGATACATGGAATTCCTGTCTCAATCGTGTCTGACAGAGATCCCCGTTTTACTTCTCATTTTTGGAAGGGATTACAACATTCGTTGGGAACAAGGCTCAACTTTAGTACTGCTTTTCACCCACAAACGGATGGTCAGACCGAGCGAACTAATCAAGTTGTTGAAGATATGCTGAGAGCATGCATTATTGACTTTGGAGGAAGCTGGCATGACCACTTGCCTTTAGTTGAATTTGCATATAACAACAGCTATCAAGCTAGTATCCAGATGGCACCTTTTGAAGCATTATATGGAAGGAGTTGCCGATCACCCTTATGCTGGAACGAAGTTGGAGAAAAACAACTATTAGGTCCAGACATGGTAAGGGATACAACTGAGAAGATACAGGTAATCAGAGAAAGATTACAAGTTGCTCAGACGAGGCAAAAGGCTTATGCTGATACCAGGAGAAGAGATCTTGAATTCCAGGTTGGAGATCATGTATTTCTTAAAATATCCCCTGGACGTGGCATACGAAGATTTGGTGTTAAGGGCAAGCTTACGCCAAGATTCATCGGACCATTTGAGGTACTCGAAAGAGTTGGCGAGGTTACTTATCGCATCGCGTTGCCTCCTCAGTTGTCTGAGGTACACAATGTATTTCACATATCTATGTTGGAGAAGTATGTGCACGATCCGTCACATATTATTGAGCATGGAGATCTGGTGATCCAGAAAGATCTCACATATGAACAAAGGCCTTTAAAGATATTAGATCGAGAAATACGAGCTCTAAGGAATAAGGTTATTCCCATGCTTAAGGTGCAATGGAATAAGAATCCTGAACACGAAGCGACATGGGAGACCGAGGAATCTATAAAGAAACGATTTCCCGAGTTATTCTAAGAGGTATATGTTCTACACTCTCCACGTGTATAATTATATATATATTGAATTTGGGGACCAAATTCTTTTTAAGTGGGGGAGGGTGTAGCAACCCTAATAAATGAATAATTGAAATGAATTAAAACATATATATTACAGAAGTAATATATATAAAAGGAATAGGGTTAATTGGACGAAATAAAACAAATTAAAAATAACGCCTCTTATTAAGGCGTTAATTTATAAAGAAACGCCTCTATCCATGGCGTAACTAAAGAAAGGACGCCCACACATGCGGTCGTCAGTTCTCATGCGACCAAATGGGTAAGTAAAAGAAACGCCCCTATCTTGGGCGTGTTTTAAAACACGAAACGCCCTTTTTCAAGGCGCTTTTTAAGAAACGCCCTAAAGTAAGGCGTCACTTAAAGAATACACGCCCTGACCTAAGGCGTTAATTCAGTTCGTGAACCGTTCGAACCCAGAACTTATCCAGGGTAAGTGATAACTATGAGGAAGAGTTCGAATGTGGTAATAACTCAATCTTGGAAATATTACTTCCAATCAAACACTACTTTTGTTAGGACTACAAAATCCTATAAATAGTCTTGATCGAACAAACCCTAAACCTATTTTATCGATCGTCTGCTACGGTGAGTGAAGAACCGAACGTTCTTCTCTTTTTTTTAAAAAAAATATGAAGAGTTACTGACTCTTCATCTCCTTCTCTTCTGTACAGGTTAAGAAGATCTGCGTCCTGAAGAACTTGTGTAAGTTCTTATTTCTTCGCTTCCAGCAAGCCATTACAAAGAAGATTGATATCTTTGATATATCTTCTGCAGGTTCTCTCATCCTCATCAATCATCTTCCTGCCCTTTCTTGCTGCCAAGTCGTAGGAGTTTCAGAACACCTCACGTCGATCTCCAGATTATCAATTAAGGTAGGATTTTCTCAAGTTATTATAGCCCAAATAAGAATTAATGCAAGATCACTATACATACGTATATGAGCATGGCATGCATACTGTTTATAAAGTTTTATTACGTTTTCTGCAAAATTTTAAAAGAAACGCCCTTGATTAGGGCGCTAATTTAAAAGAAACGACCATGCTAGTGGTCGTCAATTTAATATTTGACGCCCTCTACGCAGGCGTTAATTTCATAAGAATCGCATGTGATTAATAATTGATCCTGTTTAAAAATTACAATACATATGAAATAATGATTTTTAATATCTTGCATGACTCTGTGAATTCCTGTTAAATTTTACTGCCATGACTTGTCTCCGGTCTCTCGAAATATTATTTATTAAAATATCGTAAATTCCTTGAAATTCACGACTTGGACAAAGTCGTTTTCCATATTCTAACGCCCCAGAACAAGGCGTGAATCTGAAAAGTAACGCCCCTTCCTAGGGCGTGTATCTGTTAAAATCCTGAAATTCACATATTCTGTAAAATGGAATTAGAAAGTAACGCCCCTTCCAAGGGCGCGTTTTTGATAAATTTCTGAGAATAATTATATCCTGTCGAATATGTAAATGATGAGACGCCTGCCTCTGCAGTCGTCAACTTTGAAGAAACGCCCCCAGGAAAGGCGTGTTTTGATAAATTAATGAAGTAATTGAAATTCTGCAAATTGGCAATATATGTAAACGCCCTTCTGTTAGGCGTTAATTATTCAATACACGACTTTACTTAAGTCGTTATTTTACTGTAAACTGATTTTATCCTGATTCTATTACCGATGGTTTCATATTATACATATATATATATATATCGGCACTATTCTCCACTCCGTGAGTATAGTCTCACGTTTCATGTTGATTTATCGATCACACTCAACTCTCATTGACATACAAGCTCTCCATTGGACATTCCGTTCCTTTGGACTAGCGAGTTAGTCATAGAGACCTCCGTAAGACTCCTCGTAGCCTTGGATTCCCTCAAGGCCGACTGAGCTGGTTGTACCCTAAAAACCCATTACACGATCCTTGCCATGTCAATCTAAAGAAACATGGTATACCGGCCCTTATGATTATACAAAGAGTATATCATAAGAAATTCTTGATGGGATGATGATATCATGCCATATCGTGTCATTCTTGTAAACCCCAATTCTATGATAAGAATGAGGGTATCTTGCTTGATCTTATGTTTATGTGGACCTCAAATCTATATAAAGAATGTCCATATTGATTTGTCATGGTACCTAAGTTAAAGGAACCATATTCTACCTAGTTTTATCGATATCGTGATTATACCGTTATGATCGCCATTCTATGTCCTTGTCATATTTTTGGACTCTATTCTGTCAAAGTTGTCATACGTGTCTACAAGCTTGATGATTGAAATTCTATATTGGCTATATAAACAAGAGTGGATGTCAAAACACATGATAAATGCCTGTGCATATAGGGCCCGATCTGGTCCTGGGAGGAGCACCCGAAAGTACTTGTGCCCATGGGAGTTAAAATGATAAGGTATCTGGCATTATACCGAGTACTTGACTTGCTTGATTGGACATTCCACACACATCTTGTACTTGACTCGTACTTGACATGAAATGAAATGCGTGGCCCGAAAAAAGGGGTAATTTACTTGCTTGATACATGATAGCCAAAGTTCTTGACATGACTTGTTAAATGTACTTGCTTGAATATCTCGAATAAACTTGTTATCTTGTTGGAAGTTCATGACTAAGTTCATCTTATTTTCTTGATATTACATTCTCTCTATCTTGTCGTTTTATGCAAGCATGCATAGCTTTATTGCATTCATGAAAATGTAATTACTTAAACCCCTTGCTAGTACTTGAGATATAATTTCCTTCTGAGCGTTCGCTCATTCCGTTTGTCCCTTTGTACTTTTCAGGTAAGTCCGACGACGATGGAAGTCAATCGGATGGGAATAGTCAAGAGTGAAAGTGATAGAGCTTCTACAAGTGTCGTCTAGTTGTTTCTATAGTTTTCTCGAGTCAACTATGTACTTTTCTTTTTATTAAACAGAGTATTGGATTTGTAATAGTCTATCCATTATGAAATAAAGGATTGGGTTATCTTGCTATTTTGCGCATCTCTATCTTTGTGTCGAATACACGACCACTCTGATTGACATGATTGATATAGACACGTCGCGCATCTCCGGGTATCTTCCGCGCTCGAGGCGTGACAGTCTTTGTGGTATCAGAGCCTAAGGTATTCAATTCCTAGGAAACCCAAGTCCAAGGATAGGTTTCAAAACCTTTAACCAAGTTGACCCCTATCTTGGGGTGGCTGCCAGGCTCGCGTGACTTTGGAAATGAGAGCATATCTCAAAAACGGTGCAAAACTAACGAAAGTAATAGAAGAAGAAATTGTAGATAATTAAAAAATGAACAACGTTCATGAATAGAGTAAGATGAAAATACGATCAGAAGAGAGATAAAATGGGGTGAGAATAGAGAGGAAAAAATGTCAGGACACAGGTGTGTTGCATCTCTGTAGTTTTGATGATGACTAACACTATGAATCAAATTATTTTTATGATAATCATCTTGATGCTCCTAAATGAATGATAAAGATCCTGAATTGTCTAAATATTCTCAGGATCTAATATTGTTGTCTTGCATGCACATCTATGGATCAAATACTTTTTCATCATGCTTTTCTGTTTTGATGCTCCTCTATCATGTACACCCATGAGCTCATACTTGTCTTGATTATATGGGATCTGTACATTTAGTGCATTGACGCACTTGGCTGGGTGCGTAGATGCATTAGTGCATCTTTCGCTTGCTGTTTTGTCCACTGCGTCGACGCTGCACGATGGAAGCATTGACGCATTGGCTTAATACCAAGGGCTTGAGCGTCTCGCCTATCGAGCTGAGTCGACGCTGTCACCTGAAGCGTTGGCGCATTGGCTTGGTGCCAAGGGCTTGAGCGTCTCGCCTATGAAGCTGCGTCGACACTGCACGATGGAAGCGTTGACGCATTAGCTTAGTACCAAGGGCTTGAGCGTCTCGCCTATCGAGCTGAGTCGACGCTGTCACCTGAAGCGTTGATGCATTGGCTTGGTGCCAAGGGCTTGAGCGTCTCGCCTATGAAGCTGAGTCGACATTGTCACCTCAAGCGTTGACGCATTGGGTTGTTACCAAGATATTGTGCGTCTCGTCCAAGGAGCTGAGGCGACGCTACACAATGGAAGCGTCAACGCCTTGAGTTTTTGACCCAAGGTTCTTTTGATCAACCACCCAGCAGAAGCGTCAACGCTGTCAACTGATGCGTTGACGCATTAGTGTGTTTTGTCAAGGCACCTGTTCTCCTTATATCCATTGCGTTAACGCCTTGGCTTTAGTGCGTTGACGCGCTCTTCTGTCCTTTCATAAGTCCCGTGCAATCTGTGTGAACAATTTATGACTTGAATATTTCTGAGACTGACTGAATGTTCTCTGAAACCTTATAGGGACTTAAAGACAAATTGGAACTTTATTCCAATTATGTGAGCACGTGATCCGAGGGAATAATCATCTAACACGTGGCTCGGTTCATCTGGAAGCATGTCTTCGCGCGTGTCTCCCAAAACCCTCACTCTCTCGTGAGGTTGGATATATATATATGAAGGTTTCTGCTCCTGAAAAGCTACCGAAGCTACAAGGAAAAGGGTGAGGCCAGAGCGAGAGGAAGGAGAGGAGAAGCCATCCTGATCCATTCGTTGAGTGTACCTGGAAGAGAGAGAGTGATGAAGGAGAGGATGGTTTTCTGCTATGTTTTGTCTATGGTTCTTTAAGAAGCTACATTGTTTCTCCGTTCGATTGTCTTCGATATTTCTTTATGTTTTCAGTTGTTTGTTCTTAAATTCGGATACTCTGTTTTATCGTTCCCTCTAGGTGTAGAGGAAGAGAGGTGGATCCTCTGGGTTGCATTGTGATTCCCTATGAATCAGATCAGAGGAAGGGAGGTGGTCTCCAGGGGTTGCTGTGTCCAGATAGTGAGGAGGCTATCGGGGTTGTTCCCTCCGGCTGTGGAGGAAGAGAGACAGTGTCTCTGAATTGCAGTGAGGGTGAGTCACTGCTGGGTTCCCTCTTGTCTAAGAGGAAGGGAGAGTTATCTCCGGGTCAGGTCTTGGGGTGTGAGACCTGGGTGCAAGCTGTGTGTTCAGCTTCTGTAGGGATTTCGATCCCCAAGCTGTGGATCAGCGTGTTGTAGGCAGACTGAGTCTGCGGTTCTTTCTTGTGAAAGGAAGCCTCACTCGGCCTTGAGTGAGGGATGGACGTAAGTCTGCAGGTTGCAGACTGAACCATCTAAATCTCCTGTTCTCCGTGGTATGGTTGTGCGCATCTATCTTCCTTATGATTTTGTCTGGCTTCATTAAGTAAATGTGAATGTTGATGATTGAAATCTTGGTCTGACTGCTCGCTAGGTGGTTGTGCATATGTGCTGATGACATTTTGAGTCATTTATGTTCTGCGCTCGTGAATTACGTTATATTGGTTATGGGTCCTGCCTCGACTCAGTCAAATATTTTTTTAAAATGGTGATCTATTCATCCCCTCCCCTTCTAGCTCACCGTCCTCCTGTGTAACAGTTGGTATCCGAGCAGGTTTACCCGAGATGTGGTCCAACGACCAGGGTAATCCTGGAACTAGTGGTCCTCGTAGCTACATAGCTGAAGGACAGTCAATCTCCCGTCCCCCATATTTTGATGGCTCTAATTATTTCTTTTGGAAAAACAGGATGGAAGTTTTCATCCGATCTTAGAGCCACAAGCTGTGGAGAGTCATTACAACTGGACCTTATGATTTACCTCCGAATGAGGAGATGTGGTCTGAAGAACAAGTCAAATTATCCGGACTGAACTGGTCTGCGCTCAACATCATCCAGTGCGCAGTTCACCCTGAAGAATATGCCCGAATTTCGGCGTGCAAGACAGCTAAGAAGATGTGGGATGAACTAGCGCTGTATTACGAGGGTACCTCTCAGGTCAGAGCTACCAAGGTAAACTACCTAACCTCTGAGTATGAATTATTTAAGATGAAGTCAGAGGAGAGCGCGACTGATATGTACGCTAGGCTGTCACTGATCACAAACAGCCTCAAGGGGTTTGGAAAGGAAATATCTGAAGGGGACATAGTCAGGAAGATCTTGAGATCTTTGACTCCAGCGTGGCACACAAAGGCCACTGTGATAGAGGAATCAAAGGATTTAACAACCATGACTGTCACTGAACTCATAGGGTCTCTTATGACCTATGAGATGAATCTCAAGAAAACAGGAGAAGGAAGTGACAGAAATGGCAAGAATGTTGCTCTTAAAGTTGAACGACATAGTAGTAGCAGCAGCAGCAACAGCATTGGAGACTCTGATGAAATTCCAGACCTTGACAGGAGTGAAAAAGCTCTGCCCACACGTCAGTTCAGGAAATTTCTGAAACTGAAGGGAAAATCATATGGGAGAAGAAGAAATTACTCATCAGGTAAATATCCAAACAATGGCAATGACAAGGATAGGAATGCTAAAAGTGTGATGTGTTATCATTGCAGGAACCTTGGGCACATGAAGCAAGATTGCCCTGAGCTTCAGAAGAAGACACTGGATTACCATAAGAAAGGCTCCAAAGTGTACAAGAAAAAGCCAAAAGCTATGGTATGTACTTGGAGCGATGAAGAAGAAGACTCAGAGACTAACTCCTCAGGAAAGGAGACTGAAGGAGTATGTCTGATGGCCGACGAGGAAAATGAGGTAATCAATCCCTTTGTGACTTACTCTATTGATGACTGGGAAGATAAGTATGGTGAACTGCTAGATATGTATAATGCCTTAGCTAAAGAACATAGAGTCACCAAACGCAAACTCAATGTGGTTAATGAAGAACAAGAGCTCATCAAGACAGAAAATTCCAAACTGATAGCTGAATTAGATCAAATGGAAAATGTAAGAAATGAGAACAATATTGTTAAAAAGGAGCATGAAAAACTAAGAAAATAGCTTGATGAAACCAATCAACATACTGAAGAAAACCTGAGACAAAATGACTTACTCAGGGAAGGGTATGAAGCTGTTAAAAGGGTCAATGATGAATTGCTGGAAAACAATATATGTCTGCGGAAGGAGCTGGAAGATAAGAAGAAAACCCTTGAGAGGTTTATTTTGGGAGAGAGTAATTTGAATGCCTTGTTAGGCACCAAAGTAAACTTTAACAGAGAGGGGTTGGGTTTCAACCCAAGTAAAAAGGAAGAATTTGGGGTAAAAACCACTACCTTCTGCACTGAGAAAGGAAAAGAGAAACTGGACATTCCATCCAGTTCCAAAACCACTGAACAACAAAAGAACATCCATAGACAACAGGCTGAGTTTGGAAAAAATATCTTCAAGAAATTCAACAAGCCCACGCACCAGAAGCAAGGTGTCTGTCAATTCAAGAACTATGACTCTAATAAAAGAATGGGCTATTTTAAAAGAAACATGGGAACGTCTAACTATACACAGAATACTGTCAATAAAATGCCTTCATCTAGACAGGTTAAAAATTATGGTCTGGCTGGGACCCAAACCTTTATCAACAGAAACTGGACACACCATGAGAAACAAAAAGAAACAAATAAAATGCACACCAATAACAAAACTGTCAACTCTCAGCACAGAAAGAAAAAGGGGTTAAAATAGATCTGGATTCCCAAGACTGTGCTTAATGAATTGAACGGTATTTTTGGACCCAACTTACCTTGGGTTCCAAAGCACACAACTTAAATTGTTATTGTGCAGGTGGGCCTAGCAGCCGAGAACAACAAGTGGTATCTCGACAGTGGCTGCTCGAGGCATATGACAGGGGATCAAAGAAAGTTCAGCAAGCTTGATTTGAAAGCAGGAGGGTCAGTTAAGTTTGGAGGTAAAAACAAAGGCCAAATCATTGGGACCGGAACCATCGGTAAGAAAACCTCCAACTCTGTTGAGAAAGTCTTGTTGTTTGAAGGTCTGCAACACAATTTATTGAGTATTAGTCAGTTGTGTGACAAGGGTCACAAGGTTCTTTTTGATGAGCATGTATGCAAAATTTTAGAACCAAACTCCGATAAAATAAAGTTCATTGCAAATAGAGTCAATAATGTCTATATTGTGGATCTTGATGTTGAGTCTGAGTCTAATCTGTGTCTCACTGCTGATTCAGAGAATAACATGTTTGACTGGCATAGGCGACTAGGCCATGCTAGCTTTAACACCTTGCATAAATTAGCTAAATTTGATTTAGTTAGAGGCATGCCTAGCTTAAAGTTCAAATCAGTTTCGAAGAATTGCGAGGCCTGTGCTCTAGGCAAGCAAACTCGAGCTTCTTTTAAAATTAGGTCTGAGAGCTTGTCTACAAAGATCATGGAACACTTGCACATGGATCTCTTTGGTCCTACCAGAACCCAGAGTCTAAATGGTAAGAGATTTGGTTTTGTCATTGTCGATGACTACTCTAGATTTGCATGGCTATTTTTCTTGGAAAATAAGAGTGATGCTTTTCAAAAATTTGAACATTTTTTCAATAAGCAAAAACATATAGGGCACAAGATCACTGTTATCCAATCAGATCATGGAGGAGAGTTTGAGAACTCCTTATTTTCTAGCTTCTGTGACAAGGAGGGACTGACTCACAAATTTTCTTCTCCCAGGACCCCAGAGCAGAATGGAATTGTGGAGAGAAGGAATCGAACAATAGTGGAAATGGCAAGAACACTACTAATGGAGAGTCAGCTACCTAAGAGCTTTTGGGCAGAAGCGGCAAACACAGCCTGCTACATACTTAATAGAGCTTTGGTAAGACCCATACATAAGAAAACACCATATGAACTCCTGAAAGGTAAGAGGCCTAATGTCTCATATTTCAAAATTTTTGGTTCAAAATGCTTTATTCATAATAACAACAAGAGAGACTTAGATAAATTTGATGCTAGAAGTATTCCAGGAATATTCCTAGGATACTCTGAAACATCTAGGGCCTTCAGGGTCTTTAATAAAACTGATAGAACTGTAGAGGAAACCCCTCATGTTATTTTTGATGAAACAAAAATCTCTAACAGTCTAAATGATGATAACAGGTCTACAAGTCATGATGGAGAGTTCCTGAATCAAATGCAAGAGGAGGAAGTACAACCGGCTGAAGAACCTACTGATCTGAACCCAGTAAGTACATCCGAACAAGGTGAGTCCTCAACAAATGTCAGAGTGTTAAAAGACCACCCTGTAACCAATATTATTGGTTGTCTTAATGGTCCCCCTAGGACAAGATCTCATTTCAGAAATGTTCAGAATCAGGACTTAATTGCTTTAGTTTCTCAAATTGAGCCTAAGACCATTGAAGAAGCCTTAAGTGATGAGAATTGGGTAATTGCCATGTGTGAAGAACTATGGCAATTTGATAGAAACAATGTCTGGGAACTTGTACCTAGACCTGAAAATTTCAATGTAATAGGAACAAAATGGGTTTTTAAGAACAAACTGAATGAAGAAGGTGTCATCTCAAGGAATAAAGCTAGACTTGTAGCTAAAGGCTACAGTCAGGAGTATGGAGTGGACTTTGATGAATCCTTTGCTCCAGTAGCTAGAATGGAGGCTATCAGAATTCTATTAGCATTTGCTTGTTCAAGCAACATAAAACTTCAACAAATGGATGTTAAGAGTGCCTTCTTGAATGGAATTCTAAAAGAAGAAGTTTATGTTGAACAACCTCCTGGGTTTCAGTTCTCGACTAAACCTGATCAAGTTTTCAAGTTAAACAAAGCTCTTTATGGACTAAAGCAGGCTCCTCGGGCCTGGTATGAAAGACTGACCAGTTTCTTACTGAATAAAGGATATAACAGAGGTAAAGTTGACCAAACCTTATTCACTAAGAATTCAAGACAAGATCTCATCATAGTTCAGGTATATGTAGACGACATCATTTTTGGATCAACAAATCCTGAACTGTGTAAAGAATTTTCACAGCTTATGTCAGCTGAATTTGAGATGAGCTTAGTTGGAGAACTGACTTATTTCCTTGGCTTGCAGATAAATCAAATGTCAGATGGCTGCTTCTTCCACCAAACCAAGTATATGCTGGATATCCTAAAAAGGTTTGGAATGACTAACCTGAAGCAAATATCCACCCCAATGAGCACAAGAATGACCCTTAATGCAGATGAGTCAGGTAAACAAGTGGATGAAAAACTCTACAGAGGTATGATCGGATCCCTCTTGTACTTAACTGCCTCTAGGCCAGACATACAATTCAGTGTTGGTTTATGTGCAAGATATCAGTCTAGGCCTACTGAACTACATTTGTCTGCTGTAAAAAGAATCTTTAGATATATGTCTGCCTCACATACATTAGGCTTATGGTATCCTGCTTCACGCACATTAGATTTAGTTGCATACACTGATGCAGACTTTGCTGGATGCAAACTAGATAGGAAGAGCACCAGTGGCCACTGCCAATTCTTAGGAGGATGCCTAGTTTCTTGGAGTTCAAAGAAACAACATTCAGTGGCTCTTTCCACTGCTGAGGCTGAATACGTGGCTGCAAGCAGCTGTGGCACTCAGGTTATCTGGATCAAGCATCAACTTCAGGATTACCAAGTAGAGACAGGTTGCACTCCCATCTTTTGTGATAACACTAGTGCCATAAACATTGCAAAGAATCCTGTTTTACACTCACGAACAAAACACATTGAAATCAGGCACCACTTTATCAGAAATGAAATTGCAAATAAAACATTTGAATTAATTCATGTTGGGACTGCAGATCAAATTGCTGATATTTTTACAAAACCTCTAGATACTAAAAAATTTACTTCTTTAAGAAGAGAACTTGGTATTTACAAACTCTGACTGATTTGAGGCAATGGATTCTGGTTCATGTATCTCCATAAAGTTAGTGGTAGTTTTGTCTTACTTTTTCTGGTGGGGGTCCCTATGTGAGGGGGAGCGGGTGTGTGCCTTGAGTATAGTCAATTCTACTTCTCTGCTATTTTCTGGGTAGAATGGGAGATAGAGCTACTAGAGAGGGGGAGCTTGACTAATTAAAAACGCTTGAAAGATGGGTGTTATTGCTGGATTAAATGTTAGAATTGATCCTGAATATTCCTCTTAATAGAACATCATTCATTTCCTACATTCTTAAGTTTGTGCAATTAAAGTCCAGCTAGAATCCTCTTCTAGTAAGTCTTAAGAGGCTAAGATTAACCTTCACAAGTATATCCTCTTACTTTGTTGCATGACTCATGAACAAGCTAGACTTGTAAGAAATGGTTTCTGTTTATGAGCTTCTCTTTGGACATCTTGATAAGACCTCCAATATTTGCCCTGGGCTTTGTCTTCAAACAACCCCTTGTTGAGCTAGTTAAACTTATCTGTGCTTAAAACTGCATACTGAGAAACTAGGAATCCCATCAATGAAATGAGAATTTCCTATGTCATGAGGTATCAGTTCTCATAAACAAAATCAAGATAAAGAAATACAATTCAAAATTATGCTTGGCAAAGCAATGATGACAAAATGGTGAGTAACTGGGGATTCTGGCCTCTGATCAAGGTGTCTCCTCATGAAACAACCAATGGTCACTATCTCTGTTCTCTAATTGAGAAGTGATGAGGCTCTTACACTGCGTAACTGAGGATGCTGGCCTCTGACCAAGGTGCATACTTAATGTCAAAAGTGCAACTGGCCAAATACACTCTATAACTGTGCTTTCTCTACCTGGACTGTTTGTCCTCAATGCCTACAGGCTGTCTTAGTGGTTCAAACTCTTGTTGTCTCTTTGACAAGCCTTAACAGCTACCTCAGTCATACTTGTTGCCACTTGCTCTTCTCTCATAATCATAGTAAGTTGATAAACTTCAAGTTTATTCTGAATCTCCCTCTCTTACCAGAACTCCAAGATTCTTCACTGGACCTTACAGCCCCACATAAGCATCTAAGATTTGACAATGAGTGTCTACTGTTGGAATCCTCTCCATCTTTTCTCATCAGTCCAGCGTCAACATCTCTCTTTCTCCTTGTTTTGATGATGTCAAAGGGGGAGAAGGTTGAAGAGTCTGAAAAATGGAGAAGGTTGAAAGGGGGAGTATCAGTTGAAAAGTCTGACAAGGGGAGAAGGTTGAAAGGGGTTGCTGCCGTTCTTGAGAATGTTTTAAGTTGGTATTTCTCCTTTCACTAAATTTGACTCATGGTGTTGCCATCATCAAAAAGGGGGAGATTGTTGCATCTCTGTAGTTTTGATGATGACTAACACTATGAATCAAATTATTTTTATGATAATCATATTGATGCTCCTAAATGAATGATAAAGATCCTGAATTGTCTAAATATTCTCAGGATCTAATGTTGTTGTCTTGCATGCACATGTATGGATCAAACGCTTTTTCATCATGCTTTTCTGTTTTGATGCTCCTCTATCATGTACACCCATGAGCTCATACTTGTCTTGATTATATGGGATCTGTACATTTAGTGCGTTGACGCACTTGGCTGGGTGCATAGACGCATTAGTGCGTCTTTCGCTTGCTGTTTTGTCCACTGCGTCGACGCTGCACGATGGAAGCGTTGACGCATTGGCTTAGTACCAAGGGCTTGAGCGTCTCGCCTATCGAGCTGAGTCGACACTGTCACCTGAAGCGATGACGCATTGGCTTGGTGCCAAGGGCTTGAGCGTCTCGCCTATGAAGCTGCGTCGACGCTGCACGATGGAAGCGTTGACGCATTGGCTTAGTACCAAGGGCTTGAGCGTCTTGCCTATCGAGCTGAGTCGACGCTGTCACCTGAAGTGTTGACGCATTGGCTTGGTGCCAAGGGCTTGAGCGTCTCGCCTATGAAGCTGAGTCGACGCTGTCACCTCAAGCGTTGACGCATTGGGTTGTTACCAAGATATTGTGTGTCTCGTCCAAGGAGCTGAGGTCACGCTACACAATGGAAGCGTCGACGCCTTGAGTTTTTGACCCAAGGTTCTTTTGATCAACCACCCAGCAGAAGCGTCAACGCTGTCAACTGATGCGTTGACGCATTAGTGTGTTTTGTTAAGGCACCTATTCTCCTTATATCCATTGCGTTAACGCCTTGGCTTTAGTGCGTTGACGTGCTCTTCTGTCCTTTCATAAGTCCCGTGCAATCTGTGTGAGCAATTTATGACTTGAATATTTCTGAGACTGACTGAATGTTCTCTAAAACCTTACAGGGACTTAAAGACAAAATGGAACTTTATTCCAATTATGTGAGCACGTGATTCGACGGAATAATCATCTAACACGTGGCTCGGTTCATCTGGAAGCATGTCTTCACGCGTGTCTCCCAAAACCCTCACTCTCTCGTGAGGTTGGATATATATATATGAAGGTTTCTGCTCCTGAAAAGCTGCCGAAGCCACAAGGAAAAGGGTGAGGCCAGAGCGAGAGGAAGGAGAGGAGAAGCCATCCTGATCCATTCATTGAGCGTACCTGGAAGAGAGAGAGTGATGAAGGAGAGGATGGTTTTCTGCTATGTTTTGTCTATGCTTCTTTAAGAAGCTACATTGTTTCTCCATTCGATTGTCTTCGATATTTCTTTATGTTTTCAGTTGTTTGTTCTTAAATTCCGATACTCTGTTTTATCGTTCCCTCTAGGTGTAGAGGAAGAGAGGTGGATCCTCTGGGTTGCATTGTGATTCCCTATGAATCAGATCAGAGGAAGGGAGGTGGTCTCCAGGGGTTGCTGTGTTCAGATAGTGAGGAGGCTATCTAGGTTGTTCCCTCCGGCTGTGGAGGAAGAGAGATAGTGTCTCTGAATTGCAGTGAGGGTGAGTCACTGCTGGGTTCCCTCTTGTCTAAGAGGAAGGGAGAGTTATCTTCGGGTCAGGTCTTGGGGTGTGAGACCTGGGTGCAAGCTGTGTGTTCATCTTCTGTAGGGATTTCGATCCCCAAGCTATGGATCAACGTGTTGTAGACAGACTGAGTCTGCGGTTCTTTCTTGTGAAAGGAAGCCTCACTCGGCCTTGAGTGAGGGATGGACGTAAGTCTGCAGGTTGCAGACTGAACCATCTAAATCTCCTGTTCTCCGTGGTATGGTTGTGTGCATCTATCTTCCTTATGATTTTCTCTGGCTTCATTAAGTAAATGTGAATGTTGATGATTGAAATCTTGGTCTGACTGCTCGCTAGGTGGTTGTGCATATGTGCTGATGACATTTTGAGTCATTTATATTCTACGCTCGTGAATTACGTTATATTGGTTAAGGGTCCTGACTCGACTCAGTCAAATATTTTTTTAAAATGGTGATCTATTCATCCCCTCCCCTTCTAGCTCACCGTCCTCCTATGTAACAAGGTGAACAACGCAGCACTCTGGAAAAATATGAATAACTTGATATCCATGGATAACTGACCAATAGAGTAGAAGAAGAAAATGTAGGGATTTAAAAATGGAACAACTTTGGTGAAGGACACTTATTGAATAAAGTAACAGAAGGGGATGAAAAAGGACCATTTTTCAAGACTGCACAGCGAAAGGGGCTGAATGCTTGAGGGAAGTCGACCTAAATGGGCCGTAAGTCGACTTGGAAGGCCGGAAGGTGATAAGATAGGCTCCAGGGCTCTAAGAAATCATGATCTCCGAAGTCCAAAAGATAGGGAACAATGAAATGGGCTCGATATCCATCCAAGGAAGGCTCCAAAACAATGGATAATTTGGGACATCAAAATTGATGAATAAGAGAAATGACGCAACTTGCGGGCTAAAAACAGGTGTCAACAGTGGGTTAAGGGGGTTGTTGATCCTTCATCTTTTACTTCATTTTTTTATTTCATTTCCTTCTTTTTCTTCATCTTTCTTCATTCATTCTTTTTTTGTTAGTTTGATTTATTTTACCTATATCAAATCCATAATAAGCAGCTCAATTCTTTTTTTGAAAGTCTAATAACCATTGAGCTGCTATGTCAAATCCATAATAAGCAGCTCAATTCTTTTTGATTCTTTCTTTTATTTCTTCTTTGTATATAGGTAAAATGTGCATATATATGTTTGTGTGTGTGTGTGTGTGTGTGTGTGTGTGTGTGTGTGTGTGTGTGTGTGTGTGTGTGTGTGTGTGTGTGTGTGTGTGTGTGTGTGTGTGTGTGTGTGTGTGTGTGTGTGAAACGAGGCAGAAGAAGTCTACTGGCTCCGAAATGTCAGCATACCCCTGCCTAGTGACAGACTTCTGCTTGGGTGCAGGCCTACTCTTATTCTCTATCTTCATCTTTTTGTTTATTTTCCTTTGTCTTTCTTATCTATTCCTCTTAGATCTACTACCATTATTATGCTCTTAAAGGCATAAGACATTCGTGAAATAGAGCAAGTTGTTTGGGGCTCAGACCAACTATCCTGGCCTTCAGTGGGTCGACGTAGCCTGCTTACTGTGTCCACTAACCCAATCGGTCAGTCAACCAAACACATAGTTCGATCGACCGAAGCCATAAGTAAGTCGACTTGTTGCTCGGGCAAGTCTACTTGCCCCATAGCAGTAAGCTGATAATTTTTTTTGTTCCTTCCCTAAAGATGGTATGCAGTGCTATAAAATGCATGAATGTGTAATCTTACTTATCAATGATGCTATATCCTTGGGTGAAGTATCTGTGCGAGGTGATTTCTAGTACGAGGGTGGAGTTATGTACTCGCGCATAGTGGGAGTATCCAGCTGGGCGTAACCCAATCTTCCATAACCCACTATTTGATATACCAGGAAAATCATGGCATTTAAGCATCCACAGGTCAGCTTACGCATGGGGTTTGATTCACACTCATGATGCATGTATGATTCAATATGAGTAAGGAAAATGTGAGTGATGTGCTCAATGTTGGAGAATGAATGAAGGAGCAAACTTGGGTATGCTGATGAAATGTCAGTAAGGATTCTTATGTGGTTTCTTCATGCGCATGCGGTGTTTGGTTTTATTCCCAGAAGAGATTGCCACTAGACATTAGTCAAACTCAAGGGGAGTCGAATTGTGGGTCGACCCCTGTGCAGGTCTGCTGCATAGAAATTGCAAACATCACCAACAAAAAGGGGGGGTCGACCCCTGAAGTCGACTCCTAGTTGTAGCAGACCCCAATTCGGCCCAAGTTTAAAAATCTCATACATATATATATGTTCATATATATCTATAAGCATGCCTTCATATGATTATTGATGTTTTTTTATTTACTTCATTTGTGGAGTTCTTTTCTTCTTCTTTCACTTCCGTTTCATCTCTTTTATCTGCCCTTTGATGGCCGTCAGCGAAATCATCTTTAAATTATCTTTCTCATTATCCTTATTACATATCTTTTAGTATCATTTCTTCTATTCTATTTACTTCTTATTACTGGCTTTTTGCAAGTCCAAATGCCTAATGAAAATTCAGCAACATCTCCCCTAGACCAGGAGTGCTTGGAGGGAAAAATAGAGACTCGCCCATAGAGGGATCCAAGACGGTCTTAGCAACTACAGGGTAAGCCGAAAGTGGCGACCCTATGACCCGGATTGGGAACGGAAGCCTCGAGGACTAGCCTAAAAAGGGGTTCTGATTACCCATGGGTTGCCACAGTCTCAATTCTAAGATGTGGACTTATATTGTTTGCCAATCACATGGCCATTGATGTTCACCCTTTTAAAAGGGGAATCCTCCGGGGACCATTCTATGAGGAAGCAAGTCCCCAGGGACCTAAGGGTGGTCAGAAAACCTGAAGATTATGAAAACGCTCGATTGGAGAAATGAGCATAGAATTGGATCAAAACATTATAGAATCGCTTATACGGAGAAATGTACCCCTTCCCAAATGGCGGGTCCATATTTACGAAGACTATTGGCAAAACGTATTATCACCCCAGGGCATGAGATCACGAATCATGATGAGAGAGTTAGAAAATCCGTGTCCCAGACGGGGGCATGAGACTATGATGTTCAATATATCAATATACTGGATGTTATTGAGATACATAGCTAGGACAAGGATATGACTCTATTGCTGACCCATGGAAAATGAAAGTTAGATGTTGATTGCAATGCAGAACGTATGGATGAAGCCTGCCAATAACTCTTGCAGAAGGAGGATGTAACAAGTATGCACATACAGGGTTCTCAAAGGTAGAATTCTCCCGAGCACTCGAGCAAGCAGAAGGGTGCTTCTATATGTGATTGGCATAAAGACTGAAATGATCAGTATAAATTGGGTAGCAGAGTTCTAACGGATTGGGGTTGACTAAAGGGGAATGCAAATTTGGGCAAATCTGGGGCAGTGCCACAGCCCCCACACCCATGAGCGTGGGTGAGAGAGCAAACGACCAACTCCACAAGATCTCTACACTAAACACAGAGAGCATGCATAGTAAATGCTTAGGGAACATACACATCAGATACACGATGACAACCTAGACCCGTCTGGGGCATCAGAGAAGGGGCCTGTGGGGCTAATATTGCCCATGAGGGTGCTGATCCATCTTGAGGACTGGAGTGCCACACTGAAACCAATCTTTCACGCTGGAGATCAGAATGAGGTCCAAATGGGGATCGTCATCAGGTAGATTATGAGGGCTACAACCAGAAATCCAATCCATTGTGACTGGATAGACTCTAAGTCTAAACCACTCTCCTAACAAAGCATTTTTCTCCCCCCCCCCCCCTCAGATCACTGAACCTCGGTGAATAAAGAAGGAAATAAAAGTAGCAAACAAAAATTGAGATATTAAGAAATGAGATTAACACCCTATCATCATAGATGAAGACATTCATTCAGGAAAGTAAACATTGTTTTCATTCATTTATTGAGCAAAGATACATCAATCCCAGACAAACATGTCTGGGAGGTGTCAATAAAAAAAGAAACAGAAGGAAAGAAAGAAATAGGGGTGGATGAGCATTGACTCCCTTTTCCCCCGGGGCTTCACCTCTCTATTTCTTCCTCCTTGCCTTCTTTGTCACACTCCGGTGGGGATGCAGATCTCTCTCTCTGGGGAGCAGGGTCGTTCAAGGATTAGCAACGGCCAGCCCTCTTTCATTTTTTGCTCTTCGTTCTTTTTTCTTCTCCCCCACTTTCCTTCGAAGGATTCATCCCATTTTTATATTCCTAGCCTAGGGGATATTTCATGGGTGATATTTCTTGCAAAATAAGTCTCTTCTAGAAGCTGGTCTCATCGTACAAAAGATTCCCAAATCATTGACCTTGGATCACGTGCCTTGACTGGGTCCCGTGCTGGAATGTATTTTTCGTCATTGAGGGTGCGTCGACGTAATCTGTGAGGTACGTCGACGTAGGTCGTGATCGCTTGGAAGGCTTATGTTCTTCCACTTCAAGTGCGTCGACGCAATTGGTGATGTGCGTCGACGCAGCCTGTTGGTCACCTTGACAAGCAGCTCTATTCTTTAAGTGTGCAGCGATGCAACTTGTGAGGTACGTCGACATAGCTTGTCCTTTGCGCGGGCTGGACTGCGGGCCACAACATGCATGCATCGACATGCCCGGTGATGCGCGTCGACACACTTAAACATCCAGTAGCCTTTTTTGCTCGAATGGCACTGTGGGGTCGACACACTCTCCTTTTCTTCTGCAGTTTCCCTTGTTCGGCTTCTTGACGCCAAATTTTAAGCTTCAACAAATGCCCACCACCCATGGGTGGCGCAAACGAGGGAAGAGTGCATGGGGCCCACGGGTGTAGACTTCTTCATCACATTACTTCCCTTTTCACACTAGTAGGCCATCAATCTGGTGTAAGCATATAGGGAAGCGCTCACGTCTTCAACGAAGGGATGAGTGGATCACTCCACCACAGTGAGCAAAAAAATCGAGGTTTAATCATTGGCAGGGATCAATGTCAAAGCAATGGAAAAGGGTTTTCTATATAGGATCAGATGGAAGGCATGTAGTGGTGAATTGGGGTGGACCCCGGTGGGACTAGGGGTTAGCGTCGAATTAGAATAGACAGCTTATCATCGGTTTAGAAGAAAGGCCTGGGCCGAAGGTTATATTCATTGATCCTGACAGAAAGTCAAGTACCAATCCAGATGATATCATCGACATTGGGTGTATGTCAGCGTAAAGAATTAGTTTTATCTGGCTTAGGCGGAAGGCCTAGGCCATACGGTTGTATCGATTATCGCGGCAGGACTGGTGATAAGAAATGGCATCTTCAGCATTGGGTTTATGCCGATGCAAGGAATTAGTTTTATTTGACTTTAGACAGAAGGTCTAGGCCATACTCTTTGGCTGAGACTGAAAAGGCCATGGGCATCGAGTGAATGGTATTGTCACGCCCCGAGATTATGCAGTGAAAACAATCGGAAATGTGAACAGTCGATTAATACGCCTCGAGCAAGCAATATAATCAGAGCGCAAGAAAATCACATAAAAGTAATTGCACAAGTGATTCACTAAAAACCCTCATCTTTATTTCTTTATCAAATAATCTCAAAGTACATAAGATCTTTGACTCTCTTTACTAGACTCAATAAAATAAAGATTACATCATGACCCGACTAGACACTTGATAACTAAGGCTTCTCTCGTTCATATGTCCTTCAATCGCTCTCGGACCCGTTACATGTATAATCCGAATCCGATTCACTTGCACTTCCTAAAACATTGATGATGCGGGACGGACACGGGAGACGACACTATATGGTGCCACCCTCGGACTCTAGATGAAGACACGACCAGCAACACACACCAGGGAGACACTAAGCCTGACACTACGAGCTCCTAGTGGCGAAACGTCGCTAACAGAAGTGGAAGCTCACTCGTCATCCCAAGCGAGGGAAAGCGCGGACCGTGCGCGGTTAAGGAACCGGCGGAGGTCAAGGGTAGTCCGACTCAACTTCCGGACTCAGATCGAGTCACGGGACGGGTCACTCTCACTGTCACAGCGGTGACATGGACACACGGGCTAGTACCTACACTCTCGGTAGCGGCCTAAGACCGTATACTAGCTAAGCAATGTAACGCCAAGGAGTTAAGACCTTTACCTCCACGCACCCGGCGTGGCGAAGACAACCCCGGCCGAATCACGGACTCCCGGTTAAACAATATCACAGCAATACAAAGATTTGACCCACTCCACACAGGGAGGTAAAAGGTCACATGTGGAGCCCAGGAATCACGCAACTCGGGTTGACGGGAAGCATCTTGATGTCTCCCGGCGGTGCCGAACTCCGCGTTTTCGTGCTTTCTAAACGGCGAGTTCTGCCGGCCCGCGGGGCCCACGGATGGCGCTGTCCTCCGGATCTGCAGGGGTGGGACCCACTATGATGGGGACCCCTGGTGGCGCGCCTCCACGGACGGCAGTCGGCCGGGAACACCGATCGGGGGTCGATCGGTCCCGATTCCCAAGGCTTGAAGTTGCTGCCCACGGAGTTTGGTTGCTGTTTTCAGGCACGCGCTCCGGCGAAAACGGCAGCTGCGGTCAGCCCCGTCGCCGGAATGTGACGAAACCAGCGCCTTTGGAAAGAGTATTCAAAATCCTTCAATCTAGGGCCAGTGGACTCTTCTGAACCTGGGCGGACCTGGGCTTTAACAATTTTCCAATCCTCTCCTCCACAGCTCCCGAAATATCAGATCAGCACATCAGTTTCATGTAAATGGCTGTTGACTGCCTACTTAAAGTTGGATTCAGTCTTCGAGCTCTTCTTCAAAGTTGTAGGGTATCAAACCACGGAATTGGGACTATTTTTGGAATTTGAGTTGGAGTGGTGGTGATTTACTATGAATTGTGGGGTGACTGGTGGTCGGATCTGGGAACAGGAGGACAGAACTGTAGATGGGACAGAGAACGATTTTTAGAAAATATGAGATGGGTGAATGAAAAATTAAGAAAAATTTTGAATGAAGGGGTGGATGAATGGAACCCCCAGTAAAAGTGGACGAACCAACAGAAATGAAAAGGTGGACCTAAGACATGAAACTCAGGGCGGGGATGAATCTAGACAGAACTCTGGCAGAACCGAAATGGAAGAGTGGACAAAAATCAAAAAATATGAAACGAGATCTGAATGGCAAACCAAAATTTGTGGGATGTCCTTGACACCTCTGGAACATCCACTAAAATCCCCAGATCTATCTGAGCTCGGGGCTGAGATATGAAATTCGTGGAAGCTTCTGTGGTACTGCGCAGGCAGAACTCCGTTGATGGCGATGGCGGTGCGATGGCGGCTCGTGGCGGCGGCGGCGATCGTCGGAACCGATACACGAGGCGTCACATGTAGCAACCCTAATAAATGAATAATTGAAATGAATTAAAACATATATATTACAGAAGTAATATATAAAAGGAATAGGGTTAATTGGACGAAATAAAACAAAATTAAAAATAACGCCTCTTATTAAGGCGTTAATTTATAAAGAAACGCCTCTATCCATGGCGTGACTAAAGAAAGGACGCCCACACATGCGGTCGTCAGTTCTCATGCGACCAAATGGGTAAGTAAAAGAAACGCCCCTATCTTGGGCGTGTTTTAAAACACGAAACGCCCTTTTTCAAGGCGCTTTTTAAGAAACGCCCTAAAGTAAGGCGTCAATTAAATAATACACGCCCTGACCAAAGTCGTTAATTCCATTCGGAACCGTTCGAACCCAGAACTTATCCAGGGTAAGTGATAACTATGAGAAAGAGTTCGAATGTGGTAATAACTCAATCTTGGAAATATTACTTTCAATCAAACACTACTTTTGTTAGGACTCCTAAACCCTATAAATAGTCTTGATCGAACGAACCCTAAACCCATTTGATCGAACGTCTGCTGCTAGGTACGTGAAGAACAAACTGTTCTTCTTATTTTCTTTTGTTTTCTTTTTTTTTCTTGCTTCAGATTATGTGAAGAATAATTATTTTCTTCTTGTCCAGGAAACTCTGCTGCTGCCGAAGAATAGGTAATATTCTTCTATCTTCTTAAAACATCGATTACAACTATGAAGAATATTAACATCTTCATATTTACTTCTTTTCTCTTCCTCTACAGGTTCTGTAGCGTGAAGATCTCTGAAGAACGATTGTTCTTCTCCTTGTTGTTGCTGCCACTGTTCGTAAGTCGCAGTAGAAGCCTCTTCATCAAAGCCATCATCTTCTGCTAGCCAAAAACCCCTCACGGTCATCTCCAAATCAACTCTTAAAGGTAGGTTTTCTCAAGTTACTGTAGCCCAAATGAAATTAATGCAAGATATATATATATATAAGCATGTCATGCATATGATTATTATAGTTTTCATGCGTTTTCTGAAATATTTTGAAAGAGACGCCCCTGTCAAGGGCGCTAATTTACAAGACACGACCATGTCCAGGTCGTCAATTTAATATTTGACGCCCTGTACACAGGCGTTAATTTCATATAAATCTTCAGAACGGATTATCCATGCAATTACATGAAATCAATCAATAATTGTTAACGGTTAAAAGTCAATAAGCATGAAACATCAAATCTAAAATACTGCATCTGATTTCCTGCCAATTTCCTGTCATGACTATATGATTGTTATCATTGATTATCGTGCAACTCTTGCTTTCCCAGTATCTCTTGAATTCACGACCTAGACTAGGTCGTTTTCCATATGTAAACGCCCCATCATAGGGCGTGAATTAAAAATAAACGCCCCTTACTAGGGCGCGTATCTTTTAAAATCCTGGAATATATATTTTGTGAAAATAAGAATTTAATGATTAACGCCCCTGACAAGGGCGCGTTTTTGATAATTTCTGAAAATAAATATGTTCTGAAAAATATTGTAAATAAAAAGACGCCTGCTACTGTAGTCGTCAACTCTTGAAGAAACGCCCCTGCCGAAGGCGCTTTTTAAATAAATTATTGAATTATTGAAAATTCTGCAAAATGGACCATGTGTAAACGCCCTTCTGTTAGGCGTTAATTACTTGAGAAACGACTTGACCTAAGTCGTTATTTTACTGTAAACTGATTTTTCCTCTGACTTGCTAACCGATGGTTTATATATTATACATATATATATATATATCGGCACTATTCTCCACTCCGTGAGTATAGTCCCACTTTTCACGGCGTTTTATCGATCACACTCAATTCTCATTGACATACAAGCTCTCCTTTGGACATTCCGTTCCTTGGGACTAGCGAGTTAGTCATAGAGACCTCCGTAAGACTCCTCGTAGCCTTGGATTCCCTCAAGGCCGACTGAGCTGGTTGTACCCTAAAAACCCATTACACGATCCTTGCCATGTCAATCTAAAGAAACATGGTATACCGGCCCTTATGATTATACAAAGAGTATATCATAAGAAATTCTTAATGGGATGATGATATCATGCCATATCATGTCGTTCTTGTAAACCTCAATTCTATGATAAGAATGGGGGTATCTTACCTTTGATATACTGTTCATGTGGACCTCAATTCTATATAAAGAATGTCCATATTGATTTGTCATGGTACCTCAGTTAAGGGAACCATAATCTACCTAGTTTTATCGACATCGTGATTATACCGTTATTATCGCCATTCTATGTCCTTTGTCATATTTTGGACTCTATTCTATCAAAGTTGTCATACGTGTCTACAAGCTTGATTATTGAAATTCTATATTGGCTATATAAACAAGAGTGGATGTCAAAACACATGATAAATGCCTGCGCATATAGGGCCCGATCTGGTCCTGGGAGGAGCACCCGAAAGTACTTGTGCCCATGGGAGTTAAAATGATAAGGTATCTGGCATTATACCGAGTACTTGACTTGCTTGATTGGACATTCCACACACATCTTGTACTTGAATCGTACTTGACTTTACATGAAATGCGTGGCCCGAAAGAGGGTAATTTACTTGCTTGATACATGATAGCCAAAGTTCTTGACATGACTCGATAATGGTACTTGCTTGAATATCTTGAATAACTTGTATCTTGTTCATGAAAGTTCATCTTATTTCTTTGATATTACATTCTCTCTGTCTTGTCGTTTCATGCGAGCATGCATAGCTTTATTACATCCATGAAAATGTAATTACTTAAACCACTTGCTAGTACTTGAGATATAATTTCCTACTGAGCGTTCGCTCATTCCGTTCGTCCCTTTTTACTTTTCAGGTAAGTCCGACGACGATGGAAGTCAATCGGATGGGAATGGTCAAGAGTGAAAGTGATAGAGCTTCTACAAGTGTCGTCTAGTCTTTTCCATAGTTTCTTGAGTCAAATATGTATTCTTTTCCTTTTTATTTAACAGAGTATTGGATTTGTAATAGTCTATCCATTATGAAATAAAGGATTGGGTTATCTTACTATTTTGCGCATCTCTGTCTTCGTGTCGAATACACGACCACTCTGATTGACATGATTGATATAGACACGTCGCGCATCTCCGGGTATCTTCCGCGCTCGGGGCGTGACAGTCTTTGTTGTATCAGAGCCTAAGGTATTCAATTCCTAGGAAACCCAAGTCCAAGGATAGGTTTCAAAACCTTTTACCAAGTGAGAGTGGGTAGAACCAAGGGTTAAATGATCAATGAGTCCTTTATAGGATCATAGTGATATAATACTAACATAGCTATTGTAATTGTAGGATAATGGCTGCCGAACGTGCTCAATGGCGCAACATGCAGCGTACCCTTCAAGGGATGACCCAAGTGCTACAACAGGTAGCACAAGGTGGTGCTCCACGAGCTGGAAGCTTACACCAAGCATTCAAGAATATGAATCCCCCGAAGTTCATGGGATCGACCGATCCAGACGATGCCGAGCATTGGGTTCGGGAGATTGAACGTATATTCCGTGTCATGCAATGCACGGATCAGGACAAAGTCTTATTAGCTACTTTCCAGTTAGAAAAGGATGCTAGATGCTGGTGGGAGTCGATTGAAGCTACTATTGACCCAACTCAAGTTACATGGGGTGAATTCGTTGAATATTTCAACGCCAAATATTTCTCTGATAGGGTCCAGGAAAAGAAGGCCGCCGAATTTGCCGCATTAAAGCAAAGATCTTTATCGGTGGCTGATTATGAAGCACAGTTCTCTAGACTGTCTAGATATGCTAAGCATTTAATTGGCACGGAAAAGATGAAAGCCCGTAGATTTCTTAATGGGCTTAGGCCCCACTACATTACTCAACTGGCGCCTATGGATATTCAAGTTTATACTGAAATAGTGCGCCGAGCTCAGTTGCTTGAAGATGCCACGGAACTATCTTATAGGATCCGTGGGAAAGACAAAAAGGAGCAAGTCACAAGTTCGGGTTCTTTTAAACCCAACTTTAAGAAGAGGCCCAATAATGGAGGTTCTTCCTCTCAAGATCAGAAGTACAAGAAATCCAAGCCTTTCTCTATCACCACTACCCCTTCAAACGTAGTATGCAAGCATTGTGACAAGGCTGGTCACAAAACAGAAGAATGCTGGAGGAAATTAGGAGCATGTCTCCGTTGTGGGAGTCGTGAACATCGGATTCCCGATTGTCCATTAATGAATGACCAAGACGGTGAGGGTAAACGCCCAGTGACAAGGAACGCGCGTCTTCATGCAATCCAAGAGACCGAACCAGAAGAAGAAGGCGGATTGGTGGAAGGTACATTAAAAATTTGTTCCAAATATGCACATGTCTTATTTGATTCGGGTGCATCGCATTCCATTATTTCCAAGAAGTTTGCTGACCCATTACCTCTAGAACCAGAATGGATGAAAATAGTGTTGTCTACTCCTCTCGGAAACGAGACGGATATCACGCATCATTACCAAAACTGTGAGGTGTTGGTTCGAGGAAAGAATTTTCCTATTGATCTTATCTGCTTAGATCTAAAGGAATATGATGTTATACTAGGAGCAGATTGGTTATCTAAGTACCAGGCAACGGTTGATTGCCGTAATAGCAAGATTGTTTTCAAAGAATTTCCAGAACTGACTTATACTAGTCCTAAGAGTCGAAGCAAATCCCCTCTTATTTCGGCTCTTCGAGCAAGCAAGCTCGTCAAGAAAGGATGTGTATCCTTCCTTGCTTTTGTCACTATTAAAGAAGCTAAGGAAACCAAGATAGAAGACGTTCAAGTAGTACGAGAATTCGCAGACGTATTTCCGGAAGAATTGCCGGGATTACCCCCGCAAAGAGATGTGGCCTTTACCATCGACTTAGTCCCTGGTGCTGGTCCTGTTTCAAAGGCACC
Organism: Amorphophallus konjac; assembly: GCA_022559845.1. NCBI lineage: Eukaryota > Viridiplantae > Streptophyta > Magnoliopsida > Alismatales > Araceae > Amorphophallus > Amorphophallus konjac. The sequence goes on from CM040124.1 coordinate 143,241,737, forward strand.
ATATAGAATGTCCCCTGCTGAACTCAAGGAGTTGAAGGAGCAGTTGATGGAACTAATCCGAAAAGGGTTTATTAGACCAAGTACTTCCCCGTGGGGAGCACCAGTCTTATTTGTAAAGAAGAAGGATGGATCCATGAGATTGTGTATCGACTATCGACAGTTGAATCATCTTACTATCAAGAACAAGTATCCACTGCCGAGAATCGATGAATTATTTGATCAGATTTCAGGATCCAAATATTTCTCCAAGATTGATCTCAGGTCGGGATATCATCAATTAAGGATCAAGGATGATGACATTCACAAGACCGCATTCAGAAGCAGGTATGGCCATTACGAATTTGTTGTTATGCCTTTTGGACTAACAAATGCCCCTGCTGCCTTTATGCAGTTAATGAATAGCATATTCAGGCCTTACTTTGATCAATTCATAGTAATCTTCATTGATGATATATTGATATATTCTAAGACTAAGGAAGAACATGAAGAGCATTTGAGGATTGCATTGCAAGTCTTGAGGACAAATCAATTATATGCTAAACTCAGCAAATGCGAGTTCTGGCTTGAAGAAGTGGCTTTTCTCGGACATGTCATATCCAAGGACGGTTTATCTGTGGATCCGTCAAAAGTTGAAGCTGTGAGAAACTGGGAGAGACCCACTAATGCAAGCGAGATCAGAAGTTTCTTAGGTCTTGCAGGCTATTATCGACGATTCATTAAAGATTTCTCTAAGATCGCCGTGCCCCTTACAAGGTTAACTCGCAAGGAGATCCGATACGAATGGAGTGAGGAATGTGAAAGAAGTTTTTAAACTCTCAAGGATCATCTCACTACAGCTCCGGTCTTAGCCCTACCAATTGAAGGAGAGAAATTCGAGGTCTACACTGATGCTTCTGGCATTGGCCTCGGATGTGTTCTAATGCAACATGGGAAGGTCATAGCATACTCTTCACGTCAACTGAAGAAGCACGAGGAGAATTACCCCGTCCATGACTTGGAACTGGCCGCGGTAGTATTTGCCCTAAAGATATGGAGACACTATCTCTATGGGGTACAGTTTACTGTATACTCCGATCACAAAAGTCTCAAATATCTATTTTCACAAAAGGAGCTGAACATGAGACAAAGACGTTGGCTAGAATATCTCAAGGACTTCGACTTCAGTATACAATACCATCCCGGAAAGGGTAATTATGTGGCTGATGCCCTTAGTCGAAAGCCGAGAGCAAGGATAGCAAATTGTATGATACAAGAATGGAGGTTACTTAAACAATTCTCCGAGCTCAATATAAGCTTGGACACGGAATCCAAATTTGTCACACTATCCCATGTAAGCATACAGTCAGATTTGTTATCTGAGATACAAACACTTCAGGATGATGATCCTATGTTAATAGAAATCAAAGGCAGATTAGAAGGACAATCTGATTTTCAACTAACTTCTGATGGAAGATTATCGTTCAAAGATAGAACTTGTATACCCGATTGTCCGGAATTAAAGAAGAAGATCTTAGATGAAGCTCACAGATCAAGATACACTATTCATCCTGGATCAACTAAAATGTACCAAGATGTAAAGAGGAACTTTTGGTGGCCCAATATGAAAAGAGAAATAGCGGACTATGTATCACGCTGTCTCACATGCCAACAGGTCAAGGCGGAACACCAAAAGCCTGCGGGAAAACTACATCCTCTAGATGTTCCTAAGTGGAAATGGGAGGATATTGGTATGGACTTCATCATGGGTTTGTCTAAATCTAAAGGAGGACATGATGGAATCTGGGTTATCATTGACCGATTGACTAAATCGGCACATTTCTTGCCAATCAAAAGCCGATGGTCGATTGATGTGCTAGCTGCACTATACATTAAAGAAATAGTCAGGATACATGGAATTCCTGTCTCAATCGTGTCTGATAGAGATCCCCGTTTTACTTCTCATTTTTGGAAGGGATTACAACATTCGTTGGGGACAAGGCTCAACTTTAGTACTGCTTTTCACCCACAAACGGATGGTCAGACCGAGCGAACTAATCAAGTTGTTGAAGATATGCTGAGAGCATGCATTATTGACTTTGGAGGAAGCTGGCATGACCACTTACCTTTAGTTGAATTTGCATATAATAATAGCTACCAAGCTAGTATCCAAATGGCACCTTTCGAAGCCTTATACGGAAGGAGTTGCCGATCTCCCATATGTTGGAACGAAGTTGGAGAGAAACAACTATTAGGTCCAGACATGGTAAGGGATACAACTGAGAAGATACAGGTAATCAGAGAAAGATTACAAGTTGCTCAGACCAGACAAAAGACTTATGCAGATACAAGAAGAAGAGATCTTGAATTCCAAATCGGAGATCATGTATTTCTTAAAATATCCCCTGGACGTGGCATACGAAGATTTGGTGTTAAGGGCGAGCTTACGCCAAGATTCATCGGACCATTTGAGATACTCGAAAGAGTTGGCGAGGTTGCTTATCGCATCGCGTTGCCTCCTCAGTTGTCCGAGGTACACAATGTATTTCACATATCTATGTTGAAGAAGTATGTGCACGATCCGTCACATATTATTGAGCATGGAGATCTGGTGATCCAGAAAGATCTCACATATGAACAGAGGCCCTTGAAGATATTAGATCGAGAAATACGAGCTCTAAGGAATAAGGTTATTCCCATGATCAAGGTGCAATGGAATAAGAATCCTGAACGCGAAGCGACATGGGAGACCGAGGAATCTATGAAGAAACGATTTCCCGAGTTATTCTAAGAGGTATATGTCCTACACTCTCCGCGTGTATAATTATATATATATTGAATTTGGGGACCAAATTCTTTTAAGTGGGGGAGGGTGTAGCAACCCTAATAAATGAATAATTGAAATGAATTAAAACATATATATTACAGAAGTAATATATAAAAGGAATAGGGTTAATTGGACGAAATAAAACAAAATTAAAAATAACGCCTCTTATTAAGGCGTTAATTTATAAAGAAACGCCTCTATCCATGGCGTGACTAAAGAAAGGACGCCCACACATGCGGTCGTCAGTTCTCATGCGACCAAATGGGTAAGTAAAAGAAACGCCCCTATCTTGGGCGTGTTTTAAAACACGAAACGCCCTTTTTCAAGGCGCTTTTTAAGAAACGCCCTAAAGTAAGGCGTCAATTAAATAATACACGCCCTGACCAAAGTCGTTAATTCCATTCGGAACCGTTCGAACCCAGAACTTATCCAGGGTAAGTGATAACTATGAGAAAGAGTTCGAATGTGGTAATAACTCAATCTTGGAAATATTACTTTCAATCAAACACTACTTTTGTTAGGACTCCTAAACCCTATAAATAGTCTTGATCGAACGAACCCTAAACCCATTTGATCGAACGTCTGCTGCTAGGTACGTGAAGAACAAACTGTTCTTCTTATTTTCTTTTGTTTTCTTTTTTTTTCTTGCTTCAGATTATGTGAAGAATAATTATTTTCTTCTTGTCCAGGAAACTCTGCTGCTGCCGAAGAATAGGTAATATTCTTCTATCTTCTTAAAACATCGATTACAACTATGAAGAATATTAACATCTTCATATTTACTTCTTTTCTCTTCCTCTACAGGTTCTGTAGCGTGAAGATCTCTGAAGAACGATTGTTCTTCTCCTTGTTGTTGCTGCCACTGTTCGTAAGTCGTAGTAGAAGCCTCTTCATCAAAGCCATCATCTTCTGCTAGCCAAAAACCCCTCACGGTCATCTCCAAATCAACTCTTAAAGGTAGGTTTTCTCAAGTTACTGTAGCCCAAATGAAATCAATGCAAGATATATATATATATAAGCATGTCATGCATATGATTATTATAGTTTTCATGCGTTTTCTGAAATATTTTGAAAGAGACGCCCCTGTCAAGGGCGCTAATTTACAAGACACGACCATGTCCAGCTCGTCAATTTAATATTTGACGCCCTGTACACAGGCGTTAATTTCATGTAAATCTTCAGAACGGATTATCCATGCAATTACATGAAATCAATCAATAATTGTTAACGGTTAAAAGTCAATAAGCATGAAACATCAAATCTAAAATACTGCATCTGATTTCCTGCCAATTTCCTGTCATGACTATATGATTGTTATCATTGATTATCGTGCAACTCTTGCTTTCCCAGTATCTCTTGAATTCACGACCTAGACTAGGTCGTTTTCCATATGTAAACGCCCCATCATAGGGCGTGAATTAAAAATAAACGCCCCTTACTAGGGCGCGTATCTTTTAAAATCCTGGAATATATATTTTGTGAAAATAAGAATTTAATGATTAACGCCCCTGACAAGGGCGCGTTTTTGATAATTTCTGAAAATAAATATGTTCTGAAAAATATTGTAAATAAAAAGACGCCTGCTACTGTAGTCGTCAACTCTTGAAGAAACGCCCCTGCCGAAGGCGCTTTTTAAATAAATTATTGAATTATTAAAAATTCTGCAAAATGGACCATGTGTAAACGCCCTTCTGTTAGGCGTTAATTACTTGAGAAACGACTTGACCTAAGTCGTTATTTTACTGTAAACTGATTTTTCCTCTGACTTGCTAACCGATGGTTTATATATTATACATATATATATATATATATATCGGCACTATTCTCCACTCCGTGAGTATAGTCCCACTTTTCACGGCGTTTTATCGATCACACTCAATTCTCATTGACATACAAGCTCTCCTTTGGACATTCCGTTCCTTGGGACTAGCGAGTTAGTCATAGAGACCTCCGTAAGACTCCTCGTAGCCTTGGATTCCCTCAAGGCCGACTGAGCTGGTTGTACCCTAAAAACCCATTACACGATCCTTGCCATGTCAATCTAAAGAAACATGGTATACCGGCCCTTATGATTATACAAAGAGTATATCATAAGAAATTCTTAATGGGATGATGATATCATGCCATATCATGTCGTTCTTGTAAACCTCAATTCTATGATAAGAATGGGGGTATCTTACCTTTGATATACTGTTCATGTGGACCTCAATTCTATATAAAGAATGTCCATATTGATTTGTCATGGTACCTCAGTTAAGGGAACCATAATCTACCTAGTTTTATCGACATCGTGATTATACCGTTATTATCGCCATTCTATGTCCTTTGTCATATTTTGGACTCTATTCTATCAAAGTTGTCATACGTGTCTACAAGCTTGATTATTGAAATTCTATATTGGCTATATAAACAAGAGTGGATGTCAAAACACATGATAAATGCCTGCGCATATAGGGCCCGATCTGGTCCTGGGAGGAGCACCCGAAAGTACTTGTGCCCATGGGAGTTAAAATGATAAGGTATCTGGCATTATACCGAGTACTTGACTTGCTTGATTGGACATTCCACACACATCTTGTACTTGAATCGTACTTGACTTTACATGAAATGCGTGGCCCGAAAGAGGGTAATTTACTTGCTTGATACATGATAGCCAAAGTTCTTGACATGACTCGATAATGGTACTTGCTTGAATATCTTGAATAACTTGTATCTTGTTCATGAAAGTTCATCTTATTTCTTTGATATTACATTCTCTCTGTCTTGTCGTTTCATGCGAGCATGCATAGCTTTATTGCATCCATGAAAATGTAATTACTTAAACCACTTGCTAGTACTTGAGATATAATTTCCTACTGAGCGTTCGCTCATTCCGTTCGTCCCTTTTTACTTTTCAGGTAAGTCCGACGACGATGGAAGTCAATCGGATGGGAATGGTCAAGAGTGAAAGTGATAGAGCTTCTACAAGTGTCGTCTAGTCTTTTCCATAGTTTCTTGAGTCAAATATGTATTCTTTTCCTTTTTATTTAACAGAGTATTGGATTTGTAATAGTCTATCCATTATGAAATAAAGGATTGTGTTATCTTACTATTTTGCGCATCTCTGTCTTCGTGTCGAATACACGACCACTCTGATTGACATGATTGATATAGACACGTCGCGCATCTCCGGGTATCTTCCGCGCTCGGGGCGTGACATCACACCTCAGAATGGAAGCCTTCACAGCTTCAAGGGGGAGAGGGAGGAGAGAGGAGGGGGGCGCACCAGCCCTTGCTCTTGAATTTGTTTGAATCAAATGGCATTAATTCCTCCAAAATGGAAAATACAAGTTTAAATAGGTTACATCTCACATCCATCCACAACCGTAGGATCTAGGGGTAGGAGATGAAGGGCTGGGATGGCATGTGACACACACACAAAAAATAAATTAAAAAATAAGGGGAGGGGGGCGGCCCTTGGACTAGGAGTAGAAGGTGGACTTGGTAGGTGGGGGTGGGTAGCCTCCTTGGACTTTTCAAGCCACTTGTCTCCCATGTGTCCTTTTACCATTCAAACTTCTAGATGCCTCCATTTGGCATGTTGACTGACCCCACGTGGGACCCTAGGCTGAGGTGGCCTAATGGGATGGGGCCTGGGGGGCCCGTGGGGCCCACGGGGTCCGAATTGCACATAAGCCCCTATTACAATCAAAATGGCAAACCGAATGCAATGAAATAAACACAAATTACACACACATAAAGTCTAACTAAATATAATAAATGGGGAGGCTCAAGGCGGAGTCTGCAGGCTGTCTCCGAGCCAGATGGATGCTGAGGTGGCTCGAGTCGTGCTCCGTGTGCGGTACCGGTGGCTCGGTGTATCGAGCCGCTCAACTGCTCGGGTGTCTGCACCAATTCTCCCCGGGTGGGAGAAACTCGACCCTGTCGAGTAAGGGTCTGCATCGCTCTTGTATCGCTCCAAAAGGTCTGGATCAATCCGCTGCAACTAGCCATGTGTGATCCATGTGTCCTCAGTAGCGGGCCGTCCTCTCCATCGCACTAGGTAGCGCGGGTAAGATCCACTCCTGGTAACTGTCACTTGCTCATCCAGTATACGATCTATATGCTCACGCTGCCGTGAAAAAGGGGCTGGAGGTGGAAGTGGACACTCAGGTGTGAGATCACTCTCAAGGGGAGGAGATGGCTCAAAAGGCTCACTAGGGATCACCGTTGGGTCCCTATATGCAACAAGATCCGATACATTGAAGGTAGAGCTTATACCATATTCCTCGGGCAGGTCCACAACATACGCATTGGATCCAACGCGTTTCAACACTCTAAAGGGATCGGCTCCGCGAGCTTGCAACTTCTTAACGGTTCCAGAGGGAAACCGTTCAGGTCTTACCTTGATCATGACGTACTCGCCCTCATGGAACTCTCGGTGGTGTCAGTGGGCAACGGCTAACTCCTTGTACCGTGCATTGCTGGCCTCAATGTGACGACGGATGTCGTCATGCAAACTCCTAACATGCCTAGCAAACGACTCGGCCGACTCCGACACTCTAGCATGGATAGGCATGGGGACTAGGTCAACGGGTTTCCTAGGCCTACGACCTGTGACAATCTCAAATGGACTCATGTCGGTAGACCTATTCATCGAATCATTGTATGCAAACTCAGCCATGGGTAAAATGAGATCCCAATCCCCAATGCGGTCCTTAACTAGACACCTCAAAATATCTCCCAGACTCCTATTGACCACCTCGGTCTGACCATCTGTCTGGGGATGATATGCAGTGGAAAACTTGAGGTGAGTACCCATCATATGCCATAGTGTCTTCCAAAAGTAGGAAGTGAATCTAACATCACAGTCAGACACTATAGTGCGAGGTAACCCGAACTTGCACACCACATGAGTAAGGAATAGGCGGGCTACCCTAGAAGCATCCGAAGTCTTCGAGCAAGGGATAAAGAGGGCCATCTTCGAGAAACGGTCAACCACCACATAGACCGAATCATGCTTCCAGGAGGTACGTGGCAGTCCCAAAACAAAGTCCATGCTAACATCCTGTCACGGGACATCAGGCACGGGAAGAGGCGTATAAAGGCCCGAGCTTTGCTTCTTCATCTTGGCCGTAGCACATGTACGGCACTAAGCCACGATGTTAGCGACATCGCACTTCAAGCTCGGCCAATAAAATCGATGCTCCACTGCCTCAATAGTCTTGTTCCGACCAAAGTGACCGGCTAGACCTCCCGCATGTAGTTCCCACACTAAGAAATCTCGAACCGAAGTTCAGGGAACACATAGCCTGCTACCTTGAAAGAGGTAACCCTCCTGAAGCACATACTCATCAAGGTCTCTCGAGGGTCCGGCCTGGAGGGTGGTAAAAATCTGACCGAAGTCAGGACAATCAACATAGGCCTCCTTCATCTTCTCTAACCCTATGACCTCGGCACTCATGGTGGTAAGCAAACATGCTCACCGACTCAAGGCATCAGCCACCTTGTTCTCCACTCCAGCCTTATGTTTCAGCACAAAGGTGAACTGCTGGAGATACTCGACCCAACGACTATGACGCGAGTTAAGCTTCTTTTGCGAATGGAGGTACCTCAATGCCTCGTGGTCGGAGTATAGGACAAACTCCTGATGTAAAAGATAGTGCCTCCAATGCCTAAGAGCCTGAACAACTGCGTAGAATTCTTTATCATACGTGGAATATCACAGTTTCGCATCATTCAGCTTCTCGCTGAAATATGCGATCGGGTGGGACTCCTGACTCAAAACTCCTCCAATTCCCACGCCCGACGCATCACAAGAGACCTCAAACACCTTCGAGAAATCAGGCAGTCGAAGGATAGGTGTTTGGGTCATGCGCTCCTTGATGTCCTTGAAGGCGGCAGATGCGGCCTTCGTCCATACAAATGTGCCCTTACGGATGCAATCCGTGATCGGGGCGGTGACAGAGCTAAATCCGCAGATAAAGCGACGATAGAACGTCGCAAGACCATGAAAGCTGCGGACATCATGAACCGTACGGGGTTCCGACCACTCAACAATGGCCCGGACCTTCTCTGGGTCAGGGGAGACTCCAGTACTAGACACAATGAAACCCAAGAAGGTAAGCTGAGGTGTCATGAAGGCACACTTCTGTGGGTTCGCAAACAACTGCTCTCGCCGAAGAAGTAGACAGACCTGCCGAAGGTGGTCTAAGTGGTCCCCTGTGGTGCGGCTATAGATAAGGATATCATCAAAATACACCACTACAAAGACTCCAATGAAAGGTCAAAGGACTTGAGTCATGAGCCGCATGAAAGTGCTAGGGGCATTGGTCAACCCAAAAGGCATGACCAACCACTCATATATACCGTCCTTGGTCTTAAATGCGGTCTTCCACTCATCACTTGGCCTAATCCTCACCTGATGGTAGCCACTCTTAAGATCGATCTTCGAAATGATAGTGGCACCTGCCATCATGTCTAGCATGTCATCCAGGCGGGGAATAGGGAACCTGTACTTCACGGTGATCTTGTTGATGGCACGACTATCAATACACATTCTCCACGTGCCATCCTTCTTCGGGGCGAGTAATGTGGGCACAGCACATGGACTCATGCTGTCCCGAACAGACCCTCTCTGCACTAACTCATCGACCTGCCGTTTAAGCTCGGCATGCTCCGTGGGACTCATGCGATAATGAGGAAGGTTGGGCATAGAAGAGCCCGGAACAAGGTCGATGGCATGCTGAATATCCCGCATAGGTGGGAGTCCCTCGGGAAGCTCATCGGGAAAGACATCAGCATACTCCTGCAGAATGGGAACAACCTCGGGTGGGAGCTCACCCTCGGAGTCCCGCTCCACCTCTCGGACCGTAATGGCAAACACCGGACAGCCCTGACTAAGCTCCTGCTCCATCTCCCGGGAGCTAATCATCATCAATCTCCTCGTCGAGGGCTCTCCTGGGCCAGAGGTAATGGTCATAGCCCGAGCTGGGGATGGGGTACTAGGCCCGGGGACGGAAGGCTTCGGAGTACTAGGGCCAGTAGGACCCCTGACTGATGGGCTCCTGGGCCGAACGGGTTGGAGGGTGACCCGCTGGCCAGCGTGGTCGAAGGTACAGGTGTTCGACCGGCCATGGCGCGTGGCATCCCGGTCAAATAACCACGGCCTACCAAGAATGATACTGCCCACTTCCATGGGGAGGACATCACACCAGATCTCGTCACGGTAGGAGTGGAGCTGCAGCGGGACCAAGCACCACAGCCTGACCGAAATGGAAGTGATATCCCCCCATGATACCTGATAGGGACAAGGATGGTCTACGGGTGTGAGACCAAGATGAGCGACAGCGTTCGTGGAGATTGCATTGATACAACTCCCGCTATCGATGACCACCTTGCAAATTTGCTTTCCCAGCCTACAGAATACCTGAAGGATAGTGGTCCAACGCCAGTCATCACTGACCTGTGGCTGGGTGAGGATACATCTGATGACCCCCACGTGGGTATCGTACGACTACTGAACATCCTGGGCCTCACCTCCCATCTCATAGTACTCGTCAGCTAACTCTTCATCTGCCTCATAGCTGACTAACTCGAGGCCCGTAGGGGTGGTATCCTCGGCCTGTGTGTCCCCAATGTGAAGAGATGGGCGGGTGGGACACTGGTTGGCGAAATGGCCAAACCCATTGCAGCGATAACACTGCTGCCGTGATCCACTAGGCTCCCCAATCATAGGTCCTTTACCTTTATCCTCACGACGGATAGGAGGCGTAGGCAACAAAGGATGTGCAGGAGGTACGGGTGCCGGTGGACGGGCTATGGGTGGGGCCGTAAGATGCTGGGGACGAGGAAGGTCCCTCGGGGGTGGAGGATGAGGCCTAGGAGCAAAGGGCTCGGGGCGAGCGGGCTCCTGAGGTCGTGCCATGGGGGCCCTCGGATACGTGCCAGATGAGCCACGGGACTCGACACTACGAAGGGGAAAGGAGCCCAACCGATGGGGTGACTCAAACTCGGCCTCAAACTGCTCCAATTCGAGAGCAATCTGATATGCCTGCTCCAAAGTGGTGGCATTGCGGCGAAAGAGTTCATATTGATAATTGGGCCGCAAACCTCTCCGAAAGTGGGATATCGTCATGGTGCTCTCTTCCGTGACCCCGCACCGCAAATAATACTCAGCGAACTCGGCGGTGTACTTGGTCACAGATCGGTTCCCTTGGGAGATGCTTTGCCACTTGTCTATGAGACGTTGGCGATATGAGGTGGGAAGGTACTTCTCCCTCAACTTGGTTTTCATATCATCCCAAGTACCAATCTGGGGTTGACGTCGCTGGTTGAGCAGGCTCTCCACATTGATCCAATAAGTTTGAGCCTGCCCTTGCAGCTTCGTCTTAGCGTATCAGACACTCCGGTGGTCCGTCATCTCAAACCACTCGAAGTATCGGTCCATGCCGGCCTCCCAATCTAAATACACCCGAGGGTCCAAGGACCCGCTAAAAGTGGGAGGGTCCGCACGCACACCCCTAAGAATGCGGTCGTCATCCTCGTCATCACGATTCCGTCGTTGATGATGATGACCGTTACCCCCATGATCATTTTCGGAGGCATAATCATCCACTATAGGCGCCTGTTGCCTCCCGACATCCTCCACCTGAGCCCTTGGCACAGCGGGTTGCTGCACCGGCTCTTGCTGCCCGTTCGTCGGCGTAGGTTGCGCCGCTACTGGGCCCCTCTCTAGGACGGCAATCCTCCCAACAAGGCCTTGAATGGACTGCTCCGAAACCCCGGCCCGATCCTCGAGGGCCTTCATCAGCCCTTCTAGACGCATCCCTATGCCATCCATACGCGTACTAAGACCATCCATACGCGTGTCTAAACGATCCATGATGGCCCGGAACATCTCGACCGTGGAAGACTCATCGGAACTACGGGCTCGGGACTCCGCCATAGGTGGTGGTGGCGAGTACTGGGTACCTCGACGGGTGGGCATGCAACTGACACACGACCTAGAAGACACCGACTAATGCAAACACTCACTAAATGATGCACTTAGACCTAAACCAATATCCGGTACATGGCGGAGTTAATCGATCCGAAGATCACTCCCGCAAGTATGCGACCTCCCGATAGGCGTAGCCTAACGTTCGGACAACACCTTTTAAGATACCGAATTATCAGGATGAAATGCAATTTTAAAACACTCTTTTTTTTTTTTTGAAATTAATGATGATCCTAGACTTGACTTAGACCTTGATGCATGCAAGACTTATGCAATGACTACCCTAGACTCGACTCACTCTGATACCAAACTGATGCGGGACGTACATGGGAGACGACAATATATGGTGCCACCCTCGGACTCTAGATGAAGACACGACCAGCAACACACACCAGGGAGGCACTAAGTCTGACACTACGAGCTCCTAGTGGTGAAACGTCGCTAACAGAAGTGGAAGCTAACTCGTCATCCCAAGCGAGGGAAAGCGCGGACCGTGCGCGGTTAAGGAACCGGCGGAGGTCAAGGGTAGTCCGACTCAACTTCCAGACTCGGATCGAGTCACGGGACGGGTCACTCTCACAGTGGTGACATGGACACACGGGCTAGTACCTACACTCTCGGCAGCGGCCTAAGACCGTATACTAGCTAAGCAATGTAACGCCAAGGAGTTAGGACCTTTACCTCCACGCACCCGGCGTGGCGAAGACAACCCCGGCCGAATCACGGACTCCCGGTTAAACAATATCACAGCAATACAAAGATTTGACCCACTCCACGCAGGGAGGTAAAAGGTCACATGTGGAGCCCGGGAATAACGCAACTCGGGTTGACGGGCAGCATCTTGATGTCGCTCGGCGGTGCCGAACTCCGCGTTTTCGTGCTTTCCGAACGGCGGCTTCTGCGGGCCCGCGGGGCCCACGGATGGCGCTGTCCTCCGGATCTGTGGGGTGGGACCCACTATGATGGGGACCCCTGGTGGCGCGCCTCCACGGACGGCGGTCGACCGGGAACACCGATCGGGGGTCGATCGGTCCCGATTCCCAAGTCTTGAAGTTGCTGCCCACGGAGTTTGGTTGCTGTTTTCAGGCATGCGCTCCGGCGAAAACGGCAGCTGCGGTCATCCCCGTCACCGGAATGTGACGAAACCAGCGCCTTTGGAAAGAGGATTCAAAATCCTTCAATCTAGGGCCAGTGGACTCTTCTGAACCTGGGCGGACCTGGGCTTTAACAATTTTCCAATCCTCTGCTCCGCAGCTCCTGAAATATCAGATCAGCACATCAGTTTCCTGTAAATGGCCGTTGACTGCCTACTTAAAGTTGGATTCAGTCTTTGAGCTCTTCTTCAAAGTTGTAGGGTATCAAACCACGGAACTGGGACTATTTTGGGAATTTGAGTTGGAGGTGGTGGTGATTTACTATGAATTGTGGGGTGACTGGTGGTCGGATCTAGGAACAGGAGGACAGAACTGTAGATGGGACAGAGAATGATTTTTAGAAAATATGAGATGGGTGAATGAAAAATTAAGAAAAATTTTGAATGAAGGGGTGGATGAATGGAACCCCCAGTAAAAGTGGACGAACCAACAGAAATCAAAAGGTGGACCTAAGACATAAAACTCAGGGTGGGGATGAATCTGGACAGAACTCTGGCATAACCGAAATGGAAGAGTGGACAAAAATCAAAAAATATGAAACGAGATCTGAATGGCAAACCAAAATTTGTGGGATGTCCTTGACACCTCTGGAACATCCACTAAAATCCCCAGATCTATCTGAGCTCGGGGAAGAGATATGAAATTCGTGGAAGCTTCTATGGTACTGCGCGGGTAGAACTCCGTTGATGGCGATGGCGGTGCGGTGGCGGCTCGTGGCGGCGGCGGCGATCGTCGGAACCGATACACGAGGTGTCACACCTCAGAATGGAAGCCTTCACAGCTTCAAGGGGGAGAGGGAGGAGAGAGGAGGGGGGCGCACCAGCCCTTGCTCTTGAATTTGTTTGAATCAAATGGCATTAATTCCTCCAAAATGGAAAATACAAGTTTAAATAGGTTACATCTCACATCCATCCACAACCGTAGGATCTAGGGGTAGGAGATGAAGGGCTGGGATGGCATGTGACACACACACAAAAAATAAATAAAAAAATAAGGGGAGGGGGGCGGCCCTTGGACTAGGAGTAGAAGGTGGACTTGGTAGGTGGGGGTGGGTAGCCTCCTTGGACTTTTCAAGCCACTTGTCCCCCATGTGTCCTTTTACCATTCAAACTTCTAGATGCCTCCATTTGGCATGTTGACTGACCCCACGTGGGACCCTAGGCTGAGGTGGCCCAATGGGATGGGGCCTGGGGGGCCCACGGGGTCCGAATTGCACATAAGCCCCTATTACAATCAAAATGGCAAACCGAATGCAATGAAATAAACACAAATTACACACACATAAAGTCTAACTAAATATAATAAATGGGGAGGCTCAAGGCGGAGTCTCCAGGCTGTCTCCGAGCCAGATGGATGCTGAGGTGGCTCGAGTCGTGCTCCGTGTGCGGTACCGGTGGCTCGGTGTATCGCGCCGCTCAACTGCTCGGGTGTCCGCACCAATTGAGAAAGTAGGTAATGAGCACACTTGCCCAGTAGGTATCTTCGTATCAACATGAAGGTAAATTTAAGTGATTAGCATTTTTGCTCTAGAGAATAAGATAAATCATGCAAATACGACGAAACACGTATATAACCAAGTAACAAGATACGATCAAATATGAGATATGAGAATATGATTTATCAGTCAAGAAAGTAAATTCGGCCTTTTCATGAACAAGAATGTAACAAGAATGTACTTTTCATAACCATGAAGGCTATGCACTAGAAAGTCAAGTAACAAGTAAGAAAGTACTCTTCACTTAGTAGCAAGTACTTCGTGAATTTACGTGGATCTTTATTCATGTCACGTGGATTTTCACTTATTTATAAAGAAAGTACTCCCAGCGTAATGCGACGTCAGTAGCATCATACCCCATGGTTTACAGTATGTTTTTGACAATCAACCGAGGGGACTAGCATAGAGCCCTTGAACAGAATCAGTGCTCGAACTGCATCTTCAAGTATAATTCAAGCTACTTCCACGATTATAACAATAATGTGGCCAATAATGTACAAATTCAACAATAATTCTATGATAAGGTAACCAAGGCAAGAACACTTCAAATAAGAGCAAGAGATTTCAAGGATGACTTAAAATGGATATCATGCTACTGTTGACACCCGTTTTATACCGATAATTTGACTCGTTTCTCTTACTCCCATTAGTTGATGCCTCGAGTTGTCCATCAGTCATTGGGCCATTTTTGTGACACGTCTTGGGCTCATTTTATAGGTCGTTTCCCTCCTTGGTGAAGTCCGTGGCGATTCAGGGCTTAATGGGCCTTGGCTTTGGTCATTTGAACGTTTCATAGCATAAACGGCCAAACCTCAGCCGTTCAGATGATGAGCGGTTGAATATGGATCGTTCATACATTTCGTTAATTTCTGAGGTCTTTTCTGAATATTCACCGACAGGCTGTGGTGCGGCCCTATTAGGACCGTTCAAACCAATGGACAGGCTTATTACAACCGCCTATACCTCAGAGTCCTACGCACACCCATTTCCTCAGATAATTATCCAATTATCCGAATTATCACCGACAGGGTGAAACGGTTGGCTATTGGCCGCTCTACACTAGAACGGTCTCACTAGAACCGTTCGCCTTTGAGGGTCCAACGGCGGGCGTTTCGGCCAGTTAGAGAGATAATTGGGTTGATTTTCTGATTATCCGAATTTCCACCGACAGCTTGGACGGTCTGAACCAGACCGCCCAAATGTTGCGCGGTCTATCGTAAGACCGCTCATCATGTCGGATGAGACTTTTTAACAGACTTTTGTCTCTTTTATTCATGGCATTATCCCCAGTTTGTTTTGATGATTTCTCCGTGGATAATTAGCCATTTTTGATGCCGTTTCGACTGGATAAGAGATTATGATAATATCTATGATTTATCTTTTATAATCTCAACCTGAAAATACCTAAAAACCCTAATTTCGAGGCTGGCTTTCTAGGCTATATAAATAGACCCTAGTGGCCGGACATCGAAAGGGGGGATTTTTTTTGGTCGACGGCGAAGCCCTGCCGCATTCCTGAGCGACCTAGCACCAAGGAGGGAGGCTCTCTACGTCCTTACGAGTCTCCTGTCCAGGGAGTAGTCCGTGTGTTGAGTCATAGTGTCGTCTCTCGATTTCTTCGTCGTCTGTTGCATGCATTGCTTTTCCCCCACGTCTTCCCTCGTTTTCATTTCCATGCACACATCCACCCATGCTTTTGTCACCCTAGGGGTTTAAAATCCCCCAGGTATTCCCCTTTTCATTAATTTGTGCTTAATCCTCCTTATGTGAACATGTACTACGTCTTTTAGTTCTAATTTGGGTGTTTCTCTGATGTGGCACAGCCCACTAATGAGATGTTTGACCCTTGGACCTACCAATCCACAAGCATACAAGCACTCAAATGGCTCACCGAGTGGCCGAGCTCACACGACGCACACGTGCACCCGGGTGGGCCCGAATGATGACGGCGAGGGTCCGGGGTGGGACCCCAAGGTTTCCACCGGTTGGTGGGCTTATGGTTGACCCCTAATGGGCCTGGGATGCCCCCTTTATGGGCGGGCCAGCACGCTGGGGCGTGGGTTTAGGGTGGCTCTCCCTCACTTACCACGGTGGATACTCACGGCGAAATCAAACATTCATGCTCAAGCTCTCACTCACCGCCGGCGAACTAAGGAAACGATACTAAACGAGCAAAGCAATTGAAAGGACCAGGAGAGGGACCAGCTGCTCACCTGATCGGTGTGAAAACACCGATCCCGGCCGGAGACGACGGGCGCGCCGGGAGGCGTGGGTATGTACCCGGACGCCGCGGCGGGGTAGCTTCAACCTGCGGGTTAACTGTTACACCACTACGCCTCTCGCAGGAGGGGTGATCTCGGGGTGGGGATTAACTTATTACAACCAAAATGTACCTCCACGCAGGGAGGGGCGTTAAGCCGGCCAGGCGGGTGGGGGAAATGTGCCCCCGACGGTGGAGCGGATGTCTCCGTCGATTCTGCTCGCTTGCTGTGGACAGGGGCAGGAGGCGGTGCAGCAGTCGTATCTCACCCTCAGGAATTTTGCCGATGGCGAGACCACCTGCGTAGTCTTCGTGACTGGGCCAGGGACACCTCTGAATTTTACTGATTTAATCGGACGCAGTCTCTGGCCGTGGTAGAAGTGCGAACTGGAGGTAGGATCTGAGAGCCGGTACCCACAGAATTGTTGCAGTAGCTTGCAGGAACGGTACCTGGGACTCCCGAACTCCGATTCTCGAACCGCTTGAAGATCTGGAACCGTGGTCGAATCCCCCTTGCAGCAAAACTGGCGGGGATGTCTTCCGGGGTCGGAGTGATCCGGGGGCCGTTGTTGACTGACTGTGGGTCGAAGCAGACCTGAGCAGACTGCCCCGAGTGACTGGAGGGGAAAAATCAGAAATCACGCTCCCGGGGACCAAACGCACTTCTGTTTCTTGATCTTGGTCGCAGACAGGGGGAGGAGTATTTTCGTTGAAGAGACTTGGGTCTGATTCCGGCACCGTTGGTCGTGGAGCAGCTTTCCACCGAGCTCAGGTCCTCTGCAGGGGACAACTGGACCAGTCGTGGGAGAATCGCCGTCTTGAATGGCCACGAAGTCGAAACCGGACGATTCCACCTCGCCTGCGAAGAGGTTCCGCAGACCTTTCCGTCGATGTAGGCCACGCACCAGGATGTCGCCGTATGACTCCGGGAAAACTTCTGCAAGTCGAGACCTGAACTGTCACCTGCAGACTCTTATGTGAAGATGGGGAAGAACAAGGGAGTATGGGTAGGAGGTGGTAATGGAGGGGCCTGTGGGGTGGAGGGTTGGATGAGGAGGGGATCTAGGGCTGTGGAGGGGGGGAAGAACAGGTGGGGAAGGGGTGTGTGGAGGGGGGAGGAAGGGGGAACCGCAGCAGGTAGGGGGAGTGGTGATTTCGGCCAAGGCAATGGGAGAGGGGGAATGGCAAGGGAAATGTTGCGCAACCAGCTAGGGGGGTGGGTAATGGCTGGGTGAGGGCTGTTAATGAGGGTGTGGGGAAGTGGGAGAGTTGCTTGGGGAAGAGGGAGGGGTGTATTGGGTGTGGAGATGGTGTATGGGGAATAGGAAGGGTTACTTGGGAAGTGGTGGGTATTGATGGTAGTTATGGGCCTAGGGGAGGTGAAGGGTTGAATGGTGAGGTGGCTGATGAGGTGGAGGAGGGAGAGGGGAGGTGAAGGGGCAGGTTCGCCCTTGGGAGAGAGAGAGAAGGGGGGGAGGGAAGAGAGAGAAAGGGGCCGGCCCCTATAGTGAGAGAGAGAGAGAGTGAGAGTGAGAGAGAGAGAGAGAGAGAGAGCTAGAGACAATATTGGGTGGCAAATTTCTTAATTCATCAAAAGCTGCTACAAAGGAGGGAGGGGGGGTCCTTATATAGAGCTAGGACCTTTACACAAAACCCCCTGACATTTAACACAACTACAGAAAACTATGAGTCAAGAAGGGGGCGCCCCTGGGCCCAAGCCCACTAAGTGGGCCTAACACCCTCAACTAAGGGCCCAAGTGACTCACTATGGCTAATTAATCCTTAAACCTAGATAGTGGACTCAAATAAAAGACAATTACACCTGATATGACTCAAATAAAAGAAAATACATAAGCAAGAAAATAAAGATAGATATGAGAACCACTTCTCCAATGGGTCACGAAGTCGGGGACGCCTCGTGCCATAGTGAATACTGGGAGATGTCCTCATCAAATCCCCCGGGGTGGGGAGAACTCGACCCCGTCGAGTAGGGGTCCAATCGCCTCTCATACTGCTCCAGCAGGCTCGGGTCCAGGCGCATCAAGTCCTCTCGGCTTACCCATGCATCCTCGGTCGGGGGACGGCCCTTCCACCTCACGAGGTAGCGCTGGTAGACTCTGTTCCTGGTAAGTGTACTTTGTTCATCCAGTATTGCCTCCACTTGCTCAAGCCGGCCTCTCAATTGGGGTGGTAATTTCGCTCCGGGAGGGTCACTCACAAGGGGGGGTAGAGGTTCAAGATCCTGACTGGGTTCCACCGTGGGGCCCTTGTAGCACACTAGGTCCGCCACATTAAAAGTGGGGTGAACCCCAAAGCCCTCAGGTAAGTCTAACTCATAAGCATTGGTACCAATCCGTCGTAGAACCCGAAAGGGTCCCGAACCCCGTGCCCTCAGTTTGGAGGCGGGCCCTGGGAGGAGCCGCTCCGTTCTCACCATCACCTGGTCTCCCTCCTGGAACTCACAGTGTCGCCGATGAGCATCAGCCCGCCTTTTGTAAGCCTCATTGCTTTTGCCTATATGCTTGCGGATATCTTCATGCAATTCTTTGATGTGTTGTGCAAATGACTCAGCTGAGACTGACACTCTAGCATGAGGGGGGAGGGGTATGAGATCCGAAGGCTTTCTAGGACTATATCCATGCACTACCTCAAATGGACTCTTTCCTATGGACCTATTGACAGAATCATTATATGCAAATTCAGCTTGGGGCAAGAGGAGGTCCCAATTCCCAGGATGGTCCCCAACTAGACAACGGAGCAAGTTTCCGAGACTACGATTGACAACCTCAGTTTGGCCGTCAGTCTGGGGGTGGTAGGCGGTAGAGAACTTGAGAAGAGTGCCCAAAAGGTGCCACAAGGTTTTCCAAAAATAACTAGTGAACTTGACATCCCGGTCAGAGACAATGGTCTTGGGTAGTCCATGGAGGCGGACCACCTCATCAAAGAATAGCCGGGCTACCCTTGAGGCATCGGAGGTTTTGGAGCAGGGAATAAAGTGGGCCATCCTAGAGAACCTATCCACCACCACAAAGATAGAATCATGCTTGCGTAGGGTCTTGGGGAGGCCCAGGATGAAGTCCATGCTCAAGTCTTCCCATGGGCGGTCTGGGATGGGGAGGGGTGTGTAGAGCCCGGTGTTTTGCTTCACCTGTTTGGCGGAGGCACAAGTACGGCATTGACCAACAATGTTGGCCACCTCTCTCTTAAGGCTAGGCCAATAGAATTGTCTCTCTACCAGCTCAATGGTCTTTTGGACCCCAAAGTGGCCAGCCAAGCCACCCCCATGTAACTCCCTCACCAAGAAATCTCTAAGGGATGTCCGGGGTATGCACAGCCTAGTACCCTTGAAGAGGTACCCATCTTGGAGAATGAACCCCTCATGTTCCTTAAGGGGTTGGGTGGAGAGAGTGTTATGGATGGTCCCAAAGTCGGGACAAGTGGGGTACTCTTCTTTCACTCTCTCAAACCCGGTGACTTCCGCTTGGATAGTGGATAGCAAAGTCACCCTCCGGCTAAGGGCATCGGCGGCCCGGTTCTCACTACCCATTTTGTACTTGAGGACAAAGGTATAGGACTGAATGTACTCCACCCAGCGGGCATGGCGGGCATTGAGCTTTTGTTGGGTGTTGAGATATTTTAATGCCTCATGGTCGGAGAAAATCACAAACTCACTGGGGAGGAGATAGTGTCTCCAATGCCGAAGGGATTGGACCACGGCGTAGAGCTCTTTGTCATAGGTGGAGTATCTAGTCTTAGCCTCACAAAGCTTCTCACTAAAGTAGGCCACAGGGTGACCTTCTTGGCTAAGGACTCCTCCAATCCCGACCCCCGAGGCATCACATGTGACTTCAAAGACCTTGGAGAAGTCGGGTAGGCAAAGGACCGGGGCTTGAGTCATCCTGTCTTTCAGCTCTAAGAGGGCCTTGGAGGCCGCCTTGGTCCAAACAAAATTCCCCTTTTTGAGGCAATCCGTGATGGGGGAGGTGATGGTGCTAAACCCACGGATGAACCTCCTATAGAAGGTGGCTAGTCCATGAAAGCTACGGGCCTCATGGATGTTCTTGGGCTCGGGCCACTCAATGATAGCTTGGACCTTCTCGGGGTCCATGGACACTCCTTGGGAAGAGACTATGTAACCTAGGAAGGCCAATTGGTTGGTCATGAAGTGGCACTTCCCGGGGTTGGCAAAGAGGCTCTCCTTCCTAAGGGTGATGCAAACTTGCCTAAGATGATCGAGGTGGGCCTTCTTGCTTTGGCTATAGATGAGGATGTCGTCAAAGTAGACGACCAAGAATTTGCCTATGAAGGGCCTAAGGACCTCGGTCATTAGCCTCATGAAGGTGCTTGGGGCATTTGAGAGCCCGAAAGGCATGACAAGCCATTCATAAAGACCATCCTTGGTCTTAAAGGCGGTTTTCCATTCATCCCCGGGCCTAATGCGGACCTGGTGGTAGCCACTCTTGAGGTCTATCTTGGAAAAGATAGTGGCTCCTGCAAGCATGTCGAGCATATCATCTAGCCGAGGGATGGGAAATCGGTACTTGACCGTGATTTTGTTGATTGCTCGGCTATCCACGCACATGCGCCATGTCCCATCTT
The DNA here is from genome assembly GCA_022559845.1 of Amorphophallus konjac. Taxonomy (NCBI): domain Eukaryota; kingdom Viridiplantae; phylum Streptophyta; class Magnoliopsida; order Alismatales; family Araceae; genus Amorphophallus; species Amorphophallus konjac. The sequence continues at coordinate 143,263,025 of CM040124.1, forward strand.
TCTTGGGTGTTAAGAGGGCCGGGACGGCACATGGACTCTTGCTTAGGCGGAGGAAGCCCTTCTTGATGAGCTCCTCGATTTGCCTCCTAAGTTCCGCGTGCTCGGTGGGGTTGAGGCGGTAATGGGGAAGGTTGGGTAAGGTAGCCCCGGGTACAAGATCGATGGCATGTTGCACATCGCGCATGGGAGGTAGCTTATCCGGAAGCTCTTCGGGGAATACATCTTGAAATTCTTCAAGGACTTGTTGGATCTCTATGGGATGGGGGTTGGTTGGGGTGGAGTCCCCAAGACAAATGACAATGGCACACACTTGACCCCCTTGGCTAACCTCTTCCTCAAATTCCTGCCTAGTGACGAGATGGAGGCTCCTAGTGGGCTCTTGGACTACACTAAGGCTAGGTGAGGGGGAAGGGAGACTTGGGGTTAGGTTTGGTGGACTTGGGGTGGGGTTTTGAGGGATTGGGGGGGTAGGAGTCCCTTCAAGGGAAGGGGGTGTTTTCTTGGGACTTGGGCGTGGGGGTGTGGGGTTGAGAAGGATCTTCTTCCCCTCATGGGTGAAGACACAAGTGTTGACCCTCCCATAGAAAGTGGCATCTACATCGTAGATCCACGGTCGCCCTAAAAGAATGCTACCCACCTCCATTGGGAGGATGTCACACCAAACTTGCCCTTGATATGACTGGAAGGTGATGGGGACAAGGCATCGGGTGCTAACGGGTGCGGATGTGGCATCTATCCAAGCTACCCGGTATGGTTGGGGGTGTGGGGTAATGGTAAGGCCTAGGAGTTTGACGGTGTCGGGTGACACTACGTTCACACTACTCCCATTGTCCAAGATGACTTTCCTAACATGGTTCCCTACCCGGATGTAAGTATGGAAGATGGTTGTCCTCCTCCAATCATGCTCTTGGGTTTGGGTAAGGGTGCACCTCACAACTCCGAGGGGGGAGTCGGCGGATGGGGAAGGTTGTTCTTGGTGGGCCCCTAGAAGATGACTCTCATATTCCTCCTCCCATTCTTGGGAGGGTTCATAAACCTCTAATTCGCCCTCGTACTCAACTTGGGTTTGGGGTGTGGCCTCCTCTATGTAGAGGTTGGATGCACTTTTAGTAGGGCATTGAGTGGCAATGTGGCCATACCCCGAACATCTAAAGCATTGTGGCCCACTAGGGGGATTTTGGGCACCTTTGGTGGGCGTAGGATTGAGCCTAGTGGGGGTGGGGTTTTGGGGCCCATTAGTAGGGCGAGGGAATGGAGTGTGGTTGGGAGGGGCTACCCTAGTGGGTTGGGTTCCCGGGGGTATGGGAAGGAGGCCCCTTTGGGGAGGGAGTGGGTTAGGCCGAGGTGCCATGGCTTTGGGGTCAACTCCCCGTGGGGGAGTGAAACGCGTGAACCTGGTAAACTTCTCCGCATCCCTAGCCACTTGGTAAGCTTGCTCTAGGGTAGTCACTTGCCTCATGAAAAGTTCCTTTTTGATATGGAATTGGAGGCCATTCCTAAAGCGTGAGAGGGTGACGGCGGGGTCCTCTTGGACTCCACACTTGAGAAGGTAGTAATCGAATTTTTCGATATAATCCATGACGGGTTTTCCTTCTTGTGTCAGGGCTTGCCATTCATCTAATAGATTTTGGTGGTAGGAGGGTGGGACATATTTGATCCTAAGTTGTTCTTTCATGGCTCCCCATGTGGTAATGGGTGCCTCCCTCCTAACAATTCTAAGGGCTTCCACATTTAGCCAATGGGTCTTGGCTAGCTTGATTAGTTGCATTCTTGCAAGCCGAACCCGCCTATCCTCGGTCATTGGGTACCAATCAAAATATTGGTCCATGGCTGCCTCCCAATCAAGGTAGATACTAGGGTGGTGTGATCCGTCAAAAGTGGGAGCATCCACTTTGACAAGCCTCATAAGGTGGTCATCCGGGTTGTCCCGGGGTGGCCGTTCATTTCCTCTAGGTATGGGACCCCTATGTGGTTCGGGAGGAAGTTCATGGTGTGGTTCCCTATTGACGGGCTCCTCACGTGGGGGAGGGGCTACTCTCTCATTCAATCTTGGCATGTGGGTCTCAAGTTGGCCAAGGCGCCGAGTGATGTCATCAAGCCGAACCATGATGTCGGCCATACCCTCCATTACAAAGCCCATGGGATCGGGGTGTCTTGCTCCATTGTGGTCGGGCTCCTCATGGGGATTGGGCTCCATTGTAGTTTGGGAAGATGATGCTGAATGATGTTGGTAAGGGGTACCACTCCGGGTGGTCATGCAAGGTTGGGCTATGCAACGGCGAACGATATGCACCTAAGACCTAGGATGCAAATGACCCAAGACTAGGCTTGATGGGACAAACCTACAACCTGGCTCTGATACCACTTGATGTGGCACAGCCCACTAATGAGATGTTTGACCCTTGGACCTACCAATCCACAAGCATACAAGCACTCAAATGGCTCACCGAGTGGCCGAGCTCACACGACGCACACGTGCACCCGGGTGGGCCCGAATGATGACGGCGAGGGTCCGGGGTGGGACCCCAAGGTTTCCACCGGTTGGTGGGCTTATGGTTGACCCCTAATGGGCCTGGGATGCCCCCTTTATGGGCGGGCCAGCACGCTGGGGCGTGGGTTTAGGGTGGCTCTCCCTCACTTACCACGGTGGATACTCACGGCGAAATCAAACATTCATGCTCAAGCTCTCACTCACCGCCGGCGAACTAAGGAAACGATACTAAACGAGCAAAGCAATTGAAAGGACCAGGAGAGGGACCAGCTGCTCACCTGATCGGTGTGAAAACACCGATCCCGGCCGGAGACGACGGGCGCGCCGGGAGGCGTGGGTATGTACCCGGACGCCGCGGCGGGGTAGCTTCAACCTGCGGGTTAACTGTTACACCACTACGCCTCTCGCAGGAGGGGTGATCTCGGGGTGGGGATTAACTTATTACAACCAAAATGTACCTCCACGCAGGGAGGGGCGTTAAGCCGGCCAGGCGGGTGGGGGAAATGTGCCCCCGACGGTGGAGCGGATGTCTCCGTCGATTCTGCTCGCTTGCTGTGGACAGGGGCAGGAGGCGGTGCAGCAGTCGTATCTCACCCTCAGGAATTTTGCCGATGGCGAGACCACCTGCGTAGTCTTCGTGACTGGGCCAGGGACACCTCTGAATTTTACTGATTTAATCGGACGCAGTCTCTGGCCGTGGTAGAAGTGCGAACTGGAGGTAGGATCTGAGAGCCGGTACCCACAGAATTGTTGCAGTAGCTTGCAGGAACGGTACCTGGGACTCCCGAACTCCGATTCTCGAACCGCTTGAAGATCTGGAACCGTGGTCGAATCCCCCTTGCAGCAAAACTGGCGGGGATGTCTTCCGGGGTCGGAGTGATCCGGGGGCCGTTGTTGACTGACTGTGGGTCGAAGCAGACCTGAGCAGACTGCCCCGAGTGACTGGAGGGGAAAAATCAGAAATCACGCTCCCGGGGACCAAACGCACTTCTGTTTCTTGATCTTGGTCGCAGACAGGGGGAGGAGTATTTTCGTTGAAGAGACTTGGGTCTGATTCCGGCACCGTTGGTCGTGGAGCAGCTTTCCACCGAGCTCAGGTCCTCTGCAGGGGACAACTGGACCAGTCGTGGGAGAATCGCCGTCTTGAATGGCCACGAAGTCGAAACCGGACGATTCCACCTCGCCTGCGAAGAGGTTCCGCAGACCTTTCCGTCGATGTAGGCCACGCACCAGGATGTCGCCGTATGACTCCGGGAAAACTTCTGCAAGTCGAGACCTGAACTGTCACCTGCAGACTCTTATGTGAAGATGGGGAAGAACAAGGGAGTATGGGTAGGAGGTGGTAATGGAGGGGCCTGTGGGGTGGAGGGTTGGATGAGGAGGGGATCTAGGGCTGTGGAGGGGGGGAAGAACAGGTGGGGAAGGGGTGTGTGGAGGGGGGAGGAAGGGGGAACCGCAGCAGGTAGGGGGAGTGGTGATTTCGGCCAAGGCAATGGGAGAGGGGGAATGGCAAGGGAAATGTTGCGCAACCAGCTAGGGGGGTGGGTAATGGCTGGGTGAGGGCTGTTAATGAGGGTGTGGGGAAGTGGGAGAGTTGCTTGGGGAAGAGGGAGGGGTGTATTGGGTGTGGAGATGGTGTATGGGGAATAGGAAGGGTTACTTGGGAAGTGGTGGGTATTGATGGTAGTTATGGGCCTAGGGGAGGTGAAGGGTTGAATGGTGAGGTGGCTGATGAGGTGGAGGAGGGAGAGGGGAGGTGAAGGGGCAGGTTCGCCCTTGGGAGAGAGAGAGAAGGGGGGGAGGGAAGAGAGAGAAAGGGGCCGGCCCCTATAGTGAGAGAGAGAGAGAGTGAGAGTGAGAGAGAGAGAGAGAGAGAGAGCTAGAGACAATATTGGGTGGCAAATTTCTTAATTCATCAAAAGCTGCTACAAAGGAGGGAGGGGGGGTCCTTATATAGAGCTAGGACCTTTACACAAAACCCCCTGACATTTAACACAACTACAGAAAACTATGAGTCAAGAAGGGGGCGCCCCTGGGCCCAAGCCCACTAAGTGGGCCTAACATCCTCAACTAAGGGCCCAAGTGACTCACTATGGCTAATTAATCCTTAAACCTAGATAGTGGACTCAAATAAAAGACAATTACACCTGATATGACTCAAATAAAAGAAAATACATAAGCAAGAAAATAAAGATAGATATGAGAACCACTGCTCCAATGGGTCACGAAGTCGGGGACGCCTCGTGCCATAGTGAATACTGGGAGATGTCCTCATCATTCTCTTATGTCTTTACACTGTTTTGTAGGTCAGCACTTCATCAGCACGAGGCCCATCCCCTCTGGCCGGCCGGAGAGGGTGGAGGTTGAACCCTTGTCAGCTTGCTGCGTGAAGGGATCGAGCGGCTTCCCTTTGGCCGTGCAACGTGTGGTGCGGTTCATTGACGACCGTTCTTCCTTGGAGTGCGGTCTACCTTCCACCGTCCATCCCACGGCAGCAGCTCCTCCCGCCTCCTTTGCAGCGTACAAGGACGGTCTGTCGTAAGACCGCGTCAAGTCGAGCGGTTCCTAAAGAACCGTTCATCTCTCCAGCGCTGCAGCTCCTTCCTTTCCAAGGTACGGCGTGCCGGTCACGTGCGGCGCCTTGGTGGCGATCACGGTCCTTTCTTTCGTTATCTACTTTCCTCTCGTTTTTGTTATTTGCCCATTATGCATTGGTCCACGCACTTGATGCGCCCTGATTCTTAGAGAGAGGAGTGGAAAAATATATATCTACACCCCTTTTGTGGCGATCACAGTGGGACCCCTAATGCCCATCGTGCTGTTGAGATTGCTGACCCTCTTTCTTTGTGTCCAAGTTTTTTTGTCCTTCCCAAGAGTGATTTGCAGGTTGGGGTGCGTTTCCGTCCCCTGGGACCTGAGTGGTTCTCCCGGAGCCGCCCAACACAGACACGGTTGACATTCCACCGTTCAACCCTGCAGTCCAAGCCAGCTTCGTCGGTCTTTCCTGTTACAGAAGGTGCCAAAAACACCATCCAAAATTTAGAGCGATCTGGGTCTAGCCGTTCAGTCCTCCAGCACAGATGCGTTTCACTTTGTTCTTTTTGTAGGTACGCGGCTGCTGGGAGACCGTTCGGGATGCCACACGGTTGATGATGGACCGTCTGTCTGACAGACCGTTCTAGTGTTGGAGCGGTCGAGGAAGAACCGTTCATCTGCTGCCACATCGTACGTACGCTATGCTTTGATTATCATATTTCATGTGGTCTGCTATATCTGGCGCTATTCATTGATCCCCCCGATTTCCTTATCATCATTGCATCACCATGTTTCTTTATTGCTTGTGTGTGTGCTTATTCATTGATTGTTAGCTGCTAGGCTACATTGTGCATGCACTCCGGTGCACATAGGAACATTCACCTGTTCTCATATTAGCTGCATTCCTACCGAGGTGGGGTTTCCTCTCGTCTCCATATTCCTTGGAGCCGACTAGGGATCCCGCCGAGGACCTCCGTAAGCCCCCGTGAGCCATGGATTCCCACACGGACGCCAGGCAGGTTGTACCGTATCCACCCCAGTATAGGATTGCATTCGCCGGTGAGAAATCCTAGTAGACTCACACAGTTCCCCATTTCCCATCCCAGTTAGGCACCTAGTGGTCGAGAGAATTCATATTATCATTAATCCACTATGGTTCGAAAGGGAGATTTTAAGAAATCTGACGAGCATCACTTTAATAACTTGATTGCACAATTGGGGTGATTCTCCTCTCATCTCTTCATTCCATTTTGCATGCTCGTGGTTTGATTTGTTTGTTTGATTCAATTGAGTTAGGGTTATCTGTCTCTCCCCTCTTCAGGTCTCTTAGTGCATGTGGGGTTGTCTCTGTCCCTCAGGATCATCTCCTAGGGTCCGTTCTCATTTACATTCTTACTTCAACCCCTTGTTTGATTCAGCCTACCCGATGTCATCTTACGACTTCTCTCAGTCTCACGAGGATTCTCTTACTCGTGGCCTTCTCGAGGACCCACCTCGGGTCACCCATATACAAGGGGGAGAGGGGAATGCCCCTCCGCTCCTGACCATTCTTGGTGAGGGTTCTCAACCCTCTCTTTCAAATCCCTCCATTCAGAATCCCGCCAGCCAGATTCTCAACATGATGGCTTAGCTGGATCCGACCCAGCTCCATCTCATTCGGCAAGCTTTACAAGGGGGCGATGCCCCAACCCCAATTCTTCCTCGTCGCACGACTGTTGTTGCCACCACTTCCCCCGTGATCGGGACCACCTCTGTGGCACCCATTGATCTCACGCCTCTCCGCCCTCAGATCCTTTGCTCCTCTAACATGGAAGTGGGCCAGGCCTCCACCTCGGTCCATCAACAACTTGATAAGGGGAAGTCTCAGATCCCCTCCGTGCCTTATCTTGATTTGTACACCACAGCTTCTCCATCGCCGCAGGCCCTCGTGGCCCCGACGGATTTTGTTAGGTTGCAGCCGGGGGCTGCTCAGCTAGCTCGCGCGGATATGGGCCCCTCCTCAGCCCATTATCCCTCTTACGCGCCGCCCCTTCAGATGGCTCACCCTCCGGCTTCCTATCTAAATATTGCTCTTCCTGCTCCTTCTCCTCCTTCCCGGGAACGGGAGATCCTTGACAAGTGGGCTGCTATGCAGCAGCAGATTGATCTCCTCCAAATGCGGGTTGGTCCGCAATCCCTTGCCGACGTCCCTATCCCTAACTTCAGGGACATTCATTTTCCAGCACAGTCCGAGCTCCCCGTGTACCATAAATACGACGGGAATGGCAACCCGTTCATCCATGTTCGGGAGTTCTTGTACGAGTCAGCTCAGTTCCAGTAGGATGATCGCCTGATGGCCTATTTGTTCCGCCGGTCGTTGGAAGGGGTCGCTCTGGAATGGTTCTACACCTTGCCCATGGAGGAGGACGAGAATTTCAAGACAATCAAGGAGAGGTTTATACAGAGATTTCAAGATCGGGTTGGACCCGAATACTCCTTCACTGATTTAGTGGCAGAGAAGATGAAGGCGGAAGAAGACTTTGCAACCTACGCAGACCGCTGGAGGCAGATGGCCTCACGTGTGCCTGGGCAGATCCCGGAAGAAGAAAAAGTAAAGTTATTAATTTCCAACGCTACACCAACTTTCAGGAACATTTTAGCAATGAATGATATCTCGAGCATGCACCAATTATACAGCAGGGCTCGGTTCATAGAAACCCAGTTCAAAGACTCCCCCGTCCATTCTTTATTCGAGGCCCAGAAACCCAAGGCTGCCAAGAAATCCCAGGGCCCCGTTACTGAGGGAGTACAAATTAATGAGCATGTCCAGGCTGTTCAGTTTCCCCACCAGACCGCTCCACCTCGCTTCCCACGGCCTCAGCGCAACCCCCAGTTCGCCACTCCGCAAGTTCCCCAGTCCACCTTCCAAGTCCCACAATACCCTCAACAGGCGCCTCCGCCACCCCAACAGCCTCAGCGACCCCCGCAGTACAATAATGTTTCTCCACCCGCCACCTACGGCTCTGCTCGACCAGCTCCAAAGAGGGCCCATTACCCTCCTCTTCCAGAAACCTTGCCAGATATCTTCTCTACTCTAATGTATATTGGTGATCTTCAGTTGCCTCCTGAGCGCCCAAATAGGAATCCGGCAGCCGACCAGTCCCGATATTGCATATTCCATCGGCAGCCCGGGCACACGACAGAACGGTGTTATCAGTTTAGAGATCTGGTATATGACTTGCATGAGGGCCAGAGGATTGATTGGGCCCAGATGCGCCAGTTGATTGAGGATATCAAGCAGAGGCAGAGACAGGCCAGGCCGCAGCTGGCGACGCCCCAGCAGCAGCAGCAACAAGAACCCCGGCAACAACAACAAGACCTTGGGATCCATCAGAATCCCATGCCAGTACATCAACTCGCTCCCCAGCAACAACAACAGCCGCCGGCACCGGCCCCAGCACAAATAAATATGGTTCAGCGCCCGGCCCCCAACGCCGGGTGAACGTTTGACGATGAAACCCCCGCACACCCCTTGGCCCTCCACCACAACTACTCTCCCGCACCTACTATCCCCTCCATCCTCAGACCCGCTATTTTGACCACCACACCACTTGTCGCTCCCTCCACGTCGCCCCTTAGACCCATTACATTCCCCTCCACTTCATCCGTCCTTCCACCACCACCCGCCATACCCTCCGTTAGCTCCCCTCCGCTCAACCCTTTACCCATTTCCTCTTCACCAGGGCCTATTAAACCCACTTCCGCCATCCTCACCCCCATTTCTACGCCGTTCACCTATCCCACCGGGCCAAGCGGGGGTCCGTCTCAGGCCGTGTCGGCATCACAGTGCGCCCTTCGGAGCGGGCGTCCCTTCCAGAGAATTTCCCCCCCTTCCGGTGCATCTGCACCTAATCTCCAAGTTCCAGGCACAGCTGAAACAGAAGAAGCAGACCCCGTGCCAGGCACAAGATATGACTTATTGCAGCATTTAGACCGGATGCCGACTAAAATCTCAGTGTTAGAATTGATCAAAAGGTCGCCACTCCACCAAGATGCCTTGAAGACCTTCCTGCATAAAGTTGTGGTGAGTGAAGATGTGGTAGTAGCCAGCCTGCCCTCGGTCTTGGCAATGATTACTAAGGGGCCTTCTATTTCATTTTCCGAGTCAGAGCTAGCACCCCCTGAGGCCCGGCAGATGCCGTTGTATATAACCATTTCTTTAAACAAAACGGCCGTAGAATCTGCCCTTGTGGACGCATGAGCATCAATAAATGTGGGTCCATTGAGTACCCTCCGTGCCTGCAATATCTCAGAGGACATGCTCAAGCCGACGCCGACCACAATAGCGGCCTATGATAACTCCAGGCGTGCTTGTCACGGGGTCGTGACTGTGCAGGCCGAGCTGGGGCCTTTGGTTATGGACGCGGATTTTTATGTGTTGGACGTAGACCCGATGTTTAAAGCTATTCTGGGTCGTCCGTGGCTGAACAGTTTAAATGACGTCCCCTCAACCGCCCACCAATGCTTGAAGTTCCCTTTCCAAGGGTGGGTGGTCAAGGTAAAAAGCATTTCCACAGTCCAAAATGTCGATGCCATAGCAGCCATGATCCTGCCTACATTATGGCCGAGTAATAGGCCAGTTCTGTCAGTAATGGATTTGAATTATTCTTGGGCATATGCATCACGCAAGCCCGCTACGGCGCCAGTCAATGTGAAAGTCAAATCCAAGATTAGAGATTCCAAAGGAAGGCATATGATTTTGAAGTTAGGCTACCAGCCGGGCCGGGGACTCGGCGCGCAATTGCAGGGCCGGACTAATCCCGTCCCCAAAAGCAAGAAAATGGGTCGCCGGGGCCTCGGCTACCATGAGTCCTCTATGTCGATGCTCGGAGACTCTGGGCCCTTAAGATGGGATTATCGGCAACATTTTGTGAAGGGTCCGTTATAGCCTGGAACCCTGAAGACCCCGCCCTCCAGCCCTGAAGAGAAGACAGACGAAGCCTGTGCTGTTGCTGATCCACCATCGTCACTGCAAGGGTCGGTCGGTGACTTGGAAGATCTTTCTGATTGCTTTGTAAAAATGTTTCATGAAAAAGAAAGTGAGCCAAAGAAGGAGACGCAGTCGGCCAAGCGTCCTCCGATGCCATTGGTCCGCCAGGGGCCACGGAAGATGGGAAGCTCTATCACTACTTATTCTACATCCCCGTCCCGTCTTGCTTCCTGGTTTCAATAGTTGGATTCTGTTCCCCGTTCCCCTCCACTCATGGTCGACCCATACTTCGCGGAGAGGCCTAAAATTTTATTCGTTCCATGTGCTTGCGGGCACTTCCCGCCCATTGATCTATCCACCCTGTTCACCCATCCTCCCCCAGGAGCTCAGCTCCATGAAATGTGGTTCTCCTCTTCTGATCCCTTCTTTGACTGCATTTTCCCTGAGTTGTTTCCTATGCAGTTACCTCCTCCTCCATCCTCATCCTCCTCCTGCAGCGTGATCACCTCCAGCCTTCAAAAAAAAATGCCAATATCAAAACAGAGGTCTCCATGGAAGATTACGCTATGTTCTGCCCAAATTCCCAGGGGCATGAGGCCCCTGTTCCTTTTCCGGTAGATTTCCTCTCCCCTAAATTAGATGTACAGTGTATAGAGTCTCCTAAGATAGTCGAATCAATCAGGGTAGAATCTAGTTCGTGTTTAGTCAGCCCTTCCACGTCTGCGACGCCTGCCATAACACGTCCTCCCAAAAGCATTCCCGATAGATTTCTACAAGATTTGGCCGGAAGATGTCATGCTCTGCTGAAATGTCCGGAATTTGTAGAGACTGCGATTGTCCTGGAAGATGATGAGGGAATTAACGGGGTATGGAGCAATGATGGATTAGGAGTATATGAAATTATGAATGAGAAGGACCCAGTGGATGATGAGGAAGATGATGTGGATGACACTGTCGATTTATACGCACAAGGCTTGAAGAAATTTGACGAACCTTCCATAGCAGTGGATGAGCTCACTAAGGAAATTAACCTCGGAACAGAAGAGGATCCCAGGCTCATACTTATTTCTGCTAACCTCCCTCCGCAAGTTGAAGAGGAGCTTGTCAAAGTTTTGAGGGAATATAGCGATTCTTTTGCCTGGTCCTACGAGGACATGCCGGGTCTTGACCGCGCCTTGGTCGAACATAGGCTGATTCTCAAACCCGGGGCAACGCCCGTTAAGCAAAGAGCAAGAAGATTCCATCCGCAGATGGCCTTGAGGATTAAGGAAGAAGTTGATAAATTGCATAAGGCCAGGTTCATTAGAGTTGTGTTGTACCCCCAATGGGTGGCAAACATAGTCCCAGTAATGAAGAAAGATGGTAAAATCTGAATTTGTATTGACTTCAGGGACTTGAACAAAGCATGTCCGAAGGATGATTTTCCACTTCTTCACATCGATGTCTTGGTCGATAATACGGCTGGGTACGAAGCCCTCTCCTTCATGGATGGTTATTCTGGGTATAACCAAATCCTTCTGGCTCTGGAAGATCAAGAAAAGACCTCGTTTACCACACCATGGGGAACATACTGCTACGTCGTTATGCCATTCGGATTGAAGAATGCAGGCGCCACCTATCAAAGGGCAATGATGGCTATCTTCCACGATATGATGCACGTCTACTTAGAAGCTTACGTGGATGATATTTTGGTCAAATCGATGTCGTAAGAAGAACACCCCGCCATTCTAGCCAAGGTGTTGCAAAGGGCTAGGGAATACAAATTAAAGATGAATCCAAAGAAATGTGTGTTCGGAGTCGCATCAGGGAAATTGCTCGGGTTTATAGTTAGCAAACGGGGGATTCAGATCGATCCAAACAAAGCGAAGGCCGTTATGGAAATGCCGCCGCCGAAGAACATCACTGAGCTTCGAGGTCTGATCGGGCGTTTGCAATTCATTAGGAGATTCATATCTCAGCACTCGCAAAGATGCCGCCCATTTTATGAATTGCTAAAGACAGACGCAAAATTTGAATGGAATGAACAATGTCAGAAGGCCTATGAGGAACTCAAGGTCTACCTCTCTAATCCCCCGATTCTACAACCACATGTCCTTGGGAAACCCCTGATCCTGTACATTTCTGTGATTGAGGACTCCCTAGGAGCCGTCTTGGCACAGGTAGATGATGAAGGAAGAGAAAGGGCAGCATATTATCTCTCAAGGTTATTTAATCCCACTGAATCCAAGTACACTGCCATGGAGAAGACCTGTGCGACGCTGGTGTGGGTAGCTCAGAAGCTTAAACACTATTTCCTCGCCCACGAGGTTAGACTCTTCTCTAGAATGGACCCCATTCATTATCTTTTGGAAAAGCCTGTCCTTTCTAGTCGACTAGCTCGCTGGCAGAGCTTTCTTTCCCAGTTCGACATCACCTTCATCGTGTAGAAAGCAATCAAGGGATATGCTATTGCCGAGCACCTGGCTCATTCTCCTATCCCTCATACTGATTCCATCCAGGACGAATTCCCCGATGAACACCTGGCGGTGATCACTCATCTTCCTTTCTGGTCTCTTCATTTCGATGGTGCCCTTAATTCCCAGGGCAGTGGAATTGGCGCCGTTCTTCTCACTCCGAAAGGGGTAACTATCCCTGTGGCATATCAACTCTCATTTCCTGCCACTAACAATATAGCTGAGTATGAGGCTCTCCTTGCCGGTCTGAAGCACACTTACATCTTGGGCGCGCGATACCTTAACATCATAGGAGACTCTCAATTGGTGCTGCGCCAAGTTTTGTCAACTTACCGCACCTGTGACCCTAAGCTTAAACGCTATCAAGATCTGGCCACGCTCTTGGCTAGGCAATTCAGGAAACTCGTCTACATTCATACTCCTCGTTCTTAGAACATCTTGGCTGATGCCCTTGCATCGCTCGCTTCTTCCCTATCATTTCCCCTAAGTCGTGCCACTGAGACCATTGTGGTCCAACGGCTAGATGCTCCTTCTCTTCAGGATCCCTGGTTCGACAACCTCCGAAAGTCCGTAGAGAGGAAGATAGAAAGGGAGGAAGTGAAGGAAGTATCATTAGCTGAGCTCGAGGAGATCATCGAAGAAGAAGAATTGCCGTGGTTTTATGAAATTGAGCAGTATTGCAAGGACGATACATTTCCGGAAGAGGCAAACGCTGGGCAGCGAAAGGCCATTAAAAGAGTTGTCGCGAGATACACTATCATTGCTGGTGAATTATATAGGCGGGCTCTGAATGGAGTTCTAATGAGGTGCCTAGATGACGAAGAGGCTTGGAAAGTCGTGGAAGCAACGCACTCCAGTGAGTGTGGCGGGCATGTGAATGGACAGGCGTTGGCGAAAAAGATTCTTAGGCAGGGCTACTACTGGCCAACCCTAGAAGAAGATTGTTCCACCTATGTCCGTAGGTGCCTTCAGTGCCAGATCCACGCTGACAAAATCCATGCTCCCACTTCTTCTCTTCACCCCCTGTCTGCTCCTTGGCCATTCTCCATGTGGGCCTTTGATATTATCGGACCCCTTGGTTATCCAAATTCCGCAGTTAAGCAGAAGTCCTTCATTTTGACGGCTACGGAGTACTTCACCAAGTGGGCGGAAGCTGAAGCTTATGCAGAAATCAAAGCCACCACGGTATGCCGCTTCATTATTAAGAACATCATCTCACGGTTTGGGGTGCCAAGCGATGTCGCCACCGACAACGGGCCTCAATTCGTCTCACAAGAACTCCAGGACCTATGTAAGAAATTCAATATAGCTCTGCATCATTCATCACCATACTACCCCCAAGGTAATGGCCAGGTTGAGGCCACGAATAAAACCCTTCTTAAAATTATCAAGAAAACATGTGAATCATATAAATTTGCTGATTGGGCCGACAAACTGGTAGAAGCTCTATGGGCTTACCGCACCTCCGTCCGCACTCCCACATGGCAGACTCCTTTTGCTCTCACATATGGGATGGAAGCGGTACTCCCGTATGAAGTTCTGATCCCTTCCCTAAGAGTGCAGCTGGATAAGGAACTGAATCTTGACGAACGTCGAGAGGCGTTGCTAGTCCAACTGGAACTCTTAGACGAGAAAAGGTTAAATGCGGCCAATCATGTTTCACTATATCAAAAGCTTGTCTCGCGATATTTTCAAAAGAAGGTCATTGAAAGGAAATTCCAAGTAGGTAATATGGTTTTGAAACGTAAATTCATCAGGTCAGCAGGTCCCAGGTCTAAACTACAACCCAACTGGGAAGGGCCCTTCGTAATCAAAGAGGCTTATCCAGGTAACGCGTATCGTCTAATCAACGCGGAGGGTGAAGAATTGTCAAACCCGTGGAATGGGTTGTATTTAAAACATTTCAATCCATAAAGTCAAAACCAGCAACGGCTCGATGGTAGGGTATACACTGCACCGGATTGCGAAAGGAGGACCTAGGTACAGCATCTCACACACTACACGATTGCCTGTGGTTCGGTACTCTCTCATGCTACCCGACACCATTTCTCATTTGGCCATGCTCGGGGAAGGTGGAAATCCTTGTATTTGCTCTCTCTCGGCTGAAGATAGGGGCAAGTGGTGAATAAGGGGGCGAGAACTGACCTGGATCCCCCATTAAAAGAGGTCTCAAATAGGGGCAATCCGTTAAGACCCCACTCCGCAAAGAAAGAAAAGGAAAGCAAGAAGGAAAAAGAAAGGAAAAGGGGCAAAATCAAAAGATAAGGCCGAAAGCCCAAAGCTCGAAGCTCTCAAAATCCCCAAAAGGATACAACTAGGCATGGCAAGAGTGGCAGTACAGTTTCCTCGCGGGACATTATGAGCTCGGTCGCATGCGTGCCTAGAGCGGGTGAAGGTTCGATAACGGATACAAAGCCCCGGCACAACAGACCGGATTCTTTGAAAAGGGGGTGTCCTGGGAAAGAACTCAAGCCCTAAAAATCTCTACACCTATCATCAGCTTTCCTACTCGATCCCTTTTTACTTTCCCAAGGAATGAATCCCACCCCGGATATGGCCTCGGTAGAAACACCGTTGAGCAAAGTTGACTCCGACCACAGGCAGTCCCTCTCCTGCACGCGCTAGGCCTGGGAAGTCCATGGCAAGATGAGAAGGTCCCTGCTATTAAAACCCGAGCTGGTTCAAACCCAAAAAAATTCGAATATTTCAAAACCCAAAAAAAATTGAATATTTCAAAACCCCAAAAAAAATTGAATATTTCAAAACCCAAAAAAAAATTGAATATTTCAAAACCCAAAAAAATCGAATATTTCAAAACCTAAAAAAATCGAATATTTCAAAACCCGAAAAAAATCAAATATTCCAAAACTCACAAATCATATGTTTCCCTCTAGCATTCATAGCATTCATTTACATTTTTCGCATTTTGATATTTGCTTCTTTGATAAGGCTTAACCCCTTAACCCCTTTAATCTTTTTCATGTTTGCATGTGTATAGGGGCAGATTGGAAGGGCAGTCAGTTCGTGACAACATGAATGTTCAATCCTCGCCTTATTCAATCACATCATGATCAAACCACAAAGCCCAAATTCAATCAAACTCATCCACTTTATTCCTTTCATATATCAAACTGTCTAAACATAAGTCTCATCCAACAATCATCATCAAACAAGAAAAGGGAAATCACTCGATCCTCCGCTGGGCATCCCCGCGAGGACGTATCTTTCTTAGCTCACTAAGATAGGCCTGGCGTATCGCCGAGATCTCTCCTACATCGGCCGGTAGGGTAAGTGCCATGCTCACCTCCCACATAATCAGGGCACTCCTGACTGCCTGCTCGTCCTCCTCCGCGCCGATCCTCCTCGCTTGCAATGCGGGAAGGTGAGGTAGTGCCGGTAGAACCGTCTGGGATAGCCCGACCTGTAAGTAGCACCGTTGTGGGCTGTACATCGCCAGTGCAGTGTCGCTCACAAGCCTCAAGTCCAAGTCGATCCTCCTGTAAACTCTGACGGTGGTGTCATGAAGGAAGCCCGGGCGCATCACGAACCTGTCCAGGGGCAGCCGATTGATGTACAATCGCCACTCGTCCCTGGTCTTCATCTCAGCTGTCCTGCACTCGACCTGTGGGGAGAATCTGAACGCGCCACCTATGAAGAAGAGGGGGTGGCTCCCAAAGATCCTGCTCGCCAAAGTGACCTCCTCCCTTTGAATGAATTTCATCCTAACTCCCAACCAGCACTCCAATAGGATCATGGAACCAAAGAGGGGACCTCCCAAGGCTGCTGAAGTTAGACCCTCGTACAAGTAAGTAAGGATGGCCTGGGAGATGGAAAGTCCCTGCCACATTCCGCTGATGGTACTAAGAAGGGGCATCTCTAGGATGTGGTCGACTGAGGGAAACAAGAGGGCCCCGCATAAACAAATGGAGGCGGCTTTGGCTATAGCTTCGTCCCGATCACTCATGTTCTTACAATGTTCCACTACCCACTGGCTGAGGGGAAGAAGGTGGATCTGACGCGGTCCTACGAAGGCGTGAACCTCTCTACTGTCCGAGATGAATCCCCCTAGAATGAGTCTCGGGTCTATAGGGGCAACTGTATGGCATATCAAGTCCTCCTCCCCCACCTTGGATCTAGGGAACCCAAAGTAGGTCTCCACCTCCTCTAGTAGGACAGTGGCCTCAAATGATGGAAAGATGAAAGTATGGGTCTGAGGGTGCCATATTTCAACTATAGCTGAGATGCTGTGCCAGTCGAGAGAAAGTTTTGGATAGTTTTGACCAAGCACTAGGAGAGGTTGCAGATGCCAGGATCAAAGGATGGCCGTCACTCCGGGCAAAGCACGGACCATGGGAGCCAGCCACTTCAAGATAGAGTACCGCCTCGCGCAAGGAAGAAGCTGGAGGCCAAAAGAGAGGGAAAGGAGGGAATATAAGTGGAAGGAAATAAATTGAACTAAATGAACCGTGATAGGCTTACCTCTTTCATGGGACTTGAGCTCAGATGTCGTGGGATTGCGGTCAGCCGTTGGAGCACTTCCCGCTATTTTCTGGCCGACTTGGGCCCTTCAAAAAGTGCCCCCTCCATCAAACTCGCCTCTAGGGCCCTCTTCATGATGTTTTGGTAGTAAGGATCAAAGATTTCAAGCCTTGAAAGAGAGGGGATGTGTGAGCTACGAGTTTAGGCCCCTGTATTACTTATAAGACTTGTTAGGAAGCCTGGGCCTTTCAGGATTAGGCTTGGTTAAGTCTAGGACGGGTTAAGATAAGGTTTTGATAAGTTCAAAACGTCTTACCCTCGGGCTGGGGACTCTCCAGGGAGTCCCCGTTCGAGCAGACAGGATGTCCACTTGGACGGTCTTATGATAGACCGTCCATATTCATGAACGGCCCATTATCAACCGTTCATCTCCCTCAGAAAATCCGAGTCCAGTGACTTGTACGGTCTACCATCCGTCGTTCAAATGTTCTTACGGTTTATATTGAACCACCCTTATCTCTAAATGGCTATACAAGAACCGCACATGTGCTCTGCCCCCCAATCAATTTACCACTCTCATCTCACTCAGTCGGCGTACGTCTCTCGCCTCACGCAGTCGGCGTATGTCTCTCATCTCAAGTCGATGTACGTCTCTCATCTCACTCAGTCGGCGTGTGCGTCTCTCACCTCGCTCAAGTCGGCGTACGTCTCTCGTCAGCGTGCGTCTCTCATCTCACTCGAGTCGGCGTTCGTCTCTCATCTCACTCCAGTCGGCGTGTGCGTCACTCAATCGGCGTCCCTCTGTCTCACCCTCTCTCTAGCTGAGCGCATCTCTCAAACTCACCCGTCTGTCTCACTCTATCTAGTAGTCAAGGCATTCGTCCGTTCATGCATACATACATTCAATCCACAAAGCAAGTGAAAAAACAAAAAAAAAACATGCACATCACTATCATGTCACATCATGTACAAAAGACGGGCCCAGTGCAACAAGTCAAGCACCTCCCTCTCCCTGGCTCCCGTCACTGTCTCCCCCACCCTCGTGCCTCTTCGGGGGAGGCATCGCGGAGGTCGCCTCGTCACGACGGTGTCGCTGGCGCTGCTCATCCTCCTCGTTCTTCCGCTGGCCGGAGGAACCTGTGAAGTAGCTCCTAATAGAACCGTGTGTACCGTGGCTGATGCTCGCGGTCCCGCTGCGCGAGCGTCGACTGATGTCCTTATACGCTCGCAGCTCCCCGCATAACTCCGCCGCCTCTGTCTGATACCGCTCAGCCTCGACCACACCAGCCCGGAGTCTCTCTAACTCGGCCTGGAGGACCGCGGTCTCCACTGTGTCTGCCGGTCGGCTCAGTGCGGCCTCCGCCCGCGCGCGAGCTACCTCCTCTCGAGCCGCTGCTCGGCTCCGCTCCAACTCGACCCGAATGCGGGTCAACTCAGATGTCTGCATCCACACATCACTTGTCAGTCAGTTACATAAGCATATCATTCATAAGCATAATAAGCAAGAGGAAGTTTTAGAACTACGTACCCTCTCTGTAAGGGCCACCTCAGCCGCCTTGGCCCACTCCACCATCCGAGTAAAGTCAGCATCCCGATCGGCCCGGTCTGCTGGGGTCTGGGCAGAAGAAGAAGAAGAAGGAGCGTCTGGTCCCTGTCTCTGAGTCCCCTCGGCACGCTGCATCCAAATACTCCAGGTCAGTCACATGCATGCATAATCATATAGAACTGCATAATTTAAAGAGTCTAAGGTTTAGAAAACTCACCAGTAGGGCCAGGGCCTATCGGGCCTCGTCTCTCTCCCGAATGGTGGAGTGCAGGAGTCCCTGCAACTCTGCCACTCGTCCTACGGGGTCGACCCACATTTAAAAGTCCATGTGTCAGTGCATCATCATAAGCATAATAGACAAAGTTTAAGTTTAGAAGTCGTACCGGTCGGTGGGCGCCCCGGAACACCTGGTCCCGGCAGTGCCGTGCGTACGCAATGTAGTACGCGCTGTCGCTCTCTGCCCGGGCGGTCACCACTCGCCCACGCGCGGTCCAGTCGGTGACCTGCTCGGCATTCCTCGCTGTCCAATCAAACGCCTCACGGAGTCCCCGGGTCATCCTCGTCACCCATTCCCCCGCCTTCTCAGGCGCAGAGAACTCAACAGCCGGCTGATGGACCCCGATGGTCCTCATCACCAACCTAAAGTACAGTGGCTCCACCACATTCATGCAGTGAAGCCACACGTCCCAGCCAAAAAAGGCCAAGGCCTCGGTCACCCACAGCTGGCCCTCCGGGCTCTCCTCCGTATAAGGAGTCCACCGCACCTGTAAAAGATAGGAAACTGCATCAGCATCATAATCATGAAAGAATTGCATTTAACTAAGGAGTCTGAGTTTAGAAGCATACCGAGGGATACGGTAGGGTGTCCAAGTCGTCCTGCAGCTCCCGGACCTGTCGTCTCAGGGCTGTCATCTCCCGAGGTGCTGTCCACCTCCGCGCAATCGGCAGGAGCCCAGGACGGGTCTCCTCGCCTCTGCCCAGCCCACGTAGGCGTACGTAGGCCCACACCTGCATCACAAGGGCATGTCAGCATTCAGCAAGCATGTAGGATAGCATAACTGGGTCTAGGGTAGAAAGTCGTACCTGGAGTAAGGGAGAGAAGCCCCCAAGCATCGTCCGGCGTGCCGTCGAACTGAGCGTGTCGAACAGGAAAGCGAGAACTACCGCTTCCTAAGCGTAGTCACCCGCGTGCTCAAGCTCCTGGAGGAAGGGAAGGAACCTACAGCTCATCACGTTCGCCCGCGTGGAGAAGAGAAGCCGCCCGAACAGCAGCATCAGGAATCATCGTAGAACTCTGTCCGCCTCAAGTCCAGGTCCTTCAGCAACTCTCGGCCTCGCCAGCCCCACAAGATTTCCCAGTGCTCCTCCGGTCGCTCCCCGACCGCAACTCCCGCACGTCGTAGACCCAGGCTATCCTGGAGAGCAGCCCGGGGAAGGAGGGTCGACTGCCTCTCGGGGCGCCGCAGCTGTAAGCCGAGCAACTCCCGAGCCATCCCTCGGTAGTCAGGAAAGGTAGTCCCGCTGACCGGTGACCCATGCACGTGTAGGCCAGTGAGCCTGGCCACGTCCTCTAGCGTGGGGACCATGTGGCCCCACGGGAAAAGGAACGCGCGACTCACTGGATCCCAGTGGTCGTGCAGGGCGTAGAGCAGAGCCGCGTCGAAGCGACACACCTCAATGCTCAGGAAGGGGGCGAACCCCATGGCAGTCAACCGCTCCCTCTGGAAGTCCGACAGTGCCAAGTACACTGCACGGACCTGTAGCCACGAGGTGCGGGTCCTACGCTTCCCCTGCATGCATTTCATTCATATTAATGATTTAGTCTTGCATATTGATTCATAAATTCTCGAGATCCAATTCTTAGTTTGAAGAACGGTTATCCACTGACCGCTCGTCGATTGAGCGGTCCCCTTCCAACCATTCTGATTCTTCAGGTTCTGTGTTTGCACGGGCTACCCTTAACCGTTCCTGTCCTGGACGGGTCACCTCGAACCGTCTGTCTGCCCATCTTCCTAAGGAGAAGTGGTCCCCCTTGGTCCGCCAGACTTGTGGACGATCCTATGGGGACCGTATTGTTTTGCCTCGGTTGAATGATTGAACGGACCAACGCGGTCCGTTTACTGTTTGAATGGTGATACCCTCACCGTGTCTGTTTAAGATTGTTCGTTTGCTGTGTGGGTTTGAACGGCGTTTCCTAAGCCGTGTAAATTTGGACGGTCCTATGTGGACCGCATTGTTCGGTTCGGGCGGTTTCTGTTGAACCGTTCTACCGTCGTCGTCCCCAACGATGGTGAACATCCCCAGCCGGCTGGGGAGATTGCCGTGGCCCCCCAACTAACCCCTAAACACCTAGACCCCCCTAAAAGGGTTTCTAAACTGGCATGCACTAATGGAAATTGAATGAAAAATAAAATTTAGGGAGGGAGGCCTACCTCGGGGTCGCGGGGTTTCTTGGCCGCCCCCGTCGATACTCGTTCTCCGGCGAGCTCTTCCTCTCCGGTGGGGGCCTCTTCCTCGGCGGCGACGATGGCGAGCTCCTCCATCGTCACTTCGGGCGTCCCTCCTTCCTCGGACGGCGGCGGTGGTGGCGGTTGCGGCGGAGGCGGCGAACTCTCGCCGGCGGCCGGTGGCCTGGCCGCCTGGTGCTTCGTCCGTGTCATCGAGAAGACGGGGAGGGTTTGAGAGAAGGGCTTAAGGCTTAGAGAAGGGGGGGTTTGCAGAAGAGCGAGTGAGGGAATGGGAGAACGAGGGTCTTTTGGCCCCCTTCGTCCCTTCCACCGTCGGCTACGGTGGAGGGAGACGAGGGGGTTTCAGTTTTTCGAGGTTACAGAGAAGGATGGTCTATCGTTAGACCGTTTGTCCGTTGGGCGGTTCCTATTTGACCGTACATAACTAGTGACCGTTAACTTTAAGTCGGTTGAAATTCCAGTCTTGAGCGGTTCTCATAAAGCCGTTCTATCATAAACGGTATTACGTGGACCGTTCATCCCTGGCAACCGGCCCCTTTAGAATCGTTTAAAGGTCAGGTATACACAGTTAACATAGAGCCGTTTGGAATATTGCACGGTTACAATAACGCCGTTTATTTGGATGGTGTATTTAGGTCATGAATATTGATATTTTCTTTGGAAATTATCTCTTAACCATCTTATGTAGCATCATTTCCTCCAGTCTCGCCGTTTCGCCTGCACAGGTAAGTCAGGTATGGCCTTCTATCCCTAATCCCTTATTGCATTAAGTATATGGTATTATGCTATATTATTTCAAGAGCCGGCAGGTTATCTACGTATCCCCGGATCTGATGTTCCCCTTCAACAAAAACGATGATGATCCAGGCTCATGTACCTAACCTTCGGATAGGCCGTTAAGTTGGAATGTCACGAGGAGGACGGTTCTATCCGCACGCTGTGGTTGCGGACGGTATCTTGACTCTGACGTTCCCAGCTTAGCAATACTACTCTTGAATATTTTATATTTTAATCTTTTTTGGCATTTGTTTTAACGGTTTCCTTTATTTTAGCCCAACATGCATCATACGCATCCTTTTGAGCTTTCAAGCCCCATGGTTTGCTTAAGAAATGTCCCGTCAGTAATGGTCAGCTATGTGTTCGGACGCTCGAGTAAGAGGAACTAATTCCACTCTGAATTCGAAGGTTTTCTTTGGTCGATTCGTTTGGTCTGGTTGATTGAAAGGTCCCCGTCTGGAGCTTTAGCCTTTTTTCTTTTGTGGCCCCCTCATTGGACCGCGGGATTGTGTCCCCCATGAGGTCGGTCTTGTCGATTTGTTTTATTTAGTTTAGTTTCTCCAGATTTGGCGTCACTTTCAGTTAACTATTCCCGGCGATTGGTTCAAGGTTTTCCGGAAGATTCTCATCACTTGTTGGTAAGAACGGGTGTCATTTTACCTTAACGCCTATTTTTTCGGTCCACTCCGCTACATTTCCGCTCCACCTCCATGTTCCATGTCACCTCCGCTTCACCTCCGCTCACTCCCCTGCAAAGAGGACGTTAAGGAGGGGCATCTGTTGACACCCGTTTTATACCAATAATTTGAGTCGTTTCTCTTACTCCCATTAGTTGATGCCTCGAGTTGTCCATCAGTCATTGGGCCATTTTTGTGGCACGTCTTGGGCTCATTTTATGGGTCGTTTCCCTCCTTGGTGAAGTCCGTGGCGATTCAGGGCTTAATGGGCCTTGGCTTTGGTCAATTGAACGTTTCATAGCATAAACGGCCAAACCTCAGCCGTTCAGATGATGAGCGGTTGAATATGGACCGTTCATACATTTTGTTAATTTATGAGGTCTTTTCTGAATATTCACCGACAGGCTGTGGGGCGGCCCTATTAGGACCGTTCAAACCAATGGACGGGCTTATTACAACCGCCTATACCTCAGAGTCCTACACATGCCCATTTCCTCAGATATTTATCCAATTATCCGAATTATCGCCGACAGGGTGAAACGGTTGGCTATTGGCCGCTCTACACTAGAACGGTCTCACTAGAACCGTTCACCTTTGACGGTCCAACGGCGGGCGTTTCGGCCAGTTAGAGAGATAATTGGGTTGATTTTTTGATTATCCGAATTTCCACCGACAGCTTCGACGGTCTGAACCAGACCGCCCAAATGTTGCGCGGTCTATCGTAAGACCGCTCATCATGTCGGATGAGGCTTTTTAACAGACTTTTGTCTCTTTTATTCATGGCTTTATCCCCAGTTTGTTTTGATGATTTCTCCGTGGATAATTAACCATTTTTGATGCTATTTCGACTGGATAAGAGATTATGATAATATCTATGATTTATCTTTTATAATCTCGACCTGAAAATACCTAAAAACCCTAATTTCGAGGATGGCTTTCTAGGCTCTATAAATAGACCCTAGTGGCCGGACGTCGAAAGGGGGGATTTTTTTTGGTCGACGGCGAAGCCCTGCCGCATTCCTGAGCGACCTAGCACCAAGGAGGGAGGCTCTCTATGTCCTTACGAGCCTCCGGTTCAGGGAGTAGTCCGCGTGTTGAGTCATAGTGTCGTCTCTCGATTTCTTCGTCGTCTGTTGCATGCATTGCTTTTCCCCCACGTCTTCCCTCGTTTTCATTTCCATGCACACATCCACCCATGCTTTTGTCACCCTAGGGGTTTAAAATCCCCCAGGTATTCCCCTTTTCATTAATTTATGCTTAATCCTCCTTATGTGAACATGTACTACGTCTTTTAGTTCAAATTTGGGTGTTTCTCTTGTGTCTTTACACTATTTTGCAGGTCAGCACTTCATCAGCACGAGGCCCATCCCCTCTGGCCGGCCGGAGAGGGTGGAGGCTGAACACTTGTCAGCTTGCTGTGTGAAGGGATCGAGCGGCTTCCCTTTGGCCGTTCAACGTGTGGTGCGGTTCATTGACGATCGTTCTTCCTTGGAGTGCGGTCTACCTTCCACCGTCCATCCCACGGCAGCAGCTCCTCCCGCCTCCTTTGCAGCGTACAAGGATGGTCTGTCGTAAGACCGCGTCAAGTCGAGCGGTTCCTAAAGAATCGTTCATCTCTCCAGCGCTGCAGCTCATTCCTTTCCAAGGTACGGCGTGCCGGTCACGTGCGGCGCCTTGGTGGCGATCACGGTCCTTTCTTGCGTTCTCTACTTTCCTCTCGTTTTCGTTATTCACCCATTACGCATTGGTCCACGCACTTGATGCGCCCTGATTCTTAGAGAGAGGAGAGGAAAAATATATATGTACACCTACGGAAGAAATTCGACAGCATAATAGTACTTTTATTACGTTCCATACCTTTAATATTGACTTACTTAACGTAGATTGAGACTCCAGATAATCCTCAGATCATCTAGGAACTCAAGAAAACCAACCCCAAAGGTCAAACCTTGGGTTAGATTAAATCAGGAACCAAGCGGTCTATTACTAGACCGTTTAGCACGTCTGGCGGTCTATTCACGGACCGTTTCATAGAATAAAGACATCGATGCAGTAAAACCATCTGGAGATTTAGCGGTCTAGCGGATGGCCATTTAGTATCCCTTAGCCGTCTAGTGAAAGGCCGCCTACAGAAATCAGACGGTCGTCCTGAGGGCCGCTAAGATCCAGAATACACAAAACACCGGTAAGTGCTTTTCTAGACAATGGGTTTTAACGGTACAACCAGCTCGACGTCCTAGTGGGAATCCCAAGGTCGCGGAGTCTTACGGAGGCCTTGAAATAAGATTTCCTCGTCCGTTGGAATGAATATCCAATGGAGAGGTTATCAAGTCCAAGATTGTGTACTTAATGTGCAAATGTGAATCTAATAACAACATATCGAGATATGTGCCATGTACTTAAGAAAATCACTCTTAGAAGAGAGATACCATGGTAAAACAACGATTAAACCATGACTAGTCCATAAATCATATAAATTCATGAAAATAACATAAGTGTAAAAATAGTTCTAAGTGCATAAGAAAATCATGAAATCTATTAGAACTCTCTGTTAACATAACTAGATATATGATAATAGCACTTGAAATAGGAATAAAACTTACTTAACTAGGCTTATCATACATTAATTAGGGCCATTCTGCATTCAGTTTCGGGTTAACTTAAATACAGAAATCAGAAACTCAAATGCTCTAGTGGAGGACCGTTTAACTGGGCCAAACGGTCTATCATGCGACCGCTAGGGTTTCTGGCGGTCTACAGGAAGATTGTTTCTTCCTATGTTATAAAAAACCTAATAAAAATATTAATCTAAGACATATCATGCTTGGAAATCAACATGTATAAACTCCTACCGCATGATAGAATGAGTATAGGCCAACAATATGCATGAGTTTATGTAATAAACAAGAAAATTCTCCTTTTAACTTCAATTGGGGCTATGAATTGTGCATGAGGAGTATACTAGATGCATAGTCCCTAATAAATCATAAAATTCTCAGTGTGCAGTGCATGAAATCAACTAAAACCAGAGGGCTTTTATCCCTGACATAAAGTTTAAGCCTTTCATGAGATATCCTACCTTTGTCCAGGGCTTTAGACTTTGAATTTAAGGCTGGAAGTAAACCCTAATTCTCTGCTCATCCTGTACCGAACCAGAAACTTCACCCTCATGTATCTCCTGATTCCCTTGACCTAAGGACGTGAAATTTCGAGGGTAAGAAGAGGGTACTAAAAGGAACGATTTCTTCTAAAGAACCTCTATCTAATTACATCGTTTGGGGCTTCTATTTTCCTGATCTTCACTGGGTCGTTGCACAGATTCCTTAGTTATTAGTGTAGGATCAGCAACTTTGGAAGCCTCTAACTCCTTGTAAACTTAATCTCCTAGAACAAAATTTTGAGGGGAGTTAGACCTGAGTATTGTGAATAAAAGATTTTAAAGAACCTACCTGAAATAAAATCTCCTTACCTTAGTTCCACGCGAGCCAAATGTAAGGGTCGTGCAAGGTGGTTCTGGGGTCTATTTATAGGTTTTAGCTAGGTTTCATGGATTTGAATGAACTTAGAGTCCTAATTAGGTCTTCAATTTGATCCTCAAGCCTTCTAGATTTATCTAATTAGTAGATAGCATCGATCCTAGGGGTTTTGGATGCCCAAGTTCCAAGTTGTTCACGTTCTCTTCCTTTCACGGAATCTGCAGAGCCTAGCGGTCTAATGCTAGACCATTTTCCACTACTATGTGGTCTCGCGATAGACCGTTTTCTATCCCGGGCGCTGAATTTGAACTGTTTCAAACTCTTCCCCTTATTATCCATTTATTTATCCTATTTATCCACTTAAATTCTAAAATTCTAGAAATTAAGCTTCTAGAATATGGGCCACCCCTTTTGGGCTTGGGTTTTAGGTCCTTTGGGTTCAATTATATAGGCCTAATTTATTTATTAGTAGAAGGCCTTTAGGTAATGAGACTTAATTAATAGTAATTCGTTTAATAGCTCATTTAAATGTTTAATAATTTTATATTAATCTAGAAAATTTCTAGAAAATTCTTGGGCGTTACAGTTATCATCGGTACTGGGATTGCACCGATGCAAGGAAAGAGGGTTTCTCTGACTTAGATGGAAGGTCGAAGTCATACCCCTCGGCTAAAACCTGAACAAGCCATGGGCACTGAGACAATGCTATCGTTGGTACTGGGATTGCACCGACGCATGGAAATCAGACTTATTTGATTTAGACGGAAGGTCGGGGTCATACCCCTTGGCTAAGACTTGAATAGGCCATGGACGCCGAGTCAATGGTATCATCGATACTGGGATTGCACCGACGTAAGGAAATCGAACTTATTTGACTTATACGGAAGGTTTAGGTCATACCCCTCTGCTAAGAACTGAACAGACCATGGGCGCCAAGTCAATGGTATCATCAGTACTGAGATTGCACTCACACAAGAAAATCGGGCTTATCTGACTTAGACGAAAGGTCTAGGTCATACCCCTCGGCTAAGACCTGAACAGGCCATGGGCGTCGAGTCAATGGTATCATCAGTATTGGGATTGCACTGACGCAAGGACATCGGGCTTATCTGACTTAGACGGAAGGTCTAGGTCATACCCCTTGGCTAAGACCTAAACAGGCCATGGGCGCTGAGTCAATGGTATCATCGGTACTGGGATTGCACCCACGCAAGGAAATCATGTTGTGTTCCCTGTGGTTCTGGAGTTTTGATGATAACAAATATTATGAGTCATTATGTTTACATCCTTGATGATATAATCTTGACGTTTATGATAAACTGACAGAACAGCTTTTAAGGATGACTCACAGGTCATGAAGTCACCCAAGTCAAAAGTCAACCAGTGACAGGTAAGATCAGTGCATGCTCAAATCAGGTAATGCTCTGTCTACTCTCAGATCTGTATGCCTTATGCCTTGATGATGTTTTAGCTGATATGCATAAATTGTTTTGTGCATCATTTAACAAGTCTGTACATTGTCTCTCATGCATTGCATGTTCAATGTACATACTTTCCTATTGCAGACTGCTTTGTTAGTTCTCCTGCATACACTCAGTTCATATCTGCTATATGCATTCACTGCATAGGTCCATGTTCATTGTGCCTGTAAGTCTGTACATCCTACGGTGTTTCATTGCATCAGTCATACAGTCTGCACTCTTCATACATGGCATAGTCTATACATTGCCTTGCCTCTCCATGCATATACAAGTCTATACATTGGCATGCACGCACACAAAGTCTGCACATTCCTTTCTGTTATGTGTGTGCATCATTGTCAAGTCTATACATCGTCTCTCTTAGCATCTATGTGCATAGTCCATGCATTGTCAAGTCTATACATCGTCTCACTCAGTGTCTTTGTGCATGGAGCATTCAAGTCTATACATTGGCCAAGTCTACACATCGTCGCCTGCTCGTGCATCTCTTCTAAGTCTATACATTGTGCATGTGTGCATCATCTTACAAGTCTATGCATTCCTTATCTTTACCTACGTTCAGAACACTAACTCTATACATCGAGTGAAGTCTGTACAGAGTTGACTGTCTGCACTTAGCAAGTCTATACACTGGTTTTTGCACATAAAGTCTATACACTCCATCGTCTCACGTAGCGTCTTTCAAAGTCTGTACAGCATGCATCATTTCTCAAGTCTGTACAGCCTGCATCGTCTCACTTAGCGTCTCTCAAGTCTGAACAGAATGCATCATCTCTCTGTTGCACACATCATTCATCAAGTCTATACAGTGTCTAGCACACACACGTTCAAGGTCTGTACATCCAACCGTCTCATTCGGCGTCTCACGCTATCAAAGTCTGTACAACGTTAGCCTATAGTGCATCGTCTCTCAAAGTCTGTACAGCCAGCTCTGTCTCACTTAGCGTCTCATCAAGTATGTACATAGTTTGGCTGCATAACACAAGTCTATACATCCGCATGCTAGCAAGGCATTCATCAAGTCTATACACTCTTTAACTCAGTTCGCAGCTGAGTCTGAAGTCTGTACAGCCTTTGCATTATGCATACTTTGAAGTCTATTCATTGTTGTTTAACTCCAGCCTTTGCATTGAAGTCTATACATTGGATATGTTTGTGCATCACAAAGTCTATACATTGCTATTGCATTCACGCTAAGTCCATACACTGCATTTGGGCATTGTTCTTCACAGCAAGTCTGTACACTGCTTTCTCATGCACGCAATCAATGTGTGTACAGCCTGTGTTCGCATCAGTTAAGTCTATACATTTGCTATGGCTTGTTCATGCATCATGTCTATACACGCTTTGTTAAAAGCCTGAACTAACTCGATACATTCCTTTCTGTTATGTTCATGCATCCCCCAAGTCTATACATTGAGGTCGCATGAAGGCATTCAAGTCTACACATTCTCACATTGTACATACTTGCCTATATGGTGCATCTGAAGTATGTACAGCATGTTCTTTATACAAGTTTGTGCATGCATAAATCAAAATCTATACATCTTCATTGTGCTTACTTTGTTTAAGTGCATTCTGCATTACGCATTGCAAGTCTATACAATGTCTGCCCTACACACACAAGTCCATACATTGCACTGGGTCATCAAGTCTGTACAGGGTATGCTCATTTATCAAACTGATCTGGTGATTTTGTTCTTACAGGGCTGCTGCTCGAAGATATTAATGAATACACGTTGGAGAGGGGGATTTCTGTAGCCCACCCAAAGAGCAGCCCAACAAGACCCAACAGGTTCTAACGAGGCAAGCTCACCCGAGTGATAGCCCACAGGGCCCACTCAGGAATGGAAAGCCCAATGAACAAACACTCGAGGAACCAACTCTCCCCGGCGGCCCCTAGGCTCGGAGGGCCCGAGTGATGGTCAGGTCACAAGGAGGGTCCGGTCTAAGCCGTCTCCCCGCTCGGGAGAGACAGGCACCAGCCGACCTATCCGACCCCCCCTTTTTTCTGAGCTATGCTCATCGCCCGGATAGGGCTGGCGTTTTAGTAGCTCGGCCGGACCAGACACTAGCCGTTCGTGCTGTCGTTAAGAGTCCCCAACGGACAGGGGAATCAAGAAGCCGCCGGGCTTCAAGGTGATAACGTCCCCACGATAAGGGCCATGAAAGCCCACGTTGAGGACGTAACTCCCGCCGGAGACCCCTCAGCTTACAGGACTCTTGAAGGCGGTGTACTACTTAAGCCAGGGCTACCCTCCGGTAAGGGAAAAAAAACTCCTGAGCAATCCGCTTCACCCCCCTTTTGGTGGAGAGGAGTCTCGCGCACCAGCTTTCCTCCTCCCCTCATCACTTCCATCGCAGCTCTACTGACTTAGCCATCAGATGGTTTTGCCCCAGGGAGATACCCTGGGCCCTCTGATACATTTTCCTGTCTTGCAGTTTCATCTTCTGGTGATCCACGGCCCGCTCAGGACGCAGCACGAGATTTTGCCTCTTCATCAGGCGCCGTCTGTGGGAAACGCGCGAAGAGCCAAGATGGTGAGAAGAAGCTCAGGGAGGAGATCCGCCGTCGAGAAGGGTAAGGCTGTGGTGGCGGCGGGAGATGACCCCTCTAGGGCCTCACAGAACCCTCCCTCCAACACCAGCGTCCCCACCAACGGGCCGCCGCCCCCTCCGACGGCGACGGGGGTAGCCCCCAACGGCGGCGACGAGATCATCCAGGCCCTCAATAAGAAGCTTAACGTTCTCGTGGAGCTCATGAGGGCCCAGGCGGAAAGGGATGCCAGGTCTCGCGCCCCGTCCGGGAGCCCCCCCGTCGAAGTGCGTCCCAGCATACCGCTGGAGGTCGCTTCACCCTCCGTGGTCAGCAGCTCATCCGCAACAACACGGGAGGACCCTCGCAAGCTCCACCGCCGGAACAAGAGGCTTCCTCCATGCCCAGGAGAGGGAAACAGGGGGTGAGGCCTCCACGCCCGAGCGCCGGCGGTCCTGAGGATCGCCACGACGCTCCCCCCAGCCCCATGGCGCGACCGCAGTCGGAACTATCCCTTCGACTGAGGGATTTCGAAAGACGCTTCGCAGAGCAAGACCGCGCCCTCCGCGCCCTGCAGAAGACCTCCCTCCCAGAGGATGAGGAGAAATCCCCTTTCTCCGAGTACACCTTGAAGGCAGAGGTATCTCCCAGAACCTCCATTCCTACCTTCAAGCTCTATGATGAAAATGGGCGACCCAGCCGACCACTACGACAGCTTCGACGCCCTGGTGACCCTGCATGGAACACCGGATCCTATTAAATGCCGAGCCTTTGCGGCCACCCTGGTCCAAGGCCCTCAGGCATGGTTCCGGGCCCTCGCCCCTGGGTCCATCCGGGACTTCATGCAATTCGGGCGAGTCTTCAAGGAGAGCTTCGCCGAAAGCGCCCCCCCCCCCCCCCTGAGGTCAGTAGCGGGGCTCCTGGCCCTCAAACAGGCACAAGGGGAAAGGTTCCGGGCTTATGTCCACCGATTTAAATCGGAAGCCCTCAGGATTCCCCGCCTGGATGTGGCCTCAGCCACGACCGCTCTGACTAGGGGCACTCGGGACGAAAATCTCCACCGCGAACTGGTCCTCCACCCTCCCTCGACCCTTGCCGAGCTAGTGACTCTGGCACTGCGCCACGCCGAGTGCGAAGAAGTACTCAGCGCCTGCCGAGACACAACCGGCTAGGGTCGGGAGGGGGACAAGAAGCGGGCCCCCGAGTCAAACCCTGGCTCAGGCAAGAAGCGTGATCGGGAAGGAGAGCACAAACGGAGGTATGAGTGGTACACCCCGTTGACCACGCCAGTCTACGAGATCTATGAAGACATCAAAGACTCGGGACTCCTCTGCCAGCCCGAGCCAATGAAGTCGAAGAACCGCAAGCGCGACAGACATTGCCTGTTCCACGGCGACCACGGGCACCACACCAGCGACCGTCACCAGCTCCAGGACGAGATCGAACGCCTCTTCCGTCAGGGGCACCTGGCCCGGTTCGCAGCTGGGCACAAAGAAGACAAAGACGCCGCCTAGGAGATCGACAACGCCCCCCGAGGGGTCCACATCAACGTCATCTCCGGAGGAACGGCATCGGACGGTGACACCAGCCGAGGAAGGAAGCGCCATGCCGAGCGGGCCAGCCGGGTCTCAGAGCCCTCAGGGGGCCCGCCGAGGGAGCCCCAGGTCATAGTCTTCTCCAACCAAGACCTGGAAGGGCTAAGCACCCCGCATGATGATGCCCTCATCATCTCGGCCACAATAAACCATTGTAACGTCGATAGGATTCTGATTGACAATGGAAGCGCCCCCGATGTATTATCTTATGAGTGTTTCCTTAAGATGGGGGAAGACCCATCCAAACTCCGCCCGATCCGAACCCCCCTTTGCGGGTTTAACGGCCTGGCCACCTACCCCGAAGGAGCCCTAAGCCTGCCGGTCACCATCGGCACCCTGCCCAAAACCGTTACGGTCATGGTGGACTTCATAGTGATCAAGGGTATGATAGCGTACAACGCCATTTTCGGCCGGAAAATTCTCAGCCGAATAAAGGCCGTACCATCTACCTATCACCAAAAAATGAAGTTTCCCACCAAAAACGGGTTGGGGGAAGTCCGAGGTAATCAGGCCACGGCTAGAAGGTGCTACAACATCTCGGTGGAAGCCTCAAGGCCGGACGGAGGGGATAAGGGCCCCAAGGGAATCGAAGGGAAGACCGTAACCGCAGAGCCCGGTGGCGAATTGCTGACGGTATTCCTAAACAATGACCCGGCCCTCGGAGTAAGGATCGGAGCCGACCTATCATCCAAGGAACAGCGGCAATACAAGAAATTTCTTTCTAAGTACGCTCAAGTCTTCGCTTGGGCCGATGATCAACTCCCTGGCATACCAGGGGAGACCGTGATGCACAAGCTTAGCCTCGACCCCACCGTCAGGCCCGTACAGCAACGGAGAAGAAAGCACGCACCCGAGAAGCAGGCGATCATCAAGGTGCAAGTCACCAAGGGACAAGTGACAGGCCTCTTCAGGCCAGTCCTATACCCTACGTGGCTAGCCAATGTCGTCCTGGTGCCAAAAACCACAGGCAAGTGGCGAATGTGCGTGGACTTCACCGATCTGAATAAGGCTACCCCCAAAGACTGCTATCCGCTACCGAGCATCGACGTCCAATTGGTTGATTCAACCTCGGGCAACGAGATACTCAGTTTCCTGGATGCCTATTCAGGTTATCACCAGATAAGAATGAATCCAGAAGACATCGAGAAGACAGCCTTCATCACTGACTGCGGCGTGTACTGCTACACCCGGATGCCCTTCGGGTTAAAGAACGCCGGAGCCACATATCAGCGGCTGGTAAACCACGTGTTCAAGGGACAGCTAGGCCGGAACGTCGAGGCTTACATCGATGACATGCTCGTCAAGACCCCCAAGGCCCAAGACCACTTTGCCGACCTTGCTGAAACCTTCGGCACCCTCCTGAAGTACAACATGAAGCTCAACCCCGCCAAGTGCACCTTTGGAGTAAAATCTGAGAAGTTCCTGGGTTTCCTAGTCACTCAACGCGGGATCGAGGCCAACCCCGACAAAGTCTAGGCCATCCTGGACATGCGTCCGCCCACGTGCCTTAAAGACGTCCAGCGTCTGACGGGGCGTGTCGCCGTTCTCAGCCGTTTTCTGTCCCGTGCGGCCGAACGATGCTTGCCCTTCTTCAAATTGATGAGGGGGCCCAAGCTAGCATCTGCTACGTTCGCATGTGATGAGGAATGCCAGACAGCATTCACCGAGCTTAAGGAATTCTTGGCCTCGCCACCGGTGCTCTCCAAGCCCATCCTAGGCGAGGTCTTGCTGCTCTACCTCTCGGCGACGCCATCCATGGTCAGCTCGGTCCTAGTCAGAAATGACTCGGGAATCGAAAGACCGGTATACTACACCAGCATGGCGCTCAGTGGGGCCGAACGGAGGTACCCCGCAACCGAGAAACTCGTGCTAGCATTGGTCACCTCCGCGAGGTGCCTCCGCCCCTACTTCCAGGGGCACCCCATCACCTTGCTAACCGGCGAGCCGCTGAAGAAGATTCTGGCCCACCCCGAGGCCTCGGGGTGACTCGTCAAATGGGCCATCATGCTCGGGGCCTACGACATCTCGTACCGGCCGCGATCAGCAATCAAAGGCCAAGCGCTCGCCGACTTCATTACCGAAAGCACCATCCCTACCGAGGACAGGCCTTCGACCACAACCGGGCCAGCCTGGGAACTGTTCGTCGATGGATCGTCCAATTCGACAAGCAGTGGTGCGGGGATCCTCCTAAGGTCCCCCGAAGGGATAGAGCTACAGTACGCCTTAAGATTCAACTTTCAGGCGTCCAACAACGCTTCCGAGTACGAGGCCCTTATCTCGGGAGAACGCATGGCCCGACGGCTGGGGGTCGAGCAAGTCAGGATCCACACCGACTCTCAACTAGTCACAGGTCAGGTCAGCGGCGAGTATGAGGCTCGGGAGGTACCCATAATCAAATACCTTCAGTTGGTCCGGAGCCTGGCCCGACAGTTCGAGGGATTTGAGGAAGTCGGATAGCTCGGGAGCAAAACTCCCGGGCGGACGCCCTCTCTCGATTGGCCTCCTCCCTAGACCCGGAAGGTACACGGTCGGTCCTCCTAGAAGAGCTAGAGCGGCCGAGCATCGACACGGAGCTCCTCGCTGTTGACTCGGCCACCCCAAGTGACTGGCGCTCCCCCTACCTGTCCTGGCTACAAGACTCCCGAGAGCCCTCCGACCCTCGAGAAGCCCGCCGAATGAAGTATCAAGCTCGGTGCTTCGTCATCCTCGACAACGCCCTCTACCGAAGATCATTCTCCGGTCCCCTCCTTAAGTGCCTCGGTCCCGACGAGGCAGGCCGAGCCATCCAAGAGATTCATGAAGGCCTGTGCGGAGCGCACTAAGGGGCGTGGTCGCTGGCCAGAATCCTATTACGATAGGGGTACTGGTCGCCCACCCTGCAGCGCAACTGCTCAGCCTATGTTCAACAGTGCGACCGATGCCAGCGGTTCGACCACTTGGTCCATCAGCCGGCTACGGAACTTGTCACCCTAGCCGAGCCTTACCCTTTCGCTCGGTGTGGAAACGATATCCTTGGGCCATTCCCAACGGCCCAGTCCCAGAAGAAGTTCATCATCGTCGCCATCGGCTACTTCACCAAGTGGATTGAGGCCGAGGCTACGGCAAGGATCACGGAGACAGTCGTTTGGGGCTTCGTTTGGAAATCGATCATTTGTCGCTTTGGCATCCCCCGAGTGATAGTAAGCGATAACGGTCGGCAATTCGACTCTCGGTACTTCCGAGACAGATGCGCCGACCTAAATATCCGCAACCACTTCACTTCGGTCACCCACCCTCAGGCCAACGGGCTGGTTGAAAATGCCAACAAGACTATCTTGAAAGGCATAAAAACCAAACTCGGCAAGGCTAAGGGTAGCTGGCTCGAGGAATTACCTAGCGTACTGTGGTCGCACCGAACAACCCCCAGGACGGCAACCGGTGAAAGCCCCTTTCAGTTGGTATATGGCACCGAAGCCGTCGTTCCGTTGGAGATCGCCAATCCGTCTCTCCGAGTGATCAGCTTCTCACCCGAGGCCAACGGGCAAAAATTGCTCGAGAACCTCGACCTGACAAGCGAACTCCGAGAGATCGCGAACGTCCGGGCAACGGAGTACCAGCGCCGCCTCACTCGATACTACAACACCAAAGTCCAAGACAGACGTTTCCAACCAGGGAACTTCGTCCTCAGGAAGGCCGAAGCCTCTCGACCACTGGAGGCGGCGGGCAAGCTATCCCCCAACTGGGAAGGTCCCTACCGAGTGGTCGAGACGCTCAGGAAAGGTGCGTACAGGTTAGCGACAATGGAAGGGGAACCTATTCCTCGGACGTGGAACGCAGCCGCACTACGTAGATTCTACTTTTGAAATTGTATAGCAAGATGGACAGAATAGAATCCCTGTTTCTTTTCATTCCAAACCATTGGTACATCAGGTAGGCAAATGCCAGTACATCACATAGCAAAAACAAAGCAAAAGTCCGTCTAACATCATTTCAAGGGGTCATCGCTCGACTGACTCGGTCTTGATCTCCTCGCATCCAGCCATTGACTCTGCCTCGTGCGGAAACTGGCTCGGACAAAAGGTGGTTTAGCCAGTTGGCTCGGATGGCCCGTGACAAAGGTGACAGAGGGACTTCAGGAGGAAGGCCACCTTTAAACATTGAGGAAGGCCACCTCCCAAGTTGGCAACAACCAGGAAAAAGGAGCGCCGTGAAGGCCTCCCCTCTTCCAATCTACCAACTCCTTGGAAGGAAGGAGAGAGCAAGCAGTCCCCGAAGAGTGAATGAAATGAAGAGCAGAAGAGGGAGAAAGAGGCTGCAGACGGAGGAAGGCTTCGGTGAGGAGGGAGCCAGATACGCCTCCTCCCCTCACACGGAGGGAAGTGACGGCAGACTCCCCTGATGCCCCCATCCATCCTCCACCTCAGCATCCACCCGGAAGCCTCGCCGGAGCTAAGAAGAGGCC
The DNA here is from genome assembly GCA_022559845.1 of Amorphophallus konjac. Classification (NCBI taxonomy): domain Eukaryota; kingdom Viridiplantae; phylum Streptophyta; class Magnoliopsida; order Alismatales; family Araceae; genus Amorphophallus; species Amorphophallus konjac. The sequence continues at coordinate 143,298,949 of CM040124.1, forward strand.
AACGGCGTGCGTCTAACACGCCAAAGTCCTCCCCAGATCCGCGTGGCGACCGTCGGACCCGTCTCGTGCACGCGCGGCGACCGTGGGATCCGTTCAACATCACAGGACAGCAAGAGCCAGCCGCTCCCCGTCATCGGCGGCGTCGCCCTCCGAAGGATCCTCCATGATTCGAATACAAGGGCACAACGCAGAGTGAAGAGGAAGGAACGAGGAAAGACAGTTAGAGAAAATCCCAAGCGGTGGAGAGGAAAGGACGCCTTTCGGTCCTTCTTATAGGCCAAAGGAGGCTACACGCCTTAAATGCCCCCCTCGGAAACACGCCGAAGGATTTCTCCCCTGAACAGTCACCTCCAACTCCTCGTTTCCCGCCCTCGCAGGATTCACCAAGCGGCCTGACATTCAAAGCGTGAGGGGACGGAGGGACGCCCCGTCAGGAACCTACCAAAACAGCGTGCGAGAATCGTGCAGGACATATCGGCACCTCTCAACCACTCAAGATTCGCCAACCAAATCACGGCAAGGATAGTACTCAAACAGAGCAAGTCATTTATTATCGTACCAAAAGGAAACCCTCTAAAAAGAGGAAAGAGACACAAAAAGGGAAAGAGGCAAAATACATCAGGCCTCGGGCCCACTTTGACGCTCGAGACCGACGGAAGACGCATCACCCTCGGCGCCTTCGGTGACGGCCGGCTCCGACACTGACCTCGCCTGTGCGAGAACTGTCTCAGTCGTGAGCCCTCTCGAGACGCCCGGAGCCGGTGACCCCGACGGAGGTGACCCCTCCGAATCTTCCCCGACCGATGAAGAAGAGCTGGAAACCGACTCATCCGAGTCATAACACTGGCCAAAGGGGAACTCGACCGCGGAGTTTTGTTCATTGGCACAGTCTACCGCTCGGCGATAGCCCTGCTTGAACCCCTTTTGAGCACCTCGGTGTAGCGCTACCTCGTAGTAAGGTAGGGCGGCTTCCAACAGGTCGGCCGAGTAGGCATCCGAGCTCCTGTAACGCTCGATTGCCTCCGCCTCGATCTGTCCCGCCCTTCCGGCGAGCTCGACCCGAGCCCGCTCCACCTCGGCCGCACGTTCCTCTGCCCGGGCCCGGTCCACCTCAGCCTCAGCTCGGAGACGCTCCACCATCTCCGCCCGATCTAGCAGCTCAGCGCGCTCGAGCTCCCAGCGATTGTCCAGTTTAAGGCGACGCAGACGCTCCTCCTCCAAGGATCGGCTTGCCCTCTCAAGAGACTCTCGGGTCTTGGCGAGCTATTCGGTCAGCACCCCGGCTTCCAGTCGGCTCGCCCGCGCCACCTCTCGGAACGCGAAGAACTCCTGCCAGAGCCCCTCATGCTCCCCCTTTAGTCGGGCCAGCTTCCTCTCGCATCCCCCGAGGGTCCAGGCAAGGTTCGACCGCTCCGCCTCCGTCCTTGCGTGCGCCTCCGCCATCAAAGCCGCCGACCGAGCTATGACCAGGCCACCCTCCATCAGAACGTCGAGGATCCCGGGGGGGTACTGCGCCTTTCTCCCCCCCTTCGTCCTCGCGGCAATCGATCGGCAGACCTGATACAGGTCGCCCGTAATGCCGAGCCTTTCCAAGGACTCCGGCAAAGGATACCGCTCCTCCCGGGGCACTCCACCAGAGGGCTCTGTTCGAGCAACGGGACCGGCCACCTCGCGCGCCACGGTCGGTTGGGGTTGCGACGCCTCCCTGGGTGAACCCCCAACCTCGACCGGTGCCGCGGGACCAACCGCACCAGGAGCTCCAAGCACCTGGGGCTGCAACGCCCTCGCAGGCGAACCCCCAGCCCCGCCTGTCTCGGCCCGCACCTCGGTGACCGGGACGTCACCGCCTCCGGCCGACCCCCGGCCCTCGGTGTCAGCTACTTCAGCATCGGCCCCCTCTACCACCGTGGGGGGGAGAGCCGACCTATCGCCATCCTCTGAAGGGCCCCCGGTCTCCTCGGCCCCCTCTCGCCTGGTAGATGGGGGAGCTGGCCCCGAGGGGTCGGCCCCATCTTGCCCCCGAGAGGGGAGCGCCGCCAAGCCAGAGTCGCCCCCGGCGGTAGGAGGGAGACCTGCCTTCTTGGCCCGTTTCTTGGCCTTCGCAGCCTCCCGCAACTTTCCCGCCATGGGATCCTTGCGCTTTGTGCCAGCTGGCCGTGAAGACCCCCCGGGATTCACCCCCTTGCCCTTATCCCGGGCTTGGGCGCGACCCACAGGAGCCTCCGGCTCGTCGGCCGTCGAGTCATCTTCTCCCAGATCGATGACCTCAACAGTTTCCTCCAGAGGTTCCCGCCTCACGTCTACAGCAAAGAAAGAAGACCCGGTCAGGAGAATAAAAGTAACTGCCACCCCAGGGGAACAACCTAGAGGGCGGTACCTGTCGACGTCAACCGCGTAAGCAGACACCGTTCGACATTCTCCGGCGTCACCAGCTCCTCGGTCGATTGGCGGTTATCCAGCAGATGGGCGGCCTGCCGCTCCACGTGGGGAGGGAACTCCTCCTGGCGAGGAGGAATGTTCGGATAGAAATTGGGTGAGATCCGGCATCTCCAAAACCCATCCGTCGCCTCCGCATTCACCCAGAAGAATTGGGTTTTCCACCCCTTGTGCGAAGAATCCTTCACCGCGAGGGAGATGCAACTCCTGTTCCTCCTCGCCTGGATAAAGTAGTAGCCCTTCCCCGCCGACGGGTGCGCCTTCAACTCGAAAAAATAATGAAAGAGGTCCAAGGAAGGAAAAATGTCGTGCTGACGACAGAGGATCCGAAAGGCGGAAGGGAGGAGGTACGAGTTGGCCACCAACTGAATGGGCACCAGCCAGAAAAATTCAAGAATCTGGAGTACAAGGGGCTCGAAGGGAAGGCGGAACCCACTTTTCCAAGCCAGAAGGAACGTGCGAATGTGCCCCGTTTGGTCATCCAGACTCGTCTCGTATGGGGCGGCGGCAGCAAAGCTATACTTGAGAGGCAAACAAAAGTGATGCTCCAGCTTCCTCACCTCGGCCTCCCCCAACTCACTACGGTTGGGGACGGGCTCCCGCCTCACCTGCCCGATTTCCAGAGGCGAACCAGCCATCGAGCCGGAAGATGATCCCTCGTATGAGCTCAAGGACTCCGGGGGGGAAGGAAGTTGCCGGACCGCCTCCGCGGTTATCCTCGCCAACTCCTCAAACGTCGTCGCAAGACTTCGCGCCTCCACTGTGCCCTCACGGTGCATCAAGAAGCCCCAAAAGCTAAGAGACTAAGGAAAAGCCCGAAACCCTGGAAGCCTAGAACGACGAACAGCGCCCAATGCCTATAAAACCCTGGAGGGAGGCGGCGCGTCGTTCCGTGCTCTGAGAAAAGGGGGGCCCCATCGTTTCAAATCCGTCAGGATCATCATTACGGGCCCCGGCGACCACTACACGTGGCTTCATAAACGCCAACAGAATTTCACCCACCTGAGCCACGCCGGTCCAAAGCCTCAAAAACTACTCAACCGAGCCTCCATGGCTCGGGAGTAGGAGGGGGACAAGTGGAGAGGGGGATTTCTGTAGCCCACCCAAAGAGCAGCCCAACAAGACCCAACAGGGTCTAACGAGGCAAGCTCACCCGAGTGATAGCCCACAGGGCCCACTCAGGAATGGAAAGCCGAATGAACAAACACTCGAGGAACCAACTCTCCCCGGCGGCCCCTACGCTCGGAGGGCCCGAGTGATGGTCAAGTCACAAGGAGGGTCCGGTCTAAGCCGTCTCCCCGCTCGGGAGAGACAGGCGCCAGCCGACCTATCCGACCCCCCCTTTTTTCCGAGCTATGCTCATCGCCCGGACAGGGCTGGCGTTTTAGTAGCTCGGCCGGACCAGACACTAGCCGTTCGTGCTGCCGTTAAGCGTCCCCAACGGACAGGGGAATCAAGAAGCCGCCAGGCTTCAAGGCGATAATGTCCCCACGATAAGGGCCATGAAAGCCCACGTTGAGGACGTAACTCCCGCCGGAGACCCCTCAGCTTACAGGACTCTTGAAGGTGGTGTACTACTTAAGCCAGGGCTACCCTCCGGTAAGAAAAAACTCCTGAGCAATCCGCTTCACCCCCCTTTTGGTGGAGAGGAGTCTCGCACACCAGCTTTCCTCCTCCCCTCATCACTTCCACCGCAGCTCTACTGACTTAGCCATCGGAGGGTTTTGCCCCAGGGAGATCCCCTGGGCCCTCTGATACGTTTTCCTATCTTGTAGTTTCATCTTCTGGTGATCCACGGCCCGCTCAGGACGCAGCGCGAGATTTCGGCTATTCACACGTGATCCAAGAATAGGAATTGGCTCAGGATCGTGACACGTGTCATTCTACAGGCTAAAATGCTGCCACGCGGCTAAGGTATTAGGGAAGGAATTCGTGGAAGTCACACGCCCTAGCTGCTGCCGCTATAAATGGAAGACTCCTCCATCAGAAGAATGATTGATCGTGACTGAAGTAGAAGAGAGCCACTGGGAGCCTGCACGATCGAGTGTGAAGAAGAAGAAGAGCAGAGAGAATAAGAAAGACAGTGAAGAGAGAAGAGAAGAGCAGAGAAGAAAAAGGGAGGTAGAGTGTGAAAGCAGAAGAAGAAAAAGAGAAAGAGAGAGAGTTCATGGAGAAGAAGAAAGAAGCCTTCATTGATGATTTGTCTGTCTGGCAATTGGATCAAATCCATACCAGATCGCTCCTGCGAGAGCTACTTTGTGCACTTCATTGTCAACTTTCTGTCTGCTGTATTTTTCCTTTCTTGTTTTTACTTTATATTTCCGTGGCTTTGTTTTTCCGATTCTCTGTAGTGGGGTCAGGGTTCCTCCTGTTGGTTCAGGAGAAGGGAGATTTTAATCTCCGATTTGCTAGTGACGGGTAGTCACTAGTGGTTCCCTCCGGTGTGGAGGAAGAGAGGTCCGTGACCTCTGGTTTGCAAGTGACTGGGTGTCACTTGTGTGTTCCCTCTAGGTTTCGGAGGAAGGGAGGATTGGTCCTCCGGTTTGCAAGTGACAGGGCGTCGCTTGTGGGTTCCCTCCTGGGTGGAGGAAGAGAGACTTCGGTCTCTGGTTGCTAGTGACGGGTAGTCACTAGTGGTTGCCCTCCGGTCTGGAGGAAGAGGGGAGGTTGTTCCCCTTGTCAAACTGTTTGGCAGCACTTGTTTGCAGACTGAGTCTGCGGTTCTAGCTTGTGCTAGTGGAAGCCTCACTCCGGGTTGGAGTGAGGGGTGGACGTAGGTCTATGGACCGAACCACCTAAAAAATCATCTGTGCCGTGGTTTGCCTTGTGGGTTTGCCCCTTGTCTTCTACCTACTTCACAGGTTGTCTGAGCATTCTTTTCTATCTGAAGTGAACTTGCGCATTATGTGTTTTGTTAAGTGAGTCAGGTTTGCATAGTTCTGTCTTCGGCTTAGTCTTGATCAGGTACCACCAGTATCGTTAGTAGTTCAACTGTTTGATCAATTGTTTATTTGTGCTCTATAGCTTTTATTCCGCAACTGAGTCTAGCACCAAGCTTACTATTTTTATTTTGGGTGATATTTTTGAAGGGGATACATTCACCCCCCCTCTGTATCCATCGCACCGTCCCAACAATTGGTATCAGAGCGGGTGTCTGCATAGAAGGTCCAGCGACCTGCAGATCCGATCCTGCGGTCTTGGTGCTATCTCGCTCTTGGTGCATCATTATTCCTGTTGCATTAATCTGATCTGTTTCCATGGGTGATCCACCGGTTTTCAACGGCTCTAATGTTAATGTGTGGTTTTCAGTCTGTGCGAATATGTTATAGCAGTTAATCCTGATCTGTGGAAGTTAATTTCACACGGTCCTCACAGATTACCAAAGAAAGAGTCCAAATGGACTGACAGTCACAGATCAAGGCATGAAGAGAATCAAAGAGCTATGAATCTAATGAAAGTAGCTACTGACAAGGCCTTACACTCTTGCTTCCATGACTGTAGGTCTGCTAAAGACATCCTGGATAAGCTGAAGCTTGCTCACAGGTTTAATGAGGACAGCTGCATGATGGCTAACAGAAGTAATCAAAGTGGCAGCGATCAAGGCAGCAGTCAAAATGAAGAAGAGGATGATGATGAGGTAAACCACTTCGAGAATTTCTCTTTAGATGATTGAGAGAATGCATATGCTGAGTTGCTTGAATCTCATGAACATTTAAGAAAACAATACAAGAACTCGAAAAAGAAAAGTGATCGGGGTAGTTCAAGTTCACCATGCGAAAATTATTCAAATATGAAGCAATCTCATGATGCTTGTTTGTCTGATATCCATATGCATAAAAACCAGAATGAAAAATTGATGAAGGAACTTGAATGTGTTTGCTCTGAACTAAGTATGCTGAAATCTGAAAATGACTCTCTTAGAAAATCTGTCAAAGAAAATGATTCTTGCAATGAATGTGCATTCTTGAAGGAATTGATTGAAGACTTAGACTCTGATGATAATATACAGAAGAACTTAATTACTTCCTTGAAGGAAGAAAATGATTCATTGCTGACTCAGAAGAAGGAAACGGATAAATTACAAGATAAGCTGATTGAAGAAAACATTTATCTGAAGGAACAAAATAAAAAGCTAATGGTTCTAAACACTATTTTCTCTGAAAAATGGCTGACGATTGAAAAAGGGAAATCTATTTTGAAAGAAAATGAAGTGAATATTCAATTCAAATTGACACAGGAAAATGAGACTCTAAAGAGTCTGAATGATGAATTGCAAAATCAAGTCATTTCGTGTGAAGACTACATTGTGTCTTTGGAGAGAGAAATTGAAGATCTAAAAAACTCCCTATCAAAATTTGTTAATGGAAGAGACAATTTGAATAAGCTCCTTGGAGCAAATGTGAATTTTCAGAAGGAGGGACTGGGTTACAATCCAGTCATGAAGAAGGCTGAGAAGGTTGATGGAGACAAATTGAAAACTGTTTTTGTTAAATGTTCAGAACAAGAAAAGCCTTCTACCTCATCTTCACCTCAGTACAAAAATCAGAAAGAGGCTGAAAAATAGAAAATAAATAAAAATGATTCTTCAGTGCATGTTGATCACTGTCCTCACACACACTCACGTGCATCTAGAAAGAAATTGATCTGTCACTACTGTCACAAATTTGGACATCTGATGCATGAGTGTAACTTGATGGAAAATGATGACTTAGCTGCTGTACAAAATAATCAGGGTAGAAAGCATGTCTTTAGAAAAAAGAAAATTCATTGTTATAATTGTGGAAAAATAGGACATGTTGCTGCACAATGCTGGTTAGGTTCCCATAGAAAAACCTTCTCTATCTACTCTCATTATGGAAAACATGGCCATACAGTCAAGGACTGTTGGCATGCTCAGGGAAAAATATTTTCTCAAAATATAAAATCCCCTGCAAACAGAAATGTTTTTGGTAGGAATAAATTTGCATTTAAAAGAAAGATTTCTACATGTTTTGAATGTGGAAAACCTGGCCACCGAGCTTATGAATGCTGGTTGGCACGATATGGAAAACAGTATGTTCATGCAAATAACAGAAATTTTCATGATAATGCACACAGATTCCATGCTAACAATGATGTGCATAAAAAGAATTCAAGATATGTTATTTCATGTCATTACTGTGGAGCCTTTTGGCACTCCATGAGTGAGTGTAATATAATGAAGTCTGATGACTTACATGCCCAAAGATTATGGAAAGCACCTATCAGAGGTGTCACTAACAATGTAGGACCCAAGAAGTCTTGGGTACCTAGAAACACAAAATGAGATCTGTGTTTTGCAGGTATGCCTTGGGGATGAGGAATAAAAGGGGGTCAAATAAACCAAGGCATCCAAAGTTTGGTAAAACCCCAACTCTGCTGTTTAAATGCTTGTTCACCTGAATTTTCTTTTAGCTAAACATCATGCTTAATATGTCAATTAAGATCTCATGCATACATGTCCATAACTGCATCTGCCATTTACATTTTTTTTGATCATGCACTTGTTGGGCGATCTGTGCATACATGAGATTAAAAGGTTGTCTGCATTTGATGCATACATATGCCAATTGCAGTTGTTTGATATTTGTTAAAATGCATAATCACTGAAAACAAATTGCATTCTGAAAAATCTAAAAAGCTGAATTGAATAAATCTGTTGCTTGGACGATGTCTCATGCTTAAAAATGTTCATCTGCACAGTTGACATGCACATGCATTCACAATTGCATATAAGTAGCATATTGTCTGCTTAAGATGCATATAGAACTGCATCTGCATTGGATTGTCATGCATGACTCTTGGTATATAAATAGTGAGGTACTAAAGGGCAGATGAATTCTGTCTGGAAGTGCTTGCTATGTGTAAGGTGGTCTTTAGACCAAGTCCTCCGCCTGGTACCATAGGTCAGAGTTGCGCGAAGAGCAGTCTAAATGTTCATGTGATCATTGCATATATTACATGCTGTCAGCTCATTACACTTGCATTTACTGGTTAGAAGTGTCGACACCTTGAGTGCTAGCTCATGCATACATTTAAGGGGAGCATTATTCATATTCTATCAACTGAACTTCCCATCTTCAGATTGAACTGCTATCTTGCTTAAATCCCTGTGATGAATGTGTAATGCAACACATTTCAGCTTCCTGCTTCAACTGTTATCAGCCATTTTCACTCATTCTATCCATTGGTATCTGTTGAATTGGCTGTTCCTTAAGATGATTCGGCCTTCCCTGAAAATTCAGCAAGACTTCTCTGAGCATATCCTGATCATAAATCTAAAAATAACTTAAAGAGGAATCTTCTATTATATAGGACTATGAATGTCTGATGCTTTCAGCCGGTTGAAGTTTCATGTATGTCTTGTGTTTGTTTATGAACATTTCTTGAAAATATCTGAGTTAGTCTTAATAAACTTTAACCAACATTTTCACGTTGTGTCTTTTAAACTCTTCTGAATTCTAAAAATTCTGAAATCATGATATTCCTTGTTTGATATGTATGAAATTAGTATTATTTTTAAACATCTGAGAATATGGAACATGTCTAAGGGTAAATCGTGTCAGAGCAATGACTTTGGTCACTGAGAAATCATGTCCAAAGGACCGTGTCATAAGGTGCCATAGTTAACTCTGCTTAAGAATGGTTGATAATCTGGCAGAGCAATGGCATGCACACTGAGAAATACATCTCACTCATCAAAGAAATGATTTGTAGTGTGTCATGAAGTGTAAATGCTATCTCTGTTCCTATAAAGCATGACAGTTAGTCCTTCAAAGTGCTTAGGGATACTAGCGTCTCAACAACGTGTATCCTCTAGTTACAAGGGTGTACTAAACTCAAGTGCTCTTGAAGATTGTTATGAAAATTGTTGCTGATCTAGTGTATCATTTGAAAATATGTGCAAAAGAAATATTCTATTGAAACCCCTTGACAGAAACAAATGTTTTCTTATGTGTTTAACTTCAATACTATTGATTGCATCTCTTAAAGGAATCTTTGAAATTGAGTGAGTAAGAAAGAAGAAGATTAAACAAGACGTTCAATTTGAAAGCAAGGTTCACTTTTATTAAAATTGATTTCAGATATGAGTACAGAATGCTAATGAACAAGCCTTGCATACATCATATTCTAATCTGACTTGTCAATGAAGATCATTCATAAATCTCTATAATAGAAGAGTCTGATATACCTGTTTAATCAGATTTATGAAATTGATATCCCATTGAAAACCTTTCTCATTCATTCTGAATGCTTATTGTTGACTTCTTTATGTCCTGAGCTTCATTCCAATCACTGTCCATCTCAGGGGGAGAATTCTTGCATGTCCCTGTGGTTCAATGATCATTCATGTCTTTCAGGAGAGTATCTTGTCAGGGGGAGTTTTAGATGACAGTAACTCACCATTGCATAATAGCTCCTATATCATGTCCTTCAACAGTCAATGATCCTTCCATTCTTTTTGATGTTGTCAAAGGGGGAGAACTTTTGTGAGTCATCATTTGCATCAATCAACAGTTGCATCACATGGTGTTTTACATGCTCATTATGTTTACATAATCATGAACAGTCATATGGTGTTTCATAATCACCATGATGAGTCTATTACAATGACTCATAATATTGCCATCATCAAAAGGGGGGAGATTGTCGTGTCCCATGTGGTTCTGGAGTTTTGATGATGACAAATATTATGAGTCATTATGTTTACATCCTTGATGATATAATCTTGATGTTTATGATAAACTGACAGAACAGCTTTTAAGGATGACTCACAGGTCATGAAGTCACCCAAGTCAAAAGTCAACCAGTGACAGGTAAGATCAGTGCATGCTCAGATCAGGTAATGCTCTATCTACTCTCAGATCTGTATGCCTTATGCCTTGATGATGTTTTAGCTGATATGCATAAATTGTTTTGTGCATCATTTAAGAAGTCTGTACATTGTCTCTCATGCATTGCATGTTCAATGTACATACTTTCCTGTTGCAGACTGCTCTGTTAGTTCTCCTGCATACACTCAGTTCATATCTGCTATATGCATTCACTGCATCGGTCCATGTTCATTATGCCTGTAAGGCTGTACATCCTCCGGTGTTTCATTGCATAAGTCATACAGTCTGCACTCTTCATACATGCCATAATCTATACATTGCCTTGCCTCTCCATGCATATACAAGTCTATACATTGGCATGCACGCACACAAAGTCTGCACATTCCTTTCTGTAATGTGTGTGCATCATTGTCAAGTCTATGCATCATCTCTCTTAGCATCTATGTGCATAGTCCATGCATTGTCAAGTCTATACATCGTCTCACTCAGTGTCTTTGTGCATGGAGCATTCAAGTCTATACATTGGCCAAGTCTACACATCGTCGCCTGCTCGTGCATCTCTTCTAAGTCTATACATTGTGCATGTGTGCATCATCTTACAAGTCTAGGCATTCCTTATCTTTACCTACGTTCAGAACACTAACTCTATACATCGAGTGAAGTCTGTACAGAGTTGGCTGTCTGCACTTAGAAAGTCTATACACTCATTTTTGCACATAAATTCTATACACTCCATCGTCTCACGTAGCATCTTTCAAAGTCTGTACAGCATGCATCATTTCTCAAGTCTGTATAGCCTGCATCATCTCACTTAGCGTCTCTCAAGTCTGAACAGCATGCATCGTCTCTCTATGTGCACACATCATTCATCAAGTCTATACAGTGTCTAGCACACACATGTTCAAGGTCTGTACATCCGACCGTCTCATTCGGCGTCTCACGCTATCAAAGTCTATACAGCGTTAGCCTACAGTGCATCGTCTCTCAAAGTCTGTACAGCCAGCTCTGTCTCACTTAGCGTCTCATCAAGTATGTACATAGTTTGGCTGCATAACACAAGTCTACACATCCGCATGCTAGCAAGGCATTCATCAAGTCTATACACTCTTTAACTCAATTCGCAGTTGAGTCTGAAGTATGTACAGCCTTTGCATTGCGCATACTTTGAAGTCTATTCATTGTTGTTTAACTCCAGCCTTTGCATTGAAGTCTATACATTGGATATGTTTGTGCATCACAAAGTCTATACATTACTGTTGCATTCACGCTAAGTCCATACACTGCATTTGGGCATTGTTCTTCACAGCAAGTCTGTACATTGCTTTCTCATGCATGCAATCAATGTGTGTACAGCCTGTGTTCGCATCGGTTAAGTCTATACATTTGCTATGGCTTGTTCATGCATCATGTCTATACACGCTTTGTTAAAAGCCTGAACTAACTCGATACATTCCTTTCTGTTATGTTCATGCATCCCTCAAGTCTGTACATTGAGGTCGCATGAAGGCATTCAAGTCTACACATTCTCACATTGTACATACTTGCCTATATGCTGCATCTGAAGTCTGTACAGCCTGTTCTTCATACAAGTTTGTGCATGCATAAATCAAAGTCTATACATCCTCATTGTGCATACTTTATTTAAGTGCATTCTGCATTACACATTGCAAGTCTATACAATGTCTGCCCTGCACACACAAGTCCATACATTGCACTTGGTCATCAAGTCTGTACAGGGTATGCTCATTTATCAAACTGATCTGGTGATTTTGTTCTTACAGGGCTGCTGCTCGAAGAGATTAATGAATACACGTGATCCAAGAATAGGAGATGGCTCAGGATTGTGACACGTGTCATTCTACAGGCTGAAATGCTGCCACGCGGCCAAGGTATTAGGGCAGGAATTCGTGGAAGTCACACGCCCTAGCTGCTGCCGCTATAAATGGAAGACTCCTCCATCAGAAGAATGATTGATCGTGACTGAAGTAGAAGAGAGCCACTGGGAGCCAGCACGATCGAGTGTGAAGAAGAAGAAGAAGAAGAAGAGCAGGAGAAAAAGAAAGACAGTGAAGAGAGAAGAGAAGAGCAGAGAAGAAAAAGAGAGGTAGAGTGTGAAAGCAGAAGAAGAAAAAGAGAAAGAGAGATAGTTCGTGGTGAAGAAGAAAGAAGCCTTCATTGATGATTTGTCTGTCTGGCAATTGGATCAAATCCATACCAGATCGCTCCTGCGAGAGCAACTTTGTGGACTTCATTTTCAGCTTTCTATTTGCTGTATTTTTCCTTTCTTGTTTTTACTTTATATTTCCTTGGCTTTGTTTTTTCAATTCTCTATAGTGAGGTCGGGGTTCCTCCTGTTGGTTTAGGAGAAGGGAGATTTTAATCTCTGATTTGCTAGTGACGGGTAGTCACTAGTGGTTCCCTCCGGTGTGGAGGAAGAGAGGTCCGTGACCTCTGGTTTGCAAGTGACTGGGTGTCATTTGTGTGTTCCCTCTGGGTTTCGGAGGAAGAGAGGATTGGTCCTCCGGTTTGCAAGTGACAGGGTGTCGCTTGTGGGTTCCCTCCTGGGTGGAGGAAGAGAGACTTCGGTCTCTGGTTGCTAGTGACGGGTAGTCACTAGTGGTTGCCCTCCGGTCTGGAGGAAGAGGGGAGGTTGTTCCCCTTGTCAAGCTATTTGGCAGCACTTGTTTGCAGACTGAGTCTGCGGTTCTAGCTTGTGCTAGTGGAAGCCTCACTCCGGGTTGGAGTGAGGGGTGGACGTAGGTCTGTGGACCGAACCACCTAAAAAATCATCTGTGTCGTGGTTTGCCTTGTGGGTTTGCCCCTTGTCTTCTACCTACTTCACAGGTTGTCTGAGCATTCTTTTCTATCTGAAGTGAACTTGCGCATTATGTGTTTTGTTAAGTGAGTCAGGTTTGCATAGTTTTGTCTTCGGCTTAGTCTTGATCAGGTACCACCACTATCGTTAGCAGTTCAACTGTTTGATCAATTGTTTATTTGTGCTCTATAGCTTTTATTCCGCAACTGAGTCTAGCAGCAGCCTTATTGTTTTTATTTTGGGTGATATTTTTGAAGGGGATACATTCACCCCCCCCCCCCCCCGCCTCTATATCCATCGCACCGTCCCAACAAATCGGGCTTATCTGACTTAGGCGGAAGGTCTAGGCCATACCCCTCAGCTAAGACCTGAACATGCCATGAGCGCCGAGTCAATGGTATCATCAGTACTTGGATCGCACCAACGCAAGAAAATCAGGCTTATCTGACTTAGACGAAAGGTCTAGGTCAGACCTCGGCTAAGACCTGAACAGGCCATGGGCATTGAGTCAATGGTATCATCAGTACTGGGATCGCACCGATGCAAGGAAATCTGGCTTATCTGACTTACCTGAATGGTATAGGTCAGATCCCTCGGCTAAGGCCTGAACAGGACATGGGCGCCAAGTCAATGGTATCATCTGGGATTGCACCGATGCAAGGAAATTGGGCTTATCCAACTTAGATGAAAGGTCTAGGTCATACCCTCAGCTAAGACCTGAACAAGCCATGGGCACCGAGTCAATCGTATCATCGGTACTGGGATTGCACTGACGCAAGGAAATCAGGCTTATTTGACTTAGATGGAAGGTCTAGGTCATACCCCTCGGCTAAGACCTGAACAAGCAATGGGTGCCGAGTCAATAGTATCATCGGTACTGGGATCGCATCGACGCAAGGAAATCAGACTTATCTGTCTTAGATGAAAGGTCTAGGTCAGACCCCTCGGCTAAGACCTGAACAGGCCATGGGCACCGAGTCAATGGTATCATCGGTACTAGGATCGCACAAGGAAATCAGGTCTGTCTGGCTTAGACGAAAGGTCTAGGCCATTGGGTTGTATTGATCGGTCCTAACAGATAGTAAAGTACCAATCATAATGGAATCGTCGACATTGGGTTTATATCGACGCAAGGAATCGGGCTTTGATCATGGTGGGACTAGACAAACCAACTCCAACAAAATGTGGTATCGTTGGCATTGGGTTTATGCCAACATAAGAGATTGGGTTTATCTAGCTTAGATGGAAGCTCTAGGCTAGTCCCCTCGGCTCAAGACAAAAGGTTATGGGTGTCGAGTTAATGAAATCATCGGTACGGGGGTCATACCAACGCAAGGAGATCTAGTTTATCTGACTTAGAGTGAAGGTCTAGGTCATACCTCTAGGCTAAGACCGAAAGGTCATGGGTGCCGATTTAAAGAAATCATCGGTACTGGGATTGTACCAATGCAAGGATATTGGTTTATCTGACTTTACACGGAAGGTCTAGGTCATTATGTAGTGTAGATTGGTCCTGACGAAAAATCAGGTACCAATTATGGTGGTATCGTTGACATTGGGTTTATGTCAATGCAAGGAATTAAGTTTATTTGGCTTAGACTGAAGGCCTAGGCCATTGGATATTGTAGATTGGTCCTGACGGAAAATGTAGCAACCCTGATAAATGAATATTTGAAATAAATTAAAACATATATATATTACAGTAGTAATACAGATAATGAGAATAGGATTAATTAGATGAAGTAAAACAAAATTAAAATAACGCCTCTTATTAGGGCGTTAATTCAAAAAGAAACGCCTCTATCAAAGGCGTGACTAAAGAAAGGACGCCCACACGTGCGGTCGTCAACTCTCACGACCAAATAGGCAAGTAAGAGAAACGCCCATATATGGGGTGTGTTTCAAAAACAAGGAACGCCCTTATCCAAGACGTTTTTTAAGAAACGACCTGAACTAGGTCGTCAATTCAAGAATCGACGCCCTGACCAAAGGCGTTAATTCAGTTCGTAAACCGTTCGACCCAGAAACTTATCCAGGGTAATGGATAAGTATTAGAAAGAGTTAAAAGGTGGTAAGGACTCTATTAGGGATATATTACTCCCAATAAAACTCTAGCCCTAATAGGACCCCCTAAATCCCTATAAATAATCTACTGCTCGAACCCTTCAACGCTATTTGGCGTTCGGAATCTGCAAGGTACGTGAAGAACATCAAGTTCTTCGATTTTTCTTCTTCGTTTCATTATGAACGTAGTATGTGAAGAACTAATGTTCTTCATCTATATCTCTTCTACAGGTTAAGGAGCCCTGTCTTCCTAGGAGAACCAGTAAGTTATTCTCCTCCTTTATCTTCGGTTAGGTTATTACGAAGCATAATACCTTCATATTCTATCCTCTGTAGGTCCTCCATCTTCATCTAGGTTGCTGTGACTTTGTTGCTACAGAAGCTTCAGAACATTTAACAGAGCAGCATCTTCTTCTAGTTAAAATCCCTCACGTTCATCTTCAATCGACTATCAAGGTAGGATTTTCTCAAGTCACTGTAGCCCAAACTAAATTGATACAGTACAATAATTATCATGCATATACATGGTTTGGTTTACTATAGTTTCTGAACGAGTTTCTGTTAATTTCTTGAAAGAAACGTCCTTACCAAGGGCGTGACTATTAAATACACGCCCCAGACTAGGGCGCTAATTTACAAGTCACGACCCTGCCAAGGTCGTCAATTTCATATTTGACGCCCTGTACACAGGCGTTAATTTCATGTAAATCTTAAGAACTGATTATCCATGCAATTACATGAAATCAAATCAATAATTGTTAACGGTTAAAAGCCAATAAACATGAAACATCAAATCTGATATACTGCATTTGAATTCCTACCAATTTTCCTGTCATGACTATATGATTGTTATTCTTGATTATCGTGCAAATCTTGCTGATCATGTAAATTCCTGATATTTCTTGAATTCACGACCTAGACTAGGTCGTTTTCCATGTGGTAACGCCCCATCACAGGGCGTGAATTAAAAATAAACGCCCCTTACTAGGGCGCGTATCTGTTAAAATCCTGGAATATATATTCTGAGAAGATAAGAATTTATGATTAACGCCCCTTCCAAGGGCGCGTTTTTTTGATAATTTCTGAAAATAAATATGTTCTGAAAAATATTGTAAATAAAAGACGCCTGCTACTGTAGTCGTCAACTCTTGAAGAAACGCCCCTGCCGAAGGCGCGTTTTAGATAAATTATTGAAATTATTGAAAATTCTGCAAAACGGACCATATGTAAACGCCCTTCTGTTAGGCGTTAATTACTTGAGAAACGACTTGACCTAAGTCGTTATTTTACTGTAAACTGATTTTTTTTCCTCAGATTTGCTAACCGATGGTTTTATATATCATAATATATATATATATATCGGCACTATTCTCCACTCCGTGAGTATAGTCCCACTTTTCACGGTGTTTTATCGATCACACTCAACTCTCATTGACATACAAGCTCTCCATTGGACATTCCGTTCCTTTGGACTAGCGAGTTAGTCATAGAGACCTCCGTAAGACTCCTCGTAGCCTTGGATTCCCTCAAGACCGACTGAGCTGGTTGTACCCTAAAAACCCATTACACTATTGATGCCATGTCACTCTAAAGAAACATGGTATACCGGCCCTTATGATTATACAAAGAGTATATCATAAGAAATTTCTTAATAGGATAATGATATCATGCCATATCATGTCGTTCTTGTAAACCCCAATTCTATGATAAGAATGAGGGTATCTTACTTTGATATGCTGTTCATGTGGACCTCAATTCTATATAAAGAATGTCCATATTGATTTGTCATGGTACCTAAGTTAAGGGAACCATATTCTACCTAGTTTTATCGATATCGTGATTATACCGTTATTATCGCCATTCTATGTCCTTTGTCATATTTTGGACTCTATTCTATCAAAGTTGTCATACGTGTCTACAAGCTTGATTATTGAAATTCTATGTTGGCTATAAACAAGAGTGGATGTCAAAACACATGATAAATGCCTGCACATATAGGGCCCGATCTGGTCCTGGGAGGAGCACCCGAAAGTACTTGTGCCCATGGGAGTTAAAATGATAAGGTATCTGGCATTATACCGAGTACTTGACTTGCTTGATTGGACATTCCACAAACATCTTGTACTTGAATCGTACTTGACTTTACATGAAATGCGTGGCCCGAAAGGGGTAATTTACTTGCTTGATACATGATAGCCAAAGTTCTTGACATGACTCGATAATGGTACTTGCTTGAATATCTTGAATAACTTGTATCTTGTTCATGAAAGTTCATCTTATTTCCTTGATATTACATTCTCTCTATCTTGTCGTTTCATGCGAGCATGCATAGCTTTATTGCATTCATGAAAATGTAATTACTTAAACCCCTTGCTAGTACTTGAGATATAATTTCCTACTGAGCGTTCGCTCATTCCGTTTGTCCCTTTTTACTTTTCAGGTAAGTCCGACGACGATGGAAGTCAATCGGATGGGAATGGTCAAGAGTGAAAGTGATAGAGCTTCTACAAGTGTCGTCTAGTCTTTTCCATAGTTTCTTGAGTCAAATATGTATTCTTTTCCTTTTTGTTAAACAGAGTATTGGATTTGTAATAGTCTATCCATTATGAAATAAAGGATTGGGTTATCTTGCTATTTTGCGCATCTCTGTCTTTGTGTCGAATACACGACCACTCTGATTGACATGATTGATATAGACACGTCGCGCATCTCCGGGTATCTTCCGCGCTCGGGGTGTGACAGTCTTTGTGGTATCAGAGCCTAAGGTATTCAATTACTAGGAAACCCAAGTCCAAGGATAGGTTTCAAACCCTTTAACCAAGTGAGAGTGGGTAGAACCAAGGGTTAAATGATCAATGAGTCCTTTATAAGATCATAGTGACATAATACTAACATAGCTATTGTAAATGTAGGATAATGGCTGCCGAACGTGCTCAATGGCGCAACATGCAGCGTACCCTTCAAGGGATGACCCAAGTGCTACAACAGGTAGCACAAGGTGGTGCTCCACGAGCTGGAAGCTTACACCAAGCATTCAAGAATATGAATCCCCCGAAGTTCATGGGATCGACCGATCCAGACGATGCCGAGCATTGGGTTCGGGAGATTGAACGTATATTCCGTGTTATGCAATGCACGGATCAGGACAAAGTCTTATTAGCTACTTTCCAGTTAGAAAAAGATGCTAGATGCTGGTGGGAGTCGATTGAAGCTACTATTGACCCAACTCAAGTTACATGGGGAGAATTCGTTGAATATTTCAACGCCAAATATTTCTCTGATAGGGTCCAGGAAAAGAAGGCCGCCGAATTTGCCGCATTAAAGCAAAGATCTTTATCGGTGGCTGATTATGAAGCACAGTTTTCTAGACTGTCTAGATATGCTAAGCATTTAATTAGCACGGAAAAGATGAAAGCCCGTAGATTTCTTAATGGGCTTAGGCCCCACTACATTACTCAACTGGCGCCTATGGATATTCAAGTTTATGCTGAAATAGTGCGCCGAGCTCAGTTGCTTGAAGATGCCACGGAACTATCTGATAGGATCCGTGGGAAAGACAAAAAGGAGCAAGTCACAAGTTCGGGTTCTTTTAAACCTAACTTTAAGAAGAGGCCCAATAATGGAGGTTCTTCCTCTCAAGATCAGAAATTCAAGAAGACCAAGCCTTTCTCTATCACCACTACCCCTTCGAATACAGTTTGCAAGCATTGTGACAAGGCTGGTCACAAAACAGAAGAATGCTGGAGGAAATTAGGAGCATGTCTCCGTTGTGGGAGTCGTGAACATCGGATTCCCGATTATCCATTAATGAATGACCAAGACGGTGAGGGTAAACGCCCAGTGACAAGGAACGCGCGTCTTCATGCAATCCAAGAGATCGAACCAGAAGAAGAAGGCGGATTGGTGGAAGGTACATTAAAAATTTGTTCCAAATATGCACATGTCTTATTTGATACGGGTGCATCGCATTCCATTATTTCCAAGAAGTTTGCTGAACCATTACCTCTAGAACCAGAATGGATGAAGTTAATATTGTCTACTCCTCTCGGAAACGAGACGGACATCACACATCATTATCAAAACTGTGAGGTATTGGTTCGAGGAAAGAATTTTCCTATTGATCTTATCTGCTTAGATCTAAAAGAGTATGATGTTATACTAGGAGCAGATTGGTTATCCAAATACCAGGCAACGGTTGATTGCCGTGATAGCAAGATTGTTTTCAAGGAATTTCCGGAACTGACTTATACTAGTCCTAAGAGTCGAAGCAAATCCCCTCTTATTTCGGCTCTTCGAGCAAGCAAGCTCGTCAAGAAAGGATGTGTATCCTTCCTTGCTTTTATCACTATTAAAGAAGCTAAAGAAACCAAGATAGAGGACATTCAGGTAGTGCGAGAATTTCCAGACGTATTTCCGGAAGAATTGCCGGGATTACCCCCTCAAAGAGATGTAGCCTTCACCATTGACTTAGTCCCTGGTGCTGGTCCCGTTTCAAAGGCACCATATAGAATGTCCCCTGCTGAACTCAAGGAGTTGAAGGAGCAGTTGATGGAACTAATCCGAAAAGGGTTTATTAGACCAAGTACTTCCCCATGGGGAGCACCAGTCTTATTTGTAAAGAAGAAGGATGGATCCATGAGATTGTGTATCGACTATCGACAATTAAATCATCTTACTATCAAGAACAAGTATCCACTGCCGAGAATCGATGAATTATTTGATCAGATTTCAGGATCCAAATATTTTTCCAAGATTGATCTCAGGTCGGGATATCATCAATTAAGAATCAAGGACGATGACATTCACAAGACTGCATTCAGAAGCAGGTATGGCCATTACGAATTTGTTGTTATGCCTTTTGGACTAACAAATGCCCCTGCTGCCTTTATGCAGTTAATGAATAGCATATTCAGGCCTTACTTGGATCAATTCGTAGTAGTCTTCATTGATGATATATTGATATATTCTAAGACTAAGGAAGAACATGAAGAGCATTTGAGGATTGCATTGCAAGTCTTGAGGACCAATCAATTATATGCTAAACTCAGCAAATGCGAGTTCTGGCTTGAAGAAGTGACTTTTCTCGGACATGTCATATCCAAGGACGGTTTATCTGTAGATCCGTCAAAGGTTGAAGCTGTGAGAAACTGGGAAAGACCCACTAATGCAAGCGAGATCAGAAGTTTCTTAGGTCTTGCAGGCTATTATCGACGATTCATTAAAGATTTCTCTAAGATCGCCATACCACTTACAAGATTAACTCGTAAGGAGATCCGATACGAATGGAGTAAGGAATGTGAAAGAAGTTTTCAAACTCTCAAGGATCATCTCACTACAGCTCCAGTCTTAGCTCTACCGATAGAAGGAGAGAAATTCGAGGTCTACACTGATGCTTCTGGCATTGGCCTCGGATGTGTCCTAATGCAACAAGGAAAGGTCATAGCATACTCTTCACGTCAGCTGAAGAAGCATGAGGAAAATTACCCTATCCATGACTTAGAACTGGCCGCGGTAGTATTTGCCCTAAAGATATGGAGACACTATCTCTATGGAGTACAGTTCACTGTATACTCCGATCACAAGAGTCTCAAATATCTATTTTCACAAAAGGAGCTGAACATGAGACAAAGACGCTGGCTAGAATATCTCAAAGACTTCGACTTCAATATACAATACCATCCCGGAAAGGGTAATTATGTTGCTGACGCCCTTAGTCGAAAGCCGAGAGCAATAATAGCAAATTGTATGATGCAAGAATGGAGGTTACTTGAACAATTCTCCGAGCTCAATATAAGCTTGGACACGGAATCCAAATTTGTCACACTATCTCATGTAAGCATACAGTCAGATTTGTTATCTGAGATACAAACACTTCAGGATGATGATCCTATGTTAGTAGAAATCAAGGGCAGATTAGAAGGACAATCTGATTTTCAACTAACTTCTGATGGAAGATTATCGTTCAAAGATAGAACTTGTATACCTGATTGTCCGGAATTAAAGAAGAAGATCTTAGATGAAGCTCACCGATCAAGGTACACTATTCATCCAGGATCAACTAAAATGTACCAAGATGTAAAGAGGAACTTTTGGTGGCCTAATATGAAAAGAGAAATAGCGGACTATGTATCACGCTGTCTCACATGCCAACAGGTCAAGGCGGAACACCAAAAGCCTGCGGGAAAACTACATCCTCTAGATATTCCTAAGTGGAAATGGGAGAATATTGGTATGGACTTCATCATGGGTTTGTCTAAATCTAAAGGAGGACATGATGGAATCTGGGTTATCATTGACCGATTGACTAAATCGGCACATTTCTTGCCAATCAAAAGCCGATGGTCAATTGATGTGCTAGCTGCACTATACATCAAAGAAATCGTCAGGATACATGGAATTCCTGTCTCAATCGTGTCTGATAGAGATCCCCGTTTTACTTCTCATTTTTGGAAGGGATTACAACATTCGTTGGGGACGAGACTCAACTTTAGTACTGCTTTTCACCCACAAACGGATGGTCAGACCGAGCGAACTAATCAAGTTGTTGAAGATATGCTGAGAGCATGCATTATTGACTTTGGAGGAAGCTGGCATGACCACTTACCTTTAGTGGAATTTGCATATAATAGTAGCTACCAAGCTAGTATCCAAATGGCACCTTTCGAAGCCTTATACGGAAGGAGTTGCCGATCTCCCATATGTTGGAACGAAGTTGGAGAGAAACAACTATTAGGTCCAGACATGGTAAGGGATACGACTGAGAAGATACAAGTAATCAGGGAAAGATTACAAGTTGCTCAGACCAGGCAAAAGGCTTATGCAGATACAAGAAGAAGAGATCTTGAATTCCAAATCGGAGATCATGTATTTCTCAAGATATCCCCTGGACGTGGCATACGAAGATTTAGTGTTAAGGGCAAGCTTACGCCAAGATTCATCGGACCATTTGAGGTACTCGAAAGAGTTGGCGAGGTTGCTTATCGCATCGCGTTGCCTCCTCAGTTGTCCGAGGTACACAATGTATTTCACATATCTATGTTGAAGAAGTATGTACACGATCCATCTCATATTATTGAACATGGAGATCTGGTGATCCAGAAAGATCTCACATATGAACAGAAGCCTATGAAGATATTAGATCAAGAAATACGAGCTCTAAGGAATAAGGTTATTCCCATGCTCAAGGTGCAATGGAATAAGAATCCTGAACGCGAAGCGACATGGGAGACCGAAGAATCTATGAAGAAACGATTTCCCGAGTTATTCTAAGAGGTATATGATCTACGCTCTCCACATGTATAATTATATATATTGAATTTGGGGACCAAATTCTTTTTAAGTGGGGGAGGGTGTAGCAACCCTGATAAATGAATATTTGAAATAAATTAAAACATATATATATTACAGTAGTAATACAGATAATGAGAATAGGATTAATTAGATGAAGTAAAACAAAATTAAAATAACGCCTCTTATTAGGGCGTTAATTCAAAAAGAAACGCCTCTATCAAAGGCGTGACTAAAGAAAGGACGCCCACACGTGCGGTCGTCAACTCTCACGACCAAATAGGCAAGTAAGAGAAACGCCCATATATGGGGCGTGTTTCAAAAACAAGGAACGCCCTTATCCAAGACGTTTTTTAAGAAACGACCTGAACTAGGTCGTCAATTCAAGAATCGACGCCCTGACCAAAGGCGTTAATTCAGTTCGTAAACCGTTCGACCCAGAAACTTATCCAGGGTAATGGATAAGTATTAGAAAGAGTTAAAAGGTGGTAAGGACTCTATTAGGGATATATTACTCCCAATAAAACTCTAGCCCTAATAGGACCCCCTAAATCCCTATAAATAATCTACTGCTCGAACCCTTCAACGCTATTTGGCGTTCGGAATCTGCAAGGTACGTGAAGAACATCAAGTTCTTCGATTTTTCTTCTTCCTTTCATTATGAACGTAGTATGTGAAGAACTAATGTTCTTCATCTATATCTCTTCTACAGGTTAAGGAGCCCTGTCTTCCTAGGAGAACCAGTAAGTTATTCTCCTCCTTTATCTTCGGTTAGGTTATTACGAAGCATAATACCTTCATATTCTATCCTCTGTAGGTCCTCCATCTTCATCTAGGTTGCTGTGACTTTGTTGCTACAGAAGCTTCAGAACATTTAACAGAGCAGCATCTTCTTCTAGTTAAAATCCCTCACGTTCATCTTCAATCGACTATCAAGGTAGGATTTTCTCAAGTCACTGTAGCCCAAACTAAATTGATACAGTACAATAATTATCATGCATATACATGGTTTGGTTTACTATAGTTTCTGAACGAGTTTCTGTTAATTTCTTGAAAGAAACGTCCTTACCAAGGGCGTGACTATTAAATACACGCCCCAGACTAGGGCGCTAATTTACAAGTCACGACCCTGCCAAGGTCGTCAATTTCATATTTGATGCCCTGTACACAGGCGTTAATTTCATGTAAATCTTAAGAACTGATTATCCATGCAATTACATGAAATCAAATCAATAATTGTTAACGGTTAAAAGCCAATAAACATGAAACATCAAATCTGATATACTGCATTTGAATTCCTGCCAATTTTCCTGTCATGACTATATGATTGTTATTCTTGATTATCGTGCAAATCTTGCTGATCATGTAAATTCCTGATATTTCTTGAATTCACGACCTAGACTAGGTCGTTTTCCATGTGGTAACGCCCCATCACAGGGCGTGAATTAAAAATAAACGCCCCTTACTAGGGCGCGTATCTGTTAAAATCCTGGAATATATATTCTGAGAAGATAAGAATTTATGATTAACGCCCCTTCCAAGGGCGCGTTTTTTTGATAATTTCTGAAAATAAATATGTTCTGAAAAATATTGTAAATAAAAGACGCCTGCTACTGTAGTCGTCAACTCTTGAAGAAACGCCCCTGCCGAAGGCGCGTTTTAGATAAATTATTGAAATTATTGAAAATTCTGCAAAACGGACCATATGTAAACGCCCTTCTGTTAGGCGTTAATTACTTGAGAAACGACTTGACCTAAGTCGTTATTTTACTGTAAACTGATTTTTTTTCCTCAGATTTGCTAACCGATGGTTTTAT
The DNA here is from genome assembly GCA_022559845.1 of Amorphophallus konjac. Lineage (NCBI taxonomy): Eukaryota > Viridiplantae > Streptophyta > Magnoliopsida > Alismatales > Araceae > Amorphophallus > Amorphophallus konjac. The sequence continues at coordinate 143,323,221 of CM040124.1, forward strand.
ATATCATAATATATATATATATATCGGCACTATTCTCCACTCCGTGAGTATAGTCCCACTTTTCACGGTGTTTTATCGATCACACTCAACTCTCATTGACATACAAGCTCTCCATTGGACATTCCGTTCCTTTGGACTAGCGAGTTAGTCATAGAGACCTCCGTAAGACTCCTCGTAGCCTTGGATTCCCTCAAGGCCGACTGAGCTGGTTGTACCCTAAAAACCCATTACACTATTGATGCCATGTCACTCTAAAGAAACATGGTATACCGGCCCTTATGATTATACAAAGAGTATATCATAAGAAAATTCTTAATAGGATAATGATATCATGCCATATCATGTCGTTCTTGTAAACCCCAATTCTATGATAAGAATGAGGGTATCTTACTTTGATATGCTGTTCATGTGGACCTCAATTCTATATAAAGAATGTCCATATTGATTTGTCATGGTACCTAAGTTAAGGGAACCATATTCTACCTAGTTTTATCGATATCGTGATTATACCGTTATTATCGCCATTCTATGTCCTTTGTCATATTTTGGACTCTATTCTATCAAAGTTGTCATACGTGTCTACAAGCTTGATTATTGAAATTCTATGTTGGCTATAAACAAGAGTGGATGTCAAAACACATGATAAATGCATGCGCATATAGGGCCCGATCTGGTCCTGGGAGGAGCACCCGAAAGTACTTGTGCCCATGGGAGTTAAAATGATAAGGTATCTGGCATTATACCGAGTACTTGACTTGCTTGATTGGACATTCCACAAACATCTTGTACTTGAATCGTACTTGACTTTACATGAAATGCGTGGCCCGAAAGGGGTAATTTACTTGCTTGATACATGATAGCCAAAGTTCTTGATATGACTCGATAATGGTACTTGCTTGAATATCTTGAATAACTTGTATCTTGTTCATGAAAGTTCATCTTATTTCCTTGATATTACATTCTCTCTATCTTGTCGTTTCATGCGAGCATGCATAGCTTTATTGCATTCATGAAAATGTAATTACTTAAACCCCTTGCTAGTACTTGAGATATAATTTCCTACTGAGCGTTCGCTCATTACGTTTGTCCCTTTTTACTTTTCAGGTAAGTCCGACGACGATGGAAGTCAATCGGATGGGAATGGTCAAGAGTGAAAGTGATAGAGCTTCTACAAGTGTTGTCTAGTCTTTTCCATAGTTTCTTGAGTCAAATATGTATTCTTTTCCTTTTTGTTAAACAGAGTATTGGATTTGTAATAGTCTATCCATTATGAAATAAAGGATTGGGTTATCTTGTTATTTTGCGCATCTCTGTCTTTGTGTCGAATACACGACCACTCTGATTGACATGATTGATATAGACACGTCGCGCATCTCCGGGTATCTTCCGCGCTCGGGGAGTGACAGAAAATCAGGCACCAATTATAGCAGTTGATGGGGTCATCACCATCCGTTCCGGCACTCACGGCCCTTCTCCTCACCCTCGGAGGCATCCGACATGATCTAGTCATTTATTTTTGAGTCATATGTACTTTTATTTGAGTCATATCATTATAATTTTCCTTTTATTTGAGTCCAGTACCTAGGTTAGGCAGTCATTTAACTAAGTTGAGTGTCATTATGATGACTAGATTGGTTAATGGGCCCCATTAAGTGGGCTTGGCCAAGGGGCGCCCCCCCTTGGACAGTCTAGTCATTAGCTCTTTTGTTCAGGGTTGTTTTGGTCCTAGAAATTGTCAGTGCCTATAAATAGCCCCCCTCCCCTCTCTCATTTGTACCCTTTGATGATCAATGAAATTTGAAATTCCATTGGAATTTTATCTCTCCTCCCTCTCTCTCATATCTCTCTCTCTCTAAGGGGGTCGCCCCTCTCTCCATCTCTTCGCCTCCCACCTACTTTCTCTCTCTTCACTCCTCCATTAAGTCTATTCCAAGTCCCCACAGCCCCCTCTTTACTCCACCCCAGCCCCAAGATAACCTCCACCAATCCTTGCTCCACCATCCAACCCCCAACTACCCATTTCCTTTCCCCAAGCACCTCTCCATCTCCCCAAAGCTGAAGGGGCTCAAACCCTAGGCCAAATTTGAATCTCCCTCCCTTGCTGGCTGTCCCTCACCCCTCCCCAACACCCCCTTCCTCCCCTAGTTGCCCTCCCCATTTCCTCTTGCTGCCCTTGGCCATCCCACCCTCATACACACAACCCTACACCACCAGCCTGTTCTCTGTTCACAGGCAGCAGAGTACCAGTAGATTGCAGAGAGTGGCACGGCGTCATCGTGAGGATTCAGGAGGTGAATCATATACCATCGGAATCGACGTCTAGTCAGCTGTACAATTGAGGTGGTCCCGCCATCAACCGACTTCGGGGCTGCCCAGAGGAGCCGATCTCCCCAAACTGTGCATTTCCTCCCAGGCAGACGACCAACAATGACTTGCAGAGGCTTCCACGGCCAGAACCCTAGGATTATTGAGGTGACACTTAGCTGAGGGCTTCTCCTTTAAGTTCCCTTCCATCTCCAAGAAGTAGAACTATTTTTGGACCACGAAGTCAAGAGTTCCGGATTTTCTCTCCAAGGTGCGCCAGGTCAGTTCCCCTAAGCCAATTCCAACACCTCCCCACTGTTCTGGTTTTTGCGGTCATCTCCGACCTTAGATGATAGCCTCGTTGGTCCCAGCTCGAAGAGGACTCGTCCACGATTGCAGAGGTTGTGATACCGCCTTATTCGGAGTCCGGGAGTGTTCGCGGCGCCTTCATCTTCAAGCATCAGCAAACTGAGAGAAACCAAAACCATCACCGAACAGTCCTGTTCCAGAGCCTGCTCCAGCCACCGGCGACGTCAAGAAATTCTCCAATAATTCTGACATCCTCCTGAGCCAACCCAGGATGTTTTGGCGCTGGTTTCGTCAACAACGGAGTTCGGGAGAGACCGTAGCGGAGTGGACAACGACTGCCTATCTCGCTGTCTAGAAAGCTGGCAGAACCGGCTTAGCTCGCCATTTCGGTTTTATCTTAAGTTCCCCACCCCTCCTGGCTGGCTTACAGCCCCTCCCTGTATGGAGGTAGTGTTTGATTGTAATTCTTACAATTCCCCACCTCTATTCCAACCCCCTTGCAAGGGGCGTAGTGCTTGTTAATTGGGTAATCAGGTTGAAGCTTCATCGGCGCAGCGTGCGGGGAATCACACTTCCTCGCTCGCCCACGTCTCCGACCGGAGTCGGTTTTTTCAAATCGGCTAGGTAAACTCTCGTCCCTTACTCCCAATAGTGCTTGTTCATTTAATATTCTCCAATTGCGCCGTCGGTTAAGGGAGAGAGCCCCCGGTCCCAAGGCTCCACCGCCTTCGTGCGACCACCGTGGATGTGAGTGAGCGAACCCGCGCCCTTCGACCATTGCCGACCCATTGAGTTGCGCATCCATACCCCAAGGGGAGGTTTACCTTGGACTCTTCTGGCCCTCTACCAGCAAAGGTCTTGTCCCACTTCCTCGACTCGGCATCCCCACGTCACCCCCGGGTTGAGTGTGCGCGCCATACGAGTGTCATCTTACGTAGGCTTCTTAGCCTTATGGTTGTGCTTCCATACTTAGGTCCAAGGAGCATTGGCCTTGTGGCTATCACCCCAAGGTGGTGTCACATCATTCTTGTGTGGGGCTTGTCCCCGTGTGTGGTGAGGACCTCATCCTCGTGTGTGTGTGTGGGGCTTGTCCCCGTGTCTGCTGTGTCTACAGCGTGTGTGTGTGTGTGGTTATCCATCTTTTGGCCAAAGAGTGGAAGCCTCTCCTAGTTGGAGGGGGTGGACGTAGGTTTGTCCTGGGACAACCGAACCACCTTAAAACCTTGTGCCATGGTGTGATGCTCTCATTCCATTTCTTCTATCTCCATTCACAGGGTTCCTAAGATCTTCATCTTTTCATTTCATTGTGTTACCCCTTGTTTAAAGTAAAGTTCCATGCCATGTTTTGGTTCATGCATTGTTAGTTTTGAAAAACCATTAAAAACGTTCATTGTGAACCCGGATCTATTCACCCCCCTCTAGATCCTCTCTTAACCATCCAACAATAAGAGAACCGATGAGTTCGTCGATAGTGGTAGTCGCCAGGTTCCTGTACTCCTCCACTACAGTGGCCTTCGTATGCCAGATCGGTGTCAAGGATCGAAGGATCTTCCTGACCTGCTCATACTCACTATAGGTCTTACCTAAACTCCTCAAGCTGTTAATAAGTACCATTAACCTAGCATACATCTCATTTATTGTTTCATCAGATTTCACCTTAAATGCTTCATACTCAGAGATTAGCATATTCGCTTTGATTTCTCTTACCTGAGATGTTCCCTCATACATTACCTCCAACTTGTCTCACATTTCCTTTACTGTGGAGTAAAAGAACACTCTGGAAAACTCAGTGGGATGTCTACTACATACCATTGACAGCACTCCAATTTAGAGTTGATCTTCGAATCTACTCCCAAGTCCAAACATCTTCATCTTTGGGAAGCTCAAATGGACCTCGGCTGACCACCTTCCATATCTCATGGTCTTTAGCTCGTAGGAAGACCTGCATTCGATTCTTCCAATATGCATAGTTAGTTCCATCGAAGAAAGGTGGCTTAGTCACAGAATGACCCTCAACCGTAAGACCTCTAGCATCCATTTTCTTAGATCTCTCCGGGATGTTAAGCCCTTAAGGAGAGTTAGGCTCTGATACCACGTGACGAGAATGGATGAACTACAGATCAAGAGGGGAATAGATCTACCCCAAATTTAAGTTCTACAGTAGTGAATAAATGCGGAATGAAAAATCTGCTGTAAAACGAGCAATCAATTGAAACTGAATTAACAGAGAGTATATCTAATTCAGGCTAACTACAATTCTAGATGAATTATCACACAGAATTGCAGAAGAAAAATAGCAACCAAGTTCAGTACTGGGTAGAGGTTTAATCTAGGATCGCCTCACGCAAGGTGTTGCATTTCGAATAGGCTTAACCTATCTTTCCAGCCAAGCCGTTCTATATACTCTTTGGTTGATGACTCATGTACATTATATGAATGAAAATATCAGAAACATCACATTCCAGACAAGAGTGGTACTAGCCATACATCTATACGAATCAATGAAGAGCCAAACAATCACACACAGACTACAAAGCAATTTTAAGGTTGTTCGATCTCAATCCTGAGATCTACATCCACCCCTCACTCGATCGAGTGAGGCTTCCGCTGAACACACAGCTTAGAAACCGCTGATTGACAGCTTACAAACCGATGAGCCTCACAGCTTGCTGTCCGAGGAACACTCCTTGCCACTACCTCACAGCTTGATCCGTTGATTACAAAGCTTACAGATGATTCAAAAATGAAACAAAGGAAATAGTAAAAACAAAATAGTTGTAGCACTTTTTCTAGAGCAATTCGACTCTGGATCAGATCTAGACATCGAGACCAACTCAGACTATTCGCATGTTCTCTCTTCTTTCAGAATTTCTCTTCCTCTTCTGATACTTTGCTTTCTATCTCTCTTCTCTGCACTTTAAATTTTCAGGCTCACAGTGGCTCTCACACTCTTCCCAGCTTCTCCTTCTCTCTTCGATCTCTCCCTTTCTCTTTTCTATTCGCTCCTCTCTTGATTTTCTTCTCAGATATAGATACAGATTCTCTTACTCATTGCCGCTCGAGCTCTGGCCTCTATTTATCCTCGCGAACAAGAGTTCTTGTGGTCCCCACAAGATTTGATATAGGCTTGTGGAACAAACGCTCTCGCCCAAGGCTTTTGGCAAAAGCTTGGCCACGTGTCGGATGAAGAGGTGAAGATCCTTTAATTTTCAGCCACGTGGAACAGTTATTTCGTTAGGAATTTCCAAAGTACTGGGAGATCACCTCGGATCACATGCCCTCAACAGTTGCACTTTCAAACCCATGTGACAATCAGAATTATTGCCTCCAGTTGATTAATGAAGTTGCTTCGCAGTAAGAAAGATTTATCCGTTAACTTATCACTGAACTTGAACTTGGCATGTCTTCTCATACCTTTATGCATCTTAGGTGTTCGAGCATGAATCTAAATTATTCCTTGATGATTCTGTTTTTCCTGCCAAAACAAAGGTAGAAATTTATTAACAATCTCAACATTATGTGACTCATGAAACAAGTAGTAAGTATCAAGAAATTGCAGGCTCAGAAGTTTCTTAAGAACAGAAAAATCATATGAATAGGTGTGTGAATATATGCACATGCATCGATGCACAATCAAAAGTGCATCGACCTACCTTACTGACGTGAAGAAAGAATGCAATAGTATGTCAAAAGAACATCTACCTGTGTATTACGCAGGTCGACCTCATTCAATCAGAAGGACGATATCTGTATTGCTGCGCATACATAGTGCATCGACCTGACTTCAAAGCAGATGCACAAGGTGCATCGACCTTATAAAAGATGACCTTGATCGCACTGCCCTTATACTACAAACACTAGCTCAACAGCATCGACTAGTCTATAGTGTGCATCGACCTGATGATGCAACATCTAGCATATAGTGCCTAGCAACATTGACATGTGTACAAAGCGCACCGACCTGATAGTCCAAGACTTCTATAGCTGCATCGACCTTCTAGACCAGAATGCTTATGTGCATCGACCCGTCTTTCTAAATGCATGAATGTACATTGACCTGATTTTCTATGCTGATGAAAGATGCATCGACCTTATTATGAACAAGACCTATTCTAACTTAAGTAGAAATTTCAGATCATCATACTGTTGCCAGTATCAAAATTGATTCATCACAGTTTTGCCAACATCAAAACTAGAGGAGCACAACAATATCATGCACCACTTCCTTAGCTCGGCGATCAGATAAATCCAATCCCCCTCAATGAGCAAGCTTGCGCTCTGGAGCCCTAGTGATGAGTTGCTATGTTCTTATACCAACCACTGGTCCCACCAGGATTATGATCCCCTTTCTCTGGCATCAATCCAATGCCAATGATACTACCATGATTGGTCCCCGATTCTCCATCAGGACCGATCTATATTACACAATGGCTTAGACCTTCAGTCTAAGCGAGATAAACATAATTCCTTGCATTGACATATGCCCAATGTCAACGATACCACCATGATTGGTCCCTGATTCTCCATCAGGGCCGATCTATACTACACAATGGCTTAGACCTTCAGTCTAAGCCAGATAATCTTAATTCCTTGCATTGACATAAGCCCAATGTCAATGATACCACCATGATTGGTCCCTGATTCTCCATCAGGACCGATCTATACTACATAATGGCTTAGACCTTCAGTCTAAGCCAGATAAACTTAATTCCTTGTGTTGACATAAGCCCAATGTCAATGATACCACCATGATTGGTCTCTGATTCTCCATCAAGACCGATCTATACTACACAATGGCTTACACCTTCAATTTAAACCAAATAAACTTAATCCCTTGTGTTGACATAAACCCAATGCAACGATACCACGATGATTTGTCCCTGATTCTCCGTTAGGGCCGATCTGTACTACACAATGGCTTAGGCCTTCCGCCTAAGCCAGATAAACTAAATCCCTTGTATTGACATAAGCCAAATGTCAACAATACCACTGATGTGACACCACCTTGGGGTGATAGCAACAAGGCCAATGCTCCTTGGACCTAAGTATGCAAGCAAAACCACGAGGCTAAGAAGCCTACGTAAGCGGACACTCGTATGGCGCCACACTCAACTCGGGGGTCACGCGGGGATGCCGAGTGAAGGAAGTGGGACAAGACCCTTGCTGGTAGAGGGCCAGCAGGGTTCAAGGTAAACCTCCCCTTGGGGTATGGATGCCCAACTCAATGAGTCGGCAATGGCCGAAGGGCGCGGGTTCACTCACTCACATCCACGGTGGTCGCACGAAGGCGGTGGAGCCTTGGGACCGGGCGCACTCTCCCTTAACCAACGGCGCAATTGGAGAATATTAAATGAGCAAGCACTATTGGGAGCAAGGGACGAGAGTTTACCTAGCCGGTTTGATGAAACCGGCTCCGGTCGGAGATGTGGGCGAGCGAGGAAGCGTGATTCCCCGCACGCTACGCCGATGAAGCTTCAATTAACAAGCACTACTGTAAGGCCCGTTCTTTAACGGATTTTTACCAGTGTTAAAATGTATTTTAATCCATGAATTTAAAAGATTTTAGGGATTTATTGGGCCTAGTTAATTAGGCTTTGTGTATATATATAAGAGCTTTAGAAATTAAATGGGGCATTTACACAATTTTGCTTAACTTAAGGTTTTGTAGCAATTAGAAGGTTTTTTTGAAAAAAAATGCATCAGAAGTTTTCTTGAGAGGAGAGAACTGAGGGTTCTCTCTCTCTCCCCCTTTACTCTTTCCCTTTCCCCCCTTTTCGATCGAACCCACACGCACGCCGCAAACCGGCGACCCCCCTCTCCCCGTTCATCTTCTCGGCGCGCGATGACCCGACGGCCTTGGCTGAGGAGCCGGCGGCATCGCCGACGAGCTGGCAGGGAGGAGCAAGCGGAGGCGCCCCCATCGGAGCCGGACCCTGGCGCGGAGGCGCAACCCCACGGCAGCATCGGGCGGCTCTCTCCCTCCCCTTCTCACAGTGGAATCGGCATCCTCGACTTAAATCCGGTGGGGGGGGCGGCCTTCTTCCCGTGCTAGGACTGACGGAGGCTTCCCCGCGACGCGAGGAACGCGGAGACGTCAACCCCGAGGCAAACCACGAGGCGTGGTGACGACCGGGCAAAGGCGAGCCGCGGTGGCCCTCGGCTTGCTCTCAGTCAGAATAGAAGTTTTCGTCATGATTGAGGTAGGAGGATCAATGCCCTAGCTCGTTAGATCGTCCCTAATGCCATGCCCATTGTCTTTATGTTTTAAACGGCATGCCTATCGTCTTTATGTTTTTGAAGCATGCCCATCGTCCTTATGTTTTTGGAGCATGTCCATCGTTGCTGAGTTCATAGACGATACATTCTCGTATTAAGATGATGGAATGGCAGGGAACAGGTTAAAAGTCATGATTCCCGTCAATTTAGGTCGACCGGGAGGGGGTCCGGTTATGATTCCCGTGGATCCGGTTCTCCGGTAACGACCATGTTTAGATTGTTTCAGATTTTGTAACGGTCCGCCATAAATCGTCTATTGACCGAGCGGCTGACATCTCGACTGCATAAATATTTTAAATCTGAATGACGGTAGAAACTTCACGGCCAATCTGTTTAGCAGCACGCAGCGGTTCGTTGTTCGACCGCCTAAGACTATAGCGGCCCTAGTTCGATCGCTTGTTCTGCAAATTTTTGCGTGTTCGTTTAATTATGCATTTAATATTGCATATTCGCCATGCTTAAGTTATTTTATAGACTGGGGCGATTTTCTTTCAATCGTTTAATCCCGATATATTTCAATTCTTAGCATATTCAATTATTTATGCATTCAATTATTGAATAGTTGCCATTTCAGCATATTCAATTATTTATGCATTTAATTATGGAATAATTGCCATGTTTAATTGTTATCATAAATTGTGACATATTTTTAGATCCCAATAGAATTAGATTCTCTTTCCTTGTGATGGAACCACTAGTCGTAGCCCGATGAACTTCTGGGTCGATCCCACCTGGGAGAGGTGGCGGGGTAGTCCCATTTCACAATTTTTAAGCTAGTTCTGTGCGCCCCGATCCAACCGTAGCTTCCTACGGAAGGGAATACTAGCTAGAGGCCTGGCTCTAGGCAACGAGCCAATATGTGCACACGTGGTCAGAGGCTTGGACTGACACTGACGAGTGTTACTCTGACTAGTTACTTGCTTCTGGTATTGTTACGCATCTCGCTGTCATGATCAGACTTGCATAGATGCTTGAGACGCAGTGTAAGCCGTCAGTGGACGCATCTGGTTTCTTCTTCTGGTGGATCTCCTCTCCTTCTCTCTCTTGTCACTAGGGAATGATTGAGTTATTATCTATTGGTAGATTTTGAGTACTCACATTTGAATTAAATTGGCATATTAGTTAGCCGTTTATAAACTGTTTAGTTAGTTTTACAGCTTTATTAAATTGTCATTTATTTATGCCAATGCATACTTTACTACTTTTGCATATTTAGTTGCGAAGTAGGGATTCGTGTGAACCCTACTGAGTCTCTATTGTGAGACTCACCCCTTCCTTTTCAGGTGAGGCGGAGCAACATGCTGCAGGATTCTCTTATGCTTTTGGCGAAAAGTCTTAGAGCCAGTAGTGGTCTGTTAGTGGTCGGTTAGTAGTCAGTCAGTCTTCTTTCTTCTTTTGCCCAGGGTATGCCCTGTGTAGTTGTTTATTTTGACCATTGTACAGTGTGGGACTTATGATATATGAATCCGGACTACTTGTATAAATATACCACTCTGATATATATAAATTGCTTCCGTTAAAAGTTATTACTGTAAAAAAAATGCGCATGTAATTTCCATTCGTTATGCATCCCCTCAACAACACTTGCTTACCCTTACGGGGCCTCATCAACCTCTTGGGTGGATTCCACGACTTCCTGGTATCGGTTTATCGGTATCCGGATCTCCCGGGTCGTCACAGTTGGTATCAGAGCGGTGTTGAGGTTATGTATAAGGAATAGAAATTGCATTAGTCCAGAACAAGTCCCTATGAGTCTACTACTACTGGCTTAGGATGTTTTCCGTTATTGCTGATGGATTTTTTGCTATTGCGTGTTTTCTTCTAGATCAAAATGCCGCCTCACAGAAGGGCACGTGTGTCGAGAGAAGGAAGTGGTACTTCTCTTCCAGTTCCGGCTAATGTGTCAGTGCCAATTCAAGCTGATCCTGCTCCTAAAGCCGATTTGCCTCCAGGTGGCCATGGCAGGGCATTGAAAGAGTTTTTGCTGTTTCACCCACCGACTTATGAAGGACAGGCAGATCCTGATGCATCCAGAGTGTGGCTTAATGCAACCGAGCGTGTATTCCGTTCTATGGAATGCACGGAGGATGAAAAAGTCATGATGGCTACATTTCAACTTCAGGGAGCAGCACTCACGTGGTGGACCACGGAGTGGGAGGTTGCTTTCAGATCCTGTCCGCTTCGTCAGATCACATGGCGGGAATTTGTTACGACCTTTGAGCGCACTTACAGTCCAGCTTACCTCAGAATGGATAAGATGCACCAATTCATGGAGCTAGCTCAAGGCCATATGACCGTGCTAGAATATCGAACCAAGTTCATGGAATTGGGTCGGTATGCGCCCCACATTTTTGCTGATGAAGTTTTAAAGATCGAGCAATTTCTGCGTGGATTGAAACCAGAGTTGAGGTAGCCTTTGATTGCGACCAGGGTAATAGAAATGGACGCAACATATCAGGCAGCTGCGGCTTTAGAGCTTGACATGGCAAGATCCCGAGGGCGTCTTCCAGTTGACTCAGTCCAGCCGAGTGTGCAGCATCAACAGTTCAGTCAACCATCTGTGGCAGGAGTTCGATATGTTGTACCTGCTGCCAGCGGCACTCCTTTTTCCAAGCCCAAGTTTAAGAAGTCATTCAAGAAGTTTAAGAAGCTGTATGGCAGTCAAGCTTCTTCGGGTACCGAGTAGCAGCAATCAGCACCTACTTCCCAGCAACGGGGATCTGTGGCTAGTCAGTCGAGACCGTGTCCAAGGTGTGGTGGTTATAATCCGGGCAAGCCTTGTTCAATGCCGGTGATTTGTTTTCACTGTGATCAACCGGGACATGTGGTTCGAGACTGTCCTCAGAGGCCGAAGCTAGTGTAGTTCACTCAGTTCTCTCAACCACAGCCGTCTCAGTTCAGACCTCCTCCACCACCTCAGGCACAGCAGTATTATCCTCAAGTTTCAGTGTCATCTTCCCAGTAGTCTACTGCAGCGGGCAGGAAGCAGAAAGGGAAGGTTTCTCATGTCACTCATGCTGAAGCTGTGGCATCTCATCTCGTGGAAGGTACGATCATGATTTATGGGCATGTAGCTCGTGTCTTATTTGATTCAGGCGCTTCTCATTCATTTATTTCTGAAGACTTTATCGCCTGTATTGATGGGCTGACTTCTGAAATTACTTGTGAGTTGCTTATGAAACTACCTTCTGGGGATCTCATGTTCACTCCCCTTTGTCTGGAAGAGTCGCCTATTGTTATTGGCAATCAATAGTTGCCGGCTATATTATATGCCTTGCAGCTAATTGATTATGATATCATTCTGGACATGGACTGGTTGGAAGAGTATGGAGCCGTGGTTGATTGCAGATCAAAGAAAGTCTATTTTCATCCACAAGGGAAACCAACATTCTATTTCCAAGGTATTCGATCTCGTTCTTCTCGCTTGATTATTTTTGCCATTCGAGCCTGTAGATTGCTTAATGTAGGTTGTCAGGGATTCTTAGCTTCCGTGGTTGTTGTTGAGACACCACAGTAGGATATCAATGCTATTCCTGTGGTTTGTGAATTTCCTGATGTATTTCCTAATGAGTTACCATGCTTACCTCCTCAACGAGAGATAGAAATGGTGATTGAATTAATTCCAGGTATGACACCTTTAGCAAACGCACCTTACCGTATGGTTCCAGCTGAATTGAAAGAATTACGAGAACAACTGTTAGAATTGTTGGGAAAAGGCTATATCCGTCCCAACTTTTCTCCATGTGGTGCTCCAGTCTTGTTTGTGAAGAAGAAAGATGGAAGCCTGAGGCTATATATTGATTACAGGCAATTGAATCAGGTGACTATCAAGAATAAGTATCCGCTACCCAGGATTGATGATTTGTTTGATCAATTGCAGTCTGCTACTGTCTTTTCACGGATTGATCTTCGATCTGGCTATTTCTAATTGAGGATTCGGGAATATGATGTGGAAAATACTGCTTTTAGCATGGGATATGGTCATTATGAATTTTTGGTTATGCCGTTTGGGCTAACCAATGATCCAGCAACTTTTATGGACTTGATGCAGCGTGTGTTTCATCCATATCTGGACCATTTTGTTGTGATCTTTGTTGATGATATTCTTGTCTATTCTGCTTCTGAAGAAGAACATGTGCAGCACTCAGGATTGTATTGCATACTCTGCGAGATCACGAGCTCTATGCAAAATTCAGTAATTGTGAGTTTTGGCTTCGGGAAGTTCACTTTCTCGACCATGCGATTTCTGGTGACGAAGTTGCAGTTGATCCAGCGAAGATTGAAGTTGTTCTTCAATGGCAGAGACCGAGGACTATGATCGAGATCAGAAGTTTTCTGGGTCTTGCTGGTTATTATCGAAGATACATTCAAGACTTTGCACGGATTGCCACGCCAATGACTAGACTGACACGTAAAGATGTGCCTTTTATCTGGTCAGAGCAATGTGAGCAGAGCTTCATTGAATTGAAAAGGGTTTTCACTTCTTCTCCAGTGCTGGTGTTACACCTTCTGGCTCGAGAGGATTCGTGGTTTGCACGGATGCTTCTCGAGTAGGTCTGCGTGCAGTTCTGATGCAACATGGTAAAGTTATAACTTATGCATCCCGACAATTGAAGCAGCATGAGGAGAATTATCCCACTCATGATTTAGAGTTGGTGGCGGTGATATTTGCGTTAAAAATATGGAGACACTACCTGTATGGTGAGAAATTTGATATCTTTACTGATAATCAAAGCTTGTAGTATGTGTTATCTCAAAAAGATTTGAATCTCTGATAGTGCAGATGGATGGAATAAATGAAAGACTATGATTTCACTCTCTCCTATCAACTAGGTAAAATGAATGTGGTGGCTGATGCTCTGAGTAGGAAAGTGCAAATCAGTCGTTTGCTGGTTCGAGAATGGAAGTTGTGGGAATAGTTTCCTAGCGAGACATTCAGCGTGGACATTCCTTCTGATCCGATGGTAGCTGTGTGTGCTAGTCTTGTGATGACTCCAGCTATTTATCAACAGATCAAGAAAGCTCAGTAGACATATTCTGATTTGTCCCGCATTATAATGATGCACGATGTTGAGTTTGATGATGAATTAGTGGTCAGCTTCCATGGAAGGCTGTATGTTCCAGCTGTTGATGAGTTGAGGAATGCCATCTTGCGTGAAGCCCATGGATCCCGTTATGCTATTCACCCCGACACTACCAAGATGTATTAAAATCTGAAAAGGTAGTTTTGGTGGCTATGAATGAAAAGGGATGTAGCTGCATTTGTGTCTAAATGTTTGATATGCCAACAGGTTAAAGCCGAGCATCAAAAGCCCGGAGGAATGCTTCAACCTTTAGAAATTTCAATGTGGAAGTGGGATCATGTCACGATAGATTTTGTTATAGGTTTACCCCGCAATTCACAAGGCTTTGATGGTATATGGCTGTTAGTAGATCGATTAACTAAGACAGCGAGATTGTTGCCGATCAAGGTGACGTGGAATGTTCAGAAATTGGCCGAGCTTTATGTTCAAAAAATTGTGCCATTCCATGGAATTCCAATATCAATTGTGTCATATCGCGACCCACGGTTTACTTTTGGCTTTTGGCGCAGCTTTCAAAAAGCGTTGGGTACAGAGTTAGCTTTTAGTTCAGCGTATCATCCGCAGTCAGATGGTCAGTCAGAAAGGACTATTCAGACTTTAGAAGATATGCTGAGATCGTGTTGCCTAGATTGGCAGGGTTCGTGGAGTCAGCATTTGCCACTTGTTGAATTTACTTATAATAACAGCTATCACTCCAGCATTGGCATGGTACCGTATGAAGCTTTATACGGGCGTCCTTATCGTATACCTTTAAACTGGTTTGAGGCCGGTGACAGATTATTCACAGGACCTAATATGGTTCAACAATGTGCTGATGTGGTTTGCTTGATCAGACGGAAAATGTTGACAGCTTAGAGTCGACAGAAAAGTTATGCAGATCAGCGCAGGCGACCATTGAAATTTGAGCCTGGAGATATGGTGTTTATAAAAATATCTTTGATGAAAGGAGTTATGAGGTTTGGGAAGGGTGGAAAGCTCAGTCCCCGTTATATTGGTCTATTTCCTATTCTAGAATGTGTGGGCCAAGTGGCTTATCGTCTCCAATTGCCAGCGACGATGCAAGCAATCAACGATGTGTTTCATGTGTCCCAGCTACGAAAGTATGTCCCTGATGCATCTCACGTGCTTGATGACTCCAGTTGGCCTGAAGTGACTGTAGATTTATCTACACCAGAGTATCCTATTCGAATTGAAGATCATCGTGAGCAACGATTGAGAAATAAAGTAATTCTTCTGGTTAAGGTTGTTTGGCAGCGTCACTCTGGGAATGAGGCTACATGGGAACGTGAGGACGAAATGCGTCAGCAATTTCCTTTCTTGTTCAAATAAGGTATAATTCTTACAGTTCGCTCCTTGTTCTTCCTTTTAAATTTTGAGGATGAAATTTCTATTATGACGGAGGGACTGTAAGGCCCATTCTTTAACAGATTTTTACCAGTGTTAAAATGTATTTTAATCCAGGAATTTAGAAAATTTTAAGGATTTATTGGGCCTAGTTAATTGGGCTTTGTGTATATATATAAGAGTTTTAGAAATTAAATGGTGCTTTACACAATTTTGCTTAACTTAAGGTTTTCTAGCAATTAGAAGGTTTTTTTGAAAAAAAAAATATGCATCGAAAGTTTTCTTGAGAGTAGAGAACGGAGGGTTCTTTCTCTCTCCCCCTTTACTCTTTCCCCTTCCCCCCTTTTCGATCGAACCTGCAGGCACGCCGCGAACCGGCGACCCCCCTCTCCCTCGTTCATCTTCTCGGCGCGCGACGACCCGACGGCCTTGGCAGAGGACCCGACGGCCTCACCGGCGAGCTGGCAGGGAGGAGCACACGGTGGCGCCCCCATCGGAGTCAGACCTCGGTGCGGAGGCGTGACCCCACAGCAGCATCGGGCGGCTCTGTCCCTCCCCTTCTCACGGTGGAATCAGCATCCTCGGCTTAAATCCGGTGGGGGGGGCGGCCTTCCTCCCGTGCTAGGACCGACGGAGGCTTCCCCGTGACGCGACGAACGCGGAGACATCAACCCAGAGGTGAACCACAGAGCGTGGTGACGATCGGGCAAAGGCGAGCCGCGGTGACCCTCAACTTGCTCGCGGTCGGAGTAGAAGTTTTTGTCACGATTGAGGTAGGGGGATCGATGCCCTAGCTCGTTAGATCGTCCCTAATGCCATGCCCATTGTCTTTATGTTTTAAACGGCATGCCCATCGTCTTTATGTTTTTGAAGCATGCCCATCGTCCTTGTGTTTTTGGAGCATGCCCATCATTGCTAAGTGATGCGGGATGGACACGCGACTCGACTCCAAATGGATATTCAATCCTCGAACTCTAAGCAAGCTCGCGATCGTCCCTAACGAGGGAAGCGCCGGACGTGCGCGGTTGAGAAACCGGCAAAGAGCTAGGGTGGTCAACTCACAAATTCGTGCCCGGATCGGGTCACGGGACGGTATCTCTCTTTCGCTCGTAGCAGTGAATAACAATAAATAGCGAGCTAAGTTACCCTATCATGCTCTCTAGCAGTGGCATATAAAGCATATACGAACTAAGCAAAGCATCGAGTAAGGAGCGAACATGATACCTCCACGCTCTCGGCGTGGGGAAGACAATCCCAGCCGATCTCGTACTCCCGAAACAGTAAACAATTAAATTACAGCAATGAATATCACTGCACACTCCACGTAGGGAGGTAAAGGGCGACACAATGGGACCCGTGAGTAGCGGGTTTGGGTTGACGGGCGGCTTCTTGTGTAGCTTCAGCGACACGCGAACTCACGGTCGTGGGACCCACGTGCTGGTCCGTGGGGCTGAGTGGGACCGAGGTGGCACCACTGTGATGGGGACGCCTGGAGGGGCGCTCCCTAGGACGACGGTACGCTGGTTCGCCGGTCGGAGGCCGGGCGGCTCTGAACTTCACTCGTCGAAGTTGCTGCCCACGGATCTGAACTACTATTTCAGACCCACGCGTCCCGACAAAATCCACTGTTGTGGTCACTCCCGACGTCGGATCGATGCACAAGAGGTACCGTTGGAAAGCTAGCTCGAAATCCTTCGATCTATGGCTAGAGAAAAAAATTTAAATTTCCCGTTGATGGCCTTTGTCGAATATTCAATCTACTGGTTGGCAGGACCTGAAAACTCAGGACAAACTAAGTTTTCCTGAGAGTTGGCATTTACTTGAATGTAGACCTTCGATTCAGCTTTTGAGCCCTTCATGAAAGTTGTAGAGGGCGAAGAGAGAAAAACGGGGATATATTGTATGAAAGGTTTGGTGAAAGTTTTGATTTTTTGGGGATTTTATACTGGCCTGGGTCAGATCTGGACAGCAGAAATAGAACTAAATTTGGGGGAAAGACATAATTTCTAAAAATAGGTAGTGGGCTTTTGAAATTCGACTAACATTTGTGGAGGATGGGGATGGTGGACAGATCCTCCAATAAATTTGGGGATTCAAACAAAAATCAAGAAGGTAACAAAAGGGTGAAACTCAGAGTGGCTGTGACACAGGACAGAGATCTGGCAGATCTGGTGGACTGGAAAGCACGAAAATGCAAATATATAAAATGAAGTCTAAATGACATGATTTGTTTACTGGAGGTTGGGAATCGAGAGACAAACCAACCCTGAAAATATCAGCTCCAAATGATGTCAAAGTTTGGAGATAAAATTCCCGGAGTGAACCCCTATCCAGCAAAACAGAACCTTGGACAGCACTTCGGAAGCGGCTTCGCGGCGGCTCGATGGCGGCACGAACGGCGGAGGTGGCACCAGAGATGAATCTAGAGATAGATGGGCTAAGATAGAAGGGGTCTACATCCTGAAATGCAGAGTGAGGAAGGAGGAACCAGAGGGAGAGAGGGAAGGGGCGCTCCAGGCTCCAAGTAATTCACAATATTTTCTTCTTCATTAATTCATACAAATGGAAATTACATGCCTTATATAATAAATGGAAAATGACCACTTATGCCCTTAGATCTAGGGTTTGGGAACGGTATACAAGGTTTAGAACTAATTAGTTCTAATTGGTTTTTTTAACAAAAATCAAAATTACCCATAAAGAGGGGGGCACCCCCTTGACCAAGAGACAAGGTAGGTAGCCTCCTTTGACATTTTAACCCCTTTGTCCCCCCATGTGTTTAAATGACTTTCTACCCTTCTAGAAGTCACCTAGGATGGTTTGACCAGCCCCACATGGCTTAGGTGAACCAATGGGGAAGGACTGGGGGCCCCCTTGATGGACCTACTGATATTTTGCAGATAAACCCACTAAGACTTAAAATTATGTACCCATATAACACAAGGGTATACATACAAATATAAAAGGACATAAATGCAAATAGAATATGAGCGATCTTGCTTCGATGTCCCCATCGCTGAGTTCATAGATGATAAATTGACGTATCCCATCGTTGCTGAGTTCATAGACGATAAATTGTCATATTAAGATGATGGAATGGCAGGGAGCAGTTAAAAGTCATGATTCCCGTCGATTTAGGTCAACCGAGAGGGGGTCCGGTTATGATTCCCGTGGATCCGGTTCTTCGGTAAGGACCATGTTTAGATTATTTCAGATTTTGTAACGGTCCGCCATAAACCGTCTTTTCACCGAGCGGCTGACATCTCGACCGCGTAAATATTTTAAATCTGAATGACGGTAGAAACTTCACGGCCAGTCCATTTAGCAGCACGCAACGGTTCGTTGTTCGACCGCCTAAGACAATAGCGGCCCTAGTTCGATCACTTGTTCTGCAAATTTTTGCGTGTTCGTTTAATTATGCATTTAATATTGCATATTCGCCATGCTTAAGTTATTTTATAGACTGGGGCGGTTTTCTTTCAACCGTTTAATCCCGATATATTTCAATTCTTTGCATATTCAATTATTTATGCATTCAATTATTGAATAGTTGCCATTTCAGCATATTCAATTATTTATGCATTTAATTATGGAATAATTGCCATGTTTAATTATTATCATAAATTGTGACATATTTTTAGATCCCAATAGAATTAAATTCTCTTTCCTTGTGATGGAACCACTAGTCGTAGCCCGACGAACTTCTGGGTCGATCCCACCTAGGAGAGGTGGCGGGGTAGTCCCATTTCACGATTTTTAAGCTAGTTCCGTGCGCCCCGGTCCATCCGTAGCATCCTACGTATGGGAATACTAGCTAGAGACCTGGCTCTAGGCAACGAGCCAGTGTGTGCACACGTGGTCAGAGGCTTGGACTGACACTGACGAGTGTTACTCTGACTAGTTACTTGCTTCTAGTACTGTTTCGTGTCTCGCTGTCATGATCAGACATGCGTAGATGCTTGAGACGTAGTGTAAGCCGTCAGTGGACGCATCTGGTTTCTTATTCTGGTGGATCTCCTCTCCTTCTCTCTCTTATCACTTGGGAATGATTGAGTTATTATCTATTGGTAGATTTCGAGTACTCGCATTTGAATTAAATTGGCATATTAGTTAGCCGTTTATAAACAGTTTAGTTAGTTTTACAGCTTTATTAAATTTTCATTTATTTATGCCAATGCATACTTTACTGCTTTTGCATATTTAGTTGCGACGTAGGGATCCGTGTGAGAATAAATGAAGGAAAAGGATAGTGTTTATTCTTTCATGGCGGCGTAGAGGTAACCCTTCGTCTTCATGGCGACCGTGGGGGGGCCCTCAGTTACCCCCGCTGCTCATCCTGCACTTTTGTCGTCTCCTCCACCCATTACCTCTGCTGCTCAGCCTCATGGTAATGGACGTTCATTTGCTGAAGTCCTCAAATCATCCATGACACCACCGACGATCCAATGCCATGTTCATGATCCAGTTGTGACAGATGGTGGGGAACCTGTAGTCTTCTTCAACGCCGAGGAGATATTAGCCTCTTTGGAGCCTTTTGCTTTCTCCTTGGTAGTGCGAACACCTTATGGCAGGCCTGCATTTCCAGAGATAAGAACCCACCTCTCTAATCGTTGCGGTTTCAAGGAAGACTTTGTCATTAGTGCGCTGGACCCCTGGCATCTACTGCTCCAGTTTCGGAATCAAGAAGATTACCTTCAGCTATTATTGTGTGATTCTCTCTTCGTTCATGGCAGACTATTCAAGTTTTTCAAATGGACTATGCATTTCTCGCCCAATGAGGACTCTCCCATTCTGCCGGTTTGGATTGCCTTCCCTGGACTTCCGGGGAACTTTTTTGTTGAACCAATGCTACGATCAATCACTGGAAATATTGGTAAAGTTTTGAACATTGATGCTTTAACTTTGAATCTTTCAAACACCATGGCAGCTCGGGTCTGTGTGGAGTTGGATGTCACGAGGAAGCACCCTCAAAGGTTGTGGAGATTTCCTAGTGGGGCTGCTTGGCAATATATTATCTATCCGGAGTTCCCTAAGTTTTGTTCGAATTGTTCCAGATTAGGCCACAGATTGGATGACTGTAAAGGGAAAAAGGGTCAACATTCCATAAATTCCATACCTACTACAAGCCCTGTTCGACCAACTATGAAGTCCAAAAATGTTTGGAAACCAGTGGTACAAAAGGATGGGATTGTTAGTATTAATGCAAGCAATGTTGATTTGTGCAATGGCCCCAATCATAGTAAAGTTTTTGATTCATTGCCCAAGCAGAATCCTGAAATTTTGGCTGTGACTGCTCAGGGAGCTAATGCAGGTTTAATAAATGATAATGAAGTAGTTGTGGAGAAAGCTTCTGTTGATCAGAATTGCTCCCATATTTTGTCTACTTCAAAGCCAGACTGTCAGATTGCTATTATCCCAAATTTGAAGTCTTTAATGTCTGTAGTTGACAATTCTTTTGATCTGATTACTGTTTCTAATGCTCAAAATTTGGTGAACAACTCTTCTATGGAGTTCCCTTCAGACCAAATTTCAGCCCAATTTAGCACCATAGCCCCTGTTCCAGAGTTGGCCTTGGTCGGCATTGAGTGTGCTCTGGCGGAGTCAAATCTTTTTCGTAAGTCCAATGAAGTGATGCAACTTCAACAGTCTATTGCAGTAGCTGCTCAGAGAATGGAAAGTGCAAATGCTGCTGAAACTGATAATATGAGGGTCCTTATTACTGAACGTCCTGGAGTCATCACTAGATCCATGACTAAATCTGGATCTACGGGTAACATTTCTGCTTCACAATCCTCATGAATTTTATCATCCGGAACATTAGAGCTATAGGGAATGACCTATCTCTGGGAAGGGTTAAATTTTTTATTAGAACTCATAAAATAGATTGCATAGTAGTGTTGGAGCCTAAAATAAAATCCAGCAAATTGGATGGTCTCTGCAGAAGCTTGGGTATGCATAAAGTAATTGCTAATAAAGATGATTTGGCTCATATTTGGATGTTTTGGAAGGATCCTTTATACTTCTCTGTTGTTTGTAAAGATGACCAGCAAATAACACTTATCCAGTCTAATTCTTCCTTGCCAGTTTTTCATTTGACATTTGTGTATGCTAAATGTTCTGCTGTTGAGAGATTGACTTTATGGGCTTCTTTATGCTGCATCTACTCTCAATTCTCTGGGCCTTGGCTTGTTGCTGGGGATTTCAATTGCATTATGAACGATGATGAGAAGCTTGGTGGTAACCCCCCGAATCTGAATGCTATATCAGAATTCAATGGGTGTGTTTCTGACTGTGCACTTGTAGATGCTGGCTATTTGGGTTCTAAATATACCTGGCACAATAACCAAGCTGGGAATAAAGGCATATGGGCAAGGCTTGACAGGGTTCTCATTAATGCAGAATGGCTACATCGGTTCCCCATTTTAGTTGAGCATTTGTCAAGGGAAGCATCTGACCATGCTCCTCTTCTGGTGAAATTACTTGCTCAGGATAGGATTAATAGTAGGTTTTGTTTTCAAAAAATGTGGACCATGCATGAAAGGTTTCTTGTAGATGTTCAAACATGCTGGCATACTAGTCCTTTGGCAACTTCTCTTATGACCACATTATATCTGAAATTAAAGTACATGAGGAAAATGCTTCGGATTTGGAACAAGCATGCTTTTGGGAATGTTCATTTGAACCTAATGGCAGCAGAGGACGCAGTTCTGAAGGCTGAACATTTATATGATCAACACCCCACGGAGGTTAATTTTGCTAGTCTTGAGGAGGCCAAAGCAATCCAATCTGATAGAATTCTCCAACAGGAATGCTTTTGGAAGCAAAAGTCTGGGATTAGATGGCTCCTTGAGGGGGATAGAAATACTAGATTTTTTCATATGTCCACTTTGGCTAAGAGACAAAAACATGGTATTAATCAGCTTAGAAATGCTGCTGGATTTTTAACCTCTGGTCATGAGGAAATGAAAAATATTAGATTTTTTCATATGTCCACTTTGGCTAAGAGACAAAAACATGGTATTAATCGGCTTAGAAATGCTGCTGGATTTTTAACATCTGATCATGAGGAAATGAAAAATATTGATGTCTCCCATTTCCATAAAGCCTTCTCATCCGAAAATCACTATATTGAAGAGTCTCTTCTGAATTGTATTCCTTGTTTGGTGACACAGGAAGAAAATGACATGCTTTGTGCAATTCCTTCGGATCATGAAATTCATGAAGCTGTTTTCAGTCTTTCCCGAGACAGTGCCCCGGGGCCCGATGGTTTCACGGGTTCTTTCTTTCAAAAGGCATGGTCTATCAATGCAGGAGTGGTTGTCGGTGCTGTCCAAGAGGCTTTCAGCTCCCAGCAAGCCTTTCCTAGAAATGTGACTTCAACTCTTATTGCTCTCATCCCTAAAAAGACCAATGCTTCAGACATTTTAGATTTCAGGCCCATAAGTTTATGCATTTTTTTCTACAAAATCATATCCTCCATTGTAAACAAAAGGTTGGCAATAATTCTTCCCAAGATTATATCTTTGGAGAAGACAACATTTGTGAAGGGGAGACACATTGGTGAAAATATTGCCCTTTCCCAGGAATTAACTAATGATCTGGGTAGGAAAACTAGAGGTAAGAATGTCATGTTTAAATTGGATATGGCCAAAGCTTATGACAGATTGGAGTGGGACTTTTTGTTTGCTGTTCTTCATAGATTTGGGTTTAGTATTTCATTTATAAATCTGATTGAAAATATGGTCAAGAATTGCTGGTTTTCTATTCTTTTGAATGGGGACTTAGCAGGTTTTTTTAAGTCATCTAGGGGTGTTCGGCAAGGAGATCCTATTGCCCCATCTCTCTTCATCATTGCCGAGGAAGCTCTGAGTAGATATCTCAGGGAATCCTTCTCTAATGGGCGGGTTGAGTGGTTCTCTGGTCCTTGCAGGTGTCTACCAGTATCTCATCTTTTGTTCGCTGATGACACTTTAATTTTTAGCAAAGCAACCCTTACTTCTATCAGAAATTTGATGAAAGTGTTATAGATTTACGAAAGTGCTTCAGGTCAGCTTATCAAGTTAGCAAAAGTGGTTTCTTTATACATCCCAAGGTGCATGTGTCTGTTGCCAATCAGATTCAACACATAACAGGCTTCACCAAGCACTCATTTCCTCATAAATACCTTGGTTTTCCTTTGGTGCTTGGCAGAAATAAAAAGGTTTACTTCGCAGGTATTGTTAACTCTATTCAAAAATGTATCACTGGCTGGAAATCAAGTTTACTTTCCCAGGGTGCAAAATTGATATTGATAAAGCATGTTCTATCTTCTGTGCCCATTTACTCATTGTTCTCTTCTCCCTTGCATTCAGGAACCCACCAACTTATTGAGAAGTCTTTTGCCAATTTTTTTGGGGGTTCTTCTTCTAATGGGAACAAAAGACATTGGAGATCTTGGCAGGTCATTTGTTGGCCTATATCTCAGGGGGGACTTGGTATCATGTCCTTGAGGCATATGGAAACTGCATTAAGGGTTAAGATGTTATGGAAGGCACTGCATTCAAACTCCCCTTGGGCTAACTATTTCAGGGCCAAGTACATTGGACAACATCATTTAAATAATGTCCAGTTCAATAATATGAATGCTTTTTCTAGACGTAGTTGGACAAAGGCTAAAAGTCTTATCTTGTAGTAAAAAAAAGTTGTTGTTGGGAATGGAATTAAAACAAACTTTTGGTTCGATAAATGGTTTGGGAATCAGTGTTTGGCATATTATGTCCCAACTAATCTCATTCATAATCCTAATAGTTCTGTCAAGGACTTTCTGATTTGTTGGGACGGTGCGATGGATACAGAGGGGGAGTGAATGTATCCCCTTCAAAAATATTGCCCAAATTAAAACACTAAGGCTGAAGCTAGGCACAGTTGCTAAATAAACAATTTAACTCTTCAAGAAGAAATTCAAACAGACATTTGATCAATCAATTGAACTGCTAATAATACAGGAGGCACCTGATCAAGTCTAATGCCGAAGGCAGAACTATGCAGACCAGGCACACTTAGCAAAACATATAATGCTCAAGGTCACTTCAGATAGAACCAAGAATGCTCAGACGACCTGTGAAAGAGGTAGAAGACAAGGGGCAAACGCACAAGGTAAACCACGGCACAGTAGATTTTTTAGGTGGTTCGGTCCACAGACCTACGTCTACCCCTCACTCCAAACTGGAGTGAGGCTTCCACTAGCACAAGCTAGAACCGCAGACTCAGTCTGTAACAAGTGATGCCTAACAGCTTGACCAGGGGAACAACCTCCCCTCTTCATCCAACCAGGAGGGCAACCCTAGTGACACCCAGTCACTAGAAACCAGAGACTAGCGTCTCTCTTCCTCCACCCAGGAGGGAACCCACAAGCGACACCCAGCCGCTTGCAAACCAGAGGTCACAGACCTCTCTTCCTCCAGACCAGGAGGGAACCCACAGGTAGCAACCACTACCTGTAAACCCGGAGTCCAAGACTCCCTTCCTCTGAGACCAGAGGGAACCCCGATCTCAAACCAAAGAATCAGAAGAAAACACAAGCCAAGTGTAAAGGAAAAGAAAACAAGAAAAGAAAATTACAGCAATCAGAAAGTTGGAAATGAAACTCGAAACTGTAGCTCTCTCTTGGAGTAATGTAGCTTGGATTTGATCCAGAGGCTACTGATCTTCTTCTTCTTCTGCTGATCTCTCACTCTCTTTTTCTTTCTCTTCTTCTTCTTTCACACTCTGCCTCTCTGCCTCTCTTCTCTTTTCTTCTCACTATCTTTTTTCTTCTTCTAGAACGTGCAGGCTCCTTACTGCTTCTCGATCTCCTCTTCTGCTTCGATCACTCTTCCTTGATCTGTCTTCTTCTGATGAAAGAAGCTCCATATTTATACCAGCAGCGGCTAGGGCGTGTGCAGGGCTTGTGCCCTCTTTGTCCTTGGATCACGTGCCAGGTGCCAACCTCGGATCACGTGCCCAGACATCTTTCTTCTCAAAGGTTATACCTGTCACACAGTCATAAGAGAATATATTAGAGAGATGTATAGACTTGCTGGGTAACTCAAGATCGCCGTGTACAGACTTAGTATGAAAGATGCATATGCAATAGAATGTATAGACTTAGAGATAAAGAGTGTACAGACTTTGTCTTGAAGGAGATGCACATATGCACTGAAGTGTGTACAGTCTTCACTGAAGGATGTTCAGAATTTAAGTGTTGAAGTGTGTACAGACTCTGCTAAAGAACGTTCAGACTTTAAGTGCTGAAGTGTGTACATACTCTGTTTGTTCGTGCATGCTACAATGTGTAGACTTAGTGTTTGTGAAGAAGACAATGTAAAGATTTATGAACTGATGTAGACACAGGCTGTACATGCTTGATCGATGCACAAACAAGCGGCGATGTATAGACATGCCAGTAACGAATGTATGGACTTAGAATGCATGAGACAGTAATGTATAGACTTGTACGAGCAGGCGACAATGTGTAGACTTGATGCACGAACTGTGCACATGAACACGGATGTACAGACTTTAGTGAATGCATTCTATGCAAACGCTGTACAGACTTTGAGAGTAATGCAGGCTGTACAGACTTGATGAGCATGAAGCAAAAGAGTTGCAACGATGTACAGACTTCACCTAAGCGAGGGCTGTACAGACATTGGAATGTACAGACTTTGAGCAATGTACAACCATATCGATGTATAGACTTTGGAAGACGATGCATGCACAAGCCAACGATGTACAGACTTTGTAAGACGATGCATGCACAAGACGCTAAGTGAGACTGACCGATGTACAGACTTTGCCAATGTGCAGACTTTGCCTACATGCAATGTATAGACTTTTGTTCTGAACGTAGGTAAAGATGACAATGTATAGACTTTGCGTGGATGACCAGACAATGTATAGACTTTCACATATGCATGAACAAGTGGCGATGTACAGACTTGGCCAATGTACAGACTTACTGTGCCTGCAGCAGACGACACCAGTGTACAGACTTGCTAAGCTTTCGCTAAGTCTGTATAGACTTGGTCATGCAGACGACGACACCAGTGAAGAATGTATAGACTTGATAAATGCGGGGGACGTTGTACAGACTTGCGAGAGTATGGACTTGGTGAACATGCAGCACCCAATGTACAGACTTGATGAGGCGCGAAGTGAGACAGAGCTGGCTGTACAGACTTTGAGATAGATGATGCATGAGACGATGCAAGAGACGATGCATTGTATAGACTTAGCGATGCAATGTTCACACTCACTTAGACACTGAGTGAGACGTTGGACAATGTACAGACTTTACTGAGATGATGCATGCATGCACAATGAAGTGTGTACAGACATCATGTGTGTGCTGAACAAACAATGTATAGACTTTAATGATCCATGCACAAGACGCAGCAAGACTATGTACAGACTTTATGTTTATGCAGCATGACTCTATACAGACTTAATAACGTGCCGACATTGTATGAAGAACATGCTATACAGACTTCATACTCAGCTGCGAACTGAGCTAAAGAATGTATAGACTTGATAAACATGCAGTGTATAGACTTGGTGAGCATGCAGTGTATAGACTATACTGATGCATGGACCAAGTCTGTATGGACTTGCCACCAGTGAATGTGCAGACTACGTGCAAGCAACCTGACGATGTATAGACTCTGACGTGCAAGCAACCTGACGATGTATAGACTCTGTATGAGTGACATGCAGTTTGCAACAGGAAAGTATGTACATTGAACATGCAATGCATGAGAGACAATGTATAGACTTGTTAAATGATGCACAGACCAATTTATGCACATCAGCTAGAGTATCATCAAGGCATAAGGCACTACCATTACCTGATCTGACAGTGCACTGATCTTACCTGTCACTGGTTGACTTTTGAATTGAATTGACTTCCTTTTCATGACCCGTAAGTCATTCTGAAAAGTTGTTCTGTCAGTTTATCATAAACATCAAGATTATATCATCAATGATGTAAACATAATGAGGCATAATATTTGTCATCATCAAAACTCCAGAACCACAGGGGGCACAACATGATTCACCCCATCATTGAGGATTCTGAGCTGCTGGACAGGTTGGTTCCTCTCAATATTAAGACAGCAATCAGAAGTGTTACTCTAAACCATGAAACAGATTTTAAGGCTTGGAGCCTATCTTCTTCAGGTAATTGCATGGTTGCCTCTACTTATTGTATTCTTTCTGACATTAATCCAAACCATTCTGCTCTTCCTTGGGCTCGGCTTTGGTCCAACTGGCTTCCCATTAAAATCTCTATCCACATGTGGAAAATTATGCACAATTGTCTACCTGTTGATACAAATGTCCAGAGACTGGGTGTGTCACTTTGTTCTAGATGTAACTGCTGCAAGATGCATCATGAAGAGACTACAAATCATCTATTTTTGTACAGTGAAAGTGCATTATTTGTTTGGTCTTATTTTAGATCTATGGGGTTGCATCTTGAAGGTACTTCAATAAAGGAATTCATCTTGCATGCTGTGAGCGGTATTCATTCAAAATCAGCATATGGTTTCTTCATGCTTGTTGTCATCGGATATGGCCTGTGGGATATTTGGAGAGCTAGGAATGAAGCTAAGTATGAAGGTAAATCCATTTCAATGAACTGCCTTCTCCACTGCATTATGTCCCAAGTGAGGCGGATTTGTGTTGCAGCAAACCTAAAGGAATCTGATAGCACCAAAAGGACTGTGTTGGAGAAAATTGGTATTGCTATTCAGCATTCAGTTTGTCCTCAAATGAAAATCATTAAGTGGATTTGCCCACCTTGTCCCCTTCTCAAACGAAATTCTGATGGTGCTTACAAAACTAATGGGGACTCAGGAGGAGGTGGCATCAGAGATTTTAAAGGAGAGGTTCTTATTGCTTATTCTCATTTCTATGGCCAGTCTAATAGTCAAATAGCAGAAGCCTGGGCTTTACTGGACGGCATCAAATATCTTCATATAGTTAATGTCGGTCCAGCACATATTGAATGTGACTCTCACACTCTTGTCCGGATCATTAAAAAAGAAATTCAATGCCCATGGTCTATTCTTTCCTATGTCAGGGACATCTGGAGCTTAATCTCACAGGCTTACATTATTGACCACATTTACAGATAAGGAAACAAAGTTGCGGACTCTTTAGCATCTTTAGCTTGCACCTCGAAATGTAATGTCTTTTTTTCTTACAATGAGCTTCCTTCAATTATAAAAGGTGGAGCTCGTTTAGACAAGCTGGGTATGCCCAGCATTCGACTGATGTAATTGATTCTACGTTTCTATTCTAATAAATTTACCTCCTAACTTTTGATGGTGGAGTGGCTATTCTCTTTACCTCTGGTAAAGGGTGCACTCTCCCAAAAAACACTAGGTATGGTTTTTTGGAGAAAAAAAAAAGGGATCCATGTGAACTCTACTGAGTCTCTGTTGTGAGACTCACCCCTTCCTTTTCAGGTGAGGCAGAGCAACATGCTGCAGGATTCTCTCGTGCTTTTGGCGAAAAGTCTTAGAGCCAACAGTGGTCTGTCAATGGTCAATTAGTAGTCAGTCTGTCTTCTTTCTTCTTTTTGCCGGGGTATGCCCCGTGTAGTTATTTATTTTGACCATTGTACAGTGTGGGACTTATGATATATGAATCTGGACTACTTGTATAAATATACCACTCTGATATATATAAATTGCTTCTATTTAAAGTTATTGCTGTAAAAAAAATGCGCGTGTATTTTCCATTCGTTATGCATCCCCTCAACAACACTTGCTAACCCTTACAGGGCCTCATCAGCCTCTTGGGTGGCTTCCCCATGTTCCTGGTATCAGTTTACCGGTATCTGGATCTCCCAGGTCGTCACAACTACGCCCCTTGCAAGGGGGTTGGACTAGGGGTGGAGAATTGTAAGAATTACAATCAAACACTACCTCCACGCAGGGAGGGGCTATAAGCTAGCCAGGCAGGGTGGGGAACTTAAGATAAAATTAAAATGGCGAGCTAAGCCGGTTCTGCCAACTTTCTAGACAGCGAGATAGGCAGTGGCTATCGGCTCCGCTACGGGCTCTCCCGAACTCTGTTGTTGATGAAACCAGCGCCAAAACCTCCTGGGTTGGCCCAGGAGGATATCAGAATTATTGGAGAATTTCTTGACGTCGCCGGTGGCTGTGGCAGGGTCTGGAACAGGACTGTTTGGTGCTAGTTCTGGTTGCTCTCAGTCTGCTACTGCTAGAAGACGAAGGCGCCACGAACATTCCTGGACTTTGAATAAAGCGGGATCAGAACCTCTGCAACCATGGATGAGTCCTCTTCAAGCCGGGATCAATGTGACTATCGTCTGATGTCAGAGCTGACCGCAAAGACCGGAACAGTGGAGGGGTGTCGGAACTGGCTCAGGGGAACTAACCTGGCGCACCTTGGGGAGAAAATCCGGAACTCTTGACTCCGGGGTCCAAAAATAGTTCTGCTTCATGGAGATGGAAGGGAACTTGAAGGAGAAGCCCTCAGCCCAGTGTCGCCTCAAGAAGCTTAGGGTTCTATTCATGGAAGCCTCTGCAAGTCGTTGCTGGTCGTCTACCTGGGAGGAAATGCGCAGTCTGGGGAGATCGGCTCCTATGGGCAGCCCCGAAGTTCGTTGATGGTGAGACCACCTCCATTGTAAAGCAGACTGGACGACGATTCCGATGGTATATAGTGCACCTTCTAAAGCTTCACGATGACATCATGCCATTCTCTGCATTCTGCTGGTACTCTACTGCCTGCGAACTAAGAACAAGCTAGTGGTGTAGGGTTGTGTGTATGAGGGTGGGATGGCCAAGGGCAGCAAGGGGAAATGGGGAGGGCGACCAGGGGAGGAAGGGGGTGTTGGGGAGGGGTGAGGGGCAACCAACAAGGGAGGGTGATTCAAATTTGGCCTAGGGTTTGAGCCCCTTCAGCCTTGGGGAGATGGAGAGGTGTAATGCCTTGGATTCTTATCGGATTCTTATTAGGCCTTTCGGATCCTTTTCGGAGAGTTTCGGATCGCTTTTGTGGGTCATGAGTTGAGTTTTACGATCCGTGTAGGTTTTGCTCCCGTACAAGTTACGGAACCCTACGGTGAGTTTGTTTCTCAATTTATCGACTCGTGGACGCCGCAGTTGCGTTGTATTCTTTCCAAGGATCATTTCGACTATTTTTGCGTATTTTTATGAATTAGTCCAGTTTCGGGCCAATTATCGTATTTTTGGAAATTAGGAAAATTTCCTAATTTCCTTTCTATTTAACCCTCACCCACCTCTCTCTCCCTCATTTTCTCTCATCTCTTTCTCTCTCTCATTCTCTCTCCTCTCTGGCCCGTTCGCTGTGGGACACGCACTGTTGCGGAGCTGGCCGAGGCAGGGACGCGATGGAGTGTTCGGGACGTGGGATAGAGTGACGGTTTGAGCGTGGCGTGGCGCGAGCCCTTGGTGGATTTCGAGATCGGCACAGTTCATGTTTTGGCGTTTTCGGCCCAAATTAGTCGCTTCGGGGCACGGTTTCTTCGGTGGAGGTAGGGAGATGGATCACCCACTTCCCCTCTACATTTTCCCTGCAGTTTCACGTCGTTTGGTGCGAGAACGAGCGAGTTTGGGCTCGTTGTGGTTTTGTGGAGTTCGTAGGGTTTGCCAAAAAATGGCGACGGTTTTTAGATCGGTTAGTGTCAATGGACTCCCTGGAACGTCTGCGTTCCATATTCACTGATTTCGTCACGATTGGCGATCATTCGGGACTGTTAGGAGCCCGGGAAGTCCGACGACTCCATTTGGGTTGATTTTGGAAAATCGCCTGTTTCTCGCTGTTTCTCAGCCGATTCGACTCCCATTGGAGTCTATGTGTTGTGTATGGTCATCACCATTGTATCCCCTTCATTTTGGAGTGAATGGGGCCTGGAAAGGCCACGATTGGGCCGATCCCACAACTCTCCCGCCGTGACACCTACACGGTTTAACAGTAGCTGTGTAGGGCTTGGCGCGGCTGGCTTCGGACCGTTTAGTGTCAGTGGGCGTCTGCGCGGTCGCGTGACAGATCGCCCAGTGGATGGCACGGCCAGGTGTGAGCCGTTTAGTCCCCATGAGCGGCTGGTTCCCAGCCATTCTATTTTTCCCGTTGGGTTGGGTGGCCAAGGCTTGACCGCTCATCCTGGTTGACCTTTGGTCAATAGTTTAAGGCGGTTCATGGGGTGGTGACCCCTTAGCCGTCCTGTGTTTTAAGCGGCCTATCTCTGATCGTTCTGTCCCTTTGAGCTGCCTTGTTCGGACCGTTCAATCCATTGAGCGGCCTTTCTGTGACCGCCCAATGAGATTAAGTCCATAGTTGTGTCAGTTGGCCGTGATGGCCTAATCCGTGTCCGTCTGTCTATGTGTGTGTCATAGGATTGTTAGTTAGTCCGTGTCGCGGATCTTCTATAGATCGCTTGATGGTTCATTGGGCAGGTCATCTGGAGTTGACTGAGTCTAGTGGTTTATCCTTGACCGCTACAGTCGCCTCGTGGCTCTACCCCCTGTTGACACCCATTTTTTGCCGATAAGTTGAGTCATTTCTCTTATTGCCATTTGTTGATGCCTCAAGTTGTCCATTACTCATTGGACTATTTTCAGGCAGCTTATTGGGCCTTTTTTATGGGTACCTCCCTCCCTGACTCGGTCTGCTTCAATTTGGGGCATAATGGGCCTTGATTTTGCTTGATTTATCACATTTTAGTGATTTTCAAATGTCCGGCGTTTGCACGGTCTATCGCTTGACCATTAAGTTTCTGAGTGGTTGGCTCTGAACCGTTTATCTATTTATGAGATATTAAGGTGATTTTTCTGAATTTCCACCGACAAGCTTTTGAACGGTTCATACGTAACCATCTCGGTCCATGGAACGGTGGTGATATGACCGTCTATATCTCAGAGTCCCAGATTCGTTGGTTGTTCAGATAATTATCTAATTATCTAATGAATTTTGATTTATCACCGACAGGCGTTGGACGGTTGGTATATGGCTGTTCTATGCTTTGAGCGGTCCATCAATAACCGCCCAACTGATGAGAGTCCGACGGCGAAATCATCGATCAGTACGATGGATATTTGGATAATATTGCTTATTTATTTAATTTCCACCGATAGGTTGGACGGTCTGGTAATGGGCCGCTCAATGGACTGGGCGGTCTATCGCACGACCGCACAATGGTTCGATTGCTGAAAAGCTAAGGGTTTTTCTTTCTCTATCCGTGGTTTTATCCTTAACTTGTTCCAACCATTTCTCCGCGGTTTCTCAACCAAATGGGGTGCCGTTTGAACTGGTTGGAGGATAATTCCATTATCTACGGATTTTATGTTGATATCTCGAGCTGAAATTCATTGAAAACCCTAATTTCGGGGCTGGCTTTTGAGGCTCTATAAATAGGACCCTAAGGCCAAGCTTTGAAAAGGGGGGAGATTTTAAGGTCACGGCGAAGCTCTATCGAATTCTCAAGCGACCTACAATCAGGGAGGAAGGCTTTCTACGTCCACATAAGCCTTCGGTTCAGGGAGTATTTATTTTGGGTCATAGTTTAATTATTCTCCGTCGCGTTCTTCATTGCATGCAATCATCGTCTTTGCTCTCTCTCTCTCCACGTTTTTCATCATCACATTTCATTACACACACCCTCCTATTTTTTTTGACGCCCCTAGGGGTTTAAAAAACTCCCAGGTATCCCCCACTTCATGTTAGTTAGTTCATTTCTTGCGTTCCTTTATAGTTGCTACACTTCGCAGTATGGATCTTGGGTTTCTTTGCGTGTTTTGCACTTTGTTTTGCAGGTCAGCAGCGTCCTAACACGAGGCCCACTCTTTCTGGCCGGTCGGGAAGGGTGGAGGTAGAGATCCCATGTTTTGAAAGTTGATGGTAAATAGCGGTCTTTATCTGTCCGTTCGAGGAATAGGGTGGCTTAATATTGACCGTCCAGTTCTGTCCAGCGGTTGATCCTAAACCATCCTGTCATCCAGCTACTCTTCGTTGCACGTTCGTCCTACCGCTGTTGGGTGGTCTGTCGAGCGGCCGCGCGTCCACTAGGCGGTTTCTTAAGGACCGCGTATTGCTACAGTGCTATTCTAGGCGAGTGTCTCCCCTTTCTTTCCAAGGTACGGTGTACTTGCTTACATTCGACACCTTGGTGGCAATCACACACACTCCACATCCTTCCCCTTGTTATTTACACGTTGTTTAGTTCTTTAAATTAACACAGTAAAGAAGGGATTGGAAGGATAATCAAAAGGGAGAAGGGGAAAAACATGTCAACACCCTCTTTTTTGGCGATCACGGTGGGACACCTAGTGCCCATCGTGTTAGTGGTGTGCTGACCCATTTTTGTGATTGTTTATGGTTTCTTTTTGAGTGGTTGCAGGTTGTTATTAGCTCTGCCTTCGTTTCTATCCTCTGAGGATTACGCGGTTATTTAGGAGTCGCCCACCTGTCTAAGCGGCCGTTTGTTAGCCATTCTGTGCTCATCCTGGTGTTCCATTCATGCCAGCCTACTACCTCCAACGATTCTATACGAACCGTCCCCTTTCTCCAGCTGTTGAATACGGACCGTTCATTATTGCTGGCTCAGGTACGTTGCTGTGCTTACATTTGTGATTTCTATTGATATTCCGTGGTTGTTTCAGGTCCGTTCCAGACTCTGCGTGGTCTCTCGAAAGACCGCCCATTTAGGTACGCTTTTGAGCCTCATTCTTTGGTCATTTCGACATTTTGTGGTTTTTCTCTATTTTTGGCGTTGCTCCCTGCTTTCGCACGGTCCATTCCAAACCGTTTGCTCTCCCTGAACTGTCCATTCCAGACCGTCTACACACCCTGAGCGGTCTTCCTCAGACCGTTCTTCACTGCTATAGTGCACCCGAGGCTAGCATTCTGCTCATTGTTCTATATCATTACATAGATATTCGGTGCTATTCTGATCTCTCCCTACTGTCATTATATTGTTGCATGATTGTGTTCATTTCATTTTCACATACTTGCTTGATCATTGTCTGCTAGATCTAGGCTAGACTTTGCATGCACTCCGGTGCACATAGGGGCATACACACTCTCCATCAGTAGTTGCATTCCTATCGAGGTAGGGTTTGCTCTCGTCTCTGTACTCCTTTGAGCCGACTAGGGGACCTTGCCGAGGACCTCCATAAGACCCCGTGAGCCGTGGATTCCCACATGGATGCCGGGCAGGTTGTACCGTACCACCCCTAGTCTAGGGTTTGCATCAGAGAGAGAGAGAGAGAGTCCTCTAGTGTCAGCCATTTGCCCATTCTCTACCTTGGCTAGGTACCCTGTGATGGAGTGAACTCAAGTTTTAATTAATTCACCAAGGTCCAAAGAGGGAGAATTTATAAAACCTTGCGCGCATCATTTGAAAACTTGGTTGCATAATTGGTTGATTCTCCTCTCATCTCTCCCCTCCATTGTGTGCATCTCATTTGAGTTGTTTGTTTTAGCTCTTTTCTTAGGACTGATTGTTTTCTCTTCCCCCCTTGTCGTCAGTGTATGTGGAGTTGCTTCGCACCATCAGGATCATCTCCTAGGGGTAGCTCGCCTTTCTATTCCTATCTCAATCCCCTATTCGATTCATCACCCACCATGTCGTCCTACAACTTCTCCCATTCCCATGAGGATTCCCTCCCTCATGGACTTCTCGAGGACCTGCCTAGGGTCGCCCGTGTGCAGGGAGGAGAGGGGACTGGCCCTCCTCTCCCGACCATTGTCATCGATGGCCCTCAGCCCTCCCTTTCTGGTTCTTCTTCACGGAATTCGGCCAATCAGATTCTTAACATGATGGCCCAACTTGATCCAACCCAACTCCACCTTTTGAAATAGGCTCTGCAAGGGGCAGATGCCCCGCCTTCAATACTCTCTTATGGCGTGACTGCTGCCGCCACTTCCACTTCCCCGATTGTTGGATTAGGGGCCACCTCTGCGGCCCCCATCGATCTTACTCCCATCCGACCTCAGGCTCTTCGATTCTCCACCATGGAAGCGGGCCGGTCTTCTACCTCGGCCCATCAGCCACTTGATAAGGGGAAGACTCAGATCCCCTCCAGTTCTTATGTTGATCCTTACACCACCATCTCTCCAGTGCCGCAGGCCCTCGTGGCCCAGGCTGATTTCATTCGTCTGCAACCCGGGGCTGCCCAGTTGGCTCACACAAATATGGGCCCTTCCCTGGCCCATTATCCATCTTGTGGGCTGCCCCCTCAGTCGGTTTACCCTTCGGCTCCATAATTTGGATCCGCCTTTTCTGCCGTATCTCCTCCTTCCCGGGAACAGGAACTTCTTGACAAATGGGCTGCCATGCAGCAGCAGATTCACCTCCTCCCCAAGCGGGTCGGCCCGCAGTCTCTAGTCGATGTCCCCATTCCTAACTTCAGGGACATTCGCTTTCATCCCCAGTCTGAGCTCCCCGTATACTGGAAATATGACGGGAATGGCAACCCATTTATTCATGTCAGGGAGTTCCTCTATGAATCGGTGCAATTCCAACGTGATGACCGCCTGATGGCGTATTTGTTCCGCCGATCCTTGGACGGGGTCGCCCTTGAATGGTTCTACACCTTTCCTCTGGAGGAGGCAGAAAGTTTCAAGACCGTGAAGGAGAAGTTTATTCAGAGATTCTGGGATTGGGTTGGTCCCGAGTATTCTTTTACAGACCTAGTTGCAGAGAAGATGAAGCCGGATGAGGACTTTGCCACGTATGCAGATCGATGGAGGCAGATGGCCTCGCATGTACCCGGGCAGATCCCGGAGTAAGAAAAAGTAAAATTGTTTATTTCTAATGCCACTC
This sequence comes from Amorphophallus konjac, assembly GCA_022559845.1. Lineage (NCBI taxonomy): Eukaryota > Viridiplantae > Streptophyta > Magnoliopsida > Alismatales > Araceae > Amorphophallus > Amorphophallus konjac. Next base: position 143,359,374 of record CM040124.1, read on the forward strand.
CGACATTCCGAAACATATTGGCAATGAAGGACATTTCAAACATGCACTAGTTGTACAGTCGGGCCCAGTTTATCCAGACCCAATTCAAAGACTCCCCCATCCATTCTGTTTTCGAGACCCAGAAATCTAAAACCACCCGAAAATCCCAAGGCCCAGTTACTACGGGAGTACAAACTAATGAGCAAGTCAAGGCTGTTCACTTCCCTAACCAGCCCGCTTCACCCCGTTTCCAGCAACCCCCACGCAACCCCCAGTTCTCCGCTCCACAAGCTCCCCGACCCACTTTCCAAGCTCCTCAGCACCCACAACAACCACCTCCACCACCACAGCCTCAACAGCCACCCCAATACCATAACGTTCCTCCTCCTGCTGGTTATGGGCCTACTCGACCGGGACCCACGAGAGTCAATTACCCGCCACTTCCAGAAACACTCCCTGACATCTTTTCGGCCTTGATGTACACTGGTGACATTCAATTGCCTCCGAAGCATCAGAATTGGAATTCGGCAGCCGACCAGTCAAGGTATTGCATATACCATCGGCAGCCTGGGCACACCATAGAGAGATGCTACCAGTTCAGAGATCTGGTGTATGATTTGCATGAGGGCCAGAGGATTGATTGGGCCCAAATGCATAAATTAATTGAAGACATAAAAGAAAGAAGAAGACAAGCCAGGCCACAGTAGGCAGCACCTCAGCAGTAGCAGTTCCAGCAACCTCTTCAACAACAGAAACCTCCACAACAGCAACAACAACACCAAGACCTCGGGATTCATCAGAATCCCATGCCAGAACATTCGCCCGCTCCTCAGCAGCCATCGGCACTGGCTCTAGTGAATGTAGTTCACCACCCAACCCCTAACACTGGGTGGTCTTTTGATGATGAGACCCCAGCTCACCTCTTGGCCTTCCACCACACCAACTTCCCCGCACCTTCTGTTCCTTCCATTCTCCGGGCCACCACCATGGCCACCGCTCCACCCACTCTCCTTTCTCAATCACCTATTGCACCCCCTACGTTCCCCACCATTCTGCCAACCCTTCCACCATTACCCGTCATGCCCTCCATCATCACCCCTCTATTTAACCCTTCACTAATCATCATTCCGCCAGGGCCCGTCAGGCCGGCCTCCGCCATCCTCACCCCCATTTCTACCCCTTACCCTACTGGGCCAATCGGGAGTCCGTCTGATGCCGTACCGGCACGACAATGTGGCCTCCAGAGCGGGCGTCCATTTCACAGAAGTTACCCTTTCCCTGGTGCATCTGCACCCAACCCCCAAGTTCCTTCCCCAACAGTTGAAGCAGAAGAAGTAGACCCCGTGCCGAGCACGAAGTATGACTTGCTATAGCACTTGGACCTGATGCCGGCCAAAATATCAGTTCTGGAGTTAAAAAAAAGGTCCACGCTACATCAAGATGCCCTAAGGGCTTTTTTGCAGAAAGTTATGGTTAGCGAGGACGTGGCGGTAAACAGTTTACCGTCAGTGTTGGCAACGATTACCAGGGGGCCTTCCATTTCATTCTCTGAGTCAAAATTGGCACCCCCAGAGGCACGGCAGATGTCACTTTGCATTACTATTTATTAAACAAAGTGGCAGTTGAGTCAGTCCTAGTGGACACGAGAGCATCGATAAATGTGTGTCCACTAAGTACACTGTGTGCCTGCAATATCTTCGAAGACATGCTTAGGCCAACGCCGACCATAATTGCAGCATATGACAACTCCAGATGAGCTTGCCACGGGGTCGTGATAGTCCAGGCAGAGCTAGGGCCTTTGGTGATGGACGTGAAATTTTATGTATTGGACATAGACCCGATGTTCAAGGCAATTCTAGGTCGTCCAAGAAAAGATAGTCTGAATGATGTGCCTTCAACCGCCCACCAATGACTTAAGTTCCCATTTCAAGGCCGGGTAGTTGAGGTGAAGAGTATCTCCACAGTCCAATCTGTTGATGCGATTGCAGATAAGATTCTTCCCACTTTGTAGCCGAGTAACATGCCAGTTCTTTCTGTGATGGACTTAAATTATTCATGGGCATATGCATCACGCAAGCCCGCCACTGCACCGGTAAATGTGAAAATTAAGTCCAAGATTCGAGATTCAAAAGGGTGGCATATGATTTTAAAATTGGGCTATCAGTCGGGCTTGGGTCTCGGCGCACAATTGCAGGGGCGGACTAAGCCTGTCCCTAAAGGCAGGAAAATGAGCCGGAGAGGCTTTGGCTATCGGGAGTCAGCACTGTCCATACTGGGAGACTCCGGGCCACTGACGTGGAACTACCGTCCACACTTTGTGAAAGGCCCGTTGCAGCCCGGTACCTTGAAGAAGCTGCCGCCATATTCTGATGTGAAGACCGACACCACCTATGCTGTTGCTGACCCATCGCCGCCACTAAAGGGGCTGGTGGGTGACATGGAAGACTTTTACAGTTGTCTTGAGAAGCTGTTCCATGAAGAGAAAGCTTGTCTGAAAGAGATGGAGATGTAGTTGGTGAAGCATTCTCCGACTCAGCTAGTTCGCCAGAGGCCACGGAAAGTGGGGAGCTCCATCACTACTTTTCCCTTCTCCCCATCACGTCTTGCCTCCTTGGTTCAGCAATCGGGGTTTGTTCCCCGTTCCCCTCCGATCATGGTCGACCCGTACTTCATGGAAAGACCATTTGAAGTTCTATTTGTTCCTTGCACATGTGGGCGTTGCCCACCTGTAGACTTATCAACTCTGTTTACTCCTCCTTCCCCCCACTGCCCAACTCCACGAAATGTGGTTTTCATCATCCGACCCATTCTTCGATTGCATCTTCCCCGATCTGTTTCCCATGCAACTCCCTCCTCCCCCGTCTTCTTCTTCACGTTGCGTGATCTCCTTCGACTTCCAAAAAAAATGCCAATTTTAAAACGGAGATTTCAATGGAGGATTACGCTATATTCTGCCCATCTCCCCAGGGGGACGAGACCCCTGCTAATTTCCCAGTAGATCTCTTGTCTCCTAGGTTAGATGTACATTATGCAGAGTCCCCTAGGTTGGTAGAGTCAGTTGGGATAGAGTCTAGTTCTAGTTTGGTCAGCCCATCCACATCCGTGGCGCACCCTGTGATGTGCCATTCTAGATCCGTCCCAGATAGGTTCCTCCAAGATTTAGCTCAAAGATGTCATGCCCTTCTCAAATGCCCTGAGTTTGTAGAGACTGCGATTATTTTAGAAGATGATGAGGAATTACAAGTGGTGTGGAGCAATGAAGGGTTAGGTGTATATGAAGTCATGGATGAGAAGGACCCAGCCAATGATGAAGAAAACGATGAGGATGACACTGCCGATCTATACGCATAGGGATTAAAGAGATTTGATGAACCGTCAACGGTAGTGGATGAACCCACTTAAGAGATCAACCTTGGATCGGAAGAGGACCCCAGGCCCATAATTATTTCTGCTAATCTCCCTCCTCAGGTTGAAGAGGAGCTGATCAAGGTTTTGAGGGAGTACAATGATTCATTTGCCTGGTCCTACGAGGACATGCCGGGTCTTGACCCCACGTTGGTCGAACAACGACTCATTCTTAAACCAGGGGCAACACCCGTTATACAAAAAGCAAGAAGGTTCCACCCACAAATGGCCTTGAAAATCAAAGAAGAAGTTGATAAATTGCACAAGGCCAAGTTTATTAGAGTGGTTTTATATCCGCAATGGGTGGCAAACATAGTCCCGGTGATGAAAAAGGATGAAAAAATCCGGATTTGTATCGATTTCAGGGACTTAAATAAGGCATGTCTGAAAGATGATTTCCCACTTCCTCACATTGACGTGTTCGTGGAAAACACGGCTAGGTATGAGGCCCTCTCATTCATGGATGGATATTCCGGTTATAATGAAATCCATCTTGCTCCCAAGGATCAAGAGAAGACCTCTTTCACCGCGCCCTGGGGCACGTACTGCTATGTTGTTATGCCATTTGGATTGAAGAATGCAGGTGCCACGTACCAGCGGGCAATGATGGCTATCTTTCACGACATGATGCATGTGTACTTGGAAGCTTATGTGGATGATATCTTGGTAAAGTCGAGGTCCAAAGAAGAGCACCCCGCCATTTTAGCCAAGGTGTTGCAAAGGCCAGGAAGTATAAGCTGAAAATGAATCCGAAGAAATGCGTGTTTGGAGTTGCATCAGGGAAATTGCTCGGGTTTATAGTTAGTAAACAGGGGATTCAGATCGATCCGAATAAAGTAAAGGCCGGTATGGAGATGCCGCCGCCTAAGAACATCACCGAACTCAGAGGTTTGATTGGGCGCTTGTAATTCATTAAAAGATTTATATCTCAACATTCGTAGAGGTGTCGCCCATTCTATGAATTGTTGAAGGCGGGAGCTAAGTTTGAATGGAACGAATAATGTCAGAAGGCCTACGAGGATCTTAAAATATATCTTTCTAATCCCTCGATTCTGCAACCACCTGTCCCTGGGAAACCCCTGATCCTATACATTTCTGTTATTGAGGACTCCTTAGGAGCTGTTCTGGCTCAGGTGGATGATGAAGGAAAGGGAAGGGCAGCATACTACCTTTCGAGGTTGTTTAATCCTGTTGAATCTAAGTATACTGCCATGGAGAAGACCTGTGCAGCACTAGTGTGGGTAGCTCAGAAACTCAGACACTATTTTTTTGCCCATGAGATTAAGCTAATCTCTAGAATGGACCCCATTCGTTACCTCTTAGAAAAACCTGCCCTTTCTAGCCGATTAGCTCGCTGGCAGAGCTTTCTCTCCCAATTTGATATCACCTTTGTTGTTCAGAAAGTGATCAAGGGATACGCGATCGCTGAACATCTCGCTCATTCTCCTATCCCTCGCCCTGATTCAATCCAGGATGAATTTCCTGATGAACACTTGGCTGTAATCACTCATTTTCCGTTTTGGTCCCTTCATTTCGACGGTGCTCTCAATTCTCAGGGCCGTGGAATCGGCGCCGTTCTCCTCACTCCGGAAGGAGTGACCATCCCTATCGCTTATCAACTCTCTTTTCCTGCCACGAATAATATAGCCGAGTATGAGGCTCTCCTTGCCGGTCTGAAGCACGCCTACCTCATGGGCGTGTGATACCTTCACATCATAGGAGACTCTCAATTGGTGCTGCATCAAGTTTTGTCAACTTACCGCACCCGTGACCCCAAACTCAAGCCTTATCAAGATTTGGTCACGCTCTTGGCTAGGAAATTCCAGAAACTCATCTACATTCATACTCCTCATTCTCAGAACATTCTGGCCGATGCGTTGGCATCGCTAGCTTCTTCTCTTTCATTCCCCCTCAGTAGCGCCACTGAGACCATTGTGGTCCAACGGATGGACGCTCCCTCTCTTCAGGATCCTTGGTTCGATGACCTTAGGAGGACTGTAGAGAAGAAAGCGGAGAAGGAAGATTTGAAAGAAGTTTCGTTAACTGATCTTGAGGAGATTATAGAAGAAGAGGAACTGATGTGGTATCATGAGATAGAACAGTATTGCAGGGATGGTTCTTTTCCCGAGACGGCGAATGCCGAGCAGCGCAAGGCCATTAGAAGAGTCGTCTCTAGATACACAATTATTGCTGAGAGTTGTATAGGCGGGCTCTCAATGGAGTTCTAATGAGGTGTTTGGATGACGATGAGGCTTGGAAGGTAGTAGAAGTTGCTCACTCCAGTGAGTGTGGAGGGCATGTAAATGGTCAGGCGTTGGCGAAGGAGATTCTTCGGCAGGGCTATTACTGGCCAACCCTAGAAGAAGACTGTTCCACCTATGTCCGTAAGTGTCTTCCATGCCAGCTTCATGCCGATAAAATCCATGCTCCAGCTTCTCTTTTCATCCTCTTTCTGCTCCTTGGCCATTCTCGATGTGGGCCTTTGATATTGTTGGGCCGCTTGGTGACCCTAATGCTCAAGTTAAACAGAAATCCTTCATTCTGACGGCTACAAAGTACTTCACCAAGTGGGCGGAAGCTGAAGCTTATGCAGAAATCAAAGCCACCACAGTATGCCGCTTCATCCTCAAGAACATCATCTCGCGGTTTGGAGTGCCAAGTGATATCGTCACCGACAATGGGTCTCAATTCGTTTCTCAAGAACTTCGGGACCTCTGTAAGAAATTTAATATTGCATTGCATCATTCATCACCATACTACCCTCAAGGTAATGGCCAAGCCGAGGCCACAAACAAAACCCTTCTTAAAATTATTAAAAAAACATGCGAGTCACACAAATTCACTGATTGGGCCGACAAATTGATAGAAGCTCTATGGGCTTATCGCACCTCCATTCGTGCTCCCACGCGGAAAACTCCTTTTGCTCTCACCTATGGGATGGAGGCGGTACTCCCATACGAGATCCTGATCCCTTCCCTAAGAGTGCAGCTAGACAAAGAGCTTAATCTCGACGTGCGTCGAGAGGCGTTGCTAGTCCAACTGGAACTCTTAGACGAGAAGAGGCTAAATGCGGCCAATCACGTCTCAGTTTATCAAAAACGTGTCTCACAGTATTTTCAAAAGAAGGTTATCAAAAGGAAATTTCAAGTGGGTAACATGGTTTTGAAACGTAAATTTATCAGAACAGCAGGTCCTAGGTCTAAGCTGTAACCCAATTGGGAAGGGCCGTTTGTAATTAAGGAAGTCTATCCGGGTAACGCATGATAAGTGTATATTTATACATGTTAATCAATAATATATCACACTTTTATGAGCTTTAATATGTATCACTATACATTTATCACACTTAATTATAATTTCAGATTAAATATTTAGTTTGATGGAATTAAATAGTTTTAATGAATAAATTTGCTCATTTTGCAGGCAGACAGAAGGGGGCCAAAGTTTGTTATGGTGGAATAGAAAAAAAAGAGAAAAAAAGAGAAAAAAATGAAAAAAAAGTTGACATTAGATATACATTAGATATATATATAAGGTGTATATTTATGATATATATATATAAGATATATAGGATATATATATATAAGGTATAGATATAAATAAGGTATATCATATATATCTTGCATGCAAACTTCACGTAGCATGCAGGTAATGCATGCACGTGGCCTTCTTCACCTTGGGAAAGTGATGCATCTAATGATATATATTCTCTATATATACACATGCACGTGGCTTTCTTCACGTCGGCTGAGAAAGCTTGGAAGTGGCCAGGAGTGGCCAAGGCGCACATGTGAGTTGGCTTCGGTGGCTTCACGATGGGCTCCTTCTAGCGGGCTCAGTAGCTTCAGCATTTTGGAGGCACGGTCGGCTAGGCGGTTTGGCGGGCTCGGCAGGCAAAAGCCATTCACATGCATGGCGGGTTCTCCAGCGGGTTCACGTGGTGGGCTATGCATGGCCCATGCACATGCAAAGCAAGAAGGACAGAAGGGTCCACGGTAGCAGGGTCTTCAAGTGGCTGGCTTCTCCATGATGCTGGGTCCACGACTGCAGCTTCACACAGGAGGGATCCATTGGGCGGCTCTTTTCACACGAAATGGCCTGCGGCTGAAGGCCCATCTTCACATTAGAAAGCATGCAGACAAACACAAGCTTCAGCGGCTGAAGGAAGGCCCACAGCGAGTGGAAATGGGCACAGTCTTCATGGGCAACGTGGCTGGCGATGAGGTCAGCTTTCTCAGGCTTCGACTTCAACACATGCGGCTGCCAACTTCTGCAATGCGGCAGTGGAGAGGAAGTCCAAGAAACAAGAAGTAAGGCGGCTGACAACAAGAAAAAAAAAGAGAGAAAGAGTGAGAAAGAGAGGAAAAGAGAGAGAGAAAAAGTCAAAAATAATGGCAACGTGTGCATCACATGGAGGCCTTTCTTCTTAAGTCAAAATTTGCAACCATGAGTGTTCACATAAGAGAATAGGGTTAAATTTGGCCTATAAAAATGGTTCCTACTATAAAGTTGGGGAGAGTTCTTCTTGACCTTGGTAGAGTTACGTGAGAAGAGTTGGAGAGTGTGGTTTGAGAGTTTTTAGTGTAATCTTTGTGAGTTTCTCTTGTTATATTGTTCTGTTCTCGGTGTTCTTAAGAGTTTAGTCTTTTATCAGCTCCTTTACATGTTGTTCTATACTCCATTTCAATTTATGGTCTTCACAAAACTTGTTCATTATTCGGTGTTCTACATTTTCCCTTTTTACCTCCTCCTATAATTCTTCTTTGTTTTCAAGTTATGACATATTTTTCTAAGTTCTGTCCTAACATGTGACTGTTCATACGAGTGATAGTCTCCACCATTCTTCCGTTTTGAAGCCCTCCCAATTCTCTTTTCATTTTGAGTTATTCATCAAAGTTTTTCTCCTCTTGTAGATCTAACTTTTCTTTTTCTACCACTTCCTCCAATTCTTCTTCATTTTTAAGTTACAATTAATCTTCCACTGTTCTATTTTCTACCCAGTCACTATTCACCCGCGCCCATAGATGCCGGTTTTTTACATTTTTCACCTTCTATCTCTCATTTTCTATCTCTGAACTCTTCATGAAAGTTCTTATGAACCCTCCGATCTTCAACTTTATCTTCTGTAACTTCTTCCAATTCTCTCTGGTTTTAAAGATATTTCATTCCTTAACTCACCATATTTTCAGTATAATTTTCCTTGCGTAGCTCTTCCATCCACCTCCCTTTCTTTATATCCTTCACACACCCCAATGCGGCTGTTCTCTCCCGGTCTTCTCCCGGCGGCGTCATACCAAAGTGGGGCGCCGATCAAAGGCTCGACACGGCGTGGACGGCGTCATTCTTCCAATTCCTCGGCTTATTTCTTCTCTTATTCTTTTAATTTTAAAATTATACTTTTGATTTACATAGTTATAATTTTCAAATCAAAATTTATTTTCATGCAATTTGATTTTCCATTAGTTTAAATCTTATTCAAAACTTCGGATTTTTCAAATACAAGAATTTTCTTCCATACTATTTTGAAAACATTTCTTCTCCGTGGGATCGACCCGTATTCACCACTTTGCTTAAATTTTAATATTTTTAAATGAGTGAGTTCGGTAAATTTTTAAATTGTGACACGGCATTTTTAACGACATTTGTTGGAGCGCATCAACGCATACCGTTTAATTAACGCTGAAGGAGAAGAATTACCAAATCCGTGGAATGGGTTATATTTAAAACATTTTTATCCAGAGTCAAACCAGCAACGGCCCGGCGGCGGGGTATGCCTCTATTTCATCACGAAGGGAGACCCCCGGTTCAACATACACACACTACACGACCCCCTGTGGTTCGGTTCTCTTCTTTTGCGCAACACCGTTTCTCCCTTGGCCATACTTTGGGAAAGTGAATGTCCTTGTTTTTTCTCCTCTCTCGGTTGAAAATAGGGGTAAGTGGCGAATAAGGGGGCGAGAACTGATCTAGACCCCCCGATAAAAGAGGTCTCAAATAGGGACAGTCCGTTATGACCTTATTCCGCAATTATAAGAGTAAAAAGGTAAAAAGAAAAGAAATAGAGAAAAGGGGGAAATCAAAATCAAAAGCTAAAGGCTCGTCCACAAGCTCGAAGCTTGAGAATCTAAAAGTCCCCAAAATAATGAAACTAGGCATGGCAAGAGTGGCAGTACAGTTTTCCCGCGGGACGTTATGAGCCCGGTCGTATGCGTGCCTAGAGCGGATGTAGGTTTGATGACGGACGCAAAGCCTTGACGCAACAGACCAAATTCTTTAAAAATGGGTGTCGCGAGAAGAACTCAAGCTCTAAAAACCTCTATATCTATTGCCAGTTTTTCTATCAAGCTCTCTTTTATTTTCCAAGGAATGGATCCCACCCCGGGTATGGCCTCGGTAGAGGCACTGTTAAGCAAAATTGGACCCTGGCCATAGGCAGTCACCCATAACGCACGTTGAACCTAGGAGACCCCTAGTGAGATATGAAATTCCCCGTCGTCAGGTTTGAGCTGGTTTCAAAATCTAAAAAAAAAAATTCCAATATCAAAAAAAAAAATCGAATATTCCAAAATTTCAAAACAAAAAAAAAATCAAATATTTCAAAACAAGAAAAATCAAATATTTCAAAATCCAAAAAAATCGAATATGTCAAAATCCAAAAAAATCGAAATATGTTAAAAATTACAAAAAGATTTTCATTATTTGCATTTCATGGCATCCATCGCATTTATTTTCATTTGTTATTTGCCTATTTAATAAGGCCCACCCCCTTGACCAAAAATCAAGAACTGGTCATTTCTTAACCTTCTACATGCAAGGGGTTAAGCTTAAAACAGATTTAATATGTTTTCTTTGTTTGTGTGTGTGCAGGGGCAGGTTGAAGCTCAAGGTTCAGCACTTCAGTCAGTAAACGCTCCTCTAAGGGACCGTCCTACTTCTTTCAACGGCCATGGGCAGACCGTCCAACATTTCACACGGTTTCATACAGACCGTTCCAGCCTCAATCCACGGTTTTCATTAGACCGTTCAAAAATATGAACGACAGATTCTTGACCATTTTACCGTTTTCACGGTCTATTTCAGGTCGTTCAATTCTCACTCCTCAACTCTGCCATTGATCTAATGCACGGCTCTAAGGAAGCCGTTCTACTCTCTGAGCGGTCAGATTCTAACCGTTTATTCAACTGGGCGGTCTGTGTGAGACCGTGTGCATTCTGAAGTCATATCCCAACTCACTCAACCACACTAGGAGGAGTCGAACTTAAACCAATCAAGCCAGCAATTTGATTCATTCATATACCGAACTTTATAAGCATAAGTCTCTACATAAACATCATGAAAAGAAAAGAAAAATCACTCAGTTCTCCGCTGGGCATCCCCACGGGGACGTATCTCTCTCAGCTCTCTAACATAGGCCTGGCGTGTCGTCGGAATCTCTGCAGCCTCCGTTGGAAGGGTAAGCACCCTGCTCACCTTCCACATGATCAGGGCACTCCTGACCGCCTGCTCGTCCTCCTCTATACCGATCCTCCTCGCCTGTAGCGCGGGAAGGTGGGGCAGCGCTGGTAGGACGGTTCTAGGTAGTCCAGCCTGTAGGTAGCACCAGTGTGGGCTGTACAACGCCAGTGCGGTGTCGCTCACGAGCCTCAAATCCAAGCCTGGCCTCCTAGGTACCCTGACAGTGGCGTCGTGGAGGAAGTCAGGGCGCATCACGAACCAATCCGGGAGCAGCCTGTTAATGTGCAGTCGCCACTCGTCCCTAGTCTTCTTTTCTACTGTCCTACACTCTACCTGTGGGGAGAACCCGAAGGCGCCACCTATGAAGAAGAGGGGGTGGCTCTCGAAGATCCGACTGGCCGAAGTGACATCCTCCTTATGAATGAATTTCATCCTGACACCCATCCAGCACTCTAAGAGCATCATGGAACCAAAAAGAGGACCCCCTAGAGCTACTGAGGTAAGGCCCTCATACAAGTAGGCAAGGATGGCCTGGGAAATAGAAAGACCCTGCCACATGCCACTGATCGTACTAAGAGAGGAGTCTCTAGCACATGGTCAACACACAGGCAAATTGACGGGGCCTTGGCTATGGCCTCATCCCATCCGCACCTGTTCCTGCAATGTTCAACTACCCATTGGCTAAGAGGAAGGAGGTGGATCTGACGTGGGCCCATGAAGGTATGGATGTCCCTGCCATATGGTATGAACCCTCCCAAAATGAGCCTAGGGTCTACATGGGCCACGGTATGACATGTTGTGACTCCTTTGTGTTGACGATGTTGACAATTGCTTTATTTCATTGGTAACATCTTATTTTGATTGATTGGCAACTGTTTATGTTTTGATAAAATTGTTTTATTAGATTGTCTGTGTGTTCTATGCATTTCACGAGTCTACACACTGCACACACACACAAGTCTTCACACTCAGCATAGTCTATACATCGTGTTGTGTTTGTGTTATGTTTGTGCATCGTTGAGAACGTAAGTCTATACATCCATGCATCATCACTCTCAGCATAGTCTGGACAGAAGTGGATCGACCCCCTTCTTAGATGGGTCGACTCACCCAGAACACAAGTCTATACACTGTCCGTCTTATTTAGTGTCTCATGCAGCGTCAGCTCAGTAAGTCCATACATTGCATTGGCTAAGTCTATACATTGTCCGTCTCACTTAGCGTCTTATGCATTGGGCAAAGTCCATACACTACAGCTCACATAACTAGCAAGTCTATACATTGCATTGTGGTGTCTGTGCTCAAAGTCTATACAGTGCTTGCACTGTCATTCAAAGTCCATACATTGGACTGTAGCATGCACGAAGCTAAGTCCATACATTAGTTAAGTCTGTACAGCGTCATGCATCATTCTGCAAAGTCCATACACTGCACTGTAGCTTGCTCGAGGTGAAGTCTGTACATCCATCAGTGAACTTCCAAGTCTATACATTGGTGAAGTTTGTACATTCACCAGTTGAACCTTCAAGTCTGTACATTCACCAGATGAACTTCGAAGTCTATACATTGGGATCTTTACATACGTTCAGTTTTGCAAGTCTGTACATTGCTGCTTTGCCAAAGTCTTTACATTGTGAACCTTCTAGTCTGTACAGACTTTGCTTCGCTCAAGTCTGTACATCATCCAGTTATCTTTGGCAAGTCTTCACATCGTGAAGTCTATACATTCAATTGCTTTGCTTTGCTCAAGTCTGTACAGCCTTTTCCTTGGCAAGTCTATACATCGTTCATGAAGTCTGAACAACGAGCAAGTCTGTACATTGGACTAGTCTGCATCGGCTAAGTCCATACATCGTCCAGTGCATTGCATGCATCATTCATGAAGTCTGTACATCGAGCTGAAGGCTGGCTAAGTCTATACATCGTCCGTCTTCCTTAGAGTCTCATGCATAACATGAAGTCTGTACATCGCACAGCATTCAAGTCTGTACATTGTGCATCATTTTAGTTGAAGTCTGTACATCATGCATCTAGTGTTTCAAAGTCTATACATTGTTGAACGTTGTGTCTGTCTAAGTCTACGCATTACTTCTTCATGCATTGAAGTCTGCACATTGTTGCACGCTCATCAAGTCCATACACTGGCAAGCCTTTCCATTGCCTAAGTCTATACATTGACTGCTGAATGTTCTTTAAAGTCCACACATCTGTTGTCAGCATGTCTATGCATTCGTATTCAATGTACACACTTCACTGCATTGCACATTGCATCTCCAAGTCTGTACATCTCTGATTGCATGCATTGGGGTAGTGTCTCATTCAGCGTCTTAACAAAGTCTAGACATCGGTTGGGTTCATAACGCTAAGTCTGTACACGCTTTAGTCTCGCATACACGAAGTCTGTACATGCCTTACAATGCCACATTCCTGCATGCGTGAAGTATGTACAAGGCCACAACACTGCATTCACTAAGTCTGTACAACGCCATGGCCCTGCACACGTAGAGTCTGTACATTGCATTCGCATTCACAAAGTCTATACAGTGCAAAGTCTATACAATGCACTGCATCCTACAAAGTCTGTACAGGATTCTATACTTAAACTGATAATTTGATTCTCTATCTGATAGGGATTCTTTACTGAGATTGATGACTTGGCTCGTTATCCGAGAAGGACGAGGTGCTATGATGGTGACACGTGGAAGCAGCCCATCCAGGATGCTGCCATGTGGATGAAATGTCCTCGGATCTGGCGAATTCTTTGGGCGGGAAATGTGGAAGCCACACGCCCTTATCCAATCTGCTGCTAGTATAAAAGAGAGTCCTCTTCTTCAGATGAAGGCTGATCGATCAAGTGGCAAAGTCTATACATTGAGTATGAAATTCTGAAGCAGCAGAGAGCCATCGAGATCCACAGAGAAGAAAAGTAGAGAAGAAGAAAAAGAGAGAAGAGAAGATTGAGAGAGATGTGTTGAGAGAGTGAGATTGAGAGAGTTTGATTGAGAGGTTGTATCTCAGACTCTTGGTTCAGATACCAGAGCTGAGCTTTGCTCATTCGAGCTACATTCCTAGTTGGGTTTTCTTAGTTTCGTTTGCTTCTGTTTTTGCTTTCGAACTCTTTTATTTCTTCAAGCTGTGAGGCAGCATTTGCAGTGGAGGTTTCCACTGGACAGGTGAAGCTGTAATCCTCAGCAGGCGAGACTTGGTCTCGGACGGCTAAGCTGTATTGCCCAGTAGTTGCAGAGGATCTGTTCCTCTGGTCGGCAAGCTGTAAAGCCCAGCGAAGCTGTGTATCAGCGGTTGTTGGCAAGCTATGAAGCCCAGCTGTTCAAGTTGTGAGTCAGCAGAATCCACACTCTAGTTGGAGTGTGGGGTGGACGTAGGTCTCTGACCGAACCACCTAAAAATCTTGGGTGTCTTGTGTTTGTGAGATTGCTTGTGATTTGCTGTGTGGCTGCATGTGTCGACACTCTTCATAGTGTTCTTTCTGTCGTTCAACAGTTGTCTGTTTAAATTCCGCATTAGAGCTCAACTGTGTTTTAAAATTAGACATTAGATATATTCACCCCCCTCTAGATCCACACTTCGTGGAGATAGACTACGTCCATCTAACATAACATGACACACCAAGTCTTCCTCACCTGCCTTAGACCTGGGAAAAGAGAAGTAGCTATCTACCTCTTCTAGTAGGATAGTGGCCTCAAAAGATGGAAACATGAATGTATGGGTCTGAGGATGCCAGATCTCTACCAAGGCTGAGATGCTGTGCCGGTCAAGGAAAAGCTTTGGGTAATTTTGGCCTAGTACCAAGAGTGGGTGTAGGTGCCAGGACTTCAGGATGGATATCACTCCTAGGGGCAATGCACGGACCATGGGAGCCATCCACTTCAAAGTGGAATAGCGTCTGGAGCCAAGGAGAAGCTGAGATGGAAAAACGAAAAGGAGAAGGAGAGAGAGGAGAGATTTGTGTAAGTAAATGAACAAATTGATTTGAATAAAATCACGTTAACATACCTCTCTCAAAGGGCCCGAGCTGAGGTGACGAGGGATTGTAGTCAGCCGTTAGAGCACTTCCCGCTCCTTCCTGACCGGCTTCGGCCCTTCATAAGTTGCCCCTCCATGGAACTCTCCTCAAAGGACCTTTTTCATGATGATTGGATGAGGAATAACAAAGGTTTAAGGCCTAGGAAGAGGGGTGTGGTGTAACTTACGAATGTAGAGCCCCCTCCTACTTATAGGGCTTGGATAGAGGCCTAAACCCACTAGAAGTGAGATAGGATAGGCCTAGATCGGGTTGGGATATAGCTTAGGTCGGTTTGGAACGTCTATCTCCGGGTTGGGACTCTCCAAGAGAGTCCCGCTGGAACTCTCAGGTCGTGCCATTGAGTGGTCTATCGATAGACCGCCCTAATAGTTGGACGGTCTTCATGAGACCGTTCCGAACCTTTTACATGATTCGAATCCTGGAGGTGGAGTGGTCTGGAATAGACCGTTCTATCAATAACATGGTCACAAAGGAACCGTCCTATTATTAGAGCGGCTAATCGTAAACCGTTTTCTTATCTCGGTCGAGTGGCTCTTAACGGTCTGGGAGAATACCATGTAGCGTGTTGGAACAGTCCCCTTTCGACCGTTTAGATATCTGAAGCCCTATTTTAACCTGTTCTCACCTATATCACTCGAGCTGTGGTCTCGTCTCTCTCTCTTACTCAGTTTGGCGTCTCTCTCTCTCTCACTCAGTTTGGCATCTCTCTCTCTCTCTCTCCCACTCAGTTTGGCGTCTATCTCACTCGTGGTCATAGTCGTCTCTCACCCACACTCGCAGTCCTACCACTCACACTCGTAGTCGTCTCACTCATAGTCGGCATCTCTCCCTCTCACTCTGTCACGTCTCTCACCTCTTCACTCGCTCACTCGTGCCGTCTCTCTCCCGCACGTGTCCATCTCACTCGTGTCATAGTCGTAGTCAGTAAGTCAGTATCAATCAGTTGCATTCATTCATACATTCATACATCCACAAAATCAAAACAAAAGAAAGCATATCATATCATATCATGTCCACATGTACAAAGGTCGGGTCCCGAGTACAAAGTCAAGTCTGTCCCTCTCCCTGACCCCCGGCACTGTCTCCGCCGCCCTCATGCCTCTTTGGGGGAGGCATCACTGAGGTCGCCTCATCACGCTGACGCCGGCGCCGCTGCTCATCCTCCTCGTTCCTCTGATGACCGGAGGAACCCGTAAAATAACTCCTCATAGAGCCGTGAATGTTGATGCGGGACGGACACGCGACTCGACTCCAAATGGATATGTGATCCTTGGACTCTATGCAAACTCACGATCGTCCCTTAGCGAGGGAAGCGTCGGACGTGCGCGATTGAGAAACCGACAGTGAGCTAGGGTGGTCGGCTCTCTCTTGTGCCCGGATCGGGTCACGGGATGGTCACGCTATCTCTCGCAGCAGTGGTAATAATAATATAGCGAGCTAACGGATCTAAAACATGCTCTCTAGCAGCGGCATAAATAAATATATATAAAATAAAGCAAATGCCAAGTGTAGGAGTGAATACGATACCTCCACGCTCTCGGCGTGGGGAAGACGGACCCGGCCGAACTCGTACTCCCGGACAGTTAATACACAATAATTACAGAAGTGAATATTTCTGCCCACTCCACGCAGGGAGATAAAGGGCTACACAAGTGGGCCCGGGAGGACCGATTTCGGGTTGACGGGCGGCTTCTCGCGTAGCATCAGCGGCACACGAACTCGTGACTGTGGGGCCCACGTGCTGGCCGGAGGGGCCGTGTGGGACCGGGTGGCACCGCTGTAGTGGGGGACGCCTGGAGGAGCGCTCCCTGGGGTGGCGGTGCGCTGGAACGCCTGTCGGAGGCCGGGCGGCTCCGATCGACACCCGCCGGAATAACCGGCCACGAACCTGCGCTTGCTATTTTCAGACGTGGGACCCGGCGAGATCGCTCGTTGCGACCAATTCCAATGTCGGATCGACGATCAGAAGGTACCGTTGGAAAGCTCTCTTGAAATCCTTTAAGATAGGATTGGACAGAGAAGCTGGATCTTCACGGATCGGGGCCTTAACTATTTTTGAAGCTGCTGTTGTACAGTACCCGAACTCTCAGAATAGCAAGGAGTTTTCTTGAGAGTTGCCTTTGACCATGAGGTAGACGTCCGATTCAGCTCCTGAGCTCTTCATGAAAGTTGTGGAGGGGAAAGAGAGGAAAACGGAAATATTTTTTGTGGAGGGATTAGTGGAGGAGACGATTTTCTATGAAATTTTCACTGACTGGTGGTCGGATCTGGAAACAGACTGACAGAACTGTAGATGGATCGGAAAGAGAATTTCTAAAAATATGAAATGAGCTTTCAAAATTCCATGAAAAATTGGAGATAGAGAGGAAGGTGGAAAAAACTCCCAGTAAATTTAGGAGCTCCGGAAAAAAATCAAGAAGAGGTCCGAAGACTAGAAACTCAGGGTGGAAGTGGATCTAGACTGAAAGTAGCCATATCTGGAATGAAATGGGGAACAAAAATTGAAAAATAGATTTATGGATCTGGAGATGAAACCAATTTTTTTGAGAACTGGAGGGTACCTCTAGAACACGCCCTCAAAATCCCAGGTCAAGAAGATGTCGTGGCTGATAGTAGAAATTCGTGGAAGCAGCTATTGTCCTGAATGGACAGAACTCCGATGATAGCTTCGCGGCGGCTCGATGGCGGTACGAACGGCGGCGGCGGGGGCAGAGACGATTACCGGAGGTGAAGAGGAGATGATAGAAGGGATATCACTCTAGAAATGGGGTTGGGGAAGATGAAAACCAGAGGGAGAGAGAGGGGGGGTCGAAATTCTTACAAGGGAGCTCTTGGCAATGCAATTTTTTTCTTCTTATTAATTCAAACAAATGGAAATTACAAGCTATATATAATAAATGTAAAAAGACACTAAATGCCCATAGATCTGGGGTTTGGAAGGACATATTAGGGAGTTTCTAAAGTGGTCAAAAAAATTAAAATTAAACTAATCCTAGTGGGTTTGGGCGCCCCCTTGACCATGGCCTCCAAGTTGGACTTTTTGGTCCCATTGTCCCCCATGTGGACAATTGACTTGTCAAGGTTTCTAGATGCCACCTAGGAGGGTTGACCAGCCCCACAAGGATGACATGGACCAATGGGAAAGGGCTAAGGGCCCCCCTAGCTGGACCTGCTGCACATTTGCACAAAAACCCACACAATCCAAGGGAATGACGCATTGGCTTACAAAGCCTTACAATTACGCATATACTTTCCCATGGATATAAAAATAAACTAAAGGACATAAATACAAAATAAAATATACATGCTTGGCGTCGATTCCCATCAACTCTCCACAGGTGGGAGGAACTCGACCCCGTCGAGTAAGAGGTGCGGATGCTCGAGTACTCCGGCGGATCTGTCACCGTGCCAAGTAGCGCGGGTATGCTCCACTCCAAGTGATCGTCACCTGCTCATTCCATATATACTCGATATGCACAAGCTGCTATGGGCTAGAGGTGGACACTCCGAGTGGGGCAACCTCAAAAGGGGAGGAGGCTGCTCGAAGACTCACTAGGAATCACCGCTGGGTCCCTGTAGGTGACTGATCCAGGTATAGATGTAGAACCGATCCCAAACTCCTCGAGTGAGTCTAATCGCTTCACACTCATAAGGGACTGACATCGATGAGCTTGCACAAGACACATGCAGACAAACAAACCACACACAAACCACGAAAACAAACCACTCAAAACAAACCATACAAAGAAACAGACTGACTCATGCATGACTCTAAACAAACCTATTGTTAGTCCGACCCGTACATGGGTGACGGCGGACCATGACACCCGAACGTATGCCATGCATGCATTTGACGTAACCGGAGGTTGATGTCATAGAGCACTCCTAGATATCATACGATGCACCAATCATGGACATTGGTCTTGGATGTGGGAAGTCCGGGAAGTTCGGGTGGTTTAGATGGACCAGGGAAACCAAAGTCTTCATTATGCCCAGATGATGGTTCGGACCTATGGTTAAGTGGAGGTTGCTTAGCCCGAGTGGAGAAGGGGGGATAGTGAACTCCGCGAAGGAAGTGGAGTGAAGATGGTAGCTCGGGAGGTTCACTAGCAGAGGGGTCAAAAGGGTCGAAGAAGGTATGACCCCGTGAGATGGGTTCCAACATGATATAATCCCAAGTTTGGAATTCATAGTCACCGTCATACATTATGATCGGTGGGACGACGGACATGTCTAGAAAATAGGATTCCTCCCTTGGGCAAAAGGGAATGAAGTCGGGTTCGGCCGACATGAGGAGGAATAATAGAACCTTCGTGGTGATACAACCCACGGTGCACACGGAGGTAATGGACCCTAAGGCTGGATAGGTGAAGCTAATACTAGTGGGCTGGTCAAAGCTTCGGGCCAATGAATGCGTCAACTTCCATTGCGTGTCTAATCCCATAATAAGGGCATCCAATGTATCAACATGGTGACTAGACCGAAAGGTAGTGTGGAAGGAGTTGACGGGCACTATAGGTAAGGTGGGGTCCATAGAAGGGTAAGGACGTGGGACCAAGCCATCCTTGAGCCAACTAAGAAGTGGCTCGGCTATGTATAGCGTCCCCGTAAGAAACACGGGTGGCTCGGGGTGAGGTGGCTCCAAGCATGATGGTTCCGAATGTGGAGTGGGCAACTGGGGTTGGGTGGCTGGACATATGAGGGTACTCGACTGAGCCCTGTCCTTAAGGATGATCCTGCCGGGTAGTGTTGAACATGTGTGCAACATGATTAAATCATTTTATGGTTTTGATGATGTCTGCCTCTTTAGTTGGTTTTGATGATGTCTGCCTCTTTAGTTGGTTTTGATGATGTCTGCCTCTTTAGTCATTAATGAACTATACCTGCATTTGATAATGTTAATATTCATACATTTCAGGTCATTATACTTCCAGTGTAAAAGCTCAAGAATGGCACACCAATCTAGACAACTGAATTGACATATATCAAGGCATATGACAATATTGGATGCACGAAAATATAGCATGTTTCAAGCACAGAAATCAAGCTG
This sequence comes from Amorphophallus konjac, assembly GCA_022559845.1. Taxonomy (NCBI): domain Eukaryota; kingdom Viridiplantae; phylum Streptophyta; class Magnoliopsida; order Alismatales; family Araceae; genus Amorphophallus; species Amorphophallus konjac. The sequence goes on from CM040124.1 coordinate 143,379,308, forward strand.
AATAGCATCACACATAAGGTCATTGCATATTCTTCATATGGTCAGTGCATGTCTTACCTTATGGATGATTCAAGGTCGGTGCAATTTCTCGATAGCATGCTACAAGATAATCCAAGGAATGAAGTGGAATTGGCAAATGTGAAAGCTCAAGGCAAACGTGAAAGCTCAATGCAAACGTGAAAGCTCAATGCAAATGTCAAAGCTCAATGCAAATGTGACAGCTCAATGCACATGAAAGCTCAATGTTGCGCCCTCGCACGCGGATCGACCTGCCCGGTCAGGTCGCGGGGGTCAAGGGGGCAGCGCCCCTTGCGGGGGGTTCTGGGGGCGGAGCCCCCGGAACAAAAATTTGATTGAAGACTCAATAATAACATCTTCAAGACAGTCAAGGAAGATGCCACAGACATGACCGGGCTGCTAAAGAAGTTGAACGACGGAGCTGACGCGGATAACGGACCAACCCGGGATGGGCCGGGTTCTGCCCAGCTGGCGGTCGACCGCCAGCACAGGGGCGGTCGGCCGCCCCAGCCAGAGCCTCACCGTCTACAGGCTTTTTCAGTAGCGGTCGACCGCCAGCCTATGGCGGTCGACCGAAAATCCCAGGGGCCATTCGTCTACAGCATTTTACAGTAGCGGTCGACCGCCAGGAACCTTAGGTCGATCGCCAGCCCCGAGCCAACCATGTTTGACCTCAAAATCAACCTCGTGGCCAGCCCCTTTCCATGGTTTTGTTTAATCAAACCTCACCTAGCTTCCCATGATTTGTGGATCTGGTCTGGGGCTTGTTTATAGACCATTCAAAGTCTATAAAACCATTACAAGAGGGTTAGAAACCCTAGTTGATGGAGTTGATGAAGTGAATCAAGGGAGGCCATTTCGAGAGCACTGTAGCACCTCCGCGAACAGTGTTTCGAGCAGAACATCTTCATCCTTCCAAGAGATTCAAGCCTAGATCTGAAGCTATCTCAATCTCCAAGGAAGCAAGAAGCATTCAAGGCTCTCAAAGGTGATCAAAGCTGCATCCATAAACTGCTTCATCAACTCAAGAGGATCAAGAGAAGATCAAAGCTACATCCAATATCCTCTCCATCAACTCAAGGTGATTCAAGCTCATATCTCAATCCAGCATCCTCCAAGAAAGAGTAGAAGCAAGTAAGGCTAAGAGGGAAGATCAAAGGAGGCTTCAAAGGGGTGTTCAAAGCAAGAGGAGTTCGAGTTACTGTTCACGTGAACAGTACTCCGTGAAGAACATCTTCATCCAATCCAAGGTATTCAAGCTCATATCAAAGAAATCATCTTCCAAGATCTGTGAAGAAGGAAGCAAGGATCAAGGTAGCATCTATTCATTTCTTCATCCAATCAAAGAGATCAAAGAGAGAAGATCAAGAGAGGAGATTGGAAGAACAGTTACTGTTCACATGAATAGTACTCCGTGAAGAACAATCATCCATTCAAGGGTGATTACAAGAAGATTGATTTGCAAGAAGAAGAGATCCCTGCTGCTGATCAATAAAGCATATCGATACAAGGGCCAATTCCTTCTCACTCAATCTCTTGTTTTAATTCCTTCACATTTGTTTTGCTTTCAATATTATTAAACATTGAAGTTGTGATTCGTCCCTACCGGTGGTTAGTAGGAAGGCAATTGGAGGGTGTTCCAATTTGCGGTTGACGTCCCTATCGGTGGTTAGTAGGAAGGCAATCGGGAGTTCTCCGATCTACGGTGTAGCCGTCCCTGCCGGTTTTGTGTGTAGGAAGACAGAAAGAGAGTTTTCTCTGTTCTGTGGTTTGGGGCGTGTCCCCGGGTCAAGCTGTGAGTCAGCAAGGAAGCCTTACCGGGTTTTGGTGAGGGGTGGACGTAGGTTGCGGGGTTGCAACTGAACCACCTTAAAAATCCCTGTGTTGTAGGTTGTTTATTGTGTGTGATTGATCTATATCTTCTAACCCCATTCGCAGGTTCGTGTGCTTCCACACTTGGTTATATTGCTCACACACATATGCACTTTGAGTGATCAACACAGCATACACACACACACACGGTTGTTGCAAGCTATTGCATGTTCATCTATGTGTTATGCTTTGTAATTCACTTAAAGAAGTGTGGACGTTTCATAGCTTGTAATTCAAGTCTTTTCATTTGAGCCACTCTACTTAATTCCGCTGTGCATTGTGCCTAAGTGATTCATTCACTTTATAAGAGTGGTTTAAGCTTCTGCTAGCTAAGAGTTTTAAATAGGCCAAAGTTTCTGATAGGATCTATTCAACCCTTCCCTTCAAGATCCATTTACACCTCACGGGACCCAACAGGTAGGTAAGGTGGGTATAAGGTGCAAGTCCTCTTGCCCCAGTCAAGATTGGCTTTTCTTTCTCCTAACCACGTTTGCCCTAAAATGATGCATGGACCAGCAAGTGTGCCGATCTTGCACCATGCGCCATCAGAGTAAAGAACGGAGCCGATCTTCCTTTGGAACTCGACACAAGCATAATCACCATCGCGGACAATCTCGCCTGTCTTGGAGAGAGACTCCACGATATCAAGAGAAACCCAATTATCTGACTCCCTATCGGTGAAATGGATTTCCGTTGTGGACCCATTGGGTAGAGTGGCTTTAGTAATGAGAGGGGTAAAATCAAAGGCTCGGGCCATGATGGCATTGAATTGGGTCACAAAGGATGACCACTCGAACCTATAGTCTTGGGGAACGGCCATGGGTAGCGGACATGGGCATGCATACACACGGTGACAAGACACTAGACCGACTAATGCAAATGCACACTACAAGATGATGCACCTAGACTTAACCAACACTCGGCACGTGGCGGAGTTAATCGATCCGAAGATCACTCGCGCAAGTGTGCGGCCTTCCTGATATGCATAGCCTAACGTTCGGACAACACCTTTAGATATACCGAGTAAAGGGATGTAAATGCGACCCAAAAGACACTTTTTTGTTTTAAAACAATGATGACCCTAAACACGACTTAGATAATGACTAATGAATAGACGTAAATGATGCTCTTTTTTTTTGGACACCCTAGACTCAACTCGCTCTGATACCAAATTGATGCGGGACGGACACGTGACTCGACTCCAAATGGATATGCGATCCTTGGACTCTATGCAAACTCACGATCGTCCCTTAGTGAGGGAAGCTTCGGACGTGCGCGGTTGAGAAATCGGCAGTGAGCTAGGGTGGTCGGCTCTCTCTTGTGCCTGGATCGGGTCACGGGACGGTCACGCTCTCTATCGCAGCAGCGGTAATAATAATATAGTGAGCTAACGGACCTAAAACATGCTCTCTAGCAGCGGCATAAACAAATATATATGAAATAAAGTAAATGTCAAGTGTAGGAGCGAATACGATACCTCCACGCTCTTGGCGTGGGGAAGATGGACTCGGCCGAACTCGTACTCCCGGACAGTTAATACACAATAATTACAGAAGTGAATATTTCTGCCCACTTCACGCAGAGAGGTAAAGGGCTACATAAGTGGGCTCGGGAGGACCGATTTCGGGTTGACGAGCAGCTTCTCGCGTAGCTTCAGCGGCACACGAACTCGTGACTGTGGGGCCCACGTGCTGGCCGGAGGGACCGTGTGGGACCGGGTGGCACCGCTGTAGTGGGGGACGCCTGGAGGAGCGCTCCCTGGGGTGGCGGCGCGCTGGAACGCCGATCGGAGGCCGAGCGGCTCCGATCGACACCCGCCGGAATAACCGGCCACGGACCTGTGCTTGCTATTTTCAGACGTGCGACCCGGAGAGATCGCTCGCTGCGACCAATCCCGATGTCAGATTGACGATCAGAAGGTACCGTTGGAAAGCTCTCTCGAAATCCTTCAAGATAGGACTCGAGAGAGAAGCTAGATCTTCACGGATCTGAGCCTTAACTATTTTTGAAGTTGCTGTTGTACAGTACCCAAACTCTCAGAATAGCATAGAGTTATCCTGAGAGTTGTCTTTGACCGTGAGGTAGACGTCCGATTCAGCTCCTGAGCTCTTCATCAAAGTTGTGGAGGGGAAAGAGAGGAAAATGGAAATATTTTTTGTGGAGGGATTAGTGGAGGAGACGATTTTCTATGAAATTTTCACTGACTGGTGGTCGGATCTGGAAACATACTGACAGAACTGTAGATGGATCGGAAAAAGAATTTCTAAAAATATTAAATGAGCTTTACAAATTCCACGAAAAATTAGAGGTAGAAAAGAAGGTGGGAAAAACTCCCAGTAACTTTAGGAGCTCCTGAAAAAATCAAGAAGAGGTCCGAAGACTAGAAACACAGGGTGGATGTGGATCTGGACTGAAAGCAGCCAGATCTGGAATGAAATGGGGAACAGAAATTGAAAAATAGATTTCCGGATCTGGAGACCAAACCAATTTTTGTGAGAGCTGTAGGGGACCTCTGGAACACGCCCTCAAAATCCCAGCTCAAGAAGATGTCGTGGCTGATAGCAGAAATTCATGGAAGTAGCAACTGTCCTGAATGGACAGAACTCCGACGATAGCTTCGCGGCGGCTCGATGGCGGCACGAACGGCGGCGGCAGCGGCAGCGGCAGAGATGATTACCGGAGGTGAAGAGGAGATGATAGACGGGATACCACTCTAGAAATGGGGTTGGGGAAGATGAAAACCAGAGGGAGAGAGAGGGGGGGTCGAAATTCTCACAAGGGAGCTCTTGGCAATTCAAATTTTTTCTTCTCATTAATTCAAACAAATGGAAATTACAAGCTATATATAATAAATGTAAAAAGACACTAAATGCCCATAGATCTGGGGTTTGGATGGACATATTAGGGAGTTCCTAAAGTGGTCAAAAAAAATAAAATTAAACTAATCCTAGTGGGTTTGGGCGCCCCCTTGACCATGGCCTCCAAGTTGGACTTTTTGGTCCCATTGTCCCCCATGTGGATAATTGACTAGTCAAGGTTTCTAGATGCCACCTAGGAGGGTTGACCAGCCCCACAAGAATGACATGGACCAGTGGGAAAGGGCTGAGGGCCCCCCTAGCTGGACCTACTGCACATTTGCACAAAAACCCACACAATCCAAGGGAATAACGCATTGGCTTACAAAGCCTTACAATTGCGCACATACTTTCCCATTGATATAAAAATAAACTAAAGGAGATAGATGCAAAATAAAATATACATGCTCGACGTCGATTCCCATCAAATGCCGTGGCTACCGCTCGGAGTCCCGCTGCGCCCTGATTGCTGGCTCATCTCCTTGTAGGCCCGCAGCTCCCCACTCAGCCCAGATGCCTCAATCAGAGCACGGTCCCACTCCGCTCGAACCCGCACCAGCTCCTCTACTCCAGCTTGAAGCTGCTCCAGGTCCGCCCGAAGAAGTGCTGTCTCGAGCGCGTCTGCCGGCCGACTCTGCGCTGCCTCCTCCTACATGCGGGCCGCCTCCTCCCGAGCCGCTACCCGACTCTGCTCGAGCTCGGCCCTCAGGCGAGTCAGCTCAGTCGTCTACATATGCTTGCATCATAGTCAACCAATTGCATTTCATAATCATAAAGCATAATCAACATGTAAAGTGTAGTAGTTGCGTACCCTCTTGGTGAGCACCACCTCGGTTGCCTTCACTTGTGCCACCGTCCGGGCAAAATCGGCAACTCGCTCTGCTCGGTCCATCGAGGTCTGTGAGGAGGAAGAGGAAGGAGCATCGGCCCGCTGGCGCTGGGTCCCCTCGGCTCGCTGCATCCACAACTCCATGTCAGTCACATACATATAATCATAAACATTTGCATAATTTTAAAGAGTTTAGGGTTTAGAAAACTCACCAGTAGAGTCAGGGCCTGGTGGGCCTCATTGCGCTCGCGGATCATCGAGTGGAGGAGCCCTTGCAGCTCCGCGATCCGTCCCTCAGGGTCGATCTGCATTTAGAAAGTTCAAACATCGGTGCATAGGCATATAGAAAGCATAATAGAAAGGTGTTAAGGTTTAGAAGTCGTACCGGTCGGCGGGCACCACGGAACACCTGGTCCCGGTAGTGCCTGGCGTACGCTGTGTAGTACGCCGCGTCGCTCCCCGCACGGGCGGTCACCACTCGTTCGTGTGCTGTCCAATCTAAGATCTGCTCCGCAACTCTCTCTCCAGTTCATCACCATCGCTGCTCCCCGGGGGTGCCGGCTGACGCGCTCTCCTGGCGCTGGAAACTCCACCGCCGGCTGTGGGACTCCGGTCGTCCTCATCACCAACCTGTAGTGTAGTGGCTCCACTACATTCATGCAGTGTAGCCACACGTCGCGTCTTGAGAAGGCGAGGGCCCTTGCTACCCAGGGCTGACCCTCGTGCCCCTCCCCTGCATAAGGAGTCCACCGTACATGAACAGGAAGTCACATCAGCATCACAATCATATAGAATTGCATTTAATTGAAGAGTCTAAGTTTAGAGTCGTACCGAGGTGTACGGTAGAGTGTCCATGTCATCTTGGAGCTCCCGGACCTATCTCCGGAGACCTCCGCTCTCCCGAGGTGCGGTCCACCTCCGGGCAATAGGCAGTCAGTCTGGGTGGGTCTCCTCGCCTCGCCCGAGCCCACGTAGGCCCATACCTGCATTGCACCAAGAGTCAGCATATAGCAGTCATAGGAGTCCCATAGCTAAGTGCATAATAGGAGTCAGAGTCGTACCTGGAGTAGAGGGGAGAAGCCCCCAGGCATCGTCCGTCGGGACGTCGAGCTCAGAGTGTCGAACAGAAATGCGAGGACGGCAGCTCCCCACGCGTAGTCGCCCACGTGGTCGAGGTCCTGGAGCAACGGCAAGAAACTGCAGCTGATGACGTCCCCTCGCGTCGCAAACAGAAGTCGGCCGAACAACAACGTCAAGAACCACCGCAGTACCCGGTCGGCCTTCGGTCCCACCTCCGCTGCAACCCGTGGTCTGGCTCGCTCAACAAGTCTCTCAAGATGCTGCTCAGGCAGCTCCCCAGTCGCGATCCCCGCATGTCGTAGCCCCAGGCTGTCCTGAAGCGCCGCCTGAGTTAGGGTGGTGGACTGCCGCTCGGGATGCAGCAAGTCCAGTCCTAGGAGCTCCTGGGCCATCTCTCGGTAGTCAGGATATGTACTCCCACTGACCGGTGACCCTGCAAGCGCAGGTCAGTAAGTCGGGCCACGTCCTCGAGCGTGGGGACCATATGTCCCCACAGAAAGAGAAACGTGCGACTCACTGGGTCCCAGCGGTCGTGTAGAGCGTAGAGTAGCGGTGTGTCAAACCGGATGACCTCCATGCTCAGGAACTCTGAGAATCCCATGACTCTCAACCTCTTATGTTGGAAGTCGGGCAGCGCGAGGTAAACTGCCCGAACTTGTAGCCATGAGATCCGGGTCCTACGCTTCCCCTGCATACGTTTAGGATAATTACATTTTAGTTTAAGATCTTGCATCTTATTCAATAAATTCACTCTCTGCTCATTAAATGGTCACCCCTAGGCCGTTCCCCCATCCAACGGTTGTCTCCCAACAGCTTCAATAACTCCCATGGTTCACTCTGAACCGTTCTACTATCTGGGCGGCCCTTTGAGGACCACGTCTCTATCTGATGATTGCCTTGGAACGGACCATTCTTGGCCGTTCAGTAATCACATGGTCCCCACCTGACCGTGTCCCTCCCTTTTCAAGTGATTATCGTTTGGATTTTGCACGGTCTGTCGACCGACCGTATGGTTGTAACGGTTTGATTTCAACCGTTCTGTCCCTGAGTGCTTTGTTTTCTAAGCGAATGAGAGAAGGTCGTCCCCTGTTCAACGGTTTGATCTAAACCGTTACATTCCTATGAGTTTCAGTTTCTAAACGGACCATGGAGGGCCGTTCTGAATTTCACGGTTTGAGTCCAACCGTTCTATTTCTAGGTGTTCCGGGTTCTGAGCGGACCAGGTACGTCCGTCCTAAGTTCAACGGTCTGATGGAGGCCGTTCTGTTTTCAACGTTTCACATTCTAAGAGGACCAACATGGAACGCCCTACCTTTAGACGGTTTACATGGGACCGTTCTGTGATGTCGGTTCGTATTCTTTGAATGGCCACCCACGGGTCGTGTGTTCTTTGAACGGTTCTATGTGAACCCCGTTGTTTTGTTAGGCGGTCACTGTTGGACCGCGCTATTACCGTCGTCTACGACGATGGGAAAATCTTTCACCACCACCCTTCATGGCCCAAGTGGCCTTACATGGTGTTTGTGAGGGGTCGTGTGCCCCTCTTTTACCCCTAGAACTAGCATGCATAGAACAAAAATGAAAATGGGAGGAGTTTTCAACAGGCCTACCTCGGTCGGACGTGGTCCTTTGGCCGGCCTCTCCGCCAGTGCTCCCTCTCCGGCGTCTCCTTCACCGGCCACGGTGGCTTCAGCTTTTTACCTGGCCTCGGACGACAGCGGGGGAGCTTCTTCCACAGCCGACGGCGGTGTCGGCATCTCCTCCACCGGTGGAGCTTTCCCCACGGCCGCGGTCGTCGTCGACGGTGGCACGTCCGCGTTATCTCCGGTCATTGGTGGTCGCCTAGCTTGATGCTTCGAACGCATGGGGGTGAGGAATGGGAATGAGAGTTGGAGAAAGCCTGAGATGGTGAGGAATGGGAGAGTGGAGTTGGGGGTGTGTTCGCTCACCCTTCCTCCCGCCGTAGGTTACGATGGGGAGAGAGGGAGATGAAAGGTTTTATTTTTTTTTTAAATGCCCCAGGTATTGAGCGGTCTATCGCCAGACCGTTCCACTTTTGGACGGCCCAAATGTCACCGCTTAACCATCAACGATACGTTGCATTGAGCAGCTAGAATCTGGCAGTTCACTATTTTGCATGGTCTACATATGGGCCGCATGGCTTCACATTCAGGTTCAAATTGCTCGTGATTGAACGGTCTCGGATGATCCGTTCTATGGTCTGAGCGGTCTATTTTTGACCGTTCGTATGCTTGAATGAGGTAGTTTGACCCCTTCTTGGTGCTACTTTCTATACTCGTTGATAAATTTGATTTGATGATATATATTGCCAATCCTACTCATGGTTCTTTTTGCAGCATCACATTTATTTACTGTTTCACTTGCACAGGTAAGTCAGGTATGGCTTTCTATCCCTGCATCCCTTATTACATTACTATATGGTACTATGCTATATTATATCGAGAACCGGTTGGTTGCTCACGTGTTCCGGTATCTGATGTTCCCCTTTAACAAAAACGATGATGATCCAGGTTCACGTGTTTAATCACCGGATAGGCCGTTAGGTTGGGAAGATCTGGGGAGGATGGTTCTATCCTGCACGCTATGGTTGCAGATAGTGTCTTGACTCTGATTAACCTAGTCCAGTAATATTATTCTCGAGTATTTTATATTTTATCCTTTCTTGGCATTTATTTTGATGATTTCGTTTATTTTAGCCCAGCATGCATCATACGCATCTTTTGAGCATTCATGACCCATGATTTTCCTGCAAAATGTCCCACCAGTGATGGATGACTATGTGTGATTCAGGTCAGAGTGAGGAGAATAATTCCACTCTGAGTTGGAAGGTTCTCTCTGGTCTTTTCGCTTGGTTTGGTTGATTGAGAGTCCTGGTCTGGAGTTTAGTTCATCTCTTTATTTTACTACCTACTTTGGTCTCCTCATTGGACCGCGGGATTGTGTCCCCCATGAGGTTGATCCTGTTTTTTTCCTTCAGTGTAGTTCTTCCAGACTGGTGTCGCTTTTGGTCTAACCGTGCCTTGTGAATGAGTCAAAATTTTTCGGAAGATTCCTATCGCTTGTTGGCGAGAAAACGGGTGTCATTTTACCTTAACACCCGCTTTTCGGTCTGCTCCGCTTCATTTCCGCTTCATCTCCATGTTCCATTTCGCTTTCGCTTCACCTTCGCTCGCTCCCCTGCAAAGAGGACGTTAAGAAGGGGCATCTGTTGACACCTATTTTTTATCGATAAGTTGAGTCATTTCTCTTACTGCCATTTGTTGATGCCTCAAGTTGTCCATTACTCATTGGGCTATTTTCAAGCAGCTTATTGAGCCTATTTTATGGGTACCTCCCTCCCTGACTCGGTCTTCTTCAATTTGGGGCTTAATGGGCCTTGGTTTTGCTTGATTTATCACATTTTAGTGATTTTCAAATGTCCGGCCTTTGCACGGTCTATCGCTTGACCGTTCAGTTTCTGAGCGGTTGACTCTGAGCCGTTTATCTATTTATAACATATTAAGGTGATTTTTATGAATTTCCACCGACAAGCTTTTGAACGGTTCATACGTAGCTGTCTCGGTCCATGGAACGGTGGTAATATGACCGTCCATATCTCAGAGTCCCAGATTTGTTGGTTGTTCAGATAATTATCTAATTATCTAATGAATTTTGATTTATCACCGACAGGCGTTGGACGGTTGGTATATGGCCGTTCTATGCTCTGAGCGGTCCATCAATAACCGCCCAACTCATGAGAGTCCGACGGCGAAATCATCGATCAGTTCGATGGATATTTGGATAATATTGCTTATTTATTTAATTTCCACCGACAGGTTGGACGGTCTGGTAATGGCCCACTCAATGGACTGGGCGGTCTATCACACGACAGCGTAATGGTTCGATTGCTGAAAAGATAAGAGTTTTTCTTTCTCTATCCGTAGTTTTGTCCTTAACTTTTTCCAACCATTTCTCCACAGTTTCTCAACCAAATGGGGTGCCGTTTGAACTGGTTGGAAGATAATTCCATTATCTACGGATTTTATGTTGATATCTCGAGCTGAAATTCATTGAAAAACCTAATTTCGGGGCTGGCTTATGAGGCTCTATAAATAGGACCCTAAGGCCAAGCTTTGAAAGGGGGGGGGGGGAGATTTTAAGGTCACGGCGAAGCTCTGTCGAATTCTCAAGCGACCTACAGTCAGGGAGGAAGGCTTTCTACGTCCACATAAGCCTTCGGTTCAGGGAGTATTTATTTTTGGTCATAGTTTAATTATTCTCTGTCGCGTTCTTCATTGCATGCAATCATTGTCTTTGCTCTCTCTCTCTCTTCACATTTTTCATCATCACATTTCATTACACACACCCTCCTATTTTTTTTTGACGCCCCTAGGGGTTTAAAAAACTCCCAGGTATCCCCCCTTCATGTTAGTTAGTTCATTTCTTGCGTTCCTTTATAGTTGCTACACTTCGCAGTATTGATCTTGGGTTTCTTTACGTGTATTGCACTTTGTTTCACAGGTCAGCAGCGTCCTAACACAAGGCCCACTCTTTCTGGCCGACCGGGAAGGGTGGAGGTAGAAATCCCATGTTTTGAAAGTTGGTGGTACAGAGCGGTCTTCATCTATCCGTTCGAGGAACAAGACGGCTTAATATTGACTGTCCAGTTCTGTCCAGCGGTTGATCCTGAACCGTCCTGTCATCCAGCTACTCCTCATCCCGCGTTCATCCCAGCGCTGTTGGGCGGTTTGTCAAGCGGCCGCGCGTCCACTAGGCGGTTTCTTAAGGACCGCATATTACTGCAGTGCTGTTCTAGGCGAGTGTCTCCCCTTTCTTTCCAAGGTACGGTGTACTTGCTTACATTCGGCACCTTGGTGGCGATCACACACACTCCACATCCTTCCCCTTGTTATTTACACATTGTTTAGTTCTTTACATTAACACAGTAAAAAAGGGAGAAGGGGAAAAACATGTCAACACCCCCGACTGCCATTATCTTCGTCTCTGTGTGCATAGCGGCTTCCTCCTTTACTGCTTGGTTTCCCTAGCAGCTGAGTGATGGATCACTTATGCCCAGAGTGCCGTTTCCCATCGTTTTGATCTCCGTATGTCTTGGCTTGACCTTGTGATTTGCCGTTCCCGTGGATATCTTTTGGTATCCTATGAGGGCTATGACCACGTTATAAGGTAGCCAGGAGTTTCTCTTGCTCGTAGTAGGATTCTCTTTCCTACTGTTAAATCGTTATTGTCTGGTTCCGATCAACCCGGGGTGACCCAGTGGTTGACAGGTAACCTTGTGTGTCTCGACGATTCTGTCCAGTCCGAGACATGCTTTTGGATGTCTCGAGATATCATCTTACCTCAGTTTACGTGTCCAGGTGTGCTGAGGGTCTTGGTGATCCCTCAAGTCCCCGTGTGTTGGTTTATACGGATGTGTCATTTCTGTGGCTTAGGATTAGACCGATTGGCAGTTTGTTCCGCTTTGTACAGTGATCTTGACCTGAGTCTTCTGACTCAAGGATCGTTGTGTTTTCAGGTCTAGTTGCCCTATCCTGAGTCTGGTGACAGTCTGATATGCTACCTCGTGTCTTGTGCTTCTTAGTACGTGTGACAGTGCTTCTTTGCGTGTCTGTACTACAGCACTCTTGTTTCAGAGTTCTGTGTCTAGTGAGCCTCCACTAGTCGTAGCCTGTCGACACGTTCCAATGTTGGCCCACCTGGGAGTGGTGTTACGACAGTTCCCGAGATATGGTTTTTAGGCTAGTTTCCGTGGGCTCCCTTGCCTTATAGTAGCCTCCTGCTGGGGGAGAAAACTAGCTAGAGGCCTGGCTCAAGGCATTGAGCTTGTGTGTGCACACGTGGTCAAGGGCTTGGACTGACGCCGATGGGCGTTACCCTGTCTAGTCACTCGCGACTATAGTTCCTGTTCTGGTTCTGAGAATGTCTTAGTCTCTCTCATGTTTCGGGCGGCATAGTAGATGAGACACTTTAGGCACAGCATAAGACGTCAGTGGACGCAGCTAGCTGTTCTTCTAGTGAAGGGGTGCTTCCGTCATGTGACATGTAACTCTCGCGTTTCTCGTACATCATGACCTTTCCGGGTTAGCCTTCTCATGGTCTTGTCCAAGGTCAGTGTTGTGTCATGTGCACGACGTTCTAGTCATGTGTGTGTGTGGTCATGTCTAGAAGAGCGTGCACGGCAATCGAGTCGTGTATGCTTTAGGCCGTCTGTGTATGTCTTAGTCTTTTCTAGGCTATTTTTGCCTGTCTTTGTGGGCCCGACAGGTCAGCAACTCCTGACTTTGTCAGATCAGAGTTCGCCTTCCTGTTGCTGTTTGGAGTAGTTTGGGAGGCCGAGGTTAGTTCGGCAACCGTGTCTTCGTTCAGCTACGGCTTCTTTTTCCCTTTTCTTTTAGTTGTCCCTACTCCTTCCGTCTGGTTTTCTTTTACAACTTTATAGTTTAGTTTTCCTGTTTTACTACTCCTACTGTTTACCTACTTTTTTAGCGTGTTACTGCGTTGTTTTTTAGTGGGGATCCGCGTGACCCCTACTGGGCCAGTGACACGAGACTCACCCCTGCTTTTCAGGTGGGTGGCGTCGTTCTGCTTCCGCAGTTCCTGGTGAGGCGTGTTCGTAGTTGCCAGTGGTACCTGTGTCGGGCTTCCCCCAACCTCAGTGTACGTTTTTCTTTCAGTTGGACTGTACTGCTTGTCTTTTCTTTGGATTGGACTCTGGTATAATTGTTAAATTTTAAACTGTTAATTTAAAAAGTAATTTTTTTCTACTGCTTTAGCAAATTGATCTAATGAAATTTAATTACTTACTGTTATATCTATGTGGCTTCAACGTACTACACGACAATCCTTTTATCCCTTCGGAGCTTTACCGCTCTTGGGAGGCTTCACGGGTTCCAAGTGGTATCGGGTCTGCTCGGTAGTCCTATCGGGTATATCCGGTATCCGGGTCGTCACAAGAGGTGCTTGGGGAAGGGAAATGGGTAGTTGGGGGTTGGATGGTGGAGCAAGGATTGGTGGAGGTTCTCTTGGGGCTGGGGTGGAGTAAAGAGGGGGCTGTTGGAACTTAGAATAGACTTAATAGAGGAGTGAAGAGAGAGAAACTAGGTGGGAGGGGAAGAGAGAGAGAGGGGCGACCCCCTTAGAGAGAGAGAGATATGAGAGAGAGATATATGTATCAAGAGAGGGAGGAGAGATAAAATTCCAATGGAATTTCAAATTTCATTGATCATCAAAGGTTACAAATGAGAGAGGGGAGGGGGCTATTTATAGGCACTGACAATTTCTGAGATCAAAACAACACTGAACAAAAGAGCTAATGACCAGACTGTCCAAGGGGGGGCGCCCCTGGGCCTAGCCCACTTAATGGGGCCCATTAACCAACCTAGTCATCCTAATGACATTAAACTTAGGTAAATGACTGCCTAACGTAGCTACTGGACTCAAATAAAAGGAAAATTATAATGATATGACACAAATAAAATTACATATGACTCAAAAATAAATGACTAGATCATGTCAGACGTCTCTGCGGGTGAGGAGAAGGGCCGTGAGTGCCGGAACAGATGGTGATGACCCCATCACAGAACAAGTTGAGCTTGAAAAGAAAGCAAAAGAAATGGAAACAAAAGAACAAGGGTGGTGTAGATCAAAGCTGACTTCATGGCTGCTAAACTACTTTCTTCTCTCCTTCCTATTCCTTCATATGGGCTTAGTAGGTGCTCATCTCCATTTTCTTTTCTTTTCTTTTCTTTCTTCCTTTCTTTCTTTTGCACTCCACTGATTCAGGCAACATCCCTTGCACTAGCAACCGCAGCAGCGAACTTTTCTTTCATGGATCATTTCCTATTTATAGGCGCAATCACCCCTTTCACAAATGTTCCAGGTTGATTGTGATTGGCTCTTCATAAATTTCAAGGACCTTTTATCTTGGCAGTTTCTGGTTGGCCAAGGAGGTAGCAAAAAGTTTTCTCCCATTTTGTTACTTTGGTTGACCTGAGAAGGTGTGAGTGGATCCTCCCAAGGAGGATCTATAGCATCTTCTTTTCCTGTAGGTAGGACAGTCAGGATGTCCTTTTGTCTTGCGTAATCCCAGTGGCAGAGCATGTGATTGGGTGGAGGTAGAAAGCTGGTTACCAGGATTGGAGACATTTCTCAGATATAGTAACTTGCTTTTCTACTGAGTAAAAGGACTAATATAGCAACCCATGATTACCAGGATGGTTGATGGACCAAAGGAGAGCTTTCCAGACTTCAAAAGATGTGTTTTTGGACACTTGCAGTTCGTATTTATACTCTCTGGATCCTTTTCTGAAAACTATGCAGGTTTGCTAAAAATGGCATGGAAACCGCTCAGTTAGGCATTTCGTCGAACAGGTGCTCTTCTCCATGAGGTCGGTGCACATTTGAACTGCTTCAGTTAAGGTCGGTGCACATTACTATTTCAGACATACAGGTCGGAGCACATCACTGTTCGAAGCAAATGAAGGTCGATGCACCTTTGACTGATTGCTGCATACGGGAGTCTTTGCACATTTTCATTTGGCATGACCAAGTCTGTACACATTTGCAAACCAAGTCTGTGCACATAAGCAAACCAAGTCTGTGCACATAACGAAGGTCGGTGCACATTACTATTGAAGCATATAGAGGTCGGTGCACATATGGATGCTTGGCCTTGGTCAGGGTCGGTGCACACTATCGTTGAAGCATACAGAGTTCAGTGCACATATTCTGTTTCCAATAGAGGAGTTGGTGCACGTTTCATAGCAAGGTCGGTGCACATCTTAAGGTCGGTGCACATTATATTACTGAGGCATCCAAGGTTGGTGCATGTCTCGCTATCTTGCAGCTAAGGTTGGTGCATGCTTCAAGGTCAGTGCACATTTGATAAGGTCGGTGCTCATCTTGCATTTCAAGTATATAACTCAGTGCACGTCCAGAACGAGGTCGGTGCACATTTGTCTTTAGCATAGAAGTCGGTGCATGTCTTGAGCAAGGTCGGTGCACATTTTAGTTCTTTGATCAGTCAGGGTCGGTGCACACCAAGAACAAGGTCAGTGCATGTTCCATAACAAGGTCGGTGCACATTCCATGCTTTGTGCATTCAAGGTCAGTGCAGCTTTGTTGTATGAAGAGCAGGGTCGGTGCAACTTTCATTTTTTCTCAAATGCAGGCCGGTGCACTTTTCAGTCTGAGCCATATGAAGGTCGGTGCACACTTTACCAACTCATAGCTAAGGTCGGTGCATGTTTCATATTTCCTCCTATGTAGGTTGGTGCACATCACTTTTGGCTTCATGCAAGTCATTGCACATTACGGTTGCCGCCCAGTCAAGGTTGGTGCATGTGAAGGACATGGTCGGTGCTGATGTGATACCCCCTAGGACTTAGACAAGCAAGCACATTCACAATTAAAAGGGCCAATTTGGGCCACCGCTCTCCCGTCGCTCACCCAAGTCCCGGGGTAACTTGGCAATGTCAAGGTGAGGTTGAGGGGTTGGACCCTTGCTGGTAGAGGGCCAGCAAGGCCAAGATTTGATTCCCAATGGATGTGGATGCCCAATTCAATGGGGCCGACAAAGTGCCAATGGCACCGGTTACTCTCTTCCCACGGTGATCACTCAAGACAACGGAGCTTGAGGATCAAGCTCTCACTCTCACGGCCAGAGAAACTAAGAACTAATATTGAAAGACAAGCACTAAAGGGAGTGAGGTTTGAGCACTAACTCGATCGGTTTGAAGAAACCGGTCCCGCTCGGAGACGAGGGCGAGCGGGGAGGCCGCGGCGGTGTAGCTTGACTTGCTCAATCCAATTACAACACTACTCCTCTCGCAGGAGGGGGACCTTGGGGTGGGGGTTAATGGATATTACAGCCCAAACTACCTCCACGCAGGGAGGGGCCTTCAACCGGCCAAGCGGGGAGGGGAATTGGAGAAAGGAACACCGAAGACAGGAGGTTGCCGATTCTGCCCGGTTCTGTGGGTGCTAATAGGTGACTGAAGAGTTGACTGCTGCAGCTGCTACCGAATTTTGTTAGGGGCGAAACCACCTTGGAAATATTCGTAGGAGGCAGGGGAAGTCATCCAAATTTTGTTAATTTCTTCTGTCGTCGATGCCGGTCTGGGTGGAGGCCCGAACATGGAGGCAGACTCTCGGACTGGCAGCTCCTGATTTCCAACAGCAGGTTGCAGAGGATGTCCCGATAGCTCCCGAACTCGGAATCAAGCACCGTTGGAGTCGTTGGAACCGTGGACGAGCCCTCTTCACCAAAAACTGACGGGGAAGCCAAACGATGCCAGAAAAGGCTAGGGGACTCTGAACACTGTTGACAGGTCGGTATAGACTGTGGGTAGCTGAACTACGTAGCTAAGGGAGAAAATAGATAACTCCTGCTACAGGATGCCGAACCGAGTTCCGCTTCTTGATTCTGAAAGTAGACAGGGAGAGGAAGAACTTTTCAGAAGAGATCTTGAGCTGATTCTTCCAAGGTTCATCGTGGTGAAGCTTCTACGCCAGTTCTGGTACTCAGCAGGGGCAGCTCTGCGCAGTTGTGGGAGAATGGAGCTCCCAGGCAGCACACAGCTCAGATGAAGATGAAACCACCGCCGTTGTGAAGAAGACCGGTAGACACTTCCGTGGATACCTCTTGGGCCTTCAGATTCGCTGGGATGTGGTCGGGGTCACCTTTGCAATCTGCTACTCTTCTGCTGCCTACGAACTGAAAACTGGAGGTTGAAGATGATGGGGGGAAATGGGGTATATGGGAGGGGAAATGGAGGTGGATGAGTGTGGGGAGAACCCTGGCTGTGAGGGGGTCTAGGAGGGGGTGCTCCAAGGTGTGGGGGGGGAAGAATAGGGTCTGGAAGGGGGTCTAATAGGTGGTGGGAGGAGGAGCTACGAATTTGGGCTTGGAGGGAGAAGGGGGAAGGTGAGGGGGGCACAAGTGGGTGGAGGGAATGTGAGTTTGAATTTCCTTTAATGTGGGGTGATCAATGGTGGTCTTGGGGATGGGAAGAGGTGCCTTGGGAAGGTGGAGGGCTGCTTGAGGAAGGGGATGGGTAGTTGGGGGTCGGACGGTGGGGTGTGGATTGGTGGAGGGTCTATTGGGACTAGGGGGAAGTAATGATGGCTCGTGGGAAGTTGTAGAGGAGTTAATGGAGGTAGGTGGGAGGGTGGAGGTTGTTGGGAGGGGAGGAGAGAGAAAATTTTTAAAATTGGGTGTGGAGGAGAGAGAAAGGAGAGTGAAAGAGAGAAATTAAGAGAGGGATGGGTGGGGAATCTCTCCCCTAGGGACTCTCACCCAAATAATGAAATCTCTCCACTAGATAAGAAGTTTGAACTCTCAAAATGGCAAGTTTTTTTCATTCATTGATTCATTAAGTTGAAATGGGGGGAATGGGGTCCTATATATAGGAAACCCACATTTCTATAAAAGTCCCTGATAATTGAGTCAATGACAAATAACCGAGGGGGTAAGGGAGAGCGCTTGGGCCAAGCCCAATGAATTGGGCCCAATAGCTAACTAGACAACCTAATGACACTCAAACTTAGGGAAATGAACACAAGACCTAGGAACATGACTCAAATAAATTGGAAAATACATCAAATGACTCAAATAAAAATTACATAGGACTCAAAATTAAATAACTAGACCATGCCGGATGCAACCGGGGCGAGGAGACGAGCTGTGAACGTGGGCATGGGAGGTGATGTCCCCATCATACTCCCGGGGTGCGGAGAACTCGACTCCGTCGAGTAAGTGTCCTTCCCTCTTTGGAGGTTGTAGAAGTGGTACTGCCCTCAAGTATTCCGAACGAGACCGATCCATCCACCTGTCGAGATAGCGCTCGTATACCTTGCTCCTGGTGGTAGTGGCCTATTCATCCAATATTCGTTCAATGCGCTCACGCTGGGCTCTCTTGGCTGGTGGACTCTCCTCACGGGTGGGTGCTCTCTCAACGGAGGGAATAGGCTCAATATCCTCACTAGGTACCACCGTGGGTCCCTTATATGGCACTAGGTCGGCTACATTGAATGTAGGACTCACTCCATACTCCTCGGGGAGATCTAACTCACAGGCATTAGCACCAATGCGCCTCAGGACCTGGAAGGGACCAGCCCCACGTAGCCTCAATTTGGAGATGACTCCCGGGGAGAGCCTCTCCTTCCTCACCATCACAAAGTCACCCACGTGGAATTCTTGGTGACGCCGAAGGGAGTCAGCCTGCCTCTTATAGATCTCATTTTCCTTGCTTATGTGCTTGCAAAGGCTTTCATGCAATTTTGTGAATGTTGACATTCTAGGGGTGATGGGTGGACCTGGGCAACCAAAAGTAGACCAATCATGCTTTGACGCCAGGAAGACTTTGATGGAATGGGGAGGACCGGGGCATCCATAGGTGATCCGGTCATGCATGGGGGTGACAAATGCTGGGGGACCCGGACATCCATGAATACTCCTATCATGCCTACGACTCATGATGAGTGAAGGTGGACCGCTACATCCGGATTTGGACCACTCATGCTTTCTACTTGACATGTGGGTGATATGAATGAATGGACCCAACATAGTGTTCATGTCAAGCGGTGTGGTAAGCCTAGACACATGCATGTTTTTCCTAAAGGTGACTTTCATGTGTATAGGTGTGGGACAACCCTTTAACTGCCATTGGAAAGGATCGAATGGATCTAAGAAGGTGGTCATCATGGGGTGGGGCATAACCTTATTACCTAGGGGTATGTGGCCCAAGGTCACGGTTCCCAAGGTGTAACCCGGGTCTAGGATGGGGTGGATTGGGTCAAACATGGTGGGTTGGGATAGGGAAAGGTGGGTGGTGGATAAGGTGGTTGGGTCCCATGGTTTCTTTAACCCCCATTGGAAGGGATCAAAGGGATCATAAAAAGGGTTATCGAGGGGGAGGGGCCCTATGTCCTCAAGATCCTCAAGTGGTGATGGGTCATCCTCCTCTAATGAGATAATTAGGCCGAAGTTCTTTGTGAGTGGGTCAGCCATGAGGGGAGGGCTTGACTTTCCACCCGATATAAGAAGCTCCAAATTGAGGAGAAGGTCGGGCTCATCGGGTGTGGGGAGGAATAGAAGGAGGTCGCTAGTGTAGCAACCAATGGTGCAAACCGAGGTGATAGACCCGACACAAAGGTGTAGGAGGTCAAGACTCCTAGATTGGTGAGCCATGGGGGTCAACAAGCTGGTCAACTCATATTGCCAAGCTAAGACCTTGAGAAGGTCCTTTAAGGTTTCCACTTGGTAGGATGTTTGGATTATGGTGTGATAGGAGGAGATGTGCATTATGGGAAGGTTTTCCTTTATGGGAAGGCAATCGTGGGCCGTGACCTCTCTTATTGGGCTCTTCTTTAGCCAACTAATAAGGGACTCTTCCAAGATGAATTCGGCCTTATCTAGAGGGGGTGGTGGAGGGTGAAGATCCTCGTGCGAGGCTTCCTCTTCAATTGGGGCATGGGTGCTCTCCATGGAGGGGATAGGTTCCCGAGAGGTATTTGTCTTCATGTGGTAAAGTGGGTGGAGTACTTCTTCCAAAGCTAATGGAGTGGGAAGGTTCTTTGATGGTGGGGTGATGATGGCCGGAGTATGGTGCACCCGGGGTGGTGAACAAGGGCGGGATTCCCGCGGGTGGGAGAATACAAGGTTGTTGAATTTAAAGGTTCCCGAAAGGTGTGGCGGATGCACTAGGCAATTCTGACGTGTTGGGTCGATGTCGGCATTCCTTTCATCTAACCATTTCTTACCTAGGATTATACATGGACCCGCCAATGTTCCCTTTTGACACCAAGCCCCATCCAAATACTTAGTTTTCCCGAACCATTTATGGAATTCAATAAAGACTTGGTCTCCATTGTGCACAATTTGTCCGGTCCTACAAAGAGAGGTAATGATATCGGGGGACACCCAATTTTCAGATTCTAGGTCAATGAAATCAATTTCTACGGGCTCTCCATTAGTTAAGCATGCATGGGATATGATTGGGAGAGCGCCATGTGACCCAAGACTCAATGTTAACAATGATGGGTTTGACAATGCACGGTTCGGACAAGAATGCAAGCATGCCCTAGGACTTGACTTGTAGAGACAAGTCAATGACTTGCTCTGATACCAATTGATGTGATACCCCCTAGGACTTAGACAAGCAAGCACATTCACAAACAAAAGGGCCAATTTGGGCCACCGCTCTCCCGTCGCTCACCCAAGTCCCGGGGTAACTTGGCAATGCCAAGGTGAGGTTGAGGGGTTGGACCCTTGCTGGTAGAGGGCCAGCAAGGCCAAGATTTGATTCCCAATGGATGTGGATGCCCAATTCAATGGGGCCGACAAAGTGCCAATGGCACCGGTTACTCTCTTCCCACGGTGATCACTCAAGACAACGGGGCTTGAGGATCAAGCTCTCACTCTCACGGCCAGCGGAACTAAGAACTAATATTGAAAGACAAGCACTAAAGATAGTGAGGTTTGAGCACTTACTCGACCGGTTTGAAGAAACCGGTCCCGCTCGGAGACAAGGGCGAGCGGGGAGGCGAGTGGATCCCCACACGCCGCGGCGGTGTAGCTTGACCTACTCAATCCAATTACAACACTACTCCTCTCGCAGGAGGGGGACCTTGGGGTGGGGGTTAATGGATATTACAGCCAAAACTACCTCCACGCAGGGAGGGGCCTTCAGCCGGTCAAGCGGGGAGGGGAATTGGAGAAAGGAACACCGAAGACGGGAGGTTGCCGATTATGCCCGATTCTGTGGGTGCTGACAGGTGACTGAAGAGTTGACTGCTGCAGCTGCTACAGAATTTTGTTGGGGGTGAAACCACCTGGGAAATCTTCGTAGGAGGCAGGGGAAGTCGTCCAAATTTTGTTAATTTCTTTTGTCGTCAATGCCGATCTGGGTGGAGGCCCGAACAGGGAGGCAGACTCTCGGACTGGCAGCTCCTGATTTCCAACAGCAGGTTACAGAGGATGTCCCAACAGCTCCCGAACTCGGAATCAAGCACCGTTGGAGTCGTTGGAACCGTGGACGAGCCCTCTTCGCCAAAAAACTAACGGGGAAGCCAAACGATGTAGGAGAAGGCCAGGGGACTCTGAACACTATTGATAGGTCGGTGCAGACTATGGGTAGCAGAACTACGTAGCTGAGGGAGAAAATAAATAACTCCTGCTACAGGATGCCGAACGGAGTTCCACTTCTTAATTCTGAAAGTAGACAGGGAGAGGAAGAACTTTACAGAAGAGCTCTTGAGCTGATTCTTTCGAGGTTCGTCGTGGTGAAGCTTCTACTCCGGTTCTGGTACTCAGCAGGGGCAGCTCTGTGCAGTTGTGGGAGAACGGAGCTCCCGGGCAGCACACAGCTCGGATGAAGATGAAACCACCGCCGTTGCGAAGAAGACCGGTAGATGTTTCCGTGGATACCTCTTAGGCCTTCAGATTCGCTGGGATGTGGTCGGGGTCACCTCTGCAATCTGCTACTCTTCTGCTGCCTGCGAACTGAAAACTGGAGGTTGAAGATGATGGGGGGAAATGGGGTATATGGGAGGGGAAATGGAGGTGGATGAGTGTGGGGAGAACCCTGGCTGTGAGGGGGTGTTCCAAGGTGTGGGGTGGGAAGAATAGGGTCTGGAAGGGGGTCTAACAGGTGGTGGGAGGAGGAGCTACGAATTTGGGCTTGGAGGGAGAAGGGGGAAGGTGAGGGGGGCACAAGTGGGTGGAGGGAATGTGAGTTTGAATTTCTTTTAATGTGGGGTGATCAATGGTGGTCTTAGGGATGGGAAGAGGTGCCTTGGGAAGGTGGAGGGCTGCTTGGGGAAGGGGATGAGTAGTTGGGGGTTGGAGGGTGGGGTGTGGATTGGTGGAGGGTCTATTGGGACTAGGGGGAAGTAATGATGGCTTGTGGGAAGTTGTAGAGGAGTTAATGGAGGTAGGTGGGAGGGTGGAGGTGGTTGGGAGGGGAGGAGAGAGAAAATTTTTGAAATTAGGTGTGAAGGAGAGAGAAAGGAGAGTGAAAGAGAGAAATTAAGAGAGGGATGGGTGGGGAATCTCTCCCCTAGGGTCTCTCACCCAAATAATGGAATCTCTCCACTAGATAAAAAGTATGAACTCTCAAAATGGCAAGTTTTTCATTCATTGATTCATTATCTTGAAATGGGGGGAATGGGGCCCTATATATAGGCAACCCACATTTTACAATAAGACCCTAACAATTGACTCAATGACAAATAACCGAGGGGGTAGGGGGAGCCCTTGGGCCAAGCCCAATGAATTGGGCCCAATAGCTAACTAGATAACCTAATGACACTCAAACTTAGGGAAGTAAACATAAGACCTAGGAACATGACTCAAATAAAAGGGAAAATACATCAAATGACTCAAACAAAAATTACATAGGACTCAAAATTAAATAACTAGACCATGCCGGATGCAACCGGGGCGAGAAGACTAGCTGTGAACGTGGGCATGGGAGGTGATGTCCCCATCAGGTGCACATAAAGCTTTTGGCATGATTTCTTCACACATGGGTACATCAAAAGATGTCATGAATTTCTTAGCCATGTGACATCATCAAAGCAGTATAATTAAGCATATTAGACTTATGCCCAACATTCTCCTCCTTTTTGATGATGGCAACATGGAGTCGAGTTCTTACCAAAAGTAGTGCACAAAATATGCTATGAACAAAAAAATGCAACGAATGCAAACCCCCCCTTAATGAAAGAAATTTCCCTAAAGATGGAAAACTATCCTTTAAGGTGAACTCCCCCTTAAGACACTCTCTCTCCCCCTTTGACAACATCAAAAACGGAGGAAATGAGTAAAATATCAGAGGAGAGGTTCAGAACTAAGACACATGGAGAATCTGGACCATGAAATAGAAGTATTTCCCAGCAGGCTAGCATTGGAGGACATTCAGGAGGAACTGAGGGATTAAGATCAAAAATACATGCATGCACAGTTGAAGATAATGAACGAGCTAGGGTATGCTCACAGAAACTAGTAAGGCTGATATATCTTGAAAAACAATGAAACATAATGCTCCCGATTCAGTTTTATCTCAAGAAGCCAAGTGACATGAGAGAAATAACAACCATCAGTATTGATGTCAACGAAGATATAACAAAGAGACTATGAAAATAGGCACCTCTGGGAAGCAAATTTAAGATGTATTGACAGTCAAGTTGAACTGGCACCGTTTGACATGGAGAGTCACATTTGTTTCAGTGTAATTGCTCCAGTTACTTAGTGCAGTTTACTATCGTGCCGTATGGGAACCAGAGTTGGCCTGCCACATCATGCCATACTCTTTAGCACTTCTTTGGTGAAAGGGTGCAGATTCTCACTGGGACCAGGCTATTGCTCTCTTTATTTTCGTTTGGAAGAATTTATTTTTCTTCTTTTGAGTCATTTTTGAAGAGCCAGAGTAGAGATAGTCAAGAGCGCGTTTTGACATAAGCCACCTCACGTCTCAGGTGGAGTGTATCTACTTACTCAGCACACCTCAACCATTGCTCTACAATTAGTGCCTTGAACTAGTGTCTCAGAAAAGTAATGGTGGACCACAATACAGAGTGCGCAAGAAAACATGGTCACTAGATGAGCATGAACGGATCGTGCGTTAGGGTATATCAGCCAGAGTAGACCAATGAGGTCCCTCCGTCAGGGTTCAAAGTTTCAAAAAATGCAGAAGGTTGTTGAGTTTAAACCCTTTCATTCAAGGATTGCCTCAATGCTAAGTGTAGGGATTTCTTCTGAGAGTGGCCATTCAAGGAATGGATCTTAGAGAAGAACCTCTCATGAATTAACTTGCTCCCCCTGAATGCATGCATGCAAAAGAAGAGAGAATGCAGAATGTTGAATACAGGTTCCCTTGATACTTGGCGGAGGACTGGCCTCACGCATAGAGAGTGTTTCCAGGCAGACTGAACCTACCCTTCCCCACATCAGTATTTTATATACCAAAGGGAACACCACTTATGGTAGCATGTAGACATATGAGATGCAGCTAGCTAGACATGCATAATAGACTAAAAACAAAAAGGACACCTTGTGTGGGATGCACTTATTCAAATGAGAATAATCAAGTGGGAGAGTGACACAAACTCAGTTCTCTTCTCAAGGTGGTAAATCTGTCAGTGCTCAGAGGTTTGGTAAAGATATCTGCAATTTATCTTTTAGATTCAATAAACTAAAATTTAAAGTTTTTCTTGTTTACCTCATCTCGAAGAAAATGATGCCTTACTTCAATATGTTTGGACCGAGAATGTTGGATGTGATTCTTAGCCAAATTGATGGTGCTTGTGTTGTCGCACAGGATGGGCGTACAACCAAGGTCAATTCCGTAGTCCGGGAGCTGATGCTTGATCCATAGTACTTGAGTCCCACAGCTACCTGCCGCTACATATTCTGCTTCAGTGGTAGACAAGACTACTGAGTGCTACTTCTTAGAAGCCCAAGAGACCAGGCAGCCACCCAGGTAATTGCAGTACCCACTAGTGCTTTTCCGGTCAAGTTTGCACCCAGCATAATCCGCATTAGTATGTGAGGTTAAATCAAAACAGCATGATGAGGGATACCATAGTCCCAAGTCATGTGTGTTAGCAATGTATCTTAAGATTCTCTTAACTACAATCAGGTGAGATTCCTTCAGATTTGCTTGAAAACAAGCACACATGCATACACTAAACTGTATGTCAGGCCGTGACGCAGTGAGATATAAAAGGGACCCGATCATACCTCAGTAAGTTTTAGGATCTACAGATTGCCCATTCCCATCTACATCCAAGGATGCATTTGTTCCCATGGGTGTGGATATGGCCTTGGTATCCTTCATCCCGAATCTCTTCAGGATCTCCAGCGTGTACTTGGACTGGTTTATGAAAAGGCCTTCTTTTGACTGTGAGACCTACAATCTAAGAAAAAATCGAAGCTCTCCCATAAGGCTCATTTTGAATTCTTCTGTCATGAGTTCAGCAAATTGGTTGCACAAGGTAACATTTGTTGATCCAAAAATGATGTCATCTACATAAACCTGTACAACGATGATTTGGCCATCCATTACCTTTGTGAAGAGGGTTTGATCAATCTTACCTCGGATGTAGCCTTTGTCAATTAAATGAGCACTGAGTCTTTCATACTAGGCCCGTGGAGCTTGCTTTAAGACGTAGAAAGCCATGTTCAACTTGTAAACAAGATTAGGCATATCGGCAAGTTCAAAACCAAGAGGTTGTTCTACAAACACTTCTTCCTTTATCATCCCATTCAAAAAAACACTTTTGTCATCCATTTGATATAATTTAATGCCTAATGAACATGTAAAAGCTATCAGGATTTTGATGGCCTCTAATATAGCCACGGGGGCAAACGATTCTTCAAAGTCAATGCCAATTTCCTGATTATAACCCTTGGCCACCAACCTGGCCTTATTTCTAATGATGGCTCCTTCCTCATTGAGCTTATTCTTAAAAACCCATCTAGTCCCAATGATATGCTGATTGGTGGGTCTGGGAACTAAGTACCAAACTTGACTTCTTCAAATTGGTTGAGTTCATCATGTATCGCATTAACCCAATTTTCATCTAGGAGGGCTTCCTCAATGCATTTGAGTTCAAATTGAGAGATAAGAGCAGTGAGGTCTTCATTATGGACAGCATTATGGAAAGATCGGGTCCTTAAGGGATCAATAATGTTCCCTATGATGTTCTGAACTGGGTGGTCCTTTAGAGTGTGAATGTTTGTAGAAGACTCACCTGTCATGGTTGATGATGCAGGGACTTTAGTTGGCTGAACGGTCTCTTATTCTGCAGTTGGTGACTGACTATTCATCGTAGGTTCTTCCTTGTCTTCCAGGAAGCCTTCGTCATCATCCTCCCTTTCCTTGACCATGACCTTTTCATGTGCATTCGTTGATGCTTTAGCAAACACCACATGAGGGGATTCTTCCACAGTTTGATTCCTAATAGTAAACACCCTGTATGCTCTTGATGTTTCTGCATAACCCAAGAAAATTCCAATGTCACTTTTGGCCTCAAATTTATCTAAGTTTGATTTGTCATTATTATGCACATAACAGTTGACACCAAATACCCTGAAATAGGCCAGGTTGGGCTTCTTACCTTTAAACATCTCATACGGGGTTTTCTTACTCTGTGGCCTTACCATGGCCCTATTGATAATGTGACATGCAGTGTTCATTGCTTCAGCCCAGAATTTCTTTGGAAGTTGGCTTTCAATCAACAAGGTCCGGGCGATCTCCACAATTGTGCGATTTTTTATTTCTACAATGCCATTTTGTTCTGGGGTCCTGGGAGAAGAGAATCTATGAGTTAGTCCTTCTTGATCACATAGTTCAGAGAAGGATGAATTTTTTAATTCTCCTCCATTGTCAGACTGGATGGTGGAGATTCTGAATTTTCCTTCTTGCTTTACTTTCCTAAAGAATTTCTGAAACACAGTAAATGCATCATTCTTGTTAGTGAGAAATAAAATCCATGTGTATCGAGTGTGATCATCCATAATCACATATCCATACCTTTTCCCATTAAGGCTAGCTGTTCTCGATGGACTGAACATGTCCATATGCAGGAATTCAAAGGGAACAAGAGATAGGGGCTCACTCCTTGATTTGAAGGTTTTTCTAGTTTGCTTACCTCGGGAACAAGCCTCACAAACCTGATCAACTTTTGAGTAAGCTTGTTTGGGTAAACCTTTCACCATTTGATGTTTGGATAGTTTGTGCAGTGTGCCATAGCTGACGTGTCCCAGCCGTCGGTGCCATAGGTCTGCATTACTGAGTTGACTAGCCGTTAGGCACATTCCTTCAAAGCTAGGGGCATCAAGGTCTATCATATAAACATTATTGACTCTGTGTCCTGTAAAAAGTACAGATTCAGAGTCTTTCTCAAAAAATCTACATTCATTAGCATCAAACACCACCTTGTGACCTTTGTCGCATAGCTGGCTTATACTAAGCAGATTGTGCTCAAGGCCTTCTACAAGCATCACATTTTCAATTGATTCAGAAGGATTCTTACCCACGATGCCTGTGCCAATCACCTTGCCTTTATCCTTACCTCCAAACTTGACTTCACCACCTTCCTTCTTGATTAAGTGGCAAAACTTCTTCCTGTCTCCCGACATATGCCGTGAGCAGCCACTGTCCAAGTACCAGTGGTTGTGATGGCCTGCTAGGCAGCATAGACAATGTTAGGCAGAGATCTTTGGAACCCAAGCACATCTGGGTTCATAGTTAGAC
Organism: Amorphophallus konjac; assembly: GCA_022559845.1. NCBI lineage: Eukaryota > Viridiplantae > Streptophyta > Magnoliopsida > Alismatales > Araceae > Amorphophallus > Amorphophallus konjac. The sequence goes on from CM040124.1 coordinate 143,407,243, forward strand.
CTGAAAGTATGCAATAGATTCTTTGGAACCCACACTTTCCTGTAAACTTTAGTTCTATGACCGAACCAGTACGGGTTATTAATGTTACCTGGTTGGTTGCATGCATGGCAAGGAATTCTCATGAAGTTCATGAAGTGTAAGTTTGGCTGAGATTGGGTTCGTGCTTTTTCAAAGCGACCATGTTTCTTATGGAGGACACCAATGCTGGGCTGACCATTGAATCTTCTTCCTTTATTGTGGTGATTTTTCTATTCAGAATGGTAGGCTGTCCTGTGCCGAGGCATATCCCAGGTACGTCGACCTTAAGGGCGCTGGGGGGTATTGATACCTCGACCTGATTATCCAGACCACTGACCTCGCCTCTTGGCAGGCATGTGTTGAATCTATGATTTATCATGGTTGGGCCTGGCCTGATGGTTGTGACCATAATTTGATTAAGTAGCATGATGGGTGGTGGTCTCTTCCACAGATTCTTCAACAATCAATTTTCCCTTTCCTTTCTCAGGACAGAAGGAGACGGTTTTGAGCACAAAAGGCTTCTTATTGGTGGGATTGAACCCAAGCCCTTCTTTTCTAAAATTGACCCGGGTACCAAAAATAGCATCTAGATTAGATTTTCCCAGTGTCATTTTTCAAGGGTAGCTTGTTTGCCTTTCAACTCTTCTTCAATTCTTTCCAAGTTCTTTTGCATCACAAGATTAACAGTGTTAATGGCTTCATACTTTTCAAGATTAATCCTACTCTCCTTTTCCCATTCTTCGCATCTTTTTTTAGTCTGGCTCAGTTGTTGTTTAAGAGCATCACTCTCTTCCTTTAATGCCAGCAGGTCTGAACATGTGGTTTTAGCTTATTTTTTTTACTTCTTCCTTCTCAGCTTTCATGGTTTCCAACTCCTTTTTAACAGGATCATTTTGAGCAAGAGAATTCAGTTTCTTTTTCAGATGCTTATTTTCCTTTCTATATATTTCACATTTTATAAGAAAATATGCATATGCATCTTCCCAATCTTCTATGGAAAAGGTCTCGAAAGGATTCCTTACTAGATCCTGACTCTGGTCACCCATGAGGCAGAAATCATATTCATCTTCATCCGTAGAGAGGCCTTCATCCTCCTCTTCTTCATCGCTCCAAGTTGAGACCATGGCCTTGGGCTTCTTCCCTTTGCCCTTGGTCAGCAGCCTTTTCAACTCCGGGCATTCTCCTTGCATGTGTCCTGGTTTTTTGCACTGGTAGCAAATCATAGTGTCAGGCTTCTTAGGTTGAGTGGATTTAAAGTTGGAATTTCTACTTACTCGGGGGTTCTTCATCTTCCTCTGGATGTTACCTCTTCTTTTCAGGAAGTTCGTGAACTGTCGAGTGAGCATAGCATGGTCGGCCAGAGATATTTCTTGGATGTCATCTTCATCTTCTTCATTTGAGTCTTCTGTGTTCTCAGAGACCCTAAGCCCAACATTCTTCTTGTGTTTGATATCTTCCTCACTTCGCTTGAAATTGAGCTCATATGTCATGAGCGAGCCTATTAGTCCATCAACAGTTAGTGTAGATAGATCCTTTGAATCCTCAATAATAGTGACCTTAGTGTGCCAAGCGGGGGTGAGAGATCTGAGGATCTTCCTAACAAGTTCAGCTTGAGCGTATTGTTTACCTAGCATTTTCAAGTTGTTAGTGAACTGAGCGAATCTTGCATACATTTCAGAGATAGATTCTTCCGGCTTCATTCTGAACATCTCATATTCGGAAGTTAACAGGTTGGCTTTGGTGGCTCTTCCTTCAGATGTCCCTTCATAGATTAACTCAAGTTTATCCCACATTTCTTTTGCTGATTTGCAAGTGGAGATTCTTGAGTATTTTGTGGGGTATATAGCGCATTGCATGATATTCATGGCGCTCCAGTTAGTGGTGGATTTTTTGATCTGATCTGGAGTCCAGGTATCATCTACATCAGGTATGACAAACGGACCCTTACTAACCACATGCCAGATTTGGTGATCCTGAGCACGTAGGAAAACTTCCATGCGGTTCTTCCAGTATAGTTAATTAGTACCATCGAAAAATGGCGGTTTGTTGATGGCCTGGCCCTCGGCTACATAACTGTGAGGGACACTCCCATCGGATCTCCCTGGGTCGTTAGACTACATCTCTGGGGACCTACTCTGATACCAATTGTTGGATGGTCAAGAGAGGATCTAGAGGGGGGGGGTGAATAGATCCGGGTTCACAATGAACGTTTTGAACGATTTTTCAAAACTAACAACACATGAACCAAAACGTGGCACAGAACTTAACTGTAAATAGAGGGTAACACAGCGAAATAAAAAGATGAAGATCTTAGGAACCCTATTAATGGAGATAGAAGAGATGGAACGAGAGCATCACACCATGGCATAAGGTTTTAAGGTGGTCCGGTTGTCCCAGGACAAACCTACGTCCACCCCCCTCCAACTAGGAGAGGCTTCCACTCTTTGGCCAAAAGATGGATAACCACACATACACACGCTATAGACACAGCAGACACGAGGACAAGCCCCACACACACACACACGAGGATGAGGTCCTCACCACACACGGGGACAAGCCCCACACAGAACAACTTGGGCTTAAACAAAAGAACAAGGGTGGTGCAGATCAAAGCTGACTTCATGGCTGCTGAACTTCTTTCTTCTCTCCTTCAGATTCCTTCATATGGGCTTAGCAGGTGCTCATCTCCCTTTTATTTTCATTTCTTTCTTCCTTCCTTTCTTTTGCACTCCACTGATTCAGGCTACAGCCCTTGCACTATCAACCACAGTAGTGAACTTTTCTTTCATGGATCCTTTCCTATTTATAGGCGCAATCACCCCTTTCACAAAGGTTCTAGGTTGAACGTGGTTGGCTCTTCATAAATTTTAAGGACCTTTTGTCTTGGCAGCTTCTAGTCGGCCAAGGAGGTAGCAGAAAATTTTCTCCCATTTTGTTTCTTTGGTTGACCTGAGAAGGTGTGAGAGGAGCCTCCCAAGGAGGATCTGTAGCATCTTTTTTTCCTACAGGTGGGATAGTCAGGACGTCCTTTTGTCCTATGCAATCCCAGTGGCAGAGCATGTGATTGGGTGGAGGTAGAAAGCTGGTTACTAGGATTGGAGACTTTTCTCAGATATAGTAACTTGCTTTTCTACTAAGCAAAAGGACTAATATAGCAACTCATGATTACCGGGATGGTTGACAGACCAAAGGAGAGCTTTCCAGACTTCAAAAGATGTGTTTTTGGACACTTGCGGTTCCTATTTATGCTCTCTGGATCCTTTTCTGAAAATTGTGCAGGTTTTCTAAAAATGGCTTGGAAATTGCTTAGTTAGGCATTTCGTCAAACATGTGCTCTTCTCCATGAGGTCGGTGCACAGTTGAACTGCTTCAGTTATGGTCGGTGCACATTACTATTTGAGACATACATGTCGGTGCACATCACTGTTCGAAGCATATGAAGGTCGATGCACCTTTGACTGATTGTTGCATATGGAGTCTGTGAACATTTTCATTTGGCATGACCAAGTCTGTGCACATTTGCAAACCAAGTCTGTGCACATAAGCAAACCAAGTCTGGCACATAACGAAGGTCGGTGCACATTACTATTGAAGCATACAGAGGTCAGTGCACATATGGATGCTTGGCCTTGGTCAGGGTCGGTGCGCACTATCATTGAAGAATACAGAGTTCGGTGCACATATTCTGTTTCCAGTAGAGGAGTTGGTGCACGTTTCATAGCAGGATCGGTGCACATCTTAAGGTCAGTGCACATTCTATTACTGAGGCATCCAAGGTCGGTGCATATCTCGCTATCTTGCAGCTAAGGTTGGTGCACGCTTCAAGGTCAGTGCACATTTGATAAGGTCAGTGCACATCTCGCATTTCAAGTATATAACTCGGTGCACGTCCAGAACAAGGTCGGTGCACATTTGTCTTCAGCATAGAAGTCAATGCATGTCTTGAGCAAGGTAGGTGCACATTTTAGTTCTTCGATCACTCAGGGTCAGTGCACACCAAGAACAAGGTCAGTGTATGTTCCATAACAAGGTCGGTGCACAATCCATGGTTTGAGCATTCAAGGTCAGTGCAGCTTTGTTGTATGAAGAGCAGGGTCACTGCAACTTTCATTTTTCCTAAAATGCAGGCCAGTGCACTTTTCAGTCTGAGCCATATGAAGGTCGGTGCACACTTTACCAGCTCGCAGCTAAGGTTGGTGCATGTTTCATATTTTCTCCTATGCAGGTCAGTGCACATCACTATTGGCTTCTTGCAAGTCGGTGCACATTACGGTTGCCGCCCAGTCAAGGTTGGTGCATGTGAAGGACAGGGTCAGTGCACATAAAGCTTTTGGCACGATTTCTTCACACTTGGATACATCAAAAGATGTCATGAATTTCTCAGCCATGTGACATCATCAAAACAATATCATTAAGCATATTACACATATGCCCAACACTTATGACATATGAGCTGAATCTCAAGAGGGTCGATGATTTTGATAAGAAGAAAAAGCCCCTAGCGCTTAAGGTAAATTCTAGTAGCAAAGGGTATTTGAGTGAGCATAGCTCTTCCAGTTCTGAAGAAGACTAAGGTGAGTTCGCAATGCTAACCCAAAAATTTAAGAAATTTTTGAGAAAAGAAGGTAAGGGTTTCAGAAGAAAATATTACTCAGGGAAAAGACAGTCAAGATTTAAATCTGATAATGCCAAAAAGACTGACGGCATTGTATGTTAAAATTGTAGAAAGTTCGGGCATCTGAAGGCAGATTGTCCCGAGCTGCAAAAATAGAACCAGCCCAGGTGGAAGAACAAGAAAGGCATGGCAATGATAAGCACCTGGAGCGATGAAGACGAAGACTGTTAGAGCAGCTCATCTGACAGTGAAGGCAATGACAGACTGTGCCAGAAGAGAAAAAGAAGAGAAGGAGGATGATGAGGTAACTTCCCCATTTGAAAATTATACCCATAGTGATTGGGAAGAAGCATATGCTGAAATTCTAGATAAGTATGATGAGGTTCGTAGGGAGAATAGGCATCTAAAAAGGAAGATAAACTCCCTTGTTAATGATACTTCTCAGAGTGATAGGATTGCATCCTTAGAGACAGAAAATACTGATTTGAAGAATTCTCTTGCTGAAACAAAAGAATACAAATCTGTCATAAAAGGAGTGAGATGTGAAAATGAAAATCTGAAAAATGTGATTGATGAACTTAAAATCAGAATGCAGAAATTTGAAGAAGAAATAAAAATAGCAAATGAAAAATATGAGGTTGGAAAAATTGTGAATGAAGAATTGAAGAAAACGATTGATAACTTGAAAAAAGAAAACAATAACAAACAGAACTCCCTTGAGGGTATGACTTAAGGGATAGAAAATCTGAAAGCAATTATGGGAACTAAAGTTAATTTTAGAAGACAAGGATTGGGTTTTAACCCAACTAATAAGAAACGGTTTGATGTCAAAAACATTTCATTTGTTGCTGAGAAATGAACTTCCAAATTCAATCCTTTCATAAGAATGTATTATGAAGAAACCAGCAATAAAAATTTTGTGAAAATAGTAAACAAAACAATGTCAGTGCCAAGGACAAGGGCAAAGGAAAGTGGACATGCCTAGAGAAACCAGCACACACACCACTGTACCTAAGCCTAAAGGTCAAGTTAGGGGTGAACCATTTAGAACCCAAGTCCAAGGAAGCCCCAAAACCAAAGAACCCAGTCAAAATAGAAGGGTCGATGCAACAACCAACCTGCACCGACGCACATCTCATCTGGATTTCACATCTTTAGAAGTCAAGGTCAGAACAGGGACATCTCAGGTCGATGCTACTACTTTGGTGCTTCAACTCATCTATCATTCAAAAACTCTTATCAGTACAACTCTGGTAGGATAGGTCAAGGCAGCCACTATGTGAGGTCGATGCAACAGAACATGCAGAAATTCCATCTTAATCAGGTGCATCGATGCTACCCTCGGAGTGTCTCTGTGCAGCCTAGGGTCAGGACATCTATAAGCCAGAACTCATATAGCACTGTCCATCCAAAGTTTGTTCAACCTAAGGTCACCAGCGCACACACTCATTCCAATGCTCATTGGACCAATGATTGGCACAAAAATTCTCACGTTTTTAAAAATCAGAATGCTACACTAGAGAAAAAGCCAACAAAAACTCAGAATGTATATAGCAAACAGAACAATAAAAAAATCCACTAAACAAGCACAATCACATAAACAAATGTGGATTCCCAAACAATTGTTGTCTTGCTTGCATGATTTAGCTACTGTTATGGGGCCTAAGCAATTTTGGGTTGCAAAATTTTCTGCTTGATCATGTTTGCAGGTATGCCTGGCAGCCAACCACAATAGGTGGTATTTTGATAGTGGCTACTCTAGGCACATGACTAGGGACAAAGGAAAGTTCTGCATGCTAGTAGAAAAAGATGTTGGTCATGTTACCTTTGGTGGTAATACTAAAGGCAAAATCATAGGTTCAGGTAAGGTTGGTAAGTGTCTTTCATGCAACATTGAAGATGTTTTACTTGTTGAAGGTCTTGCATATAATCTTCTTAGCATTAGTCAACTGTGTGATAAGGGTCATAAAGTTGTTTTTGACTCACATGCATGCACCATTTTTTAACCTAATTCAAATACTATAAAATTCATTGGAAAAAGAGTCAATAACATTTATATTGCTGATTTAGATGATGCTGCACACATTAATCTGTGTCTCACTGTAAATAAAGAGGATTTAGCCTGGCTTTAGCATTATAGGTTAGGTCATGCTAGTTATAGAATGTTGCATAAACTGAATAAATTTAGCATGATCAAAGGTTTACCTGAAGTATCATTTAAATATAACAATAAAATCTGTGAAGTATGTACTCAAGGAAAGCAGACTAGGAAGTCATTCAAGTCTAGAACAAAAAGCATGTCTTCTAAACCTTTTGAGCTGATGCATATGGATCTGTTTGGACCTACTAGATGAGCTAGTTTAACTGGTAGAAGATATGGATTTGTTATTGTAGATGACTTCACTAGGTATACTTGGGTATTCTTTTTGATTCACAAAAATGATGCTTTCAGTGAATTTAAAGAATTTGTCTACATAATAAATCAGGATGGTAAGTATTCCATATCCAACATTTTGTCAGATCATGGTGGTGAGTTTGAGAACTCACAGTTTGATGATTTTTGTAGGAATAATGGGATAACTCACAGATTTTCTTCACCAAGAACTCCAGAATAGAATGGAGTGGTTGAAAGAAGAAATGGGACTCTAGTGGAGATGGCCCGGACAATGCTGGTGGAAAGTAAATTACCTAGAAGATTTTGGGCTGTAGCTGTGAACATCTCCTATTACATTCTCAATAGGGCTTTGGTAAGACTTCCACTCAGATGACTCCATATGAAATTCTGAAAGGTAAGAAACCCTCACTGGCCCATTTCAGAGTCTTCGGATCAAAATGTTTTATTCATGTCAATTCAAAGAGGGATCTTGATAAATTTGAGGCCAAAAGTGAACCAGGAATTTTTCTGGGGTATTCTAAGATTTCTAGAGCCTATAGGATCTATAATATTAAATCTCAAACTGTCGAAGAATCACCACATGTTGTGTTTGATGAAATATCTAATAAATCTGAAAGTGATTTCTGCAGGAACAAAGATGATGGAGAAATTTTGGAAAATAAAGAAGAGCAGAATGCAGAACAAGCAGATGAAGGTGAGACTAAAGGACCAGCAGTTCAGTGGGAGGTAAATGTCAATTCATGTAATCAGCTTACCAATATTAGAGTGCTCAGAGATCACCCATTAAAAATGTTATTGGTAATCTACAGGAATCCTCTACGACTAGGTCTCATTTCAGAATTGAAAATGAACTTAATTCTTTTGCTCTAGTCTCACAAATAGAACCCAAAAATATTGAAAGTGTCTTAAAAGATGAACATTGGATAAATGCTATGCATGATGAACTTAATCAGTTTGAAAGGAACAAAGTATGGCACTTAGTTCCTAAACCTGCACATGGCTCCATAATAGGCACAAAATGGGTTTTTAGGAATAAAACTGATGAATAGGGAAAAATTGTTAGAAATAAGGCTAGGCTAGTGGCACAGGGGTACAATTAGGAATTTGGGGTAAATTTTGAAGAATCCTTTTCCCCTGTAGCCAGGCTAGAAGTCATTAGAATTTTTCTTGCATTCGCTTGTAGCGTAGGAATAAAACTTCAACAGATGGATGTTAAATCTACATTCTTAAATGGTCTAATAAAAGAAGATGTTTTTGTAAAACAACCCTCTGGTTATGAATGTATTGACTTTCCTAATCATGTGTACAACTTGATAAGGCATTGTATGGACTGAAGCAAGCTCCCAAAGCTTGGTACGATAGATTGAGCTCCTTCTACACTAGTAAAGATTTTTCAAGAGGTGAGGTTGACCAAACTCAATTTACTAAGGTAGATAACAAGGATATTCTTGTTGTTCAGATTTATGTAGATGACATAGTGTTTAGGTCAACTAAACCATCCATGTGTGAGGAATTCTCAAATTTAATGACTCATGAATTTGAAATTAGTTTAATGAGAGAACTAAAGTTTTTCCTTGGTTTACAGATTTGCCAAACATCAGAGAGAAGCTTCATCACTCAGGCAAAGTATATCAGGGATCTGTTGAAGAAGTACAAGCTGGAAAACCTTAAGGCCATCACTGCACCAATGGGTACATCAACTAGTCTTGATGCTGACCTAGAAGGTAAATTGGTTGATTCCAAGATATATAAAGGTATGATTGGATCCTTGCTTTATCTTACTGCATCTCGACCAGATATTCAATTCTCTTTGTGTTTATGTGCTAGATTTCAGGCTAGTCCTAGGGAATCACACATGAGTGCGGTGAAAAGGATTTTTAGATATCTATCTGGCACCCTTGACTTAGGTCTATGGTATCCTGCTAGGTGTGAGTTTGAACTGGTAGCTTACACTGATGCAGACTACGCATGATGTACAATAGATAGAAAAAGTACTAGTGGGTATTGTCAATACCTAGGTGATTGTCTAGTGTCTTGGGCATCTAAGAAGCAACACACTATTGCTCTTTCCACTGCTGAAGATGAGTATGTTGCAGTAGGAAATTGTGTAGCCCAGGTTCTCTAGATCAAACACCAGCTCATTGACTATCACATAAAACTTGGATGTATTCCCATTCTTTGTGACAATTCTAGTGCTATATCCTTGACTAAGAATCCTGTTCATCATTCTCGGACTAAGCACATTGAGATAAAATATCATTTCTTGAGAGATGAAGTATGTAACAATAAAATTGAACTGAAGTTTGTAGAATCAGAAAAATAGATTGCTGATATATTTACTAAACCTCTTGACAATGAAAGGTTTAAATTCTTAAGAAGAGAACTAGGTTTATGTAAATTTCAGCATGATAACTGACTACTTGAGTGTTCTCACATGGAATAAATATTCTATATTTTTCTTATCATGTTGCTGGTAGAAGTAGAATGAGGATGTTGTTGCATACACTGCATTGCATAAAGTCTATCTTGATCCCAAAGGTATATCAAATGATATGTTAGGAGAAGGGGAGATATCTATTGTCTGGAAACCCATGCTATGTGTAGAGGCTAGTCCTCTGCCAAGTACCTTGGGTCAAGAGTGTCTCTTGGTCTTGCATCCCATTATCTGTAGTCATGTTAGCCAAAAAATTTCATGTGCTTTAAATGTTGTGTCCAGCAGAAGTGCACATAGACCGGGGGAGTTAATGTCAAAAATATTTTGTGTCCATCTCATTATCTTGCATAGTAATAGGGGGAGTTTATGATAGGATGTTCAAAGGTTGAGTTAGATCAGGTTCAGGTTGCTGCATATAGGCTGATGTGAGTGTCTCTTGAAGAATGTCGACACCCAAAGTCGACACCTTTTTGCATAAGTTCTGTCTATTACTTCCTATGTCTTTTATTCCTATTCTGACTTGTTTCAGTCAACCAAAATTTTCACTACTCTTGAGTTAAATGATCTCAGTTGGGCCAATGTCTTTACCCGTTTATCTCACTTGACTCCTTGACACTTGGCATCAATTTCTTGCTCACTGAAATGTCTTGCAAATCCTGTACTTCTTTTTGAACAGGAATTAATGACAATATGATCTTTAGTTCATTATTTTTTAGCAATTGAAATTCAAAGAATCTTTCATATAAAGTTCTATGATCCACCATGAAAAATTGATGGTTTAAGTCAAATGAGTCAAAGAGTTTAAGGATTGAACTCAATGAAAAGGCTGCAGTTCACACTTAATAGTCCTCAACCACATCTAACATAATATGTTTTGTAAAGTCTCTTAGAATCTGAAAGGTTAAAATTCATGATAAAGTTGATTTAGAGACTTGGGCTAAGTATTGTTCTTAAATAAAAAGTTTTCTGTAAAACCAAAGGGTAGCCATGTCAAAATAATGAGCCAACAACTCTATAGGCAGAGCAATGGCTGAGTGCATCGAGAAACTGGGTCCTTCATCAATGAAATGAAGAAAACCTATGTCATGAAGTGGCTTAGTTATCTCTATTCAGAAATTAAAACATAATGGTAAATTATATTAAGTAATTGGGGGTACTGACATCTAATCAACGTGTACCCTTACGTCAAAAGGTATGTATTATATCTGACTGTTCTGAGAATTATGGGTCACATAAAAAGAAAAATCATGCTGTAACCCTGCAGTGAAAAAATCAGAACTGTCAAGTTTGTTTAATCTCAATACATGTCATGAGTTACTCCTAAGAACTTCCATGAGTTTAAATGAGTAAGATGAAGGGATATTGAACATAAGATTTTCATGTACTTCTGGTTTATTGTTATTAACTATTAATGCAAAATTATTCAAAGAGTTTGATTACTGAACTCTACATTCATCTTTCTTAAACCAAATATCTATCAGGGTTGCATTATATAAATTCTTGTAGAAAGCAGAATCTAAATTTCATATGCTAATCTAATGAAGGTTGAATCAGTTCGTATGCTTAAACATTCGTAAACTTTCCCTACTTTGAAACTTTCTGTCATCCTCTTGTCCAGCTCTAATTGTTTCTGTCAATTTCTTTTTGCTGATGGCAATGGGGGAGAGTAAGTGAAGTTTGTCTCGTATTTGTGGGGGAGAGTAAGTGAAGTTTATGTCTGTCTGCCTAGTATAAGTAAGTGAAGTTTCTGTCTGTCTGCCTGGTATAAGGTCAAATTTTATTTATGGGGGAGAGAAAGCTGTTTGTGTGCTTGATAAGTTCTGTCTGAAATATGAAGTGTGGTCTGGTCTCCATCTTGTATGAGGGATAGTTGAGATACAAGGGGAGAGGAAACTGATAAGGGACATGAATGCATTTGAATTGTACATATTCTGACTCATAGTAATCTCAGTACTACTATGATAGTGTAATAGTGTTGACATCATTAAAAAGAGGGAGAATGTTGTGCTCCTCTAGTTTTGATGTTGACAAAACTGTGATGAATTAATTTTGATACTGGTAACACTGTGATGATCTGAAATTTCTACTTAAGTCAGAATAGGTATTGTTCATAATAAGGTTGATGCATCTTTCATTAGCATAGAACATCAGGTCAATGTACATTCATGCATTTAGAAAGACAGGTCGATGCATATATGCATTCTGGTCTAGAAGGTCGATGCAGCTGTAGAAGTCTTGCACTATCAGGTCGGTGCACTTTGTACACAGGTCGATGTCGCTACGCACTACATGTACCGCAAGGGGACTAGATAGGAAATTAGAGATATGAGAATGCAGTGGAATTTAAAATATTTCTTCTCTTAAATCCCCGCGGTCCTTGATCCGTTTCTACGAACCTAAATAATAGATGATCATATCTTCACCTTGCGCGGAGTCGGATCCGCGACCAAGGGTTGATTCCTTCTGAGCGATGTCGCTAGCCACACAGGTGCCCGGCCTCCAGCAGTATCCACGCAGTTCTCAGGTTGAGGGATCGTCCTCATCTCGTCTCTCACCGGCTGATCTCTCGCTCGACTCCTCATGACGAGCACTTGGGGCGGCATGCGACCTTGTGCTCCTACGGGAGAGAGAAAGAGGCGACCAGAGAGAAGAGGTTTAGGAGGGGCGGCTGCCACAACATGGAAAAAATCGAGAGCTTGACCCAGGGTTTCCCTTTGGCATGTATTTATATTAATCCATTCCATTTTTCATAAAAGTCCCCGGATTAATATAAACACCCACTTAATATCCCCTAACCAAAGAACCTATATGTGTATAACCCTCTAGGCCCAAGTACCAGTCCAATTTTCAGCCCAATAGCCCAATAACCCCTTATTGGTAAAATTAGTTTATTTATTATCTCATATTAAATGAACACTTCATCTAATTATCATCCCATGATAATGGATTGGGCTTCTGATCATGTTGGGTGCCAAGCAACACCGCATGACCCTAGAAGGCAATGGGGTTCTGCAACCCGCTCAAGGAACCCTTCCATCACCAGTTACCACGTGACTATAGTCCTTCATTCATACAATGCTCTCGAGTATGCTTGAGGGTATGGTTAACTGTCAAACCCAAGAACACACACTCACTTGGATTAGATGCCATAAAAGCATTACCAGGAAACTCCTTTTCTGATATGTTGTCTTGCCCTGGCCAAGGACTCCTAGGCATCATTCCCTAGAGCATTCTCTCTCAATTACTGAGAGCAAATGATCCCGTATTGATCACACAATCACCTTCGAAGGTATTCCACTAGATTAGATCACATAACTGATTAAGACCTCATGACTAGAGATCTATAAGCTAAGGTCAAAACCCAGAAGTCCACCGACAGGATGCCCTTGGTGTCTCAGGTCAAAGGACCAATCACGCCACTGTGACAATGAATCTAACTGGTTGACAGTCAGGTAGTATTACCATCCAGTGATTCATGTTGGATCAGTTCAGTGAACTCATTCATCAATGAGTACCTACAGGTTCACCTTAATGTCTCCACACAAGTGTCTATGAGACCATCCACCCTCATCATATGAGCAGGTGTAACCTGTACTAGTCTTACTGGATATCTGATGTCCTTCTCAGATATCCCCGACTAGGAACAATTAAAAATATGCATTTAAAGGATACTAATCTCATTGTTATGATCTCATCATAATTAATATCCATTGCGCATATTCATGGACTTCAGTATGAAACAATAAATGAATCACACATAATGAATATTGAAAGCCTTTGTCATTATTAATGAACAAGATTGTACATGTTATGATTGGCTTGAGGACATACATAACCAACACTATATGCTAGATGTTGCATCATAAGGTCGATGCACACTACAGACTAGTCGATGTTGTTGAGCCAGCGTTTGCAGTATAAGGTCGGTGTGATAAAGGTCATCTTTTATAAGGTCAATGCACCTTGTGCATCTGCTTTGAAGTCTGGTCAATGCACTATCTATGTTCAGCAATGCAGATACCGTCCTTCTGACTAAATGAGGTCTACCTGTGTAATACACTAGTCGATGTTCTTTTGAAATACTGCTGCATTTTTTCTTCACGTTAGTAAGGCAGGTCGATGCACTTTTGATTGTGCATCGATGCATATGCATATATTCACACACCTATTCATATGATTTGCATGTTCTTATGAAACATCTGAGCCTGCAATTTCCTAATACTTACTACTTGTTTCATGAGTCACATAATGCAGAGATTGTTAATAAATTTCTACCTTTGTTTTGGCAGGAAAAGCAAAATCATCAAGGAATAATTCAGATTCATGTTGGAACACCTAAGATGAATAAAGGTATGAGAAGAGAGGCCAAGTTCAAGTTCAGTGATAAGTTAACAGATAAAGCTTTGTTACTGCGAAGCAACTTCATTAATCAACTGGAGGTAATATTTCTGATTGTCACATGGGTTCGAAAGTGCAACTGTTGAGGGCACGTGATCCGAGGTGCTCTTCCAGTACTTTGGAGATTCCTAACGAAAACATTGTTCCACGTGGCTACAACTTAAAGGATCTTCACCTCTTCATCCGACACATGGCCAAGCTTTTTCAAAAAGCCTAGGACGGGAGCGTTTGTTCCACACGCCTAAATCAAATCTTGTGGGGACCATAAGAACTCTTGTTCGCGAGGATAAATAGAGGCCAGAGCTCGAGTGGCAATGAGTAAGAGAATATGCATCTATATCTGAAAAGAAAATCAAAAGAGGAACGAAGAGAAAAGAGAAAGGGAGAGATCGAAGAGAGAAGGAGAAGTTAGGGAAGAGTGTGAGAGCCACTGCGAGCCTGAAAATTTAAAGTGCAGAGAAGTGAGATAGAAAGCAGAGTATCAGAAGAGGAAGAGAAATTCTAAAAGAAGAGAGAACCTGCGAAGAGTCTGAGTTGGTCTCGACGTCTAGATCAGATCTAGAGTCGAATTGCTCTAGAAAAAGAGCTACAACTATTTTGTTTTTACTATTTTCTTTGTTTCATTTTTGAATCGTTTCTGAATCATCTGTAAGCTATGTAATCAGCGGATCAAGCTATGAAGTAGCGGTGAGGAGTGTTCCTCGGACAGCAAGCTGTGAGGCTCAGCGGTTTGTAAGCTGTGAATCAGCGGTTTCTAAGCTATGTGTCCAGTGGAAGCCTCACTCGATCGAGTGAGGGGTGGATGTAGATCTCAGGATTGAGATCGAACCACCTTAAAATTGCTTTGCAGTGTGTGTGTGATTGTTTGGCTCTTCATTGATTCATATAGATGTATGGCTAGTACCGCTCTTGTCTGGAATGTGATGTTTCTGATATTTTCATTCATATAATGTGCATGAGTCATCAACCAAAGAGTATATAGAAAGGCTTGGCTGGAAAGATAGGTTAAGCATATCTGGAATGCCACACCTTGCATGAGGAGATCCTGGATTAAACCTCCGCCCAGTACTGAACTTGGTTGCTATTTTTCTTTTGCAATTCTGTGTGATAATTCATCTAGAATTGTCGTTTGCCTGAATTAGATATACTCTCTGTTAATTCAGTTTCAATTGATTGCCTGTTTCACAGTAGATTTTTCATTCCGCATTTATTCAATGCTGTAGAATTTAAATTTGGGGTAGATCTATTCACCCCCCCTCTAGATATGTAGTTCATCCATTCTCGTCAGATATAGCTTCAGATGTTTCCTGTTGAGGGGTGGAAATTGGACTTCCCCTCGATGGTTGACAATGACATAGGCTCCGCCTTCATAAACCTTCTGGACCACATAAGGTCCAAGCCAGTTTTCATTTAATTTGCCTTTGGGATTGACTTCCTTGACTTCTTTTCTTTTTACCATGACTAGGTCTCCTTTCTTGAATTCACGCCCTTTAATGTGCTTATCGAAGGCGCGGGCCATACGGGCTTGATAAACTTGTATATTCTATTAGGCTTTAAGCCGCTGTCCTTCCAAATCAGAGAGTTCCTCCAATCTTCTTTCTATATTTTTTTTCACCATCCTTGACCAATTCATGCTGGATTGCCACTGGTAGTGAGGGTATTTCCAACTCTATCGGGATGACTGCTTTTCTCATACACCAATAAAAATGGTGAGAAACCCATCGGGGTCTTATACACAATGCAGTATGCCCACAACGCCTCGTACATCTTATCGTCCTAGTCCTTCTTGCTAGAGCTTACCATCTTGGCAAGGAGTGTATAGAGAGTCTTGTTGAAAGCCTCAGCTAACCCATTTGCTTATGGGTTGTATGGAGTGGAGGTCCTCCAATTAATTTTGAATTTATCAGCCAACCTATAGCTTCTGATTCTGGAAGTGACTTCCGTTATGGGAGACGATCCGGTTAGGCACGCCGAATCGAAATAGAATGTTTCAACGGACAAATCTTGCCATGATTTCTCCCGTCACTTCCTTCAGAGCCACAGCTTTTACCCAGTGGGAGAAGTAATTTGTTGATGCTAAAATATACTTGCACCCTCATGAGAACACATGTAGTGGGCCTATAACATTTGTGCCCCATTGCGTGAATGGCCAACTAGGTGCCGTAGGGTGTAGCTGTATCAGGGGTCTTCTAAGGACTGTGGCATGCTCCTAGCACTTATGACATGACTTGACATATTTGCAGCAGTCATCGAACATGGTCGGCTAATAATAGCCCAATTTCTTGACTTCAATTTTCATTTTCGGCCCAGCTTGATGGGCGCCAGCTGATCTGGCATGAACTTCCTTCATGACCTGCCCAGCCTTCTGTGTAGACAGACATCAGAGCAGTACCTTTCTTCTTGCATCCACAACAATCCAGAACAGGGTTCTGTTCCTGACTTCATAAGAGTCTTTTACTGTGATCAACCTGATCTTTTCTTCCTTTCGTTTGGGCAATTGTTGATGTTTGAACCACTACATCTGGGGCTTCCTCCAGTCAGGTGAGCTGGCTACTTCTGCTGTCGCAGCTTCGCATTCTTCTTCATCTGGTTCCTCTATCATGCTAGGGACCTAATGCCTATTTATCAAATATATATTAAGGGATTCATTTGGCGGGACTACCAGCGAGCTTGCCAGCTTTCCCAGTGCATCAGCTTGTGCATTTTGGCCTCGGCTGACATGATTTATCTCAATGAAGTAGAATCGCCCCATAAGCCGCTTCACCTCGGCATGGTAGGGGAGTAGTTTAGGCTTTCAGACCTCAAACTATCCTTGTATCTACTTGACAACCAGCATTGAATCTCTGAATACCTATAGCATTTGGATCTCTATATGGAGGGTGTCCTGAAAGCCAATGATCAAGGCTTCATATTCTACCTCATTATTCATGTAGGACTTGTTGATCGAGCATGCTGTATGCAACACCTCTCCCTCTGGGGACTTGAGGATGATGTATGCTCCAACGCTTATAGTTCTCTGCCCTGACCGAGATGTTTCTGTTTTGGATGCCCCGTCAAAGCATAGCTGCCATATGGACTGACGGACCTGGTCCACTTCTAAGGTTTCATCTTTAGGGAGCTCCGTGATTAACAGAGAGTTTTCAGGCATCGGGTGTACTGCAATGAAATCTGCGATGGCTTGGCCTTAATGGCCTTTTGTAACACATAAGTAATATCAAACTCCATCTGGATGACTACCCATTTACCTAGCCATCCTTTCAGCGCTGGCTGGGAGAGTATGTATTTGACTGGATCAGCACTTGATATAAGCTGTACTTCATGCGACAACATGTAGTGCCTCATCTTCTTGACTGCAAAGACCAATGCAAGGTAAACTTTCTCAATCGGAGTATATTTTGATTCTACCCCCACCAATCTTCGACTGAGGTAATAGAAAGCCTGCTTCTTTCCCTCGTCATTATTCTGGGCCAGTATTTCCCCCAGTGAGTATTCAGTAGCAGCTATATATAGAATCAATGACTTCCCTTTGATAGGTGCCCCCAGCACCAGTGGGGTCTCCAAGTACTGCTTCAGTTGGTCGAAAGCCCTTTGGCATTCTTGATTCCAGTAGAATTGTGTATCTTTCATCATCATCTTATGGAACGGCTGACATCGTCCAGACAAAAATGAGATGAATGTGCGGATATATGCCAATCGGCCTTGTAATGACTGCAATTCTGTTAAACTTCTCGGAGGAGGCAGCTC
Organism: Amorphophallus konjac; assembly: GCA_022559845.1. Taxonomy (NCBI): domain Eukaryota; kingdom Viridiplantae; phylum Streptophyta; class Magnoliopsida; order Alismatales; family Araceae; genus Amorphophallus; species Amorphophallus konjac. The sequence goes on from CM040124.1 coordinate 143,424,847, forward strand.
CTGAATAGCTTTAATCTTTGCGGGATCTATTTCAATTCCCCGATATCGGACAATGAAGCCCAAGAATTTTCCGCTGGAAATGCCAAAGGCGTATTTCATCGGGTTCATCTTCAGTTCATACTGTCGCAAGCTTTCGAATATAACCTTGAGATCACTCAAGTGGTCTTCTCTATTCTTGGTCTTGACGACCAAATCATTGATATATCATTCGACTTTATCGTACAGCAGCTCATCGAATATCTTTGTCATCGCCCTCTGGTAGGTGGTTCCAGCATTTTTGAGGCCGAATGACATCATTTTGTAGTGAAATATACCCTTGGGTGATCGGAAAGCCGTATGAATTCTTTCATGTTCGACTATCCATATCTGGTTATACCCAGATGACCCATCCATAAATGATAGGGCCTCATGGCGAGTAGTAGTGTCAATCATTACTTCAGTGATGGGCACTGGAAAATCATCTGTCGGACATGCTTTGTTCAGATCCTGAAAGTCCATGCATATTCTAATTTGGCCATTTTTTTTCTTGATGGGCACTATGTTGGCCAATCAAGTGGTATATTGGTTTTCTGCCATGAAGTCGACATCTATGAGCTTGTCGTCCTCTTTGCAAATTTGGCTTATCAACTTTGGTATAATTCACCGGGGTGACTACTTCACTGGCTCAACTTTAGGGTCGATAGCCAGTATATGTTGGGCGACTGCAAGACTGAAGTCTGACATCTCTTTGTTATTCCAAGCAAAGCAATCTCGGAACTCCTAGAGTAGCTTAATGTATCGCTCTCTCTTCTGGGAGAAGGAGGGCGCTGAGGAAGGTTGTCCTAGGCTCATCTTCTGTGCCAAGATTCACTTTGGCCAGTTCATCAACAGTAGCTTGGCCACCATCTTCTATTTCGAGGGAGCCGGTTGTAAATCGATGAAACTTTCATCATCTTCTTCAACTTCGAAGACATCATAAATGTCTCCTTTCTTTATCTCACTCAGCGGTGGGACATCACAAGCTTCTCCTTCTATCTTCTAAATTAGCGTTGATGCTGACGGTACCACTTCCGGGTAGCTTGGATATTGGCCCGTGGGTGAATCACCCCTAGGGGTAGCAAGGACCTTCTTAGCCTGCCTTTGTGGAGCATCATCGGAGGTCGTGGTGGCCTTTGTGGCAACAGATTCCCTGCATGTGCAGGGGACATCAGCTTCAGTATCATCGTTAGGGGTTTCGGGGTATCTCCTGACCTTGAGAACTGTAGGATTTTTTCATGACCATCTAGATAGTCATCATAGATTGCCTCTAGGGGGCCTTCACCCATAAGGGTGGAGAGGGAGGCTATATCTGCTTCATAGTATTCTCCATTGGCCGAATTAACAACCTCTGTGGTTAAGGGAGTGGCGCCATATGCCTCTACTATGGGACAAGCATAGTTATTCTCCTTCCCCTTTGTGACTGACATCTGCTGTCCAGACAACTGCTTTCTAGTTTGAGGCCTATTTTGTGCAGCCTCTAATGTATCTTCGGGGATCCTGTAGTGGACTGAGACCATATGGACTCCCTTCTTGTAAATGCCCATTTCATGCGGGCGTGGTGGGTCTACATTGTATTTCCCCATCTGCAGTTCGCCCTTCTCGATCGGATTTTGGGCAATATCCTTAAATATGTAGTGTAGAGGTGGAAAACTAGTTCCTAGGTCTCGTACCACACTTTTAAATTTATTTTTTGGGGAAGGTCGTCTGACGCCCATGGAAGCTTGCAAGCACCAGAGAAAAAGGGCGTCAGAAGGAGCCTTGGGCGTTACCCCAGGGGACAACCCTCTAATGCTTAAGTGAACACTTTAGGGAGATGGAGAGTAAAGAAGAGAAAGCGAGAGAGAGAGAGAGAGCTGGAGATCATCTGTGTGGGCCTAGGGGAGCGGTCTGCCTTCCATAAGAGTGCTCGCCGTATCCACTGGGCACCTAGAGAGTGCTTGCTAGGCGGTAAGTGTGCTCGGAAGGCCTCATGTGCTCTCCTTCGTGGGATCTACTCCTTAGGGGTGGACAGTCGAGGCCTTCTTTACTGTGGTGGTGAGTCGGTACTTTTTTGTCTCTCTCTAACCTGTCTCTGGGTGAATATCTCTGCGTGTGTCCCTTCCTCTGTCCGTCGAGGGCCAATTTATAGGGGTTGTCCTTGTGGCGAAGGCCTATCCCTTAGTAGAGAAAGGCGTAAGTCATGGAGTAATATCTCCCCGCGATCGTGAGGAGTTTCTCGTTGAGGGTCTGTTCCTCCGAAGTCATGCGATTCTCTGGTGAGTCTTTCGGCACCCGTGAGGCGTGCTCGCCCTTAGTGGGGTTGAGGCCGACATGATGGGAGGTAACATTCGATTGCCGGAGGGTCATCCGACGACCGTTGCGCTTGTGTTGATGCCCTTCGTGCGCTAGCAAATCTGAGGGCTATTCATCCTGGGCTGTCTGTTACAAGCTGCGGCTGTCGAGGCCCGTTAGGCACATTGTAGACCTTGGGCCAAATTGCGCCTGGCGGAAATGGGACTTACATGGGCTGAGCCGGTTTTACCCTCCTCACTTGCCCCCCACTCTCAGATGCCGAGCACTTTTTCAGGATCTGAGAGACGAGTTCGAGAGGGTGTATCGAAGGATAGTTCTGAGGTTGGCCTCCTCATATTGCTTGGGCCGGTGGGCCCAACCATATGCTTGGCGTGCAAGGCACCCCTGGTGGTGGCAGGCGGCATCACTGTAATCATTACACGGGCTGCCTTTGTTTAGGAGCGCAGGCGCGAACGGTCGGCGATCGTACCTTGATGGTGTGATAGGCGCCCTTTCTCCTTCCGTGCGGTTTCGAAGCGGTTGTTCCACCTTCGAAAGTTATAAGAACCGACGTAGGGTTTTTCAAGGAGCCCTTGTTAGGGTGCTAGGCCTGGATACAGAGGGGGGTGAATGTATCCTTCTATGTAAAATGGCCAAATAAAAACTAGGATGATAGAGATAGACACAGAATAGAACCAATTCGATTCAACTCAAATACAAACACTTGGAGCGTGCCTATTCAAGCATCTAGCGGAAGCAAAGCAATCAATCAAACCACTGCACAATAGATTTTTAGGTGGTTCGGTCCACAGACCTACATCCACCCCTCACTCCCAACCGGAGTGAGGCTTCACTAGCAAATGCTAGAACCAAGCAGACTCAGTCTGCAAACAGTTGCTGCCACACAGCTTGACCAGGGGAACAGCCTCCCCTCTTCCTCCCAACCGGAGGGACACCCATGTGACTCCCAGCCCCTTGGAAACTAGAGGTCGAAGACCTCTCTTCCTCCAGACCAGGAGGGACCACTGGACTTGCAACCACAAGTCCAGAACCGGAGGACTAGCCTCCCTTCCTCTAACCAGAGGGCAACCCACAAGTGACAACCTGTCACTTGCAACCTGGAGATCAGATCTCCCTTCTCCTGAACCAACAGGAGGAACCCGACCCCCAACAGGGCAATCAGAAGAACAAAGATGATCAGAAAACAAAGGAAAACAATAAAGGAAAATGACACAGCAATCAGAAAGCTGTAAAACGCAATGCACAAAGTGGCTCTCAATGGAGCTGACTGGCCTGGATCTGATCCACGGTCCAGTGAAGACAGATCTTCAAGCAGCTTCTTCCTTCTTCTCCACGAGCTCTCTCGCTCACTCTCTTTCTCTCTTTCTTTCTTTTCTGCTCTCCAAATCTCTCACTCTCTATCTCTCTTTCTTTCTCTTCTACTCTCCTAATCTCTCACTCACTGCTCTCTCTTCACGGCTTCTCTCTTCTATCTCTTCTTCCTCTCTTTTCCTTCTTTTTCTCTTTTTCTGGATCGAAGGGCTTTCTGCTCTTCAGGCTTCTGCTTCGATCAGTCTTCTTTAGTGGAAGAAGACTAGTATATATAGTAGCAGCAACAACACACTGGCGCGTGTGGCTTCCACGTTTCCAGCCCTAGAAATTCGGACCACGTGGCAGCTTCCTGGTTCATGAGCCAGGCACCTCGGATCACGTGCCCTACAATTCAAGGACATTTGTTCAGTAAAACTCAAGACTGCTGCGTTGACTCTATCAGCCCATGGCGTTGACGCATCGATGATCTAGTGATCAAGTCTTTAGCAGATGGGCGTGCTGCGTCGACGCCGCTCCACTGCTGCGTTGATGCATCGGTGTGTACTAGCAGCTAAAAGGTGTCGTTCCATCAACCTGCTGCGTCGACCCAACGAGTTGTAGCGTCGACGCTGCCAAGGTACCCTAGAGGTTGCAAGGAGTTACTTGAACTGCTGCGTCCACACTACTAGTGGGTGGTGTTGACGCATCTGAGTAACCCAGTAACCCATTGGTTCTCTTTTTGTAACTGCTGCGTCGACGCTACTTGCTCAATGCGTTGACGCACCAGAATAATCCAGGAGCTTCTTTCTTGATTTGCTGTGTCCACGTGTCAGCCTCTCAGCCAGCTTCAGCACACGTGTCACAATCCTGTCTGCCCTTCCAGCCTCGAATCACGTGCCCTCCATAAGCTTCACGATCAGAACACCTGTCAGACAGAGTATCGGATAAGTCATCAGTTTAAGTGAAGAACTCTGTGTAGACTTGTAAAGATGAACATGCTGTATAGACTAAGTGTGTACAGTGTGAGGGAGTGTATAGACTTAGTTAGAAGGAGCCCGATGTACAGACTTGCCTATGCGAAGCCACTGTACAGACATTGAAAACGTGAAGCCAAAGTGTAGACTTCACGCTGTACAGACTTAAGGCTTTGATGAACGAAGGTTCAGTGTAGAGTTGGAATGTTAGGCCCAATGTATAGACTTTATGATATGAAGCCAATGTCCAGACTTGAAGAGAAAACAAATGTATGGTCTTTGACGGAGTGAGACAATGTTCAGACTTTGAAGATACACTGTGGATGTACAACCTTGGAAGATCATGGAAAAGTTTGAAGGCGGTGTACAGACTTGTTCGAATGTCTAGACTTTGCATGAACAGTCGATGTGTAGGCTTGAAGAACTGAAGCCCACGTTGTATAGACATGACCTAACAGTCCAGTGTATAGACTTGAATAGCTGAAAGCTACAGTGAGAGAGTGTATACACTTGACCAGATCAAGGGCAATTCGAGTGTACAGACCTCATGCCATGAGACGCTGAGAGAGACAGTCCAATGTACTGACTTATGAAGACTGATGCATGAACAGTAATCCATATACTTAGGAGCATGGAGGCCAATGTATAGACATCAACTATCAAGATGCTAAGGAAGACGGATAATGTACAGACTTCCTGTAACAGTCTGATGTACAGACTTCATGAAGCTAGACCAGCGGCTGTACAGACTTTGAAGGAGGACAAATGTATGGACTTGGTGACGTGAAAGCGATGTACACACTTATAGCGTTGACGCTAATGTCTTGAGAATGCTCACAGCGTTGACGCTGCATGAGACGTAGGCTGTACAGACTTAGCATGTGAAGACTGATGTGCATACTTGCTGAGTTGACGCTGCAGCCCAATGAGTTGACGCTGCAACGTATATTCTTGATGATCAACTGATGATGTATAGACTTCATCAAATGAAGAAACTGAACTGAAGCGTCGACGCATCAGCTCAAGGAGTTGACGCACTACTGTATGGACAGATACAAAAATGACCAAGGGGTCGACGCATCGGCACACTGAGTTGACGCACTGCAGTGACAACTGTGCAGACAGTGTGTAGCAATGAATGCTTTATGCATCAGTTAACATGACTAAACATCAAAATATATTTAACTAAACTGAGCAGCAAGATGACTGAACATTTGATTAACTCACATCAACAACCAATCATCAAAACCAAATCAATCATCAAAACAGAACATCAATACATGGTGACTCACAGTGTATGACTCACATCAAAACCATAGAGGCACAACAATCTCCCCCTTTTTGATGATGGCAACTCTACACAGTGAGTCAATCTGATGGTGATGACTCAAACTATTCTCCCCCTTTGACTTCATCAAAAAGAAAATAGTTTGAGAAATTATAGCACGTATAAAAATTCAGACAATTTCTCCCCCTTTAGGAGTTTCAGCAAAAGCATGAGTTAGAGATACTCAAAATGAACTTGCATGCACTTATTGAATGATATACTCCTTCTTTGGCAAACAATCTCCCCCTTTGGTATAATCAAAATAAACCATGGGAAGGGGTGAATGCAGATGCAGATACCAGAATGCAAGAACATAATTCTCCCCCTTTAAGAGTTTCTATGCAGCATGATGCATAAGACATGGAAGCTCCCCCTCAATAAGTGGAATCTTATGAGATGGATGAGAAGGAGACCACAGGGGAAAACGAGGAGAAGTTCAGGTCAATGAACCAAGGACAATAAGCAGAAAAGGTTCAAATAAGCAGATTTACAAATAAGCTCCAAACAGAAATAATTCAGCAAGATTTTCAAGGAGATATCAATCTCATAAATCTAAAACATAATTTTTCAAAGTCTTCCATTATAGGGACTTATGAATGAGCCTTTTGAACAGCATGGTTTAAACATGATGTATGCAGAGTTTATCAATAAAATGCTGTATTGATATCTAAAACCATGTTTTAATAAAAATGAACCAAGCCCTCATATTTATCTTGATTGTCCTCCCTTTGTCTTACACAATCAAATTTATTACCTTCTTTCAGAATTACATGCACTAGTATTGAGATTAAGCAATTATGAAGTCATATTATTTTGTCTAGGGTTGTAGCAATTTGATTTTAGCATCAATATTCAGATATTTCAATTTGTTCAACAATTTTCCATGCTACAAATTTTACGAGCACTCTAGTTCAGTGGACACATTGTAACTAGAGGATATACCTTGATCAGAGGCCAATATCCCTAAGCCCTTAGTGTGACTAACTGTCATGCTTTATGTGAACATAGTTAGCATTTACACATCATGACACACTACAACTCATTTTTTAATGAGTGAGTTGTATTTCTCAGTGTGCATGCCATTGCTCTGCCTGATTTTCAATAAATTTTATGCAGAGTTAACTAAGGCACCTCATGACACAGTCCTTTGGACATGTGTTTCTCAGTGACCAATGTCATTGCTCTGACAGATATTACCCTTTAGACATTTCAGAAAAATTCATTTACTTCAAATCAATAATAGTTTCATGTACTTAATCAGTTGAAGTCATGTATTCAAAAGTGCAGATTTCAGAAGTTTTCACAAGACACAACATGAAACAGATGGTTAAGGTTTATTAAACATGCTTCAGATATTTTAAAGAGATTTTAAAGCCAAACTCATTGAGTACATTAAACTTAAACCACATGAGTTATTTCAGTCATTCATAAAAATGTATAATAGAAGATTTCTAGTTCAAGAATTTTCAGATTTATGATCGAGATAGTCCCATTGAAATCTTCATGAGAGACTGATAGAATTCTGAAGCCAAATGATACCAATTGATAGGAGAAATACCAATTGTTAAGAGAGATTGTGAAGCTCAAAGTTTTCAAAATATGATTAAGATTTGTCAACAAAATCAATACGAAAGGATATGCAATGAGTTCTGACACATGTATGCATTTGACAACCTATATGCAATGCATTGACTCCCCCTCACAATATGCATTCAAACTCTCTCTTTGGCATTTTCAATATAAGGAAATGCAATGCACTATATGTATGCAGGGACATGCAAAGACTCAACATTGAATGATATGCAAGGATATGCATCTAACTCCCCCTGAAAACATGTAATGTTTGCACTGAAAACTGAACATATGATTCCAAATAATATTGTGACTTGTGCACAATCAGACTGTCCTATCAGCAAAGTGACCCATGGTACTAGGCGGAGCACTTGGTCTAAAAGACCACCTCACACATAGTAAGAACCTCCAGACAGACTTCCCTGCCTTTTGGTACCTTACCATTTATATACCATTGAGGTCATGCATAATTATTCAACATGCAGTCCTATATGCAATTCAGAATTTCAGTGAGCTATTGCAACACACAAGTTTCAAGTCACACTCATATGCAGTTCAGATTTTTCAAAAAATTTAAAATGCAATTTGTTTTCAGAGTCTATGCATAACACAATTATCAAGCAATTGAAATTAGCCTATGTATGCATCAGATACAGACAACCCTTCTTAATCTGATATTTGCACAGAACTCTCAGCAAATGCATGATCAGAAAATTATGCACATGGCAAATGATGAATGAAAATGCAAAAACAGATTTAACTTGCTATGCATTAAAACTAAATACAAGAAGAGCAGGAAGTTTACCTGAAACGTTCAGTATGGGGTTTTCTTCTTGAGTGCCTTGGATCATTATCCCTTTTTATTTCAGTCCCAAGGCACACCTGCATAGTAATGTTATTTTGCACAAACATGTACCCAAGAAGTCTTGGGTCCTGACAAAACAGTATTACTCCTAGCAGGTTTTCTCAGCACATTTCTAGGAGCAGTTTTCAGATCTGATTTATGCACATTCTTGTTAGCATGAATTTTATGTGCATAAGCATGAGATTTCTTGTTAACAGAATAAAAATTCTGTTTGCCAAAACCAGTTTGGTTTTGATATCCTGCCAGCCAACATGTTGCAGCCCTGTGACCTGGCTTCCCACAGTTATAACATGAAAGTTTTGCAAATTGTCTTACAGGGAATTTAGCATGTTTGAGATTCACATTTCTACCCTGAATATGCCAACAGTCCTTGACTGTATGACCATGCTTTCTACAGTGAGAGCAAGAAGAGGCATTCTTTTTAAAATTGAGTTCATTATTGCCATAGCCTCCTTGGGCATGCCAACAATCAATGGCCCTGTGGCCATCCTTTCCACATTCAAAGCTAGAAATAGAATTTCTTTCAAAAAGGCCTGACCAGCATTCAGAGGCCCTGTGACCCCTTTTGTTGCAATTAAAACAGATGATATGCTGGTTCATTGAAACATATTTATTTTTATTAAAAACATGTTGGTTTGCAGGGAATTTAGCATGATATGAATAAAAGGTTTTCTTACCACTAGCAAACCAGCAATGAGCAATTGAGTGTCCTAATTTGCCACAATTAGAACATGTGACACTTCTTTTCTGAGCAGACACAGATTTTCTAGCATGCTTTTTGTCATCCCTTTTCATCACAAAACAATTACTCATAAGATGTCCATACTTACCACAATAATGACATGAGCCATTTGATTTCTTAAAAACATGGCATTTATCTGATGAGTTTTTAGCATGCAGATTGTTCCTTTGAATTTTTGATGTTTTATGATTTTTATTTTGTTTTTCTGTTTTCTTAGCCTTGTACCGAGGTGGAGATGAAGTAGAAGGCTTCTCCTGTTCAGAAGATTTAGCAAAGACAGTTTTCAAGTTGGCTCTATCAGCCTTCCTCATGACTGGACTGTAACCCAGTCCTTCTTTCTTAAAATTAATCTTTGTTCCCAGTATTTTCTGAACAATGGGCTGTTTGTCTTTTGATGTTGTGGCTACGTTTGAAGCATTTACAAAGGATGTCATTACTTTGTTCTGAAGTTCCTTCTTGTTTATCTTATTGTAGCCCAGCCCTTCCTTCCTAGGGTTGATTTTTATACCTAATAGCTTGTCTAGGTTTTTCTGCCCATCAACAAATTTAGACAAGGAAACTTTCAAATCCTGAATTTTATTTTCAAGAGATGCAATGTGTATTTCATAACTAGCGATCTCTTGTTCACTACAATTGACAGCTTCATTCAAAACCTTGTTAGCTGTTTTGCATTCTTCAATTTCCTTTCTCAGCTCATCTACCTCTTCAGTCTCGTTTGTACAGATGACTTTCCCTTTCTCCAAAGTGAGAAGTCTTTCAGACATGGCACTGTGTAACAATTTTAATTTTTTAACTTCTTCTTTAAGCTTATCATTCTGAATTAACTCATTTATTAGAGTCTGGTCCTCTGAGTTAACCATGCTTTCTCTCCTAGCTCCAAACTCCTTCAATTCCTTTTGTTATTTTTCAAAAATTTTCTGTAATTCTATGTTTACAGATTTTATGGCATTAAAATTTTCAATCAGCAAATCATTCTCTCGTTTAAGTTTCTCTAATTGTTCTTCATTTTCTTTAGAAAACTTTCTGAGAGAGTCATTCTCATTTTTCAGCTTGTTTAAGTCAGATTTAACACATTCAAGTTCTTTCAGCAAATCCTTACTCTGAACAGACTCATGATTAGCTAGGCTAAGCTTCTTTTCAAGTTTAGAGATTTCCTTTACATGATCTTGATCTTCAATTTTCAGCAATGAAATTTGTTTCTTCAACATTTGAATATCAGACATAAAAGCATCATGAACATTTTTCAGTTCAGCACAGTTCTTACATGGAGAATTGAAATTGTCTGACCCACTATTCTTCTTCAATTTTTTGTATTGTTCCCTTAACTGTTCATGAGAGTCTAATAATTCAGCATATGAATCCTCCCAATCATCCAAGGTATAGTTCTCAAAAGGGTTTACCTCCTCATCATTATCGTCTTCACTTTGATTGCTGCCTTCATCACTTCTGTTGGCCATCATGCAGCTTGTTTGATTTCCTTTCCCGGTTCTCTTCATCATTTCCAACATATCCCTTGCAGATCTGCAATCAAGGAAACATGAGTGAAAGGCTTTGTCAGTGACTGCTTTCATCAGATTTATAGCTGTCTGATTCTCCTCATACATTGATTTGTGACTGTCAGTCCATTTGGACTTTTTCTTTGGTAGTTCATGAGGACCATGTGAAATTACTTTCCACAGGTCTGGATTCACTGATTTAACATAACTAGCACTGTGCCACTGGTTGAAATCAGAACCACTAAAGACGGGTGGACAAGCCATTGAAACAGATAGCCGATAGATTCAATGCAACAAGAATATTGATGCACTAAAACAAATTAGCACCTAAGACTGCAAGATCGATCTGCAGGTCGCTGGACCTTGTATGCAGACACCTGCTCTGATACCAACTGTTAGGGTGCTAGGCCTGGATACAGAGGGGGGTGAATGTATCCTTCTATGTAAAATGACCAAATAAAAACTAGGATGCTAGAGATAGACACAGAATAGAATCAATTCGATTCAACTCAAATACAAACACTTGAAGCGTGCCTATTCAAGCATCTAGTGGAAGCAAAGCAATCAATCAAACCACTACACAATAGATTTTTAGGTGGTTCGGTCCACAGACCTACATCCACCCCTCACTCCCAACCGGAGTGAGGCTTCACTAGCAAATGCTAGAACCAAGCAGACTCAGTCTGCAAACAGTTGCTGCCATACAGCTTGATCAACGGAACAACCTCCCCTCTTCCTCCAAACCGGAGGGACACCCAAGTGACTCCCAGCCACTTGGAAACTAGAGGTCGAAGACCTCTCTTCCTCCAGACCAGGAGGGACCACTGGACTTGCAACCACAAGTCCAGAACCGGAGGACTAGCCTCCCTTCCTCTAACCAGAGGGCAACCCACAAGTGACAACCTGTCACTTGCAACCTGGAGATCAGATCTCCCTTCTCCTGAACCAACAGGAGGAACCCGACCCCCAACAGGGCAATCAGAAGAACAAAGATGATCAGAAAATAAAGGAAAACAATAAAGGAAAATGACACAGCAATCAGAAAGCTGTAAAACGCAATGCACAAAGTGGCTCTCAATGGAGCTGACTGGCCTGGATCTGATCCACGGTCCAGTGAAGACAGATCTTCAAGCAGCTTCTTCCTTCTTCTCCACGAGCTCTCTCGCTCACTCTCTTTCTCTCTTTCTTTCTTTTCTGCTCTCCAAATCTCTCACTCTCTCACTCTCTTTCTTTCTCTTCTACTCTCCTAATCTCTCACTCACTGCTCTCTCTTCACGGCTTCTCTCTTCTATCTCTTCTTCCTCTCTTTTCCTTCTTTTTCTCTTTTTCTGGATCGAAGGGCTTTCTGCTCTTCAGGCTTCTGCTTCGATCAGTCTTCTTTAGTGGAAGAAGACTAGTATATATAGTAGCAGCAGCAACACACTGGCGCGTGTGGCTTCCACGTTTCCAGCCCTAGAAATTCGGACCACGTGGCAGCTTCCTGGTTCACGAGCCAGGCACCTCGGATCACGTGCCCTACAATTCAAGGACATTCATTCAGTAAAACTCAAGACTGCTGCGTTGACTCTATCAGCCCATGGCGTTGATGCATCGATGATCCAGTGATCAAGTCTTTAGCAGATGGGCGTGCTGCGTCGACGCCGCTCCACTGCTGCGTTGACGCATCGGTGTGTACTAGCAGCTAAAAGGTGTCGTTCCATCAACCTGCTGCGTCGACCCAACGAGCTGCAGCGTCGACACTGCCAAGGTACTCCAGAGGTTGCAAGGAGTTACTTGAACTGCTGCGTCCACACTGCCAGTGGGTGGTGTTGACGCATCTGAGTAACCCAGTAACCCATTGGTTCTCTTTTTGTAACTGCTGCGTCGACGCTACTTGCTCAATGCGTTGACGCACCAGAATAATCCAGGAGCTTCTTTCTTGATTTGCTGTGTCCACGTGTCAGCCTCTCAGCCAGCTTCAGCACACGTGTCACAATCCTGTCTGCCCTTCCAGCCTCGAATCACGTGCCCTCCATAAGCTTCACGATCAGAACACCTGTCAGACAGAGTATCGAATAAGTCATCAGTTTAAGTGAAGAACTCTGTGTAGACTTGTAAAGACGATCATGTTGTATAGACTAAGTGTGTACAGTGTGAGGGAGTGTATAGACTTAGTTAGAAGGAGCCCGATGTACAGACTTGCCTATGCGAAGCCACTGTACAGACATTGAAAACATGAAGCCAAAGTGTAGACTTCACGCTGTATAGACTTGAGGCTTTGATGAACGAAGGTTCAGTGTAGAGTTGGAATGTTAGGCCCAATGTATAGACTTTATGATATGAAGCCAATGTCCAGACTTGAAGAGAAAACAAATGTATGGTCTTTGACGGAGTGAGACAATGTTCAGACTTTGAAGATACACTGTGGATGTACAACCTTGGAAGATCATGGAGTGTATAGACTTGAAAGTTTGAAGGCGATGTACAGACTTGTTCGAATGTCTAGACTTTGCATGAACAGTCGATGTGTAGGCTTGAAGAACTAAAGCCCACGTTGTATAGACATGACCTAACAGTCTAGTGTATAGACTTGAATAGCTGAAAGCTACAGTGAGAGAGTGTATACACTTGACCAGATCAAGGGCAATTTGAGTGTACAGACCTCATGCCATGAGACGCTGAGAGAGACAGTCCAATGTACAGACTTATGAAGACTGATGCATGAACAGTAATGCATATACTTAGGAGCATGGAGGCCAATGTATAGACATCAACTATCAAGACGCTAAAGAAGATGGACAATGTACAGACTTCCTGTAACAGTCTGTTGTACAGACTTCATGAAGCTAGACCAGCGGCTGTACAGACTTTGAAGGAGGACAAATGTATGGACTTGGTGACGTGAAAGCGATGTACACACTTATAGCGTTGACGCTAATGTCTTGAGAATGCTCACAGCGTTGACGCTGCATGAGACGTAGGCTGTACAGACTTAGCATGTGAAGACTGATGTGCATACTTGCTGAGTTGACGCTGCAGCCCAATGAGTTGACGCTGCAACGTATATTCTTGATGATCAACTGATGATGTATAGACTTCATCAAATGAAGAAACTGAACTGAAGCGTCGACGCATCAGCTCAAGGAGTTGACGCACTACTGTATGGACAGATACAAAAATGACCAAGGGGTCGACGCATCGGCACACTGAGTTGACGCACTGCAGTGACAACTGTACAGACAGAGTGTAGCAATGAATACTTTATGCATCAGTTAACATGACTGAACATCAAAATATATTTAACTAAACTGAGCAGCAAGATGACTGAACATTTGATTAACTCACATCAACAACCAATCATCAAAACCAAATCAATCATCAAAACAGAACATCAATGCATGGTGACTCACAGTGTATGACTCACATCAAAACCAATCATCAAAACCACAGAGGCACAACAGCCCTACCTGCTCTTCCAGTGCCTGCCGCAGTTGTTAGCTGCTCCTTCGACTCTCTCTTTCCTTGGTGAGGGTTTTCCCCCTTCTTTTATATTCTGGAGTTATGGTGCCTCGCAGGAGGATCCGTGTTAGCCCCATGACTTCCACCAAGGAGGTGGAAGCTGGTCGTGGCGGTGTCCCGAGCACTTCAGGTGCTGGTCCCAGCCGTCCTCGCTCCCTACCGTTGGTCGCTTATAGGGTGGTCCATGGACTGCGGGAGACCTTCCAGATCCCCTCTGATTTTGACATTGTCTTCCCGACCGTTGATGATAGCTTGTGGAGCCGTTCTCTGGGTGGTCTCAGGGTCCCCTCAGAGTCCTTCTGAGCTGGCTTTCGCCTCCCCGTGCATTCCTTCTTTGAGTCGGTCCTTCATTACTACAGTCGGTACCCGGGGGATCTTTCCCCCAATTCTTGGCATATCCTGTGTGGCTTTATTTTTGTCTGCAACCAAGCCTCGGTTGCTCCGAATGTTTTCCTCTTACGACAGTTCTACAGCTTTCAGTGCTGCCCTGCCGACACGTCATCTTTTTATTTCCTGGCCAGGAATGACAAGACCCTTGTTCACGTCTGTCACGCCCCGAACCGATAGCAGCGGAACGCATTGCTCGGAACGTGGCAGCGATACAGTACGTCATGAATAATGAGAGCAAACCATAAGACACAAATACAAGGCCACACAATATTGACGAAGTATGATTCTTATTAATAATCAGATGTCAAGTTACATATCTCGACTCAATTTACAAAAGTAAAAGAAAAAGACTCAAAATACACTTAATAAAAAGAGAAAAGACTCAAATGACAGGACAAGACTCAAGAAAAATAAAAGACACTGACTCAATTCTCCAAAACACTCATCACTCTTGCCCTTCCCTGTCTGATTGATTGTCTTCGGTATTATTACCTGAAAAATGTTATAATAGGCTAGATGAGCGAAAAGCTCAGTAGGAATTACATCTCTAATCAAGCAGGATATAAGTGATTAGCCAATTAATCATGTTCATGAGCATGTAATGCATGAATGGTATAACATGACACTAGATCTAGCAGAAAGGATGATCGTTAACGAACATCAAAATCGAGGGCAGATATAAGGTCAAGAGAAAAGGGAAGTAATTCCCATGTAGAACCAAGGACAAGATGCTTGGATGAAAACAAAGACAGATGCTCCATATAAACATAACTTTAGAATTGGTCATAATATATCTGAATTTCAATAACATTAAGAAGAAATAATCAATTTAGTAGAATATCTAAATTATCAGAATAACAGAATATCAGAATTTCAAAATAACAAAATTTACAGAATAACATAAATAGAAGAATTTGATAAATAACAGAATTTGGTGCAATGTCACACCCAGAATTACCCATGGTTTATAGAATGGACTTCCGTCCTACCGGGCATTGATGGTCGCGGACCAACATCCCTTAAATATTTCAGAATCAGATATGGCCAATGTAGAATCAAGGGGTTATGTTCCAGAAATATAAAAAATAGCGTGTCATAACTGATGATAATCATGATGTCATGGAGTTCAAGGACAGAATTAGGATGACATGACGATAAATCATGCAAAACCAGGACACTCATGAAAATCTGAGCAAATTGGCATCCACTCAAGTCGCCACCAATTACAAAATCCGCACCCACTATGGTGGTTGCCAATTTTGTGAACGACACGAAGGAAATAGCGTCTCCTATGACGGACGCTAATCCAATTGGCGTCAACTGTCTTGGACGCCAATTCCAAGCAGTAACAGGACTTTCACAGAATGCCAGAAACAACCCTCTATGATGGCTAGGGGGTCATGTTTCTTCAGAGGGACATGACTATCATGGGTTCCAGGGTTTTTCAGGTACAACCAGCTCGGCCGCCTTGAGGGATTCTAGGGCTAGCGGAGTCTTACGGAGACCTTAATGAAGAACGTTCCAATCTGGCAGAAGGAATAAAAGGTGGAGGGTCCCAACCTCACCAAGAGATAGTGGATAAGCTGTAAAACATAAAACAGGGACCATGCCTCAGCCTTGAGACAATGGTGCTAAAGATCCACGGTCAAAGGATCAAAACAACGAGAAACAGAATTCGCGTCAATCATAAAAGGCATTAATTTAATAATACATGTCCTTATGCAACGACGCTAATTTTAGATTTTTTTTAAATGGTTTAAATAAAATTTTTTAAATTGAAGTCCATGTAAGGAGGCAGCGATTCTTTAAATAGCATCCATGCAAACGGACGTTAATTCTTCAATTATTATTATCATGTTTTATTTTTAATAAACTTTCAATAATACGCATCAATTCATATCCTATTTTAATAATTCAAAAAATAGCGACTTTTGAAAAGACATCCATTCATGTATTTTTTTCTATTTAATCTACTATTTCCAAAAAGATAACGTCTCTTCAAAGGATGCCTATTATTATATCGATATTTTAAGACATCTTCTTTTTCCTTTTTTTGAAAGAATAAGGAAATATTTTTAAAGCAATATAGAAAATAGGGCATAAAGGGTATAATGGTTTTAATCAGGGTTAAGTTTTATTTTTAACGAATTAAGTTAATCGTAATATTTTAAATGAATGAATAGTGTAGCGCCACTTCAAATCTCAGGTTCTCGACGTATACACGTCGGAACCGCGCAATCTATATAGCAAAATGAAGAGCCCGAAAAACTCTACCTAACGTGGTGTTCAAAAAAAAATTTGCTCGAGAGGAGGCCTATCTTCGGATGGGAAAAAGGAGATACCATCCCCACGACCTCGCTTACTGCCCCAGCAACATCCCCGAAAAATTTCATGGCCAAAGGACACTCCGGCTCCCACGAACAAGCCATTAAGGTAAAACTCCATAACTACCATGCTACAGTATTTTCTATAATTCGCCGAGTAACTTGATAAAACCTATTAAATTATTTAACTAGTTAATGTTACTAGTTAATACACCATATAAAAACTTGAAAATTTAAGAAAAATCATGGGGATTCCAGTAATATGAAATTTGTGATTTTTAGGCATATTGTTTCATAGATAAATTTTTTAAACATACGCTGATTTATTTTACGTGAAGTAGAAACTACATACGGGACTCACGTAGTTGCATGTATGAATTCGGTGGTTAACAAGGTTTTGGTTGAGTATTAAGAACACCTAGCTTGGTGGATGCGGAGCACGATCGAAGGTGAAGAGGAAGTAGAGGAAGGAGAAGACGCACGTCGCTTCCACTCGTTTGTGGTAGCAACTATGGCAGCCTAACCCATGTGCAGCGACCGTAGGGGGAAGAAGACTTCTACAGTAGCAGCTGCAGCAGCGAACAATAGTAGGAGGAAGGTGAAGATCTACGAATGACGGTAATAGCAAGGGTTTTACTTGTTCACAGGGGGGTATATTTATAGGGAAAGGTTCCTTATACGTGCATGAATCCTAAGGGCTTTAAACGCTCCAAATTCATAATCCTTCTGGGTCTCAAATTTCCTGTGGGAATCTCTTTCATACCATATCCGTCGTCGCTTCCCAGTTTGATCTAGGAAACCCAAGTCCCACGCATGGTCGATCTCCAGCAACTTCTATTGGGCTTTTGAGCTTCGTGGGTTTTCCCCTAAAACTAATCCCATGCATGCTTGGAACGTGCTAAGGGTTTGGGAGTTTTATAATAGACCCATGCATGCTTCGATGTATTTTTAGAAGAGACCCATGTCATATACGTGAGGCGCATGCATGTAACGAGGGATGGCAATTTAAAGACCCATTATAGTTATAGCTATATATGTATGTCCTTGAAGCCCACTATGTATTAATTTGTCCTCCAAGCCCATTAGTTTATTGGATTAAAGGCTTTAAAGGGGTAAAGACCTTTAAGGTTCATTAAATTTTTATTTGGGCTGGACTTGTAGCTTAAAGGTTATTAGTAGCATTTTCTATTAGTTAAAATATACATAGTTTTATTATTAGTATTATTATTATTATTTATAGATAAATTTTATTTTATATAATTTAGCGGGGTGCTACAGCGTCACTTCCTTAGTGTCTAACATCAAGCGTTGGTCCGAGTGCTTTGTCTTCATCACGAAGGTCAGGGGCATCGGCCATCCGAGTGACCGGAGCTTTGTTGAGGGCTCCCGCCCTCTTAGGGCAGATAGACTGCCCTCCCCTACCGTTGAGGAATCCAGGGCGATTAAGACCCTTCTTCGCTTCCAACTCCTTGATTCTAACACCAATCTGACTCCGGCGGTGCTTCGGGAGCTGGGGTTAAGCCCCCCATTGCCCCAAGGTACTAACTTCATCGTCCATTGTACTTGCTTATCTATCTTTCGAAATGACCCTTATAGTGTCGTTCTGTAGAGATGTTGGAGTCGTTCAAGCTACGGTACGAGATGGTCGAGCTACCGCTACACGCCCCCCGCCCCGTTGACCATATCAAGCCGGGTGCTGACTAGGTGACCGTCGCCGTCCCCATGGAGGCAGTCGCCTTAGTGTCGGGGTGCTTGCAGTATCCTCTCCTGCCGGTGCTTCCTGCGGATTGCTCATCCGCAGTGCATGCGGTCAGTGTCGGCTTGAGTACTCGATAGGTCGCTTCCGAAGGTGCGGTGAGCACACCCGAGGGGACCTCCACCATGTTTAGCGATCAGCGTCTCCAGGTGAATCTGGACAAGGTGGCGGCGTTGGACAGCCAACATCGTCAAAGGAAGAGGAAGAGGGCTTCCGCTCTGGCCCCTGGTCGGACTCCGCTGTCGCCCCAGTCTGATGTTCCTCCAGCACCAACGTCAGTTGAGGTGCCAGCTCCTAATCCGCCTACTTCGGTCCCGATAGAGGGTGTTTCTGATAAGGGCAAAGCTCCTTGTTCGGACGTGGTCACTCGCCTCTTGCCACCTAAGGACGCTCCTACCGCCCGCTTCTTGCCGCCTGAGGAGGCCACACAAGGGTACGCAGGTCAGCTAGAGGCCGTAGTCTTGATGAACAAGGGTGTTCGGGTGCGCGACCTCACCAGGATTTTTGGTCCTAGAGCCCACGGGGAATTATTCGACCTGGCGGTGAAGAACCTAAGTTCAGTCGCCAGGGCTTTTGGTGTCACGCCCCGAGATATGCAGCGAAATTAAGTCGGGAACGTGAACAATCAGCAATACGCCTCAAGCTAGCAATATAATCAGAGCGCAATAATACATCCACATAACAGATGAATGCACAAGGTCATATACTCAAAAATCATCACTTTATTACAAAATAATGATCAAGGTAACAACGACATTGATCTTTGACTACTAGACTCAATAAAGAGAAAAATTACATAACATGATCAACTTCACCGCCTATTACAGTGAAGGTAACAAGACTCTTGACTAGACCAGCTATGGCTTCTCTCGAACCATCAATCACTCTCGGACCCATCACTTGAGTAGTCCGAATCCTCACTAGAATTTTCTAAAAAAGATTAGAAAATTAGGGAATGAGCACACTTGCCCAGTAGGTATCTCCGTATCAACATGAAGGCAATATTAAAGTGATTAACATTTTAGCTCTAGAAGGTAAGATAAAGGAAATACGATAAATCATATGAATAAAACCAAAGTAACACTAGTACCAAGGCATGAACAAGATATATGTGAACATGATCATGCAAGATTAAAAATATGTAAGTTTGGCCTTTCAGGTAATGAGAATGTACTAGCATGTAACAAGAATGTACTTTTCATAACCATAAAGGTAATGCACTAGAAAGTCATGTAACAAGAATGTAATAATTTCAGGATGAGCCTTGTGGTTTTCACCCATTTATAAAAAAAGTACTCCCGGTGCAATGCGACCCCATGATCCACCGAGGAGGCTAGCGTCGAGCCCTTGGACACTGTTCGTGCCCGCTCTTGCATCTTCAAGTTATAAATCAAGCTACTTTCACGAGAAATATAAAGTTTGACCAATAATGTAAAGTTTAAAAAATAGCTTTATGATAACAAAGATCAAGGTAAGAATGCACCAAATATGAACATGAGAGTTCAAGGATGAATTAATGACAAGGTCATGCTACGGAAGGAATCCGGCAGCGTAACAGTACATTTATAGGTTTCAATAATTTATCAACAACTTATTGAACATAATGCTAGGTTCCAGATAGTTGAAGTGTAATATCCTGGATTCTTCGGATCGGAATCGAAGAGCTTTCATATCACTTTCGTGGGTCCTGATACGTGTATTACGATCCACTCGGATTTTTCCCTAGTATAACTTGCAGAACCCTGTGGAGAGTTGACCGTTGAGTTTTGTGACTCAGGGACGCTACAAGTGCGTTGTGCTCGTTCCGAGGATCGCGGAGACTATTTTTTCGTATTTGTTTGAATTTACAGAATTTCGTGCCAAAAATCAGATTTTAGGAAATTTGCTAATTTCTTATTTTCTTTTTCCTCTTTATTTCCCTCACCTCTCTCCTCTCACTTCTCTCGCCGTTTCACACTCTCTCCCTCCGTTCTATCTTCTTTCACCCCCTTTGCTCCGGCTGTAGATGAAGGAGGCCTGGGGATGTCGTGGAGATGCCGTGGAGGTGTTGTGGAGTATGATGGCGTGAAGAATGGAGCGTGACGTTGGCGCGATCCCGTTCGGTGGATTCAAAGCCGGTGTGCGGTTTGTGTGATGGTTTTCGACGTGGTTTGGCATTTTCAGCGCGTGAGATCTTTGGTTGAGGTAGGGGGATAGATGCCCTACTCTTTTACTATGTTCTCTCGCGATTTGGAGCCGATCGGTGTGAGTTTGAGCGGGTTTTACCTTGTTTAGGTAAAATGCATGTTCCGGGGGTGTGAGCCATGTTCACCGTTCTAGGTGACAGTTTGTAGTTTAAATGGTTTCATTTGAACCCCTGGCATGTTGGGAATCTTTTCCCGCCAGTTTTATTGAATTTAGTTAAGAATCAGAGCCGGTATGAGCCCGGCTATCCATGTGAGTCATTTTGGGTCGATTCGTAGGAATCGCCTGTTTCTTACCATTTTTACGTCGGCTTGATCCCTTCTGGCTTGTGGAATGATGGTATTGTGATTAGGGTTTTTTCCCTGTCGTTTAGGCGCGATTGGGGCGTGGAAAAACTAGATTTTTGGTAGTTCTATGGTTTTCCCATCGGAACGACTTAGCGGTCCAATCAGAGACCGCTAGGGGTGCTTGGCGGTACATTGGAGACCGCTAGGTTGAGTGCCTTTGTCGGTTTGGCTTAACAGTCACGTGACTTACCGCAAGGCTGGCTTTTGCGGCCCTTGGGCGACCGCTGGGCAACGTTTGAATTACTCAACGGTTTTAAGTCGGTTTGGGCTAGCAGTCTAGCTCCGACGGCAAGGGGTCCTTGGCGGCCTAGGGGTGACTGCCAGTCCCTGGGAAACAGTCCTAGGTAGACCGTTAGGGTGTTAAGTCGGTTTAACTATTTTAGGGTTTGACTGGGCGTAGCGGCTAGGTCATGACCGCTAGGGTTCAGCTTGCGGTCTTGAGGAGACCATTTGGTGGCAGTAGCGGCCTCAGGCAGACCGCAAGGCTCCTGCTTTTGTGACTTTTATATCTCGGATTTCTTGAGGGTAGCGGCCCTTTGGATGACCGCCAGGTTGGTCTAGTGGCCCGAGTGAGACCGCCACCTGCCTAGAGTGCTCTTTCGTGTTGGTTTGGTTTTCGGTTGATATGGCTTTGACCCCTTGGTTAGCCCATTATTCCGTGGATGTCTTGGACGTCCTATGAGGGCTGTGACCGTGTTATAGGGTGTCTGAGAGGGTCATTGTACCGAGCAATATTTTATATTATTTCGACGGTCATTATGGTTTCTCGTCAACCCGGTTGTGACCCAGTGGTTGACACGTGACCTCATAGGTGTATCATCTATCATGTGAGGATCGAGACATAGTTTTGGGTGCTAAGAGGTGTTATTCTACCTCAGTTTGCATGCCATGTGGTTTGAGGGCTTTTGGGGATCCCTCATGTTCCGTGTTTTATGTTATTTGGAATTATGAGTCTGTTGTGCGGCTCGGAGGCCGAGGACTCATCGTTGATGTGCTTTATCAGGATTTTGGCTTAGGGACTAGGCTGATTAACAACGTGTGCTGTGATTTGTGCCACGATCTTGACCCGAGTCTTGTGACTCAAGGATCATTGTGAGCAGGTCTAGTTGACTGTCCTGAGTCTTGTAATAGTTGTATGTTGCATTGTGCTCCATGGTACGTGCGACAAGTGTGTGCTTACCCTGTCTATACTTCGGTGTTCGCTATTTTGAGTCTCTGTGTCTAGTGAACCTTCACTAGTCGTAGCTTGACGACACTTCTGTGTGTCAACCCACCTGGGAGTGGTGGCGGGACAGTTCTTGGTGACATTTTTAGGCTAGTTTCTGTGGCCCTCCTTGCTTTGAGGGAGCGTCTGACTGGGGGGAAAACTAGCTAAAGGCCTGGCTCAAGGCATTGGGCTTGTGTGTGCACACGTGGTCAGCGGCGGTTGGACGAGCATCGACAGGTGTAACCCTGACTAGTCACTCGTTACTGTTGTCACTTGTACTTGGTTCATGTCTCAGTTACTGCATTTGAGGTGAGTGGGAGACACTTGAGGCACAGTGTAAGACGTCAGTGGATGTATCTGACTGTTCTTCTAGTGAGGAGGTGTTTCTGTCACTTGACACGATGACTTGTGTTTTCGTGACTTGTCCGAGTAGCCTGTGCATGGCTTCACTCAAGGTTACGGGTTCAGTGTAGCGTACATGATGGTGAGATCGTGTACGTCTTGTGCCTTTGACAGTGTTGGTCTTGTGGCAGGCCTTTACCTATTTCGGTAGGCTTTTCACGATAGGGTTTCGTGATTTGTCAATGGTTCGGTAACGCACGACTTTGTGAGATCGGGGTTCGCCTTTCTATTGCTGTTTGGAGTAGTTTAAAGGACTGAGGTTCCTTCGGCTGCCGTGTTTTCGTGTTACAGCTTTCCTCTTTACTTTTACTGTTCTTACTCCTGTTGTTACTACTTTGCTTTAGTGTAGCAATGTTGTTACTGCGTTGTTTTGTGGTAGGGCTCTACGGGATCCCTACTGAGCCAGTGACAGGAGGCTCACCCCTGACTTTTCAGGTGTAGCTATTCTTCCTCATGTTGGGAGGTGCCTGCTGCGTGGTTCTTAGTTGCCAGCGTTGCCAGTGTCGGGCTTCCCCCGACTTGAGAGTACGTTCTCTTTTCTGTTGGATTGTACTTGTCTTTCTTTGGACTGGACTCTGTTAGTTTTAATTGTTATAGAAAATGTAATTTTATTTCTGCTACTTTAGTAATCCTAATCATTAAAATTTAATTACTTACTGCTTTATCTGGAAGGTCAATGTACTATCACATATTGTTCTATCCCTTAGAAGCGTTTTTACTCTTGGGAGGCCTCGTAGGTTCCAAGTGGTGTGGCGTTTACCCGGTATCCAGAGTCTGGGTTGTCACAGTTGGTATCAGAGCAGAGTTCAGAGTTATTCGAAATTTTTCTGAGATAGCTGAGCTTATATTTGTGAAATATATGAGAATTCGAGATATTACAGTGTTCAGAGTCCTTAAGGTCCAGTACAGTTGGCAGCTGGCATAGGTTTTGCGATTGTTTATCGCTTTACTTTGTGTGTGATCTTGTGCGTGCTGTGTTGGCATTGTGTGAGATAGTTTTGCTCTTGTCATATTCTGATGGAGCGTCTTTCTTTTGTTGTGGTGTTTGTCTCGATTGTGCTGCGCTTGGAAGAGTTCACCGGCATGTGTGAATTAGCGGTGTGGTGTTCGAGATTTTTCCGTGGCTTGTTCAGGTGGCTGTTGGGAACTATCGTTGGTGTGATGGGCGTGCACATTCTTATGTTGTTTTGGTCGTCCCAACTTGAGGTTTGTTCAGCCCCTGAGGTGTTAAGGTTGTGTTGTGGTGGTCGATTGGATGCCTTGTTTGAGAGAATGCTCGGGCAAACCTAGGATTTTCCTTCTTGGTGAGCTGCTATTAATCAAGCTTGATTCTTCTCATCTTGTCTGGTGGCGTCTTTTCGAGGTAAGCTTTGGGAGTGCTATCTCGGTGAAACCTTTGTCCCGTGTCTACTTATGTGTGGACTGTGTTAGTTCTGAGCCTATTCTACTTTTGTTCGACGGTTGCTTGGCTTTGGACCTAGTTCGTGTTAAGGGGCCGCTATCCACCGTGTCCAACGTGCCGTGTTTGGCAGCTATTGTGCTGTAAAGGTTTAGTCATTATTTTAGGACGTGAGGATAAGCTAAGATTATCATTCTTTGTGCTTTGTGCTGAAGCTGGTGCTTTTCATCGTTTGCACTTAGGCGACTTATGATCGGTTGTTTGCAGGATCGGTACTCGAGGCGTGGTACATTGCAGTTTCATGAATGGTGATGGCGCCGAGTGTGTGGTGAGATGCAGATGCCGAGTTATCTCTAATGCCTGTGTGTTGTGTTGAGTGCGCAGCGGAAGCGTGTGGGCTCATAACCCACTGGTCGAGGATCGTTTGGTTGTAAGATTCTGACCGGCCGAGAGGTTTGTTTCCTCGGTGTGACATCGTCTTGGCTATGTGTGCCTTGATGTTGTTGGTTGCCATACCATTGCTTGAAGCTTTGTCGTTGTTGGCACTGGTAGGTTTGAGAATTGGGGAAATCTGTCAGCGTATATGCTGGTTGAGTATCCTTTCTTTTCTATTTTTCTTGGGAGTTATGTTCTCGGGACGTGATCAAGGTCCTTGAGATGCATTCTCCAAGATTCTTCTTGTTGTTGTTGTGGGTCCTTGTTGGCAAGCAGCTCGCAACATGGCTTGTATATGTCAACCGTGTGTTCAAAAGTAATTGTGCCTTGTTGTGACCCAGCTTGCAGTTGTGTCCCGTGGTTCTGTGTCGAGAATAGAGCCAGGTTTCTACAAGTGCTGTTTGATGTTGTGGTTGTGTTCAGCTTGGGAAGAGTTCCCTGTGAGTCTGATTTAGCATTGTGTGGACCGAGGACTTGTCAGTTGGTTTTGTTGTACTCTTCTATTGTGGTAGAGTTGGCATGCTACTCGAATCAGATGTGATGTCTGAGTGAGGGCTGACTTGATTGTACTCGTGGTCTAGTGCTGTCATTGGCGTTCTGCGTGCCAAATTTGTGGTTATTTTTGGCGTGGAAGTCAATGTGTTGGAGCTGTCAGCAGAGAGGACTGTGTTTCCTTGTCTAAGCTGATGCTTATTGTGTCTGCCGAGTGTGTTGTCATCGGTAGCTATTTTCGTGGCATGAGTCGTGTCTTCTTTCCTTGTGAGACGTAAGTGAGGATGCCCTGTTTCAGAGATGTCGGACTTGTGTTCACTTGTGTTCCATGCACATTCTGTGGATCGATGTGCCTTGAAATCCGAAGCGTGTGCCTGTGATTGTGGTCTGGCAATGTCTCTCTGAATTATGTTTTTCAAGAATTGTGTTATCGTGCTTTGTGTTTGAGGTTTGGCTAATGCGTGGAGAGCGTAGCCAGTGTTTGGGTTTGTTCTTCGCTATTCACTTGCTGGCTCCTTGAGTTTCGAGGATGAAATTCCTTTAATGGGGGAAGACTGTAATAACCTAGATTCTTCGGATCGGAATCGGAAAGCTTTCGGATCGCTTTCGTGGGTCCTGATACGTGTTTTACGATCCACTCAGGTTTTCCCTTGTATAACTTGTGGAACCCTGTGGAGAGTTGACCGTTGAGTTTTGCGACTCAGGGACGCTACAAGTGCGTTGTGCTCATTCCGAGGATCGTAAAGACTATTTTCCTTATTTTTTGAATTTACAGAATTTTGTGCCAAAAATTAGATTTTAGGAAATTTGCTAGTTTCCTATTTTCTTTTTCCATTTTATTTCCCTCACCTCTCTCCTCTCTCTTCTCTCGCCATTTCACCCTCTCTCCCTTTGTTCTCTCTCCTTTCACCACCTTTGCTCCGGCTATAGACGGAAGAGGCCGGGGGATGTCGTGGAGGTGTCGTGGAGTGTGCTGGCGTGAAGAATGGAGCGTGGCATTGGCACGATCCCGTTCGGTGGATTCAAAGCTGATGTGCAGTTAATGTGATGGTTTTTGGCGTGGTTTGGCATTTTCAACGCGTGAGATCTTCGGTGGAGGTAGGGGGACAGATGCCCTACTCTTTTACTGCATTCTCTTACGATTTGGAGCCGAATGGTATGAGTTTGAGCGGGTTTTGCCTTGTTTGGGCGAATTGCATGTTCGAGGGGTGTGAGGCATGTTCGCCGTTCCAGGTGATGGTTTGTAGTTTAAATGGTTTCATTTGAACCCCTGGCATGTTGGGATTCTTTTCCTTCTAGTTTTATTGAACTTGGTTGAGAATCGAAGCCGGTATGAGCCCGGCTATCCATGTGAGTCATTTGGGTCGATTCGTGTGAATCACTCGTTTCTTACTGTTTTGAGGTTGGTTTGATCCCTTCCGGCTTGTGGAAGGATGGTATTGTGATTAGGGTTGTTTCCCCGTCGTTTAGATGCGATTGGGGGGTGGAAAAACTAGATTTTTGGTAGTTCTATGGTTTTCCGGTCGGAACGACTTAGCGGTCCAATCAGAGATCACTAGGGGTGCATGGCGGTCCATTGGAGACCGCTAGGTTGAGTGCCTTTGTCGGTTTGTCTTAACAGTCACGCGACTGACCGCAAGGCTGGCTTTTGCGGCCCTTGGGCGACCGCTGGGCAACGTTTGAATTACTCAACGGTTTTAAGTCAGTTTGGGCTAGCAGTCTAGCTCCGACGATAAGGGGTCCTTGTCGGCCAAGGGGTGACTACCAGTCCCTGGGAAGCGGTCCTAGGTAGACCGTTAGGTTGTTAAGTCGGTTTAACTATTTTGGGGTTTGACTGGGCGTAGCGGCCAGGTCATGACCGCTAGGGTTCAGCTTGCGGTCCTGAGGAGACCGTTTGGTGTCAGTAGCGGCCTCAGGCAGACCGCAAGGCTCTTGCTTTTGTGACTTTTATATCTCAGATTTGTTGAGGGTAGCGGCCCTTTGGATGACCGCCAGGTTGGTCTAGTGGCCAGAGTGAGACCGCGACCTGCCCAGAGTGCTCTTTCGTGTTGGTTTGGTTTCCGGTTGATGTGGCTTTGACCCCTTGGTTAGCCCATTATTTCATGGATGTCTTGGACGTCCTATGAGGGCTGTGGCCGTGTTATAGGTTGTCTAAGAGGGCCATTGTATCGAGCAGTGTTTTATATTATTTCGAGGGTCATTATGGTTTCTGGTCAACCTGGTTGTGACCCAGTGGTTGACACGTGACCTCGTAGGTGTATCATCTATCCTGTGAGGATCGAGACATGGTTTTGGGCACTAGGAGGTTTTATTCTACCTCAGTTTGTGTGCCATGTGGTTTGAGGGCTTTTGGTGATCCATCATGTTCCGTATTTTGTGTTATACGGAATTGTGAGTCCGTTGTGCAGCTTGGAGGCCGAGGACTCATCGTTGATGTGCTTTATCGTGATTTTGGCTTAGGGACTAGGCTGATTAACAACGTGTGCTGTGATTTGTGCGACGATCTTGACCCGAGTCTTGTGACTCAATGATCTTTGTGAGTATGCCTAGTTGACTGTCATGAGTCTGGTAACAATTATATCCTACATTGTGCTCTGTGGTATGTGCAACAGGTGTGTGTTTACCCTGTCTGTACTTTGGTGTTCGCTGTTTTGAGTCTTTGTGTCTAGTGAACCTCCACTAGTCGTAGCCTGACGACACTTCTGTGTGTCGGCCCACCTGGGAGTGGTGGCAGGGCAGTTCCCGGTTGACAATTTTTACGCTAGTTTCCTTGGGCCCCATTGCTTTGCCGTTGCGTCCTATTGGGAGGGAAAACTTGCTAGCGACCTGGCTCAAGGCATTGGGCTTGTGTGTGCACACGTGGTCAGGGGCGGTTGGACGAGCGCCGACGTGCGTGACCCTGACTAGTCACTCGTTACTGTTGTCACTTGTACTTGGTTCGTGTCTCAGTTACCACATTCGAGGTGAGTGGGAGACACTTGAGGCGTAGTATGAGACGTCAGTGGACGCATCTGGCTGTTCTTCTAGTGAGAAGGTGCTTCTGTCACTTGACACGATGACTTGTATTTTCATGACTTGTCCGAGTAGCTTATGCGTGGCTTCACTTGAGGTTACAAGTTCAGTGTAGCGTACACGGTGGTGAGATCGTGTATGTCTTGTGCCGTTGACCATGTAGGTCTTGTGGCAGGTCTTTACCTATTTTAGTAGGCTTTTCACGATAGGGTTTCGTGATTTTCCAATGGATCGATAATGCCCGACTTTGTGAGATCGGGGTTCACCTTTCTGTTGTTGTTTGTAGTAGTTTAAAGGGCCGAGGTTCCTTCGACTACCGTGTTTCCATGTTACAGCTTTCCTCTTTACTTTTACTGTTCTTACTCGTGTTGTTACTACTTTACTTTAGTGTAGCACTGTTGTTACTACGTTGATTTGTGGTAGGGCTCTGTGGGATCTCTATTGATCCAGTGATAGGATGCTCACCCCTGACTTTTCAGGTGTAGCTGTTCTTTCTCGTGCTGGGAGGTTCCTGCTGCGTGGTTCTTAGTTGCCAGCATTGCCAGTGTCGAGCTTCCCCCGACTTGAGAGCAGGTTCTCTTTTTTGTTAGACTGTACTTGTCTTTATTTGGATTGGACTCTATTAGTTTTAATTGTTATAGAAAATGTAATTTTATTTCTACTACTTTAGCAATCCTAATCATTAAATATTAATTGCCTACTGCTCTATCTTGAAGGTCAATGTACTATAACATACCGTTCTATCCCTTCGGAGCTTTTTCGCTCTTGGGAGGCCTCGTAGGTTCCAAGTGGTATCGGGTTTACCCGGTATCCGTAGTCTGGGTCGTAACATGAAGACCATCTAGGAATGGAATGGGATCAACCCTTGGTCAAAACCTCGGGTTTCACAACAAGATAGAAAAAGATGGTCGGTCCTGGTCCGCTATCCTGAAGTAGCGGTCGCGCCGAGGCCGCTATCTCATAGACATCAAAGATGAGTCGACGCAGGAAGGAATCAGGTCGACGCAGAGATCAGCACTACTAGAAAATTGACCTATAGTTACGAATTTTACCTACACTTTTGAAAAACGTAGGTATAAGCAACATATTTCGACGATTTTAAATTAACGTTGGTAAATTTCCTACGTTTTATTATAGCGTAGCTATATGGTGATGTTATTCCGACGGTTTTAAAATAAATGTAGGAAAAGATAATATATGACAACATTTTTTTTGTAAACGTGAGAATATAGCTTAGAAATTGTTTCACTTTTTTTTAAAACGTAACAATAAGTCGATTGAAAAAAATTAAAAAAATAAAAAAATGTAGAAATTTTAAGTGACCTTGTTGGCGCCATTGTACATCATATTTGGGCGCTCGATACTTTTCATTTCCCCCCCCCATTTTTTAGCCGCCCCACCTCTTCCCCATCTCAACCATCTTCTTCCCCACAAAAACCCCGTCGACCGGTGAGCTCCCTCTTCTCCGTCTTCAGTGATCTCCCATTCTGATCTCCTGGACTAAACCCCACAAAAACCCCATCCACCTTCTTCCTGATGCCCTTCGTTCTTCTTCATCTACTGCTGTTGGTGCTTCTAGAGGAAACCCTTGAGCTCTGAGAACACGAAGAAGCCGGCAGGTCGTCCGAGGGGGCCGATCCGGCAAACCTACTCACCGGAGGACAAGGAGGAGGGCCCGTCGACGCCGCCGCCGCTGTCATTGACCGATCTATCTTCTTGTGGGCCAGGTCAAACTACGGAGGCGAGGGATGAGGAATCCCGGCCTAGGGGAGGTGCTATGGGCTGGTCACTGTGGTCTAGGGTCGAGATCAAGGAGGGTAGAAGGAAGAACAGGAATGTGGATCTGTGGGTATCCCTCTCACGGGACGAGATCGAGGAGGACTTCTTCTAGATGATGAGTGCGAAGCAGCTGCACAGGTCCAGGCGGCGTTCGAAGCTCGCATCTGACTCGCTGCGGGTTGGCTCTCCCTTCATCTTCTCCACTTCTGTACTTTTTATCTCTTCACCTCTTGTAAAAAAAAATTCCCCCGTCCTCTCTATCTATCTGTTTCTCTCTCTCTCTCTCTCTCTCTCTTTTCTACGGTGGTGATAGAAATCTGATGGATTTTCCTTACAAGAGGCCGGCTCCATCTCTGGTTTGGCCGTGGTAGAAGCTCTCATCCGATGTTCTAATGTCTCCTTCCACAGGAGAAGAAGAGTGGCGGAAGGAGAAGGGAAGCGATGGGCTGTGCAGGATCCATGCAGAAAAAAGAAGGCCAGTGCTCTCTCTCACTCACTCTCTCTCTCTCTCTCTCTGATTTTGGCATGGTTATCTCCGATTTGGTTGACTTCATGTAGGTCTTGTGCTTCCACATGCAGGCGATCTGCCAGAGTGTGAACCCTCTGGCCAATTTCTTTGGTTGTGTTGCTGAGGTTGATCAAATTCTCATCAGATGGTTGAATTCTCTGCATTTTCCTATCTCGTTTGTTGGCCCAGAGAGATGGCGGACAAGAAGGGGGGTTGAATTGTCCCCTTGCCGAGATGGCGGATTTTAAAAATAACTCCAACTAATTACAACGGAAATAAAACTAACGGCATTAATTACCCTAAACAGATGTGAGATTAAAAGAGTTCTCTCGATCTTTCCGATCCTACACGGTTTGACAATGCAAATAAAAATTAAATTAAAGCCAAACACAGATAACAGAGGTAGCAATGTGTGAAGGTGTCGTGAATAAAAATCTACAAGTTGACCTGTGAAGGGAGGTAGATGAAATGGACGATCACAAAGGCATTCACACGAGACACAAAGATTTTTAGGTGGTTCGGGACCAGGACGGGCTCCCTACGTCCACCCCTCACCAAACCTGTTGAGGCTTCACTCCACGCTACGAAACGTAGCAACACATGGACGAACCCCAACACCACACACACTGCTTCCGCAGCAAAATCCACATGGGGACAAGCCCTAAAACGCTGCCACCGCAGCACACACACACACAACGTCGCGGAACACACCCCGGACACTTAAAACCACACGGAGACGCAGCTCTGCCCACACACGATGATATATCGAGTTTAAGACAACAAGAAGATGTACAATAACACCCACAATAGTATGTAAATGAAGATAGACTATGAAGCACTCATGGAAATAAACATAATGGGGATGTAGAAATATCTCCTTGATTCTCCAATAGTCATGAGGGGATCTTCCTTGAAGCTTAGGTTGGAGAAAGTCTTATCCGCAGCTGGTTGGAGCAGTCGGTCGTCCTCCTTAAGGATCCAACGTTTGTTTGTTCAAATCCCAGCTCCAATCAAGCCTGCACACACCAAGAACAGATGTGTCAATATGCTCTAGAACTATATCTTGGTTAAAAGGGACATCACAAACAAATGAAAGTAGATTTATATATATTCCCCTTTGAATGTCCCACAACTCCCTTCAATCAGTAGGTAGGGTGCGCTGGAAGTAGATCCTTGGAGTGGAAGCAGCCAGACTTGAAGTTTCAGACCCCCAAAATCTCGAACGGTGGAGAGCAGCAGCTGCAGCTCCCAGAACGAGACTCAGGCTCATGGACGGCACCCTCTGCAGCTTCTTCTTCCTCCTCCTTGAGTAAGCAATGCCCTCCTTCACGTTCTTCTTCTCCCTCTTTCTTCTTTTACTGCAACCAGATGAAGAATGTTAGCGCAAGGGTTATCTTCCGATGGAAATCGTGGCCATCATATATGAGAGGGAAAGCTCCAACAAAAAGAACAAAAAGCCCATGTTAAAACCCTCTCAAAGCAACCCTAAGACAAGTGGTGAAACCCTAAGGGCGAGGGTGTAAACAACCAAGCCATTTGGATCTCACCCCACGGAGTTCGCAACCAAAACGGCAAACCCGATTCAGGTTGCCCAGAGAAGGTGTCGACTCTTAGAGTCGGCACTTTTCTCAACACATTCTGTCCCGTTATATAAAAATAGGACCCAGGTGAAAGTGTCAACTCATAGGGTCGACACTTTTCACCATAGGTTCTATTTTCATAGAAAATAGACCTCTAGCCTGTCAGTGTCGACTCAAGGAGTCGACACTTGCAGCCAGCAGTGTCCAGCCAACAAGCTGGCTAGAAAGTGTCGACTCCTTGAGTCGACACTTTCTCTGTTAGTAGAGAAAATCAGATTATGCAATGAATAACACCCAAAAACTTTAACACCCTTTAAACATCATTCAACCCCATTCAAATACTATTAAATGGCATGCATGAGGGGTCTTTAAAACACAAATCAAACCAGATTTAGCAAGGAAGTTTGGGAATCAAAATGAGCATGATGCATCAAGAACCTCTATTTAACAAGGGACAAATAAGCAACCAAATAAGCCCCAAGCCCACAGTACATGAGACGAATCCATTCAAGGCACATGGAAATATATTCAACCATAAAGACTTACCATGGATTCATAGATTGAGATCATTAAAGAACCTACACTTAGTAAAAACACATATTCAAATCAGTGCAATTCAAGAAGCCATTTTCAATCCAAGATTCTTACCATTGATGAGAGCAGTCTACATATTAAATCTACAATATCTTGAAACACAAGATCATGTCAGTCCATGTTTTTCACATATCAATATTATTTATGCAAACCACACACGGATTCCTAGTTCAACTAAGAAGATCAAATGTAGCCAAAAATGAATTCACATATTCCAAATAACATCCGTGTTCAATCTATATAAGTATTTCGTTCTCAACTCAAGGATGCCCATCTTAATATTATATCCATTGAAACAAGCCATTTTCTTCACAAGCTTCACGAATCAATTTGATTCAGCATGGAAAACTCAATACTAATATAGTTCAAGCACGACTTGACCACTTGGATATCTAGTCACACATGAACTACAAAAGAAACCAAGCAAAGCATACATGAATTGCATGTTTAGTTTAGGAATAGGAGATTCAGTCCAATGCTAATTCAAGTTCAGTTCAGCAAATAAAAATATAGTTCAGATAAAAGAAATCAGTAACAAGCTTCACAAGCTCACGCATTTCAATGCATACAACCCAACAGGGTCGGTGCAAAGTTGAATAGGTCGATGCAATGATCCACAAGGTCAGTGCATGGATGTAAAACGACCAATGATTAGGTCGGTGCAAAGCACAACAAAGTCAGTACAATGATGAATAAGGTCTATGCAAAGAGCAACCAAGAGTCATAGATTTCACATGACAGCTCCAATGCAAAAGTCAACAGCAAAGATGTATCCATGAAGGACCATTTAATTTCAACCTGCAAAGTAAGATATCATCATGTTAGCTTGTTTATCATCAAGATGCCATTAAACATAAAATACACAATATATTGGAGTCATCAAAACTATTGTCAAAGACAAGGAGGGGCGCACAGAACTCAACAATCTCCTCCTTTTTGATGATTACAATATATTGTGACCACCAAAACTCTCTCCCCCTTTGACATTATCAAAAAGTGGGGGGGGGGGGCTAGAGACACGACCAAATGTGAAAATTTTAACATGTGTGGCGTACGAACCTAGCAATAAATCTCCTATGAAAGGAAGGTGTGGAGACCAAGAACCAAGCAGGAATTTGGAATTTGATGTTCAATTAGCAGATGTGTGAAATAAGTGCAAATGCTCAATTTTTGTAATTTTTTGCTATATGTATGACTAATTATGCACAAGTAGTATAAAGAAACTATGCTATATGCAGAATGTAAAACTAATCTATATACAAAGTGTATTGTGCTCAAGAGCACGTTATTCCCCCCCAATTGTCAAGAACAAAAACCAACTGACAATGGGTTGTTTAACCTATTATTTACAAGTATAACCTAGAGATGCTTCTAAATGAAATAAGTATGTCATGATCAAAGCGGATCAAGCAATCAAACACTCAAGCATGCATAACAAGATATATACTCATGCAAGTCTCTTCGGGACGGGTGTAAGGATTATGCAATCGATTATAGAACATGATGTGCATGTGCAATACTAACAAGGTCGTGCTTACATGAGTAAAGTACTGTATTAACCATGAAAGATGACTGATTCATAAAGAATATTCAAACAATCAAACCCAAAGTGCATATGTGAAAATTGGGCAATGAATTTCAAGGAAATATGGATAATCATATTTTCTAGAGAACACTAAAAGGAACTTATCATCCATACACTTTCATACACATTGCTCGAATATTGGTAGCTACGTATGACCCCATTTTTTTTAATTACAATTAATGGTGTGACTAACCTTTTGACACGAGTTGTATCCTTTGTCTCAGGGACACTTCCCAGTTACTTAGTTTCGTCACTTATCTTAGCTGTGGATTTTATCACTTTTTGACGCGAGTTGTATCCTTTGTCTCAGGGACACTTCCCGACTACTCGGTGGTAAATCACACTTATTTTTAATAGTGGATTAGTTTCTCCTTTCGGCGCGAGTTTCCTCCTTTATTTCAGGGGGGATTCCCGGCTACTCGGATCCACGTTCCACTTATAAAACTTTTTGGTGGGGTAAATAGCTTTTTCCTCACGAGACATGTGATTTCCATGTAGAGAATCAATAGTTCTCAAAAGTGTAGGGTAGAAAATTATAATCCTTATTAGATTGTTTTATTATCTCAAAAAGGTGCATTTTGTGTGGGTGGTTGTAATGAATGTAAAAGATGAATTAGTCTCATCATAGTAATGTCTCTCCCTAAATGTATGCACAGTTATAAAAAATCTCCCCTTAATATATGCCATGTAACAAACATGTCTTAATCAATACAATTTCATTTAGCATGGGAAGAGTCATAAAAAGAGTCAAAAAGATGGGTGATATTTTATATACAATCAAGCATGAATCGAGATGGATTTATCACACAGGTTGATTACCGGTACGTAGCGGAGATAACGGTCCAAGGACCCTACTCACGCTTAAGGAAAGCTTCCAGGTGGATATAATCCACCTTTCCACTAACGTCATTTTATATACTGGTCAATCATGGCATTTAAGCATACAAGTGTGGAGAGTATATGCAAGTATATGTTTGCAACTTGAAAAGATGATTAAAGATTATTCCTATTTACAAGTATGCAAAGATGTGTATGATATGTGCAACATGTTTCATGCAACTAAGTATTTAAAAGTGAATTGTTATTTGCAGGATGTAAGTGAAAGTACGAAAGACTTTATGTAGAGACCAAAACATTCAAACCTAAATTTTTTATTTGCAAAGCGAAAGAGAAGGTGTGTATGAAGAACCATATATGTGCAAGGTTAAGCATTCAAAAATTAAGATTATTCACAGGATGTGCAAAGAGAAGCATTCTAGACAACTACTCATCAGACTCAAAAGATCTCAACATTTCAAAGGATGCCAAAATCAGTGAACCAACATTACAAACATTTTTCTCCAAACATAATTTTTACCTTTTCAGATTTTTCAATGTGAACCTAAGCGAAACAAATTTCAAAAAAAACCATTTTTATTTCTCGCCTTGAGAGTCCTTTATTTATCGATATTCCTTGACCTCAAGGCACCCCTGCAAAATAGATTCTCATTTTGGAGATTTGGGTACGCAAGCCATCTTGGGTCCCGAGGGGTTGGCTCTAACATGAGCAAATGCATTCTTCTTATTTTTCCATTCATACCATTCATCATTGGCCCTCATCATGGTATAATCATCCATTGAATGTCCATACAGGTCACAATAAAAACAATGAGAAGATGTCCTTTTTATGAACCAATTATCATCTTTTTCTATTAAAGAACATGTATTCATTACATGTCCACGTTCACCATAATAATGACATGAAAAATTCTTGTTGACAAACCATTCATCATCATTTTTCTTCATGAAACAATTTTCCATTACATGGCCATGCAAACCACAATAGAAGCAATGAACATTGAAGTTTTTCTTCATTGGCTTTTCACAATTTTTAGACTTGTCACACATTTCCATTCTTGACTTTAATGCATGTTCATCATCAGATTTTATCAGGAAACAGTCATACATGTCATGACCATATTTTCAACAGTAAAAGCATGACACATTTCTTCTTTTTCTTGAAGCATGGACAAACTCATCACTGGGGAATTTTTCATGCCCACAATGATAATCAACATCATTTTTCCATTTTTCATTTTCTTTATCACTCAAAGATAATGATTCATTCAAAATTTTGATTTCATTTTGCAATGATGAAATATGCAGTTCACAATTAGCAAGTTGTTCTTCACACAATGCAACTTTATCATTCAACATAGAATTGATAGATTTGTAACTTGCAACTTCATGTTCTAAAAGATGAATATTTTCAAAGTCATCAATAACTACACTTTTTCCTTTTTCAAAAGTGTTGAGTTTATCAACGAACAAATTGTTTTGATTCTCTAATCTCTCAATTTCTTCAACAAGCTTTGCATTCTGAACAAGTTCATCAAGTAAAAGCTGATCACTCTCTGAACGATTCAATTTACCTCTGGTTTGTCTTTCAATATTTTCAAATTCTGAAATTTTAGCCATTAAAGTTTCATTTTCAGTTTTTAGAATTGAAATAGTTTCTTTATTCACAACAACATCATGCAACAAATTTTTATTCAAGTTCCTAAGCTCAGAGCATTTCTCACATGAAAGATTATCAACACAAGTATTTTCAATTTGAGAGCACTTAGCACATGGAGAGTTAACATGTGAAAGATCATCAAGTTTCTTTTTCATTTTTCTATTTTCAGATTTTAAGGCTTTGTATCTATCAACTAACTGATCGTAAGCATCCATTAACTCGTCATAGCTAAGCTCATCCTCTTCATAAGAATCAAAATTTACCTTGGAGTTTTCCTCGCTTAGACATTCATTTTCTTTGTTTGCCACGAGGCACTCATCATTATTGCTGCTTCCTTTTTGGGCTTCACTTAGCCCGTCCAAGATCTCTTTGGCTGACCTACAAGATGAAACGAAAGGATATGAATTAGTATTCACTGCAGCCTTAAGAATATTTAAGACAAAAGATTATCAGGATCCTTTTTCTTGTGCTCATCGGTCCATTTTGACTTATCTTTTGGTAGAACATGAGGACCGTGAGTCATTAAGTTCAAAGTCTCGGATTAGTACTAGAAATCCAAACACACAACTTTCCTAGCCATGATGTAAAATCAAAACCATCAAAGACAGGAAGAACGTTCATGCTAGCCATCATGAAACGATCTTTTCTCATAGACCGTGAGGTCCGCTAATAAAAAATCAGAGACTGGGCTCTGATACCAATTGTTGGCCCAGAGAGATGGCGGACAAGATGGGGGGTTCAATTGTCCCTTTGCCGAGATGGTGGATTTTAAAAACAACTCCAACTAATTACAAAGGAAATAAAACTAACAGCATTAATTACCCTAAACAAATGTGAGATTAAAAGAGTTCTCTCGATCTTTCCGATTCCATATAGTTTGACAATGCAAATAGCAATTAAATTAAAGCCAAACACAGATAACGGAGGTAGCAATGTGTGGAGGTGTCGTGAATAAAAATCTACAAGTTGAACTGTGAAGGGAGGTAGATGAAATGGATGATCACACAGGCATTCACACGAGACACAAAGATTTTTATGTGGTTAGGGACCACGACGGGCTCCCTACGTCCACCCCTCATCGAACCCGGTGAGGCTTCAGTCCATGCTACGAAACGTAGCAACACATGGACGAACCCCAACACCACACATGCTGCTTCTGCAGCAAAATCCACACGGGGACAAGCCCCAAAATGCTGCCACCGCAGCACACACACACACACAACATCGGGGAACACACCCCGAACACTTAAAACCACACGGAGACGTAGCTCCGCCCACACTTGATGATATATCGAGTTTAAGACAACAAGAAGATGTACAATAACGCCCGCAACAATATGTAAATGAAGATAGACTATGAAGCACTCATGGAAATAAATATAATGAGGATGTAGAAATATCTCCTTGATTCTCCAATAGTCATGAGGGGATCTTCCTTGAAGCTTAGGTTGGAGAAAGTCTTATCCACGGCTGGTTGGAGCAGTCGGTCGTCCTCATTAAGGATCCAACGTTTGTTCGTTCAAATCTCAGCTCCAATCAAGCCTGCACACACCAAGAACAGATGAGTCAATATGCTCTAAAACTATCTCTTGGTTAAAAGGGACATCACAGACAAATGAAAGTAGATTTATATATATTCCCCTTTGAATGTCCCACAACTCCCTTCAATCAGTAGGTAGGGTGCACTGGAAGTAGATCCTTGGAGTGGAAGCAGCCGGACTTGAAGTTTCAGACCCCCAAAATATCGAACGGTGGAGAGCAGCAGCTGCAGCTCCCAGAACGAGACTCAGGCTCGTGGATGGTGCCCTCTGTAGCTTCTTCTTCCTCCTTTTTGAGTGAGCAACGCCCTCCTGCACATTCTTCCTCTCCCTCTTTCTTCTTTTCCTGCAACCAGATGAAGAATGTTAGCGCAAGGGTTATCTTCTGATGGAAATCGCGGCCATCATATATGAGAGGGAAAGCTCCAACAAAATTACCACAAAGCCTATGTTAAAACCCTCTCAAAGCAACCCTAAGACAAGTGGTGAAACCCTAAGGGCAAGGGTGTAAACAACCAAGCCATTCAGATCTCACCCCACGAAGTTCGCAACCAAAATGGAAAACTCGATTCGGGTTGCCCAGAGAAAGTGTCAACTCTTAGAGTCGACACTTTTCTCAACACATTCTATCCCGTTATATAAATACATGACCTAAGTGAAAGTGTCGACTCATAGGGTCGACATTTTTCACCAGAGGTTCTATTTTCATAGAAAATAGACCTCTGGCCTGTAAGTGTCGACTCAAATTAGCAAGCTGGTTTCTATTTTCATAGAAACCAGAGGAGTCGACACTTGCAGCCAGTAGTGTCCAGCCAGCAAGCTGGCTAGAAAGTGTCAACTCCTTGAGTCGACACTTTCTCTGCCAGTAGAGAAAATTAGATTATGCAATGAATAACGCCCAAAAACTTTAACACCCTTTAAACATCATTCAACCCCATTCAAATACTATTAAATGGCATGCATGAGGGGTCTTTAAAACACAAATCAAACCAGATTTAGCAAGGAAGTTTGGGAATCAAAATGAGCATGATGCATCAAGAACCTCTATTTAACAAGGGACAAATAAGCAACCAAATAAGCCCCAAGCCCACAGTACACGAGACGAATCCATTCAAGGCACATGGAAATATATTCAACCATAAAGACTTAGCATGGATTCATAGATTGAGATCATTCAAGAACCTGCACTTAGTAAAAACACATATTCAAATCAGTGTAATTCAAGAAGCCATTTTCAATCCAAGATTCTTACCATTGATGAGAGCAGCCTACATATTAAATCTGCAATATCTTGAAAGACAAGATCATGTCAGTCCATGTATTTCACATATCTGTGACGACCCGAGATCCGGATATTAGGAGGAGTCCGATACCATTCGAATCCTGACCTGCCGCCCATGAGCCGGGAGGGCTCAGAAGGGCTAAAAGGAGTGTGGAGGTACAATGAAATAGGAAATGATGTAGGACAATTCAACAATTAATAGAAATAAATAAACAACTACAACAATAGAGTCCAGTCCAACAGCCTAGGGCTGGAGGTTTCCCGCTTTTCCCAGGCATGGGGAATCAGTGTGGCGACCTG
The DNA here is from genome assembly GCA_022559845.1 of Amorphophallus konjac. Taxonomy (NCBI): domain Eukaryota; kingdom Viridiplantae; phylum Streptophyta; class Magnoliopsida; order Alismatales; family Araceae; genus Amorphophallus; species Amorphophallus konjac. The sequence goes on from CM040124.1 coordinate 143,464,532, forward strand.
TGAGCTACTTTGGAAATCGTGCTTCTGTGCTTTCCGCGTGGGCCGTGTATGTGGCCTTGGACTGTGAGTCCAGTTGTCTAGCCTGGGACTGGAAGACTTCTTAGTTCCCTTCCCGAGGGAATGGTCTCGGTGGCTCATGAGTTGCCTCGATATTCGTGCTACCATGGTTTTAGACCTAGGGATTAGGCTAGATTAACGGCATTGTGTCACTGCGTACGACTGTCTTGACCCCGAGTCTTGCAACTCAAGGACCGTTGGATTTAGTGAGTCTAGAGGACTGTCCAGAGTCTAGTGGCTCGGCGCCACTTTGTTCTTCTCGACTTTCGCACAGGGTGCGTGCATGTTTCTCAGAGTTTCTCCTCGGAGAGTGGTCACATCAGTGACTCCCCACTAGTTGCAACCTTCCGACACGCGAGTTGTCCCACCAAGGAGTGGTGGCGAGGCTACCCCGAGAGATGATTTTTAGGTTGGTTACCGTTGGGTCCCACGTTTGACACTAGAGTCCGACTGAGGGGAAAACCAGTCAGAGGGCCAGACCTAGGACGTGTGGTCTGTGTGTGCACACGTGGTTGGGGGCAGTGGACCCGCGTCGACCAGCGCGACCCCAGCTAGTTGCTTGTTCTGTGGTTACTAGTACGGTGTCTCAGTTTCCGCTGGGCCGGAGGGAGACACCTGAGGCGCGGTCTAAGACGTCAGTGGACGCATCTGGCCTTGCTTCTGGTGGGTAGGTACTCCTGTCACGCGAGATGTGACTCTCTTGTTTTCGGGTTCCATTTCCCATCTACAAGACGTGGTTTTCTGGACCGTCCGGAGTTTCTGAGGTAGCGGCCAGGGTGCCAGTGTGGGACTGTGCGATCCCGGTTGGTCGTGCCTTTGTAGGCAGACTTATACAACAAGGTTGCCGTGAGGGTTTCCTTGGTAGGCCTGGTGTTAGAGTGGTCTGGTTCCTGATTGTGAGATTAGGATTTCTCTTTCTGCTTGACCAGTACAGTAGGAGTAGCTGTAGTGACGAGTTTTGACCGGCCACCGGTTCGCTATTCCTGCTGTAGTTGTAGCTATTTTTCCTTTCCGCTACTGCCATTATTCTCGGTTGGGGTTCTGCGGGATCCCTTCTGAGCCAGTGACAGGAGGCTCACCCCTATTTTTCAGGTGCGGCGGTTCTTCCTCGTATTGCCAGGGTGCTGTTCGGAGGTTCTTAGCTGCCAGCTCGCCGGGCTGAGTATTCACTTGGCATGTGGTACGTTTTACTACTTTAGACTATACTTTCTATTGGACTGGACTCTGTTGTAGTAGTTGTTTATTTATTTCTATTAATTGTTAATTGTCCTCTCTTATTTCCGATTTCTTTATACCTCCACACGCCTTTCAGCCCTTCTGAGCCCTCCCGGCTCGTGGGCGGCGGACCAGGATTCGAATGGTATCGGGCCTTCCCGGTATCTAGATCTTGGGTCGTCACAGCTGGTATCAGAGCGGTGGTTGTGGATGTACATAGGAATTCGAGATATTGTAGTGATCAGAGTCCATAAGATCCAGTACAGTTGGCATAGGGTTTCGTGCATGTTTTCTGCTTGGTTTCTCGCTTGAGAACTTGAGTGTGCTGCGCGGCGCTGTGAAGGTGGTTGATGTTCACGGCTTTCGTTCCAGCGTGGGGTCTAAGGATCGAGGTCGAGAAGCTTTCTCCCTCATCGGTGGTGGCCTCAATTGCGCTGCGTTGAGCAGAGGTTGCTGGTAGGTGCGCTACTACGGTGCTATGTTCGAGGTTTCTACAGCGAGGTCAGGTGGCTGGCGAGGAGTGTTTGTGGTTAAGTGGTCGTGAGCGTGCTCTGAGGAGCTGTTGTTGAGTCTGGCCACTCCAGCTTGAGGTTTATCCAGCCCCTGAGGTGTTAAGGTTGTGTTTTAAGGTGGCAGAGCGGGTGCTCTGATCGAGAAGTGTGCTCGGGTGAGTGGAGGATCTTCTCGGTGAGCTACTGTTTCATCGAGCCTGATGTTCTTGTCATGCTCTGTGGCTTCAGGAATGACATGTCGGTCCCGATTATTCTTGCAGATTTCGAGGTAGGATTGGGCTGTGGTGTCCCAGTAAGTTTTGCTCCTGCGCTCTTGTGTACGAATGGGTTGTGTTCGTTTTGGATTTGGTTTGAGATGAGAAGGTTCCGTGGTGAGTCCGGAACTCGAGGATGAGCATTGACGGTTGTCGATTATGGCTCATGTTGCGGCTCTTGGCGTGGTATGTTGTAGTTTGCGGAATTGCAGAGGTGGTGCATCGAGAGATGTTGTGATTGTGGTCCGACGTGACACTCGCCGAGTGTGTCGGAGGCGCTGACTTGATGAGGAAATGGTTTTCTTGGTGTTGTTCCCAACGTGTGTAAGGTTTAAGGTTAGGTCAAGCGTGGAGATTCTTCCGTTGGTCGGAGGTATGATGGTTTCTCCTTTGATTGGAGAGGGTTGTGTTTGGCTAAGGTTCGTCGTCTTGCATTATGTTCCCAATTGGTTGGCCTCTATGTGCCTTGAAGTTCGTGCGAGACGAGTTCCCTGTTTTGGCAAGATGGTTGCCTGTGAGGAATTTTGCCCAATTCCCTTGCTGTGTGAGGGGTGTTTGTGCTGTTCTGGAAGGACGTGTGCCAGTTGGGCGGTGTTCTTGAGAATTTGTGGCTGGTGTCATGATTTTCCGATGCGTGGCGGTTCGGAGCCTACAGAGTTGCAGAGGATTGACAGATTTAGGAGAATCTGTGCTTGGGGTTTGAGGTAAGGGAGCTTTCCTCACCCTATTTTCTGAAGTTGACCAATCGAGTTGTGGATTGTCGGGATGATGAGTCCCGAGTTGCCATGTTTGGCTGTGCGCATGGATCTGAGTGCGCAGCGGAAGCCTGGTGGGCTCATAACCCACAAGTTCAGGATCGTAGCGTTGGTTGCTACGGGCGGATTCCTGAGGTTGCGTTGAGCATTAAAGGATTGATTCCTCTGTGTGAGACGTGTTGTTGCCGTGCCATTGCTCGAGGTATTGTGGTTCTTGGCACTGGCAAGATGGAGTGTTGGGGAAATATGTTAGCAAGTGTTCCACATGAGTACCATGTTCCTGTGATGAAAGCCGTGTGAGGCGTCGGTGTTAGACCCGAATGGGGTTGTTGAGGATGTCGCCTGACGGAGGTCGAGGACGTGTTGGTCAGAGTCGGTGGCTTGGTGCCCGACTTGTGTTGCTAGTCGTGTCCTCAGATGAGATCATGTTTTGAGAAAGTGATCTCTGGCAGATTATGGGTTCCGATCGATAGCTACGAGTGACTGGTAATGCTAGTCTCATAGCCGACCATGATAAGGTGTGTATTGTTGGGGACCCGTGTGCATTGGTCACGGCATTGGCGACCAGGTTGCTGTGAGATTGGGTGGCACTTTCCTCCTCTAGAGACGTGTGCCATAAATTGTTCTGGTGGTGTCTCGTGGCTGTGTGGTGAGGGCGGAATCAGGATTGGTAGGTGTCCACTTGGATTAATTGAGACGAAGGTTTCGATGAGACAAGATGGAAGAGTGACGCCTGTGGGCTGAGGCCTTTGGATAAGATTGGCGTCGGAGTGGTGGTCCTTGATGGGACGTTGGCGTCTGAGTGGTTATCCCTGGTCTGGTGACCAGCGTGAGAGGATTTCCCTGTAAGTCTGAGTCGAGTGAGGTGATGACCGAAGACTCTTGAGTCTTGTCGTTGGTTTCATCGTGCTCCCCTAGAAGGGTAGAGTCAGCGCGATGCTCGAGATCGGATGCGGTGTCCATTAGAAGTTTAGCTCGAGATGTGGTAATTGTCTGTGTGTGAGTCAGCGGATGGCCTGTTGTGAGTTGGATCGTGCCCGTTGGGCCGATGGAGGTTTCCCGTTGACGAGCAGCTGGTGACCAACGTGCGGTCTTTTCACAGACAGAAGATGTTGTTGGTTGTGCATTGTGAACGGTGAGAGCCGTGTATCAGTGAGGCCTTTGATGGTCGTTTCTGGAATGTGCCTTTCCGGATGGGATCTGGGCTTTGTCGAAGTTTGTCTTCTGACAGAGTTGGCACAGTGATATGTCTGGCTTTCAGCTTGCTAGGTGTGAGGTGACCCTTGGCATTGAGCCGATGTTCTGGTTGCAGTCTGTTGAGATGACTGCATGAGTTGGTTGAGGCTCTGTATTGCTTGTTCCCTTGAGAAGGGTGTGTGACCTGTTAGCTGGCTGTGAAGCTGATGTGTGATTTGTATGCCGACCATAGGATGGATCGGTAGCTGTTTCTCGTGACGAGGACTGTGTCTCCTCGGTGGGTGAGATGGTGGCAGCAGTGCCATGGCTGGTTCTCACGTTGTGACTGAGGTGATGCCGGATTGTGTTCTTTAGTGTGTGCCTGCTCTGATGGCCAGTGTGCGCGGCATGTGGAGCGAGGTGTCGTTCGTGATGGTAGTCTGGCTGTGTCCCTCAGGAGAGGAGCTTTCGTGAGAATCAAGGTTTTCTGTGCTGGGGCTCTAACGACATTGTCAGTTGGTTCAGTGTTCTTCCCATGTGACTTGGTGCTAGTCCTAAATTTTGAGGATGAAATTTCTTTAAGGGGGGAGGGCTGTAATGCCCCGAATTTTTTGGATATTTTTCAGATCATTTCCGTGGGTTTCGGAGTGTATTTTGTGCTTTACACGTGTTTTTCCCTGACGTGCCTTCAGAACTCTATGCAGGGTGAACCGTGGTTTTCTCCGACTTTGGGACAGTACCAACGCATTGTGCTCCTCCCGAGGATCGCCGAGGTAATTTTTAATATTTTTTTGAATTTTTGAAAATTTTGGGCTTTTCTATATATTAACCCCCTTTTCCTCTCTCCGTCCCCATTCTCTCTTTCTCACTCTCTCTCATCTCTTTCTCTCCCCCTCTCCCCAGGCGGCCGACGGTGGCGGAGGAGGGTAAGGCGGCAATGGCGGGAGGCGAGGAACGGGTCGAGGATCGAGGGCCGGTGGCGCGTGGAAGCGCTGCCGCGGGTTCGTGGAGTGGCGAGGGTTTCGCGGCGTTTTCTTCGTGGATCGGCGTCCACGGTGCGTCAAATCTTCGGTGGAGGTAGGGAGATGGACCCCCAGCTCGTGCTCTTCCTTTCCCGCGAGTTTTGTAGGCCGTGGTGATCCGAGAGGGCCTATTTGAGCATTTTGGGGAAAATCCATGTTTTTGGGGTGTGATCTGGATCTCCCGTTTCGTGAGGTTTTTGACCGATCTAAGGGCATAGATGCATGCTAGGAGGCTTGGGGATGGATTCCCCTTTGTTTCCCCATCACCCCGGGGTGATTGGGACGTGTATCTGGTTTTTGGGGCATTTCCCGCCGTTTCGGGTTCGGGACGCCTTAGCGGTCGTTCCAGAGACTGCTAGGGGCGCCAAGCGGACCAAGGGTAGACCGCTAGGGGTCTCCTTGTGTTGGCTCAAGGCTGGCGGTCACACGATAGACCGCCAAGGTCCTTGGCGGTCCAGGGTTAGACCGCTAAGACCGCTTGAGTTTCATGTGTTCCGAGGGTTTAGCGGTCCAGAGGTAGCCCGCTAGCCAGTGCTTCGCGGTCCAAGGGTAGACCACTAGGGGTCCGTGGTTTCAGTGTGTAGCGGTCCAGTGTTAAAGCGCTAACTGTTCCTTGGCGGTCCAAGTGTAGACCGCTAGGCAATGTGGAGGTTTAGGGTTAGACCGCTAGGCGATTTCCATGTTCGCTCTGTCTGTCTATGTGTGTTGGTCTCCGGTCGACCCGATTGTGACGCAATGGTTGACCTTCAGCCTCGTGAGTGTCTCGGACACCCCGTGACTTCCGTGTCCTTGTTTCTGGGGTGTTGGGAGGTACTGTGTTACCTCGATTAGCATGCCCATAGGTGTGGTGGGTCCGGGTGACCCAATGTGTTTCGGGCTTTCATGTTACACTCGATCGAGTGACCGTGTATGGGTGTGAGTGCGGTGGAGTTTCCCCACATGTCGTGAGTTTCTTCGGAAGATAGTTCCCGACTGGGCCAAGTGTTTGGCCTTGGACTATAAATCCAGTCATTCAGCCTGGGGCTAGAGGTTTCCCACTTTTCCCAGGGATGGGGAATTGGTGTGGCAACCTGTGAGTTACTTTGGGAATCATGCTTCTGTGCTTTTCGCGTGGGCCATGTCTATGGCCTTGGACTGTGAGTCCAATTGTCCAGCCTGGGACTAGAAGGCTTCTTAGTTCCCTTCCCGAGGGAATGGTCTCGACGGCTCGTGAGCTGTCTCGGCATTCATGCTACCGTGGTTTTAGACCTAGAGATTAGGCTAGATTAACGGCATTATGCCGTTGCGTACGAAGGTCTTGACCCCGAGTCTTGCGACTTAAGGACCGTTATATTTAGTGAGTCTAGAGGACTGTCCAGAGTCCAGTGGCTCGGCGCCACTTGGTTCTTCTCGACTTTCGCACAGGGTGCGTGCATGTTTCTCGGAGTTTCTTCTCGGAGAGTGGTCATATCAATGACTCCCCACTAGTCGTAGCCTTCCAACATGCGAGTGGTCCCACCAGGGAGTGGTGGTGAGGCTACCCCGAGAGACGGTTTTTAGGCTGGTTATCGTCGGGGCCCACATTTGACGCCAGAGTCTAGCTGAGGGGAAAACCAGTCAGAGGGCCAGACCTAGGGCGTGTGGTCTGTGTGTGCACACGTGGTTGGGGGCAGTGGACCCGCGTCGGCCAGCGCGACCCCAGCTAGTCGCTTGTTCTGTGGTTACTAGTACGATGTCTCAATTCTCGCTGGGCCGGAGGGAGACACCTGAGGCGCGGTCTAAGACGTCAGTGGACGCATCCGGCCTTGCTTCTGGTGGTAAGTACTCCTGTCATGCGAGACGTGACTCTCTTGTTTCCGGGTTTCGTTTCCCATCTGCGAGACATGGTTTTCTGGACCGTCCGTAATTTTCGAGGTAGTAGCCAGGGTGCTAGTGGCTTCACCGAGGTTTCGTCGTGCCAGTGTGGGATTGTGCGGTCCCAGTTGGTCGTGCCTGTGTAGGCAGACTTCTAGGCAGGGTTACCGTGAGGGTTTCCTCGGTAGGCCTGGTGTTAGAGTGGTCTAGTTCCTGATTGTGAGATCGAGATTTCTTTTTCTATTTGACCCGTACAATAGGAGTAGCTGTAGTGCTGAGTTTTGACCGGCCACCGGTTCGCTGTTCCTGCTGTAGTTGTAGTTGTTCTTCCTTTTCGCTACCGCCGTTGTTCTCGGATGGGGTTCTGTGGGATCCCTACTAAGCGAGTGACAGGAGGCTCACCCCTGCCTTTCAGGTGCGGCGGTTCTTCCTCGTGTTGCGAGGGTGCTGTTCGGAGGTTCTTAACGGCCAGCTCGCCAGGCTGAGTATTCACTTGGCATGTGGTACATTTTACTGCTTTAGAGTGTACTTTCTGTTGGACTGGACTCTGTTGTAGTAGTTGTTTATTTATTTCTGTTAATTGTTGAATTCTTCTACCTTATTTCCTATTTCTTTGTACCTCCACACTCCTTTCAGCCCTTCCGAGCCCTCCCGGCTCATGAGCGGCGGGCCAAGATTCGAATGGTATCGGGCCTTCCCGGTATCCAGATCTTGGGTCGTCACAATATCAATATTATTTATGCAAACCACACACGGATTCCTAGTTCAACTAAGAAGATCAAATGTAGTCCAAATTGAATTCACATATTCCAAATAACATCCGTGATCAATCTATATAAGTATTTCATTCTCAACTCAAGGATGCGCATCTTAATATTATGTCAATTGAAACAAGCCATTTTCTTCACAAGCTTCACGAATCAATTTGATTCAGCATGGAAAACTTAATACTAATATAGTTCAAGCACGGCTTGACCACTTGGATATCTAGTCACACTTGAACTACAAAAGAAACCAAGCAAAGCATACATGAATTGCATGTTTAGTTCAGGAATAGGAGATTCAGTCCAATGCTAATTCAAGTTCAGTTCAGCAAATCAAAATATAGTTCAAATCAAAGAAATCAGTAACAAGCTTCACAAGCTCACACATTTCAATGCATACAACCCAACGGGGTCGGTGCAAAGTTGAACAGGTCGGTGCAATGATCCACAAGGTCAGTGCATGGATGTAAAACGACCAAGGATTGGGTCGGTGCAAAGCACAACAAAGTCAATGCAATGATGAATGAGGTCTGTGCAAAGAGCAACCAAGAGTCATAGATTTCACATGACAGCTCCAATGCAAAAGTCAACATCAAAGATGTATCCATGAAGGACCATTTAATTTCAACCTGCAAAGCAAGATATCATCATGTTAGCTTGTTTATCATCAAGATGTCATTAAACATAAAACACACAATATATTGGAGTCATCAAAACCATTGTCAAAGACAAGGTGGGGCGCACAAAAACCCAACATCGTTTGTAATGAGTTCCTCTTCTCTTCAATTTTTGTGCCCTTGGATGTTGCAAAGAGTTGGACTTATGAGCACAAATTGTCCAAAATAGGAGTTTCTTTGTTGATTAGTTCAGTTGTACCTCGACATTACGATTACAATGTTGTGCCAGTTCTTCCTAAGTATCATTATTTGGAGCACTGGCTTTCACATTTATATGGTGCCTAAATGGTTTTTGAACAAGAGGCCGTCTTAGATGCATTGCCCTTCTTACCGGCTTGTTGGAGCTTTGATTACAATTTCTGTTAGTTTGGACAAGTTATGCCTAGTTAATTTGTTCTGTAAGTACATATCATTATTGATGCGAATGCGAATGCTGAGAGCTTGTGTTATTTTGCCTCCTGGTTGGGCAATTTGTGTCCATACAAAAGTTGTTTTTTATCTCTTTTTGATTGATCACATATTCTAGTGTTCCCATTCATTTCCTCGGCACCGGGCGATGACCTTTGTGGGATCACAATAGAGCATAGATAGATGAGTGGCTCTGACATTTCTCTCTGGATAATGGTAATGTTTGTAGGCAACATATGTCGTCCACACATGAAAGAGCTTGCCATTTGTATCTAAGCTTCTAGTTGAGTGTAGTGTTTTCGCATGTAGAAAGATTTGTTTGTTCAGAACACGGACCATCATCATTCAAAAACTCTGGAATTTATCATGTGAAGGTATTCGAAAATGATGATATGTATGGTTCATGGAGATGATGGATGTTGATAAAACTACTTTGTAGTATATAAATCATAGACACATTGTAGGATGCATCATTTATGACTTTGCATCTCAATTTGGTTGAAACCACATTTCTATTCTGCAGCATTCCTCTATTTATCTATGTTACATTAGTTTAGTTACATCATGTATAAGTGTCTGAGACGGGTGGTGAGTTCTTGGATCCCAAATGAAATGGTATGATTCTATTGCCCAAAAACCTTAAATATTTCTTATAATCAAAGGTCTTAGGTACTTTTTATTGTTAAGGTTGAATGATTGCATCCACTATGACTTGTCTTTGATAAAGGCAGAGCTACGCTTCAAAAGATCTGAAATCACATCTCTGTTCTGTAGCATCACAGTCTTTTTATATGTTAGAATAGTATCATCATTTTTTTAGTGTTCAAGATGGGTTTTTGGATCTAGAATGAGACTCCACCTTTATACCTTAATTGTTAATTATGTTTCATAAGCATTTAAATTTTTAACTCACACTATGAACATAAAGCTTTAATGTTAGCTAAGCAATCATAGAAAGCTTTAATATATAAAATCTTGTATAGAACTGCATTTCTTCTTATGATTTATTATAGTAAAACATAGAGAACTGAATTTATTCTTATTTTTTAGTTCCATATGTCATTTATATATGATATTTCTTCCATGAAGGCTTGATTCTATCCCTTTTTAAGCATATTTTTAGATTTTCCTCCTAATGCAGAGCTTATGTTTAATTCAATAAATAATGAGAATCCACTTGACCATAGTGAACTTTCATTTTACATTTTCTTTTTAACTACAAGGATATTAGGCAAGCAAGGGTCTTAACAAATTCTGGGAGGAAGCTGCTACTTGATGCTGAGGTCCAAAGTTCTTTGAAGCAAAAGGTATGTGGCTGAGCTTTAGCTCAACTAGGTTCTAGGCATTTGGAGTTTATCAGGCCAACTGGTGACCATATATAACTGATGCACTGTATAGCAGTCTCCAATACTATACCATTTTTAAAGTTCAACATATTTTATTCTGGTTACAAGTGCAGATGTGAAGACATTTGTCCACGACCATCCATACATACGTATGCTTCCCCATGTTTACTTGTGTTTGTCATATCAGGTCTACTGGTTGGAACTTCGGATGTTTTGCCTTGTTGATTTTTGAAGCTATGCTCGTTTGAGTCTTTTTCATATGAGTCTTGTTTTCTCTATTTGGCAGTAGATTTTTGGATGTTGATCTTTAGTTTCGTAGAGAATCTAAGCTATAGGGTTTTCCAAAATTGGAATTACTACTTTGTTATTGCAATGATATTCATCTATAGAGTGAGGTTTTTCTCTAACTCCCTTTTTTCTACTCCTCCTGTTTTAGCTCATTGAATAGAGAGCTTCATTAAAATTTAGCATGTTGCTAAGTCTATGATTACGCTAATTGCATTGTTTCCACACTCCTATTTCTTAAACCCTCTTTAATCCCTTATGTTCTCTGCATTTCTCATCAGCACTTGGTTAGACGTTGATGCTTTTGAGAGAGAGAAGATGATAGAATCCTAAATGCATAAGCATCTAACTTTAACTGCGCTTACTCTAAATATGATGCTAACCTTTGACACGTCTGTCTTAAGTCTTCATCATCTGGGCATGACTTGTTGGAACCCTGGTTTTGATAATGACAATCTATGAATCATGTTGAGACTGAAATGAAGAAATACTTCAATCAAATCTGTTTGTGTTTGTCTAAGTATGTGTGACATATAAGGTTAGTGCATGTTACGGTTCATTCATGTAAGTCGATGCATGATTTGAGCATTTTGCATATAAGGTCAGTGCACGTTCTAGTTTCATGTTGAACCAAGGTTGGTGCATATCCACCTTAGTCTTACTAAGGTCGGTGCAAATTTTGTTTGTCTGCACACGAAGTCGGTGCACGTTCTGTGTGAATGCACACGAAGTCGGTGCACGCTCCTGTGTGAATGAACACAAGGTTGGTACATGTTTCGGACTCAAGCACATAAAGGTCGGTGCATCTTTTTTTGTCTTGTGCACATTCAAGTCTGTGCACATTTTCCTTATGCATGTAAAGGTCCGTGCAGGTTTTACCTTGCACACATAAAGGTCGGTGCACCTTTTTCTGTCTTGTGCATATTCAACTTAGTGCACATTTGCCTTGTGCTAAACATGGTCGGTGCACATCTTTCATTAGGCAGAACAAGGTCGGTGCATACTTTGTGGCAAGCCCGTGCACGTCTGCTTTGTGCACATAACAAGTCGGTGTATACGTGCAGCTTGCACAACTCAAGTCGGTGCATCTTTTCCCTTGTGCAATATGAGGTCCGTGCATGTTGTACATAGAACACATACAGGTCAGTGCAAGTTTTGCCACATGTATGTAAGGGTCTGTGCACATTTTCACCTATGCATATAGAGGTCGGTGCATGTTTCTTATACTACATAATAAGGTCAGTGCACGGTGTCTTTATTGCATATTCCAAGTCTGTGCATATTTGCATTTAGCACTGTTCAAATATTCTCTCACATGATTATGAGGTGTTTGATGAAATGCCTTATTCTTTCTTGACAAGGTTAAGTCAACTAAAGGACCTAGTTTCGAGCAGGGAGTCTCTCACTTAATGGAGTCACATGGTTCAAGGTTCCACTGAGCCTATGATTGGGGCACGTGATCCAAGGTAGATCGTTCCAAAAATAAGCTAACACGTGGATCCTTGTACTCGTCTACAACTGACACATGGTGTCCCTGATTAGGCGAGAACAAGCCCTCCATACGCCCTAAGGGTGAGCCTGTGGGACCCCAGGCTGAAGCCTTAAAAAGCCCTCTTCTATGATCTAAATAGTGAGAGAGAGTGAAAAAGGTCGACGATGATGAAGATGAAAAATAGAGCAGAGTAGAAAAAAGATGATTAAGAGAGAGTGAGATCTGAAGGAGTCTGAGAGAGAGAAGTACAAGAAAAAGGGGGATCTGAGAAGCCTTTCGAAGAGAGGAAACTTGAAGAAAAAGTGAGACATAGAGATGGCAGATTGAGCAGAGCGTACAAGAAAAAGGGGTTGAAGAGTTCGTGAGTGTGAAGCGAGAAGAAGGTTCAAGAGATCTGAAGATCTGTTTCCACTGTGTCCTTTGGATCAGATCCAAGGCACAACGCTCTTGCGTGAGCTTTTCGATTTGCTTTTACTGTCAGCTTTCTGATGTTGAACTTCTTGGTTTCTTGTTTTCATTTTTCATTCTTCTTCTAAGCTGTGTATCAGCGGAGGCTAAGGTGTAAGGCCCAGCGGATCAAGCTGTTAGACAGCGGTGGCTAAGCTGTAATGCTCAGCGGTGGCGAAGGTGTATTACCCAGCAGTCAAGCTGCTAGTCAGCGGTTAAGCAAGCTGTGAAGCTCAGCTGTTGTTGGCAAGCTATGAGGCCCAGCCGTTCAAGCTGTTTGGCAGCAGAATCCACACTCTGGTAGGAGTGTGGGGAGGATGTAGGTCTTGAGGACTGAACCACCTAAAAAGATCTTGTGTACCATGGTTTGCTTTCCAATTTGTCAACTATTAGATGTATGCTAGGCGCATTCTTATCTACGGTTTTGACTGAATGGATGCAGTGTACACGCATGCTTGATTTGGTTCTATCGAGAGTGTAGACTTGCTTAGGAGTCTGCTCTTTTGTAGTTAATCTGTTCGATTAAGTGCATCATTGGTTTTCATAGTCTGCAGAGATTGATTGCTTTTAATTCCGTACAAGTTTAAATTCTTTAGATTAAGTTTAAATTGATCAACTTTTTAGAAGGGGATTCATTCACCCCCCCTGTAAATCCTTGTTGCACCATTGGACCGACTCCCATCGGCTTAACAATTGGTATCAAAGTAGGGTTTCTGTGTCCTTAGATCCAACGATCTACAGATCAGATCCTGCATCTTTGGTGCATCCTTTGTGCTCGTCTTTGCTTTAAATCTATTTTCATGGCCAAACCACCGAGATTTGATTGTTCTAGTTTTTATAGCTGGCTAGGAAAGTTCAGAGATTATGTAATCTCTGTAGACTATAATTTGTGGATTCTTATAGCACATAGTCATATGATCTTCCAGAAGATCAATCTACATGGACTATAGTTGAGAGATTTAAAAATGCTGAAAATGTGGAAGCCCTAAATCTAGTGAAGAGGGCAATTGATGCTGATGAGTTTCTTTATGTTTCTGAGTACAGGAGCGCAAAAGAAATTTTAGACAAGTTAAAGGTCAGAATTGATATACAGGATGACGCATGTTTTATGGTCAGAGATCACAACAGTGATCAACAGGATGAATACTCATCATAGGTAAGCTCTGGATCTGACGCAATTACTTTTGATGAATTATTGACTCTTTATAATGGTTTGTTAGATAAGTATCACAACGTCAAATATGAAAAGAAGAAAATAGGAAAAGAAAAAAAATCATTGAAAAAGAAATTGAAACATGTTAACCATGTTGAATCCGATCATTCTGAAAATGAAGAACTGAAAGCTGAAAAAACATGTAATGAATGTATTTTCTTGAAAGAATTAATTGATGATCTTAATTCCAATGATGATATGTAGAAAAGTTTGACCAAGTCTTTAAAAGAGGAAAATGAGCTACTGCTTGAAAAGAAAAAGGAATTTGATGAATTTGAGAATAAATTGCTGGAAGAAAATAGCAACCTGAAGGAACAAAATAAAAAGCTCATGGTTTTAAATACTATTTTGTAAGAAAAATGGTTGACTATCGAAAAAGAGAAATGTGTGTTGAAAGAGGAAGAGGTTAATAAGGAACTAAAGCTTAAACATGAAATTGATACTTTAAAGAGTTTGAACGATGCTCTGCATCAGCAGGTTATTTCATATGAAACTGAAATTGATGGATATGAGTTGAATGTTGCTTCTTTGAATTCTGAAATCCAAGACCTAAGAAATTCTCTGTCTATATTTGTTAAGGGAAAGGATAACTTAGATAAAATTCTTGGAACAACTGTGAACTTTCAGAGAGAAGGGTTGGGCTATAACCTTGAGAATAAAAAGAACTTTGGAAACAAAACTCAAACTTCTTTTGTCTCTAGCTCTACCTCACATGCTTTTTAATTTTCTGCTCAAAAAATTGATAACCCATCTAAAAATCTAAAAAAGGTTGGAAAACATAGAAAGAGTGTGAATCAGAATAATAACAAGAATGTTTTTGCTAATGTTGTGAAATCTATCCAAGCTGAAAACTCTACTATTGCTAAGAAATTTGATTCATCAATGCATGTTGCCAAAAAACTCCCGACTCACTCACATGCATACAAAAAGAAATCTTCATGTCATTATTGTGGTAGGGCAGGTCATGTTATGGATGACTGCCATGTAATGATAGAAGATGACATTAATGCATTCAAGAAATTGAATGAATATAAAAAGGGTAACAATCATACTGTGCAGAAAAACAAATTCAATATTTTCATTGTAATAGAATTGGGCATATGATGCATGACTGTTGGTATCTCAACAATGTTGGATTAAAAACCCAGAGAAGCTGTAATGAACAAAGAAAGCCAAATTTGACTTCAAATAAAAGGCCTCATTGTAACAATTGTAAAAGAATAGGCCATACAGTTCAGAACTGTTGGTATATGAGAGGAAATTTCATGTTCCATGATAGAAATGGCAGAGCTAATGCCATCCCACAAAATCACTCCATTTATGCAGTTAAAAAGAACATGAATTCATTTATGTCATGTCATTATTGTGGGAACGTTGGGCATGCAATGAACAATTGTTCAATCATGAAATTTGATTATTTGAGTGCTTGGAGTACACTTGCTAGAGGTGTTACTCATCTGACATGACCCAAGGGTTCTTGGGTTCCTAGATATGCAAGGTAAGTCTGTCTTGCAAGTGTGCCTTGATGGACAAAATAAAAGGGGTTGAATAAATACTCAAGGCACATAAAGGTCAGTTAAACCCCATTCATACATCTTCTTGTTTTGCTTATT
This sequence comes from Amorphophallus konjac, assembly GCA_022559845.1. NCBI lineage: Eukaryota > Viridiplantae > Streptophyta > Magnoliopsida > Alismatales > Araceae > Amorphophallus > Amorphophallus konjac. The sequence continues at coordinate 143,479,601 of CM040124.1, forward strand.
TTATGGCATGAGTAATTCTTCTCTGAGTTTTTGAATGATTGGTCAGAATGATTCGTCTATAGTTGTTGAATGCTATTTCATCAATTAATGCTTCTGATTGATGTTGTATTGAAATGATTGATTCCTGATCATCTGCCACATGCATAACTCACATAAGAATTTAACATGCTTTAGTTAGTTGTTCATGTCCATGAGTAGATGTATAGGTCTGCATGACTCCTTGGTATATCAAATAGAAGTTGGGAGAAGGGCAGATATCTTCTATCTGGAAATCCACTCCATGTGTAGAGGCTAGACCTTTGCCAAGTACCAAGAGTCCAAAACATTGCATGTAGCATAAATATGCAATGTGAATTTAGTTACTACATCTATGTGTACTTTAAGAAAAATAAGTGATATTTGGTTGAAATCTCTGCACATTTTGAGGGGGAGCTGAGCTGATTTAAGATTGTATTTATAATGTTTTGGGGCTCGACTGTCTATTTTTGACCTGTTGGTTATTGCTGAATTGTTGCTTGGATAGTGGGCTAAATTTGCCTTATGAGTAGTAAAGTGATGCTGCTGAGATAATGTTTGGAATCAGTTCAAGTTATGTCTAAGATAACAAGTCAGCAGTTGGGGAAATGCTCTTTTGGAAACTCTGACTTTTCTGCAAGCTGAAGGTTGTGAGCTGCTGGTTTATATAGAAGGTTGTTAGTTTGTTGCTAGACCTTTAAGGCTAAGTCTTTGGGTGTTTGTAAATTGGCCCTAAGTCTTGACCTTGCACTTGTATGGCCTTCATTCATATCTTCTTACTCGTCTTCTCTTTGATCTATCCATATCCATGTTCTCATCTGTTCCTCATTATAAGTTCATAGACGATGTTATTCAGGGGGAGTAATATCTGAAATCTGTCGTCTTTACTAATCTTCAACAGTTAACTACTAAGATCACTCTGAACTAAGAATAAACTTACTGATCTTAACTGAAGTGTGATTTTCTGTCTATGAAGATTAAATCTTATCTTAAAATACTCACAATTATCCTTGAATGAGTCTTCAATGGTCTTAAAACAGTCTAAATTGGAACTACTCAGAAGATTGTCTAAAAATCTGAAAGTCATTAGTAATAAGTCGATCTGGTAGAAAATCTGGTGTGTATATGGTCCATAAGCCAAGTTTTAAGAAAAATCTATTAAAAGACCAGGGAATACACCATTAAATGAAAAATGAAAAAGGCAGAGCAATGGCATATTATTTGAGAAACTGACTATCTGTCTCAAAGAAATTCAGAGGTCAAGTCATGATAATAAATGCTATCTCTATTCAAAATATGAAGCATAAATGTAAACTGCACTGAGTAACCAGGGATTCTGGTGTTTGATCAACATGTATCCTTGAGTAAAAAGGTGTGGTAAGACTGGAATGCTCAATCAAAAATTATAAAAGATCAATGGTAAATATGGTTGAAGCTGAGCTCTTTTAAGTAAACTAAAACTGTTTTAAGTTCAATATAAAATAGATTTTTATCAGTTTTGGCTAATGAAAATGGCTAGTAAGATTATTGGTCTCTCTGATTGGGCAGTGTCCTTGATAAAATTATTTTATTTCCATTATTTTTACTTCAAAGGAGTAATTTGTGAAGATTCATAGTAAAAGATATAATCCCATATGCCGGAAATCACTTAAGTGCGTAGAAAGGCATTTTTTTAAAGCAAAGGGTATTCTGGGTATTAACTGTTGAATTTGGTAAAGTCGGCAGTATCGCATATAAAATACTCAACTCTACTTATAATGTCTATCATACCCTCTTCATTCAAGCCGAAACTCCTTCCCGCATTCACGATTTCCTCGCTCGTGCCCAGACCGTAAGCCAAGCCTCTCTAATTTCCCTTTCCACGTTTCTTCTACTCGTTCTTCTACCCTTTGTGCTCTACTCTTTTCTGTGTCAACCATGTGGTCTCCGGCCGCCGAGAGCAAGGGAAAGAGAAAGGCGATGGAGGAGCAGAACCTAGAGGAATCTACATCAGCAGAGGCTACAGAGGTTCTACCAAAGGAGAAAAGATCAAGGATAGCACACGATCAAGATATCAGCCCCACAGTGCTTAAGGAGAAGTCAGAAAAAGGGAAATAAAAGATATTGGGAACTCCTTCCAAGCGGCACCAAACGCCTGCTACAGAAACTACTCTTGAGGAGGTTGAAGAAGAAGATGATCCTGCTAGGTCATCGATGTAAGTAGCATTAGTATTGGGAGTTGGAAAGATAATGTTTCCACGGTACGTGGACTTTAACGACTAGGCAATGATTTCTAAATTTCTTGAACTGTTGGAATTGTTTAGTTTCCAAAAATGGCGGAAATTTCTGGGTAAGCATAGGGTTTATTACCCTAGACTAGTTGCAGAGTTCTATAATAATCTGAATTTTGATTCAGTACAGTCCAAGATTTGGACTACTGTCAAGGGGATAAAGATTGTAATATCTAGGCCGTTTCTTCATAAAACCTTTAGAATTCCAGAAGAAGGGATAGTCGAAGGAGAATTTGAATACAATCATCATGAGGCTTACTCCCTCTTCACAGGATTGCCTAGTAACCCCAAAGACAAAAATCAGGCAAAATTGTCTCAGCTAAATGCAAACAAGTTCTCTCTATTAAAGAGGTTATTTCACCACATTCTCACAACAACAATGACACCTCAAATTGGAGGAAGAGGAAGGGTAACTGAGTCTCAGAGGTTTATCCTATTTTGTCTATTCAAAAAGATCAAGGTATGTCTGCCAGACATAATGATTCAGATTATGGGCACATACAGAGAGTCTAGGAGAAGCTTACCCTATGCTGCCCATTTGACTGCCGCGTTCAAGAAAATGAATATCTCCTTGGAGAATGAGACTTTTAAAGAAATTCCCAAGGTGAATGTTTACAATATGGATTTCATATCCAAATTCATGAAATTGAAACCTTCTTCTGCTAGTCAAGTAAAAGAATAAGCTGAAAAGGAAGTCCCATCAATGAAAAAGAGCCAGCTTCAAGCTGAATATGAGACATAACAACATCAGTAGCAGGAAGTTGAACAAGCTAAGCAAGAGCAACATCCACCTGCTATTGAGATGTAAGAGTCAATACAACATGAACAACAGCCCACATATGTGCATGATGTTATTATTGAACAGATTGTTGAGTAACAAGAATATATAAATCAAGTTTCTGCAGAGCTGCAAATTAGAGATTTGCTGTTGGAGCAAGAAGTTCACGAGCTGAACTTGATTGATGAGCAACTGATGCAACAGTTGGATCAGCATATTGATGAGCTCTTCGATGATTTTGGATAGCAGTCTCAGCACCAAGTAGCAGTAGATCAATCTGAACAGAGAGAGCAGCAGCAAAGAGAAGGAGAACTTCGAGAAGAACAAAGGATGGAAGAAGTTCACGAAGAGCAACCCCAAGAAGTCCATGAAATAGCTTCATAGGAACAATTTCTAGGTCCAGCTCCCTTCTATGGACCTCATCAAGGACCTATAACTTTATTTGGAACACAACCTTTTTACTCTCCTGAAGAACCATTCATTCCTCCAGAATTTCAAGAATCTAGCCCTGTTGGACCAAGCTCAGGACCACAGATTTCAGAAATGTTTACCACATTGGTAAACCTCATCATGAATCAAGGAAGAACAATGAATGCACAGTTCATGCACTTACATTCAGCTATTCAGAGACTTGATGCTAGAATGCTACATGTGGAACAGACTATAGACAGTCAGTGGATAAAGTTTGTATATGACAAGCATAAGTCTGATTTGAAATTGCATGGTGTTTTGGACTCCTTACTGGCAGTATGTCAGAAGGCAGGAGAAATGTTGGGCAAAATGCAAAGTACTCAGACTACATCTTTTGTAAAACTCACTAAGACTCTTTGTAACGACTCGGAGATCCGGATACCGGTAATCCGATACCAAGAACTCGGGGAAGCCACCCAAGAGGCTGATGAGGCCCCGTAAGGATTGAAGGGTTTTGTCGAGGTAATGCATAAAGAATTGAAATTACATGCGCACAATATAATTATAGCAATAACTTGAACTATAAATGAAAGCAATTTACATATGAGAGTGATAAATATGTACAATAGTCCAGATCCACAGTTTATACAAGTCCAACCACTGAACAAGAGTCAAAAATATACAACTACTCGGGGCATACCCCGACCAAAAGGTACAAAAAAAGAGAAAAGACCACTAACAACCTACTAACCGACCACCGCTGGCACTAAGTACAGCCGTGAAATGCACGGGAAGCTCCGGAAGACGGCTGAGGCTGATCACCTAGAAAAGTAAGGGTGAGTCTCTCAACAAGACTCAGTAGGGGTCATGCAGATCCCTACCTCACCACTAAACAAAGGAAAGCAAATAAAGCATGCATTGAAAGAATTAAATAACAATTTAGTAAAGCTGTAAAATTATCTAAATAGTTTAATAACAGCTAACTATGATGCCAATTTAATTTAAACACGAGCGACAGGAACTAAATCTACCAATAGAATAAATCTCAACATTTCCAAGTGACAAGAGAAAGAAGGACCACTAGAAAGAGAAACCAGATGCGTCAACTAACGGCTTACACTGGGTCTCAAGTATCTACACAAGTCTGGATCGCGACAAGTGAGACACGTAACAGTACCAGAAGACAAGAACTAGTCAGGGTAACACTCGTCAGTGCTAGTCCAAGCCCCTGACCACGTGTGCACACACAGGGTCAATACCTTGAGCGAGGCCTCTAGCTAGTTTTCCCCCCCAGTAGGACGCTACTATCAAGCAAAGGGGCCCACGGAGACTTGCTTAAAAATCGTAAACCGGGACTACCCCGCCACCTCTCCCAGGTGGGCCAACACTAGAGGTCATCGGGCTACGACTAGTGGTTCCATCACATGGAAAGAGAAAGTAACTCTATTGGGATCTAACAATATGCCACAGTTGTAAAATAATTTAAACATGGCGCATATGCAACATGGAACGCATAATTAAATGAACATGATTAAAATGAAATTCTGTAGAAATTGGCGGTTGAACATTGGGCCGCTACAGGCTCTAGCGGTCGGAGGTCTGGCCACCACAAGGAGTGTAGCGGTCTATTAATAGGTCGCGAGGCCCCACCGCCATATTGTTTTATACAGTAATAACATGCTCTAGCGGTCCAAGTTTGGCCCTCCAGAAGGGTTCTGGCGGTTGTGCAATAAACCGCCAGACCAACCGCCCTATCGGGTGAAAGGTCGTCTGACCTAGTCAAAGGTCTCTTGCGGTCGAAGGTTCAGCCGCTAAGGGTCAATAGACGGTCCAATGATGGGCTGCTACAAGGCTAGAAACGCATGGGCTGTGGACCGCCAAGGTCCACCGCATTGCTGTTTTACAGAAACGGTCTCTTATAGGACCGACACACTACCAGAGAACTGAATCTGTGGGGTTCATAACCGGATCCCCTCCCGATCAACCTAGATCGACTGAAAACCCATTTTTAAACATGTTTCCTACCATTCCGCTATCACACAACGACAGTTTATCAACTAAAAACCCAGCAACGATGGGCATGGCAGATTAAAACATAAATACGATGTTCATGGCATGAAAACCCAAATGACGATGTTCAGGCTTGTGGAAGATATAAACACGATGAGCATGGCAGAGGAAATGATCCTAACAAGCTCGGGCATCTATCCCCCTACCTCTATCGCGACGAAAATGCCGTTCCGATCACATGCAAGCTGAGGGTCGTCACGGCTCTCCTCGCCCGGTCCCGTCTCCACGCTTCACTGTTCAGCTCGAGGTTGACGTCACTGCGCTCCTCGCGTCGCGGGCTTTCCGATGGTACCTCCCGCGTCTCCTGCAGTGGCCCGGTCAGGCCGCACCCCGAGAGAGAGGGAGAGAGCGATCGTTGGAGAGAGAGAGGGTGAGAGAGTGAGAGAGTGAAAGAGAAATGGGGAGAGAGAGAGGGGTCGACGGTTTGGGTAAATTTTTTTTATATATTATATATTTTTGATCTTTAACCTCAAATCACATGGTAACCCCCAAAGAAGCAAAAGTATGTATATGCCCATTAAATTTCTAAAAACCTTTAACTAAATGTGTTAAATGCATAGAAAAGCCCATTAAACCCATTAAAAATTTCCTAAATTCATGGTTAAAAATACATTTTAATACCGGTAAAGATCCATTAAAGAACGGGCCTTACAGTCCCTCCCTCTTAATAGAAATTTCATCCTTGAAATTTAAAAGGAAGCACAAAGAGAGAACTGAAAGAAATTATACCTTATTCAAATAAGAAAGAAAACTGCTGACGCATTTCATCCTCACGTTCCCAGGTAGCCTCCTTACCCGAATGACTCTGCCATACAACTTTAACAAGAGGGATTACATTATTTCTCAATCGTTGCTCACGACGATCTTCAATTCTAATTGGGTACTCTGGCGTATGCAAATATGTAGTCACTTCAGGCAAAACTGAATCATCTAGAACGTGAGACGCATCAGGAACATACTTTCTCAGTTGGGAAACATGAAATACATCGTGGATTGCTTGCATCGCCGCTGGCAACTGGAGTCGACAAGCTGATTGGCCCACACATTCCAAGATAGGAAACGGTCCAACGTAACGGGGACTAAGCTTTCCACGCTTCCCAAATCGCATCACACCTTTCATCGGAGATACTTTCACAAACACCATATCACCAGGCTCAAACTGCAATGGTCTTCTACGCTGATCTGCATAGGTTTTCTGTCGACTCTGAGCTGTCAACATTCTCTGCCTGATCAAGCGAACCACATCAGCACATTACTGAATCATATCCGGTCTTGTCAACAGTCGATCACCAGATTCAAACAACTTTAATGGTGTACGACAAGGACGCCCATATAACGCTTCATACGGTGCCATATTGATGCTGGAGTGATAACTATTATTATATGCAAATTCCACTAATGGCAAATGTTGACTCCACGAACCCTGCCAATCAAGGCAACACGATCGCATCATATCTTCTAAAGTATGAATAGTCCTTTCTGACTGACCATCAGATTAAGGATGATACGCTGAACTGAAAGCCAACTCTGTGCCAAACGCTTTTTGGAAACTGCACCAGAAGCCAGAAGTAAACCGTGGGTCGCAATCTGACATAATAGATATTGGAATTCCATGTAATGGCACAATCTTTTCGACATAAAGTTCAGCCAATTTATGAACACTCCAAGTAACTTTAAATGGCAATAATCTGGCTATCTTTGTTAAACGATCAACTAACAACCAGATTCCATCGAAGCCCTGTGAAGTCCGAGGTAAACCCACAACAAAATCAGTCGTAACATGATCCCATTTTCACATTGGAATTTCTAAAGGTTGAAGCATTCCTCCAGGCTTTTGATGCTCGGCTTTAACCTGTTGGCATGTCAAACATTTTGACACAAACTCAGCTACATCCTTTTTCATTCCTGGCCACCAAAATTGTCTTTTTAGATTTTGATACATCTTGGTAGTGCCGGGATGAATAGCATAACGGGATACATGGTCTTCACGCAAGATGCCATTTCTCAACACATCATCAGCTGGAACATACAGCCTACCTTGGAAGCTGACCACTAACTCAACATCAAACTCGATATCGTGCATCATTATAATGCGGGAAAATTCAGAATCTGCCTACTGAGCTTCCTTGATCTGCTGATAAATAGCTGGAGTCATCACAAGACTAGCACACATAGCTACCATCGGATCAGAAGGAATTTTCACTCTGAATGTCTCGCTAGGAAACTGTTCCCATAACTTCCATTCTCGAACCAGCAAATGACTGATTTGCACTTTCCTGCTCAGAGCATTAGCCACAACATTCATTTTACCTGGCTGATAGGAGAGAGTGAAATCATAGTCCTTCATATATTCCATCTATCTGCGCTGCCGAAGATTCAAATCTTTTTGAGAGAACACATATTGTAAGCTTTGATGATCAGTAAAGATATCAAATTTCTCACCATACAACTAGTGTCTCCATATTTTTAGTGCAAAGATCACTACTGCAAGCTCTAAATCATGAGTTGGATAATTCTCTTCGTGCTGTTTCAATTGCCGGGATGCATAAGCTATAACTTTACCATGTTGCATAAGCACTGCACCCAGACCTACTCGAGAAGCATCTGTGCATACCACGAATCCACCCGAGCCAGAAGGCAAAACAAGCACTGGAGAAGTGGCCTTTTTAACTCATTAAAGCTTTACTCACACTGATCTGACCAGACAAAAGGCACATCTTTACGTGTCAGTCGAGTCATGCCGGCAATCCGTGCAAAATCTTGAATGAATCTTTGATAATAACCAGCAAGACCCAGAAAACTTCTGATCTCTGTCACAGTCCTTGGTCTATGCCATTGAAGAACAGCTTCAATCTTTGCCGGATCAACTGCAACTCCATCTCAAAAAATCACGTCGCCAAGAAAATGCACTTCCCGAAGCCAAAACTCACACTTACTAAATTTTGCATAAAGCTCGTGATCGCATAGAGTATGCAATACTATCCTGAGATGTTGAGCATGTTCTTCTTCAGAAGCAGAATAGACCAAAATGTCATCTACAAAGATCACCACAAACTGGTCCAGATATGGACGAAACACACGCTGCATTAAGTCCATAAAAGCTGCTGGAGCATTGGTTAGCCTAAACGGAATAACCAAAAATTCATAATGACCATACCTCATGCTAAAAGCAGTCTTTTCCACATCAGATTCCCGAATCCTCAATTGGAAATAGCCAGATCGACGATCAATCCGTGAAAAGACAATAGCCGACTGAAGTTGATCAAATAAATCATCAATCCTGGGCAAAGGATACTTATTATTGATTGCCACCTGGTTCAACTACCTGTAATCAATACATAGCCTCAGGCTTCCATCTTTCTTTTTCACAAACAAAACTGGAGCACCCCATGGAGAAAAGCAAGGACGGATATAGCCTTTTTCCAACAAATCAAACAGCTGTGCTCACAATTCTTTCAATTCAGCTAGAGCCATACGGTAAGGTGCCTTTGCTAAAGGTGCCATACATGGAATCAATTCAATCACCATTTCTATTTCTCGCTGAGGAGGTAAGCCTGGTAACTCATCAGGAAACACATCAGGAAATTCACAAACCACAGGAATATTATTGATATCCTGCTGTGGTGCCTCAACAGCAACCACCGAAGCTAAGAATCCCTGACAACCTACATTAAGTAATCGACATGCTCGAATAGCAGAAATAATCAAGCGAGAAAAATGAGATCAAGTACCTTGGAAGTAGAATGTTGGTTTCCCATGTGGCTGAAAATAGACTTTCTTCGATCTACAGTCAACCAAGGCTTCATACTCTTTTAACCAATCCATGCCCAGAATAACATCATAATCCATCAGCTACAAAGCATACAATCTAGCTGGCAACTGCTGATTGCCAATCACATAAGGAGACTTTTCTAGACAAAGAGGAGTGAACATGAAATCCCCAGAAGATAATTCCACAAGCAACTCACAATACATCTCAGATGTCGGTTCCTCAATACAGGCAATAAAGTCTTCAGAAATAAATGAGTGAGAAGCACCTGAGTCAAATAAAACACGAGTTGCATGACCATAAAGCATAATAATACCTTCTACGAGGTGAGATGCCACAGCTTCGGCACTAGTTATATGCGAGACCTTCCCTTTTTGTTTCCTGCCCACTACAGTAGATTGTTGAGATGATGAAGGTTGAGAATATTGCTGAGATTGTGGTGGTGGAGGAGGTCTGAACTGAGACGGCTGTGGTTGAGAGAACTGAGAGAACTGAACCGATTTCAACCTTTGAGGATAGTCTCGAACCACATGCCCCGGTTGATCACAACGAAAACAAACCACCGGCATTGAACAAGGGTTGCCTAGATGATAACCACCACACCTCGGACACGGTCTCAGCTGACTTGCTGTTGATCCTTGTCGCTGAAAGGAAGAAGGTGCTGATTGCTGCTGCACAATACCAGAAGAAGCTTGTTGGTCATACCACTTCTTAGTCTTTCTGAACATCTTCTTGAACTTGGGTTTGGAAAAAGAAGTGCCACTGGCGATAGGAATAGAAGGCTGGACTCCTGTCACAGTCGGCTGGCTAACCTACTGATGCTGCACACTAGGCTGAACTAAGTCAACTTCAGTACGCCCTCGGGATCTTGCCATGTCATGTTCTAAGGTCGCAACTGCCTGATATGTTGCATCCACCTCTGCTACCCTGGTTGCAATCAAAGGTTGCCTTAATTCTGCTTTCAAGCCATGCAGAAATTGCTCGGTCTTTAAACCTTCATCAGCAAGAATATGGGGGGCATACCGACCCAATTCCGTGAACTTGTTACGGTATTGTAGCACAGTCATGTCACCCTGAGCCAATTCCATGAATTGATACATCTTGTCCACTCTGAGATAGGCTGGACTATATGTACGCTCGAACGACGTGACAAATTCCCTCCAAGTTATCTGGCGAAGCGGACAAGATCTAAAAGCAACTTCCCACTCCGTGGTCCACCACGCGAGTGCTGCTCCCTGCAGTTGAAATGTGGCCATCATTACTTTCTCTTCCTCTGTGCATTCCATTGAATGGAACATACATTCATTCGCATCTAGCCACACTCTGGATGCATCATGATCTGCCTGTTCTACATATGTTGGTGGATGGAACAGCAGAAACTCCTTTAAAGTTCTGCCATGACCACATTGAGGCAAATCAGCTCCAGGAGCAGGATCAACTTGAGCTGGCACTGGCACATTAACCGGAGGAGGAGAGGTGCCACTTTCCTCCCTAAGAACATGGGCACTTCTTCTAGGCGGCATTTTAATCTAGGAGACACATAATAACAAAAAATCCGTCAGTAATCACAGAAAACATCCTAAGCCAACAGTAGTAAACTCACATGGACTTGTTCTGAACTAGTGCAATTTCGATTCCTTACACATAACCTCAACTCCGCTCTGATACCAACTATAACGACCCAAAGATCCGGATACCGGTAATCTGATACCAAGAACTCAGGGAAGCCACCCAAGAGGCTGATGAGGCCCCATAAGGGTTGAAGGGTTTTGTCGAGGTAATGCATAACGAATTGGAATTACACACGCGCAATATAATTATAGCAATAACTTGAACTATAAACGGAAGCAATTTACATATCAAAGTGATAAATATATACAATAGTACAGATCCATAGTTTATACAAGTCCAACCACTTAACAAGAGTCAAAAATATACAACTACTCGGGGCATACCCCGGCCAAAAGGTACAAAAAAAGACAAAAGACCATTAACAACCTACTGACTGACCACTACTGGCACTAAGTACGGCCGTCAAATGCACGGGAAGCTCCGAAAGACGGTTGAGGCTGCTCACTTGGAAAAGTAAGGGTGAGTCTCTCAACAAGACTCAGTAAGGGTCACGCAGATCCCTACCTCGCCACTAAACAAAGGAAAGCAATTAAAGCATGCATTGGTAGAATTAAATAACAATTTAGTAAAGCTGTAAAATTATCTAAATCGTTTAATAACGGCTAACTATGATGTCAATTTAATTTAAACACGAGCGTCAGGAACTAAATCTACCAATACAATTAATCTCAACATTTCCAAGTGACAGGAGAAAGAAGGACCACCTGAAAGAGAAACCAGATGCATCCACTGACGGCTTACACTGCGTCTCAAGTATCAACACAAGTCTGGATCGTGACAAGTGAGACACATAACAGTACCAGAAGACAAAAACTAGTCAGGGTAACACTCGTCAGTGCCAGTCCAAGCCCCTGACCACGTGTGCACACATAGGCTCAATGCCTTGAGCTAGACCTCTAGCTAGTTTTCCCCCCCAATAGGACGCTACTGTCAAGCAAAGGGGCTCACGGAGACTAGCTTAAAAATTGTAAATCAAGACTACCCCACCACCTCTCCCATGTGGGCCGACACTAGAGGTCGTCGAGCTACGACTAGTGGTTCCATCACACGGAAAGATAAAGTAACTCTATTGGGATCTAACAAAATGCCACAATTGTAAAATAATTTAAACATGGCGCATATGCAACATGGAAAGCATAATTAAATGAACATGATTAAATTGAAATTCTACAGAAAATGACAGTTGAACATTGGGCCGCTACAGGCTCTGGCGGTCGGAGGTCTAACCGCTACAAGGAGTGTAGCGGTCTATTAATAGGTCGGGAGGCGCCACCGCCATACTATTTTATACAGTAATAACATGCTCTAGCGGTCCAAGCTTGGCCCGCCAGAAGGGTTCTGGCGGTTGTACGATAAACCGCCAGACCAACCACCCTGTCGGGTCAAAGGTCGTCTGACTTGGTCAAAGGTCTCTAGCGGTCGAAGGTTCAACTGCTAAGGGTCAGTAGACGGTCCAATAATGGGCCGTTACAAGGCCAGAAATGCATGGACTATAGACCGCCAAGGTCCACTGCCTTGTTGTTTTACAGAAACAGTCTCTGATAGGACTGGCACACTACCAGAGAACTGAATCCGCGGGGTTCATAACCGGATCCCCTCCCGATCGACCTAGATCGACGGGAAACCCATTTTTAAACCTGTTTCCTCCCATTCCGGCATCACACAACGATAGTTTATCAACTAAAAACCCAGCAACGATGGGCATGGTGGATTAAAACATAAATACGATATTCATGGCACAAAAACCCAAAAGATGATGTTCAGGCTTGTGGAAGACATAAAGATGATGGGCATGGCAGAGGAAATGATCCTAACGAGCTTGGGCATCCATCCCCCTACCTCGATCACGATGAAAACGCTGTTCCGATCGCATGCAAGCCGAGGGTCGCCGTGGTTCTCCTCGCCCTGTCCCGTCACCACGCTCCGCGGTTCAGCTCGAGGTTGACGTCATCGCGCTCCTTGCGTCACGGGATTTTCGACGGTACCTCCCGCGTCTTCTGCAGTGGCCCGGTCAGGCCGCGCCCCGAGAGAGAGGGAGAGAGCGATCGTGGGAGAGAGAGAGGGTGAGAGAGTGAAAGAGAAATGGGGAGAGAGAGAGGGGTCGACGGTTTGGGTAAAAAATTTTTGTTATATTATACTTTTTTGATTTTTAACCTCAAATCACATGTTAACCCCCAAAGAAGCAAAATTATGTATATGCCCATTAAATTTCTAAAAACCTTTAACTAAATGGGTTAAATGCATAGAAAATCCCATTAAACCCATTAAAAATTTCCTAAATTCATAGTTAAAAATACATTTTAATACCGGTAAAGATCCGTTAAAGAATGAGCCTTACACTCTTGTTCACTCCTATGATATCAAAATAGAGCTAGAGCATGTGAAACTTCAGGTGAACTTGCTTAGAGAAGAACAGCAGGCTCTAAATCGCAGAATTGCTACTATATCTGGTAAAATGCATGAAAGTGTAATACAACTTGGAAACACATATGAGAAATTGAATGTAGTTCATGCACAAGTTCAGGTGTTAGCTAAAAGTTTCAAGAATGTTGTCACTGAATAGGCCACTAGTTCTTCTACATCTATGGCTGATATTCACAACCAGCAAACTTCCCAAATAGAAAACATGTGTAGCATGTTTCAAACCTGGTTTGTAGATATGACATCTATTGTCAATGAGCTCACTGCCCTAGTTAACCAAAATGACCAGAAAGTGATGGCCAAATTTGCAGCCCTTGGAACTAAAGTAGACATAATACCTTTTCCACGGGCAATACCTCTGAGAGGTAGCTCTAGCAACATACCACCCAGAGGAAGGGCAAGCTCAAGAGGTACAAGCTCCAGCCGAACAAGTCCTGTCGATACCAAAGAGTCCTCCTAATTTTTGATAATGACAAAGGGGGAGAATTTTTTGGCAGTCATGTATGACAGTTCTTGGTCTGGGAGAAGGAGATGCTAATGGTCTATCTTTTGCTGATGTTCTGTCTTTTGTATGACTGATTTTGATATAAAAGAGATTTGTGCATTGGTTAACAGATTTGAATGAGAATGTCAAATTTCTGAATTTCTGTGTCTAAAGCCCTTGTGTGATGAGATCTCAATCAAACATCAGTTTGAATTTTCTTATTGTAGACAGAAATGTCAGTACTGTATATTTGTTTTGAATGGTCTTTCTAAAGATGTCAATCTATGAATTTTGGATTGAATAAAATAAAAATAATATCTTGCTTGTTAATTTCATCTTTTAGAATCATACATGACTCATAGTAGTCATCATCATAAAGGGGGAGATTGTTGGAACCCTGATTTTGATAATGACAATCTATGAATCATGTTGAGACTAAAATGAAGAAATACTTCAATCAAATCTATTTGCATTTGTCTAAGTATGTGTCACATATAAGGTCAGTGCATGTTACGGTTCATTCATGTAGGTCGATGCATGATTTGAGCATTTTGCATATAAGGTTAGTGCACGTTCCAGTTTCATGCTGAACCAAGGTCGGTGCATATCCACCTTAATCTTACTAAGGTCGGTGCATAGTTTATTTGTCTGCACACGAAGACGGTGCACGCTCCTGTGTGAATGCACACAAGGTTGGTGCATGTTTCGGACTCAAGCACATAAAGGTCAGTGCATCTTTTTTTGTCTTGTGCACATTCAAGTCTGTGCACATTTGCCTTGTGCATGTAAAGGTCGGTGCAGGTTTTATCTTGCACACATAAAGGTCAGTGCACCTTATTCTATCTTGTGCATATTCAAGTCAGTGTACATTTGCCTTGTGCTAAACAAGGTCGGTGCACATCTTTCATTAGGCAGAATAAGGTCGGTGCATACTTTGTGGCAAGCCCGTGCACGTCTGGTTTGTGCACATAACAAGTCAGTGCACATGTGCAGCTTGCACAACACAAGTTGGTGCATCTTTTGCCTTGTGCAATATGAGGTCCGTGCATGTTTTACATAGAACACATACAGGTCAGTGCATGTTTTGCCACACGTATGTAAGGGTCTGTGCACATTTTCACCTATGCATATAGAGGTCGCTGCATGTTTCTTATACTGCATAATAAGGTCAGTGCACGGTGTCTTTATTGCATATTCCAAGTCTGTGCATAATTGCATTTAGCACTGTTCAAATATTCTGTCACATGATTGTAAGGTATTTGATGAAATGCCTTATTCTTTCTTGACAGGGTTAAGTCAACTAAAGGAGCCAGTTTCGAGTAGGGAGTCTCTCACTTAATGGAGTCACGTAGTTCAAGGTTCCACTAAGCCTATGATTGGGGAGATCCAAGGTGGATCGTCCCAAAAAGAAGTTGACACGTGGATCCTTGTACTCGTCTGTAACTAACACGTGGCATCCCTGATTAGGCGGGAACAAGCCCTCCACACGCACTAAGGGTGAGCCTGTGGGACCCCAGGCTGAAGCCTTAAAAAGCCCTCTTCTACGATCTAAATAGTGAGAGAGAGTGAAAAAGGTCGACGACGACGAAGATGAAAAATAGAGCAGAGTAGAGCAAAGAAGATTGAGAGAGAGAGAGAGAGAAATCTGAAGGAGTCTGAGAGACAGAAGTACAAGAAAAAGGGGGATCTGAGAAGCCTTTAGAAGAGAGGAAGCTTGAAGAAAAAGTGAGACATAGAGAAGGCAGATTGAGCAGAGTGTACAAGAAAAAGGGGTTGAAGAGTTCGTGAGTGTAAAGCGAGAAGAAGGTTCAAGAGATCTGAAGATCTGTTTCCACTGTTTCCTTTGGATCAGATCCAAGGCACAACGCTCCTCCATGAGCATTTCGATTTGCTTTTACTGTCAGCTTTCCGATGCTGAACTTCTTGGTTTCTTGTTTTCATTTTTCATTCTTCTTCTAAGTTGTGTATCAGTAGAGGCTAAGCTGTAAGGCCCAATGGATCAAGCTATTAGACAGTGGTGGCCAAGCTGTAATGCTCAACGGTGGTGAAGGTGTATTACCCAGCAGTCAAGCTATTAGTCAGCAGTTAAGTAAGCTCTAAAACTCAGTTGTTGTTGGCAAGTTGTGAGGCCCAGCCGTTCAAGCAGTTTGGCAGTGGAATCCACACTCTGGTTAGAGTGTGGGGTGGATGTAGGTCCTGAGGACTGAACCACCTTAAAAGATCTTGTGTACCGTGGTTTGCTTTCCAATTTGTCAACCGTTAGATGTATGCAAGGCACGCTCTTATATACGGTTCTAACTGAATGGATGTAGTGTACACGCATGCTTGATTTGGTTCTATCGACAGTGTAGACTTGCTTAGGAGTCTACTCTTTTGTAGTTAATCTGTTCGATTAAGTGCATCATTGGTTTTCATAGTCTGTAGAGATTGATCACTTTTAATTTTGCACAAGTTTAAATTCTTTATATTAAGTTCAAATTGATCAAGTTTTTAGAAGGGGATTCATTCACCCCCCCTCTGAATCTTGTTGCACCATTGGACCGACTCCCATCGGCTTAACATGACTAAATATGTGGAGCTATCAACTCATTGAGAACCTTTTGTTTACATTAATATGTTTATTTTTTTTATTGCAAGTTCTTTTGCAAATCCCCTTCCATAGCTCAACATCTAATCATGTGGCTTAGGTGATGTTGTCTGATTAATTTTATCTGAATTTTGCCACTATGCTAGCATGCACTAAGATATTCATTTTTCCACTATGCTAGCATAGGTTATGCTCCAGGGTACTAGATTCGGATTAAGCCCATGCAAACTGTTAACAACATCCTTTTTTTTGAATGCCTGCACGGTTATGCTCCAGGTTACTAGATTCGGATTAAGCCCATGCAAACTATTAACAACATCCTTTTTTTTGAGAGGCCATACACCCTGAGTTATGGAGGAGAATTGGAGACATCAGCTCATCTTTGTAGAGTCAAAAGAATTGCAACTCTAGGCATAGGCACACTCCCAATTGCTGAAATGCCCTCTGACTCGTCTAATCCAGTGCAACTATTACAGGCATTTCGATCCATCTTCCAGGAAGATTTGAAGTCTAAGAATTCAGACTGTGGAAACTGTCCCGATGATAGCATTTGCGAAGTATCAAAACAGCATGAATCCGGCATGGAGCTTGCAATTTCAGAGCTGCCTCAAATAGCCACCTCTTGATCTTTCTCTTTGAAACCTGGTCCCTTTGATCAAAAAGAAAATCACCTCCAGCTGAGAGACTCTTCCACTATTTGTGCTTCCTTTTTTTGTCAACGGTTTCCACATTTAAATCAGATGATTTGTTCACAGGCTGAAAAGAGGACTTGCTCGACATATTTGGTTCAACTTTATTCTGAAACGTGTTTCTACTCTTGATAGAAACATGTTGGTTCTTATTAACAGAAAGACAAAGCTGCATTGCTTGGCAAGGAGCATACTGGTAGAGACTAGTCCAGGTGCAACTTGACTGATGGGGCCATTCATAGTAGTCTGGTTATCAAGGAGTGGAACCTGGTACAAAGCATGTAGAGTCCTTGTTGTCTCTTCTTCAGTAAAACTACATCTGTTCATTCCTGGCAGCCAATTAAGCATTATGTAGAGCTATTGCCTTACGCACATTTAATGAAGGTACAGCATACCTTTCAGAAGTAGTCAATTCTTTTTATTAATACTCAGTTCCCCCTTCACAGCTAGAGTTGTAATATGCTGGAATACACCTTCATGATGGAGAATTTCACCTTTTGAGTGCCTGCTTGCATTTGTCCAATGGAGCACAGTTTCATTCAAGCAGTTCATTTTAGCTTTATTCTCCATGGAATTTATCAGGACTCTCACAGTATGACAACTTAGCAGAAAAGCCATTTGACCCTGCAACTGATGACTGATTTTTTTTGGAAGGGTATGATGCATCCTCTACAGAAATGAAATCCTTAATATATTTACATGGGCCATTCCTTGTTTCTGAACTATTCTGCTGACCACCGATATCACAGCTAAAAAAAAAGGTAGAGTTTCTTCTTCTTTACTTTGATTTCTGTCAAAATTTTGAGGGCACTCCCGAAAACCTTTTGGCTTCGCTTTCCCAAAGAATTTCTTATTATTATTACGTTGAATGCACAATCTGTCCATAGATCTGCACTGCCCTTAACTGATGTGCTCGATCTGCCATTTGGGGGTACAATTCTAAACATAAGTATACCATGTTTTTCTAGCAGCTAGCGGACTCATTTTTGCTGAACTAGTGGAGTTGCCACTTAAAGCAGAGTGTGCAACTTTCCTAAAGGATGCACCTTTCTTGCCACCATAACTTGCATTAATAGTATCAGGGTGATCAACTCCATACAAATTTTCTGCAAGGGATCTCACACCAGGCATGGCGCAACCTCACAGTGAGTTGTTCAATAGATCCACTGTCCAATGGGTTGGGAGAATTCATGAGATGAGGGTCATCATCACTTGCATCAATATATGTGGTTTAAGCAGGGGTTTTCGACTTAAAATGTTATCAGGGTCAGCATTCAGGTTGAGAATCTTGAGATGAAGAATTCCATGACTTTTTCAATGGAACCTTAGTCTGGGAAATCTCCTTTCTTGGTCTTTTTAAATCTTTCTTGTCTATAAAGAGATGATGAGGTGACAATTGCATGTTATTTTCCTTCTAACCATGTGGGCTTATGATGACCACTTTTAACAAAAATCTGATGGAATATGAAATTGTGTAGCTCAGCCTTTTCTTTTCTATGCTTCATGGAGGTCTCTTTTGGTTGATAGTAAGGGCAGGTGAGTGCAAAGATGGGGTCATCTGGGGGGTCTTTATTATGATATCTTATTATCTGTTGTCTATTGATTGAGTCAATGATGCACTTTATCACACTGTTATGATGAGACCTTTAGGGTGAAGTGTAATTGTGCTACTAACCTTTTCCTCGTAGGAAGAAAGGAACTGAATATAGAGCTTTAGATCATTTTGCCATCTACCTATATAGCCATCTGTTTTATTCCTTATACTTCATTCACTTTCTATTTTTTTGTCAGGGCATGTATTTGTCTCATCATTTGTCTATTATTAGCCCAATGTTTGTATATATTTTCGTATGCTAAATAGAGAGCTGCTTTATCATGTTTATATGCTGGATTTTGGTGAGATATATTTTAGCAAATATAGAGTGAGGGGAACTATCTGTTTATGTGTATGTGTGTAGTACGTATCTGTGCTTGTCTTACTTGTTCTATTGGCAAATAGTTACTAATTGGAAAGTAAATTTGTGTGTAGGTGAGAAATGAATCTCTTGAAGTTGTTAGTGGTGTTTCGAAGGCCGTGTAAGATCTATGTTGATATTGATGTTTTGAATGTGACTTTATATTGATGTGTTAATCGTGAGATTTTATGTTAATAGTGATGTGTTCAATGTGAGATTCATGCAGGAAATATTATATGAATGTATACAGGTATAATATGATTGTACAATGAGTATGTAAAAAAATTAAAAAAATAATATACCTATGTTTTTTTAAAAATGAGACTAATACTTTTTCATACGTTTTTAAGACAATGACGCTAATACTTTTTCATACGTTTCTTTTAGTACGTGATAAAAAATAATACCTACATTTTTAGAATCGTAGGTATAGCCAATTATATGCGTGTGTATATATATTTTTAACCTACGCTTTTGCTAGACTATTCCTACGCTTTCAAAGTGAAGGTATAGGTCGGTATCTACCTACGCTTTTTGCTGGACTATTCCTACGCTTTGAAAGCGTAGGGATAGGTCGAATTATACCTATGTTTCATAGAAACTTAGGTATAACATATAGTCAGCAAATGTGGCTAAAGGTTTTACCTATGTTTTTTGGATCTATACCTACGTTTTTAAAACGTCGGTAAAGGCCAATTTTCTTATAGTGCAGGTTTGGAAGAACACGGTCAAGCCAGGACCGCTACCTTAAGGTGGCAGTCGCCTGACGGTCGCGACTAGTCCAGAGTGCATAAAATGCCAGTAACGCAAGTGCTTTCTAGACTATTGGGCTTTTAAGATACAACCTGCTCGACGTCCTAGTGGGAATCCCAGGCTTGCGGAGACTTACGGAGGCCTTGAAACATGATCACCTAGTCCGGAGAAAGAAATATCCAACGGAGAGGATCACAAGTCCAAGAGGTGTTCCTATCATGAGCAAGTGTAACTAATAGCCACGTACCGGAATACGCGCTATGTACTTTAAGAAAGACTGAAGATGAGAGTGTAAAAAAATAGTGATTAAAACACCCATGTAACAAGTTCCAAAAATCATATGAAAATAACTTTAATACAAGCCTATATGATTTTGGCATGAAATTAACATAAGATTAAAATAAGTTCCAAAAACATGTAGGGCATGAAATCCACAGGATTGATGCATGATATAACCAAAATCGTGAATATAATAATATAGCCAGAAATAGGGTGTAATTACTCAGGCTTAGAATATATTTATAAGGGCTGATATGCATTCTATTTAGGGTTAACAAAAAATATAACGTGGTCTAGGGAGAACCGCCTATTGGAAACCGCGGTCTATCTAGAACCGCCTCTTTGAAGATGCGGTTTCTATAGAATCACCTTCTGTCTGCCTGACAGAAAGTAATATATTAACGTGCAAGGCCTATCTAAGAGCAATTAACACATGAAAACTATGAGGAATAGGATGATAAGACATGATAGAACAGAACTAATACATGGAGATGCATGGATTTGGCCAAAGTTATCATCTTTTTCCATTAGATGCAGGGATATGCATGTTATGAAAACCTAACTGCGCAAGCATAGAAAAACATCCAATACGCTGTGTTCAATGCATAAAATCATGAGGCCATTGAGGGCTTTTGTTCCTAACACGTAGTTCAAGCCATCATGAGATAACCTACCTCTGGGGTTGCTCCTAGAGTTCGAATTGTTGACTGGAAGACGGTGCTGGTGTCACGCCACGAACCAATAGCAGCGGAACATGTCGTTTGCTCGGAACGTGGCAGTTAAACAGTCATGTCAATCAGAACATAGTCATAAGACAAGAAATAATTGAACAAGATAGAATTTCATTTCAATTATAAGTTTATTACAATTTGGACCCAAATAAAAGAAAAACTCAATAAAGGAAAATTACAAGAGACTTTTGACTAGACTTAACATAAGACAAAAGATAACATGACTAGACGATTCATCTAAGTTTGATCACTCTTATCCTTGCCCATCTTGTTCGGTCTCGTCATCACTATGGTCATTACCAAAAAAAATATTGAAAAACACTAGGTGAGCAAATGCTCAGTAGGTCTTAATATCTAAAGCTCCAAGCTAGTTTTAAGTGATTAACAAATTAACATAAACATGCAGGTCATGCAAGGTATCATAATCGAGAACTATGATGGCACGAGCTACATTAATAATCTGGAGACAATATAAAGGAATGTAGACATGACAATAGACAATCTCAAGTGCTATAAAGATCACAGATAGACAGGACAATAATTCCAAGAATAATCTTGACAAGATAGCGAGCTTTTCAATAAGGTTTTCAAGAGCATTCATGAGGAGACAATAACAATCGTTTCAATAAGGCATTCATTTCACTTAGAGCATATCACATAACTATCACTTTGTAAGAGTGGCCATATACATTTAGGAGTTCAATATTTGAGTAACAATCACTAGTGGAATGTCGTAGATCAATCTTGCATTTGGTTGGTGCAATGTCACACCCGATCAATCATGATACCGGTACACGTTAGGACTTTGCCTCGCCCCTAGGATCAGATCCATACCCCGTCACTTTTATGTTCTAGCATTGAGTATCAATTTGTTTGGACCCATAGCCCCTTTTTTGTCTAGACCAATTCAACTTAAAATAATGGCCAAAGAACTCCAAGGATCAAGCATGTAGGAACATTAGGGTAGATTTCATAGAATTCAATGGCAGAACTTGAACAAGGTTGACATAGCGATAAATCGCATGAAAACGATGACATCTAATGAAAGCGGGTAATTGGCATACACTCTGTTGCCATCAATTTCAGAAATAGCATCCACTGTAGTTGTCGCTCATTCCTGTGAATCAGAATAAGCTTGAAGAAATAGCCCCCATATCCAGGCCGCTAAATCAGTAATTTGCACCCATTGGCTGGCCGCCAATTTTGTTTGGCATCCAAGTCAGGGTCGCAGTTTCCAGACAGATAATAGACTTTCTGAAAGTGGCCTGAAACAACGCTCTAAGAGGGCTAAAGCATCATGTTTCATTAGAGTGATGTGACAAACAAGGGTTCTAGGGTTTTTGGGTACAACCTGTTCGGCTGCCTTGAGGGATTCCAAGGCTAGCGTAGACTTACGGAGGTCTCAAGGAAGAAAGTACCGGTCCAAAGGAAAGAATATCCCGCGGAGGGTCTAATCATCACCAAGAGTTATGGGTGTAATCGATAAAGCAAAACAGGGACCAAGTCTTGGAAATTAGACAGTGGTGCCAAAGATCCAGCGGTCAATGGATCAAAACACGAGTGAGAAACTGTCACAAGAAAACCGCACTCTGGTAGTGGTCACATTTTAAATTAGCGCCCACCGTTTAGGCGTCCATTCTTGAAATTCCATAATATTAATAAATTTCCAGAAATTGTGACTCTTCGGGGAGGCGCAATATCTTCGATCTGCGCCCTGAGATATGGCGCCAAATCCTTATATTTATTTCTTTTCATATATATATCATTCCTGAAAATACAGGAAATAGCGCATTTTCAAAGGGGCGTAGATTCTTAAATGTGTGACACAGGGATGGTCGCAAATTCTATAAACAATTTCTTTTCTATATATCAACTTCAGAAAATAACACCTGCTTGCACGGGCGCAGGTTCAAATAGGCGACAGGGTTGTGGTCGCCCATTCTTTTTAATGTTTTACGCTGCAGTGCATCGCCTGGATGCGATTGCAGGCTCATGCTTCCGTTTTATTTCAATTGACACTGTTCATTAGGGGATGAACAGTGCTACTTTCAATCCAGATAGAATTTTGGAAAACTAAAGACATGACAGTGAATAGAAAATTGCATGGATTCCAGAAATATGCATATCATGATTTTTATATACATGATTCCATAGTTATTAAATTTTAAATGTGATGTAATTATTAATTATCTATAAGAATTAGCGATAGTCTTACTATCGCTGATTAATTAGCATCCGTTTGGATGGGCGCAGGTTCTTGGAAATAACGGCCACACAGTGGTCACTAATTACTTTCATGCAGTAACAATTTCCAGACGTCCAAAAACCATGTTTAGGCATGCTATAAATAATCATGAAGATTCATGGAAGATAGTCTACATGCTCTAGTGATCTAACATGATAATTACTTGGGTATTGCTTGGAAGATTGCCTACCTTTGGATGCGTTTAACGGATGAAGGTGTTGTTGGGAAGAAGATAAAAATAGCAACTGCAGTGGCAGGTACGAGTACGTGTAGTAGAGAATGAGAACAATCGCAGCAGCAGTAGCCTTGTCCTCCAACGAAGAAGGAAGAAGATGAAGATGAACACTGGCTGTAGCACAACAGCTGCAATAGGTCTGCGTAGCAGAGGAAGTAGATGGGGAGAAGCTAGCTTTGCTTCTTCTCGGCGTAAGGCAATG
This sequence comes from Amorphophallus konjac, assembly GCA_022559845.1. Lineage (NCBI taxonomy): Eukaryota > Viridiplantae > Streptophyta > Magnoliopsida > Alismatales > Araceae > Amorphophallus > Amorphophallus konjac. Next base: position 143,503,127 of record CM040124.1, read on the forward strand.
GCATCCACAGCAACAGTCGCACGCTTGACAATGTTAGGAAAATAAGAAGATGTTGGACGCAGGATGAAGGGATGATAGATGCAGTGTCAAGCAGTAAGACCGGCAACACGAATCAACAGAAAAAGGCTCCGTCGATCACCCAGGCAAAAGTAGTTCGGGCTTGATCGAACAGGTGGGTATTTATAGAAGGAGAGCTCCCTTCATGCATGAATCCTAGTGGGACTTAAATTTTCTCCATGCACATTCCTAATGGGTTTAAGTTTCCCTAGATCGATCTCACCCTTTCCACCTTCACAGTTGCCTTTCTTGGTTAGACTAAAACCCTAAAGCTTCCATGCAAGGGTTCGATGTGAGCAAGTTATTGGGTTTAACCCTACAGACCTTGTTATAATAACATTTATGTATATATTCTTTTAGAAGCCCATTTATCATAAGGACTTGGTTTCTACTAAAGCCCATCTGTAGAAACCCGATAATTAAAAATGAGAAATAAATTTTTTAATTTCATTTTATAATTAAAATTTTCATGAAATAATTAAATTATATTTTTACTATATGTAATAAACTAGTTTATTGAATTTACTTAAATTAACTAGAAGTAAATAGAGATTAAATGCTTTAAACCTCAGATAAATCATAGAAAGCCCAATAAAAGTTCATGTAATGGACTAAGATCACAATTGGCCCATTGGATAATCCATAATGGGCTGGATTAATAGATTAAAGGATTTATTAAAGGTTAAATTAACCTAAATTCGTAACATGTGTTTAATATGTAATTTAAGGGATTAAAACAACCCCATTTCTAGAAGGTTGACACAAAAAATCGACTCTTACCTAACATCCCACCTTGGACAAGCCGTTTTTACATCTGTTCTACACCAAATAGAGGCTAGGTTAAGAAGAAAAATTAGAATTTTCTTCTAATTCGGAGTTAGAAAGTTTGGCATTGTTAGGCATGGAATCTTGACAAATTTGGCTAAATTTTGGCTATAAATAGAACCCCATTCGACCCTCAAATCATCTCTGGAGGTTAAGGTTACGCTGCTGCGAAGATTGGTGGAGATTTGTTGTAAGATTTGGAAGATCAAAGGGTTTTCTTATATTTGGGAATATTTCTTTAGATATGCAAGAAGGTAGGTGTCTCTCAGGCTAAACTCTAATTAAATCATGTCATCTTTTTCATTTTTCTGTCCTCTTTCCATTGATAGCTTGTTTATTAAATTCCGTTATGAAATGAGCAAGTTATAGTCATTTTACTGCAGGGTATTTCTATTTCGGTCTCGGAACCAGAATGCTCTACTCTTCAGGAGTGCGTTCTGAACGCGCCAGCCCGACCCAGCGCGTTTAGACAGATGTGGATGCACTTTTTATTTATTAATTAAGATCTATGGTTATCGGGTTTGTTAAGTGCGTGGGCGTGCCAGTCACAAAGGTGACGATCTATTGTGCGCTCGATCTGACTAATCAGACGATTGTGTAGTTCGTGTCGGGACTGAGAACCCACCGTATCGTGAGGGCTACGACGTTAATTACATCCCCTCGGAGAGGGGAAAACCCTTGATTGATTTCCAGGAAAAGGGGCCCGATGGCCAGAAAATTAATCGCATAGAAAAACTATTAAGAAATGCTGAAGTCCTCGCACGAGGGTGTGAAGACAGTATCTGAGCTTATGTCGGTCATGTGTTGACCATTTAATGTTCGGACGAATGTCCGGCTTGAGAACAGCATAATCGTCGCGGGGAGACCGGAACATGTGTACGTCGGGATACGAAAAATTTATTATTCAAAGGAACGAAAAACGTTCAGTTAAATCCCGGTTAGAGCGGTCGGAAACCGATAAGTCTATCGGCCCGGTGCAAGATCAAGCTGCGACCCTACTGCGGTGGGCCCCCCGCAGTCGAAGTCAGGCTCACGTGGGCACCGTCAATGTTTCTGGTGCCAAGGGGGCAACGGGAAAGTGTCCTGGGACTAGATTCCCAAAATGAAGACGTGTACAGAGATAGCTGGCTATAGGCCCAGGATGTGGGTCAGGCAATGACCATGGTTGGGGAGAACCCGAGGTCCAAACACGACTCACGAAGGTCTTATTGATATTCGCATGCAAAGGGTCCGGGGATGACAGAACCTTCTCTTTCCATTCAGATTTTGTCGGTCACTCGTGGACCATTTTATGTTCGGACGAAGGTCCGTGTAGAAAACAAGACTGTGACGGGAGCGAATCCGTGCAAATGTCTGCCGTGAGTACGGCAAGTTTAATGCAAGCACAGGATTAGATCCCGGTATATATGTCAGTCACTAACGGACCATCCAATATTCAGACGAGAGTCCGTATTCGAAGCATCGAAGACAACGACAAGACCACACGGATGTCTGCCGTAGGTATGACAAGTTTAATGTGGGTGCAGGATTAGATCTCGGCATATATGTCGATCACTAACGGACCATTCATTATTCGGACGGAAGTTCGTATTAGTAGCGTCGAGGACAACAATAAAACCGTACGGATGTCTACTGTAGGTACGGCAAGTTTAATGTAGGTGTGGGATCGGATCCCGATAAAGATGGGTCGAGCTAACGAACTATCGGCCCGGGATAAGATCGGGTCATGGTCACATTCGGGTGAGGGCTCCCAAGATCCAAGTCCGATCGAGTGGGGCATCATTGCTTTTCTCTTCAAACACAGCCCGGGGAAGCGGGTTTTTAAGTGTGAAGCCTAAACTAGCCAACGTGCGCCCTCGCACGCGGATCAACTTGCCCGGTCAGGTCGCGGGGGTCGAGGGGGTAGCGCCCCTTGCGGGGGTTTCCGGGGGCCCCGGGGGCAGAGCCCCCGGAACAAAAATTTTAGTTATAGCAAGGGCAACTTTTGATTACTTTTCTATTAACTTGAAGTATATTTTTTTTTATTTGCTTGATCACCTTCTTTCTTTCAGGCACGCTGGATTAAGGAAGCAAAGGGGGATGGGGCGCGCCAGATTAGTAGGTGAAAGGGGGGGGGGGGGGGGCGCCGGTTTAATGGAATCCCAAAGGGAGAGTGGAGCGCGCCGGTTTAAGACCAAGGGAGGAGGCGCGCCGGCTTAAGTGTGGAGCACGGGGCACGTCGATTTAAAGAAGAATGCCATGGGGCGCGCCGGATTATATGGCAAGAAGGAAGAGGGGCCAAGGGCGCGCCAGAATAGGGTAATGAATAGTGAGGCGCGCCGGTTTAAGGGGGCTATGCAAGGGGCGTGCCGGACGGATGCCAAGAAGATGAAGGGAGCGTGCACTATTCATTCCAAGGGTTTGAGAGTGGTTTTGAGTGTAGAGTTAAACTAACGCGGGGGGGGGGGGGGGGACCGCGCCAGATAAGGTCACGCCGGATTAAGATCATGCCGGATAAGTTCTGTGAGGTTTTATTTCATTCTGTTGGCTCTGTTTCTTCTTTCTTTCAACTGCAAGTTAATCTGTTGATTGGTTTGTTCACCAAATTGGTTGATTAAGTTGATAGAGTGGAAGATTAAGTGTTTTAATTGTTTATTAATGTGGATGAACATGAAGATCCGGACATTTTATTAGAAGGGTGATGGTGGCATCACCCACGACTCCCTTTGGCTCGGGTCCACTTCTTCACATTCGGGAGCTGGTTGAGTTGGGCCTCACGCTATTAAGGCCCCTTATCTAGTTTATAGCTTTCCTTTGAGTCATTTTGATGTATTTCCATTTTATTTGAGTCATTTCCCTAGGTCTAGCACTTATTTTCCTATGTTTTGGTATCATCATGATGTCTAATGTAGCTATTGGGCCCCATTTGTTGGACTAGGCCCATTAGCACCCCCACCCCCCTTGGTTATTTGTAGTTGTTTATTTTGTCAGGGACTTAATGTAAAGAGTGGGTTGCCTATATATAGGACCCCCACTCCTCTCATTTGGAGGGAATGAATCAATCAATGAAAAATGCTATTTGAGAGTCCAAAGCTTAGTTAGTGGAGTGATTCCAATAGTTTTTTGGGTGAGAGACCCTAGGGGAGAGATTCCCCACCCATTACCCTCTTAATCTCTCTATTTCACCCCTCTTTCTCTCTCCTCCAACCCCAATTTCGAATTTGCTTCTCTCTCCTCCCTTCCCCAACCACCTCCACTAGCTACCCACCTCATTTAAGACCCTCCACTTCCCCAAGCCACCATTACTCCACCCCCTAGTCCCAAGGGAGCTTCCACCAATCCTAGCTCCACCTCCCAACCCCCAACTACCCCACCCACTTCCCCAAGCACCCTTCCCACTATCCCAAGCATCCATTCCCTTCCCCAACACAACTCTTCCCATTCCCAAAGCCCCACTAACCACTTAGTCCATTTTCAAATTCTCTCCTTCTCTCTTCCCCACCCATCCCAAATTCGTATCTCCCCTCTCACCCACTGCAAACACCACCTTCTAGACCCCATTCTCCCCCATCCACACCTTGGAACATCCCCTCCAAGACCCCCTTACAACCTAAGGTCACCCCTACACCTCCCCTCCACCAAGAAACCCCCTCTTTCCCCCCTCACTTCTTGAAGCAGATTGAAGCTGTGCAGACCTGCACTTTGGCCCCTGTTGCAGCATCGCTCACGGCTGCCTCCTGGTGAATCTGGGGACGTGGCCTACATCTCTGGAAAGATCTCCCAGTCTACTTCGCAGGCGAGGTGGAATCAACCCATTCCGAGGTCGGGGTCAACCGTAGGAGCCATTCTCCCACAACTGCGCACTGGAGTCTGCATCCGGGACCAGAACCTGAAGTATCGTTCTGCCACGACCAACCTCCAAGGATTCAGGCTGAAGTCCCTTCACAAGATTTCTTCCTCTGCCAGTCCTCTTTCAAGAACACGAAGCGGAACTTCGTTCGGCTGCCGGAGGAAATAGTTACGATTTTCTCCCTCGTGCTCACCGATCCTGCCTCCTGCTGTCTACACCGACCAGCACCTGCTCTTCAGTGTACACCGATCGCCACCGACCTCTGAAAGCATCGCCGTCACTTTCTGTTGAAAGCTACTTCGACTACGAAGACGATGCCGCTGGTCTCGTGCTGATCAGAGCTCGGGAAGGCGTACAGCGACCTCTGCAACTTGCTGCTTCCATCCAGACAGAGCCTGCGGCCAGACCGAGGAGACTCCTTCCTGCTGCTGGTGCGACCACCGCCGTCCTCCTGAGCGGCCCCAAAAATTCTGGTATCCTCCCTCCCAAGTCAGGAAACCACAGAAGGTGATTGCAATCAATTTGAAGCTCGTACGGGTCCGAAGCAGCTAGTACGGCGACCTCCTGTCCAGAACTCAGATCACAGCTGCAAGCTTTATAGTTATCACTTCTCTTCATTTCGGTCCATCCTCCCCTCCCCGCTTGGCCGGCTGAAGGCTCCACCCTGCGTGGTGGTAGTGTTTGAGTGTATTATCTTAACCCCTACCCCAAGAACCCCCTCCTGCGTGAGGAGTAGTTTTGTAAGTGGTTCGGGCCGTTCAAGCGACACCGCCGCGGCGTGTGGGGAACCACCGCCTCCCCGCTCGCCCTCGTCTCCGACCGGGACCGGTTTCTTCAAACCGGTCGAGTAAGTGTCTCTTCCTTGCTCACTTAGTGTAGCTCTACCAATATTTGAATCATGCATCGCTGAATTCGTGAGGAGCGCCCGATCCTCAAGTCCATGACTTAGAGTGATCGCCGTGGGTTATTGTGAACCGGTGCCCGCGTGCACTTTGTCGGCCCCAATTGAATTGGGCAATCTACCTTGGGGAGTCAATTCTTGGCCTTGCTGGCCCTCTACCAGCAAGGGCCCATTCCCATAAGTCACTCTTGGTATCACATAGTCACTTCGGGAACCGAGTGCAACGAGAGAGCGGCGGCCCGTTAAGGCCCATTTGGATGCTTAAAGTGCTTGTTTGACTAAGTCCGAGGTTGTGTCACATCAAGTGGTATCAGAGCAAGTCCTTGACTTGTCTCTATCAAGTCTAAGTCCTAGGACCTTTGCATTGTGTGTCCACCACTTTGGCCCTTTGTCTTGCATGTCCACCCGTAGTGGTGCTAGCTATCAACCCGGTTCATCGTCATCGGTTCCACCAATGGATCCCAATCCTCACCAACTCAACCAAGATGCTCCTAGGGAGGAACCTCAAGATAGGGTAGAGACTGCCCTCACCACCATCCTTGCTCAACTAGAGTCCCTTACCAATCGAATTGCGAGGTTAGAAGATCAAGGGTTCCACCCAAGGAACAATGAACCTAGAATTCCCCCTCCCCATGATGAGCTTCATAGGGAAGATCCTCACCCAAGAATCAATGAACCAAGAGTCCCTCCACCACATGGTGAGTTTCATAGGAATGGTTTTCCCCAAAGGAACCAAGGTCCAAGAGCCCGCCCTCCACATGTAGAGCCACATAGAGATGAGTTCCACCCAAGGAACAACGGCCCAAGAGCCCATTACCCACATGCTGAATTTTATAGGGAAGAAATGGACTATGACCCTTACTATGATTATGAGAGGCCTCGTCTCCATCAAAATAATGACCGGCGTCCACGGGATGATCCGGATGACCCCCTTTTAAGGATGATCAAGGTAGAGGCCCCAAACTTTGACGGTTCACATGAACCTAGTGTTTACCTAGAATGGGAGACCGCCATGGACCAATACTTTGAATGGTACCCCATGCCCGACCAAAGGAGAGTAAGATTGGCTAAGATGCATCTCACTAAGTTGGCCAAAACTTATTGGCTAAATCAAGAAGGTCTAAGACGAATTAGGAGGGATGAGCCTATTGACACTTGGGCGGATATGAAGAACCAACTTAGGAACAAATACCTCCCCCGAACCTACCACCAAATGCTCCTAGATGAATGGCAAAGCCTCACCCAAGAAGGAAAGACCGTGGTAGAGTACATTGAAAAATTCGACTCCTATCTTCTAAAGTGTGGAGTCCATGAGGATCCGGATGTCACCTTGTCCCGTTTTAGGAATGGGCTTCAAAGCCACATCAAGAGGGAATTATTCATGAGGGATGTTGATAACCTTGAGCTAGCTTACCAAATAGCTAGAGATGTGGAAAGATTTTCTAGGAGTTCCCGGTTTATCCCTCCCCGACCCACCGACCCCAAAGGCTTGGGACCACGTCCCATTCCACCCACCCCCATGAGAGCTCCTAACCCAAGTGGGAATCCCCCTTTAAGGTCCTACAACCCTCCCCCACCCATCACTCCAAACAAACCCGCTCCTAGTCACCCTCTCCCACGGAAGGATGACAATCCCAAAGGACCAAGTGTAGGAGCCACCCCGGGAAGTGGGCGCCAACAATGCTATAAGTGTCATGGGTATGGTCATTTTGCGGGGCAATGTCCATCTAAGGGGTTATCTAGCTTGCTTATTGAGGAAGAAGTCCAACCCCAAAAGGAACAAGAAAGTGTCATTGAGGAACATGAAGCCTTAATAGATTGGGAAGAGGAGTATGAAGCCCAATGTCTAGAGTCGGGTCTAGATCATCCCACTCCTTCAAACAACTCCCATCTAGGAGTCATTAGGTGCACCCTCACCCAACCTCAAGAAGAGGATTGGCGACGGACTTCAATTTTCCACACCTTTATCAAAATAGAAAACCATGTGAGAAAAGTGATCTTGGATAGTGGTAGTTGTGTTAATGCCGTGTCACCCGACACCGTCAAGCTCCTTGGGCTTACTCCCACCCCCCACCCAAGTCCATACCGGGTCTCATGGATCAACAACAACTCCATCCCGGTCAACACCCAATGCCTAGTGCCTCTCACTTTCTCTTCCTACCATGGCCAAATATGGTGTGACATCATACCTATGGAAGTGGGTAGCATCCTTTTAGGAAGACCTTGGCTCTATGATGTGGATGCCACCATTCTAGGAAGAAGCAACATATGCACCTTTGAGCATGAGGGTAAGACTATCCGTCTTAACCCTTCCCCACCTCGTCCAATACCCAAGAGGGACACTCTCCCTCAAGGATCACACCCCACCACTCAACAAATCTCGGGGAACTCCACCCCTCCAACCCAAGCCCTTATCCAAACCCCAAAACAAAGTAGGACCACGGGGATGACCAAGGGTATTCATCTCATCACTAGGAAAGAGCTTGAAGAGGAAATTGCTCAAGGGGTGCCTTTGTGTGCGGTTGTCATATGCTTAGGAGAACCTACTCCTTCTAATCCCCATCCCATAGAGATCCAACAACTATTGGAAGAATTTCATGATGTGTTCCCGGAAGAGCTCCCGGATCAACTCCCTCCCATGCGTGATGTGCAACACGCCATCGATCTAGTGCCGGGAGCCACCCTTCCAAACCTTCCTCATTATCGCCTCAATCCTACGGAACATGCCGAACTTAGGAGGCAAATAGAGGAACTCATTAGGAAGGGCTTCATCCGCATTAGTAAGAGTCCATGTGCCGTCCCGGCCCTCCTTACCCCCAAGAAAGATGGATCATGGCGGATGTGTGTGGATAGCCGGGCCATTAACAAAATTACCGTCAAGTATAGGTTCCCCATCCCTAGGCTTGATGACATGTTGGACATGCTAGCCGGAGCCACCATCTTCTCTAAGATAGATCTCAAGAGTGGTTACCATCAAGTTAGGATAAGGCCCGGGGATGAGTGGAAAACGGCCTTCAAGACCAAGGATGGTCTCTTTGAGTGGTTAGTCATGCCATTTGGGCTTTCTAATGCCCCAAGTACTTTCATGCGTCTTATGACGGAAGCACTTAGGCCTTTCATTGGGAACTTTCTAGTGGTATACTTTGATGATATTCTCATCTATAGTAACACCCATGAATCCCACCTCGAACACCTTAGGAAAGTTTGCACCGTCCTCCGGCAAGAGAGTTTATTTGCCAACCTAAGGAAGTGTCATTTCATGACCACTACCATCACCTTCCTAGGATATGTGGTGTCAACCAAAGGAGTCTCCATGGACCCCGACAAGGTCCAAGCTATCATTGATTGGCCGGAACCTCACACCCTTCATGAGGTTAGAAGTTTCCATGGGTTGGCCACATTCTATAGGAGATTCATTCGGGGGTTTAGCACTATCACCGGCCCAATAACTGATTGTCTCAAAAAGGGAACCTTTGTTTGGACCAAAGCCGCCTCTAAAGCCTTCCTTGAGCTTAAGGAAAAGTTGACCCAAGCCCCGGTCCTATGTCTTCCCGATTTCTCTAAAGTTTTTGAGGTCACTTGTGATGCATCCGGGATTGGGATAGGAGGGATTCTTAGTCAAGAGGGACACCCGGTCGCCTACTTTAGTGAGAAGCTATGTGATGCTAGGACTAGATACTCCACCTATGACAAGGAGTTCTATGCCGTGGTCCAATCCCTCCGACATTGGAGACATTATTTGCTTCCCAAAGAGTTTGTCATCTTTTCCGACCATGAGGCACTCAAATACCTCAATTCCCAACAAAAGTTGAATGCCCGACATGCCCGATGGGTTGAGTTCATACAATCCTACACCTTTGTCATCAAACACAAGGCCGGGAGTGAGAATAAGGCCGCAGATGCCCTTAGTAGGAAGATGTCCTTGTTATCCACTATCCAAGTGGAAGTGATTGGCTTTGACAAGGTCAAGGATGATTATCCTAGTTGTCCCGACTTTGGGCAAATCTATGCCAACTTGACCACTCATTCTAGCAGGGAGCATGAAGGATTCATTTTAGAGGATGGGTTCCTCTTCAAGGGACCAAGGCTTTGCATTCCTCGGACATCTCTTCGAGACTTCTTGGTTTGGGAATTACATGCCGGTGGGTTAGCCGGTCATTTTGGGGTCCACAAGACTATTGCCTTAGTTGAGGAACAATTTTATTGGCCAAGCCTCAAAAGAGATGTAGGCAAAATAGTTGGACAATGTCGCACATGTGCTTCGGCCAAACAGGTGAAACAAAACACCGGCCTATACACCCCACTCCCCATTCCCGACCGACCATGGCAAGATTTGAGTATGGACTTTGTGCTAGGCTTACCCAAGACATCTAGGAAGCATGACTCCATCTATGTGGTGGTTGATAGATTTTCCAAAATGGCCCACTTCATCCCATGCTACAAAACTTCTGATGCATCCCATATAGCCCGGTTATTCTTTGATGAAGTAGTCCGCCTCCATGGGCTACCCAAGACCATAGTTTCCGATAGGGATGTCAAATTCACTAGCTATTTTTGGAAAACTCTTTGGCACATGATGGGTACCCTCCTCAAATTCTCCACTGCCTACCACCCCCAAACAGATGGCCAAACTGAAGTGGTCAACCGGAGTCTAGGGAACCTCCTTAGGTGTCTTGTTGAGGATCGGCCAGGAAATTGGGATCTCATCTTACCACAAGCTGAGTTTGCATACAACAATTCCACCAATAAGTCAATAGGGATGAGTCCATTTGAAGCCGTGCATGGGTACAAACCAAGAAAGCCTTCCGACCTCATTCCCCTTCCCCATCATGCTAGAGTGTCCATTTCTGCTGAGTCTTTTGCCCAACATATTAGGGAATTGCATGAAGAAATTCGCAAGCACATTGGCATGAAAAATGAGGCGTATAAAAGGTTGGCCGACTCTCATCGGCGTCATTTAGAGTTCCAAGTGGGTGACTATGTGATGGTAAGGACTGAGAGGCTCTCCCCAGGAGCCAACTCCAAATTGAGGCCACGTGGGACTGGGCCCTTCCAGGTCTTGAGGCGCATCGGTGCAAATGCTTATGAGTTAGATCTCCCCGAGGATTATGGAGTAAGTCCTACATTCAATGTTGCCGACTTAGTGTCTTACAAGGGTCCCACGGTGAGACCCAGTGAGGAGATTGAGCCTACTCCCTCCTTTGAGAGAGCGCCCACCCGTGAGGAGAGTCCACTAGCCAAAAGAGCTCAGCGCGATCGCATTGAACAAATATTGGATGAGCAGGTCACTACCACCCGGAGCAAGGTCTATGAGCGCTATCTCGTCAGGTGGAAGGATCGGCCTCCGTCGGAAGACTCATGGGTGAGTCGGGAGGACCTACAGCGATTGGACCCAGATCTCCTCGAGCGATACCTTAGCAGGACGGACCCTTACTCGACGGAGTCGAGCTCTTCGCGGCCCAGGGGATTTGATGGTGGCATCACCCACGACTCCCTTTGGCTCGGGTCCACTTCTTCACATTCGGGAGCTGGTTGAGTTGGGCCTCACGCTATTAAGGCCCCTTATCTAGTTTATAGCTTTCCTTTGAGTCATTTTGATGTATTTCCATTTTATTTGAGTCATTTCCCTAGGTCTAGCACTTATTTTCCTATGTTTTGGTATCATCATGATGTCTAATGTAGCTATTGGGCCCCATTTGTTGGACTAGGCCCATTAGCACCCCCACCCCCCTTGGTTATTTGTAGTTGTTTATTTTGTCAGGGACTTAATGTAAAGAGTGGGTTGCCTATATATAGGACCCCCACTCCTCTCATTTGGAGGGAATGAATCAATCAATGAAAAATGCTATTTGAGAGTCCAAAGCTTAGTTAGTGGAGTGATTCCAATAGTTTTTTGGGTGAGAGACCCTAGGGGAGAGATTCCCCACCCATTACCCTCTTAATCTCTCTATTTCACCCCTCTTTCTCTCTCCTCCAACCCCAATTTCGAATTTGCTTCTCTCTCCTCCCTTCCCCAACCACCTCCACTAGCTACCCACCTCATTTAAGACCCTCCACTTCCCCAAGCCACCATTACTCCACCCCCTAGTCCCAAGGGAGCTTCCACCAATCCTAGCTCCACCTCCCAACCCCCAACTACCCCACCCACTTCCCCAAGCACCCTTCCCACTATCCCAAGCATCCATTCCCTTCCCCAACACAACTCTTCCCATTCCCAAAGCCCCACTAACCACTTAGTCCATTTTCAAATTCTCTCCTTCTCTCTTCCCCACCCATCCCAAATTCGTATCTCCCCTCTCACCCACTGCAAACACCACCTTCTAGACCCCATTCTCCCCCATCCACACCTTGGAACATCCCCTCCAAGACCCCCTTACAACCTAAGGTCACCCCTACACCTCCCCTCCACCAAGAAACCCCCTCTTTCCCCCCTCACTTCTTGAAGCAGATTGAAGCTGTGCAGACCTGCACTTTGGCCCCTGTTGCAGCATCGCTCACGGCTGCCTCCTGGTGAATCTGGGGACGTGGCCTACATCTCTGGAAAGATCTCCCAGTCTACTTCGCAGGCGAGGTGGAATCAACCCATTCCGAGGTCGGGGTCAACCGTAGGAGCCATTCTCCCACAACTGCGCATTGGAGTCTGCATCCGGGACCAGAACCTGAAGTATCGTTCTGCCACGACCAACCTCCAAGGATTCAGGCTGAAGTCCCTTCACAAGATTTCTTCCTCTGCCAGTCCTCTTTCAAGAACACGAAGCGGAACTTCGTTCGGCTGCCGGAGGAAATAGTTACGATTTTCTCCCTCGTGCTCACCGATCCTGCCTCCTGCTGTCTACACCGACCAGCACCTGCTCTTCAGTGTACACCGATCGCCACCGACCTCTGAAAGCATCGCCGTCACTTTCTGTTGAAAGCTACTTCGACTACGAAGACGATGCCGCTGGTCTCGTGCTGATCAGAGCTCGGGAAGGCGTACAGCGACCTCTGCAACTTGCTGCTTCCATCCAGACAGAGCCTGCGGCCAGACCGAGGAGACTCCTTCCTGCTGCTGGTGCGACCACCGCCGTCCTCCTGAGCGGCCCCAAAAATTCTGGTATCCTCCCTCCCAAGTCAGGAAACCACAGAAGGTGATTGCAATCAATTTGAAGCTCGTACGGGTCCGAAGCAGCTAGTACGGCGACCTCCTGTCCAGAACTCAGATCACAGCTGCAAGCTTTATAGTTATCACTTCTCTTCATTTCGGTCCATCCTCCCCTCCCCGCTTGGCCGGCTGAAGGCTCCACCCTGCGTGGTGGTAGTGTTTGAGTGTATTATCTTAACCCCTACCCCAAGAACCCCCTCCTGCGTGAGGAGTAGTTTTGTAAGTGGTTCGGGCCGTTCAAGCGACACCGCCGCGGCGTGTGGGGAACCACCGCCTCCCCGCTCGCCCTCGTCTCCGACCGGGACCGGTTTCTTTAAACCGGTCGAGTAAGTGTCTCTTCCTTGCTCACTTAGTGTAGCTCTACCAATATTTGAATCATGCATCGCTGAATTCGTGAGGAGCGCCCGATCCTCAAGTCCATGACTTAGAGTGATCGCCGTGGGTTATTGTGAACCGGTGCCCGCGTGCACTTTGTCGGCCCCAATTGAATTGGGCAATCTACCTTGGGGAGTCAATTCTTGGCCTTGCTGGCCCTCTACCAGCAAGGGCCCATTCCCATAAGTCACTCTTGGTATCACATAGTCACTTCGGGAACCGAGTGCAACGAGAGAGCGGCGGCCCGTTAAGGCCCATTTGGATGCTTAAAGTGCTTGTTTGACTAAGTCCGAGGTTGTGTCACATCAAAGGGTTTACTGTGCAGGGTAGTTCGGTTTGAGTTTGATTTCAATAGAGGGGGGGACTTTCTGAGTTAGGCAGTTCTTGGCAGGAAGAAGCCTAGTCTATTCGCTTCTATGTGCGTTCGTTCTTAGCTCTTATTGTTCATGCTCCTGGTGAAAATTGGGCAGCATCTCCCCCGGACTGAGGTTTCGCCAGAGAAAATAGAGGAACACCAAACGGATTGCTCCGGGGTGAACCTCAAAATCCAGACCTCACGGCGGTCTGATAACCCAGATGTGAGTGTGGAGAAGCTCGAGGACTAGCCTTCAAGAGCTCTCCCGGCTCACGGATAATGATCCCTCGAAGGGGGGAACAAATGTATGCCACAGGAGGGCTGTAAATGTTCATCCATCTGCGGGTTCCTTAGAAGGTCATGCCACAGAGAGGCAGACTTCTAAAGGCCCTTGGATGAGAAGAAAATCGAGAGAAAGAGGGAGAGAAGAAGCTAGACAAAGAATCGTGTTTACCAAAAGGGACTTCTGTTTATTCATCCACCGAAGGGGAAAAATGGCTCAAACCCAAGAGATTTCATCCCAAAAGAAGAGAAAAATACATTGCAGAGGGGAAAAGGAAAGAGATACATGGACGGGGAAGGGGAACAGAGCACAAGCTCTCCCCCTCCGTGCTCACCTCTCTTCTCTCACGCTCACCCTCTTCTTCTTCACCTCACGGGCCGGGGAATGGAGCTTCTCCTCTCTCTTTTTCTTCTTTTCTTCAATGGCCAGCCAGGGGGTTCCCCCTTCTCTCTTTTTCTTCTTCTCTTTACTGCTCACCGCCGAGAGCAAGATCCTTCTCCAGTGGGGCATGCCTTTTATAGAACGGGTTGCCCTTCCTTCGCTCGGACGAAAGAAACTCCCGCCACTTGCCCTTGTTTGCCGGACGAACAGGATTGACATGCCACGGTGTCGTCCGTTGATTTGCACAGGCATTCGTCCGAGGACGGGACGTTCGCAGGTTTGCCGAGAGATCTTCTGCTACTTCCACCGTCGATGCATGCCTTCGCCGTTGCACTGTCAAACAGATGTGGAGACAGAGCTCGGTAGCATTGAATGCTATGCCCTTTTGAGTCTACGCCCCAAGATGACAGGAGAATAGAGTATCGGGGCATGGATGGGATGGCATTTTAGTTAAACCAGCGCGGTGTTGTGTGTGCTAGATTAACAACACATAAAGGGGGCACGTCGGACTAGCATCATGTAAAGGGGCGCGCCGGATTATGCATAAGCAAGGGGGCGCGCTGGATTAAGGCCCCTTGGGTGGGGCGTGCCGATTTAAGGCTATGCCGCGCCGGTTTAAGCGTCAAAGGGCTCCCTCCCAGCTTAGTGGCGATTCGGACAGATGCTTGCCCTCCTGTGTTGCTTTAGTTGTGACGCACCGCCGTCGGGGTGTTTAGTTCAGGGCCTTTACATCCCGATTTGGAACTTCGAGTGATCCCCGGCGTGTGCCGAACACGTGTTCGAACTCTCGAGTTTCTTTTGATTCGGCCTTTGGCAATGCCGACTGGAGAGCCGAGGCTGTCTCTTCAACACGAGGGGATTCTTTGTTGGGTGGCGGAGCACCGGGTAGGTATTCGTCCTGCTTGGAGGATGCATAGGGTTTACTCGGCCCTTCTGTCTTCGACTTGCTCTCGAGTGCTGAGATGTGCATGCCGCATGATCATTATCATTTTTTTGACGTCCACAACAGACCTTGCCCCTTTCACCAAATTTTCAAAATGTACATATAATAATATAAAGATATGTTCTTGATCGCGCTATATGTACATAGCGCGTTAGTCATGATCGCGCTAGTCTATGCTAGCGCGTTCAGACAGTAACCCCCAGATGACCAGGGGTCAAAAATATAATACTTCTAGTATATACATATACATAAGGTGTTTATATATATATCAGGTGTTTATATATATATTATGGTTTATACAGAACCCATCTCTTTCATCTATTTTTCAAAAATAATATATATATATATGTTCCAGATCGTGCCACTCACGGCCAGCGCGTTCTTCAAGATCACGCCAGCAACCTATAGCGCGTTCAAAAAAATATACCCGGAATGCCTGGGGGTCAAACAAAATAATTTCAAAACCCAAAACCAACCACACCTCAATTCAGTGCGGCTCGGCTCGGTACGGTACGGCACAAATAAAAAAATAAATATATTAATACTATAGTTTTGTATTCACACACAACTCGAGCCCACATCCTATGCCCCTTGGGTCCTGACCCAAGGGTGAGCTCTCCAACATATAAAGCCATGCAAGTTTTCTAAACTTTTAATGTGGGAATAAAGATTAGTCACTACAAATTATGAACACAATATGAATTATAACATTTGGAATCTCCAATAATTATAAGTATTTAGTCACCAAAAGTAAGAAAAGGTAATATTAGTATGTTTTAATTCTTACAGCATGTTAAAAATTATTTTTGTAGAATGAAATTATTTTTACATGTAAAAATCTAATTTTAACCATATTAGTAAATTAATGCATGAAAAATATCTCTAGCATGTTAAAAATGACTTCCAACATGATAAAATTATTTTATACATACTGAGATATAAAAATTATTTTCAGCATGTTAAAATCTATTTAAAACTATTTTTTTTGTGCATGCTAAACGTAATTTCCTATTAAATAATTAGTAAATTGATGCATGAAAATTACTTCCAGCATGAAAAAAATACTTTCAGCATGATAAAATTATTGCTAGCATGTTATAATTATTTTTATCATGATAGAATTATTTTCTGTATATTAAAGCTATTTTTCAGCATGATAATTCTATTTTTCTATCAAATAATTAGTAAATAAATATAGAAAAATGATTTTCAACATGATAAAATTTATGTTGTTATCAGAGAATTTCTGTAATCAGCATGGTAAACTTATATTTATCTTCTTAACAGTAAAATAACATATAAAAATTATTTTCAACATGTTAAAATTATTTTCAGCAAGTTAGAATTATTTTCGGCATAAAAACCTATTTTTATAACCAAATTCTGATTTTAAAAATAAATCACCGTTTTGGCTAAACTAATGCATCTCTAATGTACAGTAAACTTCCTGTAAACATGTCTAAACACTTGTAAACCAAATGCACACAAGATTAAACCATGGAATTAAATTAATTCTATTAAACTCTAATTACTTGAATTTTCTTCCTAGTTACTGTTCTTTCTTGAATTCCACGACTTAATGTCGTTAAACATGATGCCTTAAAATTATTATTCATTCCTCTTGCTACTTCTAAGATTTTTGCTAAATCTGTACTTTTTACAAATGAGCTTATTCTTGAAATTCATTGGCCATAGTGTTAAGTGGATGTCTAAACGTACTTGGCATCTTATGATCCACCGACCCAATGCCTGGTATTAATGGGGCCCGGTCTGGTCCTGGAAGGAGTGCCCAAAAGTACTTGTGCCCATGGGAGTTGATTGACCACGGTGTGGCATTGCATCGAAGTGCATGACTTGCTAGATTTGACGGCATTCCACTATTCGTACTTGTTTACTTGAAAATTACAAGAATTACTTGACTTGCGTGAAAATGACCAATTACATGAAATTCTTTACTTGTTCAAAGTCATTACTTCGAAATTCATCTTGATATCATATTATCTCAATTACTTGGAAATTCTATTCATGTTTATACACTTCCCAATATAAGTTAGAAAATTACTTAAATTGTTAATACTTAAAGATTGCCTGGTTCTTAGAGATATAAAATCTTACTGAGCTTTTAACTCACCCTACATTTTGATTAATTCTTGCAGAAAATGAAAATGAACAAGGGAATGGACAAGAGTGAGAGAGCGATTTTCTTTTTTACCTAGGTTTATGTAGATCATTAGTGTTTTTACAAGAATGATGTACTTTGGGATTGGAAGTTGTAAATTACCTTTATGGCTTACGAATTAGTGATGTAAACTTCATTTTGATGAAATAAAAGTATCATTTTTCATTCATTTCTATCTTTAAAAATAAAATTGTGCATGCTCTAATCGACACGCTTGTTTACGACTCGCTCACGCCCTCGATATTCTGCGTCGGGACGTGACAGTCTTTGTGGTATCAGAGCCTAGGTTACATAAAATCCTAAGTTTCACAAGTATAGGTTCATTCTTAAACTTAGGTTAGGTTTAAGATCAATATCTAGAAATTGGATAGGTCTTAAAACCTTCCCAGTAAGATTGGGTAGAAACACGGGTTAAGTTTTAAGAAAAAGGCAATTATCAGGAAATAAATACCAAAACAAAAATAATAAACCTTGAAATTATGGTTTTAGGCTAATTCTCGCAAATGGCCGCCGAGAGAGCTCAATGGCGCAAGATGTAGTGCGCCGTTCAAGGCTTAACCCAAGCCCTCCAACAGGTTGCTCAGGGAGGAGCAAACCGAGGAGCTAGTGATTTGCATAGGAATTTCCGAAGCATGAACCCTCCCAAGTTCGCTGGATCTACGGATCCTGATGAAGCTGAACACTGGATTAAGGAAATCGAGAGGATTTTCTGAGTCATGCAATGTGCCGACGAGGAAAAGGTCCTACTCGCTACTTTCCAACTGGAAAGAGATGCCCGTGCCTGGTGGGAATCAGTCGAAGCTACTTTACCGCACGACCAAATTCTATGGGAAGAGTTCATGGAACACTTCAATAGTAAATACTTCTCCGACCGAGTACAAGAAAGAAAGGCTGTCGAATTTGCCGCTTTGAAATAAAGGGGATTATCGATTGCGGAATATGAACCTCAATTTTCGAGGTTATCTCGGTACGCTCCACATCTCGTGGGTACCGACAAAATGAAGGCACAGAGATTTATTAATGGCCTTAAGCCTCAATATATTACTCAACTCGCCCCGATGGATATCCAAATTTATTCTTATGCGGTACGGAGAGCATAACTCCTAGAAGATGTAACGGAGTTATCGGATCGCATCCGAGGAAGGGAAGCCAAGAGAGAGCAAGTTACTGGGTCCGGAAGTTTCAAACCTTCCTTCGGGAAGAAAAGGCCCAATGACGGGCGTAACTTCAACAAGGGTAGACGTAACTTTCAAGGGGACAAGAAGCCAAGAACCTTTGACAAGCAAATTGTTCCTTTCTCTACGTCATCAAAGGAATTATGCAAATATTGCGAGAAGCCCGGGCACAAAGTCGAGGAATGTTGGAGAAAGCTCGGCGCATGTTTCCACGTTCTTTGTTTTACCTTACTTTGCCCTGTACCTGCAACTGTGGTTCACACTTGAATAAACAGGTTAATTCATCTGTTCGACTTGGCCCCTTGCTCAATAAGCAAGGGGTGCCTTTACTTTTGACCTGGATAGCGGGTCAAGGGGCCAAGCCTTTAATCGAATAAGGCAAATGAAATAACCAATAAAAGGAGATGCAACACGCAAGCATACGTATGCAAACAATAATCAAGATGCCCTATGCAATAATGCAAGCACACACATGAAGAATAAATCCCATTTCCTCTTTTCTTTTCTTTTCCTTTTATATATTTTTTTCTTTTATTTTTCAAAAGACGCGCCTTAGATTAGGTCGTTATTCAAATAAAAGACGCCCTAGGTGACGGCGTGAATTTGAAAATGTTTTTTTGAATTTTGTTGAAAAGACGGCCTACACATGGGCGTTTATTTTAAAAAAAATGACCTTCCACAGGCGTTAATTTCAGAAAAGGCGCCTCATTCAAAGGTGTTAATTTTACTGTTTGCAGCATTAGGTTGACAAAGCTACTAGGGCAATGGGTCCTACACGGTCATCATTGAGGATTCATTGACCTTTCTTGATTAATCAAAAGGGAGTGGACGTACCAGTGGTTAAACTTATACACAAGATTTCGCCTGGTGCAATCTCCTAGGTCGGTCTGGACCATTCTGCTAGTTTATGACTTACCACAAAGAAAGAGATGGAAGAAAATATAAGGAAGCCCATAAGGGATTCTGAAAAGCTCAAGGTAAAACTACCTCGCCTACCCTATGCCTGTTGGGGTTCAGTCTTGGACATAGGGAAATTTTGTTGCCTTTTGCCTCTTTTATATTGCATGCATACGCCCAAGGTTTTCCTTGCGGGGACTTTACCCTCTTGTCATGCTTTTCTTTTCATAATTTGACTTTAACTTTGGAACTGATTTGCATTGATGAAAATAAACCTAATTGTACTCGGCATTTGTGACATTTTGTTCCCTTTTGGGCCCTGACTTCCACCTACTAGGGCGGCGGGTAGGCTTGGCAGGTCTACCCCGAGACCTTCCTTCCTCCCTTATGGGCCGAAGAGGAAAAGAATGGGTATTGTCTTCACCTTTAGTCAGGTTTTGACTTTCCATCAGATTTTGCACCGCTTGAGCTTCAAGGGTAAGCGTGTAATGTGTGTGGGTGTCGACCCCATTTTGAGTTAAACAAGACTGACGAATGAATACTGACTTTTAACATTTAAGGCCTTGCGTCCTCGCAATCATGGCAACTATTTTGAAAATTTTATTCTTTTTGGAGAATTTCTATATTTGCTTTTTTTTGGATTTTGGAAAATTTCTATTTTTTTGATAGATTTTGAAAATTTCTATTTTTTGTTGGATTTTGAATTAGGGATAGTATTTCTTAAGGTACAGACCATTCCAAGGATGATGTGGCACAGCCCAAAGACCACTAAGTATGATGAGATGACCCTAGGACTTAGACCCGCAAGCATACAAGCGCTCAATGATTCTCACGATGACGATTTTTGCTCACCCGATTCACACGTTCACCCGGTGGGTCCGGGAGATAATGATGAAGGTCCGGGGCGGGACCCAATTGTTCTAATGGACTTACAATGCTAGGGCTGACCCCAAATGAGTCTAGGATACCCAACTTTGTGGGCGGCTGGCCCGCAGGGCGGGGGCTTGGTGGCACTCACTCACGGTCCGCGGTGGACACTAACAAGCTAGCATGCAAGTTCGAGCCCTCTTCTCACCGCCGATGAGCAATCAAAGCAATACTAAACAAGTAGGAATAAGGCTACTAAGGATAGTATCAGAAGCTCACCTGATCGGTGTGAAGACACCGATCCCGATTGGAGACGAGGGCGCGCCGGGAGGCGAGGGTATGCACTCGATCGCCGCGGCGATGTAGCTTGACCTGAAATTGCAAATGGTACAGCACTACTCCTCACGCAGGAGGGGTGATCTTGGGGTGGGGGTTATGCTTAATACATTCAAAACTACCTCCACGCAGGGAGGTGCCTTCAGCCGGCCAAGCGGGGTGGGGAGAGATGCAAAGGAAACCGAGTTTCCGAGCTTCGTCGATTCTGTCTAGCTTCTGTAATTCTGGACAGGGAGTCGATGTTGATGCAGCCAATAAATCCACTGAGCTCAGAATCTGATGAGACTTGCGCCAAAAGATTGCTAACCGGAGAGGGGTGTGGCTTGAATTTTTGGATGACGTTCTGATCTGGGGGCTGACTGCTCCGGTGACTGGAAGATGGATGCAGCTCTGGTCTCTGGCCGAGCTCAGTCTGAAACAACAGGTTGCAGAAGCGGCCATGGTCGCTCCTGAGCTCCAAATCTGGCACCGCTGGACTCGTTGGAATCGTATACGAGTCTAATTTGCAGCAAAACAAACGGGGAAGTCTTCTGATGTCGGAGATGAGCTGTATGTCCATAGAAGTGGATGGTGGTCAGGATAGACTGTGAGACCGGCGTGGTTGTGGTAGAAAATTGGTATCTCTGGTTGTCGGACGCCGAATGGGATTCCGCCTTCTGTTCCTGGACGCTAACAGGGGGAGGAAGAACTTTGTAGAAGACCCTGAAGGCTGGTTCCTTCAAGGTTCGTTGTGGGAGAGTCTTCTCTGCTGCTCTGGCTTCTGGTCTGAGAAGTTCTGCACAGTCGGAGAAGAATGGTGGTTGCGGACAGCACCGAGCTCGGATGCCGACGAAACCGCCTCGCCATGAAAGCTGACTTGCAGAAAAATCTAGAAATGTAGGCCTCGCCTCCTGAGTCGTTGAGGGATGACCGTGGCCTCCTCTGCAAGTGCTGTAATCCTGCTTCCTGAAACAGGGCGGGAATGAAGGGAAGATGAAGTGGTGGGGAAGGGAATGGCCAAGAGAGAAAGTGGTGGAAGGTGGTTCTACTGGCTATGGGAGGAAGATGAGTGGTGTTTGAGGGGTATTGGAGGCTATGGAGATGGAGGTGGGGGGGGGGGGGCGAAGTGGGGCTGAAGAGAATATGGTCTGCTAGTAAAGGTGGTGGAGGATGAGGGTGCACAAGAGAGAGGGGTGAGAGGGAGATGGTGGGGGCGAACTTGGTTCAAGGGAGGGGGTTGAGGGGCGGTCAAGGCAAGGGAGGGAAGGTTCAAATTTGAAATGGGTCTAGGGAGGGGTGGGATTTGTGTGGGGAAGTGGTGGATTGTGTTGGGAGGTGGAGGATTTGCTTTGGGACAAAGAGAGGGGAGTAAATGAGGGGCTTGGGGAAGTGGAGGGTCTTAATGGAGGTGGGTGAGGTAGTGGAGGTGGTTGGGGGTTGGAGTAAGTGAGGGGGGGGAGGAGGAGAGAGGGTGGGGGCGAACTCCCCTTGGGAGAGAGAGAGAGTGAGGGAAAGAGAGTAAGAGAGAGAGATTTAAGAGGTAAAAGGAAGTGGTTTTTTTCAATATCCAAAAAGTGAGTACAAGTGGAGAGATGGGGCCTATATATAGGCAACCACTCTTTACATGACCAAAATGTCCCTGACAATAGGACAAAAGACCGAGCATAACCTAGACTCAATCCTATGGGCCCATAACTAAGGAAATAAGGCCCAATTAAGCAAAATAAGGGAAATGGACTAGAACCACATGACTCAATAAAGGAAAATACATAAGATAGGACTCAATAAAAGGAAAATACATAAAATGAACCTGGGAAAATGAAGATAACAAGTGGAGACCATGATCAATCCATATCAAGAGTGTGTAGACGACCAAAGCTAGAGGGAGTGTCGTGAGATGCCCTCATCAAATCCCCCGGGGTGGGGAGAACTCGACCCTGTCGAGTATGGGTCTGCCTGACTGTCGTACTACTCCATCATGTCGGGGTCCAGGCGCATCAAATCCTCCCGACTCACCCATGCATCCTCTGTCGGGGGACGGTTCTTCCACCTACCCAGATAGCGCTGATACACCTTGTGCCTTGTAATGATACTCTGCTCATCCAGTATTGCCTCTACCTGCTCTTGTCGGTCCCTCAAGCTAGAAAGTGGAGTCCCTCCAGGGGTGTCTCTCATAAGGGGGGGTAAAGGCTCAAGCTCCTCACTAGGTTCCACCGCTGGGCCTTTGTAGGGTACCAGGTCCGCCACGTTGAAGGTAGGGTGTACCCCATAGCTCTCTGGTAGGTCAAGCTCATAAGCATTGCTGCCAAGTCATCGTAGAACTCGAAAGGGTCCCGACCCTCGTGCCCTCAACTTGGAGGCAGGCCCGGGAAGGAGCCGCTCCGTCCTCACCATCACCTGGTCTCCCACTTGGAATTCACAATGGCGCCGGTGAGCATCTGCCCATCTTTTGTAAGCCTCATTGCTTTTCCCTATATGCTTGCGGATGCCATCATGCAACTCTTTGATATGCTGTGCAAAGGACTCAGCTGAGACTGACACCCTAGCATGTGGGGGAAGGGGAATGAGATCCGAGGGCTTTCTAGGCCTAAAACCATGCACTGTCATGAATGATGATCCTATAGGGATGAAGGGAGGGCCTGGACAGCCAAATTCAGCCCTATCAAGTGTTAGATTGGTTTTGACAGACTTAGGAGGACCAGGGCATCCATGAATTGACCTATCATGCTTAGAAACCATGTGGACCTTGATGCACTTAGGTGGACCGGGGCAGCCACAAGTGGCCCTATCATGCATGAGACGGATGAAGAGTGGGGGAAGACCAACTTGTCCAAATGTAAGCCTATCATGCACTGGACCTAGTGTGTGAATGACACAAATGATGTGACTAGCCTGACCACATGATGCAAAAGGTTGTGATACATGGATTCTTATCAAGATGGTCCCATCTGTGAGATTTGGGGGTTTCCACTCATGGGGATCGAAGCAGTTCCAAGGGGTGGACATCTTGGGATGGGTCACTCCCTTATTTCCAAGGTTGATGCCACCCTTGGCATTGACTCTCATAGTGTGGGCGGAATTTCGGAATGGGTGGGTTAGGCCTGACATGGTGGGTGAGGGTAGGAGGGAGTGGGTGGTGGGTGTGGAGTACTTGGAAGCCCATAGGGAGTGGCCAAACAGATCAAGATGGGTTAAGGGGTGGGTGATGTGGAGGTGGGTTTCAATCCAAGTGGTCGCCCTAGGGTCCCTAGCACACATAGGGAAGTGGAAATCATGAACCCAGTGGGACTTATCGTAATACTCCTTGTAAAGGGGCGGGGGGTAGGGAGAGATGTAGGAGGGCCAGGAGGTGGGTTGGTAATGAGGGGCAAGTGGGAAGGGAACATGTGGATCTAGGAGGACTTGGATTGAGGGGATTGAGGCTTCTTCCCATCCTGGACCTTGAGCATTCCAAAGCATACACTCCCTAGTGTGGGCTGGGCACTCGTCTCCTAATGGGGTAAGCACAAAAGTGGATTCCTTAGGTTGATTGCCCTCTCCTTGTGGTAGGAGAGTGGTGTAAAACTCATCGGGAATTGAAATCCCTTTCCTTGTGGAAGGAGGGAATTTCCATTGAGTGGGGTCAAAAGGATCATAGAAATTGAAACTCTTATGGAGGGATCCCTCTATGTCCTTGGATAGGTTGGCCCAAGTAGGACGTTCCCCGATGCATGTTGAACCTTCATCGACAAGGGGCAACAACAAGAGTGTGGACTCACTAGGAAGTGTGACCTTGAGGAGAGGAGAGCATTTTTTTGTGGAGCTCATTGGGTCAAGTTCCCTAGGGGTTGGCAGGAAGATTAGAAGCTCACTAGTGCATTGGCCTGTAGTGCAAATAGATGTAATGGAGCCAATGGATGAGTAGGCAAAGGCAAGGTACTTGGGCTTAATGGGTTCCATGGCCAACATGCTAGTCAACCCCATTTGATAACTCAAACTCCTAAGTAGGTCTTCAAGGGTTTCCACAAAGCAAAAGGATTAATATGTTGTGTGACGAGAATGACATGGCACTAGTTGAACTTGCTCTATGGGGAGGTTGCATGGGGTTGAAGGGTACAAGATGGGACCTTTCTTGAGCCAGGTAGCTAGGGGCTCCTCTATGGTTAGTTCACCAGTGGGTGGGATGAGTTGCTCATGTTGGGGTTCGGGTTGGATTTGTGCAATGGAGATTTGAGGCTCATTTTCCACTTTAACTGATCGCTTTTGAATGGTTTGCTCAAACTTGGAGAGGGCTTGGTTATAAGAATTTGGGAAGTGGAACCTTTTCTTGTCTCCCGGGGATTGCAAGTGACACCCTTTTCCTTCGGGGTCTATGATTGCTTGTTGTTCTTCCATCCATTCTTTTCCCAAAATAATATGTGACCCAAGGGGCCGAATTTTGCACCATGCTCCACTACCCCACGTAATGGATTTGGAGGGAATGCGGCTTACACAAGGTACGTAGAACTCTACGAAAACCCATTCCCCATGGATGACAATTTTCCCTTCTTGTGACAAGGAGTTCACAAGAGTTTGGGAGACATAATTTCCCGATTGGTACTCATCAAGGAACACAGTGGTGATTTTGTTGTGGGGTAGGACTACTTTGAAGCTAAAGGACATGGTGAACCGGTCACCGTGGGAATTGGGATTCATGGTGTTTATTGGAAGAAGATGAATTGCCTTGATAATGAGTTCCACTACGAGTGGTCATGCAAAGTTGGGTGGGCTATGCAAGGGTGTGCGAATGCACCTAAGAAAAACTTAGTGTGACCCAAGACTAGACTTGTAAGGATAAGCCTATGACCGCTCTGATACCACTTGATGTGGCACAGCCCAAAGACCACTAAATATGATGAGATGACCCTAGGACTTAGACCCGCAAGCATACAAGCGCTCAATGATTCTCACGACGACGATTTTTGCTCACCCGATTCACACGTTCACCTGGTGGGTCCGGGAGATAATGATGAAGGTCCGGGGCGGGACCCAATTGTTCTAATGGACTTACAATGCTAGGGCTGACCCCAAATGAGTCTAGGATACCCAACTTTGTGGGCGGCTGGCCCGCAGGGCGGGGGTTTGGTGGCACTCACTCACGGTCCGCGGTGGACACTAACAAGCTAGCATGCAAGTTCGAGCCCTCTTCTCACCGCCGACGAGCAATCAAAGCAATACTAAACTAGCAGGAATAAGGCTACTAAGGATAGTATCAGAAGCTCACCTGATCGGTGTGAAGACACCGATCCCGATCGGAGACGAGGGCGCGCCGGGAGGCGAGGGTATGCACTCGATCGCCGCGGCGATGTAGCTTGACCTGAAATTGCAAACGGTACAGCACTACTCCTCACGCAGGAGGGGTGATCTTGGGGTGGGGGTTATGCTTAATACATTCAAAACTACCTCCACGCAGGGAGGGGCCTTCAGCCGGCCAAGCGGGGTGGGGAGAGATGTAAAGGAAACCGAGTTTCCGAGCTTCGTCGATTCTGTCTAGCTTCTGTAATTCTGGACAGGGAGTCGATGTTGATGCAGCCAATAAATCCACCGAGCTCATAATCTGATGAGACTTGTGCCAAAAGATTGATAACCGGAGAGGGGTGCGGCTTAAATTTTTGGATGACGTTCTGATCTGGGGGCTGACTGCTCCGGAGACTGGAAGATGGATGCAGCTCTGGTCTCTGGCTGAGCTCAGTCTGAAACAACAGGTTGCAGAAGCGGCCACGGTCGCTCCTGAGCTCCAAATCTGGCACCGCTGGACTCGTTGGAATCGTATACGAGTCTAATTTGCAGCAAAATAAACGGGGAAGTCTTCTGATGTCGGAGATGAGCTGGATGTCCAGAGAAGTGGACGGTTGTCTGGACAGACTGTGAGGAGGCAGACCGGCATGGTTGTGGTATAAAATTGGTATCTCTGGTTGTCGGACCCCAAACGGGATTCCGCCTTCTGTTCCTGGACGCTGACAGGGGGAGGAAGAACTTTGTAGAAGACCCTGAAGGCTGGTTCCTTCAAGGTTCGTCGTGGGAGAGTCTTTGCTTCCACTCTGGCTTCTGGTCTGAGAAGTTCTGCACAGTCGGAGAAGAATGGTGGTTGCGGACAGCACCGAGCTCGGATGCCGACGAAACCGCCTCTCCTTGAAAGCTGACTTGCAGACGAATCTAGAAATGTAGGCCTCGCCTCCTGAGTCGTTGAGGGATGACCGTGGCCTCCTCTGCAAGTGCTGTAATCCTGCTTCCTGAAATAGGGCGGGAATGAAGGGAAGATGAAGTGGTGGGGAAGGGAATGGCCAAGAGAGAAAATGGTGGAAGGTGGTTCTACTGGCTATGGGAGGAAGATGAGTGGTGTTTGAGGGGTATTGGAGGCTATGGAGATGGAGGTGGGGGGGGGGGGCGAAGTGGGGCTGAAGAGAATATGGTCTGCTAGTGAAGGTGGTGGAGGATGAGGGTGCACAAGAGAGAGGGGTGAGAGGGAGATGGTGGGGGCGAACTTGGTTCAAGGGAGGGGGTTGAGGGGCGGTCAAGGCAAGGGAGGGAAGGTTCAAATTTGAAATGGGTCTAGGGAGGGGTGGGATTTGTGTGGGGAAGTGGTGGATTGTGTTGGGAGGTGGAGGATTTTCTTTGGGACAAAGAGAGGGGAGTAAATGAGGGGCTTGGGGAAGTGGAGGGTCTTAATGGAGGTGGGTGAGGTAGTGGAGGTGGTTGGGGGTTGGAGTAAGTGAGGGGGGGGGGAGGAGGAGAGAGGGTGGGGGCGAACTCCCCTTGGGAGAGAGAGAGAGTGAGAGAGAGAGTGAGGGAAAGAGAGTAAGAGAGAGATTTAAGAGGTAAAAGGAAGTGGTTTTTTTCAATATCCAAAAAGTGAGTACAAGTGGAGAGATGGGGCCTATATATAGGCAACCACTCTTTATATGACCAAAATGTCCCTGACAATAGGACAAAAGACCGAGCATAACCTAGACTCAATCCTATGGGCCCATAACTAAGGAAATAAGGCCCAATTAAGCAAAATAAGGGAAATGGACTAGAACCACATGACTCAATAAAGGAAAATACATAAGATAGGACTCAATAAAAGGAAAATACATAAAATGAACCTGAGAAAATGAAGATAACAAGTGGAGACCATGATCAATCCATATCAAGAGTGTGTAGACGACCAAAGCTAGACGGAGTGTCGTGAGATGCCCTCATCAAAGGATGAGTTAGCTCTTGTCCTTTAGCATTGATCAGTTTATAAGCATTGCCAGGATAAACATCTTTTATGATGAACGGTCCTTCCCAGTTTGGTTGGAGTTTTGAACGGGGCGCACCAGGTTTTACGAAGATTCTCTTGATTACCATCTCACCGACTTTGAATTTTCTCTCAATTACTTTCTTTTGATAAAAACATGACAGCCTGTATTGATAAACGTGCGCATGCTCAGCGGCGACCATACGCTTCTCATCTAGGAGTTCCAACTGGGCAAGGAGTGAATCACGACGCTCATCAATATAGAGTTCCTTGTCCAATTGTACTCGCAGAGATGGAACGAGAATCTCATGAGGGACTACCACCTCCATTCCATAAGTAAGGGCAAAAGGTGTTTGCCCAGTAGGGGTACGAATGGAAGTGCGATAGGCCCAGAGAGCTTCAACCAGCTTGTCTGGCCAATCAGAAAATTTATTAGCCTCACACGTCTTTTTAACGATTTTGATCAAAGTTTTATAAGTGGCCTCTGCCTGGCCATTGCCCTACGGATAATAGGGAGAAGAATGATGCAATGCAATGTTATACATGTTGCAGAGATCCTTGAGCTCTTGGGAGATGAATTGAGGTCCGTTGTCGGTGACGATGGTACTCGGGATGCCGAACCTTGCGATGATGTTCTTCATTATGAACTTGCAGACAGTTGATGCTTTGATTTCCACGAATGCTTCCGCTTCCACCCACTTGGTGAAGTATTCCGTTGCCGTCAGGATGAACGACTTTTGCTTGGTCAGTAGGTTCGAATCACCAAGAGGTCCAATGATATCAAAAGCCCACATAGAGAAAGGCCATGGGGAGGACATAGGATGGAGTGAAGAAGCAGGAGAATGAATTTTGTCGGCATGCAGTTGGCACTTAACACACCTTCGAACATAAATGGAGCAATCCTCTTCTAGAGTTGGCCAATAGAAACCTAGCCGAAGGATCTTCTTAGCTAGCATCTGGCTGTTCACATGACCACCACACACTCCTGAATGCGCCTCTTCCACAACTTTCCAAGATTCATCATCGTCGAGGCATCTTAATAAAACACCCGTGAGCCCTCTCCTATAGAGCACACCTCCAACCAAAACATAACGTTGAGCCACTCTTCTGATTGCTTTCCTTTCTTTCATTGTGGCCTCCTCGGGATAGGACTGATCATTGCAATATCTGGCAATCTCGTAATACCTAGGTTTCTCTTCATCAGCCAATTCTTCTTCCCAATCCAAAAGCATGACCTCTTTGGCTTTAAGAGCTTCACTCCGCCTGACCTTCTCGAGCACCTTATCCCTAATATCGAGGAATGCACGATCCTTAATAGCTGGAGTGTCACGCTGATGAATGAGAGGAACATGAAAATCACGCTCAGGAGGGAAGACTAGAGCAGAGGCCAAAGAGGCAAGAGCGTCGGCTAGGATGTTCTGGCTTCGAGGGACATGGACGAAGATCAACTTGGTAAAGAGTTTGGCATAAGCCGAAGCAAGCTCCTGGTAGGGCTTGAGTTTAGGATTGATAGTGCGGCACTTGACAAGCACCTGGCACAGAATGAGCTGACTGTCACCAACAATTCGTAATTGGGTAACACCATATCTATGAGCGGTTTGAAGGCCGGCTAAAAGAGCCTTATACTCAGCTATATTGTTTGTGACAGGGAAGGTGAGCTGAGCAGCAAATAGGATGGTGACCCCTTCTGGTGTTAAAAGAACCATGCCAATCCCTCTTCTTTGGGAATTTAGAGCTCCATCAAAATATAACGTCCACATAGGATCGTGGGGTTGATGAATGGACATTAGTTCTTCATCTGGAAACTCTGAATTGACAGGATCAAATCGAGGGAGAGGGTGGTGAGCAAGATGTTCGGCAATGGCGTAGCCTTTGATAGCTTTCTGTTGAATGTAAGTGATGTCGAACTGTGAAAGGAAGCTTTGCCAGCGTGCTAATCGATCAGTGAGGACATATTTTTCAAGAAGGAATTTAATCGGGTTCATGCGAGCAATGAGGTCAACCTCGTGAGCTAAGAAATAGTGTTTTAACTTCTGAACTACCCAGACTAAAGCAGCGCAAGTCTTCTCCATGGCTGAGTATCTCTGCTCACAAGGGTTGAGAAGTTTAGACAAGTAGTATGCTGCCCTCTCTTTACCTTCTTCATCCACTTGAGCTAAGACAGCACCTACGGAGTCATCCAGGACAGAAACATAGAGGATAAGCGGTTTGCCTGGAATTGGCGGCCTCAGGACAGGAGGATTGGCCAGATAATCCTTCAATCCATCAAAGGCTGCCTGACACTTGTCATCCCAATTGAACTTGACCCCCGGCTTAGTAATATCGTAAAACGGCCAACATCTTTGTGAATGCTGGGAGACAAAGCGGCGGATAAATTGCAACCTCCCGATTAATCCTCGAACTTCCTTCAAATTCTTGGGAGGAGACATGTCTCTGATGGCCTTCGCCTTATTGGGATCAACTTTAATTCTTCTTTTGCTAACAATAAATCCAAGCAACTTCCCTGATGAAATGCCAAATACACATTTTTTGGGGTTCATTTTCAATTGATACTCCCGTGATCTTTGCAAGACCTTGGCTAGAACCCCAGGATGCTCAATCCTTGTCCTTGATTTCACTACCAGGTCATCCACATACACCTCAATATAAATATGGATCATATCATGAAAAATTGTCATCATAGCCCTTTGATAGGTGGCTCCACCATTCTTGAGTCCAAAAGGCATGACCACATAGCAGTATGTACCCCATGGTGTAGTAAATGATGTTTTCTCTTGGTCTTCTTCAGCCAGACGAATCTGATTGTAACCCGAAAAGTCATCCATAAAGGAGAGAGTCTCAAATCCTACCGTATTATCAATCAAAACATCAATATGAGGGAGGGGGAAGTCATCTTTAGGACACGCACGGTTGAGGTCCCGAAAGTCTATACAAATCCGAACCTTTCCATATTTCTTCATGACTGGGACGATGTTAACCACCCAGTTAGGATAGAGGACAACTCTAACAAATATAGCCTTATGAAGCTTGTCGACATCTTCTTTCATCTTTAAAGCCATGTTAGGGTGGAAACGTCTCAACCGTTGTTTGATCGGGACAGACCCCGGCTTAAGTGTAAGCCGATGTTCAACGAGCGCAGAGTCTAATCCAGGCATATCCTCATAACTCCACGGAAACGTGTCCTTGTATTCTTGAAGCACCAAAATAAGCGTGATGCGGGACGGGACCACGGACACGACAAGCTCGCGATCGTCCCTTAACGAGGGAAGCGTCGGATGTGCGCGGTTGAGAAACCGGCAATGAGCTAGGGTGGTCGGCTCTCACTTGTGCCCGGATCGGGTCACGGGACGGCTTCGCTCTCTCTCGCAGCAGTGATATTATAAATTGAAAGCGAGCTAGGTATCCCTACACATGCTCTCTAGCAGCGGCATATAAAGCATATAAAGAATTAAGCTAATGCCAAGTGTAAGGGTGAAGGCGATACCTCCACGCTCTCGGCGTGGCGAAGATGGGACCCGGCCGGAACTCGTACCCCCTGGAACTTAATACATTATGGTTACAGCAATGCAATTAAGCCCACTCCACGCAGGGAGGTAGAGGGCGACACAAGTGGGCCCGGGAGGACCAAGTTCGGGTTGACGGGCGGTTTCGGGCAATGCTTCGGCTTCACGCGTACTCGTGCTAGTGGGGGGCCCACGTATTGACCGGAGGGGTCGTGTGGGGCATGATGACTCCTCTGTTGTGGAGACACCTGGAAAGCGTTCCCCTGGGATGGCGAGCTGTTGGAACGACCGCCGGACGCCGGGCGGCCCTCGGACGACGCTCGTTGGGAACTCGGCCACGAACCTGAAAGTTCTATTTGCAGGCGCGCGACTCGGAGAAAACTGCTGCTGCGATCAGCCCCGTCGTCGGAATGCGACGAGATTAGCGCCGTTGGAAAGCTGACTCAGAATACTTAGACGTAGGGGTCTTCAAAAAAAAATAATCAGATCTGTATTTCTGATCATGTATTTTACAAGCTTGCTGGAATCTGGCCAGAACTGCAGGGGTAGGTTCTGACTTCTCTGAAGATTGACGTTGACCGGGGAGAAGACCTCCGAATCTGGAAATAATCTCTTCAGTAAAGTTGAAGATCCCTGAGATAGGAATCCGGACTATTTTTAGTTTTCCGATTAGAGACGAAATGGATTTTATGGGATTTCTTTACTAGACCTGGGTCGGATCTGGGAAACTGTGGGCAGACTGTTCTTGGGAACTTGGACGAAATTTTAAAAATACTTGGAGGGTGGACCAAAAATTAATAAAATTCCTGGTGGTAGAGGGATGTGGACAGAGATCCCAGTAAATTTGGGCGACCCAAAAAAAATCAAAAGGTGGTTCGAATGGGGTAAACTCAGAGCTGATGAACAGTAAACAGAACCAGGACAGATCTGGAACTTGGACTTGGACGAAAATCAAAAAATAGCTAAAGGATGAATTTTGACTTGATTTTTTTTGTGGGGATAAGGGTTCTATAGGGGAACCAACCCTGAAATTTTGAGCTTCAGAAGACGAAGGGAGTGATAGCAGGAATTCGGAGAAGAAGGGTCTATCCTGAGTGGATAGAACACCGAAACCGTTGGCGACGACGCGTCGGCGGCGAGACGATGGCAGCGGCGATCACCGGAGTTGCTTAAGATGCTGGAGGGGATCAAGGGGGAAGGGATTACACTCTAGAAAGGGGAGAGGGGGTGGAGGAACCAGGTAGAGAGAGGGAGGGGCGCAAATCTCACTTGGGGCAAATGCCTTTTTTTTCTTTCATTAATTCATTCAATATGAAAAATACAACCTTATATAGGATGCCAACCAAACTCAACCTCAACCCTTGGATCTAGGGGTTAGGATTGAAGGGCTGGGATACAATGTGTATCACACTTTTAATACATTAGTTTAATCTAATTTGACCATGCTTATTCAACCTTGGACTAGATCCATTCAAACACCACCTAATACACAACTACCTTGCCTAATAAGACAAGGAACCTTGCGCCCCCTTCCATGGGCCAAGGCCATTCATGGGCCAATAGCCTCCCATTAGATCATGCTAGACTTGGGCCACTCCCACTTAGATGGCCCATGAGAGAGTGGAACCCAATTTGGGCCTTAAGTGCCTTAATGACCCATTTGAAGCCTAATGACCCAATATGAAGTAACACTCTTAATAGACTCTACTAATGGCAATCTAACCTTGGACTTGACATAACAAATGGCCCATTGGCTTGATATAAGCCTTACAAGGATGGCCCAAATGAAAGAAATCAAAAATTACATACACTTCAAGCCAATACAACCCATAATACACACCAATCCAAGCCAATACACAAAATACAACTCATAAGCTCTTGATGTCCTCATGAAAGCGCCTCCTCTTCGGAGGGTGACAAATTCTTGCTGATGAGGACAATCCTAGGGTCTTCCTTGGTACCCAAATTTATTTCTTTGGTAGGCTCTTCTATTGAGGCTGATGGTTCATCAAATCTTGTCATACCGCTGGTAAAGGCATCGGCCTCGTCCTCATATTCTTCATAACTTTCATCCCCCTCTTCAATAGGGTCTTCATCATTCATAATTTCATAGACACCAAAACCCTCATAAGAAACATTAGTATCCTCATATTCCAGCTCTGGCAGGATAATCGGATTCTCCACGAATTCGGGAAAAGCTAAACAAACCTGGCACCTTCTGGCTAACTCCAACAAAAATATACGTTGAATCTGCTTACCCTTGAATTTCTTATGAAAATCTACCCCATGAATTTTATTAGAAGAAGAAGAACAACTAGCTTGATTGAAGGAATGAGGTGAAAAAGTGGATACAGGAGGTGATACTGAAGGAGACCCCTCACCAGAGGGGGAGAAAAGATTTATCAATGAGTCATAGAAGAGTGGCCCCTAGGTCGGGACACACTCGGAAAAGAGATAAGAAGTCTCCTCAACGGAGATGGAGGATTGAAGAGTTGGAATTTTGACGTTTTTTTTTTGTTTTTATCTTTATCTTCATTTTTATTTTCCTTTTCTAGAAGAAAACAATGTGAAGGGAGAACAATAGGAGGAGTGTAGATTGAAAGCTTGGAGAAAGATTGAATCAGAGATGACCCGCATGGGGGTGTGATGGAGAGTTTGGAGAATTGCTTGAGGAGCATGGGAGGAATCGGGAGAGAAATCTGCAGTGAATCTAGAGAAAAGCTGATCATAATTGGCGGCGGTCTCAGCATGCGAGAGAACAATTGAGAATGTAGAGAAGCTAGAAGAGACGGATGCATGGAAGTGAGAGAGAAAAGGCCGGCCCACAGCCTGTCTATTGTAATTCCTTCTTCATACGGAACATCTGGCTCTCCAGTGTCCGTATAATCACTCAGCAACTGCCTCTTATCTGTAATCACAGTCGGCTTTTCAATCAATTCATGTATTAGTGGTAGCCATTCCGGATCAGTCGGCATAAAAAGACGGCTCAAGACAATAGTAATATCATACATATCGAACCATCTGTACCAATCACACTCTGGATCATCCATCTTTCTTCTTTTATCAGGCCTTAGAGATTCCAGGGCTTTATAAGTGGCCAATGGTGCAATATGGCGAGCAAACTGTCTCGCATGAACATCTTGACAGTCTCGAATGGAGGTGATTATTGTAGTCTGCTCATGATTCTAAACGCCACCCATGACAAAATGTGTCTTCAATGTCCAAGTAAGCGGCTGGCGATCTGTCTTCAAGGTGGATGTCATAACTGCCCATGGTTCATCTTCATTTTTGCCTGGCCCTTTGTAGCCCAGGCCGCCTCGCGTAATCAATTTCTGAGGCTTAATAGGCCTAGTCTTGCCTTGACAACTGGCACCCAGACCTTTGCCGTTTTGATACCCCATTTTCATTAGGATTTTCCAGCCAGGGCTGTTTATCATGCTTTTCTTCTTTCTCCCCTTGGAAGGCAAGGGTGTCATAGCAACTGTCGTGACTGTCTCGGGCGACATTGGCCGTGGGTGAGGGAGGTCTAGCATTGATAGCAACGGCTTGTTGGCAGGCCAAATAGAAGGAACTGATGAAGCCAAGTGTATGTCTTCCTCTGGCAGAATTGGCATACTGGTAACTTTGATAATGCAGCCCTTGTGTGGAAACTTAAGGCACTGATGGTTTGTAGAGGGCACTGCATCGAGCTGTTGAATGTAGGGGCGGCCCAGAATGCCATTGAATGTTGGATCCATGTCCAAAATATAAAAATCGACCGTGATTGTGGCCGGACCCAAACTGACTTTTAATGTGATCATGCCTAGAGGAGGCTTCTTGGTATTGTCATATGCTGTGACTGTTATGGTAGATGGCCGAATCAGATTTTCAGGAATGCCGCACATCTTCAAAGTGCTCGGTGGCAATACATTGATAGATGCCCCAGTGTCCACTAGACATTGTTTCACTGCCACCTTATTAATATCAACCGTGATGCACAGAGCATATTTCCTTGCTGAGAGTGGTGCCAGTTCATACTCTTGAAAAGTAATCGCCGGCTGACTGCTAGCGAGCGTTAATACTGATGTCTTCATTGACCATGACTTTCTGTAGATAATCTTCCAGGGCCATCTGATGAGTGGTTGACCTTTTGATTAGTTCTAAAATGGAAATTCTTTCTGGAGTTCGGTAAAGATGCTTTAACAAATCATATTGAGTGCCGGGTACGGACTCTTGCTCCTGTTCTTGTTCATTAGGCCCCTGCACGGGCTCTTGCTCTCTTTGGGGAAAGATGCACTGGAACATCCGTCCACTGCGGAGCGGTGCCATGTTTTGCCGCGCCTCTGTCGGGGCAAGTAAAGGAGGAGGGTTGGAAGAAGAGGAGGGTGTATTGGTGTTAAGAAGTGGTGGAGGGGTGTTTGAAGAAGGAGCTCCCGTAAGAGGTGTTGGTGAGGAGTTCAAGGAAGAAGCCCCCGCAGGAGGCGTACGAGTAGGAAGGGGTGCCCGAGTGTGAGAAGAGTTAGTGGGCGGAATGAGGAGAGATCTGGGTATAAAAGATGGGTGAGCCGATGGTGGGGGGATCCTTGCCGGTGAAGGAGTAGTGGTGGTGGGTGTAGCGTGCGTTGGCGACGGGCGGATAAGGAGTGGTCTAGACTGCGAAGGTGAAGGGTTAGTAGTGGATGGCGGGGTTTGCTGTGTGGTAGGCTGCGGAGGCGGTAAGCGGGTTAGGAGAGATCAGGTTGATGGAGAATTGGTGGGAGCAGGTGGATTAACGGGGCGTAGAAGAGCTCGGCTCAATTGGGGAGTAGAAGAAGAAGGAAGCGTGCGCAAAAGGCGCGGAGGTTGATTTGGATTATGATTAAATGCCCCGACAGAGGCGTTTTCTTCATGCCATCCCTGTCCTCTCTCCACCTCACGGAGAGATGTGACAGGGTTCACGTGTTGATTTGGCGGGTGCTCCGGCAGTGGGTTGTGGATAATCCCCATATCTTGCTGAGGTGCCGGAGCTTGCTATTGTACTTGTGGAGCCGGTTGCTGTGGCTGCTGAGCCTGCTGTTGCCGAGGAGGCCTTCTTTCTTTCATAGTGGCGATAAACCCTCTCATCTCGTCCCAATTGATGCCACCCTGGTCATTTAAATCATAAATGTAGTCCTTGAAGTGGAAGCAACGATCAATATTATGACCAGGGGAGCGGTGGAAGACACAGTAGTGGGATGTGTCAACATTAGCGGGCCACGCTGCCCTTTCCTTTGGTAGCATGAGCAAGTTGGCGGCCATTAAGGCATTGAAAATATCCGGGAGACTTTCTGGCAGTGGAGGATAATGGGCCCTTTTGGGGTCAAGTGGTCTCCTTTGCTGTTGTTGTTGCTGTCCATAATTAATGGGTGGCGGCACTTGGTGGTATTGTTGCGGAGCTGGAGGGTCAGCGCGAGGCGCTTGGTTTTGTGGTGGAGCAAAGGAAGGTTGAGGAGTAAATTGGTGTTGTGGGGGTGAATTAAAGAGGGTGCCTTGTGATGGAGGTGGCGGGGGTCGTGGGTTAGATTGGTGAAAAGGTGTGTGGTTGCCGACCGCGCCAACCTGCTCATTTATGACGGTGCCCTCAGTCGTGAGCCCGCTGCTGTTGACATTCATATTCTTTTTAACCATCCTTGGTTTTGGCTCAAACATGCCCATGATGGGAGAATCTTTCATTTGGGTCTGAATATCACGAGCTCTTTCATAGAGCTCCTCCATGGTGGTCAACCTGTTCATAGCCAGTATATGCCGGAACTGAGGGGTTGCATTGGATATAATCATCTTAACCTGTTCCGGTTCTGATAAGGTATCTTTCAACTTCTCGGCTATTGACCGCCATCTATCAGCAAATATGATGAAGTCCTCCTCTGGCTTCATTTTCTCTGCAACCAAATCTGTAACTGAAAGGGAGGGTCCAACCCGGTCCCTATATTTCTGCAAGAATTTCCTTTGAACCACATCGAAATCACCAGCATCTGCCGGATCCAGGGAATAGAACCACTCGAGGGCTGGCCCCTCTAAGGATCTTCTAAACAAATAAGCCAAAGAGGCTTTGTTGCCCTGCCAAAAGGACGTTTCATACATAAAATCATTCAGATGGATAAAAGGATTACCAGTTCCATTGTATCGCCGAAAGTTCGGCATCTCAGAAGGTGGTAAGTGAAAAACTGGCAATGTAGGTAGAGAGATTTCTGGGGCATTCTTGGCTGCAGTAACCTTGTTGAGTTTTTCTTCCATGCTAGCCAGTTTCTGAAGGAGCAAAGCATTAGTGTCTGACTCGACCGGGGCCGAATTTGGAATGAAGGTATTTGGCATAGGCGTCCTTAGAATTTGGGGAGGTTGAAAGAATTGGGGCCTAGCCGCTGAGTAGCTCGCCTGTTGAGCCGGCATGGCCGCACCAGGTGTCGGTGGACACGAGGGGGGTTTGTGCAAGACCGCCTGGTCATTAGTGAGGTGATGACCACTCTCGACCGGAGGGGGATTGGAAGATGAAGAGAGAACAAACTTCCCTTTCAAAGCGGCCTGAACTGCCTGCCGCTGGGAGTCATCTAATTGAGATAGAGCATTAATTAAATCAGTAACATTGAAAGATGGGGAGGGGTTTCCCGAAGTGTTGGAGGGTAAAGCCTGAGAAGAGGGCACAACCTCTTGAGTAGTGGTATCAACCACATGAACTTGAGGATAATGAGAATGAGGAGGAGGGTAATTCCCCTCATGATAGATAGAATCTTGGGGAACCTCATATGATTGACCAAAAACGTTCTCCTCCACATCATCATAGGAATATCCATAGCTTGCCATGTTGATAATCTTACCTGAACGGAGTTGCATGCTTAAGAAGAGAGAAAGCTTTATGAAGGAATTATCACACAAGAAACACTCAATCCAAA
The DNA here is from genome assembly GCA_022559845.1 of Amorphophallus konjac. NCBI lineage: Eukaryota > Viridiplantae > Streptophyta > Magnoliopsida > Alismatales > Araceae > Amorphophallus > Amorphophallus konjac. Next base: position 143,541,280 of record CM040124.1, read on the forward strand.
CAAGTTTACGCGAATCAATCCAACCAAGTTTATGCAAACAAGTTTGAGATTAATGCAAGATTTAAGTGTTTATGTTTGAGATTAGAGTGAGTTAAATTGCAGAAAAATTCACTCCTTTTTGCAAAGTGAAACCTAGTGGATCCAAGTGTAGCCTCCGGGTCAACTAGGTTCTCTCTCTCCTCACCAACGAATAGGCTCTCTAAACTTCGGGTACTTCGAGGGTACAACCAGCCCAGCGTCCGTGAGGGAATCCACGGGTGCGAGGACTTACGGAGGTCTTGGAAAAGGGATTTCTGGTCCAAAGAGACGGGATGCTCAATGGAGGGTCGTCCCGATTCCAAGAGAGGTGTGTGGAATCCTAGTGTAGAGAGAGGAGGTCTCTCAACCAAAATATCACAAAATGCAGAATAAGATAAGCCAACCACAGCAATATAATCAAATAATCAATATAAGCATGAATCCAGCTTGAAGAACCACAGCCAAGAGGGTTCTGTAAACCCACAGGAAAGAGACGACCTGGCAGCGGTCGCTACCAAAAAAAGAGACGACAGCGTGGCTGTCGTGAATCACTGTGAGGGGCTCACAGACAGTAAAAAATTGCGCCTTGATGCTGGGCGCTAAATATGCGAAAGACGCCTCTGACAGAGGGCGTCAAATATAAGTAGTGCGCACAATCGAAAAAAAAAACGCGCCTTGGTGTGAGGCGCTGCCAAATAAAAAGACGCCCGAGAGGAGGGCGCAAATTCACAGAAGCAGCAGATATGATGAAAGACGCCTTCGTGGAAGACGTTAAACAGAAAACAGACGCCCTGGATGAAGGCGTTAAATAAAAAAGCGCCTTTGTGAAAGTCATTAATTTAAAAACAGCAATAGATTAATCACAAGCTGGCTGATCTCGGGGAGCGTGCAGTGTGCACAGTGGAGGGTGCCCGTGGGGCACAAAGGAGGGGTACCGTGGGTACCAAAGGGAAAGGGCACGCGTGGGTGCCAAAGGGGAAAGGGCACACGTGGGTGCCAATAGGAAAGGGCACACGTGGGTGCCAAAAAGAGATGGTAATCAAAAGAAAAACAGTGGAAGTCCCATCGTGATCGCCAATTTATGAATCATGGAAAATCCACTCTTAAGAAAAATGTATATGTAAGAGAAAAAAGAAGAATAATGATGGAAAAAGGGAGTAAAAGAGCACGTGGTGCTACTAAGGAGGGTAATCGCCAGAGGGGTTATCTCAATAAGAAGAAAAGATGATCGCGAATACCTGGTGATAATAGGACGCGGGATGGATGTAGATTCCTTCCTCCACCTTCTATCGGCCGGCCGATGAAGGGGGATTTCCTTGTTGATTACCCTGAAACAAAGAACAAACAAGTAAAAGAAAAGGAGATAAGCCAAATGTGAGTGTAGTATCAATCCTAAGAAACAGTATGATGATGAAATAAGAATATAGCATGCGCACCTTTTTGTTTGGTTTTAAAACCCCTAGAGAATTAGGGAGAGGAGGGAGATATGCATGCTAATGCAAAAGAAGAAAAGTATGATGATCGATGATGATACGATGAAGACAAACACACAAGGGAGAGGGAACCCCTGCTGTTCCTATAAACAGTAAAGGGGAGAACCACCAGAGCAGTAGGAAGCGGAAGGAAGATGATGAAGAGATCACACGGATGAAGAGAGTAGAAACTCTTCTCTGCGCAAAAGAAAACTGCTCTCTGCTCTTTTAATGATTCGTGGTTAATGACTCCAACAACACCGTAAACTTGCGCGAGATTGACTAGGGAATCCTTTTATAAGGTTTCGATCAAGATAAACACAGATTTGGGAAGATAAGAATAGGCAGTGATCGTTAACGGCAAGGACTCTAGTTCCCAGATCGAGCAAGGTGACCAAGAAAGGCAGGGAACTCTTCAGAAAAGATGAGTTTAAACATGACACGAAAGGGTGAGACACGACCTACTTAAGGGCGTCAATTCACCAATTGACGACCTGCCCCAAGGGCGTTAATCAAAACACGACCAGGATCAGGGCGTCACTTCCTGGATTCAATTTTGGCAATAAAACCTCCTTTATTTGAAAAAATGTGAAAGACGCTTGAGGAAGAGGCGTTGATTAAAATCACGCCTTGAGGAAGGACGTTAATCATTGATTTTCAAATCGTAGTGGGACTCGCATAACACCAGGAATTGACGCCCAGACCACAAGTCGTCCTTTCTTAAAAACAAGCCTCAAGCAAGGCCGTTAATTAAATAACGCCCCCAATGAAGTCGTTAATCACCAAAAATGCAAGAATAAATCACATAAACACACAAAAATAGAAATACTTTATATTATAGAAATATTGAAGTTCACTTTGGGGCATTATCATAGTGACATGAGATTTGATCATCATAGCGTCAATTTTGGCGTGTCTACAACATATAGATGCAATTTTTCCAGCCATAGATCAAAGTCATCACCTCTGAACATTGGGGGATTAGCCATCGAGAGATGATAAATGCACAGTAAGCAGATGAGCAAATCAAGCTACTAAACCAGTGAAACAAAACAACGAGCACAAGAAACCCACTCTGAAATGCACCACAAAAGATGCAGCATCTGCTGCGGATCGTTGGATCCAATGCATAGCAACCCGCTCTGATACAAACTGTTAGGTGCGGATAATGAGATAGACGCAGATCCAGAGGGGGGGTGAATGGATCTTCTAATGATTTTTAGCTAATTTAAAAACCGTATGAGATGATGATCACAGATTCGATGGACAAATACTCAAACATCAAAGATGCATGCCCCATCAATCACTAGAACATGGACAACCAATAAGATCACGTTCCTAGCATGCATCTAGCGAGATCAATCAACCAGATAAAGCAATCAAACCATGATGGACAATGGATTTTTTAGGTGGTTCGGTCCACAGACCTACATCCACCCCTCACTCCAAACCGGAGTGAGGCTTCCACTAGCAACAGCTAGAACAACAGACTCAGTCTGCAAACAAACGCTGCCAAATAGATTGACAAACCAAGGGAAACAAATCCCTCAAACCAAGCTCTGAAACCCACAGAAGCTTGACACTTGGACTTGCTACCCACAAGACCATAACCGAAGGGCGAGCCTCCCTTCCTCTAAACCAGAGGGAAAACACAAGTGACACCCAGTCACTTGCCAACCGGAGGAAATCCTCCCTTCCTCCAAATCAGAGGGAAAACACAAGTGACACCCAGTCACTTGCCAACTGGAGGAAAACCTCCCTTCCTCCAAACCGTAGGGGAACTGCTAGTGACAGCCCGTTACTGGCAAACCAAAGATCACAGATCTCTCTTTCTCCAGACCAAGAGGGAACCCGACCTCAAACCATAGGATCGGAAGAACAAGGATGGTAAAGGCAGAAAAGGGAAAACCAAAACAACAAAGGGAAAAACAAAAACCAGTTAGCTCCAATGAGCACAGTTGTTCTGGATTTGATCCACGAACGGACTAAACAAATCTTCAAGAAAAACTCTCTCCTCTCCACTTCTCAATCTCTGGATCTCTCTTCCTCTTTCCTTCTCGAGCTCTCTTCTTTCTCTGCGGTTCTCTCTTTTTCTTCTTCTGCTAGCTCTTCTTCTTCTTTTCTTTCTTCTGCTACTCTCTCTGCTTCTGTTTTCACGATCAGCCTTCTTCTGAGGAAGAAGACTTCCTTTTATAGTAGTAGCAAGCAGATAGGGCGTGTGCTCTCGACGATTCCCACCTAGAAGGTTCAGTCCACGTGGCAGCATTTCAGCATAGTGGTTTTACGTGTCACGATTAGGGCCATCTCGTATTCTTGGATCACGTACATCATTAACCTCCTCGAATCAGCGGTCCTGTTAGAACAAATTTACTATCAGTGTAAGTTAATTTATCTGATAGGAAAGACTGAATGCATCGAGTCACTTTGATGAATGAGCTGAGCTTGTACAGACTTGATGCATCAATTGAAGTGTGCACATATGAGAAGGTATGTACAACGAGAATGAATGTACAGACATTACATTCACGAGTGTACATACTTCAAATGCATGAGATGTAGGCAACGAGTGTGTAGACTTGAAGTGAATGCGATGCAAACATAAGGAGTGTATAGACATGAAACAATGGAGTGTATAGACTTGATGTTTACGTGCATGAGAAACCAATGTACAGACTTCCTGTGCCTGCAGCAGATGACACCAGTGTACAGACTTGCTAAGCTTTCGCTAAGTCTGTATAGACTTGATCATGCAGACGATGACACCAGTGTACAGACTTAGTGCAAACGGAATGTGCAGACTTTGTAGCATGCAATGAAGCAATGTATAGACTTAGAGTGAAGCACAAACATATGCAATGTATAGACTTGAAAAGCTTGAACACCATCATGCTGCAATGTATAGACTTTGATGCGGCTTCAAAACAACCATGTGTAGACTTTACCGATGTACAGACTTAGTGTTCTGAACATAGGTAAAGGTAAGAAATGTATAGACTTCAAGTGTGGATGACCAGACAATGTTTAGACTTGCACATATACATGAACAAGTGGTGATGTACAGACTTGGCCAATGTGCAGACTTGAAGCAAGGAGACGATGTGTAGACTTGGCCAATGTACAGACTTGAAGCAAGGAGACGATGTGTAGACTTGGCCAATGTACAGACTTGAAGCAAGGAGACGATGTGTAGACTTGGCCAATGTGCAGACTTGAAGCAAGGGGACGATGTGTAGACTTGGCCAATGTACAAACTTGAATGCTTGGAATGGATTGTATAGACTTCATCTTGAAGGAGATGCACATATGCACAATGAACATGGATTGAAAGACTAAGCCATGAGCAGAGCATGTATAGACTTGCTGAACAGCAGCATAACCATATCAGCAGTAAATGTGCAGACTTTGTATTCAAGGATGCACAATAGAATGAAAGTATGCACATTGAATGCATGAGATGCTCAGAAAAGCTGTCACCGAATGTACAGACTTTGTCTTAGTGTTTATGCATGAGTCTATCAACGAATGTACAGACTTTCTATGCTGCATGCACAAGACGCTAAGAGAGACGCTGTATAGACATGACAATGCATGGACTATGCACATAGACGCTGAGTGAGACGATGCAGGCTGTACAGACTTCGAGTGTGTGCTACAGGACAGTGTATAGACTTGTGTGTGCAGGGCTGACAAATGGATGTACAGACTTGGGCTGTACAGACTTCAACTCAAATATGCATAGATACTAAATGAGACGAACACGGTGATGTGCAAACTTTAGTTGAACGATGCATGCAGAAGGAATGTATAGACTTGATGGCATGAGACATGCACAAGCTACAACGATGTATAGACTTGATGAACAATGCAATAAGACTCTGTACAGACTTGGCCAATGCAAACTGTGCAGAACTCTGTACAGACATTAAATGGTGCATGAATGTATAGACTTTCTACGGCATCAAGGCAACCATGATGATGTGCAATGTTCAGACTTGACAATATATGAAGAACATATGATGTACAAACTTCGAATCAATAGATGCACGATGTACAGACTTCAAATCAAAGGATGCACATGTACAGACTTTGCATGAGACGCTAGACACTGTACAGACTTGGATACAATGCATGCTGCAATGTATAGACTTAGCATATGCATGAGACGCTACATGAGACGGAGCTGGCTGTACAGACTTTGAGAGACGATGCACTGTAGGCTAACACTGTACAGACTTTGAGAAATGCATGACTATTGCATGTACAGACTTTGTGTGGCCTTATGCAAAGATAATGTACAGACTAGACTGCAATGTGTAGACTTGGCATAAGCATGAAGATAACAGCAGAGAGTGTATGGACTTGCTGTATGCATGAACTACCCTGTACAGTTCATATGCCCAAAGCAGAACAATCATTCAGACACAGATTCATGATATGCTATCATCAAAATCATGGAGTTCAAAATCATGTCACAGATGTTCAGATAACTCATAGTATTTGCTATCATCAACATCACAAGGGCACAACAGGAGAGAAAAGCGAAGAAAACTCGGAGTGGGTGCCTCTTTAAGAACTTCTTATTGTGTCGGATCACATTCTTCATCATTCAAATCCAACTAAAGTGGATGCTGTGGTGGAGGCATAATAATGGGCGATGGGGGAATGTAATGTAGAGGATTTTGTGGAGGGTTTCGCGTATATGAATGTGGAGGAGGAGGCGGAGTGCCACATGAATGAGCAGGATATATGGGTGGTGGAGGGCGGACGGCGTCCACTTGACCATTAACACTTGTCAAAATATCTTGTTCACGTAGATCGTCGATGCCATTATCATCTCTTTTCTCCTTCCAATCTTTTTCGATCTTAGTGATGTTATTCATAAAAGTATGAAGAGGATTGACTTGAGGAGGAGGAGGAGGAATAGGCCGCGGTCTTGTAACCCTCTTTAATTGTTCCTCCATTGAAGTGATTTTATTAAGAAGAGTTTGTTAGAGGGGTGCAGCATGTGAAGTAGAGGGTTGGCATTGAGGCCTTGGAGGAGCTTGGAGGGGTTGACCCACAAAAGGACCCGAACGGGCTGGGTTACAAGAGACATAAGGGCCTTGGGGCCGTTGAGGAGGAGGAATAGAAGGAGACGGGTTATGGGTCACCTGAACGGGAGTATGTGTAAGAGAAGGGGGGTGATGGGCCACCTGTGGATGAAATGAAGAAGGTGGGTGATGGTCCACCCGTGAGGGATTGGAAGGAGAACGAGAAGAAGATTCAATCTCAATAATAACCTAAGGGCTTGGATTTGTTGAGGGGTGAGATGGTCTAATGCATGTAGGACTTGGGACACCTTATCGTCGTGTAGAGGAGACGATTCCCGGGGAGTAGTGGCTTGCAATTGATGCAAGGGACCATGAGATTGGAAATTACCCAAGGGTCGGACAAGACCATGAGAGTGAGGATGTGGTCTCTTAGAAAAATTGTTGTGAGAACCATGGAATTGGGAATTGTATGATGTGCTAGGTTGATAATCCTCGTGAATGTGATTGTGATTAAACGTGGTTTGATTATCAAAGTTAAACATTATGCAAACAAACAATATTCAATTAAGACAATTTGTAAAGATGTCAAACAAGTTGAATGTTTACGCTTGATTTTTTTGTGTTGGACCTTGGTGAATTAAATGATTTTTGACAAAGTATGATATGATCCACTCAAGGTAGGAACCTAGTTTCAATGTGGTTTTCTTCAATGTTCAAATAGGTACACTCTCACCACGTATAGGCCAACTAAACCCGGAGAACTTCAAGGGTACAATCGGCCTAGCTTCCGTGAGGGAATCCACATGTGCGCGGACTTATGGAGGCCTTGGTTAAGGAATTTCCAGTCCAATGAGATAGAATGCTTAATGGAGGGTCCTTCCTTCACTAAGAGGGGGGTAAAGTCTCCTAAAAGTGTACGGAGAGGAGGTCTCCCAAGCCAAATGCCCTACAATACAAGAACTAATGCAAAATGAAGAGAACATACATGTATGAACAGAGGTGTGAAAAAATCATGTCACACAAGTCATATAAATAGGGGGCTCTGTGAAAAACACAGGCAATTGGCGCTTGGGGCAGTGGGCACCAATTCCAGAATGGGCACCCTCTGCCTGGGCACTAGTTCCTTTTTTTTTTGAAAATAGGGAATTGGCGCCCTAACAGTGGCCACCAATTCAGAATGGGCGCCCTCTGCCTGGGCGCTAATTCTTTTTTTTTTCTTTCTTTAGAAAACAGGGAGTTGGCACCCTGCACAATGGGAACCAATTCCAGAAAGGGCGCCCTCTGCCTGGGCGCTAATTCTCTTCGTCCTAGAAACTGTAGCAATGGCCAGAAAGCTTTGAAAATGAAGATACTAATGGAAGGAAAGGGCTAAACACTCACAATCACATAACATGGATCATGGCAATCAAGAGAAGTATGAATGAAAGCATGGCAAGCTCATCATTTTTTTTAAGAGAAGAAGGGAAAAAAGTGGAATTTATAAAATCTATCAAATTAACAATCACATGGGGGGTTGTGCACGTGGTGCACAAGGGATGAAGATAATGAGAAAAAGTGCTACGTGGAGCACAAAGGGGGATGCACCGTGGGTGCAAAGGGAGATGGCACATGTGGGTGTCAAATGGAGGGGGTAATGAAAGAAAAATAAAAGGTGGTCCCACCGTGATCGTCAATTTGTAGATTATGGAAAATCCACTAAAGAATATTAATTAACAATAGGGATGAATAAGGGGAAAGAGGAAGAAATAGGGAGCAAAAGAGCATGCATGGATGCTAAAAGGGGTTGTGATCGCCAGAGACACGCATGCCTCAAATGATAATAACACTAAAGAAAGGAGGGATCACGAATAAATACCTTTCAAAAGAAGCGGGGAGATGTGAGTGCACACCTTCTCTTTCTATCAGTCGGCCAATGAAGAGAGTTTCTCTTGTGTAGATTACCCTTACAAAGACAAAGAAAACACCAATAAAGAGATATGGATTAGAACCAAGGTGAGTGTAGCATCAAGCTCATAATAGAAATAAATAATGAAACCATGTATAAGAACACACCTTGTTAGTGTTTTGGTTTTAAACCGCTATGTAAAGGGTAGGAAGGATATGATGAATGATATGGAGGGTGCAAGTGTTACACACAATTCGAGATCTCAATATTGAGATTATAGAAATAAGAAAAGGAGATGAAGAAGATGATGCATGCAATGCTAATGATAATAAAGCAAAGAAATAAGAGAAGGGGAAAGCTTATTGTTTTTCTCCAATTGAGGCTTCATGGGATGAAGATCTCCAAGGATGTAGCTTTACACGTGAGGGAGTCCTCTCCTTGAGCCTCCGGTCCGGCAGCACCTCCCCGTGGATAATTGATGAAGCCTTCAACACAAGGGAGAGAGGGGTCCTATTTATAGGGCCAAAATTCAGAGTTTAATCCAAGAAAAATTAGGAAATCAAGTTTTAATTGGATTTGGAAGAGGATATACATTGCCCAAGTGTCCTCCCAGCCTTACGAAGCCTTAGGACCCCTTTCCCAAGTGAAAAGGGAGCTCAAAACGGAGAAATAATGAGATTCTACCGGACACAGAATTCTGCCAGAATTGGCGACTGACGCAGTGGTCGCCCATTAAATGAACGTGAGTTCAAAGAGTCGCCCATTCTGAGACATTTTAGGAAAGTTTAGGAATTTCTAAAATTAGAAAAGAATTGGCGCCCAAGGATAGGTCGCCCATTAGAAATTAATACGAATTTTGGACGGACTGAAAAGCTCAAAATAAGGCAAGGAAATTGGTGACTTGTGTCCCGACGCTCATTTATGAATTAGCAACCTTCGAGACAGTCGTAGAATCAAAAATAATCTGAATTCAGCTCGAAACAGGAAGAAAAGAATTGACGTCTTCTGTCAGGTCGCCAATTAAGAATTGGCGACCTTCCGGAGTGTCACCAATTCAAAATCGTATAAAATCACCTCAAAAATCGGTTAAAAATGTAAAAAATAGGAATGGGTGCCCTCTGGTAGGGTGCCAACTAAAAATGGGCACCCAGTCGGTCGCCACCAATTAAAAATCTCATAAAAATCATGGAAAAAGGAATGGGCGCCCTCTAGTAGGGCGCCAATTAAAGAATTGGCGCCCTCTAGGTTGCCACCAAAGAAAAAAGCCCCGAAAAATTGGACAAAAATCTCAGAAAATTCTAAAAAAACAAGGAAAGATAGAAGAAAGTCGGGGAAAGCTAAAAACCCAAGAAAAATGATGAAAACCACTCAAATAGGTTGATTTGAGAGTCAAATTGTGGCATCTCAATATGATATGAGATGTGCTCAAAATGATGTCGATTTTGACGTGTCTACAGTCATTACCTGGAAAATATTGAAAAACACTAGGTGAGCGAATGCTCAGTAGGTCTTAATATCTCAAGCTCCAAGTTAGCTTTAAGTGATTAGCTAATTAACATAAACATGCAGGTCATGCAAGATATCGTAATCGAGAACTATAATGGCACGATCTAGATTAATAATCCGGAGACAATATAAAGGAATGTAGACATGACAATAGATAATCTCATGTCATATAAAGACCATAGATAGACGGGATAATAATTCCAAGAATAATCTTGACAAGATAGCAAGCTTTTCAAATAGGTTTTCAAGAGCATTCATGAGGAGACAATAACGATCGTTTCAATAAGGCATTCATTTCACTTAGAGCATATCACGTAACTATCACTTTGTAAGAGTGGCCATATACATTTAGGAGTTCAATATTTGAGTAATAATCACTAGTAGAATGTCATAAATCAATCTTGCTTTTGGTTGGTTCAATGCCACACCCGATCAATCATGATACCAGTACATGTTAGGATTTTGCCTCGCCCCTGGAATCAGATCCGGACCCCGTCACTTTTATGTTCTAGCATTGAGTATCAATTTGTTTGGACCCATAGCCCCTTTTTGTGTATAGACCAATTCCACTTAAAATAAGGGCCAAAGAATTCCAAGGATCAAGCATGTAGAAACATTGGGGTAGATTTCATAGAATTTAAGGGCAGGACTTGAACAAGGTTGACATACCGATAAATCGCATGAAAACGATGACATCTCATGAAACTAGGTAATTGGTGTCCACTCAGTCGCCATCAATTTCAGAAACAGCATCCACTGTAGTGGTCGCTCATTCTTGTGAATTAGAACAAACTTGAAGGAATATCGTCGATATCCAGGTCGTTAAATTAGTAATTTGCGCCCACTGGCTGGCAGTCAATTCTGTTTGGCGTCCAAGTCAGGGTCGCAGTTTCCAGACAGATAACAGACTTTCTCAAAGAGGCCAGAAACAGTGCTTTAAGAGGGCTAAAGCATCACATTTCATCAGAGTGACGTGACAAACAAGGGTTCTAGGGTTTTTAAGGTACAACTTGCTCGGCTGCCTTGAGGGAATGCAAGGCTAGAGTAGACTTACGGAGGTCTCATTGAAGAAAGTACCAGTTCGAAGGAAGGAATAAACCGCGGAGGGTCCAATCATCACTAAGAGTTGTGTGTGTAATCGATAAAGTAAAACAGGGACCAAGTGTCGGACATGAGACAATGGTGCCAAAGATCCGACGGTCAATGGATCAAAACACGAGTGAGAAACTGTCACAAGAAAACTACCTTCGTCATTCTGGGGGTGGTGGCTGTTTCAGAGATCCTCATGGGCAGATAGTGCTGGGTTTTTCATATTATTATGGCCTTGGTTCTAATATGGTTGCTGAAGGTCGGGCTTTACTTGACGGTCTTCGATTGGCACAGCTGTATGCCATTCCGTTATCTGTCATATACACTAATTCCTCGGCGCTGATTGATCTGCTGAACTTTAAAAGAGATCCTCCGTGGTCACTTCTTCCTTGGTGGAACTCTCAACATCAACTTTTCTCAACAACTAATTGCCCCATTGTCCACTCATATAGAGAAGCTAATCAACTTGCAGATGCTTTGGCAAATCATGCTGTCCTTGTGGGACGCAATATGGAATTTTATTCCACTTGAGAGTTGCCTTTGTTAGCTAGAGGTTATGCAATAGCTGATGCTTGTGGCATACCTAACTTTCATAAGATGAGTGTATAGTTTATCCCTCTTTATTTTCCTTTCATTGTCTTCCAGAGGCTTGCCTCCTTTGAATTGTATTCTTTTGAAAAAGTAATAAAATAAGCATCTAATGGCTGGTAGGTGGAGTGAGAACATTCCCTTCCTTTGGAATGGGGGTGCACTCTCCCTTCGTCCCATTAGATGACTGGGTTTACAAAAAAAAAAGAAAACTACGCCATGGTAGTGGTCACTATTTAAATTAGCGTCCACCATTCAGGCATCCATTCTTGAAATTCTAGAATATTAATAAATTTCCAGAAATTGTGACTCTCCACGGAGGCACAGTATCTTCGATCTGCGCCCTGAGATGCGACACCAATTCCTTTTGTTTATTTCTTTTCATATATATCATTTCTAAAAATACAGGAAATAGCACCTTTTTAAAGGGGCGCAAATTCTTAAATGTGCGACACAGGGATGGTCACCAATTCTATAAACAATTTCTTTTCTATATATCAACTTTAGGAAATAGCGCCTGCTTGCACGGGCACGGGTTCAAATAGGCGACAGGGTTCTTGTCGCCCATTTTTTTTAATGTTTTACACTACAGTGCATCGCCTGGATGCGCTTGCAGGCTCATGCTTCTGTTTTATTTCGATTGACATTGTTCATTAGGGGATGAATAGTGCTACTTTCAATCCAGATAAAATTTTGGGAAACTAAAGACATGACAGTGAAGAGAAAATTACAGGGATTCCATAAATATGCATATCATGATTTTTAGATACATGATTTCATAGTTATTACATTTTAAACGTGTTGTAATTATTAATTATCTAAAAGAATTAGCGGTAGTCTTACTATCGCTGATTAATTAGCGTCCGTTTGGATGGGCACATGTTCTTGGAAATAACGGCCACGTAGTGGTTGCTAATTACTTTCATGCAATAACAACTTCCAGACGTCCAAAAATCATCTTTAGGCATGCTATGAACAATCAGGAAGATTCATGGAAGATAGTCTACATGCTCTAGTGATCTAACATGATAATTACTTGGGATTTGCTTGGGAGATTGCCTACCTTTGGTTGCGTTTAACGGACGAAGGTGTTGCAGGGAAGAAGATAAAAATAGCAACTACAACGGCAAGTACGAGTATGTGTAGCAGAGAAAGAGAACAATCGCAGCAGCAGTAGCCTTGTCCTCCAACGAAGAAGGAAGGAGACGAAGATGAACAACTGCCGTAGCACAACAACTGCAGCAGGTCCGCGTAGCAGAAGAAGAAGATGGGGAGAAGCTAGCTCTGATTCTTCTCAACGTCAGGCAATGGCAGCCACAGCAATAGCCGCACACTTGATAATGTTAGAAAAAGAAGAAGATGTCAGACGCAGGACGAAGGGAAGACAGGCGCAGCGTCGAGCAGCAAGACCGACAGCACAAATCAACAGAAAAAGGCTCCGTCGATCACCTAGGCAACAGTATTCCAGGCTTGATCGAACATGTGGGTATTTATAGAAGGAGAGCTCCCTTCGTGCATGAATCCGAATGGGACTTAAAATTTCTCCATGCACAATCCTAATGGGTTTAAGTTTCCCTAGATCGATCTCACCCTTTCCACCTTCATAGCGGCCTTTTCTGGTTAGACTAAAACCCTAAAGCTTCCATGCAAGGGTTCGATGTGAGCAAGTTATTAGGTTTAACCCCACAGACCTTGTTATAATAACACTTATGTATATATTCTTTTAGAAGCCCATTTACCATAAGGTCTTGGTTTCTACTAAAGCCCATTAGTGGTTCTAATTCTCAAGGAGGCCCATTAGCTAGTTTGCCATGTCTATTTTACTTTATCTTTTATGGAAATTTTATTTCCCACATTTGTTATCTGGCTAATATTAATATTTGTTCTTTATTAAATTTTTGAGGTGCTACAGCAGGTTCCTACGTGTCCTGCGTAGAAATAGTAACTTCCTGACCGTCTAACTCCTTAACCTCTTGATCTAAATTCTTGAAAGTTGGAAGGAAGTTAGAAGATATGAAAGGGAATAATAAACTCTAAAGGATGAACCTCGAAATACCTCTGCTAAGGTCCCTAAACCTCGAGTCTTCACGAGACAGACACGCTTGTTCCTGTGCGCTCTACAGACAAACAACAACTTGCATATCTTCTAATTCCTCAACGACTTGATCTCCTAACATGAAATTTGGAGATGAGTTAGACAATACTAAAGTAAATGAATAGTTCTAAAGGACTAACATGAAATAACACCATCTTACTGTCGAACTAGGCGAGCAAAAATGAGGGTTCGCGTAGGTCGATTCTAGGCCCTATTTATAGAGTTTGGCCTAGGGCTGAGGATTAGATCGATTAAGGAGTCCCAAGTGGGGTTAAAATCAATCCTCAAGAGTCCTAGGCATGTTTCCTTATTGGATAACATCGATCCATGGGGATTGGAATGCTAAAAATCCTAATTTTTCACGTTTCTACAAACCTCATTCACGGAAAATAGTAGCGGTCGTCCCTGGACCGCTACCAGGAAAACGCGGTCGCACGATAGACCACGTTCTGGCGTATTTTCTGAAATTTTTGGATTTTCTTTTTTATCTTCTATTTATCCCCTAATTAGCTCATTTATCCATTTTAAATCCGTAAATAGCCCTAATTATGTCTCTTAAAGTGGGCTTGGGCCAAAAGGGTTTAGAAATTTGTCTTTGGGCCCAATTTAAGTGGGCTTATTTATTTGGTTAATGTAGGGCCTTCAAATTTATTTACTTAACCAATAATTCATTAAATAGCCCATTAAGCCATTTTAAATACTTAATAATATTATTTAATTCCTAAAAAATCCTAGAAATTTTTAGGGTGTTACACCCTCCCCCACTTAAAAAGAATTTGGTCCCAAAATTCATTCTATGGGTTTTATGGAGACTATACTTACAATCAAACAGTTCCAGAAATCTCTTGCGCATAGCTTCTTCGATATCCCATGTCGCCTCTTGATCAGTATTCATATTCCATCGGACTTTTACCATGGGAATGGTTTTATTCCGAAGTTGACGCACTTCTCGATCAATTATTCTGATTGGCTTTTGCTCGTACGTCATATCCTTTTGAATCACCATGTCGTCATGACTTATAATGTGGAAAGGGTCGTAGACGTACCTTTTTAGCATCGAGATATAGAATACATCATGGACTCCAGCTAATTAAGGAGGTAGAGTTATCCAATATGCGACCTCACCAACCTTTTCAAGAATTTCAAAAGGACCTATATATCTCGGAGTGAGCTTGCCTTTGATGCCAAATCTTCAAATACCTCGACTCGGAGAAATCTTAAGAAATACATGGTCTCCCACTTGAAATTCCAAATCTCATCTTCTATTGTCAGCATATGACTTTTGTCTATCTTGAGCCATCTGGAGTCTCTCTCAAATAAGTTTTACCTTCTTGGTAGTATCCCGGATGATTTCAGGGCCTAGAAGTTATCTTTCTCCAACTTTATTCCAGTAGATAGGTGAGCGGCAACTTCTTCCGTATAATACCTCGAATGGTGCCATTTGTATCCTAGCTTGGTAGGTATTGTTGTAGGCAAATTCAACTAGAGGCAAATGGGCGTGCCAACTCCCAAAAAAATCAATAACACATGCCCTGAGTATATCTTCGATTACCTGATTTGGCCTTTCAGTTTGACCATCTGTTTGTGGGTGAAAAGCAATGCTAAAGTTGAGTCAGGTCCCTAAAGAATGTTGTAGACCCTTCCAGAATTGTGATGAAAAACGAGGGTCTCAATCGAAATAATAGTGACAGGGACACCATCCAATCTAACAATTTCCTTCATGTATAAAGTTGCTAATTAATATATCCACGGACCATCGACTTTTGATAGGTAGGAAATGTGCAGATTTAGTCAATCGGTCTATGATCACCCATATACCATCATGTCCACCTCTTGTCTTAGGCAAACCAATGATGAAATCCATCCCTATGCTCTCCCATTTCCATTCGAGAATTTCTAAGGGATGTAATTTACCTGCGGGAGTTAGATGTTCCGCCTTAACTTGCTGACAAGTGAGGCGGTGTGATACAAAGTCCGCTATCCCTCTCTTCATGTTGGGCCACCAGAAATTGCTTTTTAAATCTTGGTACATCTTGATAGCACCAGGGTGAATATCATATCTTGTCTTATGAGCTTCTTCCATAATGAGCTTATTAGTGTCGGCATGATCTGGCACACAAATCTGATCTTTGAATAGTAATCTTTTATCGGTCGAAATAGAAAATTCTGACCATTGATCAATATTAGTCTTAATCTCCACCAGCATAGGGTCATTTTCTTGTAACTTGACTAGGACTTCAATTAATGTAGGTTGTGATAGAATATTAGCAATAATACCCCTTTCTTCTTCTACATCAGCATCTAGATTCAAATTTGTAAGATCTTCTATAAGATTTGTCATACCTTTCCCGAGGATTGCTAGAGTTGCCAGTGGTCTCCTGCTAAGTGCATCTGCTAGCGCATTTGCTTTGCCTGGGTGATGTTGGATAGAAAAGTCGAAGTCCTTAAGGTATTCCTGCCATCTTCTTTGCCTCATATTCAAATCCTTCTGGGTAAAAATATACTTCAGACTTTTATGGTCCGAAAATATGGTCAATTTCTCCCCATAGACGTAATGTCGCCAGATCTTTAAGGCGACGATAACAACAGCTAACTCCATATTGTGAACTGGGTAGTTCTCCTCATGACGCTTTAATTGTCTAGAGGCATACTAAATCACCTTTCCATGTTGCATAAGGACACAACCAAGGCCAATTCCCGATGCATCCGTGTAGACTTCGAAGCCACCACCTTCAACATGTAGTGCTAATACGGGTGTTGTAGTAAGATGTTCTTTAAGGTTTAGAAAACTCTCTTCATAGTCCTTCGACCACACAAAGAAATTCTCCTTTCTTGTAAGTCGGGTCAAAGGGACAGTGATCTTTGAAAAGGCTTTGATAAATCGTCGATAATAACCAGCCAGACCAATAAAACTTCTAACTTCGGACACCGTTGTCGGTCGACTTGAATTCTTGACAGCTTCTGTAGTGCCCTGGATCCTTATTGGATTCTTATTAGGTCTTTCGGATCTTTTTCGGAGAGTTTCGGATCACTTTTGTGGGTCCTGAGTTGAGTTTTACGATCCACGTAGGTTTTTCTCTCGTACTAGTAACGGAACCCTGTGGTGAGTTTAGTTCTCAGTTCATCGACTCGTGGACGCCGCAGTTGCGATGTACTCTTCGACACGATCGTTTCGGCTATTTTTATGTATTTTTCTGAATTAGTCCATTTTGGGGCTAATTATTGAATTTCCATAAATTAGGAAAAATCTTAATTTTTTTCTATTTATTTTCCTTCCACCTCTCTCCTCCCTCATTTCTCTCATATCTCTCTCTCGTTCTCTCTCCTCTCTAGTCCGTTCGGGGCGGGGTGCACACTGTTGTGGAGCTGGCCGAGGCGAGGACGCGATGGAGTGATCGGGACGCGGGAAGGGGCGACGGTTTGAGCGTGGCGTGGCGCGATCCCTCGGTGGATTCCGAGATCGGCTCGGTTCGTGTTTTGACATTTTCGACGCGGTTTAGTCGCTTAGGCCCACGGTTTCTTCGGTGGAGGTAGGGAGACAGATCACCTACTCTTCTAGCACATTTTCCCTATAATTTTGCGTTGTTCGGTGCAAGTTTGAGCGAGTTTCACTCAGGTCGGTAAAATCATGCTTTTGTGGAGTTCGTAAGTTTTGCCAGAAAATGGTGACAGTTTTTAGATCGGTTGGTATCAATGGACTCCCTAGAATCTCAACATTCCAGATCCGCTGATTTCGTGTCGTTTGGTTGTCATTTGGGGCTGGTACGAGCCCGGGAACCCCGGTGACTCATTTAGGGTCGATTCGTTGAAATCTCCTATTTCTCGCCGTTTCTTGGTCGATTCGACTCCCATTGGAGTCTAAATGTTGTATATCGTCGTTCTGCGATGTTATGGATGTTTCTTCTTCGATCGGGATCGAAAGGGGCGTGGATTCAGGTTTTAGGGCGTGGTCCGGTTGGTTTCCCGCCATGACTGGTCGACCGCCACGAGGTGGCCGGTCGACCGGCCGGCGTTCGTGCCAGCAAGCCGGTGAGCCTATCGGTCTGGTCGACCAACCGCCCAAGGCCGGTCGACCGCCCCCGGGGGTCAGGTCGATCGAAATGCAGTGTTTTTGCCCGTTTTGAGTCCTGGTCGGTCCAGTTGAGACCCAACGACCAACCTATGGCCTCGTGAGTGTCCCGGACACCCTGTGGGTTCCGTGTCCATGTTTCTGGGCTGTCGGGAGGTGCCGGGTTACCTCGATTAGCATGCCCAAAGGCATGCGTGTTTCGAGCTTTGTGTTACGCTCGATCGAGTCACCGTGTATTGGTGTGAGTGCGATGGGGTTTCTCCCACATGTGAGTGGCCGTCCTTGAGTTCCTGTCTTGAGGGAATGGTCTCGACGGCCTGTGGTCTACCTCGGTATTCATGTTACCCTGGTTTTAGACCTAGTTATGATTTAAGTCGGTTGGCCTTGGCGACCCAACCTTCATGCGTTTCTTCACTATAGCTCGCCTCCTTAGGCTGCTACGAGTCGTTTGTCTTAGGTCAGTATCTTAGGGAGGTTAGTATGGCGGTTGTCTCTTGGATCGCCTAGTCCGTGTAGCATGTCTGTCATCGACCGCTTGGTGGTTCGTTGGGCAGGTCAGCTGGAGTTGATTGAGTCTAGTGGTTCGTCATTGACCGCTACAGTCGCCTCGTGGCTCTACCCCTGATCGCCAGTGCTCTTGTCTTTGTGTGCATAGCGGTTTCCTCCTTGACTGCTTGGTTTCCCTAGTAGCTGAATGATGGATCGTTTATGCCTAGAGTGTCATTTCCTGTCGTTTCAATTTCCGTATATCTTGGCTTGACCTTGTGGTTTGCAGTTCCCGTGGATATCTTTTGATGTCCTATGAGGGCTAAGACCGTGTTAGGAAGTAGCCAGGAGTTTTCTTGCTTGAAGTAGGATTTTCTTTCCTACTGTAGAATCATCATTGTTAGGGTTCCGGTCAACCCGGGGTGACCCAGTGGTTGACACATAACCTTGAGTGTCTCGGCGATTCTGTCCAGTTCGAGACGTGGTTCTGGATGCCTCGAGGTATGATTTTACCTCAGTTTGCGTGTCCAGACATGCTGAGGGTCTCGATGTTCCCTCAAGTCTCCGTGTGTCATTTTCAACGGTTGTTTCTTCTGGCTTAGGAATAGACCGATTGGCGGCTTGTTCCGCTTTCTACAACGATCTTGACTCCGAGTTATGAGACTCAAAGATCGTTGTGTTTTCAGGTCCAGTTGCCTTCTCCTGAGTCCGATGGCAGTCTAGTATGCTACCTCATGTCCTGTGCTTCGTAGTACGTATGACAATGCTTCTTTGCCTGTCTATACTCCGACACTCATGTTTTGGAGTCTGTCTTCTGAGCCTCCACTAGTCTTAGCCTTACGACACGTTACGGCGTGTCGGCCCTTGTGGCGGGGTAGTTCCCAATTTATGATTTGTAAGCTAGTTCCTGTGGGCCCCCGCTGTACTGTAGCGTCTTGCTGGGTGGGGAAAACTAGCTAGAGGCCTAGATCTCCAGCAAGAGTCGGTGTGTGCACACGTGGTCAGGGGCTTTGGACTGACGTCGACGGGTGTTCCCCTATCTAGTCACTCATTACTGTAGTTCCTGTTCTGGTTCAATGTCTTAGTCCCTGTAATGGTTTGGGCGGCATAGTAGATGAGATGCTCGTAGGCACAGCATAAGACGTGAGTGGACGCCGCAGGCGGTTCTTCTAGTGAGGGGGTACTTCGGTCACGTGACTCTCGTGTTTCTCACACGTTGTGACCTTTCCGGGTTAGCCCTCTCATGGTCTTGCCCGAGGTCAGTGTTGTGTCGTGTGCACGACGTTCTAGTCGTGTCTAGAAGAGCGTGCACGGTAATCAAGTCGTGTGTGTTTTAGAGTCTGTCTGTTTCTGTCTAGGTCTTCTCTAGGCTTTTCGCCTGTCTTCTCAGGCCTTCGCCTAGAGCCTTGTGCTGTGTCAGCAGATCGACAACTCCTGATTTCGTCGGTTCAGAGTTTACCCATATGTTGCTATTGTTGTTTGGAGTAGCTTAGGGGTCGAGGTTAGTTCGGCAGCCGTATTTTGTTCAGTACAGCTTTTCCCTTTTCTTTTAGCTGCTCTACTCCTTCCGTTCCGATTTTCTTTTACAGCTTTGTAATGGTAGTTTTCCTACTTTGCTACTACTGCTGTTTTGTTGTTCTATGTTACTGTGTGTTTTTCAGTGGGGATTCACATGACCCCTACTAGGCTAGTGACACGAGGCTCACCCCTGCTTTTCAGGTGGGTGGTGTTGTTCTGCTTCCGTGGTTCGTAGTGTGGCGAGTTTGTAGCTGCCAGCAATACCTACGTCGGGCTTCCCCCAACCTCAGTGTACGTTTTCCCTTCTATTGACTGTACTACTTGTCTTTCCTTTGGACTGGACTCTGGTATAATTGTTAAACTTTAATTGTTAATTAAAAAGTAATTTTATTTCTGCTACTTTAGTAAACCGATCTAATGAAATTGAATTGCTTAATGTTATATCTCTGTGGCTTCAATGTACTACACAACAATCCTTTTTCCCTTCGGAGCTTTACAACTCTTGGGAGGTTTCATGGGTTCCAAGTGGTATCGGGTCTGATCGGTAGTCCTATCGGGTATATCCGATATCCGGGATCCGGGTCGTCACAGTTGGTATCAGAGCATTGTTGTGTGAAGTACATGGGAATCCGAGATATACGGTTTCCAGAGTCCTGAAAGTCCAGTACAGTCTACAGCTGGCGTTGGGTTTTGTGATTCTTTGTCGCTTCATTTTCCATGTGTTGTCTTGTGCGGGCTGTGTCAGCACTATACAAGATGGTTTTTCTCTCGTCAAGATGCGACGGGATGCTCTTTTTTGTCATGGTGTTTGTCTCGCTCGTGCTGTACTTGGCAAAGTTCGCTGATAGGCTTGAATCTGCAGTAGATTGTTCGAGATTTTTCCGTGGTTTGTTTAGGTGGCTGGTGACTTTTTTAAGTTGGTGTGATGGCCGTACACGTTCTTACGTTATTTTGGTCGTCCCAACTTAAGTCTGTGCAACTCCTGAGGTGACTCGCTTCTGTCGAAGTACTCGATTAGATTCCCTTGATTGAGAAGATGCTTACCCTTGATTGAGAAGATGCTTAGGCGACCTAGGATTTTTCTTCCTGGTGAGCTTCTGTTAGTTGAGCTTGATGCTTCTTGTTCTGCTTGGTGGAGTCTTTTCGAGGAACGCCTAGGAATTGCTATCTTGGTAAGACCTTTGTCCTGTGTCTACTTAAGGGTGGACAATATTTCTTCTGAGCCTGATCTTCACTTTGTTTTACGGTTGCCTGGCTTTAGACCTAATCTTTGTGTCGAAAGCCATTGTACACCATGTTTCGTCGTGCTGTGTCTAGCGACCGATGTGTTGTGAAGGCTCATTTATTCTTTCAGGGCGTAATGGTAAGTTGAGATTAGCCTTTCTTTGTGCTTTGTGCTGAAGCTGGTACTCTCCTTCTTTGCACTTAGGCGATTTGTGATCGGTTGCTCGCAGGATCAGTACTCATGGCGTAATACATTGCGATTTTCATGAATTGCGATGGTGCCGAGTGTGTGTTGAGATGCGAATATCGAGGTATTTCTGATGCCTGTGTGCGTTGTTTGAGTGCGCAGTGGAAGCGTGTGGGCTGATGACCCACAGGTCGAGGATCGTGTGGTAAGATTCTGGCCGGTCGAGAGAATTGTTTTTCTCGATGTGACTTCATCTTGGCTTCCTGTGCCTTGATGTGGCCTCTTGCCGTGTTGTTGCTGGAGTCATTCTGGTGTTGGCACTGGCATTTGTGAGTGTTGGGGAGTCTATCGGCATTCCTACTAATTGCGTACCCTCTGCTCCTTTGTATTCTTTCTTGCGTATTGTGCTCTCAGGACGTGATCGTGGTCCTTGAGATACGTTCCCCGAGATTGTTGTCATTTTTGTTGTCGTGGGTCTTTTCTTGGTGAACGTGCTCGATGCATGACTCGTCCCTTATGGTCGTGCGTTCAGCTGTCGTTGTGCCTTGATGTGACCTAGCTTGCAGTGGTGTTCCGTGGTTATGTGTTCAGTACGGAGCCGGAATCCTACAAGTGCTGTTGTTGTCGTTTGATTACTGTTTCTCTATGATTTTGTCTGTATGTCTTGGCACTATGTGGACCAGGCCTTGTCGGTTAGCCTTGCTGTACTCTTCCCTCCCGATAGAGTTAGCTTGTGACTCGATTAGATGTAATATCTGAGTGAGGACTAACTTGATTGTGTTGTGGTCCGGTGCTATCGTTGGTGTCCTGTGTGTCTGATATTCCCTGTTGCCTTTGGCACTGGAGCCGATGATGTGTCGAGCTGTCAGCTGAGAGGACTATGCTTCCTTGTTTAAGCTGATGCTTACTGTGTCTATTATTTTGTTTTCCCGATAGCTGTTGTCATGGCATGGGTCGTGTCTCCTTTCCTGTGAGACGTAAGCGACGTTGCCTTGCTTCAGAGGTGTCAGGCTCGTGTTCTCTTGTGCCGTGCTCAATCTAGAGCGTGTGCCCGTGATTATGGTCTGACAGTGTTCCTCTGAGTTGTGTTTTTTGAGATTCACGCTGTTTCAAGTTATGTCTTGGGGTTGTTCTTCCCTGCTTCTCCCTTGCCAGTCCTTAAATTTTGAGGATGAAATTTCTTAAAGGGGGGGACGATGTAGTGTCCTGGATCCTTATTGGATTCTTATTAGGTCTTTCGGATCCTTTTCTGAGAGTTTCGGATCACTTTTGTGGGTCCCGAGTTGAGTTTTACGATCCACGTGAGTTTTTCTCTCGTACTAGTTACGGAACCCTGTGGTGAGTTTAGTTCTCAGTTCATCGACTCGTGGTGTAGCAACCCTGGAAAAATTAAGATTTTTTTAAATAAATCAAATTAAAAAAAAAGATAAGTAAATAGATGACAAGGAGCCTAAATGAGTAAATCATTAATCAAGAGGAAAATAACGCCTTTTATCAAGGCTCTAATACAAAAGGAAACGCCTCTGTCTAAGGCGTTAATTTAAAAAGGACGCCTACACCCTAGGGCGTCAAATTTCAAACGACGGGAAATAAAATTAAGGAAAGGAAAGGAAACACCCTTACCTTGGGTGCGTTTTTAATAAGAAACGACTAGGACAACGTCGTCAATTAAAACACACGGCCTAGCCTAAGGCGTGAATTCAGTTCGAGTTTCGTTCGACCAGGAGTCTATCCAGAGCAAGTTCTGGATAACTACATCGAAGATGGAAAATAGTAAGGACTCTATCATGGAAGTATTACTTCCAATACAACTCTAACCCTATTAGGATCCCCAAAATCCTATAAATAACCTTTGTCCATCGAACCCTAAAAGCTATTTGGTCGAAGGAGGTTTTGCTCTGCTGCTGTGCGTGAAGAACATGTTTATGTTCTTCTTCCTGCCTCTGCTTTCGATCAACTCATGAAGAATATTAATTTTTCTTCATCTTATTCTCATGTAGGTTACCTGCATCGAGAAAGTGATGTGACACGACCTTGGACTTAAGCAAGCAAGCACATTCGCAATCTAAATGGGCCAATTTGGGCCGCCGCTCTCTCGCCGCTCACCAAAGCCCGGGGTAACTTGGCAATGCCAAGGTGAGGTTGAGGGGTTGGGCCCTTGCTGGTAGAGGGCCAGCAAGGCCAAGACTTGATTCTCAATGGATGTGGAAGCCCAAGACAATGGGGCCGACCAAGTGCCAAAGGCACCGGTTTCTCTCTTTTCCCACGGTGATCACTTATAGCACAAGAGCTTAAGGATCGGGTTCTCATTCACGGCCAGCGGAGTTTATGAACTAATGTTGAAAGAAAAAGCACAAATTAGAGCAAAGTTTGGAGCACTTACTCGACCGGTTTGAAGAAACCAGTCCTGCTCGGAGACGAGGGCGAGCGGGGAAGCGTGGGATCCCCACACGCCGCGCCGGGGTAGCTTGACCTGTTTAAGCTATTACAACACTACACCCCATGCAAGGGGGGATCGTGGGGAAGGGAAGATGATAGTTACAATCAAAACTACCTCCACGCAGGGAGGGGCCTTCAGCCGGCCAAGCGGGGTGGGGAAAACTAGGGCTAAAACGATGATGAAGTGAATATGCTGAATCTGCCTTCTCTCGGCAATTGTGGACAGACAGTCGGTACTATGGCTGCAGAACATGATCAGGAATTTCGCCGAGGGCGAGACCAGTGGGAAAATATTTTTTACTGGAACTGGAGTGCCTCTGAATTTTTCCGAATTCTTCTGGGGTCGCTGCGGGCCTGGGCAGGAGCTCGAACAGGGACGCTGATTCTAGGACTGACAGCAACTGGTTACTAACTGCAGGAAGAAGAGGTTGCCTCGGCCGCTCCCAAACTCCAAATCAGGTACCGCCAGAGCCGCTACATCCGTGGACAAGTCTTCTTTGCAACAAAACTAACGGGGAAGCCGAAAGATGTCAGAGAAGATCAGGGGACCCAGAATAGTGAGTGGGGGTCGGTGCAGACTGTGGGAAGCAGAGTCGCACGCCTGAGGAAGAAAATTCGTAACTTCTGCTGCCGGAG
Source organism: Amorphophallus konjac (assembly GCA_022559845.1). Classification (NCBI taxonomy): domain Eukaryota; kingdom Viridiplantae; phylum Streptophyta; class Magnoliopsida; order Alismatales; family Araceae; genus Amorphophallus; species Amorphophallus konjac. The sequence goes on from CM040124.1 coordinate 143,565,522, forward strand.
GCCGAACGGAGTTACACATCTTGGTTCTGAAAGTAGACAGAGAGAGGAAGAACTTTGAAGAAGATCTCATGGCCTGATTCCTCCGGGGTTTGTCATGGTGAAGCTTTCTCTCCGGATCAGGATCTCTGCAGAGCTAGCTCCTGGTTTCCAACAGCAGGTTGCAGAGGATGCCCCAACAGCTCCCGAACTCAAAATCAAGCGCCGTCAGAGTCTTTAGAATCGTGGATGAGTCCTCTTCGCTGAAAAACTAACGGGAAAGCCAACCGATGTCAGAGAAGACTAGGGGATACAGAACAATGGCGACTGGTCGGTGCAGACTATGAGTAGCAGATCTGCGTAGCTGAGGGAGAAAAATGAGAACTCTAGATCACGAATGCCGAATGAAGTTCTGTTTCTTGATTCTGGAAGTAGACTGGGCGATGAAGAACTTTGAAGAAGAACTCGTGGACTGATTCCTTCAAGGTTCGTCGTGGCAGAGCTTCTAATCTGGCTCAGGTCCTCAGTCGAGGTAGAACTGCGCAGTTGTGGGAGAATGGACATCCTGGACGGCTCGGAGATCAGAAGAAGATGAAACCACTTCTGTTGCGAAGGAGACTGGTAGACGCTTCCGACAATGGCTTTTAGGTCTTCAAAATCATCCGGAGGAAGTCGTGGTGGCCGCTGCAAGTTGCTGGTTTATCTGTAACCTCTGGACAGCAAACTGCAACTTCGAAGTAGCTTCCAATGACTAAGAAAGAGGAAGGGGAAGGGGGTAGATGAGTGTGGGAGTGACCCCTGGTTCTAAGGGGGTCTTGCAGGGGATGTTCTAAGGTGTGGGAGGTGGAGAATAAGGTCTGGAAGAGGGTCCAATAGATGGTGGTAGTGGGGGCTGCGAATTTGGTTGGAATGGAGAGAGGGAAAGGATATTCGAAAATAGGTTTAAGGGTGGGATTAATTTTTTTGTCTTGGGAATGGGGGGGTTGTGTTGGGGAAGGGAAGGGGTGCTTGGGGTAGTGGGAAGGGTGCTTGGGAAAGTGGGAGGGATAGTTGGGGGTTGGATGGTGAGGAGAGGATTGGTGGAGGGGGTCTTGGGAAGGGGTGGAGTATTGATGAGGGTTGTGGGGAATGGGAAGAGGCTTAAATGGGGTAGGTGGGGAGTGGAGGTGGTTGGGAAGGGAGGAGAGAGAAGAAAATTCGAATTTGGGTGTTGAGGAGAGAGAAAGTGGAGTGAAAAAGAGAGATTAAGAGAGGGAAGGGTAGGGAATCTCTCCCCTAGGGTTTGTCACCCAAAAAATGGAATCTCTCCACTAGATAAAAAGTGTAAACTCTCAAAATGGCAAGTTTTTTTATTCATTGATTCATTAAGTTGAAATGGGGGGAATGGGGTCCTATATATAGGCAACCCACATTTTACAATAAGTCCCTGACAAAAGACTCAATGACAAATAACCGAGGGGGTAGGGGGTGCACTTGGCCCAAACCCAATGAATTGGGCCCAATAACTAACTAAACAACATAATGACACTCAAACTTAGGGAAATGAACACAAGACCTAGGAACATGACTCAAATAAAAGGGAAAATACATCAAATGACTCAAATAAAAATTACATAGGACTCAAAATTAAATGACTAGACCATGCCGGATGCAACCGGGGTGAGGAGACGAGCTGTGAACGTGGGCATGGGAGGTGATGTCCCCATCATACTCCCGGGGTGCGGAGAACTCGACTCCGTCGAGTAAGTGTCCTTCCCTCCTTGGAGGGTGTAGAAGTGGTACTGCCGTCAAGTCTTCCGAACGAGACTGATCCATCCACCTGCCGAGATAGCGCTCGTATACCTTGCTCCTGGTGGTAGTGACACGTTCATCCAATATTCGTTCAATGCGCTCACACTGGGCTCTCTTGGCTGGTGGACTCTCCTCACGGGTGGGTGCTCTCTCAACGGAGGGAATAGGCTCAATATCCTCACTAGGTACCACCGTGGGTCCCTTGTATGGCACTAGGTCGGCGACACTGAATGTGGGACTTACCCCATATTCCTCGGGGAGATCTAACTCATAGGCATTTGCACCAATGCGTCTCAGGACCTGGAAGGGACCAGCCCCACGTGGCCTCAGTTTAGAGTTGGCTCCCGGGGAGAGCCTCTCCGTCCTTACCATCACAAAGTCACCCTCATGGAATTCTTGGTGACACCGATGAGACTCGGCCCGCCTCTTATAAGCCTCATTCTTTTTATTTATGTGCTTGCAAAGGCTTTCATGCAATTTTGTGAATGTTGACATTCTAGGGGTGATGGGTGGGCCTGGGCAACCAAAAGTAGACCAATCATGCTTTGATGCCAAGAAGACTTTGATGGATTTTGGAGGGCCGGGGCAACCATATGTGGACTTATCATGCAATGTTGTCATGTAGACTTTGGTGGGCCTAGGTGGGCCGGGGCACCCGTAGGTGAACCTATCATGCAAAGTGGTGATGAATGTAGGGGGACCTAGACATCCGTAGATGCTTTTAACATGCTTAAGACCCATGATAAATGAAGGTGGACCAATACATCCGAATATGGGCCACTCATGCCTTCTACTTGACATGTGGGTGGTATAAATGAATGGACCCAACATAGTGTTCATGCCAAGTGGTGTGGTAGGCCTAGACACATGCATGTTTTTCCTAAGGGTGACTTCCATGTGTATAGGTGTGGGACAACCTTTGAACTCCCATTAGAAAGGATCGAACGGATCTAAGAATGTGGTCATCATGGGATGGAGCACAACCTCATTACCTAGGGAAATGTGGCCCAAGATCATGGCTCCCAAGGTGTAACCCGGGTCATAGATGAGGTGGGTTTGACCCAATATGGTGGGTGAGGGTAGGAAAGGGTGGGTGGTTGGTAAGATGGTTGGGTCATATGAGTCCCTTGACTCCCATTGGAATGGATCATATGGATCATAAAATGGGTCACCTAGGGGGAGGAACTCCATGTCCTCAAGATCCTTAAAAGGTGCTAAGTCATTCTTCTCCATGATAGTTGGGCCAATGTTCTTGACAAGTGGGTCGGCCATGAGTGGAGGGCTTGGCTTTCTACCCGAGATAAGAAGCTCTAAATCGAGGAGAAGGTTGGGCTCATCAGGTGTAGGGAGGAATAGAAGGAGGTCGCTAGTGTAGCAACCAATGGTGCAAACCGAGGTGATAGACCCTATGCATAGGTGTAGGAGGCTAAGGCTCCTAGGTTGTTCGACCATAAGGGTCAACATGCTAGTCATCTCTAATTACCATGATATGCCCTTGAGAAGGTCCTCTAAGGTCTCCACTTGATAGGATGCTTAGATTGTGGTGTGATAGGAGAAGAAGGGCACTATGGGAAGGTCTCATTCTATGGGAGGGAAAACATGGGCCGGGGTCTCTCTAATTGGGCTCTCCTTTAGCCAACTAACAATGGGTTCTCATAAGATGAGCTCTGCCCCAACTAGAGAGGGTGGTGTAAGGTAAAGACCATCGTGTGAGGTTTCTTCTTCAGCTTGGACTTGGGTTTCTCCAAAGTGGGGGGTGGGTTTGGAGTGCTCACAACTATTGGATTGGGTATGAGTTCTGCTACCAAAGAGGTGAGAGAGTCTTTTGGGGTGATGAGCGTTTGTGTGTGGTGTTCCCAGGGTAGAGGGAAACTTGGATTGGAATTGGTAGGCTGTGGTTTGGGAGTGGAAGTAGTGGAGGTCTAGGTTGGGGTAGGATTGGGTTTGGAAGTGGAAGGTGGGTTGGGTGACAGGATTTGGGTTGGGTGGTGGTGGCCGTCATGGTTCTAGGTGGAGGGATGGACACGGGGTCTACTTGGGTTTGAATGGTGAGAATAGGGTGAGTGGTGGTCCTTTTTGGGGAAACCGGGTCGGTTAGGGGTCTCTTCCCCTTGGGATCAGCTGGTTGTGGAGGGGTGGTAGTGGGGGCCAATTGAGTTTGGTTAGATAGGTTTGCGGAAGGAGGTTTTGGTTGGAGTGTGGGAATCCTCATGGGATTTGGTGGAGAGGTGGTTGTTTGGTTTATTTAGGTCTTAAGGGAGAGGACTTGGTCGCGAAGTGTTGTTATGATGGTTGAGAGATGAATTGTTGGGGTTGGTGGGGGTGGAGACCAAAGGTCGGTCTCAAGTTGGCCGGGTGGGGATGGAGGAGTGGTAGGGCTCCTCGGGTTAGGGGTGCATGAGTAGGAGGGGTGGGAATGTTTGGGGATGTAGATCTTTCTAAGTTCTACTTTCATATCATCCCATGAGGAAATGGGCTCTTACCTCCTAACCCTTCTTAATCCCTCTATGTGTTCCCACTTACTCTTGGCTTGACCCCGAAATCGTCCCTTGGCCCGTCGGACTCTCGCGGATCCATATACCCAAGTCTTTTCAAAGTACTTTTCTATGGTAGCCTCCCACCTAAGATAGTCACTAGAACGTGATCCGTCAAAGGTAATATCCCTATCTAGGATGAAGTCCATGGGTGGTGAGTAGGCTAAGTAGGAGGTGGCCATGATGAACGGGGGGATCAATGCAAGGGTCGGATTGATGATGACACCAATGCAAGCATGCCCTAGGACTTGACTTGATAGAGACAAGTCAATGACTTGCTCTGATACCAATTGATGTGACACGACCTTGGACTTAAGCAAGCAAGCACATTCGTAATCTAAATGGGCCAATTTGGGCCGCCGCTCTCTCGTCGCTCACCCAAGCCCGGGGTAACTTGGCAATGCCAAGGTGAGGTTGAGGGGTTGGGCCCTTGATGGTAGAGGGCCAGCAAGGCCAAGACTTGATTCCCAATGGATGTGGAAGCCCAAGACAATGGGGCCGACCAAGTGCCAAAGGCACCGGTTTCTCTCTTTTCCCACGGTGATCACTTATAGCATAAGAGCTTAAGGATCGGGCTCTCATTCACGGCCAGTGGTGTTTATAAACTAATATTGAAAGAACAAGCACAAATTAGAGCAAAGTTTGGAGCACTTACTCGACCGGTTTGAAGAAACCGGTCCCGCTCGGAGATGAGGGCGAGCGGGGAAGCGTGGGTTCCCCACATGCCGCGCCGGGGTAGCTTGACCTGTTTAAGCTATTACAACACTACACCCCATGCAAGGGGGGGATCGTGGGGAAGGGAAGATGATAGTTACAATCAAAACTACCTCCACGCAGGGAGGGGCCTTCAGCCGGCCAAGCGGGGTGGGGAAAACTAGGGCTAAAACGATGATGAAGTGAATATGCTGAATCTGCCTTCTCTCGGCAATTGTGGATAGACAGTCGGTACTGTGGCTGCAGAACGTGATCATGAATTTCGCCGAGGGCGAGACCAGTGGGAAAATCTTTGTTACTGGAACTGGAGTGCCTCTGAATTTTTCCAAATTCTTCTGGGGTCGCTGCTGGCCTGGGAAGGAGCTCGAACAGGGACGCTGATTCTCGGACTGACAGCAACTGGTTACTAACAGCAGGAAGAAGAGGTTGCCTCAGCTGCTCCCAAACTCCAAATCAGGTGCCGCCAGAGCCACTGGATCCGTGGACGAGTCTTCTTTGCAACGAAACTGACGGAGAAGCCGAAAGATACCGGAGAAGATCAGGGGAACTAGAAAAGTGAGTGGGTGTCGGTGAAGACTGTGGGAAGCAGAGTCACACGCCTGAGGAAGAAAATTTGTAACTTCTGCTGCCGGAGGCCGAACGGAGTTCCACTTCTTGGTTCTGAAAGTAGACAGAGAGAGGAAGAACTTTTCAGAAGATCTCGTGGCCTGATTCTTCCGGGTTTTGTTGTGGTGAAGCTTTCTCTCTGGATCAGGATCTCTGCAGAGCTAGCTCCTGGTTTCCAACAGCAGGTTGCAGAGGATGCCCCAACAGCTCCCGAACTCGGAATCAAGCGCCTTTAGAGTCGTTAGAATTGTGGATGAGTCCTCTTAGCAGTAAAATTGACAAGGAAGCCAACCGATGTCGGAGAAGACTAGGGGATGCAAAACAATGGTGACTAGTCGGTGCAGACTATGAGTAGCAGATTTGCATAGCTGAGGGAGAAAAATGAGAACTCTGGATCACGAATGCCGAATGAAGTTCTGTTTTTTGATTCTGGAAGTAGACTGGGCGATGAAGAACTTTGAAGAAGAACTCGTGGACTGATTCCTTCAGGGTTCGTCATGGCAGAGCTTCTAATCTGGCTCAGGTCCTCAGCCGAGGCAGAACTACGCAGTTGTTGGAGAATGGACCTCCTGGACGGGTCGGAGATCGGAAGAAGATGAAACCACTTCTGTTGCGAAGGAGACTAGTAGACGCTTCCGGCAATGGCTCTTGGGTCTTCAAACTCGTCCGGAGAAAGTCGTGGTGGCCGCTGAAAGTTGCTGGTTCATCTGTAACCTCTGGACAACAAACTGTAACTTCGAAGTAGCTTCCAATGACCAAGAAAGAAGAAGGGGAAGGGGGTAGATGAGTGTGGGAGTGACCCCTGGTTCTAAGGGGGTCTTGGAGGGTGTTGTGCCCCTGTGATTTTGATGATGGTTTTGTTGATTGATTGTTGGTGTGAGTTAATCAAATGTTCAGTCATCCTGCTGCTCAATTTAGAGTCATATTTGATGATCAGTCATGCTACATGTTAAACTGATGCATAAAGCATTCATTGCTGTGGTTTTAATGATTTATCTGGTTTTGATGATTGATTTGGTTTTGATGATTGATTGTTGATGTAAGTTAATCAAATGTTCAGTCATCCTGCTGCTCAGTTTAGATTAACATATTTGATGTGAGGTCATGCTACATGTTAAACTGATGCATAAAGCATTCATTGCTGTGGTTTTAATGATTGATTTGGTTTTGATGATTGGTGTTTGATGTAAGTCACTGTGAGTCATCCTGTTGAAATGTTCATTCAGGCTTTCATATGCTCAGTCAGTTTATTTGTTTACACTGTGAATCATTGTAATTGAAGTTTCAGACTATTATCTGCTGCATAAAGCTTTCATATGCATTTACAGAGTCTACACATTGATTGGCAGTAAGTCTGCACATTGAGCGTCTCATGGAAGTCCATACAGTGCATTGCCTTGGCTAAGTGTATACACTGTCAGTCTCATTTTGAGTCAAAGTCCATACATTGGATTGTTACTCACATCGCCTTCAGGCCTCCAAGTCTGTACACTGGCCTTCTTTCATGATATACTACACGTCTACTCATTCAACACTGGTCTTCCAAGTTCTGTACAGCGTGAAGTCTCACCTCGTGTTGTTTCCCCTCACTAACACGAAAAGATTTCGTGTCGTCTGAGGTTATAACACTTCGTGTTAATTTCCATGCGTGACAGGATAACTTGTATGAGGTTAGACTTTGTGTCGTTTTCCTTGTCGTGTCTTCGTGTTGGTTTTGTCTTCGTGTCCTCGTGTTATTTTAGTGTTTACGTCTTCGTGTTATTTCTGTGTTTGAGTCTTCGTACTGTTTCTGTCCCTCTCGCCTTGTTCAACTCCATGTCAACTTCTGTGTTCGTCTTCGTGTTGTTTTCAACTCGTGACGTTTTTGTCATTTCACTTCGTGTCGTTTTCTTATTCTGTCTTCGTATGTACCTCGTGTCGTTCCTTTTGTAGTGCTTGTTTTGTTATAGTGACTTCGTGTCGTTTCCTTATTCTATCTTCGTGTTGTCTCCGTGTTGTTGCCATTTGTTAGCTCGTGTTGTTTAGTTCTAACCTCGTCCAGGTTTCTTCTAAAACGCTGTTCTTCTGATAATCTATACAGAGTTGCTCTTTAAATTGATGACTTATCCGATACTCTGTTTTACAGGTGCCTTGATCGTGAAGCTTAAGGCAGCACGTGATCCGAGGCTGGAATGGAGCCTGCTTTGAGACTGCCACGTGGTCCGAATTCTTAGGGCTGGAAATGTGGAGGTCACACGTCGTGGCTGATGCTGCTGCTGCTGCTGCTGCTATATATATGAGCCTTCTTCCACTGAAGAAGATTGATCGAATTGGCGTGAAGAAAAGCTCATACAGAGAGCCACGATCCAGATAGAAAAAGAAAAGAGAAAGAAGAAGAGCAGAAGGAGAAGAAGAGAGGTAGAGAGCTCGAGAAGAGTGTGAAGAGAAGAAGAATTAGAGAGTGAGAGAAGAGCAGAAGAAAGAGAAAGAAAGATAGAGAGTGAGCGAGAGAGCTCGTGGAGAAGAAGGAAGATCTTACCTGAAGATCTGTCTACTGGACCGTGGATCAAATCCAGGCCAGTCAGCTCCGTTGAGAGCCACATTATGCATTTCGTTTTTCAGCTTTCTGTTTTACTGAAGTCATTTTTCGTTTATTGTTTTTCCTTTGTTTTCTGGTTTGCTGTGCTTTCCGATACTCTGTAGAGAGGTCGGGGTTCCTCCTGTGGATCAGGAGAAGGGAGATCTGATCTCCGGTTGCAAGTAGCTGGGAGCTACTTGTGGGTTCCCTCCGGTTTGGAGGAAGGGAGACTTGTCTTCGGTTCTGGGCTTGTGGATTCAAGTCCAGGGGTTCCCTCCAGGTCTGGAGGAAGAGAGACCGTGTGTCTCTGGTTTGCTAGTGACTGGTGTCGCTAGTGGTTCCCTCCGGTTGGGAGGAAGAGGGGAGGCTGTTCCCCTGGTCAAGCTGTTTGGCAGCATTTGTTGCAGACTGAGTCTGCTGTTTCTAGCGTGAGCTAGTGGAAGCCACACTCGGGTTGAGTGTGAGGTGGATGTAGGTCTGCTGGACCGAACCACCTAAAAACCTCTGTGCAGTGGTTTGATTTCTCTATATATTTTTTGCTTCCGCTAGATGTTTGCATAGGGGCGCTCCAAGTGTTTGATCACAGGTTCATTAAATGATTTAATCAGATCTTGTTCTGAGTGTTTAATCTGTTGAGTGAGCGAAAGTTTATTTGAGTGAAAGAATGGTTTGAATGAATACTTAGGTGCGCTTTGCTTTGGTTGCTCACTGTCTACTTGTTGAATTCCGCTACTGCTAATTAGTCTTTCAGATTTGATATATCTATCTAGTTAGCATTCTAGATAGTTAGTGAGCATCATATTTTTAATTGGGTGAAGGCTTTTAAATAGGTTATATTCATTCACCCCCCCTCTGAATACTGCACCGAACCTAACAATTGGTATCAGAGCAGGTTTCTGCATACAAGGTCCAGCGACCTGCAGATCGATCTTGCGGTCTTAGGTGCTAATTTGCTTTTAGTGCATCAATATTCCTGTTGCGTTAAACTGTTGTGCTGTCATGGCTCATCCTTCACTATTCAGTAGCTCAAATATTCAATTCTGGCTATAGCGTATGCACAAGCATGTTAACTCTATTAATCCACAATTGTGGAAGGTTATCTCTCACAGTCCACATGAACTTCCAAAGGATAAGTCCAAGTGGACTCATGTCCACAAGTTGAAAAATGATGATAATGTGAGAGCTCTAAATTTAATGAAGGCTGTAATCGGTTCTGATGATTTTTCCTCTTTCTCAGATTGTAGCACTGCAAAGGAAATGTTTGATAGAGTGACTACAACACACGTGGAACAGGGAGAAGAATGTCTCATGGCAAGAAGGAGTGATCAATCAGATGAGTCCTCATCCCAGGTAAACTCTGAGACCGAGGATATTAGTCATGATGATTTAGTTGCCATGCATGAGCATCTACTTGAAAAATATGAAAGAGTTAAGTCAGAAAAGAGAAAATTTAGAAAAGAGAAAAATGCTGAAATCACAAGTCTAAAGGCTGAAAATGAAAATCTAAAATCTGAACTGAAATTGAAAGAAGAATTTGAAAATAAGATGATTGAAGAAAATTCTCATCTAAAAGATCAAAATAAAAAGCTAATGGTTCTTAATACTGTCTTCTCTGAAAGATGGTTGTCAATTGAAAAAGGAAAAACTGTTGTGAAGGAAAATGAGAACAACATTGAAATAATGGTTCAACAAGAAAATGAAACTCTGAAGAACCTGAATGATGCTTTGCAACAACAGCTGATTGTTTGTGAATCTGAGCTATCCAAGTATGAAGCGAATATTGCTTCATTGAATTTTGAGATTGAAGATCTGAAAAATTCCTTGTCAAAATTCGTTAAAGGAAAAGACAACTTGAATAAGCTGCTTGGTTCTAAAGTGAATTTTCAGAAAGAAGGACTTGGGTATGTGCATGTTAATAAGAAAGTGAATGAAAAGAAGAAGTCAACTGTGTTCGTAAAAAGCTCTGAACAAGCTAATCAATCTAGTTCTTCTATGTTTCAATTCACTGCTAAGAAGGCTGAAAATTCAGATAAGAAACAGGAAAAGATTCAAAAATAAAAGGAAAATGCTGATTTGGATAAGTCCAAATATGTCTCTGATTTTCATGTGCATGCTGCTCACTGCTCACACACACATTCACAATCTCATGAGAATATCAACCTTGTCAAACAAGTGAATGTGAATAAAAAGGCTATAACATGTCACTATTGTGGGAAAGTTGGCCACATTATGCATAACTGTGTAGCATTGATAAATGATGAAAGAAATGCTGTTAGAAAGTATCCTAGAAATCATCTTAGGAAACATTCTACTGATCAGGAAAAGAAAATTCAATGCTATTGCTGTGGAAAGTTTGGTCACATTGCTGCCTTCTGCTGGCATGCTCAGGGAAAGAAAACTAACTCTGGATTTGTTAATTTCCCTATTAATAAAAATATTATTGATGGAAAGAAGTTTGGTCCTAGAAGAAAATACACTGTATGTTTTGAATGTGGAAAGCCAGGCCACAGAGCTGTTAACTGTTGGCTGGCCGGTTATGAAAAGAAAATCTTTCATGTCAATAACAGAATTAATCATGTTCACTCACACCATGTTCACGCCAATGCTGATGTATACAAGGAGAACATGAAATCTGTTATCTCTTGTTATCATTATGGGCAGGTAGGGCATTCCATGTATAATTGTCATATCATGTGTTGTGATGATAAACATGCGAAAAATCTGTTGAGAAAACCTGCTAGGAGTGTCACTGCTAAACCAGGACCCAAGGTTTCTTGGGTACCTGTTACATTAAAATGATGTATCTGCTATAGGTGTGCCTTGGAAGCTGGAATAAAAGGGGTAATGTTCCAAGGCACTCAAGAATGAAAACCCCACTCCCACACTGTTTAGGTAATCTCTCTGCATTTCCCATTTTGAAACTTATTGCATATCTGGTTTGATGTATTCTTGCATATCTGCCATTTGTAAGTGGTTGATAATTGTTGAAATGCATAAACTCTGAAAACATATTGCATTTTGAATTTTCTGAAAAAATCTGAACTGCCTATGAGTGTGACTTGAAACTTGTGTGTTGCAATAGCTCACTGAGCATTCTGAATTACATATAGGACTGCATGTTGAATTATCATGCATGACCTCAATGGTATATAAATGGTAAGGTACCTAAAGGCAGGGAAGTTTGTCTGGAGGTTCTTACTATGTGTGAGGTGGTCTTTTAGACCAAGTGCTCCGCCTAGTACCATGGGTCACTTTGCTGATAGGACAGTCTGATTGTACACAAGTCACGATATCATTTGGTATCATATGTTCAGTTTTCAGTGCAAGCATTGCATGTTTTCAGGGGGAGTAAGTTGCATATTCTTGCATAGCATTCAATGATTGAGTCTTTGCATGTCCCTGCATACATATAGTACATTGCATCTCCTTATATTGAAAATGCCAAAAAGAGAGTTTGGATGCATATTGTAAGGGGGAGTCAATGCATTGCATATAGGTTGTCAAATGCATACATTTGTCAGAATTCATTGCATATCCCTTCTTATCACTTTTGTTGACAAACCTTGATCATATTCGGAAAACACTAAGCTTCAAAATCTCTCCTAACAATTGGTATCATTTGGCTTCAGAATTCTATCAGTCTTTCATGAAGATTTCAATGGGCTATCTCGATCATAAATCTGAAAACTCTTGAACTAGGAATCTTCTATTATACATTCTTATGAATGACTGAAATAACTCATGTGGTTTAAGCTTAATGTATTCATGGAGTCTAACTTCAAAATCTCTCAACATATCTGAATCATGTTTAATAAACCTTAACCATCTGTTTCATGCTGTATCTTGAAAACTTCTGAAATCTGCATTTTTGAATACATGACTTCAACTGGTTGAGTACATGAAACTATTATTGATTTGAAGCGAATGAATTTTTCTGAAATGTCTAAAGGGTTATTTTGTCAGAGCAATGACATTGGTCACTGAGAAACACAAGTCCTAAGGACTGTGTCATGAGGTGCCTTAGTTAACTCTGTAAAATGAGAATTCATTGAAAATCAGGCAGAGCAATGGCATGCACACTGAGAAATACAATTCACTCATTAAAAATTGAGCTGTAGTGTGTCATGATGTGTAAATGCTAACTCTGTTTACATAAGGCATGACAGTTAGTCACACTAAGGGCTTAGGGATATTGGCCTCTGATCAAGGTATATCCTCTAGTTACAAGGTGTGTACTAAACTAGAAAGCACGTAAAATTTGTAGCAAGGAAAATTGTTGAATAAATTGAAATATCTGAATATTGATGCCAAAAATCAAATTGCTACAACCCTAGACAAAATCATATGACTTCATAATTGCTTGATTTCAATACTAGTACATGTAATTCTGAAAGAAGTCAATAGATTTGATTGTGTAAGACAAAGGGAGGATAATCAAGATAAATATGAGGGCTTGGTTCATTTTTATTAAACCATGGTTTTAGATATCATTACAGAATTTTATTGATAAACTCTGCATACATCACGTTTAAACCATGATGTTCAATAAATGTCATTCATAAGCCCTTATGATAGAAGACTTTGAAAACTTATGCTTTAGATTTATGATATTGATATCTCTTTGAAAATCAGGCTGAACTTCTTGTGTTTGGAACATCCTTGAAAAATCTGATAATTGAAACTCTTCTGCTCATGGTATTGACTCATTAACCTGAACCTCTTCTTGTTTGCCCCTGTGGTCTCCTTCTCATAAGAGTCCACTTATTGAGGGGGAGCTTCCATGTCATGCATCACTTGCATATCAATTGGCATCTCTTCAGGGGGAGCATTCCTTGTCATGCTGAATCATGCTCATATCATTTGTGACCTTACATTCATATACTCAGGGGGAGTATTGCAAAAGGGAGAATTTGTCTGAACTTTTATACATGCTTTAACTTCTCAAATTATTTTCTTTTTGATGAAGTCAAAGGGGGAGAATAAGTTGAGTCTTCAGAATGCCTCACATCATCAGAATGACTCAATATATTGAAAGTGTTGCCATCATCAAAAAGGGGGAGATTGTTGTGCCCCTGTGGTTTTGATGATGATTTTGTTGATTGATTGTTGGTGTGAGTTAATCAAATGTTCAGTCATCCTGCTGCTCAATTTAGAGTCATATTTGATGATCAGTCATGCTACATGTTAAACTGATGCATAAAGCATTCATTGCTGTGGTTTTAATGATTTATCTGGTTTTGATGATTGATTTGGTTTTGATGATTGATTGTTGATGTAAGTTAATCAAATGTTCAGTCATCCTGCTGCTCAGTTTAGATTAACATATTTGATGTGAGGTCATGCTACATGTTAAACTGATGCATAAAGCATTCATTGCTGTGGTTTTAATGATTGATTTGGTTTTGATGATTGGTGTTTGATGTAAGTCACTGTGAGTCATCCTGTTGAAATGTTCATTCAGGCTTTCATATGCTCAGTCAGTTTATTTGTTTACACTGTGAATCATTGTAATTGAAGTTTCAGACTATTATCTGCTGCATAAAGCTTTCATATGCATTTACAGAGTCTACACATTGATTGGCAGTAAGTCTGCACATTGAGCGTCTCATGGAAGTCCATACAGTGCATTGCCTTGGCTAAGTGTATACACTGTCAGTCTCATTTTGAGTCAAAGTCCATACATTGGATTGTTACTCACATCGCCTTCAGGCCTCCAAGTCTGTACACTGGCCTTCTTTCATGATATACTACACGTCTACTCATTCAACACTGGTCTTCCAAGTTCTGTACAGCGTGAAGTCTCACCTCGTGTTGTTTCCCCTCACTAACACGAAAAGATTTCGTGTCGTCTGAGGTTATAACACTTCGTGTTAATTTCCATGCGTGACAGGATAACTTGTATGAGGTTAGACTTCGTGTCGTTTTCCTTGTCGTGTCTTCGTGTTGGTTTTGTCTTCGTGTCCTCGTGTTATTTTAGTGTTTACGTCTTCGTGTTATTTCTGCGTTTGAGTCTTCGTACTGTTTCTGTCCCTCTCGCCTTGTTCAACTCCGTGTCAACTTCTGTGTTCATCTTCGTGTTGTTTTCAACTCGTGACGTTTTTGTCATTTCACTTCGTGTCGTTTTCTTATTCTGTCTTCGTATGTACCTCGTGTCGTTCCTTTTGTAGTGCTTGTTTTGTTATAGTGACTTCGTGTCGTTTCCTTATTCTATCTTCGTGTTGTCTCCGTGTTGTTGCCATTTGTTAGCTCGTGTTGTTTAGTTCTAACCTCGTCCAGGTTTCTTCTAAAACGCTGTTCTTCTGATAATCTATACAGAGTTGCTCTTTAAATTGATGACTTATCCGATACTCTGTTTTACAGGTGCCTTGATCGTGAAGCTTAAGGCAGCACGTGATCCGAGGCTGGAATGGAGCCTGCTGAGAGACTGCCACGTGGTCCGAATTCTTAGGGCTGGAAATGTGGAGGTCACACGTCGTGGCTGATGCTGCTGCTGCTGCTGCTGCTATATATATGAGCCTTCTTCCACTGAAGAAGATTGATCGAATTGGCGTGAAGAAAAGCTCATACAGAGAGCCACGATCCAGATAGAAAAAGAAAAGAGAAAGAAGAAGAGCAGAAGGAGAAGAAGAGAGGTAGAGAGCTCGAGAAGAGTGTGAAGAGAAGAAGAATTAGAGAGTGAGAGAAGAGCAGAAGAAAGAGAAAGAAAGATAGAGAGTGAGCGAGAGAGCTCGTGGAGAAGAAGGAAGATCTTACCTGAAGATCTGTCTACTGGACCGTGGATCAAATCCAGGCCAGTCAGCTCCGTTGAGAGCCACATTGTGCATTTCATTTTTCAGCTTTCTATTTTGCTGAAGTCATTTTTCGTTTATTGTTTTTCCTTTGTTTTCTGGTTTGCTGTGCTTTCCGATACTCTGTAGAGAGGTCGGGGTTCCTCCTGTGGATCAGGAGAAGGGAGATCTGATCTCCGGTTGCAAGTAGCTGGGAGCTACTTGTGGGTTCCCTCCGGTTTGGAGGAAGTGAGACTTGTCTTCGGTTCTGGGCTTGTGGATTCAAGTCCAGGGGTTCCCTCCAGGTCTGGAGGAAGAGAGACCGTGTGTCTCTGGTTTGCTAGTGACTGGTGTCGCTAGTGGTTCCCTCCGGTTGGGAGGAAGAGGGGAGGCTGTTCCCCTGGTCAAGCTGTTTGGTAGCATTTGTTGCAGACTGAGTCTGCTGTTTCTAGCGTGAGCTAGTGGAAGCCACACTCGGGTTGAGTGTGGGGTGGATGTAGGTCTACTGGACCGAACCACCTAAAAACCTCTGTGCAGTGGTTTGATTTCTCTATATGTTTTTTGCTTCCGCTAGATGTTTGCATAGGGGCGCTCCAAGTGTTTGATCACAGGTTCATTAAATGATTTAATCAGATCTTGTTCTGAGTGTTTAATCTATTGAGTGAGCGAAAGTTTATTTGAGTGAAAGAATGGTTTGAATGAATACTTAGGTGCGCTTTGCTTTGGTTGCTCACTGTCTACTTGTTGAATTCCGCTACTGCTAATTAGTCTTTCAGATTTGATATATTTGTCTAGTTAGCATTCTAGATAGTTAGTGAGCATCATATTTTTAATTGGGTGAAGGCTTTTAAATAGGTTATATTCATTCACCCCCCCTCTGAATACTGCACCGAACCTAACAGAGGGGATGTTCTAAGGTGTGGGAGGTGGAGAATAAGGTCTGGAAGAGGGTCCAATAGATGGTGGTAGTGGGGGCTGCGAATTTGGTTAGAATGGAGAGAGGGAAAGGATATTCGAAAATAGTTTTAAGGGTGGGGTTAATTTTTTTGTCTTGGGAATGGGGGGGTTGTGTTGGGGAAGGGAAGGGGTGCTTGGGGTAGTGGGAAGGGTGCTTGGGAAAGTGGGAGGGGTAGTTGGGGGTTGGATGGTGAGGAGAGGATTGGTGGAGGGGGTTTTGGGAAGGGGTGGAGTATTGATGAGGGTTGTGGGGAATGGGAAGAGGCTTAAATGGGGTAGGTGGGGAGTGGAGGTGGTTGGGAAGGGAGGAGAGAGAAAAAAATTCGAATTTGGGTGTTGAGGAGAGAGAAAGTAGAGTGAAAAAGAGAGATTAAGAGAGGGAAGGGTAGGGAATCTCTCCCCTAAGGTTTCTCACCCAAAAAATAGAATCTCTCCACTAGATAAGAAGTGTAAACTCTCAAAATGGCAAGTTTTTTATTCATTGATTCATTAAGTTGAAATGGGGGGAATGGGGTCCTATATATAGGCAACCCACATTTTACAATAAGTCCCTGACAAAAGACTCAATGACAAATAACCGAGGGGGTAGGGGGTGCACTTGGGCCAAACCCAATGAATTGGGCCCAATAACTAACTAAACAACATAATGACACTCAAACTTAGGGAAATGAACACAAGACCTTGGAACATGACTCAAATAAAAGGGAAAATACATCAAATGACTCAAATAAAAATTACATAGGACTCAAAATTAAATGACTAGACCATGCCGGATGCAACCGGGGCGAGGAGATGAGCTGTGAACGTGGGCATGGGAGGTGATGTCCCCATCAGAAAGGGCTCTCATATAGATTAAAGGACGTGAAGTTCTTCTTCTTCCGGTGATCAGAAGACTCTGTTACAAACAGAGCATCATTTTCTATCAAAACCCTTCACGTTTCTTCTTCCAGATCTTAATCAAGGTAGGTTTTCTCAATATCGTAGCCCAAACTAGCATAAGATCTTAATAATATAATCGGTCGTGCATACATATAGTTTTATTGTGGTTTCAGATGTTTTCTATGAAATTTCAAAAAGAAACGCCCTTGGCAAGGGCGCTAATTTAAAGAAGTGACCCACACTAGGGCACTAATTATTGTTTTGACGCCCTGCCGAGAAGTCGTCAATTACATGTAATTAATAAATACCTACGTTTAAAATTTAATATCTATGAAACCATGAATCTACTATATTGCATGAGTATACCTGTGAAATCCTGCTATTTTTCCTGTCATGATCATGTACCCTTTTTCCTGAAATTTTATTATCTGAAAATTGGTAAATTCTTGAATTCACGACCTTGTATAGGACGTCTCCTACTGAACTGATGCCCCAGACCAGGGCGCTAATTGAGAGGTAACGCCCCTGTCCAGGGCACGTTTTGGTTAAAATTCTGAAATATTGAAATTCTATAAAAAAATTGAAATATAGTTTGGACGACTGCTTCACGAGTCGTCAAAAGCTTAAGAAACGCCCTTATGTAAGGCGTTAATTACGTGATTAATGACTTAACTAAAGTCGTTATTTTCCTGTAAAACTATTTTTTTCACTATTTCTGTTATCCGACGGTTTCATACTTATGTATATATATATTGGCACTATATTTCTACTCCGTGAATATAGTCCCACGTTTCATGATGTTTTAACGTTACCCCTTAACTCTCGGTGACATACAAGCTCTCCATTGGACATTCTGTTCCTTTGGACTAGCGAGTTAGTCATAGAGACCTCCATAAGACTCCTCGAGCCTTGGATTCCCTCAAGGCCGACTGAGCGGATTGTACCATAAAAACCTATCACACTATTTTTACCATGTCACTCTATAGAAACATGATATACCGGCCCTCATATTATGCTATGAGTATGATATGAGAATTTTCTTAATGAACGGGGAAAGCATGCCATCAATGTGATGTTATTGTAGACCCCAATTCTATAACAACTTTGTTATGATGTTCTTGTGGACCTCAATTCTATATTAAAGGAGTGACCATCTACTTGTGGGCATTTACTTGTCATGGTACCCAAGTTAGGGAACCAATTCCACCTAGTTTTATCGATAATCGTGATTGTACCGTTATTATCATCATTCTATGTCAAGTGTCATATTTTTGGACTCTACTCTATCCAAGTTTATCCTACATGTCTACAAGCTTTATTCTTGAAATTTCATATTGGCTATACACAAAAGTGGATGTTAAAATACATGATTAATGCTTGCCCATGTAGGGCCCGATCTGGTCCTGGGAGGAGCACCCGAAAGTACTTGTGCCCATGGGAGTTGATTGATCACGGTATTGGCATTATACCGAAGTGCATGACTAGCTTGATTGAACATTCCACAAATCTTGTACTTGACTTGATATTACATGACTTGCGTGGCCCGAAAAAGGGTAATTTCATACTTGCGTGCTTGAACGTGATAGCCAAATTCCAACATGACATGATGAATACACTTGCCTGAATATCTTGATATCTTTTGATATAAGTTCTTGAAAGTTCATGACTAGTTCTCGTCGCTATCTTATTGTTGTACACTCTCTCTATCTTGTCGTTTTATGCGAGCATGCATAGCTATAGTGCATTCATGAAAGATGTAATTACTTAAACCCCTTACTAGTTCTTGAGATATAATTTCCTACTGAGCGTTCGCTCACTTAGTGTTTCCCTACTTTTCAGGTAAGTCCGACGATGAAGGAACTCAAACGGATGGGAAAAATCAAGAGTGAAAGAGATAGAGCTTCTTCCGTGTTATCTAGTCTTTTTCATATTTTCTTGAGTCAACCTTGTATTTTTTCTTTATTTTAGTTAGTACTTCAAAGGTTTGTAATAGACATATTCTTATGAAGGAATAAAGGATTGGGTTATCTTTACTTTTGCGCGTCTCTGATTTTGGTGTCGAATACACTAATACTCTGATTGACATGATTGATATAAACTCGTCACGCGTCTCCAGGTATCTTCCGCTCTCGGGGCGTGACAGTTTTTGTGGTATCAGAGCCTAGGGTATTCAATTCCTAGGAAAACCCAAGTCCAAGGATAGGTTCAAACCTTTAACTAGTGAGATTGGGTAGAACCAAGGGTTGAGTTAACATAAAAACTTAAAAGCCCTTAACGCGAGTATATACTAATATAGTTATTGTAATTGTAGGATAATGGCTGTCGAACGTGCTCAGTGGCGCAACATGCAGCGTACACTCCAAGGCATGACCCAAGTGCTGCAACAAGTAGCACAGGAAGGTGCACAACGAGCCCGAAGTCTCCACCAAGTCTTCAAGAACATGAACCCTCCTAAATTCATGGGTTCTACTGATCCGGATGACGCAGAGCACTGGATCAGGGAGACGGAACGTATATTCCGTGTTATGCAGTGCACGGATCAAGATAAAGTCTTATTAGCTACCTTTCAGTTGGAAAGGGATGCCCGATGCTGGTGGGAATCAATAGAAGCTACTTTAAATCAAGACCAAGTTACTTGGGAAGAATTCGTTGAACATTTCAACGCTAAATATTTTTCGGACCGAGTACAGGAAAAGAAAGCTGTAGAATTTGCTGCACTGAAGCAACGGTCCTTGACAGTGGCCGAGTATGAGGCCCAATTTTCTAGATTATCTCGGTATGCTAAGCAGTTAGTTAGCACCGAGAAGATGAAAGCTATGAGGTTCCTAAATGGGCTCAGGCCCCAATATATCACACAGCTGGCGCCAATGGATATCCAGGTCTACTCGGAAATTGTGCACCGAGCTCAGCTATTAGAAGACGCCACGGAACTATCTGATAGAATCCGTGGGAAGGACAAGAAAGAACAAGTTACAAGTTCGGGTTCCTTTAAACCCAACTTCAAGAAGAGGCCTAGCAATGGAGGTACTTGCTCACAAGATCAGAAGTTTAAGAAGACCAAGCCCTTCTCCATCACCACTACCCCATCAAATATAGTGTGCAAGCATTGTGCCAAGGCGGGCCATAGAGCAGTAGAATGCTGGAGGAAACTAGGAGCATATCTCCGCTGTGGGAGTCGCGATCATTGAATTCCCGATTGCCCATTACTTAATGATCAAGCCGGGGACGGGAAGCGCCCAGTAACCAAGAATGCTCGTCTTCACGCAATTAAGGAGACCGAACAATAAGAAGAAGGCAGACTAGTAGAAGGTACATTGAAAGTTTGTTACAATTCTGCATATGTCTTAATTGATACTGGTGCTTCACATTCAATTGTTTCCAAGAAGTTCGCTGATCCGTTACCCCTAGAACCGGAATGGATAAAATTAGTCGTGTCTACTCCTCTAGCAAACGAGACTGATATTACAAACCATTACCAGAACTGTGAAGTATTGGTTCATGGTAAGAATCTCCCTATTGATCTTATATGTTTAGATCTAAAGGAGTATGATGTCGTACTAGGAGCGGATTGGTTATCTAAATATCAGGCAACGGTCGATTGCCGCAATAGCAAGGTTACTTTCGAGGAATTTCCAGAACTGATCTTTACTAGCCCCAAGAGGCGAAGCAAAACCCCTCTTATTTCGGCTCTCCGAGCTAGCAAGCTCATCAAGAAAGGATGTGTATCTTTCCTTGCATTCGTCACGATTAAGGAGGCTAAGGAAACTAAGATAGAAGACATTCCGGTGGTACAAGAATTTTCGGACGTATTTTCGGAAGATTTGCCTGGATTACCCCCACGAAGAGAAGTGGCCTTCACCATCGATTTAGTTCCTGGTGCGGGTCCAGTTTCTAAGGCACCGTATAGAATGTCACCTGCTGAACTCAAGGAGTTAAAGGAGCAATTTATGGAACTCATTAAGAAAGGATTCATAAGACCAAGTACTTCCCCATGGGGAGCGCCTGTATTATTTGTAAAGAAGAAAGATGGATCCATGAGGTTATGCATCGACTATCGACAGTTGAATCATCTCACTATCAAGAACAAGTATCCACTGCCGAGAATCGATGAGTTGTTTGATCAAATTTCAGGATCCAAGTACTTTTCCAAAATTGATCTTAGGTCGGGATATTATCAGTTAAGAATCAAGGATGAGGACATTCATAAGACTGCATTCAGAAGCAGGTACGGCCATTATGAATTTGTTGTTATGCCTTTCGGACTAACAAATGCCCATGCTGCCTTTATGCAGTTAATGAATAGTATATTCAGGCCTTGTTTGGATCAATTCATGGTGGTCTTTATTGATGATATATTGATTTATTCCGAGACCAAGGAAGAGCATGAGGAGCATTTAAGGATTGCATTACAAATATTGAGGGCAAACCAATTATATGCAAAACTCAGCAAGTGTGAATTCTGGCTTGAGGAAGTGACTTTTCTCGGACATGTTATATCAAAGGATGGCTTATCAGTAGATCCATCAAAAGTTGAAGCTGTAAGAAATTGGGAAAGACCGACCAATGCTAGCGAGATCCGAAGTTTCTTAGGTCTTGCTGGCTATTACAGGCGATTCATCAAAGATTTCTCTAAGATCGCCGTACCACTTACGAGGTTAACTCGCAAGGAGATCTGTTACGAATGGAGTGAGGAATGTGATAGAAGCTTCCAAACTCTCAAGGATCATCTTACTACAGCTCCTGTCTTAGCTTTACCAATGGAAGGAGAGAAATTCGAGGTATACACTGATGCTTCTGGCATTGGCCTCGGATGTGTTCTAATGCAACAAGGAAAGGTTATAGCTTATTCTTCTCGTCAATTAAAGAAGCATGAAGAGAACTACCCCGTCCATGACTTAGAATTAGCCGCGGTAGTATTTGCACTAAAGATCTGGAGGCATTATCTATATGGAGTACAGTTTACTGTATACTCCGATCACAAGAGTCTCAAGTATCTTTTCTCCCAAAAGGAACTAAATATGAGGCAAAGGCGTTGGCTAGAATATCTCAAGGACTTCGACTTCAATATACAATATCATCCCGGAAAGGGTAATCATGTAGCCGATGCCCTTAGTCGAAAGCCGAGAGCACTGTTAGCTAATTGTATGATTCAAGAATGGAAGTTGCTGGAGCAATTCTCTGAGCTCAATATAAGCATGGACACGGACTTCAAATGTGTCACCTTATCTCGTGTAAGCATCCAGCCGGACCTTTTAACTGAAATACAAGCACTTCAGGATGATGACCCAATATTAGTAGAAATCAAGGGCAGATTGGAAGGACAATCTGATTTCCAATTAACTTCTGATGGAAGATTGATGTTCATAAATAGAACTTGTATACCGGATTGTCCCGAGTTAAAGAAGAAGATTTTAGATGAAGCTCATAGATCAAGGTACACGATTCATCCTGGATCTACCAAAATGTACCAAGATGTGAAAAGAAATTTTTGGTTGCCCAACATGAAAAGGGAATTAGCGGACTACGTGTCGCGCTG
Organism: Amorphophallus konjac; assembly: GCA_022559845.1. NCBI lineage: Eukaryota > Viridiplantae > Streptophyta > Magnoliopsida > Alismatales > Araceae > Amorphophallus > Amorphophallus konjac. The sequence continues at coordinate 143,587,839 of CM040124.1, forward strand.
TCTCACATGCCAACAGGTCAAGGCGGAACACCAAAAGCCTGCTGGAAAATTACATCCTCTAGATATTCCCAAATGGAAGTGGGAGAATATTAGTATGGATTTCATCATGGGTTTATCTAAATCAAAAGGAGGACATGATGGAATATGGGTTATTATTGACCGATTGACTAAATCGGCGCATTTCTTGCCAATCAAGAGCCGATGGTCAGTCGATGTGTTGGCTGCATTATACATCAAGGACATAGTCAGATTACACGGTATTCCTATTTCAATCGTGTCTGACAGAGATCCCCGTTTTACTTCTCATTTTTGGAAGGGACTACAACATTTATTAGGAACGAGGCTTAACTTTAGTACAGCTTTTCATCCTCAGACGGATGGTCAGACTGAGAGAACTAATCAAGTCATTAAAGATATGCTTAGGGCATGCATCATTGATTTTGGTGGGAGCTGGCATGATCACTTGCCTCTGGTTGAATTCGCATACAATAATAGCTACCAGGCAAGTATAAAAATGGCATCTTTCGAAGCCTTATACGGAAAAAGTTACCGATCACCCTTATGCTGTCACGAAGTTGGAGAGAAACAACTGCTAGGTCCAGACATGGTAAGGGTTACCACTGAGAAGATACAATTGATTAGAGAAAGACTGCAAGTTGCTCAGTCTAGGCAAAAGGCTTATGCTGATACAAGAAGGAGAGATCTTGAATTCCAAGTTGGAGATCATGTATTTCTCAAGATATCGCCTGGACGTGGCATACGGAGATTTGGTGTCAAGGGCAAGCTTACACCAAGATTCATCGGACCCTTCGAGATACTGGAAAGAGTTGGCGAGGTTGCTTATCGCATCGCATTGCCTCCCCAATTGTCCGATGTTCATAATGTGTTCCACATATCTATGTTGAAGAAGTATATACATGATCCATCACATATTATTGAACATGGAGACTTAGTTATCCAGAAGGATCTCACATATGGGCAGAAGCCCATAAAGATACTAGATCGTGAAGTACGTACTCTAAGGAATAAGGTTATTCCCATGCTAAAAGTACAATGGAATAAGAGTTCCGATCATGAAGCCACATGGGAGACCGAGGAATTCACGAGGAAGCAATTTCCAGAATTATTTTAAGGTATATACTCTACACTCTCCACATAAATATATACTATGGACTTTGGGGACCAAATTCTTTTAAGTGGGGGAGGGTGTAGCAACCCTGGAAAAATTAAGATTTTTTTAAATAAATCAAATTAAAATAAAAGATAAGTAAATAGATGACAAAAAGCCTAAATGAGTAAATCATTAATCAATAAGAAATTAACGCCTTTTATCAAGGCGCTAATTCAAAAGGAAACGCCTCTGTCTAAGGCGTTAATTTAAAAAGGACGCCTACACCCTAGGGCGTCAAATTTCAAACGACGGGAAATAAAATTAAGGAAAGGAAAGGAAACGCCCTCACCTTGGGCGCGTTTTTAATAAGAAACGACTAGGACAACGTCGTCAATTAAAACACACGACCTAGCCTAAGACGTGAATTCAGTTCGAGTTTCGTTCGACCAGGAGTCTATCCAGAGCAAGTTCTGGATAACTACATCGAAGATGGAAAATAGTAAGGACTCTATCATGGAAGTATTACTTCCAATACAACTCTAACCCTATTAGGATCCCCAAAATCATATAAATAACCTTTGTCCATCGAACCCTAAAAGCTATTTGGTCGAAGGAGGTTTTGCTCTACTGCTGTGCGTGAAGACCAGGTTTATGTTCTTCTTCCTGCCTCTGCTTTTGATCAACTCATGAAGAATATTAATTTTTCTTCATCTTATTCTCCTGTAGGTTGCCTGCATCGAGAAAGGGCTCTCATATAGATTAAAGGACGTGAAGTTCTTCTTCTTCTGGTGATCAGAAGACTATGTTACAAACAGAGCATCGTTTTCTATCAAAACCCTTCACGTTTCTTCTTCCAGATCTTAATCAAGGTAGGTTTTCTCAAGATCGTAGCCCAAACTATCTTAAGATCTTAATAATATCATCGGCCGTGCATGCATATAGTTTTATTGTGGTTTCAGATGTTTTCTATGAAATTTCAAAAAGAAACGCCCTTGGCAAGGGCGCTAATTTAAAGAAGCGACCCACACTAGGGCGCTAATTATTGTTTTGACGCCCTGCCCAGAAGTCGTCAATTACATGTAATTAATAAATACCCACGTTTAAAATTTAATATCTATGAAACCATGAATCTACTATATTGCATGAGTATACCTGTGAAATCCTGCTATTTTTCTTGTCATGATCATGTACCCTTTTTCCTAAAATTTTATTATATGAAAATTGGTAAATTCTTGAATTCACGACCTTGTCTAGGACGTCTCCTACTGAACTGACGCCCCAGAGCAGGGCGCTAATTGAGAGGTAACGCCCCTGTCCAGGGCGCGTTTTGGTTAAAATTCTGAAATATTGAAATTCTGTAAAAAAATTGAAATATAGTTTGGACGACTGCTTCACGAGTCGTCAAAAGCTCAAGAAACGCCCTTATGTAAGGCGTTAATTATGTGATTAATGACTTAACTAAAGTCATTATTTTCCTGTAAAACTATTTTTTTTTCACTGTTTCTGTTATCCGAAGGTTTCATACTTATGTATATATATATTGGCACTATATTTCCACTCCGTGAATATAGTCCCACGTTTCATGATGTTTTAACGTTACCCCTTAACTCTCGGTGACATACAAGCTCTCCATTGGACATTCCGTTCCTTTGGACTAGCGAGTTAGTCATAGAGACCTCCATAAGACTCCTCGAGCCTTGGATTCCCTCAAGGCCGACTGAGCGGGTTGTACCATAAAAACCTATCACACTATTTTTGCCATGTCACTCTATAGAAACATGGTATACCGGCCCTCATATTATGCTATGAGTATGATATGAGAATTTTCTTAATGAACGGGGAAAGCATGCCATCAATGTGATGTTATTGTAGACCCCAATTCTATAACAACTTTGTTATGATGTTCTTGTGGACCTCAATTCTATATTAAAGGAGTGACCATCTACTTGTGGGCATTTACTTGTCATGGTACCCAAGTTAGGGAACCAATTCCACCTAGTTTTATCGATAATCGTGATTGTACCGTTATTATCGCCATTCTATGTCAAGTGTCATATTTTTGGACTCTACTCTATCGAAGTTTATCCTACATGTCTACAAGCTTTATTCTTGAAATTCCATATTGGCTATACACAAAAGTGGATGTTAAAATACATGATTAATGCCTGCGCATATAGGGCTCGATCTGGTCCTGGGAGGAGCATCTGAAAGTACTTGTGCCCATGGGAGTTGATTGATCACGGTATTGGCATTATACCGAAGTGCATGACTAGCTTGATTGAACATTTCACAAATCTTGTACTTGACTTGATATTACATGACTTGCGTGGCCCGAAAAAGGGTAATTTCATACTTGCGTGCTTGAACTTGATAGCCAAATTCCAACATGACATGATGAATACACTTGTCTGAATATCTTGATATCTTTTGATATAAGTTCTTGAAAGTTCATGACTAGTTCTCATCGCTATCTTATTGTTATACACTCTCTCTATCTTGTCGTTTTATGCGAGCATGCATAGCTATAGTGCATTCATGAAAGATGTAATTACTTAAACCCCTTGCTAGTTCTTGAGATATAATTTCCTACTGAGCGTTTGCTCACTTAGTGTTTCCCTACTTTTCAGGTAAGTCCGACGATGAGGGAACTCAAACGGATAGGGAAAATCAAGAGTGAAAGAGATAGAGCTTCTTCCGTGTTATCTAGTCTTTTTCATATTTTCTTGAGTCAACCTTGTATTTTTCCTTTCTTTTAGTTAGTACTTCAAAGGTTTGTAATAGACATATTCTTATGAAGGAATAAAGGATTGGGTTATCTTTACTTTTGCGCGTCTCTGATTTTGGTGTCGAATACACTAATACTCTGATTGACATGATTGATATAAACTCATCACGCGTCTCCAGGTATCTTCCGCTCTCAGGACGTGACACGTGGACGCCGCAGTTGCGATGTACTCTCCGAGACGATCGTTTCAGCTATTTTTACATATTTTTCTGAATTAGTCCATTTTCGGGCTAATTATTGAATTTTTAGAAATTAGGAAAAATCCTAATTTTCTTTCTATTTATTTTCCTTCTACCTCTCTCCTCCCTCATTTCTCTCATCTCTTTCTCTCTCTCGTTCTCTCTCCTCTCTAGTCCGTTCGGTGCGGGGTGCACACCGTTGCGGAGCTGGCCGAGGCGAGGACGCGATGGAGTGATCAGGACGCCGGAAGGGGTGGCGGTTTGAGCGTGGCATGGCGCGATCCCTCGGTGGATTCCTAGATTGGCGCGGTTCGTGTTTTGGCGTTTTCGACGCGGTTTAGTCGCTTCGGTGCACGGTTTTCTTGGTGGAGGTAGAGAGACAGATCACCTACTCTTCCTACACATTTTCACTGTAATTTCACATTTTTCGGTGCAAGTTTGAGCAGGTTTCACCGAGTTTCAGTAAAATCATACTTTTGTGGAGTTTGTAGGGTTCGCCGAAAAACGGCGACGGTTTTTAGATCAGTATGTATCAATGGACTCCCTGGAATGTCAGCGTTCCAGATCCGCTGATTTCGTGTCATTTGGGGCCAGTACGAGACCGAGAACCCCGGTGACTCATTTGGGGTCGATTCGTTGAAATCGCTTGTTTCTTGCCGTTTCTTGGCCGATTCGACTCCCGTTGGAGTCTAAATGTTGTATATCGTCGTTCTGCGACGTTATGGATGTTTCCCCTTCGATCGGGATCGAACGGGGCGTGGATTCGGGTTTTAGGGCGCGGTCCGGCTGGTTTCCCGCCGTGACCTGTCGACCGCCACGGGGTGGCCGATCGACCGGCCTACGTTCGTGCTAGTAGGCCGGTGAGCCTGTCGGTCCGGTCGACCGACCGCCCAGGGCCGGTCGACCGACCTGTTAGGTCGAACGCCCCCGGGGGTCAGGTCGACCGAAATGCAGTGTTTTTGCCCGTTTTGAGTCCTGGTCTGTCCGGTTGAGACCCAATGACCGACCTATGGCCTCGTGAGTGTCCCGGACACACTCTGGGTTCCGTGTTCATGTTTCTGGGGTGTCGGGAGGTGCCGTGTTACCTCGATTAGGGTGCCCGAAGGCATGTGTGTTTCGAGCATTGTGTTACGCTCGATCGAGTCACCGTGTATCGGTGTGAGTGCGGTGGGGTTTCCCCCGCATGTGAGTGGCCTTCCTTGAGTTCCCGTCTTGAGGGAATGGTCTCAGCGACCTGTGGTCTACCTCGGTATTCATGTTACCATGGTTGTAGACCTAGTTATGATTTAAGTCGGTTGGCCTTGGCGGCCCAACCTTCATGCATTTCTTCGCTATAGCTCGCCTTCCTTAGGCTGCTACGAGTCGTTTGTCTTAGGTCAGTATCTTAGGGCGGTTAGTATGGCGGTTGTCTCTTGGATCGCCTAGTCCATGTAGCGTGTCTGTCATCGACCGCTTGGTGGTTCGTTGGGCAGGTCAGCTGGAGTTGATTGACTCTAGTGGTTCGTCCTTGACCGCTACAGTCACCTCGTGGCTCTACCCCTGACTGCCAGTGCTCTTGTCTTTGTGTGCATAGCGGTTTCCTCCTTGACTGCTTGGTTTCCCTAGCAGCTGAATGATGGATCGTTTATGCCTAGAGTGTTGTTTCCTGTCGTTTCAATTTCCGTATATCTTGGCTTGACCTTGTGGTTTGCGGTTCCCGTGGATATCTTTTGATGTCCTTTGAGGGCTAAGACTGTGTTAGGAGGTAGCCAAGAGTTTTCTTGCTTGAAGTAGGATTTTCTTTCCTACCGTAGAATCATCATTGTTGGGGTTCCGGTCAACCCGGGGTGACCCAGTGGTTGACACGTAACCTTGAGTGTCTCGACGGTTCTGTCCAGTTCGAGACGTGGTTCTGGATGCCTCGAGCTATCATTTTACCTCAGTTTGCGTGTCCAGATGTGCTGAGGGTCTTGGTGTTCCCTCAAGTCTCCGTGTGTCATTTTCTACAATTGTTTCTTCTGGCTTAGCAATAGACCGATTGGTGGCGTGTTCCGCTTAGTACAATGATCTTGACTCCGAGTCGTGAGACTCAAGGATCGTTGTGTTTTCAGGTCTAGTTGCCTTGTTCTGAGTTCGATGGCAGTCTGGTATGCTACCTCGTGTCCTCTGCTACGTAGTACCTATGACAATGCTTCTATGCCTATCTGTACTCCAGCACTCGTGTTTTGGAGTCTGTGTCTTGTGGGCCTCCACTAGTCGTAGCCTTACGACACGTTACGGCGTGTCGGCCCTTGTGGCGGGGCAGTTCCTGATATACGGTTTGTAAGCTTATTTTTTTGGGCCCCCGCTGTACTGTAGCGTCCTGCTGGGTGGGGAAAACTAGCTAGAGGCCTGGCTCTCCCGCAAGAGTCGGTGTGTGCACATGTGGTCAGGGGCTTTGGACTGACATCGACGGGTGTTCCCCTGTCTAGTCACTCGTTACTATAGTTCCTGTTTTGGTTCAGTGTCTTAGTCCCTGTCATGGTTTGGGTGGCATAGTAGATGAGACGCTCGTAGGCGCAGCATAAGACGTCAGTGGACGCCACTGACTGTTCTTCTAGTGAGGGGGTACTTCCGTCACGTGACACGTGCCTCTCATGTTTCTCACACGTTGTGACCTTTCCGGGTTAGCCCTCTCGTGGTCTTGCCCGAGGTCAGTGTTGTGTCGTGTACACGACGTTCTTGCCCGAGGTCGTGTGTGGGTGGTCATGTCTAGAAGAGCGTGCATGGCAATCGAGTCGTGTGTGTTTTAGAGTCTGTCTGTGTCTATCTAGGTCTTCTCTAGGCTTTTCGCCTGTCTTCGCAGGCCTTCGCCTAGAGCCTTGTGCTGTGTCAGCAGATCGGCAACTCCTGACTTCGTTAGTTCAGAGTTTACCCATCTGTTGCTGTTGTTGTTTGGAGTATCTTAGGGGCCGAGGTTAGTTCGGTAGCCGTGTTTTGTTCAGTACGGCTTTTCCCTTTTCTTTTAGCTACTCTACTCCTTCCGTTCCGGTTTTCTTTTACAACTTTGTAGTTGTAGTTTTCCTGCTTTGCTACTACTGATGTTTTGTTGTTCCGTGTTACTACGTGTTTTTCAGTGGGGATCCGCGTGACCCCTACTGGGCTAGTGACACAAAGCTCACCCCTACTTTTCAGGTGAGTGGCGTTGTTCTGCTTCCACGGTTCCAGGTGTGGCGAGTTCGTAGCTACCAGCGGTACCTGCGTCGGGCTTCCCCCGACCACAGTGTACGTTTTCCCTTCTGTTGACTGTACTGCTTGTCTTTCCTTTGGACTAGACTCTCGTATAATTGTTAAACTTCAACTGTTAATTAAAAAGTAATTTTATTTCTTCTACTTTAGTAAACCGATCTAATGAAATTTAATTGCTTACTGTTATATCTCTATGGCTTCAATGTACTACACGACAATCCTTTTTCCCTTCGGAGCTTTACAACTCTTAGGAGGCTTCACGGGTTCCAAGTGGTATCGGGTCTGCTTGGTAGTCCTATCGGGTATATCCAGTATCCAGGATCCGGGTCGTCACCGTTGGTATCAGAGCAATGTTGTGTGAAGTACATGGGAATCCAAGATATACTGTTTCCAGAGTCCTGAAATTCTAGTACAGTCTGTAGCTGGCGTTAGGATTTACGATTCTATGTCGCTTCATTTTCCGTGTGTTGTCTTGTGCGGGCTGTGTTAGCACTATATGAGATGGTTTTGCTCTCGTCAAGATGTGTCGGGATGCTCTTTTTCGTCGTGGTGTTTGTCTCGCTCGTGCTGTACTTGGCAGACTTCGCTGATAGGCTTGAATCTGTAGTACATTATTCGAGATTTTTCTGTGGTTTGTTCAGGTGGATGGTGACTTTTTCGAGTTGGTGTGATGGCCGTACACGTTGTTACGTTGTTTTGGTCATCCCAGCTTATGTCTGTGCAGCTCCTGAGGTGTATCGCTTCTGTCGAAGAGCTCGATTAGATTCCCTTGATTGAGAAGATGCTCAGGCGACCTAGGATTTTTCTTCCTGGTGAGCTTCTGTTAATCGAGCTTGATGCTTCTCGTTCCGCTTGGTGGAGTCTTTTCAAGGAAAGCCTTGGAATTACTGTCTTGGTAAGACCTTTGTCCTCTGTCTACTTACGGGTGGACAGTATTTCTTCTGAGCCTGATCTTCTCTTTGTTTTACGGTTGCTTAGCTTTAGACCTAATCTTTGTGTCGAGAGCCATTGTACACCGTGTTTCGTCGTGCCGTGTCTAGCGACCGATGTGTTGTGAAGGCTCATTTATTCTTTAAGGATGTAATGGTAAGCTAAGATTAGCTTTTCTTTGTGCTTTGTGCTGAAGCTGGTACTCTCCTTCTTTGCACTTAGGCGATTTATGATCGGTTGCTCGCAGGATCAGTACTCGCGGCGTAATACATTGCTATTTTCATGAATTGCGATGGTGCCAAGTGTGTGCTGAGATGCAGATACCGAGGTATTTCTGATGCATGTGTGCATTGTTTGAGTGCACAGCGGAAGCGTGTGGGCTGATGACCCACAGGTCGAGGATCGTGTGGTAAGATTCTGGCTGGTCGAGAGAATTGTTTTTCTCGATGTGACTTCATCTTGGCTTCCTGTGCCTTGATGTGGCCTCTTGCCGTGTTGTTGCTGGAGTCATTCTGGTGTTGGCACTGGCATTTGTGAGTGTTGGGGAGTCTATCGGCATTCCTACTGATTGCGTACCCTCTGCTCCCTTGTATTCTTTCTTGGGTATTGTGCTCTCAGGACGTGATCGTGGTCCTTGAAATACGTTCCCAGATATTGTTGTCATTTTTGTTGTCGTGGGTCTTTTCTTGGTGAACGTGCTTGATGCATGACTCGTCCCTTATGCTCGTGCGTTCAGTTGTCGTTGTGCCTTGATGTGACCTAGCTTGTAGTGGTGTTCCGTGGTTCTGTGTTCAGTACGGAGCCGGAATCCTGCAAGTGCTGTTGTTGTCATTTGATTGTTGTTTCTCTATGATTTTGTCTGTCTGTCTTAGCACTATGTGGAGTAGGCCTTGTTGGTTAGCCTTGATGTACTCTTCCCTCCGGGTAGAGTTAGCTTGTGACTCAATTAGATGTAATATCTGAGTGAGGACTGACTTGATTGTGTTATGGTCCGGTGCTATCGTTGGTGTCTTGTGTGCCAGGTATTCCCTGTTGCCTTTGGCACTGGAGCCGGCGATGTGTTGAGCTATAAGCTGAAAGGACTATGCTTCCTTGTTTAAGCTGATGCTTGCCGTGTCTATCGTTTTGTTTTCCCGATAGCTGTTGTCGTGGCATGGGTCGTGTCTCCTTTCTTGTGAGACGTAAGCGACGTTGCCTTGCTTCGGAGGTGTCAGACTTGTGTTCTCTTGTGCCGTGCTCGATCCAGAGCGTGTGCCCGTGATTATGGTCTGACAGTGTTCCTCTGAGTTGTGTTTTTTGAGATTCACGCTGTTTCAAGTTATGTCTTTGGGTTGTTCTTCCCTGCTTCTCCCTTGCTAGTCCTTAAAATTCGAGGATGAAATTTCTTAAAGGGGGGGACGATGTAGTGTCCTGGATCCTTATTGGATTCTTATTAGGTCTTTCGGATCCTTTTCGGAGAGTTTCGGATCGCTTTTGTGGGTCCTGAGTTGAGTTTTACGATCCACGTGGGTTTTTCTCTCGTACTAGTTACGGAACCCTGTGGTGAGTTTAATTCTCAGTTCATCGACTCGTGGACGCCGCAGTTGCGATGTACTCTTCGAGACGATCGTTTCGGCTATTTTTGCATTTTTTTTGAATTAGTCCATTTTTGGGATAATTATTAAATTTCCATAAATTTGGAAAAATCCTAATTTTCTTTCTATTTATTTTCCTTTCACCTCTCTCCTCCCTCATTTCTCTCATCTCTTTCTCTCTCTCATTCTCTCTCCTCTCTAGTCCATTCGGCGTAGGGTGCACACCGTTGCGGAGCTGGCCGTGGCAAGGATGCGATGGAGTGATCGGGACGCGGGAAGGGGCGACGGTTTGAGCATGGCATGGCGCGATCCCTCGGTGGATTCCAAGATCGGCACGGTTCATGTTTTGGCATTTTCGACGTGGTTTAGTCGCTTCAGCGCACGGTTTTATCGGTGGAGGTAGGGAGACGGATCACCTACTCTTCTTGCATGTTTTCCCTATAATTTCACGTTGTTTGGTGCAAGTTTGAGCGGGTTTCGCTCGGTTTTGATAAAATCATGCTTTTGTGGAGTTCATAGGGTTCGCAAGAAAACGACGACGATTTGAAGATCAGTTTGTATCAATGGACTCCCTAGAATGTCAGCGTTCCAGATCCGCTAATTTCGTGTCGTTTGGTTGTCATTTGGGGCCGGTACGAGCCCAGGAACCCCGGTGACTCATTTAGGGTCGATTCGTTGAAATCGCCCGTTTCTCACCATTTTTTGGTCGATTCGACTCCCGTTGGAGTCTAAATGTTGTATATCATCGTTCTGTGACGTTATGGATGTTTCCCCTTCGATCGAGATCGAACAGGGTGTAGATTCGGGTTTTAGGGCGCGGTCTGGCTGGTTTCCCGCCGTGACCGGTGACCGCCACGGGGTGGCCGGTCGACCGGCCGGCGTTCGTGCTAGTAGGCCGGTGAGCCTGTCGGTCCGGTCGACCGACCGCCCAGGGCCGGTCGATCGACCCTGTTAGGTCGACCGCTGCCAGGGGTCAGGTCGATCGAAATGCAGTGTTTTTGCCCGTTTTGAGTGCTGGTCAGTCTGGTTGAGACCCAATGAGCGATCTATGGCCTCGTGAGTGTCCCAGACACCCTGTGGGTTCCGTGTTCATGTTTCTAGGATGTCGGGAGGTGCCGTGTTACCTCGATTAGCATGCCCAAAGGCATGCGTGTTTTGAGATTTGTGTTACACTCGACCGAGTCACCGTGTATCAGTGTGAGTGCGGTGGGATTTCCCCTGCATGTGAGTGGCCTTCCTTGAGTTCCCATCTTGAGGGAATGGTCTTGGTGGCCTGTGGTCTACCTCGATATTCGTGTTATAGTGGTTTTAGACCTAGTTATGATTTAAGTCGGTTGGCCTTGGCGGCCCAACCTTCATGCGTTTCTTCGCTGTAGCTCACCTTCCTTAGGCTACTATGAGTCATTTGTCTTAGGTCAGTATCTTAAGGCGGTTAGTATGGCGGTTGTCTCTTGGACCGCCTAGTCTGTGTAGCGTGTCTGTCATCGACCCATTGGTGGTTCGTTGGGTAGGTCAGCTGGATTTGACTGAGTCTATTGGTTCGTCCTTGACCGCTACAGTCGCCTCGTGGCTCTACCCCTGACCGCTAGTGCTCTTGTCTCTGTGTGCATAGCGATTTCCTCCTTGACTGCTTGGTTTCCCTAGCAGCTGAATGATGGATCGTTTATGCCTAGAGTGTCGTTTCCTGTCATTTAGATTTCCGTATATCTTGGCTTGACCTTATGGTTTGCCGTTCCCATGGATATCTTTTGATGTCCTATGAGGGCTAAGACCGTGTTAGGAGGTAGCCAGGAGTTTTCTTACTTGAAGTAGGATTTTCTTTCCTACTGTAGAATCATCATTGTCGGGGTTCCGGTCAACCCGTGGTGACCCAGTGGTTGACAGGTAACCTTGAGTGTCTCGGCGGTTCTGTCCAATTTGAGACGTGGTTCTGGATGCCTCGAGGTGTCATTTTACCTCGGTTTACGTGTCCAGACGTGCTGAGGGTCTTGGTGTTCCCTAAGGTCTCCGTGTGTCTTTTTCTACGGTTATTTCTTCTGGCTTAGGAATAGACCGATTAGCGGCTTGTTCCGCTTTGTACGACGATCTTGACTCCGAGTCGTGAGACTCAAGGATCGTTGTGTTTTCAGGTCTAGTTGCCTTGTCCTGAGTCCGATGGCAGTCTGGTATGCTACCTCGTGTCCTGTGCTTCGTAGTACATACGATAGTGCTTCTTTGCCTGTCTGTACTACGACACTTGTGTTTTGGAGTCCGTGTCTTGTGAGCCTCCACTAGTCGTAGCCTTACGACACGTTACGGCGTGTCGGCCCTTGTGGCGGGGTAGTTCCCGATATACGGTTTGTAAGCTAGTTTCTGTGGGCCCCCGATGTACTGTAGCATCCTGCTGGGTGGGGAAAACTAGCTAGAGGCCTGGCTCTCCAGTAAGAGTCGGTGTGTGCACACGTGGTCAGGGGCTTTGGACTGACGCCGACGGGCGTTCCCCTATCTAGTCACTCGTTACTATAGTTCATGTTCTGGTTCAGTGTCTTAGTCTCTATCGTGGTTTGAGCGGCATAGTAGACGAGACGCTCTTAGGCGCAGCATAAGACATCAGTGGAATCTTCTAGTGAGGGGGTACTTCCGTCATGTGACACGTGACTCTCGTGTTTCTCGCACGTTGTGACCTTTCCGGGTTAGCCCTCTCGTGGTCTTGCCCGAGGTCAGTGTTGTGTCATGTGCACGACGTTCTAGTCATGTGTGGGTGGTTGTGTCTGGAAGAGCGTGCATGGAAATCGAGTCGTGTGTGTTTTAGAGTCTGTCTATGTCTGTCTAGGTCTTCTCTAGGATTTTCGCCTGTCTTCGTAGGCCTTTGCCTAGAGCCTTGTGTTGTGTCAGTAGATCGGCAACTCCTGACTTTGTTAGTTCAGAGTTTACCCATCTGTTGCTGTTGTTGTTTGGAGTAGCTTAGGGGCCGAGGTTAGTTTGGCAGCCGTGTTTTGTTCAGTACGGCTTTTCCCATTTCTTTTAGCTGCTCTACTCCTTCCGTTCCTATTTTATTTTACAGCTTTATAGTGGTAGTTTTCCTGCTTTGCTACTACTGCTGTTTTGTTGTTCCGTGTTACTGCGTGTTTTTCAGTGGGGATCTGCGTGACCCCTACTGGGCTAGTGACATGAGGCTCTCCCCTACTTTCCAGGTGGGTGGCGTTGTTCTGCTTCCACGGTTCCTGGTGTGGCAAGTTCGTAGCTGCCAGCGGTACCTGTGTCGGGCTTCCCCCAACCTCAGTGTACGTTTTCCCTTCTGTTGACTGTACTGCTTGTCTTTCCTTTAGACTGGACTCTGGTATAATTGTTAAACTTTAACTGTTAATTAAAAAGTAATTTTATTTCTGCTACTTTAGCAAATCGATCTAATGAAATTTAATTACTTACTGTTATATCTCTATGGCTTCAATGTACTACACGACAATCATTTTTCCCTTCAGAGCTTTATAGCTCTTGAGAGGCTTCACGGGTTCCAAGTGATATCGGATCTCCTCGGTAGTCCTATCGGGTATATCCGGTATCCGGGATCCGGGTCATCACAGCTTCAACTTTTGAAGGATCCACAAGGATACCTTCCTTTGAGATAATATGGCCAAGGAAAGAGACCTCCTTTAGCCAGAACTCGCATTTGCTAAGCTTCGCGTAGAGTTGGTGTTCTCTTAGTGTTTGTAAAGCTATTCTTAGATATTTTTCATGTTCTTTGTTGGTCTTGAAATATATTAGAATATCATCAATAAAAACAACCACAAATCAGTCGAGATAGGGCCTGAAAACATTATTCATGAGTTGCATGAAAGCTGCAGGGGCATTGGTTAACCCAAATGGCATCACAACGAACTCATAGTGCCCATATCTACTATGGAATGTAGTCTTGTAAATATATTTCTCTTTTATTCTGAGCTGATGGTAACCCAACCTGAGGTCAATCTTTGAGAAATACTCCGCTCCAGAGATTTGATCAAATAGCTCATCGATACGCGGTAGTGGATATTTATTCTTGATAGTGAGTTGATTCAACTGCCGGTAGTCGACGCAAAACCTAAGAGATCCGTCCTTCTTCCTGACAAATAAGACCGGCGAGGGGATGTGCTAGGTCGAATGAAGCCCTTGTCTAATAACTCTTGAAGTTGCTTCTTTAATTCCTTGAGTTATGTAGAGGACATCGAGTAATGAACTATTGAAATAGGTGTTGCTCCAAGAATGAGTTCGATAGAGAAGTTTACTTCCCTTTTGGGAGTTAAACTGGGTAATTCGGATGGAAACACATCGGGGAACTCTTTTACTATGGGGATTTCTTCAAGGATGATTTCCTTGGACTCGGTGATAATCACGAACGTAAGGAAAGCTTCACAACCTTGTGAGATGAGTTTGCAGGCGTGAAGAGGCGAGATAAGAATAGGATGCTTCCTATATTTGATGCCAAGGAAAGAAAATCATGGAAGATCCGGTTTGTGGAAAGAGATTCTCCTATTGCGAAAATTGATATCGGCATAGTGGTCACATAACCAATCTACACCTAGGATAGCATCGTAGACTTCCATGTCAAGGCATACGAGGTTTACAAGAAGATTATGGCCTTTTATGGTGACCTCACTATCAGGGTAGTGGGTTGTAAGTTTAGTTCCGGGACGTAAAGGTGTTGTGATAGCTTGATCCGAAGGTATAAGAACAGGTGAAACTGGCAATGTTTTAGCAAAAGTAGTAGATATAAAGGAATGAGAAGCACCAGTATCAAATAGTACAAAAGCAGGATGTGAATACATTTGAATGATATCTTCCATTAACCCATCATCCTTGGGTGCTTCCTCATCTAGTACGGCTTTAAGACGAGCTTGCCACCTACGCCCGCCATTAGAAGACTATTCTTTCATGAGAGGGCAATCGGGCATGCGATGCTTCCGGCTTCCACAACATAAACAAGCGCCGAGATGCTTCCAGCACTGTTTGGCCGAATGACCGAATTTCTCATAGAATGAGCAAGCCGTCATGACTTACTTTTCTTCCTCCTTTACCTTCTTATTCTTGTCGTTCCCGTTGCCATTATGGGACCGCTTCTTGTTGTCACGAGACTTGTAGACCCCGTGATGCTAAATTTCTCTTCTTTTCATCCGCGCTTGTCAACCCTCCGGCTTGAGTCCTCGCCCTTACTTTTGAATTTCTTGACCTTTTCCATAGTCCTTTCACATAAATGAGTCCTGTGGACCATCTCCATATATGTGCGGATATTTTGAGGTCCAAGTTGATTTATGAAAACCGGCCTTAGGCCGTCCATGTAGCGATTAGCTTTAAGAACCTCCGTAGCCACCAAGTGTGGAGCATAAGGTGATAGACGAGAAAATTGAAGTTCATACTCCTCTACGGACATCATACCTTGCCTTAAAGAGGTAAATTTCACAGCCTTTCGCACATGGACATGCTCTGAGAAATATTTCTCTTGGAAGAGCTTAAGGAACTCCTCCCAAGTAATCTGACCATTTTGAAGATGGGCTGAAGTGGCCGTCCACCATGTGCGCGCATCTTTATTTAGTTGAAATGCGGCGAGTAAGACCATCTCTTGATCGGTGCATTGCATCACGTTGAAGATGCGGTCCATCTCGTCGATCCATTTTTTAGCTTCATCGGGGTTAGAGGAACCCGAGAAACGCGGAGGATTCATATTTCAGAAGTTACAATGTAAATCACTAGCGCCAGCCCGCGCACCAGCTTGACTCACAGTTTGGAGGGCCTGGGTAAGACATGCAATAGTTTGTTGCAAAGCTTCACAGTTAGCGTGATTTGCAGCCATTATGAGAATGAGGTGCCTGAGAAGATAAACAATTGGTTATTTCCTTTAGAATTTTAGGAAGATTTACCTAAAGATGAATTTCTAAATAACTATCTCATCCCAGCTCTACCCAATTCTCACATGGATTTGGAAATTTCTTTCCTAACTCATGGGTATGGTGTTGTGCCTCTTAGGCACAAGCATGTGCTATGTTGATTTGATGATAGCAATGCTGTTTTGTTTTGATGATAGCAACACAGTGAGTGCTTTATGAGATTGTGTTTTGATGATAGCAACATAACTTGTTTTGTGGAGAATGCATGTGTATGACTGATATATTGGTTGTGCATGTGCGTTGCCTTTCTGTCTGCATGTAGTTTGATGACTAGCAAGTTTATACACTGCAGGGTAAAGCATTTCAGAGTCTTTACATCGTTCATGCATGTGCACAGTTCGTGGACAAAGTCTGCACATCGCCCTAGATTGCATTAGCAAGTCCATACATCATCAGGGCTCTTCATGCATGTGCATAGTCTATACATTGTGCATCTCGTTGTCAAGTCTGCACATTCATGAAGTCTGTACAGCCATCCACTTGAAGCATTTCTCAAAGTCCATACAATGCATCTTCTTAGCATCTCATTTAGAGTCTAAGGCATTGTCTATACACTGGACTTAAAGTGTGTACAGCGTCTGTCTCTGTTAGCGTCTAAGGCTTTGAGCAAAGTCTATACAGACCCCACCGTCTCATTCAGCGTCTTAGGCTTGCCAAGTCCATACATCGGACTGTTCATGCTTTCATCGTGAAGTCTGTACATTGCATGACTTCCACCAAGTCTATACATTGGTAGGTGGCACGTCTGTACATTGGCTTCACATTTGCTTCTAAGTCTGTACATTGAACTAACAGGTAAAGTCTGTACATCGTTGCTTGCCAAAGTCTGTACATTGGCATCTATCCCTACGTTGCAACTCCAACTCTACACATTGGAGTCTTTACCTACGATCAGCTTTAAAAGTCTGTACATTGGGAGCTTTACCGACGTTGCCTTGCCAAAGTCTACACACTGTGAATCTTCAAGTCTGTACAGACTTCGCCTTGTTTCAAGTCTGTACATCGTCCAGCTCTTTGGCAAAGTCTACACATCTTAAAGTCTATACATCCGTTAGGCTTGCTCATGCACTGTTCTTCTGAAGTCTGTACATTTGTTTCATAGGCGAACTCTATACATTGTGCATCCTTGGGTTAAAGTCCATTCATTGGAAGTCTGTACAGAGTTTCTCTTGGCTTTAAGATGAAGTCTGAACATTGCATAGTCTGTGCATTGCTTCTTCAGTCTACCTCGGCCAAGTCCATACATTGCTTGCTTAGCAGACTATCAAGTCTATATATCGGTTATTCAGCAGCAGACTGCTTAAGTCTATACGCTGCTTCATCTGCAGTGAAGTATGCACATTGCTGAATGCTCTTCAAGTGTGTACATTGCTTGGTTAAGTCTATACGCTGCTTCATATGCAGTGAAGTCTGCACATTGCTGAATGCTCTTCAAGTGTGTACATTGCTTGGTTAAGTCTATACGCTGCTTCATATGCAGTGAAGTCTGCACATTGCTGAATGCTCTTCAAAGTCTGCATAGTGAAGTCCATACACTGCACTCAAGTTCATAGTGTCTTCATGAAGTCTATACAACGCACTTTACATTACAAGTCTATACATCATGATCGTCTATACAAGTCTATACAGAGCTCTTCACTTAACCTGATATTCCGATACTCTGTCTGACAGGTGCTCTGCTCGTGGAGGCTAATGAAGGGCACGTGATCCGAGGCTGGAAGGGCAGACATGATCATGACACGTGTGCTGAAGCTGGCTGAGTGACTGACACGTGGTCCAAGGTTTTTGGGCGGGAGATGTGGAGAGCACACGCCCTAGCTGCTGCTGTTGCTGCTGCTATATATATGAGTCTTCGTCTTCAGATGAAGAGTGATCGAAGCAGAAGCAGCAATAGCAGAAGAGCAGAGTGCAGAGAGGTCTTCGATCCAGAAAAGAAAGAGAAGAGAAGAGAAGAAGAAGAGTGAAGAGAGCAGAAGAAGAAAGAAGAGAGAAGAGAAGAGAAAGAGAAGAAGAGCAGAAGATAAAGAAGAGAAAGAGAGAGATAGAGAGCTCGAGTTGAGAAAGAGAGAGAGGTTGAGGTTGTCTGGCTTTTGGATCAAATCCAAGCCAGAACTGCTCCTTCGAGAGCTACATTTGTGCTTCATTATTTCAGCTTTCCGTTGCTGTCTTGTTCTATCTTTTGTTTTCCTTTATACATTTCTTCAAGCTGTTTGTCAGCGGAACAAGCTGTGTTGCTGAGCATTTGCAGTGGAGGATTCCACTGGACGGCCAAGCTGTATTGCCCAGCGGTTTGCAGAGGTGCTGCCTCTGAACGGATAAGTTGTACTCCCCAGCGGTTTGCAGTGGAGGATTCCACTGGACAGCAAGCTGTGTTGCTCAGCGGGGCGAGGAGGATTCCTCAGACGGCAAGCTGTGTTGCCCAGCGGTTGTATGGCAAGCTGTGATGCCCAGCTGTTCAAGCTGTGAGTCAGTAGGAAGCCACACTCGGGTTGAGTGTAGGGTGGATGTAGGTCTGCTTGACCGAACCACCTAAAAACCTCTGTGCAGTGGTTTGATTTCTCTATATGTTTTTGCTTCCGCTAGATGTTTGCATAGGGGCGCTCCATCTGTTTGCTTACAGGTTGAACAGAAGATTTAATTAGCCTTCAGATTATCTAATCTGTCTTGTTAGCATTCTAGTTGTTAGTTGGGTGAAATTTTTATAGGCTATATTCATTCACACCCCCTCTGAATACTTGCACCGAACCCAACACTTGGTATCAGAGCTGGTCTCTGATCTATCAGATCTAACAATCTGCAGAGGATCCTGCTAGTTTTGGTGCACATCAGAGTGGGCTTCTTCTGCTTGTTGATTTGTTTCACTATCTTACCGATTTACTTTGATCATCTAGTTTAGTGCATTTCTGTTTGGTGCATTTCATAGTGTGCTTTTTGTGTTAGTTATTTTGTTTCTCCGACTTAGTGCCTTGCCTTACTCGTTTGGTCTAGGTCCTTCAGTTTTTCTGTGCTTTCAGATTGTTTGCAATGGAACCAATCGTGCTGAAGGATAGCTCCATCAAAGCAAACAGATCCAGCCACAGTGGATCATTAAGCGAGAAAAGTAGCCTCTCGCGGTCTGAAATTGATGGAGACATTGAAAGGGTGACCAGTGAATTCAGGAAATTTCTGAGAGAAAGAGAAGGAAAGCTTGGTGAAGGCAGAAAGCAAACAAGGTATAATTCTAATCCTGCCAAGATTGTTGACACTAACGTTTGCTACACATGCAGGAAGGCTGGCCATGTGAAGACTGACTGTCCAAAATTCTCAAAATTCAAAGGGAACACCGAAGACAGTGATAAAGAAGGAGGAAAGTCAATATGCTTAATGGCCAACCGGGGAAGTGATGATGAGGAAACCTCATCTCAGGTAAGCTCCGGATCAGAAGGAGTTTCTTTTGATGAACTGGTAATGATGTATGAAAATCTGTTTAAAGTGTCCAAGAAATTAAAATCTGAAAATAAAAATTTAAGAAAAGAAATGAATAATTTGAAATCTGAAAATGAATCATTGCAAGAAAAGAAAACTAAATCTGAACAAAGATTGAAACAGGAAATCAACACCCTCAAAAGTCTAAATGATGCTTTGCATCAACAAGTTATTTCCTGTGAAACTGAGATTGCAGGTTTTGAAGCTAATACTGCTGATTTGAATTCTGAAATTGAAGATCTAAAAACCTCCCTGTCAAAATTTGCTAAAGGGAAGGAACAACTTACATTTGTGAAAAGTTCAGACTGTGCTAGTACTTCAAAATGTATTTCATCTAAGAAATCTCAGAAGAATAAGCATAGGGCTGAACAAAAGAAAAAGGAAAATTACTGTGAAAAATCTTCTCATAAAATTCAGTTTAAAAGAAAAAGAATATGCAGTGTTTTTATTGCAATAAGATAGGTCATATGATGGATGAGTGTAAGCTGTTTGAATTAGATGACCTAGCTGCTACTACTCCACAGAAAATTCCTGCTAAAAATCATGTTTTTCAAAGAAGGAAAATTCATTGTTATAATTGTGGAAAAATGGGACATGTTGCTGTTCAGTGCTGGTCACTCGAAGGCAACGTTCAGGAAAGGAAATTTAATTCTGAAATTGCAAAATTCACTGCAAACAGAAATGTGCTTGGTAGAAATAGATATGTTTTCAAAGAAAAGAATTTTGTATGTTTTGAATGTGGGAAGCATGGCCATACAGTCAAGAACTGTTGGCATGCTCAGGTAAGTCATGTTAATGACAAAGCCTTTAAATTCTCTGCAAAACAACCTGTGAATTTTTCATGCTTTATGTAGCAACCCTGATAAATTTAAAAGGCATAAATAAATCAAAATAGATTAAAAGATTTAGTAAATAAACGAAAGAGCTTGGAATAAAAATAATTAAACCCTGATGAAAATAACGCCTCAGATATAGGCGCTACTTTACAAGAAAATGCCTTCACCTAAGGCGTGTTTTGAAGAAAGGATGCCCACATGTCAAGGCGTCAAATTTCAAACGACCAAAATAAATAAAAAGGGCAAGTTTGCATAACGTCCTTTGAGTGGACGCGTTTCAACAAGTAACGACGCCTGACAAGGCGTCAATTTAAATTCGACGCCCTTACTTAGGACGCTAATTCAGTTTGAGTTTCGTTCGACCCAGGAGTCTATCCAGGGTAAGTTGATAACTATGAGAAAGAGTTCGAATGTAGTAATAATTCTATCTTGGAAGTATTACTTCCAATCAAACACTACCTTTGTTAGGATTTCCAAAGTCCCTATAAGTAACCCCCCGTCGAACCCTAAGGATCTATTTGGACGACCTACTGCTGCTACGGTACGTAAAGAACAGCATGTTCTTTTTCCTTTAATCTGTCTATCAAATTCTGAAGAATATTGATGATTCTTCATTCTCTTCTGATTCCAGGTTGAAAGCTTTTGTCATCTGAAGAACGGTAAGTTCTTCTCCTTCTTTACCTTCTGTTAGTTCTTACGAAGAGTAATACCTTCATTTTATTCTGCCTCTACAGGTTGCCTGTAGAAGTGAAACCGATCGATTGAAGAATTGAGGGTTCTTCATCCACGTACATCATCTGCAACTTCTCCTTCATCTTCTTCTTTCGGTGATCACTCTGTTACAGACAGAGCATCGTCTCTTCACCAGATCTTTCACGTTTCATCAAAAGGTAGGTTTTCTCAAGCACTGTAGCCCAAATCACCATAATAGCTATGTTAAACCATATATATTAATTCATGCATATAGTTTTCGAGAGTTTTGAATGTTTCTATTGTTGGAAAGAAACGCCCTTTCCAAGGGCGCTAATTTTATACGCGACCCATACTAGGGCGCTATTTAAATAAACGACCCTGACAAGGTCGTCAATTCAAAAGATTTGACGCCCTGTACACAGACGTCAATTTAATTACCTGATAATTACCCATGTTAATTAGTCCAATATTCACTTAAACATGATTCTAAATCAGTGCATGATCATTAATCCTGATATTTTCCTGTCATGACCATGTCTCTTGTTTCTGGAAATTTAATACTTGAAAATTGTAAATTCTTGAAATACACGACCCTGTATAGGTCGTCTCTCACTTGACTAACGCCCCTGTTCAGGGCGTGAATTGAAAAGTAACGCCCCTGTCCAGGGCCTGTTTTTGATAAATTACTGAAAATATATATTATGCAAAAATAGAAGTAAAGAATGAACGACCATTGTATACGTCGTCAACTTGTAATTAAACGCCCCTTACCAGGGCGCGTTTTTGGTAAGATACTGAAATATTGAAATTTTGCAAAAATAAGAAAAATATATAAACGCCCTTATCTAAGGCGTTAATTACTTGAGTAGTGACTTTACTTAAGTCGTTATTTTCCTGTAAAAATATTTTTACCCTGTTTCTGATAACCGATGGTTTCAGTATATCTATATATATGTATATCGGCACTATATCTCCACTCCGTGAGTATAGTCCCACGTTTCATGATGTTTTATCGATCACCCTTAATTCTCATTGACATACAAGCTCTCCATTAGACATTCCGTTCCTTTGGGCTAGCGAGTTAGTCATAGAGACCTCCGTAAGATTCCTCGAAGCCTTGGATTCCCTCAAGGCCGATTGAGCTGGTTGTACCATAAAAACCCATTGCACTATTGATTGCCATGTCACTCTAAAGAAATATGGTATACCGGCCCTTATGATATGCAAAGAGTATATCATGAGAATTCTTAATGGGATGATGATATCATGCCATTTGTTGATGTTCTTGTGGACCTCAATTCTATAATAAGAATGAGGGTATCTTGCCTTTGATATACTATTCATGTGGACCTCAATTCTATAAAAAGAATGTCCATACTTGTTTGTCATGGTACCCGAGTTAAGGGAACCTAATTCCACCTAGTTTCATCGTTAATCGTGATTGTACCGTTGTTATCGCCTATCTATGTCCAATGTTATATTTTTGGACTCCATTCTCTCAAAGTTATCCTACGTGTCTACAAGCTTAAATTGTTGAAATTCCATATTGGCTATATATATATACAAGAGTGGATGTCAAAAATACATGATAAATACCTCCGCATATAGGGCCCGATCTTGTCCTGGGAGGAGCACCCGAAAGTACTTGTGCCCATGGGAGTTGAATGATAAGGTATCTGGCATTATACCGAGTGCATGACTAGCTTGATTGGACATTCCACACAAATCTTGTACTCGACTCGTGCTTGACATGACATGAATTGCGTGACCCGAGAAAGGGTAATTACTTGCTTACTTGATACATGATAGCCAAAGTTCTTGACATGACTTGCTAAAAAGTACTTGCTTGAATATCTGTTATCTTTTCTTGAAAGCTCATGACTAGTTCATCTTGCTGTCTTATTGATAAATTCGTTCTCTATCTTGTCGTTTTATGCGAGCATGCATAGCTATAGTACACTCATGAAAAATGTATTTACTTAAACCCCTTGCTAAGCGCTTGAGATATAATTTCCTACTGAGCGTTCGCTCACTCCGTGTGTTCCCTACTTTTCAGGTAATTCCGACGACGAGGGAAGTCAATCGGATGGGAATGGTCAAGAGTGAAAGAGATAGAACTTCTCCAAGTGTCATCTAGTCTTTTTCCTATTTTCTTGAGTCAACTATGTACTTTTCCTTTTTAATTGAATAGAGTATTGGATTTGTAATAGTCTATCCATTATGAAATAAAGGATTGGGTTATCTTTATATTTTGCGCATCTCTGTTTTGGTGTCGAATACACTACTACTCTGATTGACATGATTGATATAAACTCGTCGCGCATATCCGAGTATCTTCCGCACTCGGGGCGTGACAGTTTTTGTGGTATCAGAGCCTAGGGTATTCAATTCTTAGGAAAACCCAAGTCCAAGGATATGTTCAAACCTTTAACCAGTGAGATTGGGTAGAACCAAGGGTTAAAGTTAACATAGAATGCTAGTCTTTAAGATACAAATCACGTATTAATCTAGTTATTATAAATGTAGGATAATGGCTGCCGAACGTGCTCAATGGCGCAACATGCAGCGTACACTGCAAGGCATGACTCAAGTGCTGCAACAAGTAACACTAGGAGGTGGACAACGAGCAGGAAGTCTCCACCAGACTTTCAAGAACATGAACCCGCCCAAGTTCATGGGTTCTACTGATCCAGATGACGCTGAACACTGGATTAGAGAAACAGAACGAATATTCCGTGTTATGCAATGCACAGATCAAGATAAGGTCTTATTAGCTACTTTTCAGTTAGAAAGGGATGCTAGATGCTGGTGGGAATCAATAGAGGCTACTATAAATCAAGATCAGGTTACGTGGGAGGAATTCGTTGAACACTTCAATGCAAAATATTTCTCGGACCGAGTTCAGGAAAAGAAGGCTGCAGAATTTGCTGCATTAAAGCAACGATCTTTGTCAGTGGCCGAGTAAGAGGCCCAATTCTCTAGATTGTCTCGGTATGCTAAGCATCTAGTTAGCACCGAGAAAATGAAAGCTAGGAGGTTTCTTAATGGGCTCAGGTCCCAAGCTATTACTCAACTGGCGCCGATGGACATTCAAGTCTACTCGGAGATAGTACGCCGAGCTCAGCAATTAGAAGATGCCACGAAACTGTCTGATAGGATTCGTGGAAAGGATAAGAAGGAACAAGTTACAGGTTCGGGTTCCTTTAAACCCAACTTCAAGAAAAGGCCTAGCAATGGAGGAGCATCCTCACAAGACCAAAAGTTCAAGAAGACCACGCCCTTCTCTATCACCACTACCTCTCCAATTACAGTGTGCAAACATTGTGATAAAGCGGGTCATAGAGCAGAAGAATGCTGGAGGAAACTAGGAGCATGTCTCCGTTGTGGGAGTCGTGAGCATCGGATTCCCGATTGCCCATTACTTAACGATCAAGCCGTTGACGGAAAGCGCCCAGTAACCAAGAATGCTCGTCTTCATGCAATCAAGGAGACCGAGCAAGAAGAAGAAGGCAGCTTAGTGGAAGGTACATTGAAAGTTTGTTCCAGGAATGCGTATGTCTTAATTGATACTGGTGCATCACATTCTATTGTTTCTAAGAAGTTTGCTGACCCATTACCCCTAGAACCGGAATAGATAAAGTTAGTTTTGTCTACTCCTCTGGATGATGAGACTGATATTACACATCATTACCAAAACTACGAAGTATTGGTTAAGGGTAGAAACCTCCCTATTGATCTCATATGTTTAGATCTGAAAGAGTATGATGTTATACTAGGGGCAGATTGGTTATCCAAGTATCAGGCAACGGTTGATTGCCGTAATAGTAAGGTTACATTGAAGGAATTTCTAGAACTAATCTTGACTAGCCCCAAGGGTCGGAGCAGATCCCCTCTTATTTCAGCTCTCCGAGCTAGCAAGCTCATCAGGAAAGGATGTGCATCTTTTCTTGCCTTTGTCATAGTTAAAGAAGCTAAGGAAGCTAAGCTAGAAGACATTCCAGTGGTACAAGAATTTCCGAACGTGTTTCCGGAAGATTTGCCGGGATTACCCCCACAAAGAGAAGTGGCCTTCACCATTGACTTAGTCCCTGGTGCTGGTCTGATTTCAAAGGCACCTTATAGGATGTCACCTGCTGAACTCAAGGAGTTAAAGGAGCAATTGATGGAACTCATTAAGAAAGGATTCATTAGACCAAGTACTTCCCCGTGGGGAGCGCCTGTATTATTTATAAAGAAGAAAGACGGATCCATGAGGTTATGTATCGACTATCGACAATTGAATCATCTCACTATCAAGAACAAGTATCCACTGCCGAGAATCGATGAATTGTTTGATCAAATTTCAGGATCCATGTACTTTTCCAAAATTGATCTTAGGTCAGGATATCACCAACTAAGAATCAAGGACGAGGATATTCATAAAACCGCATTCAGAAGCAGGTATGGCAATTATGAATTTGTTGTTATGCCTTTCGAACTAACGAATGTCCCTGCTGCCTTTATGCAGTTAATGAATAGTATATTCAGGCCTTATTTAGATCAATTCGTGGTGGTCTTTATTGATGATATACTGATTTATTCCTAGACTAAGGAAGAGCATGAGGAATATTTGAGGATTGCATTACAAATATTGAGGACAAACCAATTATATGCAAAACTTAGCAAGTGTGAATTCTGGCTTGAAGAAGTGACTTTTCTCGGACATGTTATATCAAAGGATGGCTTGTCTGTAGACCCATCAAAGGTTGAAGCTGTAAGGAACTGGGAAAGACCGACCAATGCTAGCGAGATCCGAAGTTTCTTAGGTCTTGTCGGCTATTACAGGCGATTCATCAAGGATTTCTCAAAAATCGTCGTGCCACTTACGAGGTTAACTCGCAAGGAGATCCGTTATGAATGGGATGAGGAATGTGAAAGAAGCTTCCAAACTCTCAAGGATCATCTTACTACAGCTCCTATCTTAGCATTACCAATTGAAGGAGAAAAGTTCGAGGTATACACTGATGCTTCTGGCATTGACCTCGGGTGTGTTCTAATGCAACAAGGGAAGGTTATAGCCTACTCTTCTCGTCAATTAAAGAAGCATGAAGAGAACTACCCCGTCCATGACTTAGAATTGCCGCGGTAGTATTTGCACTCAAAATATGGAGACATTATATTTATGGAGTACAGTTTACGGTATACTCCGATCACAAGAGTCTCAAATATCTTTTCTCACAGAAGGAACTAAATATGAGGCAAAGACGATGGCTGGAATATCTCAAGGACTTCGACTTCAATATACAATATCATCCCGAAAGGGTAATCATGTAGCAGATGCCCTTAGTCGAAAGCCGAGAGCACTGTTAGCCAATTGTCTGATTCAAGAATGGAAATTGCTGGAACAATTCTCTGAACTCAATATAAGCATGGACACGGACCCTAGATGTGTCACATTATCTCATGTAAGCATACAGTCAGATTTATTGTCTGAAATACAAGCATTTCAGAATGATGATTCTACATTAGTAGAAATCAAGGGCAGATTAGAAGGACAATCAGATTTCCAATTAGCTTCTGATGGAAGATTAATGTTCAAGAATAGAACTTGTATACCGGACTGCCCAGAATTGAAGAAGAAGGTCTTAGATGAAGCTCATAGGTCAAGGTATACGATTCATCCTGGATCTACCAAAATGTACCAAGATGTAAAAAGAAATTTTTGGTGGCCCAACATGAAAAGAGAAATAGCGGACTACATATCACGCTGTCTCACGTGCCAACAAGTCAAGGCGGAACACCAAAAGCCTGCTGGAAAACTACATCCTCTAGATATCCCTAAATGGAAGTGGGAGGATATTGGTATGGATTTCATCATGGGTTTATCTAAATCAAAAAGAGGACATGATGGAATATGGGTTATCATTGACCGATTGACTAAATCAGCGCATTTCTTGCCAATCAAGAGTCGATGGTCAGTTGATGTCTTAGTTGCACTATACATCAAGGAAATAGTCAGATTACATGGTATTCCTGTTTCAATTGTGTCTGACAGAGATCCCCGTTTTACTTCTCATTTTTGGAAAGGACTACAACATTCGTTGGGAACGAGACTTAACTTAGCACAGCCTTTCATCCTCAAACGGATGGTCAGACTGAGAGAACCAATCAAGTAGTCGAAGATATGCTAAGAGCATGCATTACTGATTTTGATGGAAACTGACATGATCACTTACCTCTGGTCGAATTTGCATACAATAATAGCTACCAGGCAAGTATACAACTGGCACCTTTTGAAGCCTTATACGGAAGGAGTTGCCGATCACCCTTATGCTGGGACGAAGTTGGAGAGAAACAACTGTTAGGTCCAGACATGGTAAGGGACACTACCGAGAAGATACAATTGATCAGAGAAAGACTGCAAGTTGCTCAGTCTAGACAAAAGGCTTATGCTGACACAAGAAGAAGAGATCTTGAATTCCAAGTTGGAGATCATGTATTTCTCAAGATATCGCCTGGACGTGGAATACGAAGATTTGGTGTTAAGGGCAAGCTTACACCAAGATTTATCGGACCTTTTGAGATACTAGAAAGAGTTGGCGAGGTTGCTTATCGCATCGCATTGCCACCTCAACTGTCCGAAGTACATGATGTGTTCCACATATCTATGTTGAAGAAGTATGTACATGACCCATCACATATTATTGAGTATGGAGATCTAGTGATCCAGAAAGATTTCACATATGAGCAGAAGCCCATACGAATACTAGATCGAGAAGTACGAACCCTAAGGAATAAGGTTATTCCCATGCTAAAAGTACAATGGAATAAGAATTCAGAACATGAAGCTACATGGGAGACCGAGGAATCTATGAGGAAGCGATTTCCAGAGTTATATTAGAAGGTATGAACTCTACACTCCCCATATGTAAATATGTGCTAGGAATTTGGGGACCAAATTATTTTTAAGTGGGGGAGGGTGTAGCAACCCTGATAAATTTAAAAGGAATAAATAAATCAAAATAGATTAAAAGATTTAGTAAATAAATGAAAGAGCTTGGAATAAAAATAATTAAACCCTGATGAAAATAACGCCTCAGATATAGGCGCTACTTTACAAGAAAACGCCTTCACCTAAGGCGTGTTTTGAAGAAAGGACGCCCACATGTCAAGGCGTCAAATTTCAAACGACCAAAATAAATAAAAAGGGCAAGTTTGCATAACGTCCTTTGAGTGGACGCGTTTCAACAAGTAACGACGCCTGACAAGGCGTCAATTTAAATTCGACGCCCTTACTTAGGACGCTAATTCAGTTTGAGTTTCGTTCGACCTAGGAGTCTATCCAGGGTAAGTTGATAACTATGAGAAAGAGTTCGAATGTAGTAATAATTCTATCTTGGAAGTATTACTTCCATTCAAACACTACCTTTGTTAGGATTTCCAAAGTCCCTATAAGTAACCCCCCGTCGAACCCTAAGGATCTATTTGGATGACCTACTGCTGCTACGGTACGTAAAGAACAGCATGTTCATTTTCCTTTAATCTGTCTATCAAATTGTGAAGAATACTGATGATTCTTCATTCTCTTCTGATTCCAGGTTGAAAGCTTTTGTCATCTGAAGAACGGGTAAGTTCTTCTCCTTCTTTACCTTCTGTTAGTTCTTACGAAGAGTAATACCTTCGTTTTATTCTGCCTCTACAGGTTGCCTGTAGAAGTGAAACCGATCGATTGAAGAATTGAGGGTTCTTCATCCACGTACATCATCTGCAACTTCTCCTTCATCTTCTTCTTCCGGTGATCACTCTGTTACAGACAGAGCATCGTCTCTTCACCATATCTTTCACGTTTCATCAAAAGGTAGGTTTTCTCAAGCACTGTAGCCCAAATCACCATAATAGCTATGTTAAACCATATATATTAATTCATGCATATAGTTTTCGAGAGTTTTGAATGTTTCTATTGTTGGAAAGAAACACCCTTTCCAAGGGCGCTAATTTTATACGCGACCCATACTAGGGCGCTATTTAAATAAACGACCCTGACAAGGTCGTCAATTCAAAAGATTTGACGCCCTGTACACAGACGTCAATTTAATTACCTGATAATTACCCATGTTAAATAGTCCAATATTCACTTAAACATGATTCTAAATCAGTGCATGATCATTAATCTTGATATTTTTTCCTGTCATGACCATGTCTCTTGTTTCTGGAAATTATAATACTTGAAATCTGAAAATTCTCAAATTCACGACCCTGTATAGGTCGTCTCTCACTTGACTAACGCCCCTGTTCAGGGCGTGAATTGAAAAGTAACGCCCCTGTCCAGGGCGTGTTTTTGATAAATTACTGAAAATATATATTCTGTAAAAATAGAAGTAAAGAATGAACGACCATTGTATACGTCGTCAACTTGTAATTAAACGCCCCTTACCAGGGTGCGTTTTTGGTAAGATACTGAAATATTGAAATTTTGCAAAAATAGGAAAAATATATAAACGCCCTTATCTAAGGCGTTAATTACTTGAGTAGTGACTTTACTTAAGTCGTTATTTTCCTGTAAAAATATTTTTACCCTGTTTCTGATAACCGATGGTTTCAGTATATCTATATATATGTATATCGGCACTATATCTTCACTCCGTGAGTATAGTCCCACGTTTCATGATGTTTTATCGATCACCCTTAATTCTCATTGACATACAAGCTCTCCATTGGACATTCCGTTCCTTTGGACTAGCGAGTTAGTCATAGAGACCTCCGTAAGACTCCTCGAAGTCTTGGATTCCCTCAAGGCCGATTGAGCTGGTTGTACCCTAAAAATCCATTGCACTATTGATTGCCATGTCACTCTAAAGAAACATGGTATACCGGCCCTTATGATATGCAAAGAGTATATCATGAGAATTCTTAATGGGATGATGATATCATGCCATTTGTTGATGTTCTTGTGGACCACAATTCTATAATAATAATGAGGGTATCTTGCCTTTGATATACTGTTCATGTGGACCTCAATTCTATAAAAAGAATGTCCATACTTGTTTGTCATGGTACCCGAGTTAAGGGAACCTAATTCCACCTAGTTTCATCGATAAATCATGTTTATACCGTTATTATCGCCTCTCTATGTCCAATGTTATATTTTTAGACTCCATTCTCTCAAAGTTATCCTACGTGTCTACAAGCTTAAATTGTTGAAATTCCATATTGGCTTTATATATATACAAGAGTGGATGTCAAAAATACATGATAAATGCCTGCGCATATAGGGCCCGATCTGGTCCTGGGAGGAGCACCCGAAAGTACTTGTGCCCATGGGAGTTGAATGATAAGGTATTGGCATTATACCGAGTGCATGACTAGCTTGATTGGACATTACACATAAATCTTGTACTCGACTCGTGCTTGACATGACATGAATTGCGTGACCCGAGAAAGGGCAATTACTTGCTTGCTTGATACATGATAGCCAAAGTTCTTGACATGACTTGTTAAAAAGTACTTGCTTGAATATCTGTTATCTTTTCTTGAAAGCTCATGACTAGTTCATCTTGCTGTCTTATTGATAAATTCTTTCTCTATCTTGTCATTTTATGCGAGCATGCATAGCTATAGTACACTCATGAAAAATGTAATTACTTAGACCCCTTGCTAAGCGCTTGAGATATAATTTCCTACTGAGCGTTCGCTCACTCCGTGTGTTCCCTACTTTTCAGGTAATTCCGACGACGAGGGAAGTCAATCGGATGGGAATGGTCAAGAGTGAAAGAGATAGAACTTCTCCAAGTGTCATCTAATCTTTCTCCTATTTTCTTGAGTCAACTATGTACTTTTCCTTTTTAATTGAATAGAGTATTGGATTTGTAATAGTCTATCCATTATGAAATAAAGGATTGGGTTATCTTTCTATTTTGCGCATCTCTGTTTTGGTGTCGAATACACTACTACTCTGATTGACATGATTGATATAAACTCGTCGCGTATATCCGAGTATCTTCCGCGCTCGCGGCGTGACAGTTTTTGTGGTATCAGAGCCTAGGGTATTCAATTCCTAGGAAAACCCAAGTCCAAGGATATGTTCAAACCTTTAACCAGTGAGATTGGGTAGAACAAAGGGTTAAAGTTAACATAGAATGCTAGTCTTTAAGATACAAATCACGTATTAATCTAGTTATTATAAATGTAGGATAATGGCTGCCGAACGTGCTCAATGGCGCAACATGCAGCGTACACTGCAAGGCATGACTCAAGTGCTGCAACAAGTAACACTAGGAGGTGGACAACGAGCAGGAAGTCTCCACCAGACTTTCAAGAACATGAACCCGCCCAAGTTCACGGGTTCTACTGATCCAGATGACGCTGAACACTGGATTAGAGAAACAGAACGAATATTCCGTGTTATGCAATGCACAGATCAAGATAAGGTCTTATTAGCTACTTTTAAGTTAGAAAGGGATGATAGATGCTGGTGGGAATCAATAGAGGCTACTATAAATCAAGATCAGGTTACGTGGGAGGAATTCGTTGAACACTTCAACGCAAAATATTTCTCGGACCGAGTTCAGGAAAAGAAGGCTGCAGAATTTGCTGCATTAAAGCAACGATCTTTGTCAGTGGCCGAGTATGAGGCCCAATTCTCTAGATTGTCTCGGTATGCTAAGCATCTAGTTAGCACCGAGAAAATGAAAGCTAGGAGGTTTCTTAATGGGCTCAGGCCCCAAGCTATTACTCAACTGGCGCCGATGGACATTCAAGTCTACTCGGAGATAGTACACCGAGCTCAACTATTAGAAGATGCCACGGAACTGTCTGATAGGATTCGTGGAAAGGATAAGAAGGAACAAGTTACAGGTTCGGGTTCCTTTAAACCCAACTTCAAGAAAAGGCCTAGCAATGGAGGAGCATCCTCACAAGACCAAAAGTTCAGGAAGACCAAGCCCTTCTCTATCACCACTACCTCTCTAATTACAGTGTGCAAACATTGTGATAATGCGGGTCATAGAGCAGAAGAATGCTGGAGGAAACTAGGAGCATGTCTCCGTTGTGGGAGTCGTGAGCATCGGATTCCCGATTGCCCATTACTTAACGATCAAGCCGTTGACGGAAAGCGCCCAGTAACCAAGAATGCTCGTCTTCATGCAATCAAGGAGAACGAGCAAGAAGAAGAAGGCGGCTTAGTGGAAGGTACATTGAAAGTTTGTTCCAGGAATGCATATGTCTTAATTGATACTGGTGCATCGCATTCTATTGTTTCTAAGAAGTTTGCTGACCCATTACCCCTAGAACCAGAATGGATAAAGTTAGTTTTGTCTACTCCTCTGGATGATGAGACTGATATTACACATCATTACCAAAACTGCGAAGTATTGGTTCAGGGTAGAAATCTCCCTATTGATCTCATATGTTTAGATCTGAAAGAGTATGATGTTATACTAGGGGCAGATTGGTTATCCAAGTATCAGGCAACGGTTGATTGCCGCAATAGTAAGGTTACATTCAAGGAATTTCCAGAACTAATCTTGACTAGCCCCAAGGGTCGGAGCAGATCCCCTCTTATTTCAGCTCTCCGAGCTAGCAAGCTCATCAGGAAAGGATGTGCATCTTTCCTTGCCTTTGTCACAGTTAAAGAAGCTAAGGAAGCTAAGCTAGAAGACATTCCAGTGGTACAAGAATTTACGGACGTGTTTCCGGAAGATTTGCCGGGATTACCCCCGCAAAGAGAAGTGGCCTTCACCATTGACCTGGTCCCTGGTGCTGGTCTGATTTCAAAGGCACCTTATAGGATGTCACCTGTTGAACTCAAGGAGTTAAAGGAGCAATTGATGGAACTCATTAAGAAAGGATTCATTAGATCAAGTACTTCCCCGTGGGGAGCGCCTGTATTATTTATAAAGAAGAAAGACGGATCCATGAGGTTATGCATCGACTATCGACAA
This sequence comes from Amorphophallus konjac, assembly GCA_022559845.1. Lineage (NCBI taxonomy): Eukaryota > Viridiplantae > Streptophyta > Magnoliopsida > Alismatales > Araceae > Amorphophallus > Amorphophallus konjac. The sequence continues at coordinate 143,620,437 of CM040124.1, forward strand.
TTGAATCATCTCACTATCAAGAACAAGTATCCACTGCCGAGAATCGATGAATTGTTTGATCAAATTTCAGGATCCATGTACTTTTCCAAAATTGATCTTAGGTCAGGATATCACCAACTAAGAATCAAGGACGAGGATATTCATAAAACCGCATTCAGAAGCAGGTATGGCCATTATGAATTTGTTGTTATGCCTTTCAAACTAACGAATGCTCCTGCTGCCTTTATGCAGTTAATGAATAGTATATTCAGGCCTTATTTAGATCAATTCGTGGTGGTCTTTATTGATGATATATTGATTTATTTCAAGACCAAGGAAGAGCATGAGGAACATTTGAAGATTGCATTACAAATATTGAGGACAAACCAATTATATGCAAAACTTAGCAAGTGTGAATTCTGGCTTGAAGAAGTGACTTTTCTCGGACATGTTATATCAAAGGATGGCTTGTCTGTAGACCCATCAAAGGTTGAAGCTGTAAGGAACTGGGAAAGACCGACCAATGCTAGCGAGATCCGAAGTTTCTTAGGTCTTGCCGGCTATTACAGGCGATTCATCAAGGATTTCTCAAAAATCACCGTGCCACTTACGAGGTTAACTCGCAAGGAGATCCGTTATGAATGGGATGAGGAATGTGAAAGAAGCTTCCAAACTCTCAAGGATCATCTTACTACAGCTCCTATCTTAGCATTGCCAATTGAAGGAGAAAAGTTTGAGGTATACACTGATACTTCTGGCATTGGCCTCGGGTGTGTTCTAATGCAACAAGGGAAGGTTATAGCCTACTCTTCTCGTCAATTAAAGAAGCATGAAGAGAACTACCCCGTCCATGACTTAGAATTGGCCGCGGTAGTATTTGCACTCAAAATATGGAGACATTATCTTTATGGAGTATAGTTTACTGTATACTCTGATCACAAGAGTCTCAAATATCTTTTCTCACAGAAGGAACTAAATATGAGGCAAAGACGATGGCTGGAATATCTCAAGGACTTCGACTTCAATATACAATATCATCCCGAAAAGGGTAATCATGTAGCAGATGCCCTTAGTCGAAAGCCGAGAGCACTGTTAGCCAATTGTCTGATTCAAGAATGGAAATTGCTGGAACAATTCTCTGAACTCAATATAAGCATGGACACGGACCCTAGATGTGTCACATTATCTCATGTAAGCATACAGTCAGATTTATTGTCTGAAATACAAGCACTTCAGAATGATGATCCTACATTAGTAGAAATCAAGGGCAGATTAGAAGGACAATCAGATTTACAATTAGCTTCTGATGGAAGATTAATGTTCAAGAATAGAACTTGTATACCGGACTGCCCAAAATTGAAGAAGAAGGTCTTAGATGAAGCTCATAGGTCAAGGTATACGATTCATCCTGGATCTACCAAAATGTACCAAGATGTAAAAAGAAATTTTTGGTGGCCCAACATGAAAAGAGAAATAGCGGACTACGTATCACGCTGTCTCACGTGCCAACAAGTCAAGGCGGAACACCAAAAGCATGCTGGAAAACTACATCCTCTAGATATCCCTAAATGGAAGTGGGAGGATATTGGTATGGATTTCATCATGGGTTTATCTAAATCAAAAAGAGGACATGATGGAATATGGGTTATCATTGACCGATTGACTAAATCAGCGCATTTCTTGCCAATCAAGAGTCGATGGTCAGTTGATGTCTTAGCTGCACTATACATCAAGGAAATAGTCAGATTACATGGTATTCCTGTTTCAATCGTGTCTGACAGAGATCCCCGTTTTACTTCTCATTTTTGGAAAGGACTACAACATTCGTTGGGAACGAGACTTAACTTTAGCACAGCCTTTCATCCTCAAACGGATGGTCAGACCGAGAGAACCAATCAAGTAGTCGAAGATATGCTAAGAGCATGCATTACTGATTTTGATGGAAATTGGCATGATCACTTGCCTCTGGTCGAATTTGCATACAATAATAGCTACCAGGCAAGTATACAACTGGCACCTTTTGAAGCCTTATACGGAAGGAGTTGCCGATCACCCTTATGCTGGGACGAAGTTGGAGAGAAACAACTGTTAGGTCCAGACATGGTAAGGGACACTACCGAGAAGATACAATTGATCAGAGAAAGACTGCAAGTTGCTCAGTCTAGACAAAAGGCTTATGCTGACACAAGAAGAAGAGATCTTGAATTCCAAGTTGGAGATCATGTATTTCTCAAGATATCGCCTGGACGTGGAATACGAAGATTTGGTGTTAAGGGCAAGCTTACACCAAGATTTATCGGACCTTTTGAGATACTAGAAAGAGTTGGCGAGGTTACTTATCGCATCGCATTGCCACCTCAACTGTCCGAAGTACATGATGTGTTCCACATATCTATGTTGAAGAAGTATGTACATGACCCATCACATATTATTGAGTATGGAGATCTAGTGATCCAGAAAGATTTCACATATGAGTAGAAGCCCATACGAATACTAGATCGAGAAGTACGAACCCTAAGGAATAAAGTTATTCCCATGCTAAAAGTACAATGGAATAAGAATTCAGAACATGAAGCTACATGGGAGACCGAGGAATCTATGAGGAAGCGATTTCCAGAGTTATATTAGAAGGTATGAACTCTACACTCCCCATATGTAAATATGTGCTAGGAATTTGGGGACCAAATTATTTTTAAGTGGGGGAGGGTGTAGCAACCCTGATAAATTTAAAAGGAATAAATAAATCAAAATAGATTAAAATATTTAGTAAATAAACGAAAGAGCTTGGAATAAAAATAATTAAACCCTGATGAAAATAACGCCTCAGATATAGGCGCTACTTTACAAGAAAATGCCTTCACCTAAGGCGTGTTTTGAAGAAAGGACGCCCACATGTCAAGGCGTCAAATTTTAAACGACCAAAATAAATAAAAAGGGCAAGTTTGCATAACGTCCTTTGAGTGGACGCGTTTCAACAAGTAACGACGCCTGACAAGGCATCAATTTAAATTTGACGCCCTTACTTAGGACGCTAATTCAGTTTGAGTTTCGTTCGACCCAGGAGTCTATCCAGGGTAAGTTGATAACTATGAGAAAGAGTTCGAATGTAGTAATAATTCTATCTTGGAAGTATTACTTCCAATCAAACACTACCTTTGTTAGAATTTCCAAAGTCCCTATAAGTAACCCCCCGTCGAACCCTAAGGATCTATTCGGACGACCTACTGCTGCTACGGTACGTAAAGAACAACATGTTCTTTTTCCTTTAATCTGTCTATCAAATTGTGAAGAATACTGATGATTCTTCATTCTCTTCTGATTCCAGGTTGAGAGCTTTTGTCATCTGAAGAACGGGTAAGCTCTTCTCCTTCTTTACCATCTGTTAGTTCTTACGAAGAGTAATACCTTCGTTTTATTCTGCCTCTACAGGTTGCCTGTAGAAGTGAAACTGATCGAATGAAGAATTGAGGGTTCTTCATCCACGTACATCATCTGCAACTTCTCCTTCATCTTCTTCTTCCGGTGATCACTCTGTTACAGACAGAGCATCGTCTCTTCACCAGATCTTTCACGTTTCATCAAAAGGTAGGTTTTCTCAAGCACTGTAGCCCAAATCACCATAATAGCTATGTTAAACTATATATATTAATTCATGCATATAGTTTTCGAGAGTTTTGAATGTTTCTATTGTTGGAAAGAAACGCCCTTTCTAAGGGCGCTAATTTTATACGCGACCCAGACTAGGGCGCTATTTAAATAAACGACCCTGACAAGGTCGTCAATTCAAAAGATTTGACGCCCTGTACACAGATGTCAATTTAATTACCTGATAATTACCCATGTTAAATAGTCCAATATTCACTTAAACATGATTCTAAATCAGTGCATGATCATTAATCCTGATATTTTTTCCTGTCATGACCATGTCTCTTGTTTCTGGAAATTATAATACTTGAAATCTGAAAATTCTCAAATTCACGACCCTGTATAGGTCGTCTCTCACTTGACTAACGCCCCTGTTAAGGGCGTGAATTGAAAAGTAACGCCCCTGTCCAGGGCGTGTTTTTGATAAATTACTGAAAATATATATTCTGTAAAAATAGAAGTAAAGAATGAACGACCATTGTATACGTCGTCAACTTGTAATTAAACGCCCCTTACCAGGGCGCATTTTTGGTAAGATACTGAAATATTGAAATTTTGCAAAAATAGGAAAAATATATAAACGCCCTTATCTAAGGCGTTAATTACTTGAGTAGTGACTTTACTTAAGTCGTTATTTTCCTATAAAAATGTTTTTACCCTGTTTCTGATAACCGATGGTTTCAGTATATCTATATATATGTATATCGGCACTATATCTCCACTCCGTGAGTATAGTCTCACGTTTCATGATGTTTTATCGATCACCCTTAATTCTCATTGACATACAAGCTCTCCATTGGACATTCCGTTCCTTTGGACTAGCGAGTTAGTCATAGAGACCTCCGTAAGACTCCTCGAAGCCTTGGATTCCCTCAAGGCCGATTGAGCTGGTTGTACCCTAAAAACCCATTGCACTATTGATTGCCATATCACTCTAAAGAAACATGGTATACCGGCCCTTATGATATGCAAAGAGTATATCATGAGAATTCTTAATGGGATGATGTAATCATGCCATTTGTTGATGTTCTTGTGGACCTCAGTTCTATAATAAGAATGAGGGTATCTTGCCTTTGATATACTGTTCATGTGGACCTCAATTCTATAAAAAGAATGTCCATACTTGTTTGTCATGGTACCCGACTTAAGGGAACCTAATTCCACCTAGTTTCATCGATAAATCGTGTTTATACCGTTATTATCGCCTCTCTATGTCCAATGTTATATTTTTGGACTCCATTCTCTCAAAGTTATCCTACGTGTCTACAAGCTTAAATTGTTGAAATTCCATATTGGCTATATATATATACAAGAGTGGATGTCAAAAATACATGATAAATGCCTGCGCATATAGGGCCCTATCTGGTCATGGGAGGAGCACCCGAAAGTACTTGTGCCCATGGGAGTTGAATGATAAGGTATCTGGCATTATACCGAGTGCATGACTAGCTTGATTGGACATTCCACACAAATCTTGTACTCGACTCATGCTTGACATGACATGAATTGCGTGACCCGAGAAAGGGTAATTACTTGCTTGCTTGATACATGATAGCCAAAGTTCTTGACATGACTTGCTAAAAAGTACTTGCTTGAATATCTATTATCTTTTCTTGAAAGCTCATGACTAGTTCATCTTGCTGTCTTATTGATAAATTCTTTCTCTATCTTATCGTTTTATGCGAGCATGCATAGCTATAGTACACTCATGAAAAATGTAATTACTTAGACCCCTTGCTAAGCGCTTGAGATATAATTTCCTACTGAGCGTTCGCTCACTCCGTGTGTTCCCTACTTTTCAGGTAATTCCGACGACGAGGGAAGTCAATCGGATGGGAATGGTCAAGAGTGAAAGAGATAGAACTTCTCCAAGTGTCATCTAGTCTTTTTCCTATTTTCTTGAGTCAACTATGTACTTTTCCTTTTTAATTGAATAGAGTATTGGATTTGTAATAGTCTATCCATTATGAAATAAAGGATTGGGTTATCTTTCTATTTTACGCATCTCTGTTTTGGTGTCGAATACACTACTACTCTGATTGACATGATTGATATAAACTCGTCGCGCATATCCGAGTATCTTCCGCGCTCGGGGCGTGACACTTTAACTGTGGTAAAACAGGTCACAAATCTGCTGAATGTTAGGTGAAGAAGAATAAGAAACAGAATGTCCATGTAAACAACGGAACAACTCATGCTCAATCTCATAGGTCTCATGCTACTTTTGATAAGCATCATAGGACCAGAAAATCTGTTGGTTCATGTCATTATTGTGGAAATTTTGGACATTCTATGTCTGATTGCTCTCTAATGGAATTTGATGACAATATTGCTAAGAAATTATTTAGAACACCTGATAGGGGTAATTCAGGACCCAAGATCTCTTGGGTTCCTGCAGGATCAACTTGATTTTATCTTGTAGGTGTGCCTTGGAAGCTGATGAATAAAGGGGTTTATGATCCAAGGCACTCAACAGAAAACCCCAGGATTCTATATTTCAGGTCAGTTCTGAACTTTGCTTTAAAATCATTAACTAAAATTGTTGAACTGTTTGCCTGATTTATGATGATCTCTTCATGTTTAGCTGATCAGTCTGCATTCCAGACTCAACTATTGAATTCAATTCTGCATATCTGATGCTCTTCTCTTGCTATATGTTGAACTGAATTTGAATACTTTTTTAGTGTATTCAGTTGATGCATTATATAGACTTTGTGCCAATGCATGTGTTTTGTGTTAATGCATTGCATGCTTGCTGTTAAATGCATAACTTGCTGATTATGAATGGTTCATTTAGTGTATACAGTCAATGCATGTGTCTTATGTCTGCATACATCATCTGCATGACTGTCATTGATGCTGTTCAATGCATGTAGGACTGCTTTATGTTGCATTGTCCTTGTTAACCCTGGTATATCATATGGTAAGTTACTAAGAGGCAGGGAAATCTGCCCGAAGGTTCCTACCATGTGTGAGATGGTCTTTGAGATCAGGTTCTCCGCCTAGTACCATGGGTCCAGTCTTCATGTAGAATAGTGCATTGCATCATATTTTGAAAAATCTGAAAAAGGATAAAAATGTTCATGACTTGGATGCATAAATCTGAATTGATTGCATACTTGCCTCATGTATCCTTGGTGCATAGTCTGCATGCAGAACAGTGTGTTGCATATCATAATCCTTGCATCATGGTGTTAGGGGGAGCTGTGAGTTTAGTTCAATTCTTGAATCCTATTTACTCCTCATTGTCCCCATTCAATTGATTCATATCTTTTGACATCAGATGCCATTGGACCATATTGCCAATTGCTATCTTTTCCCCATCAGTTTCACTTAACAACAACAACTGTTTCTGGTTTAGTATATTGAGTTGTGATTATTGCAAGTGTTCACTTATAAGAATCACTCTTGCAAATTGAAAGGAATTAAAGGTTTAACCTTTATAAATTGGAGAGTTAAGTGTCTGCACTTCAGAATTTGAGATAAAAGAAAACTTTTATAGCTCTTAATCTTTGTCTCATGGCTAAAATAGAAAAAGGTTTTTTTTTAATGCTTAAATGTGTTGAACTGGAAATATCTAGAACAGGTGAACAAGAGTGTTTAATGTTTTTCAAACAATCACTCTAAATGAATTAAGGGCAGCAGTAAATAAGATCACAAATGTAAAGAACTGAACATTGTGACAGAGCAATGGTTCATTGCACTGAGAAACTGTGAACTTCTCCAAAGAAGCAGGAAAATTCACATGTCATGAAGTGCTTTAGACTATCTCTGTTCATAGGGTCAAATCTATAGGGGGGGTCCTCACCAAGTAACTAGGGGTACTGGCCTCTGATCAAGGTGTGCCCTTAATGTCAAAAGTGAAGACTATTCCTTGTAGGTCTTGATCTGAAATAGGTCTTGTAGTTTATGCCTAGTAACTAGGGGTACCTACCTCTGATCAAGGTGTACACCTAATGTCAACAGCATAAATGCCACAGGTCTATTCACTTAGTTTAGTTTCTGAAAATTCAAAAATGAAATACAAACTGCTGTAACCCTTTGAAAATCAAAAGTCATTGAGTGAAAATTATTTTTCTCAATACATATTCAAGTTGCCTTTCTTGAACTTCCATGTTTAAACACAAAAGGGTATTATTTCAGACTTACCTATTAATACCATGTGCCATAGATTCATTGCTATAAATGGAATCTAAAACTCTTTTTTAGGGGTCAGGTGTTTTACTCTAAATTTATCACTGTTAAACCTGAAATTTTGAAAATTGTATGTTGATGATTCTTATACTTTAACTATTGTTTATAATCAGGCTTATTCTCTGAACCAATGATTCAGCTGTTGTCAAGTGACTCTCCTACCTTCTCTACCTTTGAATTATCTGGTCATATTCCTTCTCAAAGGGGGAGCAATTATTTAAGGGGAGAAATAATTCAGGGGGAGTCATACCTTCAAAGGAAATTTATTGCATGCATACTGCCATGTTGCGCTCTTGTTTATACTATTTTTCACTTTTTGATTATGTCAAAGGGGGAGAAAATTTTGTGTGTGACTCACTGTCACAATGTGTTGCCATCATCAAAAAGGGGGAGAATGTTGTGCCTCTTAGGCACAAGCATGTGCTATGTTGATTTGATGATAGCAACACAGTGAGTGCTTTATGAGATTGTGTTTTGATGATAGCAACATAACTTGTTTTGTGGAGAATGCATGTGTATGACTGATATATTGGTTGTGCATGTGCGTTGCCTTTCTATCTGCATGTAGTTTGATGACTAGCAGGTCTATACACTGCAGGGTAAAGTATTTCAGAGTCTTTACATCGTTCATGCATGTGCACAGTTCGTAGACAAAGTCTGCACATCGCCCTAGATTGCATTAGCAACTCCATACATCATCAGGGCTCTTCATGCATGTGCATAGTCTATACATTGTGCATCTCGTTGTCAAGTCTGCACATTCATGAAGTCTGTACAGCCATCCACTTGAAGCATTTCTCAAAGTCCATACAATGCATCTTCTTATCATCTCATTTAGAGTCTAAGGCATTGTCTATACACTGGACTTAAAGTGTGTACAACGTCCGTCTCTATTAGCGTCTAAGGCTTTGAGCAAAGTCTATACAGACCCCACCGTCTCATTCAGCGTCTTAGGCTTGCCAAGTCCATACATCGGACTGTTCATGCTTTCATCGTGAAGTCTGTACATTGCATGACTTCCACCAAGTCTATACATTGGTAGGTGGCAAGTCTGTACATTGGCTTCACATTTGCTTCGAAGTCTGTACATTGAACTAATAGGTAAAGTCTGTACATCGTTGCTTGCCAAAGTCTGTACATTGGCATCTGTTCCTACATTGCAACTCCAAGTCTGCACATTGGAGTCTTTACCTACGATCAGCTTTGAAAGTCTGTACATTAGGAGCTTTACCGACGTTGCCTTGCCAAAGTCTACACACTGTGAATCTTCAAGTCTGTACAGACTTCGCCTTGTTTCAAGTCTGTACATCGTCCAGCTCTTTGGCAAAGTCTACACATCTTAAAGTCTGTACATCCGTTAGGCTTGCTCATGCACTGTTCTTCTGAAGTCTGTACATTTGTTTCATAGGCGAACTCTATACATTGTGCATCCTTGGGTTAAAGTCCATTCATTGGAAGTTTGTACATAGTTTCTCTTGGCTTTAAGATGAAGTCTGAACATTGCATAGTTTGTACATTACTTCTTCAGTCTGCCTCGGCCAAGTCCATACATTGCTTGCTTAGCAGACTATGAAGTCTATACATCGGTTATTCAGCAGCAGACTGCTTAAGTCTATACGCTGCTTCATATGCAGTGAAGTCTACACATTGCTGAATGCTCTTCAAGTGTGTACATTGCTTGGTTAAGTCTATACGCTGCTTCATATGCAGTGAAGTCTGCACATTGCTGAATGCTCTTCAAGTGTGTACATTGCTTGGTTAAGTCTATACGCTGCTTCATATGCAGTGAAGTCTGCACATTGCTGAATGCTCTTCAAAGTCTGCATAGTGAAGTCCATACACTGCACTCGAGTTCACAGTGTCTTCATGAAGTCTATACAACGCACTTTACATTACAAGTCTATACATCATGATCATCTTTACAAGTCTATACAGAGCTCTTCACTTAACCTGATATTCCGATACTCTGTCTGACAGGTGCTCTGCTCGTGGAGGCTAATGAAGGGCACGTGATCCGAGGCTGGAAGGGCAGACAGGATCGTGACACGTGTGCTGAAGCTGGCTGAGAGACTGACACGTGGTCCAAGGTTTTTGGGCGGGAGATGTGGAGAGCACACGCCCTAGCTGCTGCTGCTGCTGCTATATATATATGAGTCTTTGTCTTCAGATGAAGAGTGATCGAAGCAGAAGTAACAATAGCAGAAGAGCAGAGTGCAGAGAGGTCTTCGATCCAGAAAAGAAAGAGAAGAGAAGAGAAGAAGAAGAGTGAAGAGAGCAGAAGAAGAAAGAAGAGAGAAGAGAAGAGAAAGAGAAGAAGAGCAGAAGATAAAGAAGAGAGAGACAGAGACAGAGAGCTCGAGTTGAGAAAGAGAGAGAGGTTGAGGTTGTCTGGCTTTTGGATCAAATCCAAGCCAGAACTGCTCCTTCAAAAGCTATATTTATGCTTCATTATTTCAGCTTTCTGTTGCTGTCTTGTTCTATCTTTTGTTTTCCTTTATACATTTCTTCAAGCTGTTTGTCAGCGGAGCAAGCTGTGTTGCTCAGCATTTGTAGTGGAGGATTCCACTGGATGGCCAAGCTGTATTGCCCAGCGGTTTGCAGAGGTGCTGCCTCTGGACGGGTAAGCTGTAATCCCCAGCGGTTTGCAGTGGAGGATTCCACTGGATTGCAAGCTGTGTTGCTCAGCGGGGCGAGGAGGATTCCTCGGACGGCAAGATATGTTGCCCAGCGGTTGTATGGCAAGCTGTGATGCCCAGCTGTTCAAGCTGTGAGTCAGGAGGAAGCCACACTCGGGTTGAGTGTGGGGTGGATGTAGGTCTGCTGGACCGAACCACCTAAAAACCTCTGTGCAGTGGTTTGATTTCTCTATATGTTTTTGCTTCCACTAGATGTTTGCATAGGGGCGCTCCATCTGTTTGCTTACAGGTTGAACAGAAGATTTAATTAGCCTTCAGATTATCTAATCTTTCTTATTAGCATTCTAGTTGTTAATTGGGCAAAATTTTTATAGGCTATATTCATTCACCCCCCTCTGAATACTTGCACCAAACCCAACATATGGGTCCTTAAACCTTGGACTTAACCTGTAACACCCCAAAATTTTTAGGAATTAAATAAAATTATTTTGCCATTTAAAAGTGCTTAATGGGCTAATTAAATGAATTATGGGTGAATTAAATTAATTTAAAGACCCTATATTAACCAAAGGGCTAAGCCCAATTCAAAAAAGCCCAAAAATCTAATCCCAAAGCTTTTTCGCCCAAGCCCGTTAATAGAAACGTAATTAAGACTATTTTCGGATTTAAAATGGGATAAATAGGCTAATTAAAGGGATAAATAGGAGATAATTAGAAAATCTAAAAATTTTAGATTTAAGTGCAAGAACGCAGTCTATCGTGCAATTGCGTTCTCACAGAGGCGGTCGTGACATAACCGCTACTAGGTTCCGTGAACGGAAGTGTTTGAAACGTGAATAAATGGGATTTTTCCCATCCCAATCCCCTAGGTTCTATGCTATCTGGCATGGCAACCTAGTCTAGGACTCTTGGGGATTGATCCTACTCCAAATTGGGACTCCTAAATTGATCTAATCCTCAACCCTAGGTAAAACCCTATAAATAGGGCCCATAATCGACCTGCGTGAACCTTTGTTTTGGCTCGCTTGGTTCGATGGTAATATAAGGGTATTTCGTATTAGTCCTTTAAAGGATTTTATTCTCCTTAGTTTTGTCTAACATTCCTCCAAATCTCATGCTAGGAGGTCAAGCCGTTGGAGAGTTAGGAGGATTGGAAGTCGCTGGTTCCCTGCAGATTGCACAAGAACAAGTGTGTCCGTCCAGCGAAGATCAGAGATTTAGAAGCCCTAGCAGAGGTAATTTCACATTGAGTCTTTAGAACAAATTTCTCTCCTTTATATCTTATAATCACCCTCCAAATCTCGTGAATTTAGGTCATGTGGTTAAGGAGATAGAAGGGCGAGAAGTTGTTGTTTCTACGCAGGACGCGTAGGAACCGACACCGTCTTCCAGTCAGGAATTCGAAGGCTAGGTAACAACTTAAAGGGAGGTTATCTCATGATGGCTTAAACAACGTGTTAAGAGTAAAAGCCCTAAATTTTCTCATGATTTCATGCTTTGTACATGGAGTATTTAATGTTTTCCTATGACCGCGCATACATGTTCCTTTTTACAACTATCCCTGCACCCTTTGATTAAAATATAACAATTCTATTTTAATTCATGCCTTTCCATGCACCTTATTAATTCTAAACATGTTCTTACATGTTATCCTTCTATCCTTCATAGTTTTCATGCAATTATGTACCTTAGAATAGGCCTTGCACGCACTATTGATCTTCTGCCTATTGCAGGCAGAAGGCGGTTCCTCAGAAATCGCTACTATAAAGAGGCGGTTCCAGCGCAAACCGCTATTACCAAGAAGTGGTTCTTTCTAGACCGTGTTCATCTTTCTATTTTCTGCTTCTTGTTAACTCTAAACAGAACGAAGATCAACCTTTATAAACATATGATAAGCGTAAGTAATTAGGTCCTATTCCTAGTTTCATCCTTACATTCATTATATTGGTTATATTGTGCATCAAACATGGTAGATGTCATGCCTTACAAGTTTGAGTAACTATTTTAAATCTTATGCTAATTTCATGCCAAAACACTATATTTTTATACTTAAAGGAATTTCCATTAATTGATTGCACTTGGATTTATGTTTGGCATGTTTCTTTCTCACCTTATTTTTGTTTTATAAGTCACATATAGCGCGTATTCTGGTACGTTGTTATTAGTTACACTTGCACATGATAGGAACACTCTCTTGGACTTGTGATCATCTGTTGGATATTCCTTCCACGGGACTAGGTGATCATGTTTCTAGTTTTTCGTAAGTCTCCGCGACCCTGGGATTTTCACTAGGACGCCGAGCTGGTTGTACCCTAAAAGCCCAATGGATTAGAAAGCACTTGAGTTTCTCACATTTTTCCAGCACTCAGGACTAGCTGCGGTTCTCAGGCGACCACCTACTCATAGTAGCGATTGATCTGTGACTACGTCTTGCCTACAGTTTCACTACGTCGACTCCTTTTTCTCTATGGTGTCGACTCTACTTAAAAGTGATTCTTGCATGACCGCTATCTTCAAGAAACGGTCTCTTCTTGACCGCGTTCTCCCAGTTCATGTCTAACTCGTGGTTGGACTTAACGGGTTTAGTCTACTCTGTTCCTAGGTGGTCTTTTGATTATCTGGAACCCAAAACCTTATTCAATAAGTTATTAATAATCTATGAAAATTAATGAATGTACCCTTATGCTGCCGAATTCCTTCCGTAGCTTGACCTTGTCTTTAATTCATCTTTGAATTCTCATGATTCGTATTTGGTACGTTCTTACCTTGGTATTTGCTATCTTGAACTTATTATTAAACTTTACATTATCAGCCAAACTTTATTATTTACTCGTGGAAGTAGCTTGATTTATAACTTGAAGATGCAAGAGCGGGCACGGACAATGTCCAAGGGCTCGACACTAGCCCCCTCGGCGGATGGCCGGAAACATACTGTAAACCACGGGGTATGATGAACATTGGCATCGCATTACGCCGGGAATACTTTTTTTATAAATGGGTGAAATCCATGAGGCTATCTTATGAAATTACATGCTTGCTAGTACAATCTTGTTACATAACTTTCGAGTACGTAACATTTATGGTTATGAAAAGTACATTCTCGTTACATTCTCGTTCATTATAGGCCACATTATATTCTTAATTGATCATGCTCTTATTCTACATGAATTCTCATATCTCTATAGTCTAGACCTTTTTACTTGTGTTCTTATGTTGCTTTTATCGCATGTTTCATCATATTTCTTCTATCTTACCTTCTAGAGCTAAATTGCTAATTACTTAAATATTACCTTCATGTTGATATGAAGATACCTACTGGACAAGTGTGCTCATTCCCTACTTTTCCAATCTTTTCAGGAAACTCTAGTGGATCAGATTTCGACTACTCGAATGACGGATTCAAGGGCGAGAGCGAATGAAGAACACGAGAAGCCCTAGAATACTAGTGTTATGAGTCGATTATGTAATTTTCTTTTTATTGAGTCTAGTGCGGCATTATGTCAAGAAGTCAAGTGCCTTTGTAAACTTATGATCATTATTCAATAAGATTGGAGTTTGGTTAAATATTGTGCATTCCTCTTTTATGTGTGGATGTTATAGCGCTCTGATCATCATGCTAGCGTGAGGCTTACCATGCCGACTGTTCACGTTCCTAACTTGTTTCCACTGCATATCTCGGGGCGTGATAGTTAAGTTGGTATCAGAGACTAGGCATAAGTAAGTCCTAGGAAAGTGGCATGTCATAGGCTAAGTCCGAGGGTTAAGGACCGATACCTATGAACTAGGAAAGAAATTTCCGAACCCATGTGAGAATTGGGTAGCGCCCAAAACAAGATAGTTATTTATAAATTTATCTTTAGGTAAATCCTCCTAAATTCCAAAGAAATAAATAAGTGTTTATTTTCTCAGGCATCTCATTCATAATGGCCGCGAATCGTGCGAATTGAGAGGCGATGCAATAGACTATTGCAGGCCTCACCCAGGCTTTACAAACTGTTGCTCAAGCTAGCGCGTGGGTAGGCGTTGGTGACTTACATCACAATTTTCAGAGTATGAATCCTCCTCGGTTCTCAGGTTCCTCTAACCCTGATGAAGCTGAAAATTGGATCGATGAGATGGACCGAATCTTCAACGTGATGCAATGCTCCGACCTCCGACCAAGAGAAGGTCCTTCTCGCCGCATTCCAACTAAACAAGGATGCACGTACATGGTGGAAGGCCACCTCTGCTCATCTTCAAAATGCTCAACTCACTTGGGAGGAGTTTCTTGAACTCTTCCAAGAAAAATATTTCTCCGAGCATGTTAAGGAGAGGAAGGCTGCGGAGTTCGCCTCGCTGCGACAGGGTATGATGTTTGTGGCGGAGTATAAATTACAATTTTCTCACCTGGCACCTTATGCTCCACACCTAGTGGCGACGGAGATCTTAAAGGCCAACATGTTTATGGATGGGTTACGTCCCGTCTTTGTTCAACAACATGGCCCACAAAAGATCAGGACCTATACGGAAATGGTCCACCGAGCCCATTTATGCGAAAGGACCTTGGAGAAGGTCGAGAAGTTCAGGGGTAAATGAGAGGAGTCGAGCCGATGGTTTGACAAACGAGGAAAGAAAAAAGATAAATTTAGTATCACGGGCACCTACAAGTCTCGTGACAACAAGAAGCAGTCCCGTAATGGCAACAGGAACGGCAAGAATAAGAAGATCAAGGAGGAAGAAAAGCAAGTCATGACTACTTGATCATTTTGTGAGAAATTCAGTTACTCGATCGAAGAATGCTGGAAGTGTCTCGGCGCTTGTTTACGTTGTGGAAGCCGGGAGCACCACATGTCGGATTACACCCTTTTGAAAGAATAAACTTCCAATGGCGGACGTAGGAGGCAGGCACGTCTTCATGCCGTACTAGACGAAGAAGTACCCAAGGATGATGGGTTGATGGAAGGTACTGTTCAAATTTATTCCCATCCTACTTTTGTACTATTTGATACTGGTGCTTCTCATTCCTTTATATCTACTACTTTTGTAAAAACTTTGCCAGTTTCACCTGTTTCTTTACCATCGGACCTATCAATCACAACACCTTTAGGTCCTAGAACTAAACTTACAACCCACTACCCAAATAGTGAGGTAACCATAGAAGGCCATAATCTTCTCGCAAATCTTGTATGCCTAGATATGGAAGGCTACGATGCCATCTTAGGCGTAGATTGGCTTATTAACCATTATGCCAATATTAATTGTCATAATAGAAGAATCTTTTTCCACAAACTAGATCTTCCATGATTTTCTTTCCTTGGCATCAAGTATAGGAAGAATCCTATTCTCATTTCTTCTCTTCACGCTTGCAAACTCATTTCTCAAGGTTGTGAAGCTTTCCTTGCTTCCGTAATCATCACCGAGTCCAAGGAAATCATCCATGAAGAAATCCCTATAGTAAGGGAGTTCCTCGACGTCTTTCCATCCGAGTTACCCGATTTACCACCCGAAAGGGAAGTAAACTTCTCTATCGAACTCATTCCTAGAGCATCACCTGTTTCAATAGCTCCCTATGGGATGTCCCCTACTGAACTCAAGGAATTGAAGAAGCAACTTCAGGAGTTATTAGACAAGGGTTTCATTCGACCTAGCACATCACCTTAGGGTGCGCCAGTTTTATTCGTCAGGAAGAAGGATGGATCCCTCAGGCTGTGCATTGATTACCGACAATTAAATCAACTTACCATCAAGAATAAATATCCACTACCGCGTATTGATGAACTGTTTGACCATATCTCTGGTGCGGAATATTTTTCCAAGATAGATCTTAAGTCTGGTTACCATCAACTCAAGATTAAGGATGAAGACATTTACAAGACTACTTTCCGGATAAGATATGGATATTATGAGTTTGTTGTGATGCCATTCGGGTTAACCAATGCCCCTGCAGCATTTATGTAACTTATGAACAATGTTTTTAGGCTCTATCTCGACCGATTTGTGGTCATCTTCATTGATGATATCCAAATCTATTCCAAGACTAAGGAGGAGTATGAAGAGCATCTAAAGATAGCCTTGCAAACATTAAGAGAACACAAACTCTATGAAAAGCTCAACAAATGTGAATTCTGGCTAAAGGAGATCTCTTTCTTTGGCCATATCATTTCAAAGGAAGGTATCATTGTGGATCCTTCAAAAGTTGAAGCTGTCAGGAACTGGAGCCGACCAACAACCGTATCCGAAGTCAGAAGTTGTATCGTTCTGGCTGGCTATTATTGGCGATTCAGTAAGGATTTCTCTAAAATAGCTGTGATGACCCAGACTCCAGATATTGTGTAAACCTGATACCACTTGGAACCTACGAGGCTTCCCAAGAGCGGAAAAGCTCCGAAGGTATAGAACGGTATGTGATAGTACATTGAAGTTCTGGACAAAGCAGTAAGCAATTAAATTTCAATGATCATGATTGCTAAAATAGCAGAAACAAAATTACATTTTCTTAAAAATTAAAACTAACAGAGTCTAGTCCAAAGAAAGATAAGTACATTCCAACAGGAAGAGAAAGTACTCTCAAGTCGGGAGAAACCCGACACTGGCAACGCTGGCACTAAGAACCACGCAGCAGGAACCTCCCAGCACGAGGAAGAACAACTACACCTGAAAAGTCAGGGGTGAGCCTCCTATCACTGGCTCAGTAGGGATCCCACAGAACCCTACCAAAAAACACGCAGTAACAACAGTGCTACACTAAAGGAAAGCAGTAACAACAGGAGCAGGAACAACAATACTAAAGAGAAAAGTCGTAACATGGAAACACGGCAGCCGAAGGAACGTCGGCCCTCTAAACTACTCCAAATAGCAACAGAAAGGTGAACTTCGATCTCACAAAGTCGGGTGTTACTGATCCATTGACAAATCACGAAACCTTGTTGTGAAAAGCCTATAGAAATAGGTAATGGCCTACCGAAAGACCAACGATGTTGAAGGCACAAGACATACACGATCTCACCATCGTGTACGCTACTCAGTACCCATAACCTTGAGTGAAGTCACGCACAGGCTACTCGGGCAAGTCACGAAAACAAAAGTCATCGTGTCAAGTGATAGAAGCACCTTCTCACTAGAAGAACAGCCAGATGCGTCCACTGGCGTCTTACATTGCGCCTCAAGTATCTCACACTCGCCTCGAACGCGGTAACTGAGACATAAACCAAGTACAAGGAACAATAGTAACGAGTGACTAGTTAGGGTCACGCCCGTCGGCGCTCATCCAACCGCCCCTGACCACGTGTGCACACACAAGCCCAATGCCTTGAGCTAGGCCTCTACCTAGTTTCCCCCCAGTACGACGCTACCGTAAAGCAAGGGGGCCCACAGAAACTAGCCTAAAAATCGTCAACCGGGAACTGCCCGGCCACCACTCCCAGGTGGGCCGACACATAGAAGTGTCGTTAGACTACGACTAGTGGAGGTTCACTAGACACAGAGACTCAAAATAGTGAACACCGAAGTACATGCAGTGTAAACACACACCTGTCGCACGTACCACGGAGTATAATACAGTATACAACTGCTACCAGATTCAGGACAGTCAACTAGACCTACTGACAATGATCCTTGAGTCACAAGACTCGGGTCAAGATCGCCGCACATCACAGCAACATGTTGTTAATCAGCCTAGTCCCTAAGCCAAAATCATGATAAATCACATCAACAATGAGTCTTCGGCCTTTGAGCCACACAACGGACTCACAATTCTGTATAACATAAAACACGGAACACGAGAGCTCACCAGAAGTCCTCAAACCATATGGCACGTAAACCAAGGTATTATGATATCTCTAAGCATCCAAAACCATGTCTCGATCCTCACAGGATAGATGAGACACTCACGTGGTCACGTGTCAACCACTGGGTCACAACCGGGTTGACTAGAAATCATAATGACCATCGAAATAATACAAAACATAGCACGGTATAATGGCACTCTCAGACACCCTATAACACGGTCACAGCCCTCATAGGACGTCCACGACATCCACGGAACAATGGGCTAACCAAGGGGTCAAAGCCACATTAACCGAAAACCAAACCAACACAAAGGGACACTCTTGGCAGGTGGCGGTCTCACCGTTGGCCGTTAAACCAACCTAGCGGTCATCCAAAGAGCCGCTACCCTCAAGAAAACCCCAAATATCAAATCCACAAAAACAGGAGCCTTGCGGTCTGCCTGAGGCCGCTACTAGCACCAGACTGTCTCCTCAGGGCCGCAAGCTGAACCTAGCGGTCATGACCTCACCGCTATGCCCAGTCAACTCCCAAAATAGTTAAACCGACATAACCAGCTAACGGTCTACCTAGGACCATTTTTCCAGGGACTGGCGGTCACCCCTAGGCCGCCAAGGACCCCGTGCGGTCGGAGCTACACCGCTAGCCCGAACCGACTTAAAACCATTGACCAATTAAAACGTCGCATAGTGGTCACCCAAGGGCCGCTAAAGAAGCCTTGCGGTCAGTCGCGTGACCTCTAAGCCAAACCGACATACTCCACCTAACGGTCTCCAATGGACCGCCAAAGACCCCTTGCGATCTCTAGTAGGACTGCTAAGCCGTTCCGGTGGGAAAACCATAGAATTACCCAAAACTCGATTTTTTCAAGCCCCAATCGCGTCTAAACGACAGGGAAACAACCCTAATATCAATAACCACCTTCCACAAGTCAGAAGGGATCAAACCATCCGTAAAAACACAAGAAACAAGCGATTCCCATGAATCGACCCAAAATGACCCACATGGATAGCCGTGCTCATACCGACTCTGATTCTCGACCAAATGCAATAAAACTAGTAGGAAATGAATCCCAACATGCAAGGGGTTCAAATGAAACCATTTAAACTACAAACCGTCACCTGGAACGGCAAACATGGCTCACACCCCCCAAACTTGCATTTCGCCCAAACAAGGCAAAACACGCTCAAACTCACACCGTTCGGCTCCAAATCGCGAGAGAACGTAGTAAAAGTGTAGGTCATCTGTCCTCCTACCTCCACCGAAGATCTCACGAGCTGAAAATGCCAAACCACGCCGAAAACCATCATACGAACCGCACGTCGGCTTTGAATCCACCGAACGGGATTGCGCCAACACCACGCTCCATTCTACACACCATCACGCTTCACGACACCTCCACGGCATCTCCACGACATCCCCGGGCCTCCTCCATCTGCAGTCGGAGCAGAGGGGGTGAAAGGAGAGAGAACGGAGGGAGAGAGAGTGAAACGGCAAGAGAAGAGAGAGAAGAGAGGTGAGTGTAATAAAAAGGAAATTTGCAAATTTTCCTAAAATCTGATTTTTTGCACAAAAATCTGTAAATTCAAAAAAAATATGAAAAAAATAATCTTCGCGATCCTCCGAACGAGCACAATGAACCTGTAGCGTCCCTGAGTTGCAAAACTCAACGGTCAACTCTCCACAGGGTTCCACAAGTTATACAAGGGAAAAACCCGAGTGGATCGTAAAACACATATCAGGACCCACGAAAGCTCTCCGATTTTGATCTGAAGAATCCGGGATATTACAATAGCTGTCCCTTTGACTAGGATTACAAGGAAGGAGAATCCTTTTGTATGGTCAAAGGACTGTGAGGAATGTTTCATAACTCTTAAGGAATATCTCACTACCGCCCCTGTATTAGCACTACCTTTTGAAGGTAGTGGCTTCGAAGTCTACACGGATACATCTTGCAATGGCCTTGGTTGCATCTTTATGCAACATGGTAAGGTGATTTGTTATGCCTCTAGGCAATTGAAGTGTCATGAGGAGAACTACCCAGTTCATGATCTAGAGTTAGCCACTGTTATCTTTGCCTTAAAGATCTGGCGACATTACCTCTATGGGGAGAAGTTCACTATATTTTTGAACTATAAAAGTCTGAAGTATCTCTTCACCTAAAAGGAGTTAAACATGAGGCAACGAAGATGCTTGGAGTATCTCAAAGACATCGACTTTTCTATCGAATATCATCCTGGCAAACCAAATGCCGTAGCAGATGCTCTTAGCAGGAGACCATTGGCAACTATAGCAAGCCTCAAGAAATGTATGACCTATATTTTAGAAGATTTTTCACATTTAAATCTAGATATTGATGCAGAAGAAGAAAGGGGTATTATTGCTAATATCCGGTCTCAACCGACATTAATTAAAGACCTAGTCAAGTTACAAGAAAATGACCCCACATTGATGGAGATCAAGACTAATATTAATCAATGGCTAGAATTTTCTATCTCAACCGATGGAAGGCTATTATTGAAAGATCGGATCTGTGTGCCGGATCATGCCGACACCAAGAAGCTGATCATGGAAGAAGATCATAAGGCAAAATATGCTATCAACCCTGGTGCTACGAAGATGTACCAAGATTTAAAAATGATTTTTTTGTGGCCCAACATGAAGAGAGAGATAGCGGACTTTGTATCTCGCTGTCTCACTTGTCAACAAGTCAAGGTGGAACATCTAAAGCCCGCTGGGAAACTACATCCCTTGAAAATTCTCGAGTGGAAATGGGAGAGTATAGGGATGAATTTCATCATGGGTCTGCCAAAGACAAGAGGTTGACATGATGGTATATGGGTGATCAAAGACTGATTGACTAGATCTACACACTTTTTACCTATCGAAAGTCGATGGTCTGTGGATATATTAGCAGCCTTATATATGAAAGAAATTGTCAAGCTACATGGTGTCCCTATTACAATTATATCTGATCGAGACCCTCAGTTCACATCACAATTCTGCAAGGGTATACAACCTTCTTTCGGGACCCAACTCAACTTTAGCACTGCATTCCATCCCCAAAGACGGACAAACTAAAAGAACAAATCAGGTGATAGAAGATATGCTCAAGGCTTGTGTTATTAATTTCGGTGGGAGTTGGCACGATCACTTACCTCTAGTGGAATTTGCCTACAACAATAGCTATCAAGCTAGCATACAAATGGCACCATTCGAGACATTATATGGAAGAAGTTGTCGCTCACCTATATGCTTGAATAAAGTTGGAGAAAGACAACTTCTAGGCCTTGAATTCATCAGAGATACTACCGAGAAGGTAAAGCTTATTCAAGAAAGATTCCATATGGCTCAAGATAGGCAAAAATCATATGCTGACAATAGAAGGCGAGACCTAGAATTTCAAGTGGGAGACCATGTGCTTCTCAAGATTTCTCCAAGTCGAGGTATTCGAAGATTCGGCATTAAAGGCAAGCTCACTCCAAGATTTATTCGCTGTTTTGAAATTCTTAAAAGGGTTGGCGAGGTCGCATATCGGATAGCTCTGCCTCCTCAATTAGTTGGAGACCATGATGTATTCCATATCTCGATACTAAAAGGGTACGTGATGTGTGCCTTGCGTAATATTTATATTTTTGATGATAACTAAACTTTGTCTTTGATGATAACTAAACCTTGTGTATGCTTGCATATGCTTTTAATGATTGTGTGCACTCATCATAGCACTCATGATATTTGCTATGCTTGCATGTGTTTCATATGGGCAACTGTGCTATTGATGTTCAAATATGGTCGAGACTGTAAATGGTTTAAATGCAATCTATCTCATGTCTTGATTGAACCTTGAGAAGAATGATCAAATTGTTAATGTGATTTACATGCATTTCCGTCATGTATTTTGAGACATGTTGTTTGATTGCATGACTATTTGGAGTTGGTTTTTGGTTGAAGAAAACTTGGGTTGTCAAGAGGCTTCAAAGCCTTTTATGATTGAACAAGTCTTTGTGTATTTCATGATGTATTGACTTGACTATTTTGAATTGTATGATCAAATCTCATGGCGGTCGCTTGGAAGGTAAAATAAACATGTGGACAAGCACCTTGCTTTCTACAATCTGAAATAGGTGGTATATGTCATGTCTAATCTGTCAAGAACCATTGGTAAGATTTTTGCTTTGTCATAACATCGATCTCACCATGTGCACTTCACGTAGCCTTCCTTAATATAGTTCATTCATGGCTTTTGAGGCTCACAATGTCCTTAAGAATTTCACATAAAGTTTGGCAGAGTTCATTCATTGTGTACAACCTCATAGTCATTAGCTCTTGTTATTTGGGTGTAAGACTTGTGTTTTCAAGGGCTACAATTCATATCATTCATATTAATCTTGGTGGCATGTGTGTGTGATGCTTGAGTCTCATGGTTTGCTATGAGTGGAAGATTTGATGGATGCTGGGTTTTCACAAATGAAAGTCTCTTTTGAGTTTATTTCGTTATGAGCATAACTTTATTTGATGTTTTGTCATGGTCATGATGTGCTTAAAACATTCACATTAATCTTGATGAAATTGGTTTCTTGATGCCCATCTAATGTGTGAAATGGCTTCATCTTTCGTCAATATATTGAACGATACTAAAAGGGTTCTCATACTTATCTTCACTCGTTCATAATGTTTTGTATGAAGTTCATGCATTTATCATTTGGATTATTGAGCTATAGTTCTAATCATTTTTCTCATGGTTTTGCAGGTTAAGATCTTCAGTATAAACCCTCCAAGATCAGAGGGGATTGATCACTCTGACTAGCTTGGGCAACTGAGGATTAACAGGACTTAACTTTGCACAGTTTGGAATGACTGCATAGTTTGGTCGACCGAATTGGGGAGTTCGGATGACCGAACTTCCCAGGGCTGACTGGGTCAGCTTTGTAAAACTTAGGTCGATCGCCCCCAATCTTAGGTCGACCGTTCGCGGCGAAAACCCAAAAACGTGGATCCGAAAACCATCTAAACCCAATCCATATGTGCTCTACTTTTTCCCACTTGTCCCTGGGGTTATGATATACATGTTTAGGCATGTTTCAAATAATTTTGGCAAGGGTTAAATGGTCTTTTGATACGTTTTGTGTGGGTTTATATATGAGCTACGCATTTGGGGAGAACTAACTCTAAAAAGCTAATCTTTCTATCTTGCAGGAGAAGAAGGCCAAGAAGCAGAAGAGAAGAACATGGGATAAGGTTTTGTAAGGTTTTCATCTGCATCCAGGCATCTCCGGGGTTCGTGGAATAAGAAGAAAAGGAGCAGATCAACGAGAGGAACAAGAGGATGCAAGAATCATCATCATCCGAATCCGAGAATCAAGCATCAACATCCATAGGCTTGGGAAATCGAAGGGGGAACAACTTCTACATCTTATTCTTATCTATTTTTGATGTTTCTCATGGGTTTTATTTAGATCTGAGCATATCTTGAGTATTTGTGTTTATTTCCTCAACTCATTGAGATATTCATGTGTATGTGACCGTCTGCGTACTGTCATGTGCTTTCGATGCTGCGGTTGTTGTAGGTTCTTGTGTGTATGTTGCTGGGTTCATGATCCAGCGTGTCTGTGTGTGTCGTTGTGATGCGTTTGTTGCAGTGAGTCTGTGTGCGTTGTGATCCGGTGTCGGATCGTGTTGTAGACTCCGTCTCCATGTGTGTGTGTGTGTGTGTGTGTGTGTGTGTGTGTGTGTGTGTGTGTGTGTGTGTGTGTGTGTGTGTGTGTGTGTGTGTGTGTGTGTTGGAGCGCGTCCCCGTGTGTGTGTGCAGGCGTCATCCTACGTGTGTGTTGGAGCATTGCTCCGTATTGGGCATTTATCCGCGTGTGTGTTGGAGCCTTGCTCCGTGTTTGGGGAGTCTTCCCCGTACTGGTTTATCCCATGAGTGAATCCTTACCGGTTTGGTAATGGGTGGACATAGGGAGCCCGTCGTGGTCCCGATCCACCTTAAAAATCCTCGTGTCCAGTGGTTTGCTTTGTGATATGTATGTTTGTGGGATTGTAATGTTAACGTTGTTTATCTTGGTCGTATATGAACGACGAGATTGAGATAACTTGTTTATCCTTGCTTACTTTATTTCTATTAATCTTGTTAAACTTGGTAATTTCGCTGCATAAGTTTTAATTTACCATATCATGTCAGGACAATTCAACCCCCCTTCTTGTCTGCTCGCCCAGGGACCAACAATTGGTATCAGAGCTAAGGCTCTATTTTTCATAGATCTAACAATCTAGAGCAAGATCCAGATCATAGCTACCAAAGTGTTTACTATGGATTCTCCACCTGTGTTTGATGGTTCTAACTTTGATTTGTGGTTAGGAAGAATGTGCAGTCTTGTCAACTCATATGACCCTAAGCTATAGAAGCTTATCTCACATGGTCCTTATGAGTTACCTGAAGACGAATCAATCTGGACTGCAGATTATGATACTAAACATGATCAAAACTACTTAGTTCTAAGTTTGCTTATTGTCGTAGTTGATGTTAATAGTTTTCCCTTTGCTTCCGGCTGCAGCACCGCAAAGGACATACTAGATGGCTTGGTTGGCTTCTATGAGAAGAATGGGGACAAATGTCTTATGGCAGGTATGAGTAATCACGACATTAATCAGCAGAATGGATCAACCTCGGAGGTAAATTCAGATTGTGAAAATATATCTCTTGATGTGCTAGTGGATGCATACAGTGAACTTGCAAGTAAATATAAGAGGCTAAAATCTGAGAATAAAAAGTTAAAAAAGATGATTGAACAAAACAACTGCGATTCCTCCTACAAAAAATGCTCACATTTACAGGTATTGATTGAGGCTCGTGTGTTTGATATTGAATTTCATAAAGATCAAATTTGCTCCTTAAGAAATAAAAATAATGAGATGAAAGCAAAAGTAAATTCAATGGCCAATGATCAAATCTTGATAAATAAACTCATTCATGATGAAAAGCTTGAAAAAGAAAATGAGAAACTGAAGGAATTGAACACAGCCATTTCTGAAAGACAGTTGGTTCTTGAAAAAGGGAAATCTGTGGTTGTAAGTAAATGTGAAAATGTGGATGGATTGAAGCAAGAAGTAGAATGCCTAAGACTACCAATGCAGTGTTGAATGTCAGCCTTTCTACTTGTGAAGAAGAACTTGCCAATACTGAATTGCATATCACATCTCTAGAAAGTGAAATCCAGGACTTGCATAATTCATTGTCTAGATTCGTGGGTGGTCAGAATAATCTGGATAAACTTTTGGGCATGAAAGTCAATTCTGAAAGGGAAGGACTTGGCTATAATCCTGTAAAGAACAAGCCTTTTGCAAATAAGTTAACTACTTCTTTTGTTCATTGCTCAAATATAGCTAGTACCTCTACTTTACCCTCAAACTAGTCTTCTGTCCAAGTGATTCAAAAAGAAAATAAAAATCAAAAAATCAATTTGCATCAAAAATCTGAAAATACTGCTACCACCACTATGCATGTTAAACATACTTTTACCACACACGCACATCCACCTAGAAAGAAAATCTCATATTTTTATTATGGAAGACATGGACATGCCATGCATGATTGCTTTACAATGAAGAATGATGATTTAGAAGCATGTAGGAAAAGAATGAACAATGGAAGAGACAATGGTAGGTCGACGCATCCCAAGGCTAAACAACACTACCAACCTATGGTGTCAACACATCCTGTGTTTTGGACCCATTATCCTCAGCCAAAATCAAGGGAAGGTCGACCTAGGATCTCTAATGTGTTTAACACACCTCTTACCAATTGGAAATAATATTGGATCAAAAAGTCACATGCTTCAAAAAATCCTCACGCTTTTAAGTATTCAAAGTCATGTTGTAATTATTATGGTAAATCTGGACACATGATGCATGCTTATTTTTTGATGAAAAATGATGATTTGAATGTTATCAAAAATTAGAAACCACGTGCCAATGTTGCTGCTAAGCCACAAGGACCCAAAAGGATTTGGGTACCTAAGAATGCTAAATGAGAAATCTATTTTGCAGGTGTGTCTTGGAAATATAAAGCGTGAAACATGTTTTCAGTCAAGAAGGTAAGGCACCCGGGCAAAGTGGCATAAGTCAGGTTAAAAGAAAAACCAAAAATGAAATCTGAATAGTCAGGTGATATCCCTATCACTTCTCTAGAAAAGGTACTATGTCTGACTTGCTTTGTGTTGAATCTTATGTGATAATACAAATGTTGTATATGTATTCCACTCATAGCTGTTTGCATACCTTTGAGTATATCACCTGTCATATAGCATCTTGTTGAAGTGGAGCTTGTTGAATGAGAACTTTGTTGCAGGGTTGCCTTGAGGTTAAGTGGAAGGCTTGAAAGATGATGTATGCTCAAGGCACATGTATTGAAAATAAATTTCTAAGTTCTTTTTGAAAAACTCAAATTTGTTTTAACCGAAACTCCATTAATAAAAATTTTATTAAAAAACTATTTTTGTTATTAGAATGCATTGCATCTTTCATGAATCACTAGTGCATGATTGCATTTCTTGAAACTGAATATTCATCCATTTGATCATCATTGCATGACTTCATGGTATATTAAATGGTTACCTAAGGAAGGGCAGGTTATTCCTGACAGAAATCTATCACCATGCGTGAGAATGTGCCTCCGCCTGGTACCATGAGTCACTTGTTCATATAAGTCATAGGATGCATGTTTTTTTGTTAAAATATCATTTGTGTAATTCATGCACATTGTGAGGGGGAGCTGTTAGCATGTGCTCAAAGCTAAGGCTCATTTGTAAGAAAGATTATCTTGTGCTAATGTCTATGATGAAAACTGCTGGCCTATTCAAAGAATTGCATACATTGAGTCTACATAAACTCTCATGCACTGTCTTGCACAAATTTGGAAAAACTTGCTTCTCATATTAGAATGCATATCCATTCTCATGCATATACATTGTTCATGAAACTTGATATTTGCATGTGTGAGACTGTGGAATACACCTCTCAAAGGTGCTGCTGAACCCCAAGGATCCAAGAAAGATTGGGTACCGAAATTTGTAAAATGAGAACTTTGATTACAGGAGTGACTTGAGGGCAATGAAGAAATTGAGAAAAACAAGAGATTCTCAAGGCAAAGGTAAGAAAACAAAAATCTAAAATACTGACCTTCATGAAGTTAGTGATTTTGGTGCTTGAAGGCATATGGTACCGCCGGCTGAACTAAGGTAATTCAACCTTTTGCTATGAAAATGAAATTTCATGCATTAGCTTATGGCACTGGATGGTATTATTTCATGACACGTATTGTTTCTAAAAAACTTGATCTCTTGTTCCTCTACTCTGTTGTGCCAAAATGTCCAAATGGTTATTTGAACAATTCTTGATTGAAACTGCATGTGTGATATCACATTCGAGCTTAACTATGTTTCTGGTATATCAAATTGTGTTAATGGAAGAGTGGATCACGTCCACTTGGAAGTTTTCACCATGTGTGAGTCGGGTCTTCGGACCTCAAACTCTGCCATGTACAAGAACTTGGAGAAATCAAATGGCTAACTTGTGATTGGATTGGTTTTCTTCTGAAGAGTCATTGAAAAATCTATTTGGCTTGTGGATAATTTTCTGAACTTCTGAAATGCTATTGAAAATCTATTTTTGAAAAGTTTTTGAAAATAAAATGGGTTGCATTACTCATTTCTGATCTTTTCTGCACCCTTGTTCATAAAGGCCATGTGATTGAAAATGCTTGTTGTTCAACTTTCAAAACTAAATGCCCTCTTGTAGAATCTGATAAATGTTCTGAAAACTAGCCTTCCCATCTTGCTTTTGCATCTTGTATTTCATTCTCATATAGTTATAGGTTGCATGCATTAGGTGCATTTAGATCATCAAAATGAAAAAATTGAAAACTTGTAATTTGCATCAATGTTACGTCTTGCACTTTGCATTGCATTTAGGACACTCAAATAAAAATCTGAAATGTTGCATTTATAATGCATTCTGCATTTTACATTGCACATTACATATCTTCCAAATTGTGTGCTTGCATGTTATATATGTTATTCACCCTCATCCTTGAAATTTCTAAGACCTCATAATTCTTGCTAAATAATGTTACTTTTGAGTCATCACTGGATGTTTCTTGTCAATACACTCAGGGGGAGTAATGATTTGATAAGTGCATCTATTTCTTAGGAGATGCACTGTTGTGCGTTCATGAAATTTTCGGTATACATGATGAATCAAATTTACACACTTCATGCACAAGATGTGAAAATGAGTGTTAAAAATAAGGATATAGAAATTTCTTTTCAACACTCTAGACATATTAAACTTGCTACATGAATATTAAAGAGGCAGTTGAGGAAAAAGTTGCCTGCCTATTTCTTCAAAAAAAAATCTGAAATGAAGGCAGAGTAATGTTTAGTCTCACTGAGTAAATTGGGCACATGTCACCTGAGACGTGATGTGGTTCATTTCAAAAAAGGGTTCTACTATAGTATCTCTGCTTAAAATGAAATGAAATGGTCAATATTTTGAGTAACTGGAGAGTCTGGCATGAGCTCCATGTGTCTACTCGCGTAAAAAGGAATATTTAAACTTGATCAATCTTGCAAAATTCTGATTGTCA
The DNA here is from genome assembly GCA_022559845.1 of Amorphophallus konjac. Classification (NCBI taxonomy): domain Eukaryota; kingdom Viridiplantae; phylum Streptophyta; class Magnoliopsida; order Alismatales; family Araceae; genus Amorphophallus; species Amorphophallus konjac. Next base: position 143,649,297 of record CM040124.1, read on the forward strand.
TTGTGAAAATTTTTTGAATTAAAAAATTATGAAAAATTCTTTGTGGCAGAGCGTAGCCTCTAATATGATGTTCTCATAAATTGAAGTGCAATCTGTAAAATCTCTCTTAGTGTTGATCAGAAAATCTAAATATCCATATTGCAATGGTCTATTTTCATGTTATTCACTTACACACATGAAAATTTGATTTAGTATGTATTCAGAAAATTGATTGACTGCTTTGACTATTGCATAACTCTTTTGTGTGATTGCACAATCTTCTAGGTGTTATACTTCAACATTTTGGATGTATTGACTCACCTGCACTTTTCGTACACCTATTTCATATCTTTAAATAAAGAGGGGGAGCTATGTTGCATGTATATATACGTATCTGTTTGGTTGCATTGCATGCATTTATGTGTCCTCTTTTGTTAGCATCCAGCTTTATGTATTTTAATAGAAAACTAAAAATTTCAAAATTTCAAAATAAAAAAAAAATCACTTGGTGTGTCATCGCTATTAGTATTGGTGTGCTACAGGCCATTTTAGGGTCGGGTAGGCCCAATAGTTGTACGATCTTGTTCATTTATAATAAAGTGGTATTTGAGCGTAAATATGTGATTGTATATTACTTTATGATGTCCCTAGGATATGTGGTTGTAAAGTCAACTCGATATGGGATCTCGATCATGAGACTGACTTTACATGGACACATACCTTAAATTGTTCCTAGTTGGAGGGTAATCACTCGAGAACTTTGATTACCTATTAAACCAGTACACACGATGTGTTAGGGACCGGTCTCATGGTCACTGGTGCCGGGCACCAACACATATGTGTAGGTGTACGTTCTGCGAGGCTGTACACTGAACTGATCTGCTATTGGATCTTCAGATGGTTGATTATACCTAATGTCAACTGAAGATCCAACTATCTCAGTAGCATCGTTGGTCCTTTGACTTGAGACATTGATCGGATCTTACACGAGGACTGGGATGATTTAATTACTTGGCTAAGTGACTTTAACCATAAGTCATGAATTGCCGAGTCATTAACTATTTCAGGATACATGTGAAGATCATCAATGGTCAAGAGGGGATCACTCACTGTCGGGTATATATCAGACAGTTAATGGGTCATGACACTGACGCTCCATTAAATCTCTGGCTAGGGTCGTGTGAGTTCATTTAGTACAGACGTCATACACTTTAAGGAGGTCATGGTCAAATGGCGCGATCATGGGGTTTGACAGAAACCATACCTTTGATCGAACTAGACTCATAAAAGGAGCGAGGGATTATAGTGATGCGGCAACTCTAGACTTACAGGTACCAGATAGACTGGTTTAAACCCGACGTCCTCTAGGATCACGCAGATTTGCTTGACCCAACGTGATCAAAGGTTCGGAAAAAACTAAACTATTATTCGGCTCTAGTCGAAGCGAATAATAAGTTTAATTTACTTCTAATTGAGAATTAGAAGTTAATGGGCCTTAAACTGGAGTGACTATGGTCCTAGAGGATCACACACAATGGATTCTTAGGTGACGGATTATTATTGTACAAATGTATATATTAATTCACTTAAATTCCTTTTGGAAAGGAGTATAAAAAGGGCTTAATAAATATGTATAATAATAAGAAGGACATATATATAATTTTGGTCCTTATGGGCTCTTTTGAAAAGGTCCTAAATCTATATATATGTGCCATACGTGAAAACTTCTCCCCTTGGCTTAATCAAGCATTAACAGTAAGGGAAGAGAGGTTTTCTCTCCCCCCTTCCTCCCTCTTGCTCTCCCCCTCTCTCTAGAAGCTCTTTCTCTTTCTAGAAGGGGAAAGCTTGGGAAAGATCGTGCCGAGAGGATACCGTCGCTATGCAAAGATTCGTGTAGATCTATTCTAGAGGCCGTACTTCTGTGCAGCTTGGTGTTCACGAGATTCTGCATCGGGCACTGCGGATAGCGTCATTCCGCGCAAGGTATAAATCAGCAACCCGTAGTTAGGGGGTTGTGATATTTAATGCATCGATTAGAGCACAGATCTAGGATTCCATTAAGCCGGATTCGGGTAAATAAATTTTTTGTTATCCACTGCGTTGCCCGAACAGTGCTGAAGGAAACCTTGCAATCGCTTGCATGCATTTATGAGTTTTTATGCATTTCAACAGAAAAATTTGAAAATCTAAAAATCAAAGAAAAATCATGCATTTGCCTTGCCATTGCATATTGTGAAAATTTGAAATGGGCTTTAGGCTTCAGTGGTATTATCTTGATGTGTTTACTTAGTCTGTAAGTCTTAAGTCTACACACCTATCATCTACATCACCAACAATTGGAATCACAAGAATCAACACGTTTTGATCGTCTTATCTTTGCTTTGCTATTGCCTCATTTGAACTTTTGAAGTGAGCTCTTATTGATTCATGAATCTGCTTTGCTGAAATTTGAACTTCCTTGCCTTCCTCTCACTTTTTGATTATGTCAAAGGGGGAGAAGAATGTGAAAGTCTATGATCTGTCTAAGTCAGTCACAAAGTTTGTCATCGTCAAAAAGGGGGAGATTGATGTGTGCCTTGCATAATATTTATGTTTTTGATGATAAGTAAACTTTGTCTTTGATGATAAGTAAATCTTGTGTATGCTTGCATATGCTTTTGATGATTGCGTGCACTCATGATAGCACTCATGATATTTGCTATGCTTGCATGTGTTTCATATGGGCAACTGTGCTATTGATGTTCAAATATGGTCGAGACTATAAATGGTTTAAATGCAATCTAGCTCATGTCTTGATTGAACATGGAGAAGAATGATCAAATTGTTAATGTGATTTACATGCATTTTCGTCATGCGTTTTGAGACATGTTGTCTGATTGCATGACTATTTGGAGTTGGTTTTTGGTTGAAGAAAACTTGGGTTGTCAAGAGGCTTCAAAGCCTTTTATGATTGAACAAGTCTTTGTGTATTTCATGATGTATTGACTTGACTATTTTGAATTGTAGGATCAAATCTCATGGCGGTCGCTTAGAAGGTAAAATAAACATGTGGACAAGCACCTTGCTTTCTACAATCTGAAATAGGTGGTATATGTCATGTCTAATATGTCAAGAACCATTGGTAAGATTTTTACTTTGTCATAACATCGATCTCACCATGTGCACTTCACGTAGCCTTCCTTAATATAGTTCATTCATGGCTTTTGAGGCTCACAATGTCCTTAAGAATTTCACATAAAGTTTGGCATAGTTCATTCATTGTGTACAACCTCATAGTCATTAGCTCTTGTTGTTTGGGTGTAAGACTTGTGTTTTCAAGGGCTACAATGCAAATCATTCACATTAATCTTAGTGGCATGTGTATGATGTTTGAGTCTAATGGTTTGCTGTGAGTGGAAGATTTGATGGATGTTGGGTTTTCACAAATGAAAGTCTCTTTTGAGTTCATTTTGTTATGAGCATAACTTCATTTGATGTTTTGTCATGGTCATGATGTGCTTAAAACATTCATATTAATCTTGGTGAAATTGGTTTCTTGATGCCCATCTAATGTGTAAAATTGCCTCATCTTTGGTCAATAGATTGAAGGATGCTAAAAGGGATCTCATACTATCTTCACTCATTCATAATGTTTTTAATGAAGTTCATGCATTTATCATTTGGATTATTGAGCTATAGTTCAAATCATTTTTCTCATGGTTTTGCAGGTTAAGATCTTCAGTAGAAACCCTCCAAGATTAGAGGGGATTGATCACTCTGACTAGCTTGGGTAACTGAGGATTAATAGGACTGAACTTTGCACAGTTTGGAATGATTGCATAGTTCGGTCGACCGAATTGGGGAGTTCGGTCGACCAAACTTCCCAGGGCTGACTGGGTCAGCTCTGTAAAACGTAGGTCGATCGCCCCCAATCTTAGGTCGACCGTTCGTGGTGAAAACCCAAAAACATGGATCCGAAAACCATCTAAACCCAATCCATTTGTGCTCTACTTTTACCCACTTGCCCCTAGGGTTATGATATACAGTTTAGACATGTTTCACATAGTTTTGGCAAGGGTTAAATGGTCTTTTCATACATTTTGTGTGGGTTTATATATGAGCTACGAATTTGGGGAGAACTAACCCTAAGAAGCTAATCTTTCTATCTTGCAGGAGAAGAAGGCCAAGGAGCAGAAGAGAAGAACATGGGATAAAGTTTTGTAAGGTTTTCATTTGCATCCACTCATCTTCGGGGTTCGTGGAAGAAGAAGAAAAGGAGCAGATCGACAAGAGGAACAAGCGAACGTAAGAATCGTCATCATCCGAATCTGAGAATCAAGCATTAGCATCCATAGGCTTGGGAAATCGAAGGGGGAACAACTTCTACATCTTATTCTTATCTATTTGTGATGTTTCTCATGTGTTTTATTTAGATTTGAGCATATCTTGAGTTTTTGTGTTTATTTCCTCAACTCATAGAGATATTCGTGTGTGTGTGACCGTCTGCGTACTGTCATGTGCTTTCGGTGCTCTGGTTGTTGCAGCGTGCGTGTGTGTATGTTGCTGGATTCACAATCTAGCGTGTCTGTGTGTGTCATTGTGCTACCTTTGTTGCAGTGAGTCTGTGTGTGTTGTGATCCGGTGTCGGATCGTGTTGGAGACTCCGTCTCCGTGTGTGTGTGTGTGTGTGTGTGTTGGAGTGCATCCCCGTGTGTGTGTGTAGGCGTCGTCCTGCGTGTGTGTTGGAGCGTTGCTTCATATTGAGGATTTATCCCCGTGTGCGTTGGAGCCTTGCTCCGTGTTTGGGGAGTCTTCCCCGTGCTAGTTTATCCTGCGAGTGAATCCTTACCGGTTTGGTAAGGGGTGGACGTAGGGAGCCCGTCGTGGTCCCGAACTACCTTAAAAATCCCCGTGTCCAGTAGTTTGCTTTGTGATATGTATGTTTGTGGGATTGTAATGTTAACGTCATTTATCTTGATCGTATGTGAACGGCAAGATTGAGAGAACTTGTTTATCCTTGCTTACTTTATTTCTGTCAATCTTGTTAAACTTGGTAATTTCGTTGCATAAGTTTTAATTTGCCATATCGCGTGTGGACAATTCAACCCCTCCTTCTTGTCCGCTCGCCTACGCAGGGACCAACAGTACGTCTATGACCCTTTCTACATTATAAGTCATGACGACCTAGTGATTCAAAAGGATATGATGTACGAGCAAAAGCCAATCAGAATAATTGATCGAGAAGTGTGTCAACTTCGGAATAAAACCCTTCCCATGGTAGAAGTCCGATGGAATATGAATACTGATCAAGAGGCGACATGGGAAACCGAAGAAGCTATGCGCAGGGGATTCCCGGAACTGTTTGATTGTAAGTATACTCTCCATAAAACCCATGTAATGACTTTGAGGACCAAATTCTTTTTAAGTGGGGGAGGGTGTAACACCCAAATTTTTTCTAGGAATTTTTAAGAATTAAATAAAATTATTTTTACATTTAAAAGAGCTTAATGAGTTAATTAAATGAATTATGGGTTAATTAAATCAATTTAAAGGTCATATATTAACTAAAGGGCTAAGCCCATTTCAAATAAGCCTAAAAACCCAATCCCAATGCTTTTTGGCCCAAGCCCATTACTAGAAATGTAATTAAGACTATTTATGAATTTAAAAAGAGATAAATAGGCTAATTAAAGGAAAAATAAGAGATAATTAGAAAATCTAAAAATTTTAGATTTAAGTGCAACAACGCGGTCTATCGCGTAACCCCGTTCTCACAGAGGCGATCGTGACATAACCGCTACTAGGTTCCGTGAACGGAAGTGTTACAAACATGGAAAAATGAGATTTTTTCCATCTCAATCGATAGGTTCGATGCTATCAGGCATGGCAACCTAGTCTAGGAATCTTGGGGGTTGATTCTACTCTAAATTGGGACTCCTAAATTGATCTAATCCTCAACCTTAGGCAAAACCCTATAAATAGGGCCCAGAATCGACCTGCATGAACCCTTGTTTTGGCTCGCCTGGTTCGATGGTAAGATAATGGTATTTCATATTAGTCCTTTAGAGGAATTTATTCTTCTTAGTTTTTTCTAACATTCTTCCAAATCTCGTGCTAGGAGGTCAAGCCGTTGGAGAGTTTAGAGGATTGGAAGTTGCTAGTTCCCTACAGATTGCACAGGAACAAGTGTGTCCATCCAGCGAATATAAGAAGTTTAGAAGCCCTAGAAGGGGTAATTTTGATAATCGAAAAGGAGGCATATATAGAAGAGGAGATGAATATGTCTGTTTAATCATAAATTTCAGTAAACAATTACCATAGTCTGATCAACAATAAGCAACATCAGTACTATCGGATCCCACACATAGGAGGGACCTCTCATCTGATAATTAGACTACACTCTTTAAATAATGAAGTAAGCTCAATGATCAAAGAATAATAGCAGAAGTAATCTACTATCAGCACCTGAATGTTCTTGCAGTCACTATTACTCGTACCTAGCAGAGGTTTCATCAGATGATCTCCTCACGCAAGAGGTAGCCTTCCAGATAGGCATAACCTATCCTTTCATCTACGCCTTTTGATATACCATTTAAGTGCTACACCACATTCTAAATGCCAAGCGATTATCTAGTGAAATGAACTAAGTTAATTCAGATAGGACATTCAAAGATGCAAACCATCATACAGAAGACATGCGGTTTTTATAGTTGTTCGGCCATACCCATAGTCTGCCTACGTCCACTCCTCCACTCGAACTGAGTGAGGTTCCCTTGCTCAAACAAGCAGCAATCACAGCAGACTTAGTCTGCAACAAAAGTTGTCATATAGCTTCCCCAAGGAACACACTCCTTGCTTCTCCTGCAACCCAGGAGGAAACCAGGAGGATCAACCTCCCTTCCTTTTTACCCAAGAGGGAACCCGGTGAATTGCTCCCAGCAATTCACCTAACCAAAGGTCACGAACCTCTCTTCCTCTAAACCTGCGAGGGGACACCGGAGTTAGACTCCTTTCCTCTAATGTTATTAAGAGGGAAACACTAAACGAAATCACAGTGCTGAAGAATAGAATAAAATAGAAAATAGAACCTCAGAATAAAAAACTTCGATCAAAATGAAAATGGAAACAATGTAGCTTCAGATCGAAGCAGATTCTCGATGAAACTGGCTGGACGCACTTCTCTCCGTCTCTCTGTAGAATTCTATCTTTCTTTTCTCTCAGAGGGGACTGTCGGATATGCTCTCCTTCTCTGTACTTTTTCCAGCCTCTTCCTCTGAATGAGGATGATCATATTTATCGAATAGAGCCTCGTCATCCTTCTCTCTGCAATCCAGATCACCAACTAACACATGATTCGTCCACGTGGATAAAGAATATTCTGATAGTAGTCAGAATTCCCAGAAGACAGCCACGCATGCTGAAGATTTTCGCGCCAATTCTCTTTTAGTATGATCATCACGCGTTCATCCATCAAGTGATCACGTGCTGGAGCAGATTCTTCTTTTCAGATCAGATCTTCCTTATTTGCTCTTCACTTATGCACAGATATCACACTTAACCCTTAATTGGTCGAATGAGACTTTAACTGATCCAAATAAGTCAGAGGATAATCCTTCCATATAGACAAATGATATGGAGCACAACATATGACTGACAGGTCAAGGCATTGAAGTATAGTCATTTGTGTTGATCTTTGAGATGTCGGAGCATTGGATTTGAGCTTTGACCTTAAACATGGCTTGTGAGTTGATGCGTCGATGCATGATCAAGATGCTTCGACTTTGTTGCCTTTTAGAATCTGAACCTTGACTGGTGCTTCAGTGTATCGCTCTGATGCGTTGACGTGGTTGCTCTTTGAAGGTTCACACCGTTCCTTGATGCGTCAGTGCATCATCTTGATGCATAGACTTTATATGTACTCTGACAGTTGATCTTATTAGTGTGTCTAAGCAAGAGGCTTCAGCATCGTGCTTGAATCTTTGTGAAGCATCCTGTTGCATTGATGCATCTGCTGGGTGCATTAACCAATCTAATGGACTCCATATTCTGAACTGAAGATCCTTCTTGTAGACTCTTCATATGTCGAGTCATCTCTTGATTTCAGCTAGTCAGCTCTGTGACACTCTCCTCCGAAGTGTGACTACATCGAGACATCTGCTAGATGCGTCGATGCATCTGCTGAAGTTGCTTTGGTAATGTTGACTGCATCGAGGTACTTCCGTTGTTACATTGATGGATCATTTCAGATTTGCTCGATGGTTCGTGGCTGCATCGAGGTATCTTGTAGATGCATCGATGCATGATTTCTATCATTGCCTCATTATTTCAGATGCTCCAAGTTCTTTAAGTTTCTTATCTTGGATTTATTTTGACTTAGATCTTCTGCAAGAATAAGATCAGTGTTAGTACCAAGAGGACATGTTATATTGACATCATCAAAATATAGAATTCAACAATCTCCCCCTTTTTGATGATGGCAATAAACCTAATTGATCATGAAATATTTTATTAAATGGAAAAATTCATTTTTCAGATAGGAAAGAAATGATAAAGATGCTAGAGATGGATTGATGGACAGTTCTAGCGACAGTTCTAGCCACACACAGTTTCTCTCCTCCTTTTATTTTATCTCCCACACTTCACATTCTTTTCTCTATTCATCTGGTCACTCTCACTCCCCCTTTGTTTTTCACTCTCTCTCTCTTTCTTTATTTTTACTCTCCCCCTTTGACATCATCAAAAATAAAGGACGAAGGTGGGGATAGTGAAGACGGACCAAAGGATCAAGAGATCTCAAATACAATAAGTTCACAGAAATGTCAAAGTTGTCTCTTAAGACTGTAATAAAGTTAACCGAGAGATATTTTCATAGATGTTTCAGACTGATGATTTCGAGAGATACTGAATGATACATTTGAAAATTATCTTCACACAAGAGTAATGAGGGTGAACATAACTTTCATATAAATGCTTAGAATGAGTTGTTTAAAAACTGCACTAGTTGAACTCACATCCATGTCTCAAGTAATTAATTTTCCAACAGTATTGATGACAAACAATCATGCCTAATTTATGCAAGTTGGGGTTTTGAAAGATATTCAACATTTGTTTGTGAATGAATTCCTTTTTCTGATGAGTAATGAGGTTTGACCTACACCTTTCTTCGTGAGGAAACACATTGGTTAGATGTAGGAATCCCCAGTTACTCAGTGTGGTAACCTGAATGTCACTCTTTTAAGAACACAGTTAGCAATGGAAAGGTCTTTTTTTTTACATGTGGCACAACACGTCTTAGGTGAAGTGACCTAGTTGCTCAACCTCCCATGCCATTGCTCTACCATGATTTCAAAGCCATGCCCTTTTTAATCAGAGTTAATCTGGCACTTCATGACACAACTTGCTTCCACTTCAAGGTGAAAGGGTTGGTTTCTCAGTGAACCAAATCATTGCTCTGAGAAAATTTACCCCATTAAATTGATAAAGGTAGGATGTTTGAAGACAATACTTCATGTATAGATCTTCTACTTGATTGGAATCTATGAGTTCAAGATTCAAGTTTTTAGAAGAAATTTAGGGCACCATACTCCAATATTAATCTTGATTCATTGTTATTGTAAGAAAATATTCTTCAGAAACATTCAGTTTGTTCTCTTCAAGATCATAAGATTGAAACTTCCTGGCTAATCATTCAGTTGACAGATTTAAAGGTTTTAAGAGTTTTCTATGATTCTAGATCTGTGAACAGATTGCATAGGAATCTAAGTAATCACAGTAGTCTGACAGATTTAGAAAATGGACAACTCTCCCTCACAAATTGACTTAAAGCTTCCAAAACGAATTTTGACAATACCAAACAAGAAATCTCCCCCTAACTTTATGAAGCAATTTACCTTGGTACTTGGCGGAGAACTTAGGTCCATGACCACATCATGCTTAGTGCAGGTTACCAGACATAAAATGCCCTTCTCCTAACACCATTTTATATACCAAGATTAAGTGAGCAAGAGGGGAGGATGATAAGGAATAAAAAAAATGCACAAATGCGTCGACCTGTTAGCTGAATGCATCGATGTAGAGACAAGCGACAGAGTTGGAAGTGAAGAAGATTGAACAGATAGGTTGAGGCATCGGCTCAGTGCATCGAGGCATGCAGCAGCCCCAAGAAGAGTAGTTGATGGAAATCAGAAATCAAGGGAGTCTAAAAATGCCTAATTCTCTTCTTAAGGTAGAAAGCTTATGATTATCCAAGGGCTTAGTAAAGATGTCTGCAATTTGCTGTGTTGTGCCTACATAGATTAATTGAAAGTTTCCTTTTGACACTTCATCTCTTATGAAATGATGTCTAATCTCTATGTGTTTGGTGCGTGAATGCAGTACAATATTTTTAGACAGGTTTATAGCACTGTGTTGTCACAATATATAGGTGTGCAGCCAAGGTCTACATATAGTCCTTGAGCTGGTGCTTAATCCAAATTACCTATGTACCACAACTCTTTGTTGCTACATACTTAGCTTCTGCAGTAGAGAGGGCCACAGAGTGCTGCTTCTTGGAGGCCCAAGAGACTAAGCACCCACCTAAGAATTGGCAAAAGCCCCTAGTGCTTTTCCTATTTAACTTGCAGCCAGCATAGTCTGCATCAGTGTATGAGATTAGATCTAAAAAGTGTGCAGCAGGATACCAAAGTCCTACATTGTGTGTGCCTGAGATGTATCTGAAAATTCTTTTAACATCACCTAAATGCAATTCATTGGGTCTAGATTGAAATCTAGCACACATACACACACTAAATTGTATGTCAAGTCTTGAGGCGGTTAAATATAAAAGAGAGCCAATCATACCTCGGTATAATTTTGCTCTCACTTCTTTACCTGACAAGTCAGCATCTAATGAAGTGTTTGTACCCATTGGAGTGGCTATGTGTTTCACCTTGTTCATGCCAAATCTTTTGAGAATCTCCAAAGTGTACTTTGTCTAGCTGATGAAGCATCCGTCTTTCAACTACTGAACCTGTAATGCAAGAAAAAAAGTTTAGCTCTCCTACCAGGCTCATTTCAAACTCACTTGACATCAGACCGGCAAATGCATTACATAGTTCAGAACATGTTGAACCAAATATAATATCCTCTACATATACCTGAACTATGATTAGGTGGTCAGATAGATTTTTAGTGAAAAAAGTTTGATCCACCTTACCTCGGCTCTACCCATGGCTGATCAAAAATTCAATCACTCTATCATACCAGGCCCGAGGGGCTTTCTTCAAGCCATACAATGCCTTATTTAACATGAAGACATGGTTAGGTTGTATAGATAGTTCAAATCCGGAGGGTTGCTTAATAAAAACTTCCTCTTTTATGAAGCCATTTAAGAATGCACTTTTAACATCCATCTGATGAAGTTTAATGTTTTTAGAGCAAGCAAAAGCTAGCAATATATTAATTGCTTCCATCCTAGACATTGGGGCATAGGACTCTTCAAAGTCCACCCTGAATTCTTGACAGTAGCCTTTGGCTACCAACCTTGCCTTATTTCTGGAGATGACACCATCTTCATTTTTTTTGTTCCTAAAGACCCACTTGGTTCCTATGACAGACACGTTTTCAAGTCCTGCAACAAGATCCCAGACTTTATTTCTTTCAAACTGTCCTAGTTCTTCATTCATTGCATTTACCTAAGATTCATCATTCAAAGCTTATTCTACTATTTTGAGTTCAATTTAGGACACTAATGCTATTAAATCTTCATTATTTACAACATGATGATAAGACCTAGTTCTAGGGGGGTCTTGTAGATTTCCTATGATGTTATGTGCAGGGTGATCTTTCAGAAATCTGAGATTTGTTGAAGACTCACCTTGCTCGGCTGACTCACCCTGAACTTGTTCATGTTATGCAGCTGGTTCAGGTGCCTTTGGTTCTTCATTCAATTTTCTTCCAAAAACTCTCCATCATGTCTTCAATTCCTGTCATCATCATCCAAGTTAGCAGAATTGATGGTTTCATTAAAAATAACATGAGGAGACTCCTCTACAGTTTGATCAGTTATATTGAAAACCCTGTATGACCTAGATGTTTCAAAATATCCTAGAAAATTTCCTAGGCTACTCTTGGCTTCAAACTTATCAGGGTCTTTTTTATTGTTATTGTGAATGAAGCATTTAGAACCGAAAATCCTAAAGTAAGCCACATTTGGCTTCTTACCTTTTAAAAGCTCATAGGGGTTTTTCTTATGGATGGGTCTTACCATGGCCCAGTTTATAGTATAGCATGCAGTGTTGGCCGCCTCTGTCCAAAACCTTCTAGGTAGCTGACTCTCCACGAGCATGGTTTTGGCCATTTCAACAATGGTCCTACTTCTTCTTTCCACTATACCATTCTACTCTGGGGTCCTGGGAGAAGAAAACTTGTGAGTCAGTCTTTCACTATCACATAGATCAGAAAACATAAAATTCTCAAATTCCCCTCCATGATCAGACTAGATTGTGCATATTTTATGCTTACCTTCTTGCTTTATTTTATTGAAAAATAGTTTGAATTTATGGAATGCATCATTTTTATGGGCAAGAAAGAAAATCCATGCAAAACGGGTAAAGTCATCTACAATCACAAATTCAAATCTCTTACCATTGAAGCTTAGTGAACGAGAGGGTCCAAAAATATCCATGTGCAAAAATTCAAAAGGTTTAGAGGACAGGGGTTCTATCCTAAGTTTAAATGATGTTCTAGTTTTTTTACCCATAGCACATGCATCACACATTTTAGATTTCTCTGAAAATTTTATTTTGGGCAGGCCTCTGACCAGATCATGCTTAACAAGTTTGTTTAGAGTGCTATAACTAGCATGTCCCAGTCTCCTATGCCAATTGAAAGCATCATTTCTTAAACTAGCAGACAAGCAGAGATTTGATGCAGATGGATCATTCAAGTCTACTATGTAGACATTATTCACTCTATGTCCTACAAATTTAACTTGGTCATAATTTGCTTCAAGAATTTTACAAACATGATTATCAAAAATGACTCTGTGACCTTTGTCATACAACTGACTGATGCTAAGCAAATTATGTTCAAGACCTTCAACTAAAAGAACCTTTTCAACAATGTTTAAAGGGAGCTTACCAATTGTTCTTGAACAGATTATTCTACCTTTGTTTTTCCCTCCAAATTTGACACGTCCTCCTACCTTTAGCTGAAGCTTACTGAATTTACTTCGGTCTCCAGTCATGTGTCTAGAGCAACCACTGTCTAGATACCACCTGATGTTCAGGGCTGCCAGATTAACCTAAAATCAATTCAAGCAAAAAGGTTTGGAACCCAAGGAAGATTGGGTCAAAGACATTATTCAAATCTTTCAGCAGAGTTTTTGGGATCCAAAACTATTTAAGAGTGTTTTTCTTATCCTGTTTCTTATTGACAGTTTTGGTAAAATTATTTACAGTCTTTTGTCCACTTTGAACTTTACTGGGAGGAAGATTGTTCCACTTGGTTGATTGATTCTTCCTTGAGAATTTCATGTATCCATTCTGTCTTGGAAAATCATGATTGTTGAAATATCTTGGTGAGTAGATAAAATTTGACCAGTGTGCCCCACTGTTATTTATGTTTCTTTGAGTTGATGGTTTTCTATCATGGGTGAGCTGCCTCAACTTGTAAGGTGTGTTACATCGAGGTGTGGGTGTGTTGCGTCGAGGCATCACATCATGCGTACTATCCTTGACTATGTGAGGGACAGAGTGCCTCGACGCATCAACGGAACTGGGTCGATGCATGGCAGTTTTGCCAGTTAAATTCCCTTGAGTTTTAGTTGGTTGTCCAGCAGAGTTTGTTGAATTAGCTTTTTTGAAATTCATCAATTTGGGTTGCTGAACATTTTGATAACTGTTCGAACTGGAAGGGGTATCCAATTTTTCTTTCCCTTTACCTGGACAGAAAGTTGTAGTTTTGAACTCAAAGGGTTTTTTATTTGTTGGGTTATAGCCTAGACCCTCATTGTTGAAGTTAATTTTTACACCTAGCATGGTATCTAGGTTATTTTTCCCTTACACAAATTTCTCCAACATTTCCTGTTTATCATCTAAGTTTTTCTGGAGTTTCTCACATTGTTTCAAGATTTTAGAATTTGCATTCTGCACAACTTTATATTTTTCTTTCATTAACTCATTTTATTTTTGAATTTCTTGAAACTTTATTTTAAATTCATCCAGATTGTTCCTGATTTCTTCCTTTTCTGTTATGATATTTTCATTTTCAATTTTCAGTGGATTCATTTCCTCAAGCTATTTCTTAAGGTCTTCAATTTCTTTTTCCAAGAAAACTTTATCACTAAGAGTGTTGTTCAATTTTCTTTTCATAGACTTGTAATCTTTGGTTTGACAGTTTAATTTATCTTGGACGTCATCCTAAGCATCCTCCCATTCATCAATAGAATAGTTCTCAAAAAGATTTATTACCTCATTGTCACTGTCAGCCATATGGCACAGTCCTTGCTCTTCTTCCTCTGAAGATCCGCTCTCAGGGTCTTCTTCTTCATCACTCCATGTGCAGACCATGGCCTGAGGCTTTTTCTTCTGCACTTTTACATTCTTCCTCATGAGCTCCGAGCATTCATTCTTCATATGACCTGGCTTTTTACAGTGAAAGCATGTAATCTTGTTAGAATTTTTGCTCTTAACAAATTTAAAATTGGTGTTCTTACCCGCCGGTTGTGGTCTCCTCCTCCTGAAAGTTTTACCTCTGGTCCTCAGGAATTTTTGAAACTTCTGGGTCAACATAGCCTGTTGCTCATCATCGAGATCTGAGAAGTTCTCGTACTCCTCACTACTTTCACCACTGCTTTTAGACACCTTAAGAGCTGTGGTTTTCCCTTTCCCGTTCTCTTCTGTATTCCTCTTAAGGTTGATCTCATAAGCCATCATGGATCCTATCAGTTCTGTGACAGTCTTGGTAGATAGGTCCCTAGATTCTTTTAATACAGTGGCCTTTGCGTGCCACACTGGGGTTAGAGACCTCAGAATTTTTCTAACTAACTCATTCTCCTGGATTTGCTTACCTAGAGCCTTCAGACTGTTGGTCACCTGTGAGAGCCTAGCATACATCTCTAATATGGTTTCATCGGAGTTTCATGTTAAATAACTCATAATCATAGGTTAGCATATTTACCTTGGTGGCTCGCACTTGGGACGTTCCTTCATAAATCTACTGGAGTTCATCCCACATTTTCTTGGCTGTCTTGCATGCAGATATCCTAGAGTATTCTTCTGGATGTACAGCACATTGCATGATGTTCATTGCTATCCAATTCACATTTGATACATAGATCTGCTCCATGCTCCAAGTGCTTTCATCTTCAGGAAGCACGAATGGTCCGGTGGTGATGATCCTCCATGGTTCATGACTCTGTGCACGTAGAAATACCTCCATCCTTTTCTTCCAATATAAGTAGTTATTGCCATTGAAGAAACGAGGCATGTTTATTGAGTGCCCTTCAACTATGAAGTAGCGAGGATTACTCGTTTCAAGTCTTCCCTGGTCATTGGACCACATTATGGGAAACCTGCTCTGATACCAATTGATAATCGGAAAGGAGACAGATATAGAAGGGGGGGATGAATATGCCTTTCTAATCACAAATTTCAACAAACAATTACCCCAGTCTGATCAACAATAAGCAACATCAGTACTATCGGATCCCACACACAGGAGGGACCTCTCATTAGACAATTAGAGTGCACTCTTAAAACAATGAAGTAATCTCAATGATCAAAGAATAATAGCAGGAGTAATCTATTATCAACACTTGAATGTGCTTGCAGTCACTATTACTAGTACTTGGCAGAGGTTTGATCAGATGATCTCCTCACGCAAGAGGTAGCCTTCCAGGTAGGCATAACCTATCCTTTCAACGATGCCTTTTGATATACCATTTAAGTGCTGCACCACATTCTAAATGCCAAGCGATTATCCAGCGGAATGAAGTAAGTGAATTCAGATAGGACATTCAAAGATGCCAACCATCATACAAAAGACACGTGGTTTTTATAGTGGTTCAGCCAGACCCATAGTCTGCCTACGTCCACTCCTCCACTCGAACTGAGTGAGGTTCCCTTGCTCAAACAAGCAGCATTCACAGCAGACTTAGTCTGCAACAAAAGTTGTCATACAGCTTCCCCCAAGGAACACACTCCTTGCTTCTCCTGCAACCCATGAGGAAATCAGGAGGATCAACCTCCCTTCCTTTTTACCCAAGAGGGAACCCGGTGAATTGCTCCCAGCAATTCACCTAACCAGAGGTCACGAACCTCTCTTCCTCGGAACCTGCAGAGGGGACACCGAAGTTAGAGTCCCTTCCTCTAATGTTACTCAGAGGGAAACACAAAATGAAATCACAGTGCTGAAGAATAGAATAAAATAGAAAACATAAACTAAGAATAGAAAACTTTGATCGAAATGAAAATGGAAACAATGTAGCTTCAGATCGAAGCAGATTCCCGATGAAACTGGCTGGACGCACTTCGATCCCTCTCTCTGTAGAATTTTGTCTTTCTTTTCTCTCAGAGGGGACTCTCGGATATGCTCTCCTTCTCTGCAATTTTCCCAGCCTCTTCCTCTGAACGAGGATGCTCATATTTATAGAACATAGTGTCGTCATCCTTCTCTCCACAATCCAGATCAACAACTAACACTTGATTCGTCCACATGGATAAAGAATATTCTGATAGCAGTCAAGATTTCTAGAAGACAGCCACGTGTGCTGAAGATTTTCGTGCCAATTCTGTTTTAGTATGGTCATCACACGTTCATCCATCAAGTGATCACGTGCTGGAGCAGATTTTTCTTTTCAGATTAGATCTTCCTTATTTGCCCGTCACTTATGCACAGATATCACACTTAACCCTTAATTGGTCGAATGAGACTTTAACTAATCCAAATAAGTCAGAAGATAATTCTTCCATAAAGAAATATGATATGGAGCACAACATATGACTAACTGATCGAGGCATTGAAGTACAGTCATTTGTGTTGATCTCTGAGATGTCGGAGCATTGGATTTGGGCTTTGACCATAAACATGGCTTGTGGGTTGATGCATCGATGCATGATCATGATGCTTCGACTTTACTGCCTTTTAGAATCTGAACCTTGACTGGTGCTTCAGTGTATCGCTCTGATGCGTTGACGTGGTTGCTCTTTGAAGGTTCACACCCTTCCTTGATGCGTTGGTGCTTCGTCTTGATGTGTAGACTTCATATGTACTCTGACAGTTGATCTTCTTACTATGTCTGAGTAAGAGGCTTCAGCATCGTACTTGAATCTTTGTGTAGCATCCTATTGCGTTGATGCTACTGCTGGGTGCATCAACCAATCTAACGAACTCTATATTCGAAACTGAAGATCCTTTATGTGGACTCTTGATGTGTCGAGTCATCTCTTGATTTCAGCTAGTCAGCTCTGTGACACTCTCCTCCGAAGTGTTACTACATCGAGACACATGCTGGATGCATCGATGCATCTGCTGAAGTTGGTTCAATAATGTTTATTGCATCGAGGTACTTCCCTTGTTACATCGACGCATCATTCCAGATTTGATCGAGGGTTCGTGGCTGCATCGAGGTATCTAGTGGATGCGTCGATGTATGATTTCTGTCTTTGCCTCATTATTACAGATGCTCCAAGTTCTTTAAGTTTCTTATCTTGGATTTATTTTGACTTAGATCTTCTGCAACAATAAGATCAATGTCTGTACCAAGAGGACATGTTATATCGACATCATCAAAACATAGATTTCAACAAATTTCACGCTGAGTCTTTAGAACAAATTGCTCTCCTTCATATCTTATAATCACCCTCCAAATCTCGTGAATTTAGGTCAAGAGGTTAAGGAGATAGAAGGGCGAGAAGTAGTTTCTATGCAGGACGAGTAGGAACTAGCATCGTGTCACGCCCCGAGCGCGGAAGGAACCTGGTACGCGTGATGAGTTATATCAATCATGTCAATCAGAGCATAAGTGTATTCGACACATAGACAGAGCGTGCAAAAATAGAGACAAACCAAATCCTTTATTCATAATAACTAATAAGGAAAATTCATTACATAAACTTATTCTTGAAAAGAGGACTAAAAGACATTCTAGACTCAATAAAAGAAAATTACAATAATTGACTCAAGAAAATAGAAAAAAGGACACAACTGTCGGGTGGCACTATGCTCTTCACTCATGACCCTTCCTTTCCGAGTGATCCTCGTCATCGGAATTACCTAAAAAATATGGGAAACACTAGGGTGAGCGAACGCTCAGTAGGAATTATATCTCAAGTACAAGCTTGCTTTAAATAATTACATCTTTCATGAATACAAATATAGCTATGCATGTGCGCATGAAAACGACAAGAGAGAGAGTATCAAGAGATAATAGAGCTCAACTAACAAGAATTCAAGACAATTATGTGAAATGTAACAAGATAGTCAAGCATGTAAATATTTCAAGTCATGTCACGTGAATTGGCTATTTTAATATCAAGCAAGTAAATACCCATTCGGGGCCACGCAAGTCATGTCATGTCAAGTCAAGTTCGAGATTGTGAAATGCCATTAATTCTAGACTGACAAGTACTTCAGTGCAATGCAACACCATGATCAATATAGCTCCCATGGGTACAAGTACTTTCGGGTGCTCCTCCCAGGACCAGATCGGGCCTTATATACACAGGCATTGAGTCATGTATATTTCGACATCCACTAAAGTTATAGCCAATATAGAGTTCCAAAGGATAAACCATTGTAGGATGATAAGGTAGATTTTTCACGAATGAAGGAGTTCAAGGTCAGAACTTTGAACAAGAATGACTCATCATTAATTCTCACAAAAAGTCAAGACATGGCGTAAATCTGGGTAAATGGCGCCCACTCAGTCGCCACCAATTACAGAAATAGCGCCCACTATCTGGTTGCCAATTCCTGTGAACAGTACAGGCTTGATGAAATAGCGCCCATGCTCAGGTCACTATATCAGGCAAATAACGACACTGGATAGGTCGCCAATTCCTTTTGGCGCCCAGGTCCGTGTCGCCAATTGCTGACAGAAAATAGCCTTCTCAAAGAGGCTAGAAACAACGCTCTAAGAGGGATAAGGCATCACATTTCTTTAGAGTGGCGTGACAAGACACTATTTCATGGATTTTTAGGGTACAACATGCTCAGCAGCCTTGAGGGAATCCAAGGCTTCGCGTAGACTTACGCAAGTCTCTATGATGAAATCACCAGTCCGAAGGAAGGAATATACCGCGGAGTGTTCAAACATCACCGAGAATTAGTGTGTAATCGATAAAAATCAAAACAGGGACTCCATCTACGGATGTGAGATGAGAGTGCCAAGTAACCCGTGATATGGGTCAGGAAACACAGTGAAACTGTGAGGCAGGAAAACAACGCCTGTCCAGAAGTCGCCATTTAAAGAAATATCGACCTTCCGAAAGGTCGTTCATTTACATATTATTAGAATTTTCATGTAATTAGTTTCAAATTAATGACACTGTATGAGGACGTTAATTTCTAAAAGTTTCCAAAATTTTATAAATATAATTTCAAATAGCGACTGTGTACAGTGGCGTTCATTCTTTAAATAATGCTCCGACTTTAGTCGTTATTTCATGATTTACCAATATATTCATCATTTACTTGTTATTTTACAATTAGCGCCCTTGCATGAGGGCGTTCATTGTCTAAATAGTGACGACAGAAAAGTCGCGCATTCTTTGTCCACTGATACGCATCGGGCAGATACGTTCCTAGACACAAGTCATTATTCACAGATTTAAAGTTCACAGAATTAGGAAATTTCAGACATGATCCGACAGAGAAAATTATTAGGAATCCAGAACTATATTCATGCATTAATTTTAATGTCAGGTTTTGTAGATATAAATTTTTAAACATGTAATATTTATTAAATGATCAAAGAAATAGCGGATCTTAAACGGTCATTCATTAAAAGATGCCCTGACCACTATTGCTATTCAAGAAGAATTAGCGACCGTGTGCATGGTCGTTCATTAAATCAGCGCCCATGATAGGGTCGCTATTTATTGAAATGCAGTAAAAACTATGGTACTGAAACTGAAAACATGTTATCATGCTATATAATATATATGTATGAAGTTATAGTGATTATTGGGCTTGGTGACTTGAGAACACCTACCTCTTGGCTTGGTTTGGATGTCGTCTAACGAAGAAGAGATAATAAGAATATGCAGTAGCAGGCAGCTACGTCAAGAAGATGCCATTCCTTCTATTTACAACAGCCACAGGAAGAAGAGAGATGTAGAGCTCATTCACGTCGCAGGAAGTAGCCGCGGTATGCACAGGAACTCGAACAGGGGAAAATAGATAGGTAGCTGCAGCAACTGTAATACTTTGATGTGTGGTGATACGTAGATCTAGAGGGGAGGGGTGAATAGATCAGCCCCCTTTTGCCCTTCTTTGCGGAAATAAAAACTAGATACAAAACTAAGATTAGTAAGGCAAGAGATAGTTGATAGCTAACAGGCTAGATACAGGGATGATGATCAGAAACGTTCCTACCAAGCATCTAGCATCAGTACCCAATCGAAGATAAACCACAAGACACAAGTTGTAAGTTGGTTCGGTCTCTATCCATAGACCTACGTCCACCCATCACACAACTCGGTGAGGCTTCACTAGTGCCAATGCACTACCGCTGATTCATAGCTTCCAACAGAGAGATACACTCTCTCAACTCCACTGCCAAACAGCTTGAGGGTACACAACCCTGAAACCCATAGATCGGTGAACACACCGTCTATCTTCCTACTCACTGGTAGGGAACAAAGTAAGAGTATTAGTTTTCAAAGAAAAATAAAACTGTAAAAAGAACAACCAGACAGAGTATGACAAAGAAACTTTATAGGAGAAGAGAACTCCTGTCTGGAGAGGAATGGACGAAGCCTGGCTTCTCTTCGTCTTTCTCCTAGGTCTTCACCGCGACTGCAAAGGGAATGGTGGATAAACTCCTCAGCTTTCACTCCCACTAGATGAAGCTGTAGATAGATGCTGTCTCCCTTGCTTTGAGAGCTCTTGAGGTGGAAGAAGAAGATCTGCTTTGTTGCCCTTGCTTTAGCAACACCACGAGGGAGAGATCTCTCTTGGCTTGTCTTCCGGCTGCTCTTCACCTTCTTCTTTTTATCTCTGTTCAGCTACTCTTCTAACTGGGGCTCCTTCTCCTGCTTTATCAGTGGCTCATGGCATCTCTTATGTTGTCCATTGCAGACGCCACACCCAGAATGTCACATCCCCATTATTTGATTAGCTTCCTTAGCATAGTTGACCTTTCCCTGCTGGCATGCTAGTAGATGGGTAGGTACTGAACCAAAACTATAACGGTACCAGCAACTCACATGATGTCTCTGCCAGACAATAAACTCTCCTAACAAGGTGAGCTTCCTGACGGCTTTTCAAGTTCGAGCGGATCCTCCAAGACCAGTTGCGGATCTTGAAAAATGGACACTTTCGGTTTTAGATCCGTTCTGGGTGATCATGAACGTGTCGACACTTTTCACACAGGGTGTCGACACGTCCCATTACGATCTTGAAGAACCGTGGCTTCCATGCAAAACAGGTCGACACTTCGATGGACAAGTGTCGACACGCGTGCCATACTTGCGTGCGGATCGTGCCGCTGTGCCGAGACTTTACTAGGCCATGTCGGGACATATGCACTAATCAGAGATGAAGCCTGTTGCGCTGGAGCCATGGTGTCGACACTTTTTCCATAGGGTGTCGACACTTGGTGTAAAACAGAAGCTAGCTGGAGACAGTTGAACCACAGTTTTCTTCTACGCGTGTCGACACATTGTTGGAAGTGTCGACACCTTGCTCACTCCAGAGCTCAACCCGAACTGGTTCTAACTTGGTTTCTTCATGAAGTGTCGACACGTCCAGATGACAGGTCGACACTTGAGTGTCCTTCACTTGAGCTGACCAAAACATTACTTAAGCAAAATCATTAATCACACCACAACATTCAATAATGAACTGTGGTTTGTTATCATCAAACCAGGGGACACAACATTCTCCACCTTTTTGATGATGACAACCATGATTGATTATTTACAAGCATTCATAAGCCTTTCCAAAGCAAACTTTTCATTCCCAAAAAAAAATTCATACAAGGTCATGAATTTGGCAAAATGTTTTCTATTGATATACAAAAAGGAGTTCATATACATCCATCAAAGACTATGCATGACCTAACTAGATGCCTAAATCTAGATGCTTGTAACATAATGGACTTGTCTCCCCCTTTGGCATCAGCAAGGATGGGGTGAAGGAGGTGGTTGCTATTGTGGAGGCAATGTGCTGGAGCTGGTGCTGCCTGGATACTGATGTTTCTGGGCTTCGGAGAACTTATGCTACAGTTGCATAACTGTGGCCGCAAGAGAGTCAACTTTCTGAGTAAGTACCTCATCTCTGTGTTTAACAAACTTGTGAAGGGTCTTGATATTCTCATTGATGTCAAGCAGCCAGGTGTGTAACATGTCACAGATGTACTCTGTTTGTGCTCTTTGTTGGGTTCCTTTCGGTGAGGGACAAGAGGATGTTGCTTATGTCTGAGGAGGAGGACACCATTCATCACCTGTGTCTGCCAAGATTGGTTGGAGTTGGGCTTTATGTAGACGAATCAGTTCCAGAATTTCAGTACCAACCATATCAAGTTTGTTGTACACAACATTCATTTTGGCTTCAACTTTGGTGGTGTTGTTCACTATGATTGATGTATCAATATGGACTTTTTCTACAAGCTTTGAGGAGGCATCAATGAGCTTGTTGGAGTCAGAATAAATCTTTCCTTTAATTATGTTGGAGGCATCAAGTAGCCGTGCAGTAGTGGCATTACTATTCTTTCCAGATTAGATGTGGCATTGACAGTTCTAGTGGTCTCAGTGGCCACTTGTTCTCTGATTGATAAGGTCCCTGCTGCCACTTATTCTGCAAGGTGAGTTGAGGTGTCCATCAGCCTTGAATATTTAATGTTTAGATTGCTTTGATCTTCACGGATGTCATAAGCATGCATGACCATTTCACTTATTTTTTCTTGAGTTTCAGCATGAATTTCTCGTAGTCTTTTCATGACTCGCCATGCTCTTTCACACACATTTATCAAAGAGGATAAATACAGACAGTTTACCATTAGACTTGTGTTTGTCTGTGACAAATTTCTCCCAAATGCTAGTCTGGATTTGCTCATAGTGAATATGTCTTGCTTCCATCCTTTCCACTTGCAGACTGAGCTGTAAAAAGGATGAGTTCATGCTACCAAATTGCGCAGTCAAGAATTTGATTAAAGTTGGGTGAATGCCCATTGGACCTTTTGTGGCAGCAGATGGAGGCCATCTTGATGATGAGGCTTCAGTGTGGAATTGAGGAGGAACCTCTTCTTCATTATGAACTGTAGAGTCAGATGGAGGAGTCCGAGGGGGAAGAGTCCCAAATGGTATGATGGGACCAACATATGTGTCCTGAGGTACATCTTGCTGCTCCTGCTGTTGTTCCTGGTCAAAGTGAGCATCTACATGAAATTGTTCTTCATGCTGTTCTAGATGCTCATCTAAAGCTGGCTGGTCCAGCTGATCTTGTACAGGCTGTTCCTATTGAACTGGCTGTACTGGTGGTTCAGGAAAATGCCCGAACAGATTTCTGCTAATTCTGTCACCTTCTTTCTTAAAGTTCATGTAATTCTCAATGAATCTCATGCAATAGACATTGCTCCTGGGGATTTCTTTTGACTTTTCATTGTCTAGAGGAATTCCAACCCTCTGAAATATTGTTGTTAGCTGTGCAGCATAGGGCAGACTTGTCCTGTTATGTATACAACTATCCATAATCTGTAGAATAATCTCTGGAAGAAAGATCTGATGATTGTTGAACATGTAGAAGACAATGAACCGTTGGGTTTCTGTTAACCGACTCCTGCCACCCCCTTGTGGGGTAATCATGGTTGTACACATGTGGTGTAGGAGACGCTGTAAGGGAGGAAACCTGTTGGTGTCAAAATATTTGACAAGAGTTTGAGTTTCATCCTGAGGGTTCCTGGGCTTGCCTGTCAGGATGGTGTAGGCGGCAGACAAATCAATGTCAAAGTCAGATTCTATAAGCCCATCTCAGGGAATATGTAAAGCTATGTGTAGAAGTTTTGTTGAAAGTTTGATTTTGACCCCTTTCACCTCAGTCCGAAGGGCTTTGTGGTTCTAGTCATAGACTAGGTTTTTGTAGAACTGCTGCACCAGGAATGGGTAGTACACCCTATGTTCAGATAAAAACCTCTTTCATCCTTGGAATTCAAGGAGGGGCAGTAGTTCAAGAAAATTATCAAGCATGTGACGGTCACTGAAATCCACATACCTAGGAAACAGTATTCTTGTGGGGTCACTCTCCTCTTCCCTGACAGTGGAAGCAGCACTGGGCTGCTGAGATCCTGGCTGTACCTTTACTTTCCCTTTTTCTGTTGTAGATAGGTGTTCCCTCTTGGCCGGTTGTTGTTGCGGCATGCCCTTGTCACTGTTAGAACCCTGGGCTTCTACAGCTCTCCTTTTGGCTCGTTCAGCAGCTGGTCTGTCCTCAATGCTCTTTGAGGGCCCTTCCTTGTGTGTTTTCTTTGCTGTAGGAGCTTAAGCGGCTGCCTTCTTGGATGATGCCACATCCTTCCTCTTGTCGCGGGTGACCGAAGGAGCCATGGAGAGGGCGGAAAGAAGGGAGGGAGGGTAACGGAGGGCTGCTAGAGCTAGCTGGGGAGATGGTTGCACAAGCGGGGGGAGACGGAGAGAGGTGTAGACCTCTGCGGTGAGGACGTGCAGATGCGCCAGAGAAGGGATTTGCGAAAGATTGTTTTTCAAATGGTAAGGTAAAAAGATGCGAGATTCACCGTTCATTTAAAAAGAAAAGCTGAGATTTTTCTTATGAAAAAGAGCACCTTTTAGATAAGAATTGCTGAAATACCCCTGTCGTTATTTTAAACGGTTTAAGGCATATAAGCTCAATTTAGAGGAATAAAGGATTAAGAAATATCGTGTTTTGCAACAAATAATAAGATGAAAATATTGAAGTGAAGTCTGAGGTGTCAACCAAGCCTATTAATCCTACTCATTAAGTTCATTGGGCAAGATTGGGAGAAAAAGAAGCAAGTATTGAAGATAAACAAAAATACCCCTTTTATTTGAAGTAAAGTATAGAGTCAGCCCTAAACCATTTTTTTTATTAAATTAAAAAAGTCTGATATAGCATTCACTTTTGATGCAAGGAAACACGTTGTTCAGACGCCATAGTCCTTAGTTACTCAGTGTAGCTTATCTTTCTGTTCTTTTTTTATCAGAGTTGGCAGTCTTCATCATGACTTGATTTATATGCATTTCATTGATGCTTGGTCTAATTTCTCTGAAGATAATGCCATTGCTCTGAGATTATTGCACTATGGTGTTAGAAGGCATATTCTCTAGGTGGCTTCACATTAGGGAATTTGTCTAGGGACAATACATGCTAGCATTTCTTAAAACAAAGAGCCTTTTTACAATCAATTTTTAGACGCTTAGGCTATGATTATTTGCAAAGACTTGATGAATATTTTAACCCTATTATGAGTGCAAATATGGTGCAACTTAACACAATTATCATCCAAATTGAGGGTCATAAACAATAAACCATTTTCATAATCAGAGGTAGTCTAGAATAACTTAGCCAAGGTTGTAAGAAGTATTAAAAACATTCTCAACTCCCCCTAAATTAATGATCGGTGATCAAGCAATGGTTCAGAGGCAAAAGATGTGATGTGGAAATCAAGAAGGCAGTGATAAGCTAGGGTGAATAGATCAGAATGACTCTCCATTGATCACATACCCATGACTGGCTGAGTGACATTGTCGACACTTCCTATGAGGGTGTCGACCTGCATGTGTCGGCACAGACCTTGATAAACATGCACAGACCTTCATTAAGGTATCAGCCTGCAAGTGTCGACACATTGCTAGAGTGTGTCGACCTGTTCAAGTGTTTTTGCACAGCCAGAGTCTCTGATTCTATCTGTCTTTGATTTCTCCATTTCTGAGATACTTCTGCCAATTTCTAACACTAGTGCCACTGACTTTCTGATTTCAGTCAGTCCACCATGAGAACTTTCCTTCTTGCTGCCAGTGAGAAGTGCTTTATTTGATGCTAAAGCTTTAAACATGCTCATGCACTCAAGATTAACTAAGCATATTTTAATATGCATTTCTGACTTACGGTACATGGCGGAGGTCAATCCTTACGCATGGTAAGAGTTTTCTGACAAGCGTAGCCTGACTTTCCACAACTCATCATTTGAGATACCATGTAGTCAACAGTATGATATGCAATGTAAAACAATCAAAATGCACACAAGCTCCCCCTGAATGTGACCACCATTCATGAAATAGTTTATTCAAACAATAGACCAATTCTGGACAAATCAGATATGCTTGCAACCATCATAACAAGGACAAGTAACTTGTGCATTAAAAAGGAGTAAATAGCTCAAACCTGAGTTGATTGAGGTCTGCATAGACCTAGCTCTCTCCTTAAGGTTGAAAACCTATCATTACTTAGGGGTTTTGTGAAAATATCTTCAATCTAATTTTCTGAGTCAACAAAATGGAGCTCAAAATAATTTTTAAGGACTTCATCCCTAATGAAATGATGCCTAATTTCTATATGCTTAGTCCTAGAGTGCATGACTGGATTTTTTGCAAGATTTATAGCACTTGTGTTATCACATAAAATGGGAACACATGCAAGATCTATTAGATAGTCTTGGAGTTGGTGTTTGATCCACAGTACTTGGGTGCCACAACTCCTTACAGCAACATATTCTACCTCTGCAGTGGAGAGGGCAACCGAGTGCTGTTTCTTGGAGGCCCAAGAAACCAAACACCCACTCAAGAATTGGCAATAGCCACTAGTGCTCTTGCGATCTAATTTACAACCAGCATAGTCTGCATCTGAATATGAAATGAGTGAAAGCTCACAGGATGCAGGATACTATAATCCCAGATCTTGAGTGCCAACAAGGTATCTAAAGATACGCTTGACAACAGTCAAGTGGGATTCTCTAGAACTAGACTGGAATCTTGCACAAAGGCAAACACTAAACTGAATGTCTGGTCTAGATGCAGTTAAGTAGAGTAATGAGCCGATCATGCCTCTATACTTCTTTGCATCCACAAGTATACCTTGTTCATCTGCATCCAGTGAAGTGGCAGTCCCCATTGGAGTTCCTAATGGTTTGCAAGTGGTCAGGTCAAACCTTTTCAGCAACTTTTTCACATATTGGGCTTGATTGATGAAGCAGCCTTCATTGCTTTGATATATCTGCAAGTCAAGAAAGAATTGAAGCTCACCCATAAGACTCATCTCAAACTCATTAGTCATGAGTTTACCAAAATCCTCACACATTTGAGATTTTGTAGACCCAAACACTATATCATCTACAAAAATCTGAACCAACAAGATGTCCTTACCTTGTCTCTTGGTGAATAGTGTCTGGTCTACATTATCTCTTGTATACCCTTGTTCGGTGAGGAATGAGCTTAGTCTGTCATACCAAGCTCTGGGTGCCTGCTTCAAGCCATATAGAGGCATGTCCAACTTATAAACATGATCTTTGAAATGTGAACATTCAAAACCAGGGGGTTGCTCTACATAAACTTCTTCTTTAATTAAACCATTCAGAAAAGCACTCTTAACATCCATTTGCTGCAATTTGATTTTATGAGAACATGCAAATGCAAGCAAAATTCTAATGGCCTCCATTCTTGCTACAGGGGCAAAAGACTCTTCGAAATCTATGCCAAACTCTTGATTATACCCCTGAGCCACCAATCGGGCTTTATTTCTTATTATCTTATCATCTTCACTTAGTTTATTCCTAAAGACCCATTTAGTACCTGTGACAGATTTTTCTTGGGGCCTAGGAACAAGATGCCACACATTGTTTCTTTCAAACTGGTTTAATTCATCATGCATGGAATTTATCCAGTTGTCATCTTTTAAGGCCTCTACAATATTTTTGTGTTCAGTTTGGGACACGAGAGCAAGTTGTTCAATTTCATCTATAATTCTAAAATGAGACCTGGTTTTAGTTTGGTCATGCAGATTACCTAAGATGTTTTCTAAATGATGATCTTTAACACTCTTAGATCAGGTTCAATGTTACCTCCATCTGCATCAGTGACCGGAGCATTGCTTGACTCTCCTTGGCCTTCATTTGCTTGTGTCTCCTCGTGTGTAAGTTCTTCCTTTCCTTTTATGTTCAGAAATTCCCCATCATCATCTTCCCTGCAAGTGTTGTCATGATTAGTCTCATCAGAAGTGATGTGAGGGGATTCTTCCACACATAGGGTCTTAAAATTATAGACTCTATAAGCTCTAGACCTATCTGAATACCCAAGGAATATCCCTTCTTCACTCTTGGGCTCAAACTTGTCTAAAACTCTTTAATCATTGTTATGAATAAAACACTTTGACCCAAATACTTTCATGTGAAAGAGAGATGCCTTTTTACCTTTCAACAGCTCATAAGGAGTCATTTTGGTGAGTGGCCTTACCATTGAGCGGTAGATGATATAACATGTAGTGTTTACCGCTTCTGCCTAAAATCTCCTTGGTAGTTGCTTTTCAGCAAGCATTGTGCGTGCCATCTCTATGAGAGTTCTGTTCTTCCTTTCGACCACCCCATTTTGTTCAGAGGTTCTTGGTGATGAGAACCTATGATTTATTCCTTCAGTCCTACAAAGACTATCAAAATTAGCATTTTTAAATTCACCACCATGGTCAGAAAGTATAGTATAAATTTTGAACTTACCTGATGTGACACCACTAGGGAAATATAGCAAAGAGACAAGGGCCCTCGGACCTACTACGTAAATACAATCAATTTTGAGCACGGGGTTGCGTAAATCACTGAATCGCCATTGCACACACGAACCCGAGGTGACTCTGTAATGCCGAGTGGAGGTGGTGGATCAAGACCCTAGCTGGTTGAGGGCCAGAAGGGCTAAGGTTGCCCTCCCGAGGGTAAGATGCCCACAACTAAGGGGGCTGGCCGGGTGCCAAGTGGGGCACTGGGTCACTCTCTCTTCACAAACCACGGTGACCACACAGAAGTGGAGTACTCCGGGGCCGGGCGCTCTCTCTCGCATCCAACGGAGCAATTTTGCGGATATTAAAAGAACAAGTACTGATAATGGGAGCAAGGTTTTGAGCTTACCCTGGTTGGTTTGAAGAAACCAACCCCGTTTGGAGACGATGGGCGAGCGGGGAAGTGTGGGTTCCCCGCACACTGCGTCGATGTAGCTTGAGTCCTACTAAATAGTACATGCACTACACCTCACGCAGGAGGGTGGATCTCGGGGTGGGGAAATGGGCTTACACACAAACACTACTTCCACACAGGCAGGGGTGTAGACATGCCAAAATTGACGGTATGTTGATCAAATCTCATGTCACTATGTTGACGTCCCAAAGTGAACTTCAATACATTCATAATATGAAGTTTTTCTATTTTTGTGTATTTTTTGGTTTGTTCTTGCATTTTTGTGATTCGTGACCTGAAGAGGGGCGTTATTTTAAAAGCGACCTTACCTAGGGCGTGTTCAAAAGAAAGGACGACCAAATGTCAGGGCGTCAATTCCTGGTATTATCCGGTTTCAAAATAAATTTCAAATACTGATTGGCGTCCTTCCTCAGGGCGTGTTTTCAAGTAACGCCTTTATCGCAGGCGTTTTCTCATAATTTTCAAATAAAGAAAGTTTTATTGCCAAATTTAAATCCAGGAGTTGACGTTTTTGTTATGGTCGTGTTTTTGAGTAACGTCTTGATGTAGGTTGTCAATTTAGAATTTGACGCCCTTTTGAAGGTCGTGTTTTATCATTCAGAGTCGTGTTTGAGTATGCCTTTCCTGAATAGTTCCTTGCCTCCAATGGTCTCCTTGCTCGAATTGGAACTAGAGTCCTGTCTTTGATAACCATTGCCCATCCTTATCTTCCTAAAATTGAGTTTATCTTCGGTTAAAACCCTATATAAAGGAGCTCTGGTCGATCTTGTGCAAGGTTAACAACAATGAATAACGTGTTGACCATTAGAGAAAGTTACAGATATACGAGAGAAAGAAGCAGAGGGCAGTTTTTAACTTTGTGCGTGCAGAGGAGAGTCTTTCTCTTCCCTCTGTGCGATCTCTTCCCTCTGCTTCCTCCTATTGTTTCAGGCGAACCAGCAGCATCAACCTCGGTTCCCCTCTACTGTCGTCAGGGACAGCGGGGGTCTTTTGCTTATTTATTTGTGCTTTTCCATCGGTCATCATCCACTGTTTTCTTTTCTTGCATTAGTATCATATTTCTCCTTTCCCTAACTCTTTAGGGGTTTTAAAACTAAAAAAGAGTTGCGCATGTTGTGTTCTCTTTCATCATCATATCTTCTATTTGGGATTGATACTACGTTCACTCCGCTGATCCACTTCCCTTTGCTTGTTTGTTTTATCTTTGTGCAAGGGTAATCAACAAGGAAAACCCCCTTCATCGGCCGGCCGATTGAAGGAGGAGGAAGGAATTCACAATCCATCCCGCATCCCAATTATCACTAGGTATTCGCGATCATTTGTTTTATTATTGAGGTAACCCCTCTGGCGATCACACTCCTTTATAGCACCACGTGCTTTCTTTTGTCCTTATTATCATCTCCATCCTTTTATATATCTCACATGAGTGCTTTGTTCCACATGTGTGGAGTTATCACGATCCACAAATTGGCGATCATGGTGGGATCGCATCCCTCAGCAGTTTCCTCCTCCGAAACCTCCGGATCTTTCTCTTTCCCTTGGGCATCACGTCCCATGGTATCTTCCCCCTCCGGAACCTCCGGATTCTCCATCTTGTTCTTTCTATCTTCTTTCGGGGCATCCCGACCCTTCTAATTCCATCCCTTCGGAACCTCCGGATTCTCCATCTTGTTCTTTCTATCTTCTTTCGGGGCATCCCGACCCTTCTAATTCCATTCCTCCGAAACCTCTGGACCCTCCATCTTTCATCCGTCTCATCTTCTTGCTCCTCCAGGATATCACATCCTTTGTCCTCCTCTTCCTTTTTCGTCATCTTTTTGCCTATTTCTTCCTAGGGCATCGCGTCCCTCGAGATTCTTCTCCTCCGGAGCCTCCGGATTCCTCCTATCAGGATTCTCCTCCACAACCTCCGGACCCTCCGGATCCGCCTCTTTCCATCTATCAATTTCTTCTTCTAATTCCTCCTAATCACGGGTCCGACCCAACTTCTTCCACATCCACTGCCTTGGGCATCTGCCCTTTCTCCCACTGCTTCCGAGGCTTTAGTCCTCACTCCTCCCTCTAATTCTCCGCTCCTTCTGTAGACCTCTCATGTGATCAGGGTCTCCACACCTTAGCGAGGGAGTTCTAGCCCTTGCCTCTCTTCCTTTCTTCCTAATTTTTGTCTGAGTCTGGTCTTGGCACCACTCCTTCTTGTTAAGCCACTTTTAATCATTTGCTTCCAATCCTTTTGACTGCCAAAGAGGACTATCCCACGATGATCAACCCCACCTCTCGCGGCAATTATTTCAATAAAGATCGCAAGATAACATATTGGCGTAAGTAAGCATTTTTATGATATCATTTTCTCATTGCTTCACGCCTGATTTTCAAAATAAAGTGCTTCTTAACAAGATTAAGAGTGGTAGTCAAAACCTTTATCCTAGGTCGAATCTTTATCTTTACTAAATCATTATCAAAATAGTCTTTTAGGCTTGTTTTTGCAGCACCTTTGGTAATAAAAACCCACGCTGGAAATTTGACATTCTCTCCCCGCTTGTTAAGAGTAACCCTTAGCTGGGCGTTCCACACACTTCACGGCGTCGTTAGCCGGCTCCTTTGGTTAAACACCGTCCCTACTTTGGCCATGCCATGAGTATATCTGAAAGTCTTTTCTCTTCTTTACTCGGCCGAATGCAGGGGCAAGAGGTTGACGGATGAGATGACCCACCCAGGGTGTAACACCCCGTATAAAAAAATGAAAAAAAACAATTATTATTTATAATATTTTCCAAATAAAAAAAATTATATTAGATAAACCCTATGGGAAGCTTAAGTAAGAAGTTGGAACACGGATCTATCATATGTAAATCTTATTTACTTAACAAGTGGCTTCCTAGTGTAATTGGTTAAGTGACTTACTTTTAAACTCGATGACCAGGGTTCAAATCCTAGTATCCACCATTTTATACGTTTTGTGCCAAATAATTATATGCTATAGGCTACTTGCACTGACATAGGGCCACAAGGCCCTATAATTTAGCTTACATGCTATAACATGACCACAAACAAACCTGCGTTGGCATATGTCCTCTTCTCAGACATGAACAGCCCGTTTGAGCTGGCATCGCACTAAGATGCGAATTATGTAGCATCTTATCCCCTCGTGACTATCCCAAAACACTATAATACTCCCTATATCGAGACTCCCTTCATTCTTCCAAAGGGTTGCTGCTGCTGCAGAGAAGGGGGAGCCTCCGACGTTGCAGAAGAAAGCTGCCCTTATACTTGAGGTAGGTGTTCTCAATTTTTAACTAAACTAGTAGCTAATCTAGGATGATTAGTCTAGGCAGTTAGTCTTAGTCTCATCTCCATGCGATATTTCGTATTTATACAGCATGTGTTAGCCTCGTAGTTAGCATGCAATAGCTTCATCTGGAACAATTAGCATGTATTAGTTTCATGCCCTATATAATTAACATGAATTAGCTTTATTAACTAATCTAACAGCATACCTAATCTATTAGCATGCTTAGTTAACCTGTTAATCTACCAAATCACTCAATGTCAATACCTCACATAACACTTCCATTATATATTCAGGTGTTGCATAAGTGTTGCGCAAGTGTTGACACTTACGCGACACCTACGGAACACCTGGGCAACACATCCATTATATATTCAGGTGTTGCACAAGTGTTGCGCACGTGTCGACACCTACGCGATAACACTTTGTTGCGCACGTGTCGACACCTACGTGACACCTACGCGATAACACTTTCATTATATGTTTACGTGTTGCGCACGTGTCGACACCTACGCGACACCTACGCGATAAGTTGCGCACGTGTCGACACCTACGCGACACCTACGCGATAACACTTTCATTATATGTTCACGTGTCGACACCTACGCGACACGTGTCGACACCTACGCGATAACACTTCTTCACGTGTTGCGCACGTGTTGACACCTACGCGACACCTACTCGATAACACTTCCAGGTGTTGCGCAAGTGTCGACACCTACGCGACACTTACCCCAGAGTTTTGACAAACCAAAATTAAACTATGGATTAAAACCTTAAACACTTGATTAACAAGATGATTAAACCAAAACAAGACTTAATTAACAATAGACATAGAATTTAAGACATGCTGTAATTGAAAACCGTAGAAGAACCTCATGTGTCGACACAGGTGTCGACACCGGTGTCAACACATGATGTTAACTTAATCGCTTACGTGAACATATAAGCCATGTGTCGACACAAGTGTCGACACATGCTGTTAACTTAACAACATACATGCACATTTAAGCCATGTGTCGACACCGATGTCGACACACAAAACATTGTAATGCTCACTGTACAACAGAGACCAAAAATGAACAGTAAGTGTCGACACTATTGTCGACACATGCTGTGAACTTAATGAAAAACGACATAAAACCCCTTAAATATATATATATATATACTCCCATTAATTGTATATACAATCACCTTCATTATATATGTATATAAATTCATATATATACTTCAATTAACAAGCACCTTCATTATATATGTATATAAATTCATATATATACTTCCATTAATTGTATATACAAAACACTTTCATTATATATTGTTAGACAAGAATATATATATATATAAAACTAATGTCTACACCTCCATTCTCACCGAATATATATAGAGAACGGAATACAATATAAAATGGACTCCTTCATTCTTACAGAGTATATATATATATATGTAGAATGAAATTATTTCTTTGTAAAAATCTAATTTTCACCACATTAGTTTATACATACTAAAAATTATCCCCAACATGTTAAAACTATTTCCAGCATGTTAAAAGTGACTACCAATATGATAGAATTATTTTATACATATTGAGATATAAAAATTATTTTCAGCACGTTAAAATCTATTTAAAGCTATTTTGTACATATAAAACTTACTTTTCTATTAAATAAAGTAGTAAATTAAGGCATAAAAATTACTTCCAACATGATAACATTTCTTACAGTATGGTAAAAATTATTCCAGCATGTTATAATTATTTTTGGCATGTTATA
The DNA here is from genome assembly GCA_022559845.1 of Amorphophallus konjac. NCBI lineage: Eukaryota > Viridiplantae > Streptophyta > Magnoliopsida > Alismatales > Araceae > Amorphophallus > Amorphophallus konjac. The sequence goes on from CM040124.1 coordinate 143,683,666, forward strand.
GTTATTTTCAGTGTATTAAAACTATTTTTCAGCATGATAATTCTACTTTCCTATCAAATAATTAGCAAATAAATGTAGAAAAATAAATTTTAGCATGATAAAATTATGTTGTTATCAGAAAATTTCTGTAATCAGCATGGAAACCTTATCTTATCATCCTATCAGTAAGATAATTAATTTTAACATGTTAATAGTTAATTTTAGCATGTTAATAATTAATTTTCAACATGTAAAAATTAAATCCAGCATGAAAAATTTATTTTTATCATCTTACCAGTAAAATAACATATGAAACTCATTCTCAACATGTTAATATCATTTTTAGCAAGTTAGAACTATATTCAACATAAAAAAACTTATTTTCATAATTAATTGCTGGTTATTATAATAAATCACCATTTTGGCTAACTCATATGTGTATATAGGACAGAAGGTATCCATACCTATAACCTCCATTATATTGGACAGAATTTTATAATCGGATATATATATATACATATACATTTTGGATAAATATATATATATAACTAATATCGACATGCGTGTCAACACCAGTAAGTTAGTCTAAAACTCCTATTGTCATTAGCATGTATTGAACGTTACGGGTTTTACTCCTAATTCGTCCCTACATAACGATACGCCTTGGATTCTATTCTATAATCCACCTTATATACATCTTACCGAGTCAACCCTTGAAATTCCATATTGACTATAAACGAGAGTGGATGTCGACAAACATGACCAATGCTGTGCATATAGGGCCCGGTCTGGTCCTGGGAGGAGCACCCGAAGGTACTTGTGCCCATGGGAGTTTATTGACCATGGTGTTTGGCATTGCACCGGAGTACTTGCTTGCTAGACTTTAGGCATTCCACTCATTCTCCTGATGTTACTTGATTGATTGACTTGAGACCCGCAGAAGGGTAAAAATGTTTACTTAGCCAATTCCAGTTATACATGCTTGAAACTACTTTGCTTACTATTGCTAGCTTGGTTAACATGTTGCTATTTTAGTTATCACTTCTTAGTTATCACTGGCTTGATGTCATTTACTATCACTTGCTACTGCTACTTGAAATTGTGCAATCTATATACTCTCACTTTCTACTCCTGTCGATTTTACGATTCTTTGATATCTATCTGTCTGCATGCATAGTTTACCTACATTAAATTAATGGGTAATTCACTTAAAGCATGTTAGAACTTGAGATGTAAATCCTACTGAGCGATTCGCTCATCTAGTTATTTTCTAACCTTTTCAGGTAGTGCGGATATCAGCCAGAACTCGAAAGGGAATGAGTCTGAGTGATGAGTGTAGAAATGGAATTATCATGTTGTCTTGTTAATTGTGGTGTAGTAATTATGTCATTTGTATCCAATTATGTCAGATGTCAGTTGTATTAGTCTAATTTATTAGAACTGTAATAAGGGCTTGAAGCTTAGTAGTCGGACTCGAGAAATGTGTGTAATTGTCAATTGGTTAGTGGTAACAATTGTCATCTCAGATTATTTGTATTAATTTCAAGTTAAATCTTAGTTATTTGCGCACTCTATTAACTATCAAAATGAAGAATTCCATCGAATAGCTAGCTCGCTTTGGTTCTATATAAAACTGTCGCGTCACGGGTAAGCTTCCGCGCTCGGGACGTGACAGCTTTCTTGGTATCAGAGCCTAGGATCGTAATTTCCTAGGTAAAAACCTTAGTCCAAAGATAAAATGTCTAATAGAATTGTCTATGGATAGGTTTAGATCTTACCTTGTGAGATGGGTAAAGCCAAGGGTTAAGTTTAACAATGACAATTGACCCCATACTAACGAATCCTAATATTTATTACACCTTAATTTTGTAGGATTATGGCCGCTGAAAGAGCACAATGGCGCGAGATGCTGCACACTGTGCAAGGATTTACGCAGGCGCTACAGCAAGTGGCGCAAGGCGGTGCTGGCGGTGCTCACCGCGGAGCCGGTGACCTTCATCGGGATTTCCGCAACATGAACCCACCAAAGTTTGCGGGATCGGTGGACCCCGATGACGCCGAGCATTGGCTAAAGGAGACCGAGAGGATCTTCCGTGTAATGCAATGCACGGACGAAGAAAAAGTTTTACTTGCCACATTTCAACTGGAACGGGATGCTCGATGCTGGTGGGAGTCCGTGGAAGCAACACTGCCCGACAATCCTGTCACATGGGCAGAATTTGTCGAGCACCTCAACAGCAAGTATTTCTCGGACCGTGTGCAAGAGAAGAAGGCTACAAAATTTGCTACATTAAAGCAATGGACCCGGAAGGTGGCTGAATATGAGGCCCAGTTCTCAAGGCTTTCCCGTTATGCACCTCACTTGGTGTGTACGGAAAAGATGAAGGCGAGGAGATTTCTCAACGGGCTACGGCCCCAGTATATTACCCAGCTTGCACCGATGGACATCCAAGTCTACTCGGAAATGGTTCGGCGTGCTCAGCTGCTGGAAGACGCCACCGAATTTTCTGAAAGGATTCGAGGCAAGGACAAGAAGGAACATGTTACAAGTTCGGGAAGCTTCAAACCACCCTTTAACAAGAAGCGAACTTTTAATGGAGGCGAGTCTTCCAAGGAGAAGAGGTTCCATAAAAATCACAAGCCATTCCTCGCTATCAGCAACAAGCCCTTCCCCGACGTTACGGCTTCTAAGGATATTTGCAAATTTTGTGATAAAGCGGGTCATAAGATCGAGGAGTGCTGGAGGAAACTACGAGCGTGTCTCCGATGTGGTAGTCGGGAGCACCGAATTCCCGACTGTCCGTTGATGAAGGAGCAAGCCAACAAGGACGAGAAGCGTCCAGTTAAAAAGCAAGGCCGTCTGCAAGCTCTCAAGGGACGGAATATGTGGAAGGAGGAATCGTGGAAGGTACATTGACTGTTTGCTCTAAACCTGCTAGAGTTTTATTTGATACTGGAGCAACTCATTCATTTATTTCCAAGAAGTTCACTGCTTCATTTTCCAAAGAACCTGAACGAATAGATTTAATTATATCTACACCTCTTGGAAACAAATCGGATATCATGCATCACTACCCAAGTTGTGAGGTGATGGTTCAAGATAATAATCTACTTGTCGACCTGATATGCCTTGACATGGAATGTTATGATGTCATATTGGGAGCCGACTGGTTATCCACCTACCAAGCAACGGTAGATTGTCGACATGGCAAAATAGCTTTTGAGAATTATCCCTAGCTAGTTTTTAACAAATCTCGGAATAAAACCCTGCTTATCTCTGCTCTCCGAGCTAGTAAACTGGTGAAGAAAGGATGTATGGCTTTTCTGGCTTTTGTAACTACCACAGAAGTCGAGAAGATGAAAATTGAAGACATCCGAGTGATTCGGGACTTCTACGATGTATTTCCAGACGAATTACCTGGTTTACCCCCGGAGAGGGAAGTGTCATTCACAATAGATATTGTTCCGGGTACCGGTCCTGTTTCTAAAGCACCCTACAGGATGTCTCCTGCGGAACTGAAAGAGCTGAAGGAGCAGTTGATGGATTTACTGAAGAAAGGGTTTATTAGGCCAAGTACTTCCCCGTGGGGAGCACCCGTGCTATTTGTTAAAAAGAAGGATGGCACATTGAGATTATGCATTGATTATCGGCAGTTAAACAATCTTACAATCAAAAATAAGTACCCACTGCCAAGAATTGATGAGCTGTTCGACCAATTATCAGGAGCAAAGTATTTCTCCAAAATAGATCTTCGGTCTGGTTATCACCAATTGAGGATCAAGGAGGAGGATATTTACAAAACTGCATTTCGAAGTAGGTACGGGCATTACGAATTTACTGTTATGCCTTTCGGACTAACAAATGCGCCTGCAGCTTTCATGCAGTTAATGAATAGCATTTATCGGCCTTATTTAGACCAATTTATTGTGGTCTTCATTGATGATATATTGATCTACTCAAAGACTAAAGAAGATCATGAGGAACATCTCAAGAAGGCATTACAAGTATTGCGGGACAATAAGTTATATGCAAAATTCAGCAAATGCCAGTTTTGGCTGGAGGAAGTGTCCTTCTTGGGACATGTTATCTCCAAGAATGAAATTTCTGTTGATCCTGCAAAGGTCGAAGCCGTGCAAAACTGGGGACGACCGACGAATGCAACGGAGATTCGTAGCTTCTTGGGCTTAGTTGGTTATTACCGGCGTTTCATCAAGGACTTCTCCAAGATTACTGTTCCTCTTACCAAATTGACTCGCAAGGAAGTGCCTTATGAGTGGAATGAAGACTGTGAAAAGAGTTTCTTAACTTTGAAGGATCTATTGACCACTGCACCAGTCTTATCTCTTCCAATTGAAGGGGAGAAATACGAGATATATACCAATGCATCTGGTATCGGCCTCGGATGTGTATTGATGCAGAATGGGAGAGTTATTGCATACTCGTCCCGGCAATTGAAGAAACATGAAGAGAATTATCCTGTGCATGATCTGGAGCTAGCCGCTGTAGTATTGGCTTTGAAGATCTGGAGGCACTATCTCTATGGAGAACAATTTATAGTCTACTCTGATCATAAAAGCCTCAAATATTTATTCTCTCAGAAGGAGCTGAACATGCGGCAACGGCGTTGGCTCGAGTATCTCAAGGATTTCGACTTTACTATACAATACCATCCCGGTAAAGGAAATTCTGTGGCAGATGCCCTTAGTCGGAAGCCGAGGGTCCTAGTAGCCAACTGTATGGTTCAGGAATGGAAATTGCTAGAAAGATTTTCTGAACTCGACATCAACATGAGTGAGAATGATGGGTGTATCACTCTATCCCACTTAAGTGTACATCCGGATTTGCTAACTGAAATCAAGAGGTTGCAAGAAGAAGACCTGATGTTGGTGGAAATCAAAGAAAAACTGGATGAGAAGACCGACTTCAAGTTGGCACCCGATGGCAGAATCTTATTCCATGAAAGGACATGTGTGCCCGACAGTCCTGAGCTGAAGAAGGAGGTTTTGGAAGAAGCCCATCGATCGAGATACACGATACACCCTGGAGCCACTAAAATGTACCAAGATATAAAAAGGACCTTTTGGTGGCCCAACATGAAAAGGGAAATAGCGAACTTCGTGTCTCGATGTTTGACTTGCCAGCAGGTGAAGGCCGAACACCAGAAGCCCGCAGGGAGACTGCATCCACTGGATATTCCCAAGTGGAAATGTGAGGATATCGGCATGGATTTCATCATGGGTTTGCCCAAGTCGAGGGGTGGATATGATGGAATATGGGTAATCATCGATCACCTTACTAAATCGGCTCATTTCTTGCCTATCAAGAGTCGATGGTCGATTGATATTCTTGTCCCTTTGTATATTAAGGAAGTCACTAGACTCCATGGAATTCCTGTGTCTATAGTATCTGACCGAGACCCTCGCTTTACATCTCACTTCTAGAAGGGTCTACAATGCTCTCTAGGAACGAAACTTAATTTCAGTACTGCTTTTCATCCCCAGACAGATGGTCAGACGGAAAGGACTAATCAGGTTGTTGAAGACATGTTGCGAGCATGCATTATAGATTTCGGCGGAAGCTGGCATGACCACTTACCCCTAGCCGAATTTACCTACAATAACAGCTACCAAGCCAGTATCCAGATGGCACCTTTCGAGGCATTGTATGGCAGGAGTTGTCGATCTCCAATATGCTGGGATGAAGTCGGTGAAAGACAACTTCTAGGCCCAGATATGGTTAGAGATTCAACTGAAAAGATACACCTTATTAGAGAGAGACTCAAGGTAGCTCAGTGCAGGCAAAAATCTTATGCTGATAACAGAAGGAGAGATTTGAAATTTCAAGTGGGTGACCATGTATTTCTCAAGGTATCTCCCGGCCGAGGTATTAGAAGATTCGGTGTTAAGGGCAAGCTTACACCAAGGTTTATCGGTCCATTTGAATTATTAGAAAGAGTGGGCGAGGTGGCTTACCGCATTGCCTTACCTCCTCAACTCTCGGAAGTGCACAATGTATTCCATATTTCTATGTTGAAGAAGTATGTGCACGATCCTCTCCACGTCATCGATCACACTGACTTGGTGATACAGAAGGACCTCACCTATGAGCAAAGGCCAGTAAAGATTCTCGACCAAGAAATCCGAGTTCTAAGGAACAAGACGATCCCTATGGTAAAAATCCAATGGAATCGATGCTCGGAGCAAGAAGCTACTTGAGAGACCGAGGAATCTATGAAAAGAAGATACCCAGAACTATTTTAGACTGTGAGTATCCTATACCCTCTATAATATTCGCATGCAGTTGAATATGGGGACCAAATTCTTTTAAGTAGGGGAGGGTGTAACACCCCGTATAAAAAAATGAAAAAAAAACAATTATTATTTATAATATTTTCCAAATAAAAAAATTATATTAGATAAACCCTATGGGAAGCTTAAGTAAGAAGTTGGAACACGGATCTATCATATGTAAATGTTATTTACTTAACAAGTGGCTTCCTAGTGTAATAATTTAGCTTACATGCTATAACATGACCACAAACAAACCTGCGTTGGCATATGTCCTCTTCTCAGACATGAACAGCCCGTTTGAGCTGGCATCGCACTGAGATGCGAATTATGTAGCATCTTATCCCCTCGTGACTATCCCAAAACACTATAATACTCCCTATATCGAGACTCCCTTCATTCTTCCAAAGGGTTGCTGCTGCTATAGAGAAGGGGGAGCCTCCGACGTTGCAGAAGAAAGCTGCCCTTATACTTGAGGTAGGTGTTCTCAATTTTTAACTAAACTAGTAGCTAATCTAGGATGATTAGTCTAGGCAGTTAGTCTGAGTCTCATCTCCATGCGATATTTCGTATTTATACAGCATGTGTTAGCCTCGTAGTTAGCATGCAATAGCTTCATCTGGAACAATTAGCATGTATTAGTTTCATGCCCTATATAATTAACATGAATTAGCTTTATTAACTAATCTAACAGCATACCTAATCTATTAGCATGCTTAATTAACCTATTAATCTACCAAATCACTCAATGTCAATACCTCACATAACACTTCCATTATATATTCAGGTGTTGCACAAGTGTTGCGCAAGTGTTGACACTTATGCGACACCTACGTAACACCTGGGCAACACATCCATTATATATTCAGGTGTTGCACAAGTGTTGCGCACGTGTCGACACCTACGCGACACCTACGCGATAACACTTTGTTGCGCACGTGTCGACACCTACGCGACACCTACGCGATAACACTTTCATTATATGTTCACGTGTTGCGCACGTGTCGACACCTACGCGACACCTACGCGATAAGTTGCGCACGTGTCGACACCTACGCGACACCTACGCGATAACACTTTCATTATATGTTCACGTGTCGACACCTACGCGACACGTGTCGACACCTATGCGATAACACTTCTTCACGTGTTGCGCACGTGTCGAAACCTACGCGACACCTACGCGATAACACTTCCAGGTGTTGCGCAAGTGTCGACACCTACGCGACACTTACCCCAGAGTTTTGACAAACCAAAATTAAACCATGGATTAAAACCTTAAACACTTGATTAACAATATGATTAAACCAAAACAATACTTAATTAAAAATAGACACAGAATTTAAGACATGCTGTAATTGAAAACCGTAAAAGAACCTCATGTGTCGACACAGGTGTCGACACCTGTGTCGACACATGATGTTAACTTAATCGCTTACGTGAACATATAAGCCATGTGTCGACACAGGTGTCGACACCGGTGTCGACACATGCTGTTAACTTAACAACATACATGCACATTTAAGCCATGTGTCGACACCGATGTCGACACACAAAACATTGTAATGCTCACTGTACAGCAGAGACCAAAAATGAACAGTAAGTGTCGACACTATTGTCGACACATGCTGTGAACTTAATGAAAAACGACATAAAACCCCTTAAATAAATATATATATATATATACTCCCATTAATTGTATATACAATCACCTTCATTATATATGTATATAAATTCATATATTTACTTCCATTAACAAGCACCTTCATTATATATGTATATAAATTCATATATATACTTCCATTAATTGTATATACAAAACACCTTCATTATATATTGTTAGACAAGAATATATGTGACGACCCAGAGTTCAGGACACCGATATACCGATAACATCGATACACCGACACCAAGAACTGGGGAGGCCACCCAAGAGGCTGATGAGGCCCCTGAAGGGTTAGTGGGGGTTAGCTGAGGAGTATGCATAATTAATTGCGAATTGGGGCGCGCAATACAAATAAGTATTTAAGATTTAAACACAAGTGTGGAAGTAATTTAAAAATAGCCAGAGTGATATATATATAACTAGTCCAGAGTCACAAACACTAGTCCTCAAGGTACAACTACGCGGGGCATACCCCGGCAAAAGTACAACACAAGCCTCAAAAAGGCAGCTCGTGCACAGCTGGCAGCTAGGAACGGTCCCGAAACAGCACACTAAGTCCGGGAGACTACGGGCGCGGCTCACCTGAAAGGAGAAGGGTGAGTCACAGCCAGACTCAGTAGGGGTCACGCGGATCCCTATCTCGCACTAAACAAGCGAACATGCATAAATAAAGCAAGTAGAGCATGCATTTAAATAAACACACAGGCAATGGCATGAATAACCAATCACAAGAAAGCTGTAAACTCTAGCCAAGCAAGTATAACAGCTAACACATGCCACTACTAATTAAATGCAAGCGATTAAAGCTAAAACTACCAAATAGAATGAGCTGCAACTAATCCAAGCAACAAGGAAGGACAACCACTGGAGCAGAAACCAGATGCGTCCACTGACGGCTTACACTGCGTCTCAAGCACTCGCAGTCGACGAAGCGACAAGCTAAGCGCGTCAACAGTACCAAACCAAGTGACCAGTCGGAGTGGCACCCGTCGGTGTCAGTCCACAGTCTCCGACCACGTGTGCACACACTGACTCTAGCCTGAGCCAGGCCCTCTAACTAGTTTTCTCCCTTGGCAGGACGCTACCATTGGCTGGGAGCCCACGGAACTAGCTTACAAACCGTGAATGGGAAACATACCCCTCCGCCATCCTCAAGCGGGTCGGTACTCAACAGACCTTAGGGCAACGACAGTGGCTCCATTGCATGGAAAGAAAAGCTACTCTATTGGTATACAACACGCCACAATATATTTAAAACAATGCGAATATGGCATGAATATAGAAAGAAGCGCATAACAGATGGGCTGGGAATATATTGCAGCCATCAGGGAAGCGGCGGTCAAAGACCCACGCGCCACATGCAAACGACGGTCGGGGGCCAGCGCGTTACTTCAAGAATGACGCCCCAGTCCCTATCCGTCACTCCCTTTAGGGTTCCAGCTCAAGAGGCACTAAAGGGCTTGTAACGGTGGGGGCCCTGCGCATTACTTCGAAGCAACGCGTGGGGTCACCGCCGTCACATCCACCCGAGGCTCAAACCACCTATCAGCGTTCTAAATGATAGAAGGCGAAGTGACGCCCCGGTCTAGGCGCGTCGGACCGAAACGACGGTCGGCCGACTGGTCGTCGGGCGCATCGCCTGACCAAAACTACGGAAAACAGTTGATGAGTAACGGATGGGAGCCCCACCGTTACTCTCCAAGTAACGCACCCCCAATGGGCCGCTATTTGGAAGTGACGCGTCCGCTATGGACCGTCAGGCAAGTGACGGTTCCTGGCAGGACCGTCACTGCACCTGGGTTACGGGCGGGTACGGTTTATAAACCGAAGCCCTCCCGGACGGCTGAAAACGCCGGGTATCGACGAAAAACCTGATAACCTGTCAAACCACGCATGCTAGACAATAATTTAACATCTAAATCTAGCACATGCAAGGCCTAAAACGCATTAAACTCAAGATTTAGGCTAAAACCCCAAAAATGGAAATATACACATCATGCATGCTACGGGGTGCTAATCAACAAACAGGCTAAGGGAAACGATCCTAGCAAGATCGAGATTCCATCCCCCTACCTTTCGCAAGCCAAAACCGTCGAACGGGCCGCATGCAAGGAGGAAGTGTGACGACCCAGAGTTCAGGATACCGATATACCGATAACATCGGTATACCGACACCAAGAACTGGGGAGGCCACCCAAGAGGCTGATGAGGCCCCTGAAGGGTTAGTGGGGGGGTTAGCTGAGGAATATGCATAATTAATTGCGAATTGGGGCGCGCAATACAAATAAGTATTTAAGATTTAAACACAAGTGCGGAAGCAATTGAAAATAACCAGAGTGATATATATAACTAGTCCAGAGTCACAAACACTAGTCCACAGGGCACAACTACGCGGGGCATACCCCGGCAAAAGTACAACACAAGCCTCAAAAAGGCAGCTCGTGCACAGCTGGCAGCTAAGGAACGGTCCCGAAACAGCACGCTAAACTCCGGGAGATGTCGGGCGCGGCTCACCTGAAAGGAGAAGGGTGAGTCACAGCCAGACTCAGTAGGGGTCACGCGGATCCCTACCTCGCACTAAACAAGCGAACATGCATAATTAACAGCAATTAAAGCATGCATTCAAATAAATACACAGGCAATGGCATGAATATCTAATCACAAGAAAGCTGTAAACTCTATCTAAGCAAGTATAACAGCTAACACATGCCGCTACTAATTAAATGCAAGCGATTAAAGCTAAAACTACCAATTAGAATGAGCTGCAACTAGTCCAAGCAACAAGGAAGGACAACCACTGGAGCAGAAACCAGAAGCGTCCACTGACGGCTTACACTGCGTCTCAAGCACTCGCAGTCGACAAGCGACAAGCTAAGCGCGCAAACAGTACCAGACCAAGTGACCAGTCGGAGTGACACCCGTCGGCGTCAGTCCACAGTCTCCGACCACGTGTGCACACACTGACTCTAGCCTGAGCCAGGCCCTCTAACTAGTTTTCTCCCTTGGCAGGACGCTACCATTGGCTGGGAGCCCACGGAACTAGCTTACAAACCGTGAATGGGAAATATACCCCTCCGCCATCCTCAAGCGGGTCGGTACTCAACAGACCTTAGGGCAACAACAGTGGCTCCATTGCCTGGAAAGAAAAGCTACTCTATTGGCACATAAAACACGCCACAATATAGTAAAACAATACAACTATGGCATGAATATAGAACGGAACGCATAAGCAATGGGCTGGGAATATATTACAGCCATCAGGGAAGTGGCGGTCAAGGACCCACGCGCCACATGCAAACGACGGTCGGGGGTCGGCGCGTTACTTCAAGAATGACGCTCCAGTCCCCATCCGTCACTCCCTTCAGGATTCCAGCTCAAGAGGCACCAAAGGCATGTAACGGTAGGGGCCCTGCGCGTTACTTCGAAGCGACGCGTGGGGTCACCGCCGTCACATCCACCCGAGGCTCAAACCACCTATCAGCGTTCTAAATGGTAGCAGGCGAAGTAACGCCCCGGTCTAGGCGCGCCGGACCGAAACGACGGTCGGCCGACTGGCCGCCGGGCGCACCGCCTGACCAAAATCACGGAAAACAGTTGATGAGTAACGGATGGGAGCCCCACCGTTACTCTCCAAGTAACGCACCCCCATTGGGCCGCTATTTGGTAGTGACGCGTCCACCTTGGACCGTCGGGCAAGTGACGGTTCCTGGCAGGACCGTCACTGCACCTGGGTTACGGGCGGGTGCGGTTTGTAAACCGAAGCCCTCCCGGACGGCTGAAAACGCCGGGTATCGACGAAAAACCTGATAACCTGTCAAACCACGCATGCTAGACAACAATTTAACATCTAAATCTAGCACATGCAAGGCCTAAAACGCATTAAACTCAAGATTTAGGCTAAAACCCCAAAAATGGAAATATGAACATCATGCATGCTACGGGGTGCTAATCAACAAGCGAGCTAAAGGAAACGATCCTAGCAAGATCGAGGTTCCATCCCCCTACCTTTCGCAAGCCGAAACCGTCGAACGGGCCGCATGCAAGGAGGAATAGCCACGGAGCTTCCACGCTCCACCTCGCTCCCACGATCACCGATCCACGCCGAAGTGGACACCCACGCGCTCTACTCGACGCGAGGAATCCAACGGTGCCAACCTCGTCTCAATCCGACGCCGTCTCGACCCCGATCCCTAAGAGAGGAGAGGAGGTGGCCGCACGGAGGAGAGAGAGAGGGAGAGGGTGAAATGAGAGATCGACGGGGGAGAGAGAGAGTGAGGGTGAGAGATATAAAAAAAATAAAAATAAAATTAATATATATATAATATAATCATTATATATATAAAAATCTTATTAATATTCAATAACCCTCAAACAGCTCCGAACAAATCCGGAAAAATGCCAGACAAATTCCTAAAAATCCAGGAAAAAGCCGGAATTTCCAGAACAATTAATAGAACAAATACCACGAAGGATCCATTAAGGCACGGGCCTTACAGTCCCTCCCTCCTTACAGAAATTTCGCCCTCGAAATTTACAATAACCGAAAAGGAGGAAACTGAGAAAGGACTTATACCTCACTGGAACAAGAAAGGAAAAAGCTGACGCATCTCATCTTCACGCTCCCAAGTAGACTCGTTACCAGAGTGACGCTGCCAAGCAACCCTTACCAGAGGAATAACCTTATTTCTCAACCGCTGCTCACGACGGTCTTCAATTCGGATAGGAAACTCTGGCGTGGACAAATCAGCAGTCACCTCGGGCCACACTGAATCATCGAGAACATGAGAAGCATCAGACACATATTTCCTCAACTGAGACACGTGGAACACATTATGAATAGCTTGCATGGCCGCCGGCAGTTGCAAACGATAAGCCACTGAACCAATAGCTTCAACAATCGGAAAAGGGCCAACATACCGCGGACTAAGCTTTCCACGCTTCCCAAACCTGGAAACACCCTTCATTGGAGATATTTTAACAAACACCATATCTCCTGGCTCAAATTGTAGTGGACGTCTGCGTCGATCTGCATAACTTTTCTGTCGACTCTGAGCCGTCAACAATCTCTGTCTGATCAGACGAACCACATCAGAACACTGCTGTACCATGTCCGGTCCTGTCAACAGTCGGTCCCCAACATCAAACCAGTTCAGAGGAGTACGACAAGGACGACCATACAGCGCTTCATAAGGAGCCATGCCAATACTGGAGTGAAAACTATTATTATAAGCAAACTCAACAAGTGGCAAATGCTGACCCCACGAACCTTGCCAATCAAGGCAACACGATCTCAGCATGTCTTCCAAAGTCTGAATAGTTCTCTCTGACTGTCCATCTGACTGTGGATGATACGCTGAACTGAAAGCTAACTCAGTGCCCAAAGCTTTCTGGAAACTACGCCAGAAGCCAGAGGTAAAACGCGGGTCACGATCTGACACAAGTGAAACAGGAATTCCATGCAATGGCACGATCTTCTGCACATAGAGCTCGGCCAATCTCTGCACACTCCAAGTAACTTTAATTGGCAACAATCTGGCGGTTTTCGTCAATCTGTCGACAAGCAGCCAGATTCCATCAAAACCTTGAGAAGTTCGAGGCAAACCCACCACAAAATCTGTAGTAACATGGTCCCATTTCCACATCGGAATTTCCAATGGCTGAAGCAGACCACCTGGCTTTTGATGTTCGGCTTTAACTAATTGACAAGTCAAGCACTTAGAAACAAAAATAGCCACGTCCTTCTTCATGCCGGGCCACCAGAACTGCTTCTTCAAATTCTGATACATCTTGGTGACACCAGGGTGAATAGCAAAACGGGAACCATGGGCTTCACTCAAAATCTCATTCCTCAAATCATCATCAACAGGAATATACAATCTGCCCTGGAAACTGACGACCAGCTCGTCATCAAATTCCACATCATATCTTGATATAACACGGGCCAAATCAGAATCAGCTTGTTGGGCTTCTAGAATCTGCTGATACAAAGCTGAACCCAAAACCAAGCTAGCACAAACTGCCATCCTCGGATCGGCAGGAATCTCTACACACAATGCCTCGCTCGGAAGCTGTTCCCACAATTTCCATTCATGAAGCAACAAATGACTGACTTGTACTTTCCTGCTCAGAGCATCAGCCACAACATTCATTTTACCTGGCTGATAGGAGAGTGTAAAGTCATAATCTTTCATGTATTCCATCCATCGCCTCTGCCTGAGATTCAGATCTTTCTGGGAGAAAATATACTGTAAACTCTGATGATCAGTAAGAATCTGAAATTTCTCACCATACAGATAATGTCTCCAGATCTTCAAGGCAAAAATAACTGCAGCTAGCTCTAGATCATGAGTGGGATAATTTCCTTCATGCTGTTTCAATTGCCGAGATGCATATGCGATAACCTTACCATGTTGCATCAGCACTGCACCCAAACCTACTCGAGACGCATCTGTACAAACAAGAAAACCACCCGAGTCGGAAGGCAAAGTCAACACTGGAGAAGAAGTCAACAGCCTTTTCAATTCAACAAAGCTAGCCTCACACTGATCCGACCAGACAAATGGCACACCCTTCCGTGTCAATTTAGTCATCGGTGCTGCAATCTTCGCAAAATCCTGAATGAATCTGCGGTAATATCCAGCCAATCCTAAAAAACTTCGTATCTCCGTGATGGTCCTCGGTCTCTGCCAACTCAAAACGGCATCAATCTTTGCAGGGTCTACTGCTACTCCATCACTAGAAATCACATGGCCAAGAAAATGAATCTCCCGAAGCCAGAATTCACATTTACTGAGCTTCGCATAAAGCTCGTGATCTCTTAGAGTCTGCAGAACGATCCTCAAATGCTGCACATGATCATCAACAGAGGCAGAATATATCAAGATATCATCAACAAAGATCACCACAAAATGGTCCAGAAATGGACGAAAGATACGCTGCATTAGATCCATGAAGGCTGCTGGGGCATTAGTCAAACCAAACGGCATGACTAAAAATTCAAAGTGACCATATCGAGTACTGAAAGCAGTCTTCTCCACATCAGATTCCCGGATCCGCAACTGAAAATAGCCAGACCGGAGATCAATCCGTGAAAAGACAGCAGCAGACTGTAACTGGTCAAACAAATCATCAATCCTGGGGAGCGGATACTTATTCTTGATAGTCGCCTGATTCAGCTGCCTGTAATCAATACAAAGCCTCAGGTTTCCATCTTTCTTTTTCACAAACAGTACTGGGGCACTCCACGGAGAAAAACTGGGACGAATATAACCCTTCTCCAGTAACTCTAGTAGCTGTGCACGCAGTACTTTCAATTCAGCTGGAGCCATTCGGTACGGCGGCTTTGCTAAGGGGCCAGTACCTGGAATCAGTTCAATCACCATCTCAATCTCTCGCTCTGGGGGCAAGCCTGGCAACTCGTCAGGAAACACATCAGGGAACTCACAGACAACCGGAATATCACAAACATCCCGTCGTGGTTTTTCAACAGCCACCACTGAAGCAAGGAATCCCTGACAACCTGTGCTAAGCAACCTATAGGCTCGAATAGCAGAAATAATCATACGAGAAGAACGGGATCGAATACCTTGAAAATAAAAGGCTGATTTTCCCTGGGGCTGAAAATAGACTTTCTTCGATCTGCAGTCAACCACAGCTCCATAATGCTCCAACCAATCCATTCCCAGAATAACATCATAATCTGCCAGCTGCAACGCATACAATCTCGCCGGCAACTGGTGATCATCAATCATCACAGGAGACTCATCCAAACACAAGGGAGTAACCATGAAATCTCCAGAAGGCAATTCCACAAACAACTCACAAGACAGCTCAGAAGTGGTTCCTCAATACAAGCCATAAAATCCTCAGAAATAAAAGAGTGAGAAGCACCAGAATCAAATAAGACATGAGCTGCATGACCATAAAGCATAATCGTACCTTCCACAAGATGGGACGCAGCAGCATCAGCTCTTGTCAAATGAGAAACTTTGCCTTTCTGCTTCTTAGAACCAACTGAAGATTGCTGAGAAGACGCCGACGCCTGAGAGAAAAATTGCTGTGGAGCTTGAGGTGCAGGAGGTCTAAACTGCGGCTGAGGTTGAGAAACTGAGGAGCTTGCAATGGATTCGGCCTCAGCGGGCAATCTCGAACCACATGACCTGGCTGGTCACACCTAAAGCAAACAACAGGAAGAGAACACGGTTGGCCCTTATGATGACCACCGCATCTCCGACACGTCCACGGCTGACTAGCAGCTGAGCTCTGTCGAGTCTGAGAAGAAGGTGCTGTCGGCTGCTGAACAGAATCTGCACCGGACGGCTGCTGAACAAACTTCTTCTTCTTCTTGAACCTTTTGAACTTGGGCTTAGAAGGAGAGGAAGCACTGGAAACCTCTGACTGGACCGAAGGAACACTAGGCACGGGCTGTCGGTAAGCCTGCTGAACCTGAGCCACCGGCTGCACTGACCCTGCCTGGGGATATCCACCCGGTCTCGCCATCTCCAGCTCTAAAGCTACAGCTGTCTGGCACGCAGTATCGAGATCCGCAACACGACTCGCTATCAACGGCATCTTCAACTCTGGCCTCAACCCTCGCAAGAATTGCTGGGTCTTCAAAGCTTCACTGGCCAGCACATGGGGCGCATACTGACCCAATTCCAAGAACTTATTCCTGTACTGAAGCACGGTCATACTGCCCTGGGTCAATTCCATAAACCGATACATCTTATCCATCTGCAAGCAGGCAGGAGTATAGGCACGCTCAAAAGCAGCAACGAACTCTGCCCAAGTGATTTGCCGAAGAGGTCTGGATCGAAAGGAAATCTGCCACTCGGCTTTCCACCACGCAATGGACGTACCCTGGAGTTGAAAGGCAGCGAGCATGACTTTCTCATCTTCAGCACACTCCATCGAGACAAAAACACGCTCTATCGCATCCATCCATTGCCTCGCGACTTCTGGATCAGCTTGGCCATCGAAAGCAGGCGGATTGAACATCAGAAATTCCTTCAAAGCCTTGCCTCGACTGCCAGGCACTTCAGCTTGAACGATCGGCACTGGAGGAGCAACTGGAACGACAGGAACAGCGGGAACTGCAGGAGGAGGTGCAGAACCGCTATCTTCCCTGGGCGCATCTCGAGGAACACGAGGAGCTCGAGGGGGTCTTCCTCGACGAGGCGGCATAATTATGCTGCCAAAAACACAATCAACAATGAAATCCATCAATCATACGGAAAACATCCTATGCCAGCAAGAGACAACAACAGGACTAGCTCTGGACCAAGCGTCAATTCCAATTCTTTACGCAAATCCTCAACTTCAAGCTCTGATACCATCTGTGACGACCCAGAGTTCAGGATACCGATATACCGATAACATCGGTATACCGACACCAAGAACTGGGGAGGCCACCCAAGAGGCTGATGAGGCCCCTGAAGGGTTAGTGGGGGGTTAGCTGAGGAATATGCATAATTAATTGCGAATTGGGGCGCGCAATACAAATAAGTATTTAAGATTTAAACACAAGTGCGGAAGCAATTTAAAATAACCAGAGTGATATATATAACTAGTCCAGAGTCACAAACACTAGTCCACAGGGCACAACTACGCGGGGCATACCCCGGCAAAAGTACAACACAAGCCTCAAAAAGGCAGCTCGTGCACAGCTGGCAGCTAAGGAACGGTCCCGAAACAGCACGCTAAACTCCGGGAGATGTCGGGCGCGGCTCACCTGAAAGGAGAAGGGTGAGTCACAGCCAGACTCAGTAGGGGTCACGCGGATCCCTACCTCGCACTAAACAAGCGAACATGCATAATTAACAGCAATTAAAGCATGCATTCAAATAAATACACAGGCAATGGCATGAATATCTAATCACAAGAAAGCTGTAAACTCTATCTAAGCAAGTATAACAGCTAACACATGCCGCTACTAATTAAATGCAAGCGATTAAAGCTAAAACTACCAATTAGAATGAGCTGCAACTAGTCCAAGCAACAAGGAAGGACAACCACTGGAGCAGAAACCAGAAGCGTCCACTGACGGCTTACACTGCGTCTCAAGCACTCGCAGTCGACAAGCGACAAGCTAAGCGCGCAAACAGTACCAAACCAAGTGACCAGTCGGAGTGACACCCGTCGGCGTCAGTCCACAGTCTCCGACCACGTGTGCACACACTGACTCTAGCCTGAGCCAGGCCCTCTAACTAGTTTTCTCCCTTGGCAGGACGCTACCATTGGCTGGGAGCCCACGGAACTAGCTTACAAACCGTGAATGGGAAATATACCCCTCCGCCATCCTCAAGCGGGTCGGTACTCAACAGACCTTAGGGCAACAACAGTGGCTCCATTGCCTGGAAAGAAAAGCTACTCTATTGGCACATAAAACACGCCACAATATAGTAAAACAATACAACTATGGCATGAATATAGAACGGAACGCATAAGCAATGGGCTGGGAATATATTACAGCCATCAGGGAAGTGGCGGTCAAGGACCCACGCGCCACATGCAAACGACGGTCGGGGGTCGGCGCGTTACTTCAAGAATGACGCTCCAGTCCCCATCCGTCACTCCCTTCAGGATTCCAGCTCAAGAGGCACCAAAGGCATGTAACGGTAGGGGCCCTGCGCGTTACTTCGAAGCGACGCGTGGGGTCACCGCCGTCACATCCACCCGAGGCTCAAAACCATCTATCAGCGTTCTAAATGGTAGCAGGCGAAGTAACGCCCCGGTCTAGGCGCGTCGGACCGAAACGACGGTCGGCCGACAGGCCGCCGGGCGCACCGCCTGACCAAAATCACGGAAAACAGTTGATGAGTAACGGATGGGAGCCCCACCGTTACTCTCCAAGTAACGCACCCCCATTGGGCCGCTATTTGGTAGTGACGCGTCCACTTTGGACCGTCGGGCAAGTGACGGTTCCTGGCAGGACCGTCACTGCACCTGGGTTACGGGCGGGTGCGGTTTGTAAACCGAAGCCCTCCCGGACGGCTGAAAACGCCGGGTATCGACGAAAAACCTGATAACCTGTCAAACCACGCATGCTAGACAACAATTTAACATCTAAATCTAGCACATGCAAGGCCTAAAACGCATTAAACTCAAGATTTAGGCTAAAACCCCAAAAATGGAAATATGAACATCATGCATGCTACGGGGTGCTAATCAACAAGCGGGCTAAAGGAAACGATCCTAGCAAGATCGAGGTTCCATCCCCCTACCTTTCGCAAGCCGAAACCGTCGAACGGGCCGCATGCAAGGAGGAATAGCCACGGAGCTTCCACGCTCCACCTCGCTCCCACGATCACCGATCCACGCCGAAGTGGACACCCACGCGCTCTACTCGACGCGAGGAATCCAACGGTGCCAACCTCGTCTCAATCCGACGCCGTCTCGACCCCGATCCCTAAGAGAGGAGAGGAGGTGGCCGCACGGAGGAGAGAGAGAGGGAGAGGGTGAAATGAGAGATCGACGGGGGAGAGAGAGAGTGAGGGTGAGAGATATAAAAAAAATAAAAATAAATAAAATTAATATATATATAATATAATCATTATATATATAAAAATCTTATTAATATTCAATAACCCTCAAACAGCTCCGAACAAATCCGGAAAAATGCCAGACAAATTCCTAAAAATCCAGGAAAAAGCCGGAAATTCCAGAACAATTAATAGAACAAATACCACGAAGGATCCATTAAGGCACGGGCCTTACACACGGAGCTTCCACGCTCCACCTCGCTCCCACGATCACCGATCCACGCCGAAGTGGACACCCACGCGCACTACTCGACGCGAGGAATCCAACGGTGCCAACCTCGCCTCAATCCGATCTCGTTTCGCCCGAGTTCCCTAGGTGAGGGAGGGGACGATCGTGAGAAGAGAGAGAGGGAGAGGGTGAGAGTGAGATCGACGGGAAGGGAGAGAGAGAGAGAGAGAGAGAGGGAGAGGTTATAAAAATAAAAATAAAATTAATATATATATAATATAATCATTATATATATAAAAATCTTATTAATATTCAATAACCCTCAATTAGCTCCAAACAAATCGGGAAAAATACCAGACAAATTCCTAAAAAATCCAGGAAAATAGCCGAAAATTCCAGAACAATTAATAGAACAAATACCACGAAGGATCCATTAAGGCACGGGCCTTACAGTCCCTCCCTCCTTACAGAAATTTCGCCCTCGAAATTTACAACAACCGAAAAGGAGGAAACTGAGAAAGGACTTATACCTCACTGGAACAAGAAAGGAAAAAGCTGACGCATCTCATCTTCACGCTCCCAAGTAGACTCGTTACCAGAGTGACGCTGCCAAGCAACCCTTACCAGAGGAATAACCTTATTTCTCAACCGCTGCTCACGACGGTCTTCAATTCGGATAGGAAACTCTGGTGTGGACAAATCAGCAGTCACCTCGGGCCACACTGAATCATCGAGAACATGAGAAGCATCAGGCACACATTTCCTCAACTGAGACACGTGGAACACATCATGAATAGCTTGCATGGCCGCCGGCAGTTGCAAACGATAAGCCACTGAACCAATAGCTTCAACAATCGGAAAAGGGCCAACATACCGCGGACTAAGCTTTCCACGCTTCCCAAACCTGGAAACACCTTTCATCGGAGATATTTTAACAAACACCATATCTCCAGGCTCAAATTGTAGTGGACGTCTGCGTTGATCTGCATAACTTTTCTGTCGACTCTGAGCCGTCAACAATCTCTGTCTGATCAGACGAACCACATCAGAACATTGTTGTACCATGTCCGGTCCTGTCAACAGTCGGTCCCCAACATCAAACCAGTTCAGAGGAGTACGACAAGGACGACCATACAGCGCTTCATAAGGAGCCATGCCAATACTGGAGTGAAAACTATTATTATAAGCAAACTCAACAAGTGGTAAATGCTGACCCCACGAACCTTGCCAATCAAGGCAACACGATCTCAGCATGTCCTCCAAAGTCTGAATAGTTCTCTCTGACTGTCCATCTGACTGTGGGTGATACGCCGAACTGAAAGCTAACTCAGTGCCCAAAGCTTTCTGGAAACTACCCCAGAAGCCAGAGGTAAAACGCGGGTCACGATCTGACACAAGTGAAACAGGAATTCCATGCAGCGGCATGATCTTCTGCACATAGAGCTCGGCCAATCTCTGCACACTCCAAGTAACTTTAATTGGCAACAATCTGGCGGTTTTCGTCAATCTGTCGACAAGCAGCCAGATTCCATCAAAACATTGAGAAGTTCAAGGCAAACCCACCACAAAATCTATAGTAACATGGTCCCATTTCCACATCGGAATCTCCAATGGCTGAAGCAGACCACCTGGCTTTTGATGTTCGGCTTTAACTAACTGACAAGTCAAGCACTTAGAAACAAAAATAGCTACGTCCTTCTTCATGCCGGGCCACCAGAACTGTTTCTTCAAATTCTGATACATCTTAGTGACACCAGGGTGAATAGCAAAATGGGAACCATGGGCTTCACTCAGAATCTCACTCCTCAAATCATTATCAACGGGAATATACAATCTGCCCTGGAAACTGACAACCAGCTCGTCATCAAATTCCACATCATATCTTGATATAACACGGGCCAAATCAAAATCAGCTTGCTGGGCTTCTAAAATCTGCTGATACAAAGCTGAACCCAAAACCAAGCTAGCACAAACTGCCATCTTCGGATCGGCAGGAATCTCTACACACAAAGCCTCGCTCGGAAGCTGTTCCCATAATTTCCATTCGTGAAGCAACAAATGGCTGACCTGCACTTTCCTGCTCAAAGCATCGGCCACAACATTCATCTTACCTGGCTGATAGGAGAGTGTAAAGTCATAATCTTTCATGTATTCCATCCATCGCCTCTGCCTGAGGTTTAGATCTTTCTGGGAGAAAATATACTGTAAACTCTGATGATCAGTAAGAATCTGAAATTTCTCACCATACAGATAATGTCTCCAGATCTTCAAGGCAAAAATAACTGCAGCTAGCTCTAGATCATGAGTGGGATAATTCCCTTCATGCTGTTTCAATTGCCGAGATGCATATGCGATAACCTTACCATGTTGCATCAGCACTGCACCCAAACCTACTCGAGACGCATCTGTACAAACAAGAAAACCACCCGAGTCGGAAGGCAAAGTCAACACTGGAGAAGAAGTCAATAGCCTTTTCAATTCAACAAAGCTAGCCTCACACTGATCCGACCAGACAAAAGGCACATCCTTCCGTGTCAATTTATTCATCGGTGCTGCAATCTTCGCAAAATCCTGAATGAATCTGCGGTAATACCCAGCCAATCCTAAAAAACTCCGTATCTCCGTGATGGTCCTCGGTCTCTGCCAACTCAAAACGGCATCAATCTTTGCAGGGTCTACTGCCACTCCATCACCAGAAATCACGTGGCCAAGAAAATGAATCTCCCGAAGCCAGAATTCACATTTACTGAGCTTCGCATAAAGCTCGTGATCTCTTAGAGTCTGCAGAACGATCCTCAAATGCTGCACATGATCATCAACAGAGGCAGAATATATCAAGATATCATCAACAAAGATCACCACAAACTGGTCCAGAAATGGACGAAAGATACGCTGCATTAGGTCCATGAAAGCTGCTGGGGCATTAGTCAAACCAAACGGCATGACTAAAAATTCAAAGTGACCATATCGAGTACTGAAAGCAGTCTTCTCCACATCAGATTCCCGGATCCGTAACTGAAAATAGCCAGACCGGAGATCAATCCGCGAAAAGACAGTAGTAGACTGTAACTGGTCAAACAAATCATCAATCCTGGGGAGCGGATACTTATTCTTGATAGTCACCTGATTCAGCTGCCTGTAATCAATACAAAGCCTCAGGTTTCCATCTTTCTTTTTCACAAACAGCACTGGGGCACTCCACGGAGAAAAACTGGGACGAATATAACCTTTCTCCAGTAACTCTAGTAGCTGTGCACGCAGTACTTTCAATTCAGCTGGAGCCATACGGTACGGCGGCTTTGCTAAGGGGCCAGTACCTGGAATCAGTTCAATCACCATCTCAATCTCTCGCTCTGGGGGCAAGCCTGGCAACTCGTCAGGAAACACATCAGGGAACACACAGACAACCGGAATATCACAAACATCCCGTCGTGGTTTTTCAACAGCCACCACTGAAGCAAGGAATCCCTGACAACCTGCGCTAAGCAACCTATAGGCTCGAATAGCAGAAATAATCATACGAGAAGAACGGGATCGAATACCTTGAAAATAAAAGGCTGATTTTCCCTGGGGCTGAAAATAGACTTTCTTCGATCTACAGTCAACCACAGCTCCATAATGCTCCAACCAATCCATTCCCAGAATAACATCATAATCTGCCAGCTGCAACGCATACAATCTCGCCGGCAACTGGTGATTATCAATCATCACAGGAGACTCATCCAAACACAGAGGAGTAACCATGAAATCTCCAGAAGGCAATTCCACAAATAACTCACAAGACAGCTCAGAAGTCGGTTCCTCAATACAAGCCATAAAATCCTCAGAAATAAAAGAGTGAGAAGCACCAGAATCAAATAAGACATGAGCTGAATGACCATAAAGCATAATCGTACCTTCCACAAGATGGGACGCAGCAGCATCAGCTCTTGTCAAATTAGAAACTTTGCCTTTCTGCTTCTTGGAACCAGCTGAAGATTGCTGAGAAGACGCCGACGCCTGACAGAAAAATTGTTGTGGAGCTTGAGGTGCAGGAGGTCTAAACTGCGGCTGAGGTTGAGACAATTGAGGAGCTTGCAATTGAGTCGGCCTCAGCGGGCAATCCCGAACCACATGACCTGGCTGGTCACACCTAAAGCAAACAATGGGAAGAGAACACGGCTGGCCCTTGTGATGACCACCGCATCTCCGACACGTCCACGGCTGACTAGCAGCTGAGCTCTGCCGAGTCTGAGAAGAAGGTGCTGTCGGCAGCTGAATAGAATCTGTACCGGACGGCTGCTGAAAAAACTTCTTCTTCTTCTTGAACCTTTTAAACTTGGGCTTAGAAGGAGAGGAAGCACTGGAAACCTCTGACTGGACCGAAGGAACACCAGGCACGGGCTGTCGGTAAGACTGCTGAACCTGAGCTACCGGCTGCATTGACCCTGCCTGGGGATATCCACCCGGTCTCGCTATCTCCAGCTCTAAAGCTACAGCTGTCTGACACGTAGTATCGAGATCCGCAACACGACTCGCTATCAGCGGCATCTTCAACTCTGGCCTCAACCCACGCAAGAATTGCTGGGTCTTCAAAGCTTCACTGGCCAGCACATGGGGCGCATGCTGACCCAATTCCACGAACTTATTCCTGTACTGAAGCACGGTCATACTGCCCTGGGTCAATTCCATAAACCGATACATCTTATCCATCTGCAAGCAGGCAGGAGTATAGGCACGCTCAAAAGCAGCAACGAACTCTGCCCAAGTGATTTGCCGAAGAGGTCTGGATCGAAAGGAAATCTGCCACTCGGCTTTCCACCACGCAATGGATGTACCCTGGAGTTGAAAGGCAGCGAGCATGACTTTCTCATCTTCAGCACACTCCATCGAGACAAACACACGCTCTATCGCGTCCAACCATTGCCTCGCGACTTCTGGATCAGCTTGGCCATCGAAAGCAGGCGGATTGAACATCAGAAATTCCTTCAACGCCTTGCCTCGACTGCCAGGCACTTCAGCTTGAACGATCGGCACTGGAGGAGCAACTGGAACGATAGGAACATCGGGAACTGCAGGAGGAGGTGCAGAACCGCTATCTTCCCTGGGCGCATCTCGAGGAACACGAGGAGGTCTTCCTCGACGAGGCGGCATAACTATGCTGCCAAAAACACAATCAACAATAAAATCCATCAATCATACGGAAAACATCCTATGCCAGCAAGAGACAACAACAGGACCAGCTCTGGACAAAGCGTCAATTCCAATTCTTTACGCAAATCCTCAACTTACGCTCTGATACCATCTGTGACGACCCAGAGTTCAGGACACCGATATACCGATAACATCGATACACCGACACCAAGAACTGGGGAGGCCACCCAAGAGGCTGATGAGGCCCCTGAAGGGTTAGTGGGGGTTAGCTGAGGAGTATGCATAATTAATTGCGAATTGGGGCGTGCAATACAAATAAGTATTTAAGATTTAAACACAAGTGCGGAAGCAATTTAAAAATAGCCAGAGTGATATATATATAACTAGTCCAGAGTCACAAACACTAGTCCTCAAGGTACAACTACGCGGGGCATACCCCGGTAAAAGTACAACACAAGCCTCAAAAAAGGCAGCTCGTGCACAGCTGGCAGCTAGGAACGGTCCCGAAACAGCACACTAAGGTCCGGGAGACGGCGGGCGCGGCTCACCTGAAAGGAGAAGGGTGAGTCACAGCCAGACTCAGTAGGGGTCACGCGGAACCCTACCTCGCACTAAACAAGCGAACATGCATAAATAAAGCAAGTAGAGCATGCATTTAAATAAACACACAGGCAATGGCATGAATAACCAATCACAAGAAAGCTGTAAACTCTAGCCAAGCAAGTATAACAGCTAACACATGCCACTACTAATTAAATGCAAGCGATTAAAGCTAAAACTACCAAATAGAATGAGCTGCAACTAATCCAAGCAACAAGGAAGGACAACCACTGGAGCAGAAACCAGATGCGTCCACTGACGGCTTACACTGCGTCTCAAGCACTCGCAGTCGACGAAGCGACAAGCTAAGCGCGTCAACAGTACCAAACCAAGTGACCAGTCGGAGTGGCACCCGTCGGTGTCAGTCCACAGTCTTCGACCACGTGTGCACACACTGACTCTAGCCTGAGCCAGGCCCTCTAACTAGTTTTCTCCCTTGGCAGGACGCTACCATTGGCTGGGAGCCCACGGAACTAGCTTACAAACCGTGAATGGGAAACATACCCCTCCGCCATCCTCAAGCGGGTCGTCACAATATATATATATATATATATATATATATATATATATATATATATATATATATAACTAATGTCTACACCTCCATTCTCACCGAATATATATAGAGAACGGAATACAATATAAAATGGACTCCTTCATTCTTACAGAGTATATATATATATATATTTGTAGAATGAAATTATTTTTTGTAAAAATCTAATTTTCACCACATTAGTTTATACATACTAAAAATTATCCCCAACATGTTAAAACTATTTCCAGCATGTTAAAAGTGACTACCAATATGATAGAATTATTTTATACATATTGAGACATAAAAATTATTTTCAGCACGTTAAAATCTATTTAAAGCTATTTTGTACATATAAAACTTACTTTTCTATTAAATAAAGTAGTAAATTAAGGCATAAAAATTACTTCCAACATGATAACATTTCTTACAGTATGGTAAAAATTATTCCAGCTTGTTATAATTATTTTTGGCATGTTATAGTTATTTTCAGTGTATTAAAACTATTTTTCAGCATGATAATTCTACTTTCCTATCAAATAATTAGCAAATAAATGTAGAAAAATAAATTTTAGCATGATAAAATTATGTTGTTATCAGAAAATTTCTGTAATCAGCATGGAAACCTTATCTTATCATCCTATCAGTAAGATAATTAATTTTAACATGTTAATAGTTAATTTTAGCATGTTAATAATTAATTTTCAACATGTAAAAATTAAATCCAGCATGAAAAATTTATTTTTATCATCTTACCAGTAAAGTAACATATGAAACTCATTCTCAACATGTTAATATCATTTTTAGCAAGTTAGAACTATATTCAACATAAAAAAACTTATTTTCATAATTAATTTCTGGTTATTATAATAAATCACCATTTTGGCTAACTCATATGTGTATATCGGACATAAGGTATCCATACCTATAACCTCCATTATATTGGACAGAATTTTATAATCGGATATATATATATATACATATACATTTTGGATAAATATATATATATATAACTAATATCGACATGCGTGTCAACACCAGTAAGTTAGTCTAAAACTCCTATTGTCAATAACATGTATTGAACGTTACGGGTTTTACTCCTAGTTCGTCCCTACATAACGATACGCCTTGGATTCTATTCTATAATCCACCTTATATACATCTTACCGAGTCAACCCTTGAAATTCCATATTGACTATAAACGAGAGTGGATGTCGACAAACATGACCAATGCTGTGCATATAGGGCGCGGTCTGGTCCTGGGAGGAGCACCGGAAGGTACTTGTGCCCATGGGAGTTTATTGACCACGGTGTTTGGCATTGCACCGGAGTACTTGCTTGCTAGACTTTAGGCATTCCACTCATTCTCCTGATGTTACTTGATTGATTGACTTGAGACCCGCAGAAGGGTAAAAATGTTTACTTAGCCAATTCCAGTTATACATACTTGAAACTACTTTGCTTACTATTGCTAGCTTGGTTAACATGTTGCTATTCCAGTTATCACTTCTTAGTTATCACTGGCTTGATGTCATTTACTATCACTTGCTACTGCTACTTGAAATTGTGCAATCCATATACTCTCACTTTCTACTCCTGTCGATTTTACGATTCTTTGATATCTATCTGTCTGCATGCATAGTTTACCTACATTAAATAAATGGGTAATTCACTTAAAGCATGTTAGAACTTGAGATGTAAATCCTATTGAGCGATTCGCTCATCTAGTTATTTTCTAACCTTTTCAGGTAGTGCGGATATCAGCCAGAACTCGAAAGGGAATGAGTCTGAGTGATGAGTGTAGAAATAGAATTATCATGTTGTCTTGTTAATTGTGGTGTAGTAATTATGTCATTTGTATCCAATTATGTCAGATGTCAGTTGTATTAGTCTAATTTATTAGAACTGTAATAAGGGCTTGAAGCCTAGTAGTCGGACTCGAGAAATGTGTGTAATTGTCAATTGGTTAGTGGTAACAATTGTCATCTCGGATTATTTGTATTAATTTCAAGTTAAATCTTAGTTATTTGCGCACTCTATTAACTATCAAAATGAAGAATTCCATCGAATAGCTAGCTCGCTTTGGTTCTATATAAAACTGTCGCGTCACGGGTAAGCTTCCGCGCTCGGGACGTGACACAGGGTAATCCCCAATACGAGAGGAGTCTCAAATTGGAGCAATCTTGACCCAAAATCAATACAAATTTCATGATATACATCTCGCCAAAAGGGCTATTATGAAAATCAAGTCGAAATTTTGATAAAAGCATAATTGTAAATTATGACATGTCAAGAGTGGCAAAGTCCCCGCAGGGAAAACCCTGGTCGTATGCATGTCAAGGGTCTAAAAATCAAAGGCACAAAGCCCCGACGCAACAGACTACCTCTTTGAGGGGAAATACCTTGGAAGGAATTCAAGTCCCGACATCTCCCATCCTGTATAAAGCTTATCCTCAATTATTCTTATCTTCTCCCTCTAAGACCGAATGTTTCTCGGGTATGGCCTTGGTAGGAGCACCGTTAATCAAGGACAGTCAGTTATAGGGCGTCACCCTTCAATGCACGTTCGGCTTTGGGTAATTTTAGCGAAAGGGGAAGGAATAAGGACCCCTAGCCAATGGTTCAAAAACACCCTTTGATGCTGTATTAACAATGTCTAAACCAAAAAAAAAAAATCAAAAGAAAGAAAAAAAAACTTGAATATTTCCTAAGTCAAAATCCAAAAAAAAAAATTCTAAGCCAAAAGCCAAAAAAAATTGAATATTTCCTGATCAAAATCCAACAAAAATTGAATATTTTCAAAATTCATAATAAAAATTCAAATATTTTTCAAAATTCACATAAAAATCCAAATATTTTCAAAACTCATAAAAATTTACATATTTCAAAATCCAAAAAAAATTGCATTGTATTTTTCTCTTGATGCTTTTGCAGGAAACAACAACTTTGCAAGGACCAAGAGCACGGGATGAGTCCTCTCCATTCATTGCCATCTACCTTTTGATTCTTCCCATGTTCACAATTGATCACATCTTCATAATTTGCTACGCATTACTCCGATTATTCATCTCTAAATCTTTTTTATCAAATATTACTGATCACTCCGCCGATGGGCATTATCAGATCTTGATCATTCAACTCCAAATCTTGATTAGCCAAGTTGTCATCCTCATGATAAACGACAAACAATGATGCTATGCTATCTATGCTTTAATGATGCTATCTATGTTATTCATGCCTTTCACGTTGTGCACACTTGAATGCTATTCATGATATGATACATACATGCTATTGATGCTTTGATTCATGCTATGCTTGCTATGCTTAAATGCCTTATTCATTGCTTGTTATCTTTTATATCTTGGCTGATGAATCTTTGAGCGCAGGAAGAAGCTCTTGGTCCCACCGACTGGGCATCACCATCCAAGTCCCACAGTGCTTGCATCTCATCTCCCAGTTCCCTCATGCTTATTGCTATCACCATCTTCCTGTGTGCATTCTTACTATATGTTACATACGCTACTAGATTATATCAAGGACCTTGCGGTTTTGGTAAATCTGGAATTTGAGTTCCCCTCCATAAAAAATAATGATGATTCCAGAGGAGTCTTAGTCATACGGATAGGCCGTTGAGCCGTCCGAGACTGGGAACAATGGTTCCCTTTTATGAGTTGGTGCGTGGATAAACGGGCTTCGGCTTAGTATCACCTCGTGAAATCGGTTTCTTGACCCAGTCTGGGCAGCTAAACAATATTATCCTTGATTATCTTATATTTTCATTTGTTTTAATTTTTTCCTTTTAAACCCAGCATGCATTCATATAGGACTTTGAATTAACGTTGGAAAATCATTCTGATAAGCTGATTTGGAGAGTCAAATTGATCTTAATTATTCAAGATATGAGATATTCATTGCTGAATGGAATCCTCAATTCGTTTTGTCGCTGTTTTGGGTCATTTTCTCGAAAGCTCCCTGTTTGGATTTCTATCATCTTATTTCAATCCTTTTCCCTTGATCCACCTTGGCTGCAGCACGTCCACATTGGCTGGTAACCACTCCCCAATGGTGAAACCTACAGGTTTGTGACCTGGGGTACTTCCATCGCGCTGGAAGTTGATCATTCTCCTTTGTGCCCGCGTGTACACTCCCTCTTTTATCCAAACATCGTTGATTTCATTGAATTTTCCGGGATTGCTTCATCTCGAGCTTTTGATTTCATTCTCATCAAGTGATGTTGATTGCGTGTCTCATCACACATTGGCATCTACTTTTCAGTTTGCTCTGCTCCCTTACAAAGCAGACGCCAAGGCGGGGCAGCTGTAGACACGCCAAAATTGACGTTACTGTGAGTACATCTCATATTATCTTGTAATACCCCAATTTGACCCTCAAATTAACTTTGTTTGAGTGTTTTTCCCACTTTCCTTAGATTTCTCTATTTTCCTCCATTTTCTTATTTTTTCCTATTTTTCTAGATTTTCTGGGCATTTTTCTCTATTTTTAGGAATTTTTCCGAATTAACGACTTGAAGAAGGGCGTCATTTCATTTTTAGGAAAAATAAAAGAAAATTGACGCCACTTCCATCAGGCGTCAATTGCACTCAAATTCTCATTTTTTTGGATTTTTTCGAGTATTTTTCGGATTTTTTTAGAATTAACGACCAAGAATGGGACGTTATCTTAATTTTAAATAAAATAAAAATCAAAAAAATTGAAAATAACGACATGGTTGAGAGCGTTACTTTCAATTTGAATTTTTTAATATTATTTTTAAACCATCTTCCAGAGGTGATTTGGTGGCCTTCCGGGTGTCAGAAAAATACGTAAAAATAGTCATTAGAATCAGCACAGTGTGATGCACCTCCACCTAAAAAATAGAAAAATAATATTAAAAAATGAAAAATAGCCATGTTTTGAGTATTTTGAATTAACGACCTTGATTCGGACGTCAATTAAATTGACGCCCGAATCAACAGTCGTCTTTTCTCTTTTGGCTGTTTATCATATTGATTAACGTCCCTTGGTAGGGCGCGTTTTTAATTAACGCCTTTAGTTCAGGCGTCTTTCACAATTTTCAAAAAATTGATTCATGAAGTGACGCCCTTGTCCCGGTCGCGTTTTTAATTAACGCCCTATGGTAGGGCGTCAATTGTTGAATTGACGCCCTTATCTAGGTCGTCTTTCACCTTCGTGTCTTGCTCGACCGCAGCTTTCCCCAGGGAGTTCCCTTCTCTGTTTGGTCATCTTCCTCGATTGGGAACTGGAGTCCTTGCCTCCAATGACTCTTGCCCTTTCTTATCTTCCCAAATCTGTGTTTCGAGCCCTAGTAATAGAGCTCCTGCGGCTCAGTTACGGGGATTCTGATTCTTCTTTTTTTTACAGGGAGTTGCTGTCGTTGCTGGCTGAAGGAGGAAGTTCTCCTACACTGCGACGCTTCGTCTACCGAGGCTTCCTCCCCATCGAGCATCCAAAGGCTAAAGAAACACAGGCTCCTGTCTTTTATTCTTCTTTTCTTTTTATTATCATTAGTTCATATGTGCATGCACGTTCATCTCTTCTCATAATTTTTGTTACTCAACCACGTTGAGTATTTTCTTTAGTGCAACACTTGCACTCTTCTCCTTATTCTTATTCATCATCTTTTTTTTATTCATCATACATTCATCATATTCCACCCTTTTGCATAGGGGCTTAAGGGCCAACACCCACAAGGTGTGTTCTAATCTATATTTTCATGCTCATTTTTTTGTGAATTTGATGCTACACTCACCTTGGTTCTAATCCAATCTTCTCTTGGTGTTTGTTAATTTTGCAAGGGTAATCAATAAGAAGAACTCTCTTCATCGGCCGGCCGATTGGAAGAGAAGGAAAGGACTCATAATCCTCGCTCTTTAAGATTTTTTTTCGCGATCCCTCCATATCATTATTTATATTTTTGAGGCCCTCGCGTCTCTGGCGATCACACTCCTATTTGCACCACGTGCAAGCCATTAATTCTTTCTTTTATTTTTATAATTGTTCTAAGTGGATTTTTCACGATCCACATTGAGTAAATAAATTATTTCCCCAATCATCTTTGCAGGAACCTAGATAAAATGGAAGCATCTAAGCCAAACTTTGTTCATGAGATGATCTTAGTGGACATCCAAGCTTACGCGGACCTTGTCAAGAGAGTTCAAGAGCTAGAGAAAGTGGTGGAAGAAAAAGAAAGAGTTGAAGGGAAAGCGCATGATTCGGGAATGTTCAACACTACCAAGAGAAGGCCAAACGAGGGTGGTAGTTCCCAAGGGTGTAAGAAGTGCAAACTGTGTAAGAAGTGCAAGAATGGGAAGTTTAGGGTGGCACAAGTAAGCCAAACTCAAGAAAAATGCTGGCATTGTGGTAAAGGAAACCCTCAATCGAAGGAGTGTTATCGGAAAATGGGGGCGTGTCTGCGTTGCGGGAGCTTAGATCATAAGATAGCGGAATGTCTTATTTTGATCCAAAAGCTTCCAAGAGAAACTCGAGCTGTGGCCGAACTTGTCAGGAAAAAAGTTGTGGAAGGTATCCCTCACCCGAAATCCTAAACTAGCTCTTTTCCATACTTAAAATTTCCTATGTATAAGCTCATAATAAGTTATAGCTAGTCTCTGTTAGGAATGGAAGATGATGTGAATTTGGCGACCAAATTCTTTTAAGTGGGGGAGGGTGTAACGCCCGGTAATTTTGGAATAGGAATAAAAATATACATAATGATAAAGTCAAGTGATATTCCTTTAAGGCTGCTCAGATCGAACCTGCCTCTGATACCTAGGACAAGGACTAATAAAAGTTAAAGAAATTATGAGGAATAAAATCCCTATATACATACAAATTATTAATAGGTATATGAGGGTTAGAAAATAACAAATATGTTTATATAATGCAATATAAATAAATATAATACAACGTAAATAATCAAGGCCAGACTCGGTACACAACCCCCTGACATCCTAAGAAATCTCACAAAAAGAACTCATGGACCCTACCGTTATATTATAATAAATTTAAGAATAACATGTTATATATTTTGTAGGCATTTAATGCATAATATAATTTTATTTAAATTTAAAATCAATAAATCTCGAAGAGAACATCAATTTGTATTTTATTAATAATTTATAAAATTTAATATTCACATTTATGACATTTACTATATTAGAAGGGAAAAGGATATATAAATATAATATTTACGTACAGACTTTGGACTGATGTACAGACTTTATAGATGAAGGAATGTGTAGACTTGGCATTGTATAGACTTGTGAGTGTATAGACTTAGGGAATGTGTGGACTTGGCATTGTGTAGACTTGTGAATGTGTAGACTTGGCATTGTATAGACTTTGTGAGTGTATAGACTTAGGGAATGTGTGGACTTGTGAGTGTATAGACTTGTGGACTTATGAATGTATAGACTTGGAGATGAATGTATAGACTTGGGGAAGGAGTGTGTAGACTTAGAGAAAAGTATAGACTTATGCATTGTATGGACTTATGAATGTATAGACTTATGCATTGTGTGGACTTATGAATGTATAGACTTGGAGATGAATGTATAGACTTATGCATTGTATGGACTTAAGAATGTATAGACTTTGGATGACTTTAGATGAAGGAATGAATGTATAGACTTGAGTGGGTAGAATGTATAGACTTTGGATGAATGAATGTATAGACTTGAGTGGGTAGAATGTATAGACTTTGGATGACTTTAGATAAAGGAATGAATGTATAGACTTGAGTGGGTAGAATGAATAGACTTCAGGAATGTATAGACTTTAGGAATGCAAAGACTTTGACAATGTATAGACTTGTGTAATGGAATGTATGGACTTGTGCATTATATAGTTATAGAAATAACAGGGATATATATACGATATCGGTCTTTTGAAGGCTAACCCAAAAAGTAAAAATTTAATTGACGCCATCGTTGATGGGCGTCCATTCTATAGGAAACGACTTTGAGCAAGTCGTTATTTCTAAATTAAAAAAAAATCAAATAAAGCATAAATAGCAAAAGGAAGGATATAAACATAATTTTACTTCTTCAAAGAAATGCCAAAGCAAAATGACGACCATGGTCATGGGCGTGTGTTTCTTAAAAGATGACTTAAACTAAGTCGTCATTTCAAATAAAATGAATAGTGCCAATTTTTCGACTAAAGAATTTTGGAAAAATAATTATATATAAAAATAGAGAAAAATGGAAAACTCATACCCCTAAAATTTCCTATCTAGATCACATCTAGAAAAAAAAGATAAAAATCCCGAAAGATAGTTACACCTTAAATTAACAAAATAGGAAAGGTGAATGACGCCTTTGTTCAAGTCGTCAATTAAGGAATTGACGACTGTGTATACAAGCGTCGTTTATGAAAATAACGCCCTCTTCCTGGACGCGAATTACAAAAGAAATGGTATAGGTCAAGACGTCAATTGGAATTAACGCCCTAACATAAGGCGTTAATTTCATTTGTGTTTCGTTCGAACCAGGAGACTATCTAGGGTAAGTTTTAGGATTGCTACGTGTTTGATTGAATATAGAAAGGACTCTGTCAAGGAAACTAGAGTTCCAATCAAATTCTAACCCTATTGGGATTCCAAAAACCCTATAAATACCCTTCAAATCGAACCCCATTGGCTATTTTGCCGAAGGAGTCCTGCTGCAGAATAGGTTGTTATTCTTCCCTTGCCTTAGGTCAGAAGCTATGAAGAGTATTGATCGTTCTTTTATCTTCTTCCTCTTCTGCAGGAGACCTGCAGTGTGAAGGAATTCTTCCCTCTAACTGAAGAACGTGGGTTCTTCATCAACATCGTCTTCCTTCGTTACAAAGAAAGCTGAGGATCTCTCTCCGAACGGAGCAGTGGGGAAATCTTCTTCCCGTCGTGAGCTATTCTTACCTTCACTGCAACCATCAAAAGGGTGTTGCGGTTATTCTGATTCGAAAGTAGTTGTGTACATCGTTTTCCCAGAAGACTCTGTTTAAAACAGAGTATCGTTTTCTCTTCACAACCTTCACGTATTTTCACCTAGATCATCATCATGTAGGTTTTCTCAGGAATTGTAGCCCAAACTAGCATAATAATTATGATAATATCATCTGGTAACTCATGCATATAGTTTCCTTGCGTTTTCGTAGTTTTCTGAAAAATTTTGAAAGTAGCGACCCTCTCTAGGGCGCTAATTAAAATTATGACGACTGACGGAAGAGTCGTCAATTTCAAGAAATTAATAAACACCCATGTTTAAAATTTAATATCTATGAAACCTGTAATTAAATCAAATGCATGATCAGATATCTAGAATCCTGCTATTTTTCTTGTCCAGTTCATATATGTGTTTCCTGCAAACTATTTATCATGAAAAATCATTACTGTTCATATTCCTGGAAGCTAATGAAAATTAACGACCTCCAGTAGGTCGTCTTTTATGAAAGTGACGCCCCACCCCAGGGCGCTAATTTAAATTAAAGACTTAGAATAAGTCGTTATTTCCCTGAAATATCTAGGTGTTATTAAAATTCTGAACAAGGTAATTAACGGCACAGTGCATGTTGTTTCTTT
Organism: Amorphophallus konjac; assembly: GCA_022559845.1. Lineage (NCBI taxonomy): Eukaryota > Viridiplantae > Streptophyta > Magnoliopsida > Alismatales > Araceae > Amorphophallus > Amorphophallus konjac. Next base: position 143,719,156 of record CM040124.1, read on the forward strand.
ATGAAATAACGCCCCTGACTAAGGCGCGTTTTGTCAAAAATACAGAATTAAGAAATTTCAGTAAAAATAGAAATGTATAATGGACGACTATCCCAGAAGTTGTCAAATTGAAAATAAACGACCCAGTGAAGGGCGTTAATTTATTAAATAGTGACTTGGCTTAATTCGTTACTTTCCTGCGTGATTATTTTATATACTGTTTTCTATGAACCGAGGGTTTTATATATATATATATATAGATATCGGCACTATATTTCCATTCCGTGAATATAGTCCCACGTGCCACGATTGTTTTATCGATTACCCCTCAACTCTCGGTGACATATAAGCCCTCCATTGGACATTCCGTTCCTTTGGACTGGCGAGTTAGTCATTGGGACCTCCGTAAGTCTCCTCGTAGCCTTGGATTCCCTCAAGGCTGATTGAGCTGGTTGTACCATAAAAACCCATTACACTATTTTGCCATGTCACTCTAAAGAAACATGGTATACCGGCCCTCATGATATGCTATGTGGATATCATGAGAATATTCTTAATGGGATGCGGAAATCATGCCATTATTATGATGTTCTTGTGGACCTCAATTCTATATCAAATGGGTGACCATATATATATGGACACTTAATTGTTATGGTACCCAAGAGTGGGAACCAATTTCACCCAATTTTAATCGATATTCGGGATTATACCGTTATTATCATCCTTATACATCGAGTTCAATTTGGAACACTACTCTATTTTGAATCTCCACAAGCTTATTCTTGAAATTCCATATTGGCTATACTATAAAGTGGATGTCTAGATCTATCTTTAATGCTGTGCATTTAAGGGCCCGATCTGGTCCTGGGAGGAGCACCCAAAAGTACTAGTGCCCATGGGAGTTATAATGATCACGGTGTCTAGCATTGCACCGAAGTACTTTCTCTCTTGATCTTTGGCATTCCACACCCTCTCTCTCTCTTTCTTGCGTGCGTGACTTGATTTGCATGACTTTACTAGCGTGGCCCGACACGGGCAAAGTACTTGCATGAAATAGCCAATAATCTATAAAGTCTCTCATGAATACCTTTTGTTTAAGACTCACTTGAAAGTTTTGCACGACGTGTTATTCTATGGTTAGTTTTCACTTGCTCAGTTATTTCTACATGCATAGCCATATTGCATTTACATGTGAGAAAAATTGTAATTACTTAAACCCATTGCTAGTTCTTGAGATATAATTCCTACTGAGCATTCGCTCACTCCGTTTTATTCCAACATTTTCAGGTAATCAGGTGGCTAGCGAGACCGAGACTCACACGGGCGGGACAAGTGTGCAAGCGAGCTTCGGAAACTAGAGAAATCCGAGTCTTTTGTCTTTCTTGAGTCTAGTGTGGTGTCTTTTATTTAGTTATCTTGGCTAAGTCTATTAGAGTGTCATTTTCTTTTCTTTCATTGTGATGTAGCTGAGTCTTCAAGTTTTGAAGTTTGAATTTGTAAGAGACTTATATCTGAAATAAGATTTTTTTTTTGTTACTCTAAATCATTTGGTCTCATGCCATTGCTCTTGATCATTCACGACTGTTTAACTGCCACGTTCCGAGCAAACGACACGTTCCGCTGCTATCGGTTCGGGGCGTGACAACTCGCCCGTAGTCAACCGTCCTAGGAGTGGGTCTTGGCTCATCTACGTGTGGGGCTCTTTGCCTCCGACTAGGACTCACTTGGTTGGAAGTGATTTGGTGGGGCCGGTTGGAGGTGACCGATTGGGGCACGTAGACCTTCCTAGGCTCTCTCTTCATGTCCCACCATGACTCGATGGGCCATTGCCCCCTTACCTCTCTCATTCTTTCGATGTAATCCCACCTTTCGGCAGCCTCATGAAGAAGCCGCTCTTTAGCGAAAGAGAATTGCATTGCCTCGGACATAGTATAACAATCAAAGTATGTGTCCATGGCGGCCTCCCACTTGAGGTAGTCGCCCGGGCCATTGGAGCCATAAAAATCCGAGGCTTCGGGCCTACGGAAGTGGAGTGGGTGGTTGCCAAGCCCATGGGTGGACCAACGGCCATATTGCCCGGGTGATTGGGAATCCATAGGAAATTGGGGGGGGGGGACTATATGTTGGACATGCCGACACTTGGACACTACACTAGACCGGCTATGCAAGGTTTGAATGCACTAACTAATGCAAACACCGACTAATGCACCTAGACCTAAACCAATATCCGGTACATGGCGAAGTTAATCGATCCGAAGATCACTCGCGCAAGTGTGCAGTCTTCCCGATAGGCGTAGCCTAACGTTCGGACAACACCTTTTAAGATACCGAATTATCGGGATGAAATGCAATTTTAAAACACTCTTTTTTTTTATTTTTTTGAAAATGATGATGATCCTAGACTTGACTTAGACCATGATGCATGCAAGACTTATGCAATGACTACCCTAGACTCAACTTGCTCTGATACCAAACTGATGCGGGACGGACACGGGAGACGACACTATTAGGTGCCACCCTCGGACTCTAGATGAAGACGCGACCAGCAGTACACACCAGGGAGACACTAAGCCCGACACTACGAGCTCCTTGTGGTAAAACGTCGCTAACAGAAGTGGAAGCTCACTCGTCGTCCCAAGCGAGGGAAAGCGCGGACCGTGCGCGGTTAAGGAACCGGTGGAGGTCAAGGGTAGTCCGACTCAACTTCCGGACTCGGATCGAGTCACGGGACGGGTCACACTCACTCTCACAGCGGTGACATGGACACACGGGCTAGTACCTACGCTCTCGGCAGCGGAAAAAGACCATATACTAGCTAAGCAAATAAACGCCAAGAGGTTCGGACCATTACCTCCACGCACCCGGCGTGGCAAAGACAACCCCGGCCAATCACGGACTCCCGGTTAACACAATTTTACAGAAATACAATAATTTGACCCACTCAACGCAGGGAGGTAAAAGGTCACATGCGGGGCCCGGGAATCACGCGAATTGGGTTGACGGGCAGCATCTTGATGTCGCCCGGCGGTGCCGAACTCCGTGTTTTCGTGCTTTCCGAACGGCGGGTTCTGCGGGCCCGCGGGGCCCACGGATGGCGCTGTCCTCCGGATCTGCGGGGGTGGGACCCGCTATGATGGGGACCCCTGGTGGCGCGCCTCCACGGACGGCGGTCGGCCGGGAACACCGATCGGGGGTCGATCGGTCCCGATTCCCAAGCTTTGAAGTTGCTGCCCACGGATTTTTAGTTGCTGTTTTCAGGCGCACGCTCCGGCGAAAACGGCCGCTGCGAGCAATCTCCACGTCGGATCGGGACGCATGAGCTATCGTTGGAAAGCTCTCTTCAAATGCTTCGATCTAGGCCTAGATAGATCTGCTGGATCTGGTCGGATCAGAACTTTATTGAATTTACAAGTCCCTGTTGTACAGTAATCAAAATCTCAGATCTGCAGGGCACTTGTCTGAGAACCACCGTTGACCGCCTAGTAAACCTCCGATTCAGCTCTTAAGCTCTTCTTAGGAGTTGTAGGGAATCAAACCACGGAACTGGCACTAATTTTAGAATTTGATTTGGAGGTGGAGGCGATTTGTTATGATTTTTGGGGTGACTGGTGGTCGGATCTGGGAACAGGTAGACCGAACTGTAGATGGGTCTGAGAAAGATTTTTAGAAAATATGAGATGGGCGAATCAAAAATTGAGAACAATTGTGGATGAATAGGTGGATGGATGGAATCCCCAGTAAAATTGGGCAAACTAACAGAAATCAAAAAGGGGCTCTAAGACATGAAACACAGGACGGATGTGAACCTGGACAGAACTCTGGCAGAACTGAAATGAAAGAGTGGACGAAAATCAAAAATTAGCAAACGTGATCTGAATGCTGGCCTGATTTTTCTGGGTGGAGAGAAACATCCCAGGAACAACTCCTCCAAATTTGGTAGCCAAATGAGCTCGGAGAAGACCTGTGAATTTCGAACAAGCTTCTGTGGTACTGCGAGGGCAAAACTCCGTTGGTGGCGATGGCGGTGCGGTGGCGGCTCGTGGCGGCGGCGGCGGCGACCGGAACTGATAGGGTGGAGTCTCACCACCAGGAGGAAGCCTTCACAGCTTCAAGGGGGAGAGGGAGAGGAGAAGGGGGCACACCAAGGCTGGAGCTTCAAGCTTTTTTTCCAATTCAAATGGCATTAATTCATGAAAATGGGAAAATACAAGCATATATAGGTCACCCATCTAATCCATCCTCCACCGTTGGATCTAGGGGTGTGAGATGGAGGGCTGGGATGGCATGTGACCATTCCACAAAAATTAAAATAAAAAATAAGGGGAAGGGGGCGCCCTATTGACTTTGGTGGCAAGGGGGGACAAGTTGGTAGCCACCTTGGACTTTGAAGTCCACTTGTCTCCCATGTGCCTTTTACCATTCAAACTTATAGATGCCTCCATTTGACATGTTGACTGACCCCACATGGGGCCCATGGGCTGAGGTGGATCAATGGGAGGGGCCTGGGGGTACCGTGGGGCCCATTTTGTAAATAAGCCCATCGTACACTCATAAATACATACCGAATACAATGAAATAAACACAAATTACACACACATAAAGGCTAACTAAATATGATAAATGGGGAGGCTCAAGGCGGAGTATCCAGGCTGTCTCCGAGCCAGATGGACGCTGAGGTGGCTCGAGTCGTGCTCCGTGTGCGGTACTGGTGGCTCGGCGTGTCGCGCCGCTCAACTGCTCGGGTGTCCGCACCACTAATCAACATGCTTCCTTGAGTAAAAAGGTGTGGTATTACCAGAATGCTCAATCCTTAATAAAAGTTTAATATTCATATGGTTGACTCTGGTGTGGCTTTAAGAAAAATTAAAACTGATTTAAGCTCTATATAAAAATGGATTTTTCTTCAGGACTAGCAAATGAAAATGTTTAGTAAGAATTAAAGGCATATCTTGTTGAGGATAATCATGGAAGGAATTGTTTTATTCCCATTGATTTCGCTTCAAAAGATATTTTGTACAGACTTCATGTTATTCGATATAGTCCCATATGTTAAAAATCACGAAAAGAGACGAAAGGCATTTTTCCAAAAAGTAAAGGGTGTTTTGGGTATTATATGTTGAGGTTGGTAAAGTAGATAGATAATCTTCTCAAACCCTATTTACCGCCACTGTCTAACACACTCCTTCCCGCTCGAAAATTTCTCCATCTCTTGGGATTCTTGTACCTCACCTCTGTGCAGAACACGACCGTGGTTTCTCAAGCCACCTCTCTCACCATCCTTGCTGTCTTTCTCTCTATCTTTTATCTTACACTTGTTTATCTTCCACTTGTTAATCTTCCACCATGTCCTCTCCGTCGGCCACGAGCGAGTGGAAGAAGAAAATCACGGAAGAGCGAAAACCCGCGTCTCCTCAAGTTTTGGAGACCAGTGTGACCAAAGCATATAAGCAAAGATCAAAGGAGACACCTGCAGTGGGTATGGCATCAGAATCGGCTCAGAAGAAGTTGGGCAAGGGGAATGGAAAGGAAACAGAAGTACAATTAGTAGAAGATCAAGAGTCAGTGAAAGCTGCAGTGCCACCGCCAAAAGAAAAGAAGCTGAAGACGGCACAAGATCGAAGTAAGAGAAAGGTTCACGAGGAAGAAGATATCACAGTTGAAACTTCAAGATATGCAGAAATAACATTGGAGGCCGGCAAGATAGTCTTCCCACGGTACGTAGACTTTCATGACCAGAAAATGTTTGAGAAATTTCCTGAGCTGATTGAAATCTTTAAGGCTCAGAAATGGTTAAAATTTTTGGGTAAGCATAGGATATACTATCCTAGACTCGTAGCAGAGTTCTACCAGAATCTGAAATATGATTTGGATCAAGCAATACTGGTTTCTAAAGTCAAGGGGTACAAGATTGAAGTCTATAAACACCTTCTACATACTGTATTTAGAATACCAGAAGAAGGAGTAGCTGAAAAAAGGTTTGCATGTGATCTCCATGAGGTATACTATGTCATCACAGATGAGCCTAAAAATCCCCTAGATAAAAATCAGGTAAAATTGGGTCAGTTTAATGCAAACAACTTCTCTCCTCTCAAGAGATTGCTACATCATATTCTCACTGCCATGATCACTCCTCAAGTTGGAGGGAGAAGAAGACTGACCAATACTCAAAGATTTGTTTTATTCTCTGTGCTCAAGTATTCTCTCAGACACCTCTCTCTCAACTCTCTCCTTCTCTTCTTCTCTCTTTCTTCTTGTTCTTTTCTCTCTGGATCGTGCAAGCTCTCTTTGCTTATGATGTTCCAAAGGATGTTCATGATCCCTCTTCTCTTGAGGAAGAAGCTTCTTATTTATAGAGCAGTAGAAGGATAGGGCGTGTGGTCATCACGATTCCCGCCCAAACATCTTCGTCATGTGTCAGCATCACAGCTTACTGCATTGCACGTGTCGCGATCCTGGCACTTCCCCCAATCTTGGATCACATGCCATTCTTATACTCAAAGAGTCTAGGAGACATTTGCCCTATGCAACTCACCTAACTGCTATCTTTAAGAATGCTAACATAGCTTTAGAAGATGAACCTTCGAAAGATATTCCAAAGTTCAATGTTTACAACATGGACTTCATTGATACTTACATGAGATTAGATGAGACTGACTCAGAAAGTCCTTCTGATGAAGTTCAAAGAAAAGAGAAATCAGTAAAACATGCTCCGTTGAAGAAAAAGAGGAAAGTTCAAGTGAAAAATGTGTCAGAACAACCTCCCCAGATTTCTTAAGAAGAAACTCCTTCTATATTACCTGAACAAGTCCAATGCTATGTTGTTAAACCTGTTGAGAAGAATCTCATTGATCTACAACTAGAGCAAGAAGTCCATCAACTGAACCTAACTGATACTCAAATTGTGGAGCAGTTGGATCAGAATATCAGTCAACATTTTGATAAATTCGGAGTACAATCTGGGCAGGAACAGCAAGTTGCTCAACAAGAACAAGAAGAAGAAGATAAACAAAAAGAAGCAGAAATTCAAGAAAATGAGCCACAAGGCATAGAAGATGAAAGAGAAGAAACAACTAAAATTGATGATGAAATACTATCTAGGGTGGCTACACAGATTTTGACAGAAGAAGCTGAGAAATTTTTTGAAGAGACTACTGAGTCTGTTGTCAATGAATAAGAGGGCAATCAACCAAGAGAAGAAGAAGTTCCACAAGAAGCTCCAGGGGTCACTGAAGAGAGTACACATGACTATGTCAAAGGACCTGCCCCGCACCACAGATTATATCCAAGAATGTCCTTCTCTCCAGCTCCTGAGTATGGTCCACACCTTGGAGAACTTATTGGTCTTGGAGTACCACCTCCTCTACTCCTGGAACAGCATCATGAATACTTCACTGAGTTGCCAGATTCTAGTGCTTCCACCTCTAGTACTCATGGAACAAATGTTGAACCCAATCTTGCTCAGATGTTGTCTAAGCTGATAGAGATTGTTCTAGATCAGAATGACTTGATGAACAAATAGTTCTTGTTCCAGACTATTCAAGTTGACAGAATTGAGGGCCGACTGAAACATTTGGAAAAGGTTGTGAAATGTCAAGGGGTAGAATTTTTAACTGCCAAACGGAAAACTGATGAAGCAGTATGAGAGATTTTACAATCTCTTATGGGTATCAGTACTCGAATAGGTGACATGGTCAGTAAAATTCAAGATACTCAAATCTCCATAGTCACCAATATGGGTAAAATTCTTGGCCATACATTTGATTTGAAAATTGAGTTTGAATTGTTCAAGGGCACGTTAACCAATATAGTAGCCACTCAGCCAGAAATCATCACAAAGTTTAAAGTTATCCAGTCCAATCTATAGACATTGTCAGAGACAGTTAAACAAGCCTTAAACAAACGAGAATCAGTCACCTCTCTAGTGGAAAGGCTGGGGAACACTGTGCATCAGAAGCTTGATAGACTGGCAGACTCTATTAGGGATCTTCAAACTTCTTTGCTGAACAAATTTCCCATTTCTGGTTCAAGTTCAACATATCCTCCTAGAGACAGGGGGAGCTACCGAGGTCATTAGTTGCTATCATTTCCCCATTTTTGATAATGACAAAGGGGAAGAGAATGTTAGGGGTGTTGCTGTTTGGATGATGTTTGATGGTTGGATGCTGATGCTGATGCTTAATGGAAGGATGATGAGGTTTGCTGATAGGGCTATTCTGTGATCAGTTGTAGTGCTGTGGATACTTTCATGGACATGCTTGTAAAGCTGAGGATACTTGTGAATGTTAACACACTTTGATAACACACTCTGATAACACACGTTGACTTTTTTATACACAGATGTGATAGTGTGCACTTGTAGGAATTCTTATTGCATTTTGTGCTGCAACTGTGCTTGTTATATGCATGACAGCAAATGATTTTGCATGATTGATTGTGTGAATTCTCATACATGACTCATTATGTTGTCATCATCAAAAAGGGGGAGATTGTTGGAAATCTGGTTTTGATAATGACAACTTATGAATCATGTTCAGACTGCTGTGTTTGTCTGGATTTCCTTGTACTGCCTTAGGTTGTCGCAATACATGTTCAAATTACAGTTGCATCGGTGCAATTCTGTTTCTGATTCACAGCCTAGTCCTTGCATGTATTCATCTAGTCGATGCAACTCTTGATGTTGCACACGCACACGACCAAGTCGCTTGCGTTCATCAGGTGAGTCGGTGCTATCCCACTTCTGCGTATAAGGTCAGTGCATTTCCATCATATTAGTTCGGTGCATATATGTTTAAGACACACTCAGGGTCGGTGCATGTGTGTATATGCCTAAGTCATTCGCAAGGTTTATGCAATATAGGTCTGTGTAGTCTGTGCATGTCTCGTACATAGAGTGGAGTCTATGCATTTCATGCCTTGTACGCATGCTGTCGATATAGTCGTTGCATCTCGCACACACGCAGTCCGTGCAACACTTGATGTGTGCACAACTTGACTCCGTGCATACGAGATCTTATACTAAGTGAGTCGGTGCATATTACGTCTATTGTTTATTAACTTCGTGTAATCTCATTATTCCTTGACCTGTGTTCAATTGTCATAAGGCTGACTTCGAGCTAAGTATGATTGTCAGGATGCTAGCTTGACGATACTAAAGCTGGCACGTGTCTTCTGAAGACTCAGATCCAGACTAAAATCTGAGCGGGAAAGTTGGTTGCTCCACACGCTTTTCTCTTGCTAGATATATATATATAGGGAGCTGGCTTCGTAAACGAGAGAGAGAGGGTGAATTGCTGAAGAATCTGGAAGAAGGGAGATCGAGCACCCGAAAAGAAGAGAGAGAGAGAGAGAGAGAGAGAGACAAGGTGAAGAGAAGCAAGAATAGCACTCTAAAAATTAGATTTTCTGGTGTGTTCTCTGGATCAGATCCGAGACACTTGGCTCCTGTGTGAGTAGTTTATTCTAGATTTATTGACAGCTTTTCGTTTGTGTGTTTAGTCCTTTTAGCTTTTTCTTATTTGACATTTTATTCAAGCTGTTCATCAGTGGTTATAGAGGAGGTTTCCTCTGGTCGACTAAGCTGTAAAGCCCAGTGGGTCAAGATGTTTGTCAGCATTGCAGAGGATTGATTCCTCTGGACAGCAAGCTGTGTCGCTTAGCGGTTGTAGGCAAGCTGTGAAGCCTAGCGATCTTTCAACAGGAATCCACACTCTGGTTGAGTGTGGGGTGGACGTAGGTCTGAAGGACCAAACCACCTAAAAATCCTTGTGTACTATGTGGATTGCTTTGTTATGTGTTCAACGCTAGATGCATGCTTAGGATCTCGTTTCAATTTCTTATCTGTTGACTCATCTTGAGAGCACAAACGCTCTGCTTCTGCTGGAAGTGATGGTCAAGTGTTCTACGGTGTGCATCAATAGACTATTTCGCTGTTTAGTCAAGTCTTGCATCGTTTCAGGGAGTTCTGATCCGGTGTGTCCTTGTCTACGGTTTTAAAATTGGTTGAGATTTTCACCGAGGGATTCATTCACCCCCCTCTGAATCCATCGCACCAGCTCTAACACCTTCCACCAGTCTGCCTTCATCTTGTTCTACCTCTTGAAGAGCTTGGAGACGTGCTTCCTTCTTCACCGAGCACTTCTCATCTCCGGCTTGATCATTAAGCAAGGGGCAGTCGGGAATCCGATGATCACGGCTCCCGTAACGGAGACAAGCTCCCAGTCTCCTCCAGCATTCCTCGGCCCTATGGTCGGCCTTGTCGTAGTGCTTACACACCTCCTTAGAAGGTGTGGTAGTGATGGAGAAGGGCTTACTATTCTTCTTGAATTTCATCTCTTGGGAGGATTCTCCACCATTACTAGCTCTCTTCTTGTTGAAGGTTGGCTTGAAGGTGCCAGAGCTCGTGACGCGTTCCTTCTTATCCTTTCCATGGATTCGGTCGGACAGCTCTGTGGCATCTTCCAATAGCTGGGCTCTTCGCACCATCTCGGAATGGACTTGGATGTCCATCGGCGCTAGTTGGGTTATGTATTGGGGTCGAAGCCCATTAAGAAATCTTCTCATATTCATTTTCTCGGTACACACCAAGTGCGGTGCATACCTTGATAGACGAAAGAACTGGGCCTCGTACTCGGCCACAGATAATGTCCTTTGCTTCAATGCGGTGAACTCCATAGCCTTCTTCTCTTGGATATGGTCTGAAAAGTATTTATTGTTGAAATAATCAACAAACTCACCCCACGTGACTTGTTCTTGGGGTAAGGTAGCTTATACTGACTCCCACCAGAATCGAGCATCCCTCTCTAGTTGAAAAGTCGCCAAGAGGACCTTTTCTTCATCCATGCATTGCATGACATGGAATATATGCTCGATCTCCCTGATCAAATGCTCGGCATCATCGGGGTCGGTCGAACCAATAAATTTTAGTGGGTTCATGTTTCAGAAGCTACGGTGGAGATCACCCGCTCCATGATTGGCTCCGCCCTGCGCCACTTGTTGTAGCGCCTGAGTGAGGCCTTGGACAGTGCGTTGCATGTCTCTCCATTGAGCTCGTTCATCGGCCATTATCCTACAAGATTTAAGTAAGTATATTAATATATGATTTACGAAGAGTCTAAGTCCCTAAGTTATCTCAACCCATGGTTCTACCCAATCTCACCGGATAAAGTTATAAACCAATCCTTGGACTTGGTTTCCTAGGAATTGAATATCCTAGGCTCTGATACCACAAAAATTGTCACGCCCGAGCGCATAAGGAACCTGGTATGCGTGATGAGTTATATCAATCATGTCAATCATAGCATAAGTGTATTCGACACACAGACAGAGAGCGCAAAAGGTAGAAATAAACCAAATCCTTTATTAACCATTCAGGTAATTCTTATTACATAATCTCAATAAACGAACTAAGGACAATCTTGACTCAATAAAGAAAAATTACAATGATTGACTCAAGAAAGTAGAAAAAAGACACGACTGGATAGAAGCTTTAATAGATGGGTGACTCTATGCTCTTCACTTATGTCCGTTCCCTTCCGAGTGATCCTCGTCATCAGAATTACCTAAAAAATATGGGAAACACTAGGGTGAGCGAACGCTCCGTAGGAATTATATCTCAAGTATATTTTAGACATCCACTAAAGTTATAGCCAATATAGAGTTCCAAATAATAAACCATTGTAGGATGATAAGGTAGATTTCACGAATGAAGGAGTTCATGGGCTGAACTTTGAACTGATGCATTCCCTAGTTGATGTTTTGTGTTTGGTTTTAATGATAACAAAATGATTGTGCTTGTGTGTGTTTCATTGAGCAACATGTTTATATCTTGACTGATGAGTTGAAAGATGGTTTTGTATTGAATGTGCTTGAATGAGATTTTCATGGTGTCTAAATGCATGGCTCATGAAGCTATTTTGAGTTGATGTCATTGGGTTGCATGTATAGCTCATTAGATCTCACAAGATATGGTCTTCATTTGGCTTGTTTGCAAATGAGTTACTTGGGTTGATATGGGCTATTTAATCTTGATGATGGAGTGTAAAATTAATAAGCTTGCATATGTTCATCTTGTATGTTCATGGATGTGTTCATAGGACCCTTGAGCTAGAGTCCTATTCTTTTCATGTGAATTTGGTTATCATGCTCATTCTAAGTGTAAAAAGTTCAAGACTATATGATCTTCTTATAAGATTGTAGCTGCTATGTTTTCCAAAGTGCTTTTATGCACATTGACCATAGATTTTAATGTATGTGCTTTCTGCACCTTCTTCATGGTTACAAGTTGCTCACACCTTGTTCACACTTATGCCTTATGGTCATAATCCTATGTTGTGATTATTGAATGTTCAAAATGCTTTGATGCAACTTGATCATGTGTTTTTCATATACACATCATATGATTTTAACTTCATTTATCTTATTATGTAGGTTTGGAAAACAATGCCAATCCCATATGCAAAGGTATCAAAGATCATGGTGAGAACTTGGTATTTTGCATGTGTATGTTTTTGGGAGAAAATGGTACGTTTCCTTTTCGAGTTTTTTTTGATCTTGATGGAAGTGGTTGGTATATGTTTTTACATTGTTTAATACCAAGGAACACTTGGTTGTTAGTCATTTATCATCTAACCTTTTCAGTCTTTCATTGGGTTTTTAAATATCGAGTTTTTATATATCAGACCGAACTTCTCAAAATCTGGAACACTGTTCATTACTGTTCATTCCGGTCGACCGACAATATTCATTCCGGTCGATCGAAATTCCCAGAACCAAAGGGTTCGGGGTCTGTGAATTTTCGGTCGACCGCCCCTAATTTTCGGTCGACCGCCAACGTCGAAAACTCAAAAACGTGTTTCCGAAACTCATCTAAACCAAGTCAAAAAGTGCCTAACCTTATGTCCCCTTGTCCCTGGGTTGGTGGTAGAATTATTGGGGGTCTTTTGGAGGATTCTAGAAGGGTTATGTTGGTCTTTTGGTGTTCTCTATATTAGCTTAAGTGAGAGCTAAGAATTTAACAACTCTTAACCCTAATGTGTTGATGTTTTCCTTCTTGCAGGTGGAGAAAGAGGAGATAGCAAGGAAGAGCTCAAGCCAAGGAGATTTGATCAACATCTAGGAGGATTTGGAGATCGTGCATGAAGAGAAAGTGAAGCAGATTGAAGAGAGGAATGCATTGACGTTCAAATCGACGGCATTCGGCTTACCTCCGAATCGAGCATCAAAGAACATCATCATCCGGCCTGGGAATCGATGGGGGAACAACTTCCACATCTTACTCCTATCCATTTGTGATTGTTCTTAAGCGTTTCATTTGTGTCTGAGCATATCTCGAGTATGTGTTTTGATTTCCTCAACTCATAAAATGATACCTCGAGGTATCCAGAGCCATGTCTCGAACTGGACAGGATCGCTAAGACACACAAGGTCGCCTATCAACCACTGGGTCACCCCGGGTTGACCGGAACCAGACAATAATTTGGAAGCAGTACAGAAACCAAGGCATGCCTGGCTACCCTATGTTGTGGTCATAGCCCTCATAGGATAGGCAAACCACAAGGTCAAGCCAAGACATACGGAAATCGAAACGACGGGAAACGACACTCTAGGCATAAGCGATCCCTCATTCAGCTGTTAGGGAAACCAAGCAGTCAAGGAGGAAACCGCTATGCACACAGAGACAAGGACACTAGCGGTCAGGGGTAGAGCCACGAGGCGACTGTAGCGGTCAAGGACGAACCACTAGACTCAGTCAACTCCAGCTGACCTGCCCAACGAACCACCAAGTGGTCGATGACAGACATGCTACACGGACTAGGCGGTCCAAGAGACAACCGCCACACTAATCGCACTAAGACATTGACCTAAGACAAACGACTCGTAGTAGCCTAAGGAAGGCGCGCTATAGTGAAGAAACGCATGAAGGTTGGACTACCAAGGCCAACCGACATAAAATCTTAACTACGTCTAAAACCACGATAACACGAATATCGAGGTAGACCACAGGCCGTCGAGACCATTCCCTCAAGACGGGAACTCAAGGAAGGCCACTCACATGCAGGGGGGACCCCACCACACTCACACCGACTCACGGTGACTCGATCGAGCGTAACACAAGGCTCGAAACATGCTTGCCTTTGGGCACGCTAATCGAGGTAACACGGCACCTCCCGACATTCTGGAAACATGGACACGGAACCCACAGGGTGGCTTGGACACACGCGAGGCCATAGGTCAGTCATTGGGTCTCAACCGGACCGACCGAGACTCAAAACGGTCAAAACTAATGAATTTCGGTCGACCTGACCCCTGGGGTCGGTCGACCGGCCTTAGGCGGTCGGTCGACCGGACCGAACTAGTAGTCCCCCGTCCGCTGCGAACGCTGGCCGGTCGACCGGCCCGCCTGCGGCGGTCGACCGGTTACGGCGAAAAACTGGCGGATCCGAGCCCTAAAGCCACGTTCCACACCCTGTTCGTTCCGAAACGAAGGGGATACATCCATAACGTCGCAGAACGACGACATACAACATTTAGACTCCAACGGGAGTCGAATCGACCAAGAAACGGCGAGAAACGAGTGATTTCAACGAATCGACCCTAAATGAGTCACCGGGGTTCCCGGACTCGTACCGGCCCCAAATGACAACCAAACGACACGAAATCAGCGGATCTGGAACGCTGACATTCCAGGGGTTCGATTGATACTAACTGATCTAAAAAATGTCACCGTTTTCTGGCGAACCCTATGAACTCCACAAAAGCATGATTTTATCGAAACTGAGCGAAACCCGCTCAAACTTGCACCGAACAACGTGAAATTACAGGGAAACGTACAGGAAGAGTAGGCGATCTGTCTCCTTACTTCCACCGAAGAAACCGTGTGTCGAAGCGACTAATCCGCGTCGAAAATGCCAAAATACGAACCGCGCCGATCTCAGAATCCACTAAGGGATCGCACCACGCCACGCTCAAACCGTCGCTCCATCTCGTGTCCCGATCACTCCATCGTGTCCCCACCTCGGCTAGCTCTGCAACGGTGTGCACCCCGCGTCGAACAGACCAGAGAGGAGAGAGAATGAGAGAGAGAAAGAGAGGAGTGAAATGAGAGAAAACGGGGGAGAGAGGAGGGTCGCGTGCGAATGAGGAAAAGAAAAAAGGAAAAGGAAGAAAAAGAAAGAAATTAGGACTTTTTCCTAATTTCATTAAATTCAATTATTAGCCCAAAAATGCACTAATTCAGAAAAATATGCAAAAATAGTCGAAACGATCCTCTCGACAAGTACATCGCAACTGCGGCGTCCATGAGTCGATGAACTGAACAACAAACTCACCACAGGGTTCCGTAACTAGTATGAGAGAAAAACCCACGTGAATTGTAAAACTCAACTCAGGACCCACAAAAGCGATCCGAAACTCTCTGAAAATGATCCGAAAGACCTAATAAGAATCCAATAAGGATCCAGGGCATTACATACTCCGGTCCTTTAAGAAATTTCATCCACGAAATTTAAGGACTAGCAAGGGAGAAGCAGGGAAGAACAACCCCAAGACATAACTTGAAACAACGTGAATCTTAAAAAATATAACTCAGAGGAACACTGTTAGACCATAATCACAGGCACACGCTCTGGATTGAGCACGGCACCCAAGGAAACACAAGTCTGACCCCTCCGAAACAAGGCAACGTCGCTTACGTCTCACAGGAAAGGAGACACGACCCATGCCACGACAACAGACACCGGAAAAACAAAACGATAGACACGGCAAGCATCAGCTTAAACAAGGAAGCATAGTCCTCTCAGCTGACAGCTCGACACATCACCGGCTCCAGTGCCAAAGGCAACAGAGAATACCTGGCACACAAGACACCAACGATAGCACCAGACCAAAAACACAATCAAGTCAGTCCTCATTCAGATATTACATCCGATCGAGTCGCATGCTAACTCTACCAAGAGAGAAGAGTACAGCAAAGCTAACCGACAAGACCTAGTCCACATAGTGCCAAGACAAATACACAAAATCATAGAGAAATAGTGATAAAATGACAACAGCAACACTTGCAGGATTTCGGCTCCGTACTGAACACAGAACCACGGAACACAACTGCAAGCTGAGTCACATCAAGGCACAACGACAGCTGAACGCACGACCACAAGGGACGAGTCATGCATCAAGTAGCTCACCAAGAACAGACCCACGATAACAAAAATGACAACAATCTCGGGGAACGTATCTCAAGGACCACGATCAAGTCCTGAGAGCATAATCACCAAGAAAGAATACAGAGGAGTAGAGGGCACGCAATCAGCATGAATGCCGATAGACTCCCCAACACTCACAAATGCCAGTGCCAACACCAGAATGACTCCAGCAATGACACGGCAAGAGGCCACATCAAGGCATAGGAAGCCAAGATGAAGTCACATCGAGAAAAACAATTCTCTCGACCGGCCAGAATCTTACCACACGATCCTCGACCTGTGGGTTATCCGCCAACACGCTTCCGCTGCGCACTCAAACAACGCACACCGGCATCAGAAATATCTCAGCATCCACATCTCAGCACACACTCGGCGCCATCGAAATTCAAGAAATCGCAATATATCACGCTACGAGTACTGATCCTGCGAGCAACCGATCACAAATCACCTAAGTGCAAAGAAGGAGAGTAACAGCGTCAGCACAAAGCACAACGAAAGGCTAATCTCAGCTTACCATTACGTCCTGAAAGAATAAATGAGCCTTCACAACACATCAGCCGCTAGACACGGCACGATGAAACACGGTGTACAACGTCTCTCGACACAAAGATTAGGTCCAAAGCCAGGCAACAGTAAACTAAGGAGAAGATCAGGCTCAGAAGAAATACTATCCACACTTAAGTAGACACAGGACAAGGGTCTCACCAAGACAGCAATTCCAAGGCTTAGCTCGAAAAAGACTCCACCAAACGGAACGAGAAGCATCAAGCTCGACTAACAGAAGCTCACCACGAAGAAAAATCCTAGGTCGCCTGAGCATCTTCTCAATCAAGGGAATGTAATCGAGCACTTCGACAGAAGCGAAACTCCTTAGGAGCTGCACAGACTTAAGCTGGGACGACCAAAACAACGTAAGAACATTTACGGCCATGACACTAACTCGAAAAAGTCACCAGCCACCTGAACAAACCACAGAAAAATCTCGAACAATGTACTATAGATTCAAGCCTATCGGCGAACTCTGCCATGTACAGCACGATCGAGACAAACACAACGGCGAAAAAGAAGCACCGCGTCACATCCTGACGAGAGAAAAAACATCTCGCACAGTGATGACACAGCACGCACCAGACAACACACGGAAACAAAGCGATAATGAATCGCAAAACCTAAACCAGCTGAAGACTATACTAGATTTTCAGGACTCTGGAAACTGTATATCTCGGATTCCCATGTACTTCACATAAGAATGCTCTGATACCAACTGTGATGACCCGGATCCCAGATATCGGATATACCCGATAGGACTACCGAGCAGACCCGATACCACTTGTGATGCGGGATGGACACGTGACTTGACTCCAAATGGATATGCGATCCTTGGACTCTAAGTAAGCTCGCGATCGCCCCTAACGAGGGGAAGCGTACGGACGTGCACGGTTGAGAAAACGGCAGTGAGCTAAGGTGGTCAACTCACAAATTCATGCTCGGATCGGGTCACGGGACGGTCTCGCTCTCTCTCGCAGCAGCGGTGAAATAAATATATCGAGCTAATGGCCCTAACACATGCTCTCTAGCAGCGGCATAAACAAGTATATACGAATAAAGCAAATGCCGGGTAAAGGAGCGAACACGATACCTCCATGCGCCTGGCGTGGGGAAGACGACCTCGGCCGATCTCGTACTCCCGGAATAGTAAGTAATTAAATTATAGCAATAAATATGAATGCCCACTCTACGCAGGGAGGTAAAGGACGACATAATGGGACCCGGGAGTAGCGGGTTCGGGTTGACGGGCAGCTTCTTGTGTACCTTCGGCTGCACGCGTATGCACGATCGTGGGGCCCACGTGCTGGTCAGTGGGGCTGTGTGGGCCTGGAGCAGCACCGCTATGATGGGGACATCCGGAGGGGAGCTCCCTGGGAAGGCGGTGCGCTGGTTCGCCGGTCGGAGGCCGGACGGCTCCGATCTTCACTCGTCGGAGTTGCTGCCCACTGATCTGAACTGCTATTTCAGACCCGCGCGTCCCGATGAAATCTACTGCTGCGGTCACTCTCGACGTCGGATCGACGTACAAGAGGTACCGTTAGAAAGCTAACTCAAAATCCTTCGATATATAGCTAGAGAGAAAACTTGAATTTCCTGTTGATGGCCTTTGTCGAATTTTTAAGCTACTGACTCATAGGATCTGAAAACTCAGGACAGAAATGATTTTTCCTTAGAGTTGGCATTGACCGCGATGTAGACCTTCGATTCAGCTTTTGTGCTCTTCATGAAAGTTGTAGAGGGCGAAGATAGGAAAACAGGGATATATCTTATGAAAGGTTTGGTGGAAGTTTCAATTTTTGGGGGATTTTATACTGACCCGGGGTCGGATCTGGACAGCAGAGACAGAACTAAATTTGGGGAAAAGGCACAATTTCTAAAACTAGTTAGAGGGATTTTGAAATTCAAAAAAACTTTGTGGAGGATGGTGATTGTGGACAGAACCTCCAATAAATTTGGGGATTCAAACAAAAATCAAGAAGTGAGGTGAAAGCTAGAAATACAGAGCTGTTGTTACACAGATCTGAACTGGGACAGAACTAAAAGGTAGAAAGACACAAAAATGGAAAAATATAAAAAGAAAGTTAAATGATAATATAATTTTACTGGAGGTTGGGAATCAAGAGAGAAACCAACCCTGAAAATCTCAGCTCCAGATGATGTCAGAGTTTGGAGAAACAATTCTCGGAGTGAACCTCTGTCCAGCAAAATAGAACCTGGACAGCACTTCGGAAACGGCTTCACGGCGGCTCGATGGCGGCACGAACGGCGGCGGCGGCAGCAGAGATAGAAATCAGAGGTGGAGAGGCTAAGATAGAAGGGTTCTATACCCTGAAATATTGAAGGAGGAGGAAGGAACCAGAGGAGAGAGAAGGGGGGCGCAAATCTGCTCCAATGCACATTCAATTTTTTCTTCTAATTAATTCACACAAATGGAAATTACATGCCTTATATAATAAATAGAAAATGACCACTAATGCCCTCAGATCTAGGGTTGGGAGGGGTATACAAGGTATAGAACTAATTTGTTCTAATAGTATTTTTTTAAAAAAATAAAAATGGGGGGGGGGGGCCCCCTTGACCAAGGGGACAATGTAGGTAAGGTAGGTGGCCTCCTTTGAAATTTTAAACCACTTGTCTCCCCATGTGTCAATTGACCTTCTAGATGCCACCTAGGACTTTGACCAGCCCCACATGGACCCAAATGGTGCCACTTGGACCAATGAGGAAGGAGTGAGGGCCCCCTTGCTGGTCCTACTGACATTTTGCATAAAAACCCACTAAGACTTAAAATTGGGTGTCCATATAACACAAGGGTATACATACAAATATAAAAGGACATAAATGCAAATAAAATATGAGCGGTCTTGCTTCGATGTCCCCATCAACTTGGAACCAGTGAAGCCTCCCAAGAGCTGTAAAGCTCCGAAGGGAAAAAGGATTGTCGTGTAGTACATTGAAGCCATAGAGATGTAACAGTAAGCAAATAGATTTCATTAGATCGGTTTGCTAAAGTAGCAGTAATAAAATTACTTTTAATTAACAGTTAAAGTTTAACAATTATACCAGAGTCCAGTCCAAAGGAAAGACAAGCAGTACAGTCAACAAAAAGGAAAACGTACACTGAGGTCGGGGGAAGCTCGACGCAGGTACCGCTGGCAGCTACGAACTCGCCACACCAGGAACCACGGAAGCAGAAGACGCCACCCACCTGAAAAGTAGGGGTAAGCCTCGTGTCACTGGCCCAGTAGGGGTCACATGGATCCCCACTGAAAAACAACGTAGTAACACACTAATAACAAAACAGCAGGTGTAGTAAAGCAGGAAAACTAAACTACAAAGCTGTAAAAGAAAATCGGAACGGAAGGAGTAGAGCAGCTAAAAGAAAAGGGAAAAGCCGTACTGAATAAAACACGGTTGCCGAACTAACCTCGGCCCCTAAGCTACTCCAAACAGCAACAGTAACAGATGGGTAAACTCTAAACTAATGAAGTCAGGAGTTGCCGATCTATCGGCAGGCACGAGGCCCAAGATGAAGGCCTACGAGACCAGACAACAAGTCTAGAAAATAACTAGACAGACACAGACGACCTAAAGCATACACGACTCGATTGTCATGCACTCTCTTTTAGATATGACCACACACGACTAGAAGGTCGTGCACACGACACAACACTGACCTCGGGCAAGACCACGAGAGGGCTAATCCGAAAAGGTCACGACGCACGAGAAACACGAGAGCCACATGTCACGTGACGGAAGTACCTTCTCACTAGAAGAACAGCCAGCTGCGTCCACTGACGTCTTGTGCTGCGCCTACGAGTGTCTCGTCTACTATGTCGCCCAAACCATGATAGAGACTAAGACACTGAACCAGAACATTAACTATAGTAACGAGTGACTAGATAGGGGAACGCCCCTCGGCGTCAGTTCAAAGCCCCTGACCACGTGTGCACACACCGACTCTTGCTAGAGAGCCAGGCCTCTAGCTAGTTTTACCCACCCAGCAGGATGCTATAATACAGTGGGGGCCCACGAAAACTAGCTTACAAACCGTATATCGGGAACTGCCCCGCCACAAGGGCCGACACGCCGTAACATGTCCTAAGGCTACGACTAGTGGAGGCTCACAAGACACAGACTCCAAAACATGAGTGCCGGAGTACAGACATGCAAAGAAGCACTGTCGTACATACTACGAAGCACATGACACGAGGTAGCATACAAGACTGCCACCGGACTCAAGACAAGGCAACTAGACCCGAAAACACAACGATCCTTGAGTCTCACAACTCGGAGTCAGGATCGTCGTACAAAGCGGAACAAGCCGCCAATCGGTCTATTCCTAAGCCAGAAGAAACTACTGTAGAAAATGACACACGGAGACCTGAGGGAACACCAAGACCCTCAGCACGCCTGGACATGCAAACCGAGGTAAAGTGATACCTCGAGGCATCTAGAGCCATGTCTCGAACTGGACAGAATCGTCGAGACACACAAGGTTGCCTGTCAAGCACTGGGTCACCCCGGGTTTACCGAAACTAGACAATGATTTGGAAGTAGTACAAAAACCAAGGCATGCTTGGCTACCCTATGTTGTGGTCATAGCCCTCATAGAACATCAAGAGACATCCACGGGACGACAGGTAAACCACAAGGTCAAGCCAAGACATACGGAAATTGAAACGACGGGAAACGACACTCTGGGCATAAGCGATCCCTCATTCAGCTGCTAGGGAAACCAAGTAGTCAAGGAGGAAACCGCTATGCACACAGAGACAAGGACACTGGCGGTAAGGGGTAGAGCCACGAGGTGACTGTAGCGGTCAAGGACGAACCACTAGACTCAATCAACTCCAGCTGACCTGCCCAACGAACCTCCAAGCGGTCGATGACAGACACGCTACACGGACTAGGCGGTCCAAGAGACAACCTCCATACTAACCGCCCTAAGACATTGACCTAAGACAAATGACTCATGGCGGCCTAAGGAAGGCGCGCTACAGCAAAGAAATGCATGAAGGTTGGACCTCCAAGGCCAACCGACATAAAATCTTAACTAAGTCTAAAACCACGGTAACACGAATACCGAGGTAGACCACAGGCCACCGAGACCATTCCCTCAAGACGGGAACTCAAGGAAGGCCACTCACATGCGGGGGGACCCCAGCGCACTCACACCGACTCACAGTGACTCGATCGAGCGTAACACAAAGCTCGAAGCATGCATGCCTTTGGGCATGCTAATCGAGGTAACACGGCACCTCCCGACACCCCAGAAACATGGACACGGAACCCACAGGGTGTCTGGGACACACGCGAGGCCATAGGTCAGTCATTGGGTCTCAACCGGACCGATCGGTACTGAAAACGGTCAAAACTAATGAATTCCGGTTGACCTGACCCCTGGGGTCGACCGGCCCTGGGCGGTCGATCGACCGGACCGACCTGGCGGTCCCCCATCCACTGCGAACGCCGGCCGGTCGACCAGCCCGCCCGCGGTGGTCAACCGGTTATGGCTGAAAACTGGCGGAATCCGAGCCCTAAAGCCAGGTTCCACCACTACCAGAACTGGATCCGAGCCCTGTAACGGATTTCAGACGGATTTCAGATGGAGGCGGCCGTCACATATTCTTGGCCACAAATTTTGAATAGTTTAATAATCCATCACAAATTCCATGTGAAATTTCACATGGAATGTTTTCCGTGTGTAGTACCGTCTGAAATTCAGTGTGTAATTGCATATTTCAGACAGTATTTCAGACGGAAATTAATCTATCACAAATTTCAGAAAAAAATTCTCGTCACAAATGTCCGTCACAAATTTCCATCTATAGTCGCACTTTTTCTTGTAGTGCACGCTCCGTTCGTTCCGAAACGAAGGGGATACATCCATAACGTCGCAGAACGACGACATACAACATTTAGACCCCAACGGGAGTCAAAATCGACCAAGAAACGGCAAGAAACGGGCGATTTCAACGAATCGACCCTAAATGAGTCACCGGGGTTCCCGGACTCGTACCGGCCCCAAATGACAACCAAACGACACGAAATCAGCGGATCTGGAATGCTAACATTCCAGGGATTCGATTGATACTAACTGATCTAAAAACTGTCACCATTTTTTGGTGAACCCTACAACTCCACAAAAGTATGATTTTACCGAAACTGAGCGAAACCCGCTCAAACTTGCACCGAACAACGTGAAATTACAGGAAAAATGTGCAGGAATAGTAGGTGATCCATCTCCCTACCTCCACCGAAGAAACAATGCGCAGAAGCGACTAATCCGCGCGAAAAATGCCAAAACACGAATCGCGCCGATATCAGAATCCACGGAGGGATCGTGCCACGCCACGCTCAAACCGTCGCTCCATCCCGCGTCCTGATCACTCCATCGTGTCCCCGCCTCAGCCAGCTACGCAACGGTGTGCACCCCACGCCGAACAGACCAGAGAGGAGAGAGAACGAGAGGAGAGAAATGAGAGAAAATGGGGGAGAGAGGAGGGTCGCGTGCAAATGAGGAAAATAAAAAGGGGAAAGGAATAAAAAGAAAGAAATTAAGAATTTTTCCTAATTTCCAAAATTTCAATTATTAGCCTAAAAATCCACTAATTCAGAAAAATACATAAAAATAATCGAAACGATCCTCTCGAAGAGGACATCGCAACTGCGGTGTCCACCAGTCGATGAACTGAACAACAAACTCACCACAGGGTTCTGTAACTAGTACGAGAGAACAACTCACGTGGATCGTAAAACTTAACTCAGGACTCACAAAAGTGATTCGAAACTCTCCGAAAAGGATCCGAAAGATCTAATAAGAATCCAATAAGGATCCAGGGCATTACACTGAACCACCTAAAAAGATCTTGTGTACCGTGGTTTGCTTTCCAAATTGTCAACCGTTAGATGTATGCTAGGCACATTCCTATCTACGGTTCTAACTTAATGGATGTAGTGTATGCTTGATTTGGTTTTGTCGACAGTGTAGACTTGCTTAGGAGTCTACACTTTTGCAGTTCATCTTTTCGATTAAGTGTATCATTGGTTTTCATAGTCTGCAAAGATTAATTGCTTTTAATTCCGCACAAGTTTAAATTCTTTAGATTAAGTTTAAATTGATCAAGTTTTTACAAGGGGATTCATTCACCCCCCTCTGAATCCTTGTTGCACCATTGGACCGAATCCCATCGGCTTAACATCGAAGAGGTAAGCAACGATCCTGAGTGAGAACCACCACATCTCTTGGTGGAGATCAATCTCGCGCCCTCTTCTTCTCCTACCACCTCCCCCCGCACCAGTGCTCTATCATATTCGCTTACTTAGGCATCAAAGGGTTTTCCCCAGGGTTTCATCCATGGGCACCCCTGATCTGTTTCCCATCTTACAGATTATATACGCGTGGTGGTCGTGATCAACGATTCCCCCCAGGATCCCACGACTTAGGATCAGCGCGAGATTACGCCTCTTCAGCGACTATATAGCTGTCGCCCATTATTTGTCTGATGCTACGCATCGGGCAAGTACAATTACAGACACATGATATTTTCAGTTTTTCAAAATAGGAAAGTGAAGATATGAACAGGTAGAGGAAAATATCAGGAATCTAAAAATATGTTCATGCATTAATTTTAACATCGGGTGTTGTAGATATAAATTTTTAAACATGTGATATTTATTAAATGCTTAAAAGAAATAGCAGATTGTCGTTGGGTCGTTCATTAAATGACGCCCTGGCCACTATCGCTATTTCAGAATAATTAACGACAGCGTGTGCAGGCGTTCATTCAATAAGCGCCCACGATAGGGTGGCTATTTACAAGAACTCAATAGATCTACGAAAACTGAAAACAGAAAGCATGGTAACATACTATATGACCTACGTGTTTGATTTTTACAGTGATTAACAGTTTGGGCTTCGTAACTTGAGAACACCTACCTTTTTGGGTCACTAGATGAAGACGAAGATGAAGGTATGAGATAATAAGCAGTTGTAACAGCAACATCAGCACTCGAATAGAAGAATATCTCCACAGGAAAGATGATGCATCGAATTAAAACAGCAGCAAGAAGAAGCTTGCTTCTCCGTGCAGCAACAACAACAAGAGCATCAGCCGCACTGGGAAGACAATGGAAGAAGCAGACAAGGCCCTTCCTTGTATGACCGTTACAGCAGGACTAGGAAGAGGGAGAAGGCCCTCTCCTTCGTAGCAACGGCAATGGGCTGTCGTACTACCACCGAATAGATAGCAGCAAGATGCAGCACTTCGATGGATGAAGATACGTCGTAGAAGAAAGACGACGTCGACACCAGGCTCACGAACTAATAGAGGCGGTAGCCTTTGCACGTTCAAGAGGGGGTTTATTTATAGGATTTGAGATTTAGAACCATATTGGTATATAAACTTCCATGTATGGATCCTAATGAACAATCTGAATAGACCTTAAGTTTCCCTACCTTATTTCATTTCTATCCATATCTGCAGCCACCTTCCTCGTTGAATTAAAAAACCCTAATCCCCCTTCGCATGCAAGCTTCGAATATATCATGCCCATAATTCCTTTGGACGTACAAAGGTTATGGGCCTCATTTGCCATTTTTAAGCCCATATATATACATACTCAATTAAGGCTTTTGAATAAAGGATTAAGCCTTTGTGGTTTGAGTTTCAGCCCAATAATGATAGTTATGGTTTGAGCCTTTACCATTGATTTGACCATTTAGTTTATTTTGGAGGATTTAGCTATTTAGAAATTTTTATTCCCATAATTATATCCGAGTTGCTACACTCTATTATGTTTTAATTGCATTTCTTCACAAGCCATACACGGTTTCATTGAATGAATATTTGGTATGTCAAATGGTGTTATGTGAAATGACTGATCAAGTCTGTCAAAAAGCTATCACTATGCGTGAGGTGATCTTCGGATCAAAGTTCTCCGCCTAGTACTAATATTCAGAAATTCAATTTGTTTGGTTTATGAGGAAACAATTATTCTGATCTAATCAATTTGCTTTTGATTTGCATAGCTTTGAATTGAATCTGAAAATTTTCTTATTTCACACTAGCAAAAAATTTTGAACTGTGGAATTGCGCACTCACTACTGCAACAATGTTTTTGAATGATGACCATAGCTTAGTTGAAAGCTCAATGACATTGTGTGGTTGCTTTGCAAATATGATAAGCTGCTTGACATGTTCAAAAATCTTTCTCTTGTTAATAGATAATCAAACACTTGTCTTGCTCGATTGTCAAATTCTGTTTGAGTTTTCAAGGACAGGCTGAAATGAAAATTGGACACTTGATCATACGCATCAAATGAATTTTGCACATTCATACATAAGGGCATATCATGTTCAAACTGAAGCTCATATCTCATGGAATACTATTTTTGATGATCATGGTTGAACATTTGGGTTCTAAAGAATATGGTTCTTCATGATGAAGTCTGAAATAAAATGTTTATAGTTTAGTTCTAGATTCAATGTAAATTTATCTCATACATTTACTAGTTTTATGCTTACTTGAATGTTCTAGATTGCACAAAAACTGAAAATATGCATAAAAAGATTACATTTGCATCTTTGCATATCATTCACATATTCTGCATACATTGTGAATATGAGTCTCAATTGCATACCTTGATTCATGAGTGCTTGCATGAATGTTTTCCTGAATCCTTGCATGTTTACATGTATTTAGTTTATAAAATATTTTCTTGATAGTTCTAAGGCTTTACCTCCTTCATAAATAACAATGCAGTGATTTAGTTCATATGTGATACATGTCATACACTAAGGGAGAGGATTTGATTTTGACCGTGCAAATATTTAGAGGGAGTCATAATTGTGTCTTGACAAATTCATTTTATACATGCAAAACATTACCCCACACTTTGCACATAATGAAATTAATGGCTTTAAGTGATAAGGATTTGAGGAATTTTTTCCAACACTTTAAAGGGAACTTGAATCTTTACATAGACATTAAAGAGTAATCGTGAGGAAAAAGCTATCTACCCCACTAAAATCAATAAGTGGAATGTGGAACCTAGTCCACTGAAATAAATGAGAAAACTCACGTCGAATGGTGAAGTAAAAATCCACAATGCGTGATGATCCTAGTAGCTGGGAATCCCTATTGAGACATATGAGGAAACTCGCGCCGAATAGTGAAGTCCATTAAAAGAAACAAAAACGGGGTTGTTCGAAGCTACCGATAGTCGAGGATCTAGAGTGAAAGTGTAGAGAGGAGATTACCTTCTAGTGTTCTTTAGAAAATCTGAATATCCATATATTTTGAAGCTTATTGTTCATTGCATCACCTTTCACTTATGGGTACACTACAAGAAAATTGGGCTTTACCAACATTTTAAAAACGTAGCTATAGGTCCAAAAAACGTAGGTAAATCATTTACCTATGTTTCCTTGCCACGCTTTCAATGCGTGGCGCGTGCTCGCGTGACTATAGGTTATACCTACGTTTCAAAAAAATGTAGGTATAAATCGACCTATTCCTACGCTTTAGAAGTGTAGAAATAATCCAACAAAAGCGTAGGTAAAAGTCATCTATAGATACGTATATAAAAAGATATACCTACGTTTATGAAAACGTAAGTATTACCTTTTGCCACATAGTAAAAGAAACGTATGAGTAAAGATTAACATCACTTTTTAAAAACGTAGGAAAATACTTTAACGTCAGTTAATAAAAAACGTAGGAATAGGTTTTCTTTTTTTTAAAAAAAAAGTACCATTAATGATCAACAAGAGGTAAGAGAATATCACTACAGACATCAATCTGAGCTACTGTGGTTTTTGAAACAAAACAAATCATTGGAAATTAATTGAGCATTGTTTAAACTATGTAGCATAAAAATAACTATAGAGAGGGCATTAGATATGTTGAGAACTGAGTACAACATCACAAACTACAAGAAAAAATATCAAGCATCTGATAATCAGAACCAGATAACAATGGTCATTAATGTTAACTAATGCCCATGGAAAGAACATGGGCATTAATGTACAGATGATAATCAGAACCAGATAATAATGGTCAAACCCAAAGAAAAACAATCTTAGAAATTCTTGGCTTATAGAATATGTACTCTTTAAGCTATTTGATGACAAATCAACTCTTTAAGCTATTTGAGCCATACATCTGATATGTATGCACAAAAACCAATGTGAAGATCATGTGAGATGAGAAAATCAAATTATCGCAGCCATATATTACTCCCTGTGGGACTATAAAATAGAACAGGGTGAATGCTAAAAAGATCACCAATGTAAGTCCTATGTACAACTTAACAATAAAAAGGCTAGTTGGTGCCTTATCCAAACTTACAACTAAGAATGTTAACACCCTGCACCAAAGGAGAACTATGTAGAAATGTTTGCTGTGAAAAATAAAAGGGTGGAAAGACTACCAAAAGCAAGCACAAAAGAAAGCAACAAAAGTCAATGCACAAAAGAAAGTAATACAAGAGTCAACTACCAAAAGCAAGGTACAGTTATAAATGGTAAATATACAAGAGATATCATACCAAACTCACTAAGGATCTGACTCAATTTTAGTGATTTATGGACCGTAGTCTCATGGGTTACCTGGTAGATTCACATGCATCATCATTCATACCATTTGACTCAGCTTCACACTCAAGTTCTTCAATCAGCTTGACATAATTAAACATAATGGAAAAAGGTTAAAAAAGGTCAATTACTTGCAGGATGATTACAACGCCAATTATAGGGTTTTTCTATGTTTCATGCATACCTGCTGCTGGACTAAAATTCTTGGTGCAAAGGGAAATTAATCTAGACAATTTTTAAATCAATACAGCATTGTGGGGTCCTCTTTCAAAAACAATGCACTCAAAACACACTTCTCAACAGTCTTATTCCTACTATTTGACATGTTATCAGTGTCAAAATATAGGACTCAAATTTTTTACCTTGTGTTCTATTTTTACCAGGTCACAATATAGGACTCAAAATTTACCTACTTTATTATAGAGCCTTCAAATTGATGCTGAATGGGGCCAGTTTGGTGGGCTCATTCAATCTGTGAAGATTGTATGTAGATTGACAAGTTGGCTAGTACATATACACCCATCATTGCTTAGTTGCTTGATACTTGTAAAGAAATGAAAATTGTAATGATACTCCCCTTTAAAGCCTGGTGTATTTCTACCCTCTTTGTATGTTGATAAAACTTGGTTCCCCGCTTCAAATATCAAGCAAGCTAAGCTTACATGTGGGAACATGTGAATTTGTTGCAAGTTTTCATCCTTTGTAGTGGTTACTTTATATTTAAATAACAAATTAATACATTGGTTAGCATCATGTTTGGTAGATAAAATTTCCCATTAAAAAAATCAATTAGTACACAAAGGGAACCTGCTTGTGTCATACCGAGTCACATTAGTTGGTACATGAGATTGTTTGGAATTCCACATGGATCCTCACCAATGTAGCCACTAGGATGTGCACCAACTGGATTGAAGTATCTAAGTAATATAATCTTCCAGTCAAACTCGAAATGATAAATATCACGACAAATCTCCTTAATAAAATGCTGCACAGCCATGGCAGATGTCATTAGAGTCAAGTAGATACTGAAATAGTGCACTGATCTTATAAGTTACTCTAAACATATACGTTACTCACTCTAAACATACATTAGGAACTTGGTTTACAAAAGATAAAAGGAATCTATTTCAAGCACTGGTCTTGAATTTGTTGGATGTCAATATATTACTCCATAGACATGTACTGGATCAATGAATAGCCGTACCTTGGTCCGTCCATATGGATTTGTTGCACACAGAGGGAACTCTTCTATACATGGAACTTCTTTAGGCCACCCATAGACAGTAGCTGATGAGAAAACTAACTGCAGCATTTTTGCACAAGTTATTAGAGTATGAATGCGTAAAGCATTCCTGAGTATAAATCTGAACATTAGCACAAAGAATATTCACAGTAAAATGAAGGACAAGGTGCCTAGAATAGAGGCAGTTATTCAACTAGAGAATCAAGAATGAAGATCAAAGAAAAACTTTACAGGATTGAATGCAGTCTTGAAATAGGTATGACCTTGGGGTTGCACTCTTGCCTTACACAAACATATTTAAAACATCAGCACATTTAGAGCGTGATCCATGCAATGAACTATATCAATATTAACGAAACCTACCCAATCCCTTCTGTGGGAGGGAAGGCATTTCTATGGAGAATGACTAAACACATGACTATGTAAAAGTTTCTGGATTCAATAGAAGATTAGAAGAAAGACAAGCTTATTAGAGGCATGATTATCAACAAAACCAAGGCACGTTGCAAAACTCCCCATCAAAGGCATGCCCCACTATTTAGACCAATGCAGGCTCCGGATTCATATAGATTTTCTGAAATATTGTATAATGGGCTAGGTTTCTTCCTATGTAGTCAGAGGAGGTTGCTTGACAAAGGTATTTACAACCAAATGCATGTTATAAGTTTTTTTGAAAGTAACTTAATGTTATAAGTTAAACAAAACAAAAAAAACAAAGACAGAACTGTAAATGATTTAGCCAAATGGAAGTAAAACATGTGTGATAAAATTTGAAGTAAATACCAAACGTCAATGGTTCATCCTCATGATTCCCTTCTCCTGCAATAGTATCTCTCTTTAAACTACAAATTTACACATGGTATAACCAAGTTTCTGAAAAGAGAGAGGCCTTAGCCAGTGGGATATCTCTTAGAGGATGATTAGTGAAATATAATGTTGCTTGCATGATCCTCCAGGAAATTTTCTGCAACTCATGGTATCTGGCCTAACTTTCAAAAATATTTGTATCACCTTAGCCATTTTATGGTCAATACCTGGACAATCTATGCTTCTAAAAGGTTGTCAAATATGGTAAATGGAATATATAAGGTCTGGAGCAAACTCTGGCACACCCAGATGCCAAGTGGCTATTATTTACTGTTATTAGTCTATTACAGATCAGTAACATAAAATTTCATGCAACTTCTGGCAGAAGCCTTCCAAGGTATCTAATCTACATGATGCTAAATTATATATTAATGCATAGACTATGATTTATGCACAGCTACATGGAAAACATATCCCCCATTACACAACCTAACAGCCAAGCTGTATCTCTAATAGTCTACCCTTCAATCAAAATAAATAAAAATGCATCATAAAATTTCCAATGAGTAAATGAATTTTGGTATTCAACACACTGATGTTTATACTTGAGATGATGTGAGTAGAA
This sequence comes from Amorphophallus konjac, assembly GCA_022559845.1. Taxonomy (NCBI): domain Eukaryota; kingdom Viridiplantae; phylum Streptophyta; class Magnoliopsida; order Alismatales; family Araceae; genus Amorphophallus; species Amorphophallus konjac. Next base: position 143,750,158 of record CM040124.1, read on the forward strand.
ACTTTAAAGTACCTTGATAAGGCCACTAAAAAACTAAATTTCAATAGTCCAACTTTAATTCTATTGCCAGATAGTTTTCCAGTGATCAGAGCAAGAAGATGTTAGATCATTTTTGTATTTATTCATGAATTCTAGAACATTGGTTGCAATCAGTGTCTTGAAGAAAATAACAAGCATGGTCAATAAGCGAATAGGATACATACCAATAACTGACACAGCACGACAATATCTCTCCCACATGCTGCGGAACCTAGGTTGTCCTCCAAGACCCTACAACTTTATTGTAACATACCCTTGGTTACTTTCGTCATATTGAATCCTACCTGTAAATAGACATTCATCATCCACAATATCATGATTAATCTGCTTTTACAAACTACGTGAAAGGAAAGCATGGATTCTTTTGTGCAAGGTTGATACTCACAGTGGGAATCATATCTTCATTGTAGCCACCAGTCTGCAAAAGTGATGGAAAAGCAGTCAGTGCCTTAAACAGATAAAGACAATCTATGCACCAGACGAAGACAAATAAAAGATGTACAAGACTGTAACATCACACAATCTCCAACAGTCAATGTAACCAACTAAAATGTGCTAGCAATCTTTAGAATTTCTTGATCTCCATTTTGAACAGTTCAATATTGTAGGTTCTGAAATTCTTGAAATGTAAGCAAAAAGAGTGAACAATATTTGATTAGATTACATGCAAGGATACCCAATAAGTGCATGGCCAAAAGAAGATCCAATGAGCACAGCAAGGGGTCTCTGCCTGATCAAGTTCATCCCAAATAATTATGAGTTTGTCCAAACAGAAGTTAAGGTGGACTAACCAATATGATAACAAAGAGAAACTGTAAATTTTAGTAACTCTGTTTAACACGCAAAGGGCTTGTTCACAAACTAGATATCAGAATGATGACATACTGATCTAGGATTTCTACATGGCAATGATAACAATAAAAATAGGAATACCTGGACGGTGTGATCTGCATCATGGTCCATCAATTGCCCACTTGGTAAATCCAAGGTGGCCCTTTCTCAAGATAAGGCCCAAAGGATCTACCATTCTATAGGGAATGTGGAGGCCACTGCCAACGTAACTGATCATCTATAACCTCTCTTCCACCATACCCACCTATAAAAAAGAGATGCAGCACAGAACATGCACACAAACACTTCCAGATAAATCATGAAAGATAATCCAAGAATTTTGGCATGTACATGAATTCAATTAAAATCAGAGAATAGTCACACTTAAACTATATCTAGGTAACGAACAATCACTGACTGAGGCATGTACTTACCAAATTTCATTTAATCTGATGCTTACCTACTGCACATTGCTTGACCAACTATAAGGCAAGCTTGTCTTGTTTGCATGAAGAGCATTTTACACCTCTGGAAGGTTGAAAGAGAAATTCCTTTCATAGGTCATACAAACATCAAAGCCAACACTCTTCTTAGTAGCCTTCAACACAAAAGATGAAATTACATAAAACCTTTTGACTTTTGAAATTTCGGCACTATTGGGTTCTACCGGTGCATCTGCAACGCCAACATCTCCCTGTATCACAGCCATGGTGCTTGAGGCAGAGGGGCTGAACGGTGGGAAAAACCTGCCTTCCTCCCATGGGCAATGCTGCACAGCAAACAACCTCCGAAGGTGAGCCTCCACATTAAGCAATGCAGGATGCGAAGAGGAACCATCATCATCATGCACAAAGGCTTCGTGCGAATCCAAAATTTGTGACCTTGGGGTATAAGGGACATCCTCTCGGTTCTCTGGGATCATCGAGAGGGGGGCATACGAGGGGGACGAGTAGGGCACATGGGGCAAAGCCCTGCCGACGCCAACACCTCCGACCAGCGCCTCTACTTCTGGCCCAGTGGGAGAAAGGGGATCGTATGGCACGTAAAGAGGAAAGCCATGATCAGGGCCCCAATCAGCGGGGAAGATAGTGAAGTAGGGTGTGGTGTAGAGGAAACCATGCCCACGGGAAACCACGGCCCCCGCCGACCATAGCAGTGGTGGTCCAATGGGCGCGAAGGGAGGCCCGAGCGGCTTGTAGGACAGCGAGTAAGGCGAGTACTCGCGAGGTAGATCGTCCCCGCCGGCGGGGACCGGTGGCGGGAGGGGGGCGCATCGGCGAAGGAAGCATAGGAGGGTAGGTAGGGGGCATGGGGCAACAACGGTGGCTCCTCCATGGCAGCGGCTGTGGAATGCAGTGCGCGGCCTTCCTCTGTGGAAGAGGACGATGAGGAGGAGGGACGCCACCGGGGAGCCAAGGATGAGGTCGAATCCAAGGTCGACGGCGGGGTGGCGGCGGCTGGAGCGGGGCGGCCCAAGCGAAAGGTCTAGATCCATACTCCCCCACGCTGCTCCAGGAGCACCTCCGCCTACGGCTGCTGCTGCTACTGCTGGTGGTGGCCTCGGTGACTTTGGTAGCTACCACATCGTCATCGACTTTGGTTACATTGGTGTGGAGGGGGGTATCCTAAATTGGAAAGGGGGAGAGGATGGGTGAAATTAAGGAGAAATTGAATGTTAAATGGGAAAAAAATGAAAAATATCGTGCGATAATTTTCCCACCATCGGGCTAGCTTAATTTTCCTACGTTTCTAATTTATTATTACTTTTTATTTGAAGTGACTTATTCCTACGCTTTGTTAAAAGTGAAAGAATATATATGACCTATTCTCACATTCATTCAAAAAATGTAGGAATATATAAACTTTTCCTACGTTTCTCAACAAATTGTCGGAATAAGATGACCATATAACTACGCTATAATAAAATGTAGGAAATTTACCAACGTTAATTTAAAAACGTCGGAATATGTCGCCTAAACCTACGTTTTTCGAGAGCGTAGGTAAAATTCGTGACTATAGGCCAGTTTTCTTGTAGTGGTATCATTGTGATGAATGTATACTATGAATTTGTTTACATTCATGGTTCATGCAATACTTCTTATTATGAATGCACAACACTTTTGGTTATACTTTATGTCTTACATTTTGAATTTGAATCATCTACTCTTTTCTTAACACGTGCCCCATTAAGGGGGGGTTACTATTAGTCATATTTGCGTGCATGATAGTTGTGCTTGTGTACTTGCCTGTTCATACATTCTCTATTGATTTTGTTGTTATTGATAACATATGAGAGAAAAAGCAAGAGTGCTATTTTACATCTTGATATCTCATGTGCATAGGTAGAATAGGTTGAAGGTCATGGTGTGCATATCTGCATATTTAGCATTTTCAGCATGTACATAGTGCATACACTTTGCATTTGGAAGATGAAGATCATGCTGTGCATACATGCATATTTGGCATTTTTAGCATTCATATAGTGCATACTTGGAACTGCATTATTTTGAACACTTCATTTTGCACATATCTTTAGGCCTCATATGTTCCTATCTTGAACCCCATTGTCAGTCGCTTTTTGTTAATGACAAAAAGAGGGAGAATGAGTTTGTGTGCCGATTGTATGATCAATGCTCAATGCTTTATGATTGTGCTCATTGTGTGCTCAATGCTAAATGCTTTATGATTGTGTGCTTAATGCTTTATCTTCTTTCATTCTCATTGAGCTCATTGAGTGAAATGCTTCAACTCTATCTTTTGGAACTCTCGCACACATCGTTTTATCATCATCAAAAAGGGGGAGATTGTTGCATCCCCTAGTTGATTTTGGTGCTTGATTTTTATGATAACAAAACGATTGTGCTTCTGTGTGTGTTTCATTGAGCAACATGTTTGCATCTTGTTTAATGAGTTAAAGGATAGCTTCAAGGTTCACACTTGGAAGTCAAATGAATGGTTGTTCAATAAGGAGCTTATTCTTTGATTATCTTCGCTTACAAGATCAAAATCCATGGTTCACACTTGGAAGTCAAAGGAATGCATCCATGAGCCACTTTATTGTCAAGCAAATTGCTTGAATGATGCTAATTCATTGTATGGATGCATGGTTACTTGGTATCATGTGTTAGTGGTGGAATATGTGCTTAAAAGGGGGCTTAATTCTCATTGTTCAAAACCTGTAGTCCTCATTTGTATGAGCTCAAATTCAATGATTGAGATCATAACTTTTGGGTTGATATTGTTCTAGCTTGAACTTCATGTTAAATTGTGGATTTACATTTTGGTAATGGAAGTTTCATAAGCTAGAAATGTTTCATTTGCATATCACACCTTCTCTTTCTCATAGGGTTGTGGAGATTGTGAAGAATAGTCATTTTAACATGAAGGTTTATAGGTCTTTTGTGTTGTTTTGAATGCTTTCCATGCATATTCCTCTTGAGGTATTAAAAGCCATGATGGTGAGTATTGGTTGAGATTCTCATATAGAACTTGATAAGCTAGCATATACTCATTTCCTATGTTCATGCATGTTCATCATAGGACTCTTGAGCTAGAGTTCTATTATATTCATGTGAATCTTGCTTAGAAGTGGTTGAATTGTGTTTGAATATTGCTAAAACACCAAGGAAAACTTGGTTGTGTGTTTTGTCGATTAACCCTTTCCTACTTGATTGATCTCCCTGTTATTAGGATTGAACTGGATGTATTGTAGAGTTCGGTCGACCGACCAAGGAGCTTCGGTCGACCGATTTAGCCAGGACTGGCTGTTTTATAGGTCTGCAGAGTTCGGTCGACCAACGGCCAATTTTGGTCGACCGATTCCGTCAGGCATTCCGATATGTTGGTTTTCGAACCCATCTTGAAACCCATTAACCCAATCCGAATGCAACCTATTTTGACCCCTTTGCCCCTAGGGTTATCATACCCATTTTTTTTTTTGATCAAAAGCCTTGCCTAGGGATAGTGGTGGGGAGGTCCACCAATCTATCACCAGGAGGTTAATTTTATTGCTGGAATAGTGAATGCATAATTACATCAAGCGGATGCTAGGCATGCTTAGCTTGTCAAGGCGAGCAGCTCCCTTTATAAAAGAGGGAAGCTCATGAGATGAATAAAAATTGTTACATTGCAAAGAGCATGCTAAAGTTGCCAAAGAATCTGCCACTGTATTGCCTTCTCTATATGTGTGGGAAATGATGTCCGATGGAGAGATAAGTTTCCAAATATCTCTAACATACTTGAGGATAGACCAAGGGCAGCTGACTTGTCCCTTGATGGTCTGGACAAGAGTTTTCGAGTCACATTCAATATATGCAGGCGAATTATGAGCAATAGTGTAAAGATATTTAAACCCGTCAAGAAGAGCTCTAGCTTCTGCTATTAAGCTGTTAGACTTCCCGTAGTAGTGAGAGAAAGCAAGGATAATATTTCCACTGTGATCACGAATTACTTCACCACCTCCTGAATCTCCATTATGCTTAGAGGCACCATCTGTGTTTAGCTTTATGGAGGGCCAAGGGGGATTGGTCCATTTAACTGCCAAGCAAAATTGATGAACTGAATTTACATTCTGAAGTCCAAAGGCTTCCAGAATTCTCCTATGGCTTTTGTTTGCTTCTTTGAGATCAGCAATGCTGCATATTTGTTGGACTTGGAAGATAATACTATGGACAAGACTCTGCTTTTTTGTTTGTTTACCATCATACCTGAATTTGTTTCTTGCACACCATAATTCCCATAAACCATACCCAACAATGGCAAGGGTAAAGAGTCCAAATAGGGACTTAGACTTTGTTCTGTTGATATTTTTCAGGATTATAGATCTGACAGAGTTACCTTCGATGTGCATTCCATGGGCATCCAAATAATTCCAGACATAGGTGGCCATATCACTGTGTGCAAAGAGGTGATTATAGTCTTCAGTCTGGGGCTGCTGACAACAGTGACACTTGGAACATATGGATATTCCAACTTGCTGGATATTTGAGTCAAGTGGGAGGGAGTGATTCAACACTTTCCATAGGTGGACAGAGATTTTGGTGGGTAGCCACTTTGACCAAAGCTGGCCTCACGGGATTTGGCTAGAAGTATTGTTGCTGCTGTTGATGAAATTAATTGTGGAGGAAACACTACATTTACCAGAAGGAGCAAGGCTCCAGGCCTCCATATCTTTATCCTGATTCAGAACAATCTGCCTTAAGGCAGCTTTAATGTCAGTGGTAAAGTAGGAATCCTGGAGGCTCAGAACAGCAGGTGTGGGGTGCAAAAGGCATTCTCGGACAGAGGCAGACTGATTAGGAATTTGGTTGGCAGGCACAAGATCTGCCAGCCTGAACTTGCCAAACCATTTGTCAAACCACTAATTTGTTTGATTTCCATCCCCTACAATCACCCTTTTATGCTGGATAATGAGGTCTTTTGCTGCAGTCCAGCTCCTTCTAGCAAGAGCTTTCATATTTTTGAATTGAACATTTTCAAGTGGACTATTTCGGATATACTTTGCTTTGAAGTAGCTTGCCCAAAGAGAATTTGTGTGAATAGCATTCCATAACATCTTGACCCTTAGTGCTAATTCCATGTGTTTGAGTGACATAATGCCAAGTCCCCCATGTGTAACTGGCTTGCAAATGGCCTGCCAGGCCCTCCAATGCTTTTTCCTGCCACGTATAGAAGATCCCCAGAAGAAGTTGGCGAAGGCCTGTTCCAGCTCTTTGTGTATGCCAGAATGGAGAGGTGAAGAGGATAAGCAATAGATTGGCATTGATGTCAAGACATGTTTAATTAAGACCAACCTGGCACCCTGAGAGAGCTTATGCGATTTCCACCCAGTGATACGGTTCTGAATAGTCTTGATAATGCCTGCATAGTGTATTTTTTTGCATCTGCCTTGTGTCAGGGGGAATCCCAGATATCTGTGTGGAAACGAATGCCTAGCAAAACCAGTGAGTTCCTGGACCCTGATAGCTTTTTGATTGTTACCCCTTGGCTGCATGAAAAACCCCCTTTTAGACACATTAATCTACTGCACTGAAGCTCTCTCATAAGTTCTTAGAACCTTCAGCAGATTTCTGATTGAGGCTTTACTGGCTTTGTTGAAGATCATTGTGTCATCCGCAAAAAGCAGGTGGGAGATGTTAGGACATCTTCTGGGGCCTGAGTACCATTCAATTAGGCCACTAGAAAAAGCTGCATTCAGAGATCTACTAAGTGCCTCTTCAGCAATGATAAACAGGGATGGGGCAATGGGATCCCCTTGTCGGATCCCTCTTGTAGATTTAAAGAAGCCAGCAGGTGTTCCATTAAAAAGGATTGAGAACCAACAATTGTTCACCAATTTTTCTACAAGACAAATGAATTTGTTGCTGAATCCAAATTTATGTAAGACCGAAAAGAGGAAATCCCATTCTAATCTATCATAAGCCTTTGCCATATCAAGTTTAAACATGACATTAGAGCCCCTTGTTTTCTTACCCAACTCATGAGATAGCTCCTGAGCTAGTGCAATATTCTCAACAATTTGTCTACCTTTCACAAAAGCTGATTACTCAGGAGAGATGATCTTGGGGAGAATAACTGCCAGTCTTCTGTTTAGAATAGCAGAGATGATTTTATAAAAGTAATTACAGAGACTAATAGGCCTGAACTCAGAGATATTCTTGGCATTTGGCTTTTTTGGGATTAAGGCTACAAGGGTAGCAGTGACAGTCCTTGGAAGGGCTTGCTGTGTAAGAAAAAATTCTTGGACTGCACTAATGACTGTCATGGAAATGATACCCCAGGCTTTATGGAAGAAAGCTCCTGAGAAGCCATCAGGCCCCGGGGCACTGTCAGGGGATAATCTGAAAACTACATCATGTATTTCTAAGGCAGTAGGAACAGCACAAAGGCAATCATTTTCAATCTGGCTTACCAGAGGTGGAATACACTCAAGTAAGCTATCCTCTATATAGTGATCTTGAGAAGTGAAAGTATGTTGAAAGTGGGAGACAACAATGTCTTTCATTTCCTCCAGATCTGAAGTAGTCTGACCATTGGTATTTTGAAGCTGTGAAATAACCTGTTTTCGTCTGTTGGCCAATGTGGTAGAGTGGAAAAACTTAGTGTTTCTGTCCCCTTCAGTGAGCCATCGCACCCTGGATTTCTGCCTCCAGTAGCATTCATGTTGGAGTAATTTATCAGACAGAGTAGTCTTGGCTTCTTCTAATAGCAGAGAGTTGGCATCAGTTGGTTGTAGATCATATGATAGTTCAGCCCATAGGACTGCATCCTCTGCTATTGCTAAATTTATATGCACATTTCCAAATATATTTTTGTTCTAGGCTTTCAACATATTCTTCATAGACTTGAGCTTGAGGTATAAAGTTGTAGTCGGAGAACTAGCCATGGGGCTGTTATCCCAGTAGGTTTTCACAACCTCCAAAAAAATTTCATGATGTGTCCACATTTTCTGAAAACAGAATCTTTCCTTGAATCTGTCATTTAAGTAAGTTCTGACTAAGAGAGGGGCATGGTCAGACGCTTGTCTAGAAAGGTGGTCTATGGTGGAAGGGAACTGATTAAGCCAAGCAGTGTTATACAGAACCCTGTCCAGTCGGGCCCAAATACCACGCGATCCTGATTGATTGTTATGCCATGTATAGATAGAACCAAGAAATCCAGCATCCATGAGAGAACAGTCAGAAATACAATCATTAAAGTCAGACATTGCACCCAGATTTGGGCTATTTCCACCTAGCTTTTCATCAACTGATTGAATACAGTTGAAATCACCAGCAACAAGCCAAGGTCCTTGTATTAGAGAATGAGCAGTTACAAGAGAGCTCCAGAGAGCTTTTCGCTCATGGGCAATACATTTAGCATAAACAAAAGTAACAAAGAATTCTGGCAAAGTGGAACTTGCTCTGAAAAGAGTTATTTGTTGAGCATCCTTGCTGATCACTGAGAAGTCAAGAGTGTCCTTCCACATAACCCAGATATGTGCCATACCAACCTCATTGGCAATAAATTTAGACATGCCCAGCTTTCTACAAATGCAGTCCAAATTGATGTCATTTATCTTAGGTTCCAGTAGAGCAATGCAATCAATAGAATAAGCTTTGATAAGATATTTTACTCGACCAATTGATATGTCATTTCCTATTCCCCTGATATTCCAGATAATGTAATTCATTGGGATTGCTTAGTAGTAGAGATGTTACCCGTGGACCCTGATCTTGTCATGGCCCTAGTGATGACTCCAGGTCTATTAGAATGCATATCCCTGATATTTTCATTAGCAGCTTCAGTAGCAATATCCTTTCTCCTAGTCAAAATATCCTCTGAATGTGTATATGTATTGGATCCATAAGTGATAATCTGTGCTTCCATAGGGGGCTGAGAACCCACCACCTCAATCACAGGAACAGGAGCTATAGATCTCCTATCAACTGCAGCAAATTGGGCTGAAGGGAGCTCACTAGGGAGCGAAATAGAGTTATTCAGGGGGCCCAGTTTTGCACTCAGAGGAGGCTGGAATAATCTAGACTCACCAGGTTGATGAGTAGTGCCATCATGTATTTCAGTCAGATAGCATACTTCAGGATGATCTAAAACAGCAGCATGAATTTGGCTTGAAGGGAGCTCACCTAAGGAGGATGGGTTGGAGCTGGTATTATCTGGCTGAATATTCATATCCTGGGCAGAATCCAATTTAGTCTTCCTTGCAGTCTTATCATCACCTGCTTGTTGCAAACAGGATACCAGTGTCACTTCACTGTCAGAGACCTTGAGATTATCTAAATCTTCTGGAAGCTTGGCGGATATGCTGCTGTTCTCATTCTTTTTGGAAGTAACAAGTTGCCAGCGAGCAATGGGTTTTGGGAGCATCCTTGCCTGAACAGGGACATTTAAAGAAGTGGAGGGGTGTTGAATGCAACTTTTACATTCCTCCAACTTGTGACCAAGGCGAGAACAACCTGAACAAAATGCAGGGACTTCAGGGTACTGTATATCCTGCCAAGCTCCACCACCAGGGAATCCAATCCAGACTCTATGCGGAAGAGGTTTAGAGACATCCAGCTCTACACAAACCCGCACTACAGAAGTATTGGATAGATTCAAAGTGGAAGGATCTATCTTCAATACCTGTCCAATGTTCCCAGCAATAGAACGAATGAGAGGCTCAATGAAAAAGTTCACCGGGAGGCCCGGGAGAGCAATCCACACCGGAAGTAATGGCGAATCCGTCATGGGAGAGAATTGCATAGTCCATTTGAAAAACTTGAAGAGCCAACCATAAACAAATAGAGATTCCCGTAGAAGCAGCTTCAGGTAATCATCTTGATTCCGGAATCGGAGAAGAAGATGCCGAGAATCAAGGGCACTAATCAAGAAGTCTTCTTTGAATCCACATCGCTTTGAAAGGTGGTCTCTGATTTCAGGGAATGGTGGCCTACCACGAGGAGTGCGAGCGACCAATGAATGAGCGAATGGTTGCAAGGACACATCAATCTCCTCGTGGCTGAAGAACACGGCAGGCTCTCCACCGTCTGTCATCACCGGTTCATGAACAGTGCCCCGGACAACAAGAGGCTTCATAGTAGAGACAAGAACTTCAGCAAATGAGCGATGCGGCCCTGAGGGAGATCCTGACAGAGGAACCATAGCTGGAGGAATATGAGCCGGGAAGGGGGCCACCGAGGTAGACCCCCCCGTGTCAGGCATGGCTGGGCGCCGGCCAATGACGTCGGCGGCGATTATTCCCAGCTTGCGTGGTCCCCTAGGGTTAGGGAGTCCAAATCGGCTCACTACACATGAGAAGAATAAATGAGCAACCCTGATGTCGTCTCGGTTATCATACCCATCTAGGAGGGGTTTTGCAAGGGTTTTGTGATGGCTATATGAGTCTTTTGCACTCTCTTATACATAGATACATATGAGCTACGAATTTCAGAGAGAGAACTCCATTCGAGCTAATATTTTTTTATCTTGTAGGTGAAGAAAGGAGAAAGGAAGAAAAGGGGAAGAAGAGAAGGGGATTATATCTCCTCCAAGGCATTTCTGGAGTTCTAGGAAGAAAGAAAAGAGAAGCGGAATGAAAAGAGAATCAAGGGGATGTTGAAATCATGATCATTCGTCTTCCCTCTGACCTTAGCTTCAAGAAACATCATCTATCGGCCTTGGAAACAAAGGGGGATAAATTCTACATCTTTTATCTGAGAATTTGTGATGTTCTTCATTATTTATATTTCTGGTTGAGCATGTATTGAACATTAGTCTTTATTTTCTAAAAGGATATTCTGTGTGTGTATGACCATTTGCATATGGTCATGTGTGTTTTGTGCACGCGACTGTTGCAGCGTGTGAGTGTGCCATTGATTCGGTCATCGGATCGTGTTGGAGACGTCGTCTCCATGTGTTGTTGGGGCGTGTCCCCATGTGTGTGCAGGTGTCATCCTGCGTGTGTGTTGGAGCTTGGCCCCGTGTTGGGGATTTATCCCCGTGTGTGTGTTGGAGTTTGACTCCGTGTTGGGGAGTTATCCCCGTGCTGGTTTTCCAGCGATTTAAGCCTCACCGGTTCGGTGAGGGGTGGATGTAGGGAGCCCGTTGTAGTCCCGAACAACCTTAAAAATCCCTGTGCCTTGTGGTTTGGTCTGTGTGATTGTTTCCTTATCATCTACCCCATTCATAGGTATTTGGTTTCATATTTCTTCTTGTTCACACTTATTGCTTGTTTGTCTATTGTGCACCATATTTCATCACACACTAATCATTCACCCACACGCTGTGGAGCTTAGTTTGTTTACTTGCTAGTTGAGCTTATGCCTAATCAGATTCCATGAAAGGCTTAATGTTAATCAGTTCATTTATCTTCAAATTGTAAGTCCTTGTCTAGATTTAGCTGTGTGACGCATTTGCTTGACAAATCTGTTTAGACGATTGTGTGAGATCGGAAAGGCTGAGAGAACTATTTCCTTTAGGATTCAAATCTCATTTTATCTTAGTTTAAATTTGATAGTTACTCTAATCTTGCTAAGTTAGTTTTAAATTAACCTTGTCGTGTGGGGGACAATTCAACCCCCCCTTCTTGTCTGCTCGCCAACCGGGCCAACAAAACGGAGCTGCTCGATTATCGCGGCTCTCCTCCAGGCCTTCGACTAAAGACCAACTGCTACCCCCTGCCCTCTCTCCAGGGCACAGTCAAGAAGAAATGACCAAAGTGGTCAGGAATTACTTCCATGGCTTGGGAAGTTCCTCCCTAGGTCGACAACGACTGCTCCGCACTATCGGCGGCGAAGAAAAAGAAGAAGGAAAAGAAATTGGAAGGAAGGCGTCACTCATGCACATCAATGAACATGAAGATGGCTTGGAAGCCGAGTACTCTGAAGCTTCCCCACAGTGGGAAGAGAATAAAAGAATATCAATATTTGAAAGGTCGACCTTCCCCGGTCAAGCCAAGAGGGGAGTCTAGAGGAAAAGAAAAAGAATGCAAGTCTTCACTTGCAACATGGCAGAGGCGACCAACAGATAGGAGGTCCTACCTGAAGAGCTAGAAGAATTGGCCAAGCTAGCCGAAAGGCCCAGGCCAGTAACAAGAAGAAGCCAAGCTACGGACGAAATGTTCAGAGCAGCCAAGGAAAAGCAAGCTATCACCACTTTGACTACCAATGTGGTGACTTCTGAAGAAGAAGAGATTCCTCTGCTAGAGTCGTCCGAAGGTGTCTCGGGCAAAGCGTTCGAGAGTACTCCCACTGTGGTAGCGCCAGATATAGCTGTCTTAATGATGTTGCAGCACTATCGATAAGAGATTGAAGCTTTGAAAAAGTAACTGAATGAAAAGACTGAACAAGCTCTTGTCCCTTGGCAGCAGGACGTGCATGCTGAATCATCTCAGAGAGCTCCTGGCCCGATCGATATCGCACCTCCAACTACTTCTCAAGCAATAGGACATGGCAAGGCCTCTCTATAGCCGCACTTCCTGCAACCACCATTGGTCCAACCGACACTCCCACAAATACAGCAATTGCCACTATTAATACCACCGACACCTCAAGCCGTGGCTCTGACCTCTCCTTCTACGCAGAAACCTGTGCATCTCCATCCGGGATCGGTGGACGCGGCCGTGGTGAATAAATCAATGGTGGAACAACTAATTGAAATGAAGCTGGCTGAGAGGACAGACAGTGATTTCAGCGTTTTTAATGTATACAAGGTGCCATATCCACTGCAGTATGCTGCAAAGAGGCTCCCATCTGGCATCAAAAACTACCTAAGTTCAAAAAGTTCAATGGGCAGGGCTCTCCTATAGGGCATATTGCTTGTTATATGAAATTTATGGGTGATCTGGTAGCAGATGAAGCCTACCTGCTACAATTTTTTGGGTCTTCATTGATGGGCCTAGCTTTCGAATGGTATTCAAATCTGCCAGTCAGCTCTATTAGTGACTGGACAGATATGCAACGGAAGTTCCGGGAATTATTCCATGTTGCTGAAAGAGAGGTCACCGTGGCCGAGCTATATGCCTCCAGGCAGAGAAATGACAAAACAGCCCTGGAGTACATTAAAAGATGGCAGAATCTCAGTATGAGATGCAGGTGGCCACCACACCTAGAGGATGCAATACAAATCTACAAGCAAAACCCGAGGCGGGAGATCCTCAGGAAGATGATCAGAATTGAAATCCGATCTTTTGACCGACTAAATAATGTGGTTGCAAAGATTGAATCCTTCATCTCCAGCTCCCCCTCTACTCCAACTGTTGCAAGTCAAAAGGGCAAGTCTGCTTACAAGTGGCCAGCGCCCAAGGAAGTTCACACAATTGACTTCAAAGCATTTGACCAACATAAACAAAAGGAGAAGGGAGTGGCTAACCCTCCTCTCGCTAAGCCAGCTGAGCAGCAAGAATTCCCGTCCCTACGAGCCAAAATGAAAAAGCTTTATTCTTTCCCCAAGGATAGGACTCGGGTCCTCTTTAAATGGGTTGTCACATACAACAAGGTTGACCTACCGGAGCCGAAGAGACCGGAAGAGGTTAGAAAGAAAGACCATCCTCGCTTCTGCCCATATCACCAGATGGTTGGGCACCCTATTGAAGGTTGCTGCGTCTTTAAAGATGCTATTGAAAAGCTAATTAGAAGAGGGGAGCTACAAATGGGCGATTACAAGGTTGATCCTCCTCGCCCGCATGAACTGCCTGCTATGGAAAGAGCAGTCAATATGGTATCTCTATACCAACAATCATCTGAAGAGGTAGCGGAAGCTTGCAGGGCACATCAGGCGTTAGCCGCAGAAGGAAAAGAGATGAATAAGCCAAAGAACAAAAAGAAGAGTGTTGTCATCTCCTGCAATACCCTATCGGCCTTGCCCAGTGCGAGCCGAGCTGTTGAGGAAGAAGACGAAGAGATATGCTACACACCAGTGAGGATAGGTCAAGCTGCAACATTTACCTCTCGCCATCAGTCCCAAGAAGAGTAAGGGCACCCTCCACCGCCTGCCGACGAAGTATGTTGTTATACCCCTCCTCTGGGTGAGGACATGGGGGCAAGAACATCAACCTATATGGGACTGAATGTGTCCCGCCCCAACAACAAGATGCCGCTAGACCCACCTGAGATGAGTACGGGAAACAACACTCCTGGATACTACCAAGCTAACCCTGCCTTGATGGAAGAGCTGTATCAGAAAACATAGAAAGTTGAGATGCTTAAGAAAAGATTAAGTGAGATGGGTCTACACCCAGCTGCACCCGGGCAGGTTACACCCTCATCCAAGGCCCCACAAGGTAGCGCTAAACTACTTGGAACGTTACCGCAGCCGGCTATGTCCCAGTTAACAGAATACCATGAAGGGAGCACCCTCCCTCTACAGCTACACCACGCAGCCTTCACGTACCCCTCAGCTCTCCAGGCGCGTCAGGGGGCAGCTTCTACACCTTATGCGATGCCACCTCTACAATCAGTTGGCTCGCACAAGAGTCTAACATCTGCAGCCATAACAAACAAGGTAGCAATGAAACACGCAACTGAGATAAAGCCCGCTGAAGGAGAAGTCACTAAGGCGGCATTACATATGATCAAACAAAAACATGATGAGTCTGTTTCAGACTACATTCGACGCTGAAAAAGCCTCAGTGCAAGATGCAGACATCCACCGAGCTACAAGGATGTTGTCCAGCTATGCAAGCGTAATCTAAGGAAAGAGATCATGTTGAGGGTGATTGGCCTCGAAGTCAAGTCCTTCGACCAATTAAAAGACATGGCAATTGACATTGAAGCCTTTCTGGCTAAATAGTACCCGACTTCCGCTACCCCAATTCAGAGGAATAAGCCAGTCAAACAGTGGCCGACACAAGAAGAAATAAACACTACTGACTTTCAAGCCTTCGAACGTCAACTGAAGAAATCAAAAGAGACAGCTGGCCTTTCTTCTACCAAGACTGTAGAGCAAAAGCCCCCCTCACTAAGGGCAAGAATGAAAAGACCATACTCCTTTCCCCAGGACAAGAGGCAAATTCTATTCAAGTGGGCCCTCGAATACAACAATGTCATCCTCCCGGAGCTTAAGAGACAAAATGCGTCACGTCCCGAATCGATAATAGCGGAACGTGTCGTTCGCTCGGAGCATGGCAGTTAAACAGTCGAGTCAATCAGAGCATAGCTACAAGATAAAATATAACTGCTCAAAAATGTAATTTCATTTCAAATATAAGTTGATTACAATTTAGACCCAATAAAAGAAAGACTCAATAAAGGAAAATTACAAGAGACTTATGACTAGACAAATCTTTAACGTAGACACAAGATAACCAGAATCGGGTATTCATTTAGGTTTGTCGGAGTTCACTTCACTCTAGCCCTTGTCCATCATGTTCGGTCTCGTCATCACTAAGGTCATTACCTGAAAAATAATGGCACATACTAGGTGAGCGAACGCTCAGTAGGACTTAATATCTCAAGCTCCAAGTTAGCTTTAAGTAGTTACAATTTAATATGAACATGTAGGTCATGCAAGCTGTCACAATTGAGAACTATAATGGCACGAGCTATATTGATATTTCAGAGATAAATTCAAGAACTATAATTCAAGATCTAGAAAGAAGAATAGGCAAGAAGATCGATACTTTCGAGAGATATAAAGACAATAGATAGACATGTGTATAAATCAAGGACATGCATGACAAGATAATAAGTACTTATCATAGGGTAATTCAAGAGCATTCTTGAGGAGATAATAACAATCACTCCACTATAGCATTCACTTGCACTAGAGCTTTTGTAACTATCACTTTATAAGATTGGCCATTGTATAAAGGAGTTCAACACTTGAATAATGAGTATGTCAATCACTTGTGGAAATGTCGTAGACCAATTTTGCTGTCTTTGGTGTAATGCCGACACCCGATCATTCATGATACCGGTACACGTTTGGACTTTGCCTCGCCCATGGAATCAGATCAGGACCCCGTATTTTACACACTAGCATTGAAATGTCAATTTGTCAAGACCCATAGCCCCTGATGTATCTAGACCAATTCCACTTAACGTTAATAGCCAAGAGTTCCAAGGATCAAGCATGTAGGAATAGTAGGGTAGATTCACATAATTCAAGGACAAAACTATAGACAAGATGATGTGGCGATAATCTCCATGAAAAATCATGACAATCACGAAAATTGGGATGAATCGCACCCACTCAGACGGTCGTAATTTACAGAATTTGCGCCCACTGTCGTGGTCGCCTAATCTGTGAACAGCAAAAGCTCGAAGAAATAGCGCCTACGTATACGGTCGCTCATTCAATGAGCGCCCGCGTACGTGGTGGCTAATCTTTTGAAAAGAACGACTACTGGAACGGTCACTAATTCAATTAGCGGCCACTGCCCGGTCGCCCATTCAGACAGAGACAGATCCTCACAGAATCGCTAGAACGGCATTCTATGAGGGTCGGGTGTCATGTTTCTTCAGAGTGACATGACTTACAGGGTTTCAGGGTTTTGAATGTACAACCCGCTCGACTGTCGTGAGGGAATCCAAAGCTAGCGGAGTCTTACGGAGGTCCCAATGAAGAAAGTATCGGTCCGAAGGAAGGATGATGCGGGACGGACACGTGACTCGACTCCAAATAGGTATGTGATCCTCGAACTCTAAGCAAGCTCGCGATCGTCCCTTAGCGAGGGAAGCGTACGGACGTGCGCGGTTGAGAAACCGGCAATGAGCTAGGGTGGTCGGCTCTCTCTAGTGCCCGGATCAGGTCACGGGACAATATCTCTCTTTGTCTCGTAGCAGCGATGATATAAAAGTAAAGAGGGCTACGATCCTAGCATGCTCTCTAGCAGCGGCATATAAAACATATACGAATAAAGTAAAATGCCGAGTCAAGGGAGCGAACACGATACCTCCACGCTCTCGGCGTGGGGAAGATGACCTCAGCCGAATCGGTACAACCGGAATAACAAGTAATTAATTTATAGTAATGAATATGACTGTCCACTCCACGCAGGGAGGTAAAGGGTGACACAATGGGGCCCGGGAGTAACGGGTTCGGGTTGACGGGCAGCTTCTTGTGTAGCTTCGGCGGCACTCGTACTCGCGACCATGGGTCCCACGTGCTGGTCCGAGGGGCCGTGTGGGACCGGGGTGGCACCACTGCGGTGGGGACGCCTGGAGGGGCGCTCCCTGGGACGACGGTGTGCTGGTTCGCCGGTCGGAGGCCGGGCGGCTCCGATCGTCACCCGCCGGAGTTGCTAGCCACGGATATGTAATTCTGTTTTGTAGCGCGCGACCCGGTGAGATCTGCTGCTGCAGTCACTCCTGACGTCGGATTGACGCACAAGAGGTACCGTTGGAAAGCTCTTTCGAATTACTTCGATCTAGAGCCAAAGAGATAAAATTGAATTTCTCGGATCTAGCATTAGTCGATTTTACAAGCTGCTGACTCACATGATCTGAAAACTCAGGGCAGAACCAAGTTTTCTTGAGAGTTGGCGTTGACCGCGATGTAGACCTTTGATTCAGAAGATGAGTTTTTCATGAAAATTATGGAGGCAGAAGAGAGGAAAACGGGGATATGCTTTATGAAAGGTTTGGTGGAAGTTTCGATTTTTTGTAGAGTTTATACTGACTCATGGTCGGATCAGGACAACAGAAACATATCTGAATTTGGGGGAAAGACTCAATTTCTAAAAATAGGTAGAGGGCTTTTAAAATTCAAAGAAAATTTGCGGAGGGTGGGGATGGTACACAAAAGCTCGAATAAATTTGGAGATTCCAACAAAAATAAAAAAGGAGGTCGAAAGGTGGAAGAACTAAGCTTCTGCTACACAGATCTGAAAAGGGACAAATCTGAAAGACAGAAAGACACGAAAATAAAAAAATATAAAACGAACTCTGAATGATGTGATTTTTTTACTGGAGGTTGGGAATGAAGAGAGGAACCAACCCTGAAAATCATAACTCCAGATGATGTTGGAGTTGGGAGTTAAAAATCACGGAATGGGACTCTATCTAGCTAAACAGACCCTTGGATAGAACTTCAGAAGCGGCTTCGCGGCGGCTCGATGGCGGCACGAACGGCGGCGGCGGCACTAGAGATGAATCTAGAGATAGAGGGGCTAAAATAGAAGGGGTTTTCACCCTGAAATGTAGAAGGAGGAGGAAGAAGACCAGAGAGAGAGGGGAGGGGCGCAGGTTTGCTCCAAGCAATCAACTTTTTTTCTTCTCATTAATTCTTCAAAAATGGAAATACATGCCTTATATAATAAATGAAAAATGACCACTAATGCCCTCAGATCTAGGGCTGGGAGGGGTATACAAGATTTAGAACTAATTAGTTCTAATAGCATATTTTTCAAAAATAAAAATGGGAGGGGGCGCCCCCTTGACCATGGGGACATGGGTAGGTAAGGTAGGTGGCCTCCTTTGAAATTTTAATCCACTTGTCTCCCATGTGTCCAATTGACCTTCTAGATACCACCTAAGACTTTGACCAGCCCCACATGGACCCAAATGGTGCCACTTGGACCAATGAGGAAGGAGTGAGGGCCCCCTTGCTGGTCCTACTGATATTTTGTACAAAAACCCACTAAGACTTACAATTGTGTACCCATATAACACAAGGGGTATACATACAAATATAAAAGGATTTAAATGTAAACAAAATATGAGCGATCTTGCTTCGATGTCCCCATCAAAGGAATATCCCACGGAGGGTCCAATCATCACCGAGAGTTAGTGTGTAAACGATAGAAACCCAAAATAGGGACCAGGTCTCGGATATGAGACAGTGGCGTCAAGATCTGACAGTCAGAGGATCAAAACATGAGTGAGAAACAGTCACAAGAAAATTGTGCCCTGGTAGTGCTCTCTATTTAAATTAGCGCCCACTATTTACTCGTCCATTAATGAAATTCCATAATATTAATAAATTTCCAGAAATTGCAACTCTTCGGAGAGGTGCAATGTTTTAAATGTGCGACTTTAGTTAAGATGCTGATTTATTTTATATTCAATATATGTTAACATATATTTTTAGATTTTGCGCCTATATGACAGATGCTAATTCCATTTTGATTTCATCATGTTATATATATTTTCCAGGAATTTCAAGTATTAACGCCTCTTTTAGAGGGCGTTTATTCAATATTTCTATTTTATTATAAATTTATTTTTATGTATATGCATTAGGTTTTCAAAAGGATACAGACAAAAGGGACATTAATAAGGGTATAAAGCAAATATGGTGGCTCATAGGGTTAGTGGAAAAACTTTATAAGAATGGACGAGAAAGCTATTGTCGTCAATTCTTTATGGATTGCATAGATGAATAGTGCCACTTTTAATTTAAAGAGAATTTTATAAAATAAAATATATGACAATTAAGATAAAAATCCAAGATGTTTAACCATGAAATATCATAATTTTATTACATTAGGTTAAAAAGATAAAAATCAACAAAGGTGGTACGGATGTTAACAAGATAAACAAGGTCACTTTTATTCTGGTGGAATTTTTAAAGAAGCAAATATATGAAAATTTAGAGAAAAATTCAAGGATCATAAAAATATGCATTTCGTTATTTTTATCAGTATAGTTCAATTGATATCAATTTTTAAAGACTGTAGTAATCATCAATTAATTAAAGAAAATCCACGTTTTTGCATGCAATAAATAAGAGAAACAAGTAGTAGGAAGTTCATGGAGAATATCTACATGCACTATCATCTAGCATGCGATTTAGTGGTGATTTTACTTGGAAGATTGCCTACCTCGACGACGCTTTAATGGTGAAGACGTGAGACCAGAGGTAATAGAGGAAGAAGAATAAGAAGCCTTGCTTCTTCACGGTAATAACAACAACAGCGAAGCAGCAACACTCGGCCACTGCAGCAGAGGAAGAAGAAGGTGCTCGTTCGCTTCGTGCGACAACGGTAGCAGGCGTGCGAACGTAGGAAAAAGGGAAGACGATCTCCTGGCACAGGACGTCAACGTATGCCAGGTACTCACGAACGTAGCAGCAAAATGGGGTGCTCGTTCGTTGGCATGGCATTATGAAGGAGGTAAAGGTTCGCTGGGTTCATAGGCTATCAAGGAAAGCTTTTTACTTCTAGCCATATGTGATTCCCGTGAGCTGTTTACCCTACTTTTCTTTCAGCCGCCTGCCATATCATCTTACGAAACCCTAAAGCTATAACCATGCAAGCCTCGCTCGAACGTATGTGGGTTTGGGTTGGGCTAAACTGTGGGTTTACATGGCCATGCCCCTTATCACGTTGGATTCATATTAAAGCCCATGCATAATATATACACAAGTGTCTTAGCCCATTAGTTTAGGGATATACGAGACTATTAATATTTATGTATGTATATACTCTTTTAAAAACCCAATCATTATCTT
The DNA here is from genome assembly GCA_022559845.1 of Amorphophallus konjac. Taxonomy (NCBI): domain Eukaryota; kingdom Viridiplantae; phylum Streptophyta; class Magnoliopsida; order Alismatales; family Araceae; genus Amorphophallus; species Amorphophallus konjac. The sequence continues at coordinate 143,770,897 of CM040124.1, forward strand.
TAAGGCCCATTAATTATATTCATTAGAATTATAAATGGTTTTATCTAAATTAATTGGTAGAACTATATGTATATAGACCTTATTTTCTTTATTTATTTATCTTCCTTATTAATTTCCATTATTGTCTTGGGTATCAGAGTCGGATTCGATCCTATGACTCTTTACTATTAAGGCCCACCAAGTTTTAGCTTTTAGTTGGGCTTGTAACCCTTCGAAGGATTTAATTAGAATCTTCTAATTAAAATGTAGGCCCATTATCTATTTAGACTATTTTTATTTATCAATATTTTATTTCCCACATTTATTTTTTGACAAATATTAATATTTGTCCTTCTAAAAATTCTGGGGTGCTACACCCTCCCCCCACTTAAAAGAATTTGGTCCCCAAATTCACATGATTTTATTTCCATAATAGTGGGGTAAAATCACCATGTCTGAAACATGTATTCTAGCTAGATCATTTTCTTAACATGCTAAGCACTAAGATCACCATATCCAATGCAATTATGGATGAGATAGATTTATAGAGTTACCTTCCAATGCTTGCGGCGCTTCTTCTTTTAAAAGTGGACAATGAGCAATTTTATGATTGCTTGAGCAACGGATGCATTTCTCGAGTTTATACCAACACTCGTCCGGGTTGTGCCTACGGGAAGAGAACTTTTACATGCTCGCATTTCTTGCAATGCTTGCATTTCTCCTTTCCCATAACATCATTTTGTGGTTTCTTGTCCTTACGGGAACCATTACATCCATTGGACCTCTTCTTGCCATGCATTCACGGGCTCCTTGTTCTTGGATCTATTGGCGAATTCCTTCTTAACGACTTTCCCTTTGATTCGCTCCATCATATCCATAGCATCTTCTAAGAGTTGTGCTTTCCTAACCATATCCGTATAAGTTTGAATCTCCAGCAAAGCCAATTGAGGAATGAGCTCCACCTTCAATCCGTTCATGAATCTCCTCGCTCTCATTTTCTCCGTGCAAACTAAATGTGGTGCATACCGGGCTAATCTAGAAAACTTTGCTTCATAATCTGCTACTGATATAGTATGTTGTTTTAATGCCGTGAACTACATTGCCTTCTTTTCTCGGATTCTCTCAGAATAATATTTCTCGTTAAAGTGTTCCAAGAACTCGTCCCATGTAACTTGCTCGTTGGGCAAGATTGTTTCGATGGATCCCCACCATGCCCGAACATCCTTCTCTAGTTGATAAGTTCCCAATGGTACCTTCTCTTGGTCGGTACATTGCATCACCTTAAAGGTTCTCTCTATTTCTTATACCCAATTCTCCGCTTCATCCGGGTCGGTAGACCCACTAAACTTAGGAGGATTCATCTTTTGAAATTTTCGATGTAAATCCCCAGCTCCATGTCGTGCTCCTCCTTGTGCAACTTGTTGTAAGGCTTGTGTTAATCCTTGGACAGTGCGTTGCATCTCTCTCCATTGATCTCTTTCGGCGGCCATCTTAGCCTACAAAGCAAGTTTTAAATTAATGATTACTCATATCTTGACATTAATCTTATCATAGATGAAATATATATATATATATATATATATATATATATATTATTTGTTAACCCATACCTCTACCCAAATCTCATGGGATTCTTATAGGATAACTGACAAGGGTACTTGAGGAGCGTAAATTTGGTTTGCCCCATGGACAGCCCAATAGTTGTACTACCCTGGATTCTTTCGGATCTTTATCGGAGAGCTTTCGGATCACTTTTGTGGGTCCTGAGTTGTGTTTTACGATCCACGCGGGTTTTTCTCTCGTACAAGTTACGGAACCCAGTGGTGAATTTACTATTTAGTTCATCGACTCGAGGACGCTACAGTTGCGTTATGCTCCTTCCGAGGATCGCTTAGACTATTTTCTCGTATTTTTCTGAATTAGTGAATTTTTGGGCTAAAAATCGGATTTCACAAAAATTAGAAAATTCCTAATTTCCTATTTCTTTCTTCACCCTCTCTCCTCTCTCTCATTTCTCATGTCCACTCTCTCTCTCCATTCTCTCTCTTCTCTTCTCCTCTCACCACGGGGCACGCGACCGTGGCGAGGTAGGCGACGTAGGAACGTCGTGGAGTTGTCGTGGAGCGTGCTGATGTGAAAGATGGAGCGTGGCGTTGGCGCGATCCCTCAGTGGATTCAAAGCCGACGTGGCGTGGTTCGTGTGATGGTTTCGGGCGTGGTTTAGTCACTTTGGCATGCGAGAACTTCGGTGGAGGTAGGGAGATGGATACCCTACTCCTGTTCTGTGTTCCCTCACGATTTCGAGCTGAACTGTGCGAGAACGAGCGAGTTTTCTAGCTTTACGGGTAAATCATGCTTCGGGGGGTATGAGACGAGTTCGCCTTTCCCGGTGATGATTTCTAGCCCAGTTAGTGTTATTTGAATCCCTAGCATGTTAGCATTTCATTCCCGCCAGTTTTGTTGTAATTGGTTGTCGTTTGGGACCGGTATGGGCCCGGGAACCCACGTGACTCATTTTGGGTCGATTCGTGGGAATCGCCCGTTTCTTGTCACTTTGGCGTCGGATTGATCCCTTCCGGACTATGGAAGGTTTATATCGTCATTAGGATTATTTCCCTTTCATTTTAGGGCGAACGGGGGGTGGAAAGGTCAGGTTTTCGCCATTCCTTCGGTTTTCCCACCGTAACGCCTTAGCAGTCCTTTTAGAGACAGTTTTCATGCCTTAAGCAGTCCAGTGGCGACCGTTTTATGTTAAGTCAGTTCAGGTTTAAGCGGCCTTATGATAGACCGTTTCTGTTGGCTTGCGGTCAATTGGACGACCGCTAAGCTCTATGAAGCGGCCCAAGTAGGACCGCTACTTTCCTTGTTGTTTTGGCTAGGTCGGTTTGCTGGCTAAACGGTCGTGCGATAGACAGCAAAGCAAGCTGTGGGGGTTTGTGGATGACCGCTAAGCTTCGTTTGAATATTGGTCAATGATTTTTAAGTCGGTTCGTGGATGACCGCTAAGCTTCGTTTGAATATTGGTCAACGATTTTTAAGTCAGTTGGGGCTAGCGGTCTAGCTCCGACCGCATGGTGTCCCTGGCAGCCCTTGGGAAGACCACCAAGATTCGTGAAATGGTTCAAGGTAGACCCTTTAGTGGTTTGACTGGTTAAGTCAGTTCGAGGGTTGACTGGGTTAAGCGACCAGGTCCATGACCGCTACAGTCACCTTGCGGCCCTGAGGAGACCGCCTTGTGTAAGTAGCGGCCTTAGATAGACCGCATACCCCTATGCTTTTGTAGTTTTGTTCGTTTGAGTCTCTGAGTGTAGCAGCCATATTCTTGACCGCTTAGTTCAATGAGATGGTCTATGTATAGACCGTTTTCAGCTTTGTGCGGCCCTTTTTATGACTGCCAAGCGTCTGTGTTCTCTGTGTGAGGGTAGCGGCCCTTTGGCTGACCGCTTGGCTTGCCTAGCGGCTGGGCATGTGACCGTTCCTTCCTGGAGTCTGTTTTCCCGATGTTTTGGCCTCCAAATGTCTTGGCTTGACCTAGTGGTTTTCCCGTTGTCCCATGGATGTCTTGGATATCCTATGAGGGCTATGACCAGGTTGTAGGGTGGCCAGAAGTGCCATTATATCGAGTAGTATTCCGTACTGTTTCACAGTCATGATTAGTTTCTGGTCAACCAGGTGTGATCAAGTGGTTGACATGTAACCTCATGAATGCGTCAGTAGTCCTGTATGGATCGAGACATGGTTTTGGATACCTTGAGGTACTTTCTTACCTCAATTTACGTGTCCATGTGCTTTGAGGGTTTTTGGTAATCTCTCAGGTCTCCGTGATTCGTGTTATATGCATGTGTGGATCCGACGATCCTGTGTTGTTTCCTTTATCAGTGTTTTACCGTGACTTTGGCTTAGGGATTAGGTTGATTGGCGGCACATTACCGCCTTTGTGCGAGGATCTTGACCCGAGTCGTGAGACTCAAGGATCGTTGTGTCAGCGGGTCTAGATGTTGTTCTGAGTCCGATGGCAGTTTTGTGTGCTGCCTAGTGTCTTGTGCTTAGTGTTCCGTGGTATGTGCGACAGTGAGTGCTTAGCCGGTACGTACTCCAGCACTGATGTTTCAGAGTCTCTGTGTCTAGTGAGCCTCCACTAGTCGTAGTCTGACGACACTTTCCTATGTGTGGGCCCACCTGGGAGTGGTGGCGGGGTGAGTTTCTGATATAAAATTTTAAGGCTAGTTTCCGTGGACCCCCTTGCCATACGGTAGCGTCCTACTAGGGGAAAAACTAGCTAGAGGCTTGGCTCAAGGCATGAGCTTGTGTGTGCACACATGGTCAGGGGCATTTGGACGAGCGCCGACGGGCGTGACCCTGACTAGTCACTCGTTACTGTAGTTTTTTGTACTTGGTTCTGTGAGTATCTTAGTTACTGCCGTCCCAGGCGTGTGGGAGATACTTGTCACGCAGTGTAAGACGTTAGTGGATGCATCTGGCTGTTCTTCTAGTGAGGAGGTACTTCTGTCACCTGACACCTGACTTATCATGTTTCCGTGAGTTTTCCGGGTAGTCTATTCTTGGCTTCACCTGAGGTCAGTGTAGTGTAGCGTGCACGATGATCTAGTTGTGTATGCGTTAGTGTTTATTGACTGTGTATGTCTTTTCTAGGGCTTTTGCTTGTTCTTGTAGGCTTTCGCTTTGGAGCTAGTGCTTTGTCGACAGATCGATAACACCCGACTTTATTAGATCGGGGGTCGCCTTTCTGTTGTTGTTTGGAGTAACTTAAAAAGCTGAGATTCGTTTGGTAGCCATGTTTCTGTTCGGTACGGTTTTACTCCTTCCTTTAGCTGTCCTTACTCCTGTTTTTACAGCTTTACTATTATAGTTTAACACTGCTGTTACTCCTACTCCTGCTTTACTGTTTAGCGTTGTTGTCTTGCATGTTACTGTATTGTTTCCAGTGGGGATCTGCGGGACCCCTACTGAGCCAGTGACACGAGGCTCACCCCTGCTTTTCAGGTGTGGCCGTTCTTCTTCCTCGTGGTCGCCAGCTTTGCCAGTGTTGGGCTTCCCCCGACTCGAGAGTACGTTCTCTTTTCTGTTAGACTGTACTTGTCTTTATTTGGACTGCACTATGTAATTTAAATTGTTAATTGAAAAAGTAATTTTATTTCTGCTACTTTAGCAAACCTGATCATTGAAATATTAGTTGCTTAATGCTTTATCTGGAACTTCAATGTACTCTACACACACCTTTTATCCCTTTGGAGCTTTACCGCTCTTGGGTGGCTTCGCAGGTTCCAAGTGGTATCGGGTTTACCCGGTATCCAGAGTCTGGGTCGTCACAATAGCGGTAGGCCCAAATCGGATCCATCCCCTTAGCACGCCCAAGAGGCGCTCGAGGTGAACGGCCCGCCAAGGCGCGGCTCAACCCAGCTTCGCCATTAGATTCTACAACACAAGAAAGCGTGTTAGTCGCCGAAGGACCCTCCGACAACCGACCATTGCCCCCTACCACGTCGGCCTAGATCCCATAACGGGCGAGCACACCCCATGAGCGCCGTAAGACTCGCCCAGGGACCAGCCGACACCGGGGTATTCGCCCTCCAACGGGAAAATCCCGCCGCTATGGCAGAAAGGAGTTGTTCCACTACCTACGCCTTCCCTATCAAAAGATAAGGCTCCTCGCTCTAGGACAACCCCCATAAGAAGGGGAACGACCGAGAAGAGAGACACGGTGGATGATTATGCCAAATCCTACTACATAAGAGAATAGAGCTACTAGCCCTACTGCGCTAAGAGAGGGAAGCACCAACGATCTACGCTGAAAGGGAAGCTCTCCTCCGACAACCTCACCACTCAGCGAGCACTCTTCGAGTGACCACTAGGAGCGGTGAGCACTCGTCTGGAGAGTCTACATGGCCCTTCAGCCCTTGACTGCGATCCCCTCCACTCTCTCTTTCATCCTCGCTCTTCTCTATCCTTCATTAACCCGTTGTTGACTTAAGCATCGGAGGGTTGTCCCCTGGGGTAACACCTGGGACTTTTTCCGGCGCCGTTCTAGTTTCTGGTGATTACAGGCCTCCACGGGTGCAAGGCGACTTCCCTAACAAATAAATAGAGAAGGTGGTACGTGGCATATGAACCATTTTGTTGGGTCCCACAGTGTAGTGGCACGGATCTAGAGGGGGGTGAATAGATCCCTCTCTAAAAATTATAGCCAATTAAAATAACTTGAAAGGCTTCTCAATCAAACCTCACCGAACATGCAAGTGACAAGATCACACACGGAGAGATGGCAATTTCAACTAGCATTATACGTTAATAAATTTAGCATCAATGTGCAAGATAATCAATAATCCATCATGTGAATGGTGGTAGAAGATAAGGAACAAACACTCAACCAATCACACATGCACAAGGATTTTTTAGGTGGTTCGGGACCACGACCGGTACCCTACGTCCACCCCTCACCACCTAGGTGAGGCTTCACTAAAACGCTACATGAGGTAGCACGCGGGGACTAACCCCAATACACCACACGCTGCTCGACGGCAGCAAACCACACACACACGAGCTCGATACTCAACACGCTGCCGAGCAACACAGACACGAGAGAAAACCCTCAACACGGTGCTCAGCACCACACACACACACACCAAGACGGGGAACACACCCCAACAGTCAATCCACACTCGGAGACACTGCTTCGAACACACACATAGTTTTCTTCAGTTTAAGAAGTGATCACAGATATACAAGCAAGCTCAATGAACATGAACTAGACAAAGGATAACCACAAGCAGGGACAGAAAATGGTTTAGAAGACTCCTTATAAAAATGATGGAACTGGGTTCTTGGGCAACTGGGTTTCTTCTTCTCTTCTGTCAGACTTTGGTTGAAGCACGCAGTAGAATCATTAACAGGTTCGTTGTTGTTGCAGCTTGAAAGATCAGCGATCAAGGTTCTTCTTCTATTCAATCCGGCTTCAGCTCATTGATCATTTGGAGGAGATATAACCGTGGAGCTTCAACAAGACACCTTCAACTAGGTGGGATTTCATCATCTTCAGCCTTGAATCGCACCCAGCTCACCCTCGAGATGAAGGAGATGAAGCTTTGTCCTGTGCTTCCTTTCTCCCTGCAAAACCCGAAAACGTATATATCATTAGATGCTTTCCCATCTTTTCAAGAAACCCTATCTCAATCGATTTGTACCCAAGAGGAATGGGCGGCCACGTGGAGGATATTATCCACCAAGGACCAATCACAATAGGGAACAAAAAGAAAAGATCGAGCTAGGGCACCCGCCGCCACGCGAACCGACGATTTTTCCGGTCGCCGGAAAGTGTCGACCCCTAAGGTCGACACTCGCGATCGGGCAAGACAGAACAAAGGCTTGAATAGAACCCAACGAAGAAAGTGTCGACCCACGGGGTCAACACTTTCTACCTGTGGCATTGAAAGAAGCCAAGGCAAAAAGACCCGGAATAAGTGTCGACCCTTGTGGGTCGACACTTATGTCTAGGGTTCTAAAAAATGAACCCAGACAGAACCTAGTGATAAAAAGGTCAACCTTGTGGGTCGAATTTTTATCCCCAAGTTCAAAGACATAAGAGGGCTGGCTTAAAACACCAGACCCTTGGACAAAGTGTCGACCCTTGGGGTCGACACTTTTCCTGACATAATGCAAACTTAATAAAACACACAGAGGGGTAATTCTAAAAGGATGATACATTAAAAACACATGCAAGGATAAAAGAATTATAAATACCCTACCCCAAATCACAGACTTACAAGGTAGGTATGAATAGGGAATTACCTTGGGATTCGTTCATCCAACTTACACAACAAACCTCCTCCAACCATTCAACCAAAACAACTTACCATTTTGTTGGTCCACATGCATGTGAAGATCCAATTGGAAGGTTTCCAATTGGTCCTTATGTTCATTGCCATTCAATACAAACTTGAGATCCTGCATCACAACCATTAAGTGAATCAAATGATTCAACCATAATCTGAATCAACCAAAAGCACAGTAGGATAATTCCATGAATTGGCTTGAATCAACCCCAGTCTTCATCTCTCCCTGTGCAAATGCTAAGACAATGTCAGTCTTGTTCGGCACATAATTCTTGAACTAAAGGTATCCCATTCAACAATTGCAAAGATATGGGAATGAGCTTCATTCAACCATAAAGAAATTAAAGCATATCATTTCTCATCCACAAACCACATATGCATTTATTTACATAGAACACAATCACATGGTATTTATATCATCATCAAAATTCCTTAGCATACATTTGTGCATGGGGTTCAACAATCTCCCCCTTTTTGATGATGACAAATATTATGTGCAATTGACAAAATAGACTCGACAGATAAAAAGTGTTTTAGGGAAATTCAACTCACATCAAGCATTCTAGACATGTAACCATGTTAGCATTCCAACGACATTCAAGCATTACTCACATCAAGCATTCTAGACATGTAACCATGTTAGCATTCCAACAACATTCAAGCATTCTAGACATGAAACCATGTTAGCATTCCAACGACATTAACTCATCAACAAAAATTTAAGGCATTCATATCCACAATTCACACTCCATATCATGCAATCCATAACCAAAAAGATTTACATTTCCAAAACTCATGTTCCCACAGAATATCACTTGATCATCAATCAAGTCCACAAGTAAATTTAGCATCAAGATACCAATTGTCACAAGACACATAAACATAACCAAAACATAAACATAACCAAAACATGACTTAGACATAACAACCACACAAGACATTTCATCTCCCCCTTTGTCATCAACAAAAAGAAGTGGTAAGAGGGGGTAAAGTTAATCCGCTTGTCCATTAGAAGGAGGGTGCTAAAGCTTCAAGGAGAGTCAGGAGGTGTCCGAGGATGCCTGAGAAAATCAGAGAGATCATCAAACTTGGAGTTTTGAAAGCCAATGGCAGTATGGAGTGAGTCATTGGAGTCGGCCATGGCAGCGAACTTTTGAAGATAAGTATCATGATGAAGCTTGAGTTCTTTGACTTCCCGTGTGAGGGCATCCACTGATTCTTTGACATTGCAAACTTCATCAGCTAATTCGTCAAATTTGGTGTTCATTGATGTATCTGCTAAAGATGTAGCCTGTGACACTCTGGTTCTGGCAGTTCTGCTGATGGGTTCTTCATGATCTTCACCTCCATTCTACCCAGACCCTGCTGCCGGGGCTTTACCTGTTCTGTGACGGAAGAGTACGAACAAGAACACCATTTATCAATTCATATCCCATGTTGGTGCAGATGGATGGGATAGTATAGATGTCGGCATCCTTAATCGGATGACTGACCTGCTGACTCAAGTCAATATGCAAGGACTAAAAAATTGGTGTTAAAGTAGCTCCATAAGGTAAATTTCGGTTCGTGGACTTCCTGCAGCTGGTTATGTACTCCATCATCACCACTGGGAAGTTAACCGGTTCTCCACTCATAATTTGTACAAATAGGAATTTGTGTATGTCAGTTACTTGTTCCCTAGACCCTGATCTTGGCAATAGAATAGTAGTCATCATGTGATGCAGAATTCTCTGAAGAGGTGGAAATTCATTTGCATTGAGCTTCGGTACACAGCCTGGTGTTGCTACCTTATCCGTCATGAGTTCATACGCAAGCTCTTCAGAATAAATGGCTTCTTCATAAATCATCCCACTATCCCAAGGCAAATTTAGAGCTCTACCAATCAATTGAGCAGTTAATGGAATAGAGTGCCCATCTAACTTGGTGTACAATTCATCATTTTTCACAACCATATTCCCATAGAACTGATGTACTAGGGAATGATAGACTCTTCTGTGCTCAGTCATGAATAGAATCAAATTTGGCTGCTTCCTCAACAATTCTACTAACCTTGGTAGAGCAGTTTCGATGCTTCTAAAATCAACGGCACGAGGTCGCAACACTTTTCTCTCAACCAGCATTTTTGTTTCAGCAGCCCTTTTTCTTGTCTCAGCCTGGGCTTCTTTGTCCTTACGCCTTAGCTCAGTTTGGATGCGGGCTTCCTCTCATTCTAGCACAGACCTTTTCTTGGGTGCCATGGATGCAGTTCGTATGGCTTCAAATAGATGCTGACACTGTCCGATCTTCACTGAATTAGGTGGACGAACTCTTGAGCAAGTGGAAGGAGACCGGTAGTGATACCCTCGAGCAGATGAAGGGCTTCCTCTGACTGGCTGGAGTTCTTCTTTAACCGGATGTGCTTCGAAGGAGGGCGCCGCGATAGCTTCAAGAGGAAGAAGGAGGGGCGAACGCCGCCGCTCGCTCGAGGATGCTCTTGGAAGAGATGGGGTGGATGGAGAGAAACGAGGGCTGGAGGAGGAATGGAGAGGAGGAGCCGCGGAGGCTTGGGAAGTGGAGGATCATCCGTGGGAGGTTGCGGATGGAACGTTAGGGCAGGAGATGATGAGTGATGAAAGGGTTTAAGGAGAAGAGAAAGGGGGTTTGGTTCGATTAGGTTCGACCAGAAGAGAGCCAATCGACCTTGGGTTCGAGTTATATGAGAAAATGGCATGAGAAGTGAACCCGACGATCCGGTTCACAAACCGGGTTCCGAAACAAAAGTGTTGACCTTGTGGATCGACACATTTTGGAGACGATTCTGTCTGGCGAGAAACATATGGACACATGGTAAGACTGTCGACCTTAGGAGTCGACACTTCTTCTGCACTTTGAAAAATCAAGAGAAATGCAGTGAATTGAAGGCCAATTGAACCAAACATGATATCCACTAGATTATAAACACAAATTGGACAATATGTGGGTTGTTCAACTGAAAAGGTTGATCTTGGACACGTGAAATCAAATAACCACACCAAGATGATCAATTCAATTAAACATGCAAGCTTTCATTTCTAATTTCCATTACAACTCATTGAGATTGAAATGTTGCAGGGAATTAAACCAGATGTGAGTTAAGCACATTCCATTCTCAAGAATATCATTCAAGCCAAGATTTCTTACCTTATCTCCTTCATTCTGAGTACTTCAATGAATTCAGGATTAAAGCATGCTAGAGTCATCCATTGCAATTTATTAACTCTGTGCATCAGTAATCATGGTCAGTGAAATATGAGACAAGGTTCAAGTAATTGGCACAATGTCAGAAAGTAACACATTGCACAAAGCTATACAGTCAAGGTTTGTATACCCATTCAGCCATTACATTTTATAGTTGGTCACATGAGAGCAATTCTGACCAACTCTATTCTACAATCATCCAGACATAGTTTTCTCTTCAACAAAAATCCATCTTAGAGGAAATTCATGGAATATGAGTGGGATAGCAGATACGAAGTGAGTCATGTACTTCAATTTGGGGGGGGGTTCAACAATTGAGTTCTCATAATGCATTTACAAGCATGCAGGCATACAAACAAGCATACATAGGTATAAAATCAAGCATGAAGGTCCCTCAGGGACAGGTATAGGAAGAATGCAATAGATTTGAGCAATCATGTCCATGAACCATATTAACATGGTTGTGCTTACAATTAGACATACTGCTTGACCATTGATGATCAACTAATTCAGGAATTACATTCAAACAATCAAGCTCAGATTTAACATGAGAACAATGAATAATGACCTTCAAAGCAATATGGATAGTCATATGTTCTACGTAACACTAACAAGAATCTCTCCTCCCTACATTTCAATACAAAATGCTCGGCTTTTGGTAGCTTCGCACAGTCCCATACAATTTTCAGTTTATTTTAAATAGCAACAAGACTAGCCTTTTGACACGAGGCATGCCCTTTGTCTCAGGGGCAGTTCCCGGCTACTCAGTATCGTCATTTATGATTATGTGGATAAGACACTTTCCGATGCGAGTTTCCTCCTTTATTTCAGGGGGGATTCCCGATGTACTCAATGTCAAATCACACTTATTCAATTTTTGGTGGGACTGACAGCTTTTTCCTCACGAGTCACTTGACTTTAATGTAGGGGTTTAAGAATCCTTAAAAGTGTTTAGTGGAATAACGGAGATCCTTATTGAATGAAGTCAGTTGTATCAAGGTTCCATATGAAGTGAGTGATTGAACAGATAGTAGAACATGAATTAGACTTTTCAAGGTTTTGTCTCCCCCTAAGTGTATGCATGGTTAACAAACCAAAATGACCTTGTTAAGATGTGTCATGAGGCATTCATGCCTGAATCAATGCAAGTTTATTTAACAAGGTTGTTCGGTCGTAGAAGGGTTCAAAAAGAAACGGATGTATATGATATACACTCAAGCATGCCAAAATGGTGTATTCAAGCGAGTTGATTACCGGTACGTGGCAAAGTACGTAGGTCCGAAGACCACACTCACGCATGATGAAAGCTTCCAGGTGGACTTAATCTACCTTTCCACAGACACCATTTTATATACCGGTTAATCATGGCATTCATGCACACGAATATGAAATGTATGTGAGTCAGTGCAGCAAGATGACATATGATTAAAAAAAAATTATTTGTATTCACAAGTATGCAAAAAGATGTGCGTGCTCTATGTGTAAAATTCAACTTTTATCCATAAAAAGAGACGAGTGTAGCTAGAAAAGACTTTGTGAACAACTGCAAAGTTATAGTTATTCACACAAGAGTGAAAGTGGATAAACTCTATGAACAGTAATAGTAGGTTGTTATTCACATGTGAAAGTATAGTGGAATGCATTACCACAATAGCTCATCAAATTTCTTGCCTTGGAGGAATTTTATTCTATTGACTGCTTCTTCCATCACAAGGCATTCCTGCAAGACAAAATCTTCACTTCGATGTTTTGGGAACCCAAGCCATCTTGGGTCCCTGGGGGTTAGGTGCACCACGATTTGTGGCTCTCCACAATTTCCTAGCATTCATATCATCAATGTGCGATAACGAGCAATCATTCATGACATGTCCCACATAACCACAGTAATGACAATACACATGTGGTTTCAATTTCTTTGGTTGAACATAAGCATTGGACTTTTGTGAATATCTAGGGGGTCTTTGATTTTGATTATGAAATCTGGGTTTCATATTTAACGACCAACAATTTTTCATGGTATGGCCCACTTTCCCACAATGAAAACATTCAACTTTTCTTTTCTGATGAGCTTGAAATCTATTGTCATGCATCTTACAAGCATTAAAGTCATCCTCTTTCATTAAACTAGAATCATGCATTAGATGTCCAAGCTCACCACAATAGTGACATGATGCATTGTTTTGTTTTTGAGCTTGGTGTTCCACATTAGATTTCTTTGCATGCATAATGGGCTTTTGTTTGACAGATGAAGAGGTATTTAGTGTACTTGACGAACTAGAAGCATGCACAAACGAAGTTTTTGTTTTCATATTAAATGCTTCCTTTTTACTAGGATTGTATCCTAGACCTTCCCGTTGGAAGTTCACCTTAGTTCCCAAGAGTTTGTTTAGATTCTCTTCACCACTCACAAACTTGCCCAATGATTTGTTCAGGTCAACGATTTCACTTTGAAGTGAAGCAATTACAAGTTCACAAGATAGAATTTCATTTTCACAAGAAGTGACCTTTTCATTTAGAGTGGCATTTATCATCTTGTAAGATTCTATTTTCTGTTCTAGAATACTTTCATTCTCACTTTCTGAGCGACCATGGACTTGCCTTTTTCAAATGTCAAAAGTCTTTCACACATGGTCGAATTTAATTGTTTCAGATTTTCAAGTTCAGATTTCAACAGATCATTTTCTCTTTCAGATTTCTCGAGGTACTTTAGTTTCCCTCTAGAAAGGAGATTTGAATGAGCAAAACATCATTGTCCCCTTTTAGTTTTTCATTTTTATCCAGAAGGGACTTGGCATCTATCTCAGAATCAAGAAGTTTATCAAAGAGTTTATCATCATCTGATAAAGAATTTAACTTGCTTTTTAGACTCTCTTCAGTTTCCTTAAGCAATGAAACTTGGCATGTTAGAAGTTCATTTTATTTTTCCAGTTCTTCAATTTTTGAAATTCGATCAATGCATTTCACACAAGAAAAATTATCATGGATATTTTCATTAGACCTTTTCTTCAGTGCTTTGTTTTCATGTTTCACCTTTTGATATTTTTCTGATAGTTTTTCATAGGCATCTACTAAATCTTCAAAAGATAATTCATCTTCATCTGATTTAGAGCTTACCTCCTCAGCACTTTCATCACAAGTTTGATAGATATCATCAACCATTAATCCCTTTAGTCCTTGCTTCTCTTGAGCTTGCATCAATTTGTCCATAAGCTCTTTGGCGGTCTGCAAGAGGAGATAAACGTGAATCTGTTAGCATTGACAGAATTTTTCATCAACCTCAAAATTATAGCATTTTCATGACTCTTTAGTCTATCTCGGTTGGACCACTTGGTCTCATCCCGAGGCAACTTATGAGGACCATCATTAACTAATTTCCACAAATTTGGATCAATTGAATTTATGGTCCTACACATTTTTCCCAGCCAGGAGTTAAAACCATCACCATTATAGACAGGTAAGGAAGTCAAAGAATCAATATCTGAAGAAGCATTCATCATTCAAAACTACACTAGGATCCCTCTGAAGATTGTTAGATCTAATATAACAGAGCCGAGCTCTGATACCAATTGTTGGGTCCCACAGTGTAGTGGCACAGATCTAGAGGGGGGTGAATAGATCCCTCTCTAAAAATTATAGCCAATTAAAATAACTTGAAATGCTTCTCAATCAAACCTCACCGAACATGCAAGTGACAAGATCACACACGGAGAGATGGCAATTTGAAACAGCATTATACGTTAATAAATTTAGCATCAATGTGCAAGATAATCAGTAATCCATCCTGTGAATGGTGGTAGAAGATAAGGAACAAACACTCAACCAATCACACATGCACACGGATTTTTTAGGTGGTTCGGACCACGACGGGTACCCTACATCCACCCCTCACCACCTTGGTGAGGCTTCACTAAAACGCTACATGAGGTAGCACACGGGGACTAACCCCAATACACCATACGCTGCTCGACGGCAGCAAACCACACACACACGAGCTCGACACTCAACATGCTGCAGAGCAACACAGACACGAGGGTGAACCCTCAACATGGTGCTCAGTACCATACACACACACACCAAGATGGGGGAACGCACCCCAACAGTCAATCCACACTCGGAGACACCGCTCCAAACACACACATAGTTTTCTTCAGTTTAAGAAGTGATCACAGATATACAAGCAAGCTCAATGAACATGAACTAGACAAAGGATAACCACAAGCAGGGACAGAAAATTGTTCAGAAGACTCCTTATCAAAATGATGGAACTGGGTTCTTGGGCAACTGGGTTTCTTCTTCTCTTCAGTCAGACTTTGGTTGAAGCACACCGTAGAATCATCAACAGGTTCGTTGTTGTTGCAGCTTGAAAGATCAGCGATCGAGGTTCTTCTTCTATTCAATCCGTCTTCAGCTCATTGATCGTTTGGAGGAGATATAGCCGTGGAGCTTCAGTAAGACACCTTCAACTAGGTGGGATTTCATCATCTTCAGCCTTGAATCGCACCCAGCTCACCCTCGAGACGAAGGAGATGAAGCTTCGTCCTCTGCTTCCTTTCTCCCTGCAAAACCCAAAAATGTATATATCATTAGATGCTTTCCCATCTTTTCAAGAAACCCTATCTCAATCGAGTTATACCCAAGAGGAATGGGCGGCCACGTGGAGGATATTATCCCCCAAGGACCAATCACAATAAGGCATAAAAAGAAAAGATCGAGCTAGGGCACCCGCCGCCGCGCGAACCGGCTATTTTTCCGATCGCCGGAAAGTGTCGACCCCTAAGGTCGACACTCGCGATCGGGCAAGACAGAACAAAGGCTCGAACAGAACCCAGCGAAAAAAGTGTCGACCCATAGGGTCGACACTTTCTACCTGTGGCATTGAAACAAGCCACGACAGAAAGACCCGGAATATGTGTCGACCTTGTGGGTCGACACTTATGTCCAGGGTTCTGAAAAACAAACCCAGACAGAACCTAGTGATAAAAAGGTCGACCTTGTGGGTCGACTTTTTATCCCCAAGTTCGAAGACATAAGAGGGCCGGCTTAAAACACCAGACCCTTGGACAAAGTGTCGACCCTTGGGGTCGACACTTTTCCTGACATAATGCAAACTTAATAAAACACACATAGGGGTAATTCTAAAAGGATGATACATTAAAAACACATGCAAGGATGAAAGAATTATGAATACCATGCCCCAAATCACAGACTTACAAGTTAGGTATGGATAGGGAATTACCTTGGGATTCGTTCATCCAATCTACACAACAAACCTCCTTCAACCATTCAACCAAAACAACTTACCATTTTGTTGGTCCACATGCATGTGAAGATTCAATTGGAAGGTTTCCAATTGGTCCTTATGTTCATTGCCATTCAATACACACTTGAGATCCTGCATCACAACCATTAAGTGAATCAAATGATTCAACCATAATCTGAATCAACCAAAAGCACAGTAGGATAATTCCATGAATTGGCTTGAATCAACCCCAGTCTTCATCTCTCCCTGTGCAAATGCTAAGACAATGTCAGTCTAGTTCAGCACATAATTCCTGAACTAAAGGCATCCCATTCAACAATTGCAAAGATATGGGAATGAGCTTCATTCAACCATAAAGAAATTAAGGCATAACATTTCTCATCCGCAAACCACATATGCATTTATTTACATAGAACACAATCACATGGTATTTATATCATCATCAAAATTCCTTAGCATACATTTGTGCATGGGGTTCAACACATTTTAATGCCTCTACACTTCTTGGCGTCGTCTGTGGGAATCTCGAGCAAAAGGCTATGGCACCCCGTGGGAGCCTCCACAACGCTACCAACCGGGGGCACGGTTCCCATCAGGGACCCAAGTCCCGCCGAGGGTCACAGGAAGCTTCTTCCACTCAACCCTGACGCGAGGTCACCCCAGGTGACCTAGACGAAATCCGCCAACAGATCCAAGCCCTGACAGAGTTTTTTCAGGAACTGCGGAACCAACGGGAGGACGAGAGGGGCCAAACTGGGGAGAAACCTCACCAAGTGCGAGAGACCTCCCATGCCTCGGTCGCGAGGACCCGATGGTCGCGCAGCCAGCCCGGGCCAAGGGTGCGCAGGCCACTGCACTCCAACCGGGAGATGGATCACCGGCTCCAGCGCTTCGACGAGATAGAAGACAAAGTCTGATATCTGGATGACATCCTCTTGGCCGCCAAGAATCGTGGACTGATCGATGACGATCTAGACTTCCACGCTCCCTTCTCTAGGGAGATCATGGAAGCCCCCATCCCGCCAAAGCTCTAGCTGCCATCGTTCACTTCCTACGATGGCACCACCGACCCGACCAACCACATCCATAGCTTCTAGTCCCACCAGGTGTTCCACCGGGCCTCAGATACTGTGAAGTGTGTGGCCTTCATCACGACTCTCCGGGAGAATGCCATGGCCTAGTTTGAATCTCTGCCGGCCGGGACTATCTCCTCTTTTTCAGCAGCTCAAGAAGTTGTTCAAGGAGAACTTCGTCATCTGCCGAAAGGTGGCCAAGTTAGCGGTGACCCTGCTCGCCCTCAAGCAGGGAAAAGAGGAAACACTATGGGACTTCGTCTCCCACTTCCGCACGGACGTGCTCCACATCCCGCACCTCGACGTCGACATTGCGACCACCGCCCTCACCCAAGGGACGCGGGACCACATCCTTTGACGGGCGCTCGGAGTGGAGGCCCCGACGACCCTCCCTGATCTCCTCGCCTTAGCATAGAAGCACGCGCACTGTGAGGAGAACACCACGGCCCTAGGCCGCGCGGCCGGAACCAATTAGTCCGACCGGAAAAGATCCGCCGACTCATCGCGATAGGAGCAGAGCAAGAGGGAGCGACGCGACAGAGATCACCGCGAATGCCCCGAGAGAGAAAGGGGGAACTACCGCAACTACACACCCTTGAAGGATCAACCCGACCAGATTCTGATGGAGATCCACGAGGAGCCATTCTTCAAATGGTCTCCCCGGATGAAGTCAGACCCGAGTTCGAGGAGCAAGAAGAAGTACTGTCACTACCACTGCGACCACAGTCACGACACCGCCGATTGCATCAACCTAAGGGATGCCATTGAGGAGCTTGTCTGCAAAGGACTCCTTGATAAGTTCCTCGCCAAAGCCGCGGAAAGGCGATAGAAGATGCCCCCGCCAATCGACAACCGACCCAACAGAAAGGAGATCATGATGATCTCAGGGGGGCCGGCCGCGGGGGAAGATAGTGCGAGTAGGCGACGATGATACGCATCGGCCGTCCACGTCGTGGAGCGAAGTGAAGGCACTCGACCTGGAGCTACCACCCCAGGCCATATGAGAGACCCTATTGTCTTCTTAGAGGATGACCTAGATGGTGTAACTACTCCCCATTCCGATGCACTCGTGGTGTCAGCCACCATAAACCAATGTACCGTGCGTCGTATATTAGTAGACAATGGAAGCGGGCCGGATGTTATCACGTACGACTGTCTTGTGCTTATGGGTGTCGACGTATCTCAGATCACGCCCCTACACACACCACAGTACGGGTTCTCTGGCACCACTTTTCGTTTGGAAGGACGCATCTCACTCCCGATCACGTTCGGGACCGCGCCAAAAGAGGTAACCTTCCTCGTCGATTTCATAGTTGTTTGTGCGATGACCAGGTATAACACTATCATCGGGCGAGGGATTCTCGGTGCACTTCGTGGCGTCCTCTCCTCCTACCATCATAAGCTCAAATTCCCCACCCCTCGAGGTGTAGGGGAGGTCCGAGGTGATCAGAGGGAGTCAAGAAGATGCGACCTCATCTAACTCGCGATCGACGTCCTGAAGAAGTACCACCCGAGAAGAAAGCAAGAACTAAAGATCCAGGTCCGAGCATGAGCACGTCGGCTGAGGACTTGTACGTCATCCAAGTGGGAGATGATCCAAGTAGAATGCTGAGGGTCGCCGCCATGCTGTCCGAGCAAGACAAACAGGCCTACGTGAGCTTCCTCGCATCCCATCAGGAGGTGTTCGCATGGTCTGAAGATGAGCTTCTCGGGATCCCTCCGGAGGTCATTACTCATCAACTAAGGTTGTACCCTACTTATCGCCCGGTTCAGCAGTGCCGAAGGTGTTGCAACCCCGAGCGACAAGCCGTCATCAGGGAACAGGTAAGCGAGAAGCTACATTCGGGGCTACTCAGACCCACGAGATACCCGGACTGGGTAGCCAATGTTGTCTTGGTCCCCAAGAGCAATAGAAAGTGGTGGATGTGTGTGGACTACACCGACCTCAACAAAGCTACGCCTAAGGATAGCTTCCCCATGCCACGAATTGACCAGTTGGTCGACGCTACGGTCGGGCATGAAATGCTGAGCTTCCTGGATGCCTACTCTGGGTACCATCAAATCAGCATGCACGAGCCCGACCAGGACAAAACGGCCTTCGTCACCGACCATGGCCTATATTGCTACACTCGCATGCCGTTTGGATTGAAGAATGCAGGAGCAACATACCAGTGCCTCGTCAACCACATGTTCGACTCGCAGATCGGCCACAACATGGAGGTATACATCGATGACATGCTCGTAAAGAGCCTCCAGGCCACCGAACACTTGGGAGACTTGGCGGAGACCTTCGCCACGCTCAGAAGGTACGACATGAAACTCAACCCTGCCAAATGCGCATTCAGAGTGCGGTCAAGAAAGTTTCTAGGCTTCCTCGTCACTCACCGAGGGATCGAAGCTAATCCCGACCAGATCCAAGCAGTGCTAGAGATGAAGTGGCCAGGGCGAGTAAGGGATGTATAGTGCCTCACTGGGTGCCTCGCTGCCCTTGCTCGGTTCCTGTCCAGAGCCGCCGAGCGGTGCCTCCCTTTCTTCCGACTGATCAAGCAGGCCAATCAAGCGCCGGAGAAGAAAGGCCAGATAGACTGGGATCAAGAATGCGAGCAGGCGTTTGAAGAACTATAGCGCTTCCTGGCGACCCCTTCTATCCTCGCCAAACCATAAAAGGGAGAATAGCTACTCCTGTACCTGTCTGTCATGCCGAGCACAATGAGCGTCGTGCTCACGCGGGAAGAGGTGGGTGTCATGAAGCCCGTCTACTACATTAGCCGAGCATTACAAGGACCGGAGTTCAGGTACTCACGAACTGAAAAGTTCAGCCTAGCCCTCATTACGGCCGCTCGCAAGCTGCATCCATACTTCTTGGCTCACCCAATTGCCGTCCTCATCGACCAGCGGCTCCGACAAATCCTCCAGAACCCGAACACCTCAGGAAGGCTGGTCAAATTGGCCATCGAGCTGGGGGAGTTCGACATCAAGTTCCGCCCGAGGACTGCGATCAAGGCTCAGGCCCTTGCCGATTTCATCGCCGAATGCACCATAGCCGCCGTAGACTCACCCGAGCAATCTTCAGCACCCACATGGGAACTGTACATCGACGGATCGTCCTACACAGCGGGTAGCGGCGCAGGGTTAGTCTTACTTTCGTCGGAAGGATTAGAACTCCAGTACACCATGCGCTTCAATTTCCTGACCACGAATAATGTGGCCGAATATGAGGCACTCCTCTCTGGACTGCGCATGGCAAAACACTTGGGGGCGTCCAGCGTACGAGCATACAGCGACTCCATGCTCATTGCCAACCAAGTCAAAGGAGAATTCAAGGCACGCGAGCCCTCCATGATCAGATACCTAGAGAAGGCCAAAGCTACGGTAAAAGAATTTACCTACTTCGAGGTGGTTCACATTCCACGGGAGGAGAACATCCGAGTAGACGCCCTGTCTCACCTGGCATCCGCTACTACGGTCTCTGACTCGAGGTCGATCCTAGTAGAAGAATTACTAGAGCCAAGCATAGAAGAGCCGGCGTCCCAAGTGAACGCTATAGACTACGAACCCTCCTAAGTGGATCCCCTGCTGGATTTTCTTCTACGGCAATAACTCCCAAATGACCGTGCGGAAGCCCAACGTATGCGAACACGAGTAGCTCACTTCACAATAGTGAACGGCCGGTTATACCGCCGGTCCCTTTCGGCTCCCCTGCTGAAGTGCTTGTTCTTCACGGAAGCCGGCCAGGCCATCTAAGAAGTCCACGAAGGACTCTGCGGAAGCCACGTAGGGGGGTGAGCACTCGCACGGACACTGATCCACCAAGGATATTGGTGGCCCACCTTACAGTAACACTGCCTTGAGTATGTCCGGAGGTGCCCTCAACGCCAGAAATTTTCTCACTTGCATCATCAGCCAGCTGTGCAGCTTCACACCTTGATGGAGCCTCGCCCATTTGCTCAGTGGGGGGTGGACATACTAGGTCCCTTTCCCGAGGCACACGGGAGGAAGAAATTTATCATAGTCACCATTGACTACTTCACCAAATGGATCGAAGCTGAACCATTGGGGAAGATTATGAGTGAAGCGACATGGAAGTTCATGCTACGAAGTATCATCTATCGGTTTGGGATCCCGCAAGTTCTCACAACCGACAATGGTAGGCTTTTCGTGGGTGCCACCTTCCAGGAGAAATGCTCCGAGCTGAGAATTTAGAACCACTACATGTCGGTAGGACATCCCCAGGCCAACAGGTTGGTGGAAAATGCCAACAAAATGCTTCTCCATGGCATCAAGACCCAGTTAGACCAAGCAGGCGACTCATGGGTCGACTAAGTCCCGAGCATCCTATGGGCCCACCGTACCACTGCCCGAGCGGCCACCGGAGAGACACCGTTCCATCTAGCATACGACGTAGAAGCGGTAATACTAGTGGAGATAGCCAACCCCTCGTTGCGAGTGGGACACTTCGACAAGGCCAGGAACAACCATGCAATGCGGGAAAACTTAGATCTGCTTGAAGAGGACAGAGCAAGAGCGCAAGTGAGGCTCATAGCATACCAGCAGAAGCTGGCCCAATATTACAACGTCCGAGTCAAAGAATGACACTTCTTCCCTGTAGATTTGCTACTACGGTGAGCAAGCGTGGCCGACCCAAGGGGAGCCACCGGAAAGCTCACGCCAAACTGGGAAGGCCCATATAAAGTAACCGAAGTACTTGGTAAAGGAGCGTACAGGCTGGCAACGCGGGGAGAGGTACCCAGGACATGTAACTCTGTAAAACTCATAAAATTCTTATAGTGAATCCTTACTAGCCATACTCCACGAAGGTAACCCAAGGGTTCCCTAGAGGCGAGCATTGCTCCCCTTGAAAATGAGAAGGTAACCAAAGGGTTCCCTAGAGGTGAGCACAACGCTTCTTGAAAATGAGAAGGTAACCTAAGGGTTCCCTAGAGGCGAGCATTGCTCCCTTTGAAAACGAGAAGGTAACCTACGGGTTCCCTAGAGGCGAGCACGACTCCCCTTGAAAATGAGAAGGTAACCTAAGGGTTCCCTAGATGCAAGCACGGCTCCCCTTCAAAACGAGAAGGTAACCTAAGGGTTCCCTAGAGGGAGCACTGCTCCCCTTCAAAACAAGAAGGTAACCTAAGGGTTTCCTACAGGCGAGCACTGCTCCCCTTGAAAATGAGAAGGTAACCTAAGGGTTTCATAAAGGCGAGCATGGCTCCCCTTGAAAACAAGAAGGTAGCGTAAGGGTTCCCTAGACGCGAGCACCACTCCCCTAAAAAATGATGGTAGCAAATAAATGAAGGATGCAGATACCACGGAGCATGCACGCGGAAAAGTCACCCAGAGACATGCCGAAGCCTTCCAACAAAAGGTACACAATGAATATCGACTCAAATCAAAGAATTTTTATTCCTTTAATCAAAATACAAGCTGCCAAATATCGGCAAGTCACCCTCACGTGACCCATTTACAAGCATGTGACAAGATGTACTCAACCGTTGCTACATGCAACCCCAGTCTCTTGTCCCTTGGGCACCGTCATCGTTCGACTAGCTGCTAATAATTGAGCGGACACCTATCACCTGTAGCACCCCGGGAATTTAAATCAAGAATAAATAGAATAACTATAAATATTCATCATGGAAAATTAAAATTTTGATAAAGGAAAAGTGATAATTAGTTAAAATAGTAAATGGGCTTAAATGTTAATAAATAAATGAGGAATAGAAATTAAATATTATCTTTTATCTATGAGCAATACCATTCTTGTATTTAAAAGGAATATCATTCCAAAATATAATTCTTTTTTTTTCGAATCCGACTCTGATACCCAAGACAACGGAAAAATTCAATAAGGTAGACAAATAAATAAAATTATAAGATATAAAATCTCTATAAGTTCCACTCTCAAGAAATATATAATATGCCCAGCTACACTAAATACATGAATAAGTTAAAACCAATTATAATTCAAACAAATTTAATTAGTGGGCCTTAATCAAGGTTTAAGGCTTAACCCATGTTAATTTGCAAGAAGAAAGACCCAACCCAATAATATTAAGCTAATAGTTATACTCAATGGGCTTTAAAAGAATAATGGGCTTTAATAATAATTATTGGGCTTTTTTAAAGAATATATATATAAATATAAATGCTATTAAGCTTGTAAACCTAACCCAAAATATCCCAAAACTGAATGAGTTTGGGGGCTTACATTAAACACATCTATAATGGGCTTTGGAAAGTGTATATATAAGATTCAAAGGCCTTCACGTTCACAGGCCATTTAAAACACACACAAAAACTCGTATATGTGATTAAAGCCTTTAACCCATGGCCAGCAACGGTTGCATGCCCCATGAAAACCTTAAAAAATTCACGTACGTGGACACGACCAAGCTAGCCCATTTTGTTGGGTTTTTCCCCATCAAATAACCCACTATTTAGCCAACCCAAACTCACTTACGTTCGATCGAATGAGGCTTGCATGATTGTAGTTTAGGGTTTTTATATGAAAACACGGCTGTCGGCTGTAAACATTGCAGGGGCGAGGGCTTCACGGATGGCAAGATGAATACCTGCCATGATTAGCATTCGAACCCCTCAACCCTCCTGCTCTATAAAATGCCATGCCCTTCCAACGAGCAACCATGTTTGCTGCGTGCGGCTGCTACATCTTCGCCGACCCTTGCTTCCTCTTGACGGCGATCTTGACGCAAAGGGCCTTGCTGTAGCACGGGAAAGGCTTCTTCCTCCTGCTGGTGTGGCTACCCTGCTGCTTCGATTGGACGTGAGGAAGCCTGTTCCTCTTTCTTCCTTGTTACATGAAGGCCGCCGTAGCTACTGTCTTCCTCTTGTAGTGGCAGTGTTGCTGTAATTGCTCATCATCCTCGGTTCTTTCCTTGTCTCGATTAAAGCAACGTGAAAGGTAGGCAATCTCTCAAGCATAATTATAAAATAACTAGCATGCTAGATGTATAGAATATATAGGTGATCTCTCTCCAAGCAAAACTGTTAGTAATATAATCTGTGCATGAAGTGTGTTTTCTAATCGTTTTTCGTAGGTTTTGCCCAAAATCACCGCATGCATGTTCCGGTTACGGCTGTAGTTTCATGTAAAGTTAACAAAGTTAATGTATGATTAAAGAATTTTTATCCATATAATCGCGTATCTAAAAATCATGAAGTATATGTGATTAGAATCTTCATATTTTTATTTAATTTTACATGACTTCGTAAGATAATATTAACTAGTTAACAAATTGATTAACTAATATATGAATTTATAGAGTTACTCGGCGAATCACGAACTTTACTATGACATGTTAGTTATGGGATTTTACCTTAATGATTTATTCGTGGCCGTCGGAGTATCCTTTGGCCATGAAAATTTATGGGCGTACTATTGGGGTGGAGACGGAGGTAGTGAAAGTGGTTGCACCATTTTTCATGCCCCCTATCTCAAGATCCCCCGTCTCCCAACGAAAAATTATTTTGAACGTCTGGTTAGGTAGAGTTTTTCGAGCCCGTCATTTCGGTATATTATAAGCTCAATTCCGACATAGTTACGTCGAGAAACGAGAGGGTTGAAAAATAGATTTTTTTGAAATAACGACCAAACGAAGGTCGTCAAATTTGTATTTGACGCCACTGTACTACGGCGTCAGTTTAACTAATATATATATATATATATATATATATATATATATATATATATATATATATATATATATATCACGTATGTATATCTTTGAAAATCTATATTTATTAAAATATGTAACAAAAAATTATAAAAAATATATTTTTGGAATCCTTGAATTTTTCTCCTAATTATCATATATTCTATGTTTCTAAATTATTTTATATAAATAAAGGTCTCTTTGAATGTACATTTTTGAAATTATCCAATTAAATAGATATTGACGTGAATTCTGGTTAAATAAATTAAGTTAAAAATCATAAAATTAACGTCCCTCCAAGAGGACGCTAATTAATAAATGACGTCACCCACATGCGTCAAATAATATAAGTTTATTTAATTATAGTTAATTATAGAATTGGATGGACATGAATTCTATAATTAACGTAATCATGTTCTCACCGTTTTCTTCCAGTTTTGACCTATACCTCGGATCTTTTGGCACTCTCATCTCACGTCCGTAGATGGAGTCCCCGTTTCATGATTGGTTCACGTTATACACCTCAACTCTCGGTGACATACGAGCCCTCCGTTGGACATTCCGTTCCTTCGGACTGGCAAGTTAGTCATTGGGACCTCCGTAAGTCTCCTCGTAGCCTTGGATTCCCTCAAGGCCGACTGAGCTGGTTGTACCTAATCACCTAGATTTTCGAAATGCCATGGTTTTTATATGGTTTATTGATATATCATCCTTACTATAAGTTCTGTCCTTGAACTCTATGTTTCATTAAATCTATCTTAAAGTTCTTACATGCTTGATCCTTGAAATTCTTGGCCATTAATATGGAATTAGTGTAGACTAAATGTCAGGGGCTATGGGTCCCACTAAAATGACATTTTAAATACTTCGGGTCCTCATCTGACCGTATTAGGCGAGGCAAAGTCCAAACGTTACCGGTATACGATGATCGGGTGCTTACATTCACCAACTCGGTTATTGGCATTTAGGGGCAATCATATAGTCGTGAGAACTCCTAAGTGTGCGACCAAATACTACCTAGTGCTATTTCCATGAGGGGCGATCATATCGTCGTGATTTTGCCCTTAGTGCATTGGCCAATCCTATATAGTGCTAGATGTGCAAACGCTCTCGTGATAGTGATGATCGGGAGTAATTGCCATCATAGTACACCTTTCTACAACTTATTATTCGTCATGAAAAGATCTTGATTTGCCTTATTGGAGGGGTTATCATATCATCGTGATATTCCCTTAGTGTCTTGGCAAATGCTATATAGTGCTTGTAGAAGTAATTGTTCCACTTCTATATTGATCATCATAAATGTTCTTTAATTATCTCATTAATGGTACTCGTTATCTTGTCACAAAGATCCTTCATAATAATGGATACATTGAAGCTCTCGTGATATTGTTCGTCATTGAGAGATGAATGTTATATTTCCTCATGAATGCTCTTGACCTAGCTTGAGAAAGTACTTGTTAAGATCTTGCTATACTCTCTTGATTACCATTGTCCTTACTCTTCATGAGTGTATCTAGCGTCTTACTTACTCGTTTGTTTCTTATAGTTCTTGAATTTATTTCATGTCATTATAGTTCTCGATTTCTATATCTTGCATGACCTGCATGAGCATGTTAAACTATAATTGATTTAAAGCTAGCTTGGAAGCATGAGATATTAAGTCCTACTGAGCGTTCGCTCACCCTGCATTTTTCAATATTTTTCAGGTAATGACCTTAGTGACGACGAGACCAAACAGGATGGGCAAGGGCCAGAGTGAAGAGAACTCTGACATTTAGATGAACCGTCTAGTCTGGTTATCTTGCGTCTTATGCAGTTTTTCTTCATTGAGTCTTTTCGTTTATTATGGGCCTGAATATGTAAAGAACTTATATTTGAAATGAAATTTGTTATTTGTCCAAATTGTGTTTTGTGGAAATGACTATGCTCTGATTGACATGACTATTTAACTATCACGTTCTGAGCAAACGACACGTTCCGCTGCTATCGGTTCGGGGTGTGACAGAAGGTGGTATCAGAGCCTAGGCTTTCTAAATCCCTAGGTCATTTAGTCCAAGTCTTAGATTGAGTCATCCTTGTTAGTTATCCTATAGGAATCCTATGAGATTTTGTGTAGAGCCATGGGTGAAATAATAAAATATGTCACATCTGCGTTAGATAATATCAAAATAAGAGTAATCGTTAATTCTAAATCTTGTTCTTGTAGGCTAAGATGGCCGCCGAAAGAGCCCAATAGAGGGAAATGCAACGTACAATTTAAGGATTAACACAAGCACTACAACAAGTTGCACAAGGTGGAGCTCAACACGGAGCTGGGGATCTGCATCAAAAATTTCAAAAGATGAATCCCCCTAAGTTTAGTGGGTCTATCGATCCGGATGAAGCGGAGAATTAGGTGCAAGAAATAGAAAGAACCTTTAGGGTCATGCAATGCACCAACGAAGAAAAGGTATTACTGGGAACCTACCAACTAGAGAAAGATGCTCGAGTCTGGTGGGGATCCGTGGAGGCAATCTTGCCCAATAATCAAGTTACCTGGGTGGAATTCTTAGAACACTTTAATGAGAAGTATTTCTCAGAAAGAATTCACGAGAAGAAAGCTATAGAATTTGCGGCTTTGAAGCAACGCAGTCTGTCAGTCGCCGAGTATGAAGCGAGGTTTTCTAGATTGGCCCGATATGCACCACACTTGGTTAGCACGGAGAAAATGAGAGCAAAGAGATTTATGAATGGCTTGAAGGTGGAACTTATACCTCAACTAGCTCCACTAGAAATTCAAACATATACGGAGATGGTTAGAAAAGCTCAACTCTTGGAAGATGCTATGGATATGATGGAAAGAATCAAAGGAAAGGCCGCCAAGAAGGACTTACCAAATGAATCCAAGAATAAGGAAAATGTGAACGACAAGAAGAGATTTAATGAAGGTAACAAATTATATGAAAATAAGAAACCCCGGAATAATGATCGACGAATTGTTCCAGCCAAGGGGAAATGTAAGCATTGCAAGAAGGGAAGGCACAATCCGGACGAGTGTTGGTATAAACTTGGAAAATGCATCCGTTGTGGAAGTAGAGATCACAAAATTACTCGATGTCCACTCTTAAAGGAAGAATCACCGAAGCAACGGAAGGTAACCCTATAAACCTATCTCATCTAAAATTGGCATGAATCGGATATGACCTTAAGTACTTAGCATACTGTGAGAATAGATCTAGTTAGAACACATATTTTAGATATGGTGATCTTACCCCACTAATTTTGGAAGAAAATCATATGAATTTGGGAACCAAATTCTTTTAAGTGGGGGAGGGTGTAGCACCCCGGGAATTTAAATCTAGAATAAATAGAATAACTATAAATATTCATCATGAAAAATTAAAATTTTGATAAAGGAAAAGTGATAATTAGTTAAAATAGTAAATGGGCTTAAATGTTAATAAATAAATGAGGAATAGAAATTAAATATTATCTTTTATCTATGAGCAATACCATTCTTGTATTTAGAAGGAATATCATTCCAAAATATAATTCTTTTTTTTTGAATCCGACTCTGATATCCAAGACAACGGAAAAATTCAATAAGGTAGACAAATAAATAAAATTATAAGATATAAAATCTCTATAAGTTCCACTCTCAAGAAATATATAATATCCCTAGCTACACTAAATACATGAATAAGTTAAAACCCATTATAATTCAAACAAATTTAATTAGTGGGCCTTAATCAAGGTTTAAGGCTTAACCCATGTTAATTTGCAAGAAGAAAGACCCAACCCAATAATATTAAGCTAATAGTTATACTCAATGGGCTTTAAAAGAATAATGGGCTTTAATAATAATTATTGGGCCTTTTTTTAGAATATATATATAAATATAAATGCTATTAAGCTTGTAAACCTAACCCAAAATATCCCAAAACTGAATGAGTTTGGGGGCTTACGTTAAACACATCTATAATGGGCTTTGGAAAGTGTATATATAAGATTCAAAGGCCTTCACGTTCACAGGCCATTTAAAACACACAAAAAAACTCGTATATGTGATTAAAGCCTTTAACCCATGGCCAGCCACGGTTGCATGCCCCGTGAAAACCTTAAAAAATTCACGTACGTGGACACGACCAAGCTAGCCCATTTTGTTGGGCTTTTCCCCATCAAATAACCCACTATTTAGCCAACCCAAACTCACTTATGTTCGATCGAACGAGGCTTGCATGATTGTAGTTTAGGGTTTTTATATGAAAACACGGCAGTCGGCTGTAAACATTGCAGGGGCGAGGTTTTCACGGATGGCAAGATGAATACCTGCCATGATTAGCATTCGAACCCCTCAACCCTCCTCCTCTATAAAATTCCCTGCCCTTTCAACGAGCAACCATGTTTACTGCGTGCGGCTACTACATCTTCGTCGACCCTTGCTTCCTCTTGACGACGATCTTGACGCAAAGGGCCTTGCTGTAGCACGGGAAAGGCTTCTTCCTCCTGCTGGTGTGGCTACCCTGCTGCTTCGACTAGACGTGAGGAAGCATGTTCCTCTTTCTTCCTTGTTACATGAAGGCCGCCGTAGCTGCTGTCTTCCTCTTGTAGTGGCAGTGTTGCTGTAGTTGCTCATCATCCTCGGTTCTTTCTTGTCTCGATTAAAGCAACGTGAAAGGTAGGCAATCTCTCAAGCATAATTATAAAATAACTAGCATGCTAGATGTATAGAATATGTAGGTGATCTCTCACCAAGCAAAGCTGTAAGTAATATAATCTGTGCATGAAGTGTGTTTTCTAATCATTTTTCGTAGGTTTTGCCCAAAATCACCGCATGCATGTTCCTATTACGGCTGTAGTTTCATGTAAAGTTAACAAAGTTAATGTATGATTAAAGAATTTTTATCCATATAATCGCGTATCTAAAAATCATGAAGTATATGTGATTAGAATCTTCATATTTTTCTTTAATTTTACATGACTTCGTAAGATAATATTAACTAGTTAACAAATTGATTAACTAATATATGAATTTATAGAGTTACTCGGCGAATCACGAACTTTACTGTGACATGTTAGTTATGGGATTTTACCTTAACGATTTGTTCGTGGCCGTCGGAGTATCCTTTGGCCATAAAAATTTATGGGCGTACTATTGGGGTGGAGACCGAGGTAGTGAAAGTGGTTACACCATTTTTTGTGCCCCCTATCTCAAGATCCCCCGTCTCTCAACGAAAAATTATTTTGAACGTCTGGTTAGGTAGAGTTTTTTGAGCCCGTCATTTCGATATATTGTAAGCTCGATTCTGACATAGTTACGTCGAGAAACGAGAGGGTTGAAAAATAGATTTTTTTGAAATAACGACCAAACGAAGGTCGTCAAATTTGTATTTGACGCCACTATACTATGGCGTCAGTTTAACTAATATATATATATATATATATATATATATATATATATCACGTATGTATATCTTTGAAAATCCATATTTATTAAAATATGTAACAGAAAATTATAAAATTTATATTTTTGGAATCCTTGAATTTTTCTCCTAATTATCATATATTCTATTTTTCTAAATTATTTTATATAAATAAAGGTCTCTTCGAATGTATATTTTTGAAATTATTCAATTAAATAGATATTGACGTGAATTCTTGTTAAATAAATTAAGTTAAAAATCATAAAATTAACGTCCCTCCAAGAGGACACTAATTAATAAATGACGTCACCCACGGGCATCAAATAATATAAGTTTATTTAATTATAGTTAATTATAGAATTGGATGGACATGAATTCTATAATTAACGTAATCATGTTCTCACCGTTTTCTTCCGGTTTTGACCTATACCTCAGATCTTTTGGCACTCTCATCTCACGTCCGTAGATGGAGTCCCCGTTTCATGATTGGTTCACGTTATACACCTCAACTCTCGGTGACATACGAGCCCTCCGTTGGACATTCCGTTCCTTCGGACTGGCAAGTTAGTCATTGGGACCTCCGTAAGTCTCCTCGTAGCCTTGGATTCCCTCAAGGCCGACTGAGCTGGTTGTACCTAATCACCTAGATTTCCGAAATGCCATGATTTTTATATGGTTTATTGATATATCATCCTTACTACAAGTTCTATCCTTGAACTCTATGTTTCATGAAATCTATCTTAAAGTTCTTACATGCTTGATCCTTAAAATTCTTGGCCATTAATATGGAATTAGTCTAGACTAAATGTCAGGGGCTATGGGTCCCACTAAAATGACATTTTAAATACTTCGGGTCCTCATCTGACCCTATTAGGCGAGGCAAAGTCCAAACGTTACCGGTATACGATGATCGGGTGCTGGCATTCACCAACTCGGTTATTGGCATTTAGGGGCAATCATATAGTAGTGAGAACTCCTAAGTGTGCGACCAAAAACTACCTAGTGCTATTTCCATGAGATGCGATCATATCGTCGTGATTTTCCCCTTAGTGCATTGGCCAATCCTATATAGTGCTAGGTGTGCAAACGCTCTCGTGATAGTGATGATCGGGAGTAATTGCCATCATAGTACACCTTTCTACAACTTATTGTTCGTCATGAAAAGATCTTGATTTGCCTTATTGGAGGGGTTATCATATCGTCGTGATATTCCCTTAGTGTCTTGGCAAATGCTATATAGTGCTTGTAGAAGTAATTGTTCTACTTCTATATCGATCATCATAAATGTTCTTTAATTATCTCATTAATGGTACTCGTTATCTTGTCACAAAGATCCTTCATAATAATGGATACATTGAAGCTCTCGTGATATTGTTCGCCATTGAGAGATGAATGTTATATTTCCTCATGAATGCTCTTGACCTAGCTTGAGAAAGTACTTGTTAAGATCTTGCTATACTCTCTTGATTATCATTGTCATTACTCTTCATGAGTGTATCTAGCGTCTTGCTTACTCGTTTGTTTCTTATAGTTCTTGAATTTATTTCGTGTCATTATAGTTCTCGATTTCTATATCTTGCATGACCTGCATGAGCATGTTAAACTATAATTGACTTAAAGCTAGCTTGGAAGCATGAGATATTAAGTCCTACTGAGCGTTCGCTCACCCTGCGTTTTCCAATGTTTTTCAGGTAATGACCTTAGTGACGACGAGACCAAACAGGATGGGCAAGGGCAAGAGTGAAGAGAACTCTGACATCTAGATGAACCGTCTAGTCTGGTTATCTTGCGTCTTATGTAGTTTTTCTTCATTGAGTCTTTTCGTTTATTATGGGCCCGAATATGTAAAGAACTTATATTTGAAATGAAATTTGTTATTTGTCCAAATTGTGTTTTGTGGAAATGACTATGCTCTGATTGACATGACTGTTTAACTGTCACGTTTTGAGCAAATGACACGTTCCGCTGCTATCGGTTCAGGCCGTGACATCACCTCTTTCATGAACAAACGGCCGCTCCACAGTCACTTGTTCTGACGAAGTGGGCCAACTGAGGGAGCCCCCTATGCCAGAGAGGAGGGCCAAACCCTCCATCCCTTGACCCGCTCATGAGAGGTCCTCACCTAGCATCCATTTTGTTCTGTGGAAGCGGACCAACAATGATACCACTGGCAGAGAGACCTGTACCAGGAAAACTAGGTCGGTTGGTCTGACCACCCCTAGTTGACGGGGGGCACTGGAGCAATGAGGCTCACACATTACGAAGGCCATTGCAGCACGCTGGCCATGCCTGTAAACTGGAAAGTAAGTCCTACTACCCCGCATGCAGCCACCATCAAGTAGAGGAGTCCTCCCCTCAGCTCGGGAGGATGCTTCCCCCCACGCTCGAAGAGTGGAAGAAGGGAAAACAGCTTCTATGCCATCATACGCCCCGTTCCGCCAGAAGGAAGACGCTCCAATAGTAGGAAACGTCTCGTCACGCACCTACAATGCAAAAAGTATGGGGGAGTAGTCAGACACGATGAAAACAAGATGATCAAGAAAGGAGCCTCGCCTATCAGTAGGAAGGGTCCATACATGGAGATTCCACGCCCCCTTAGGGACGGAACCTGTTCGGCTCAAGAAGCAGGACCCCCCTACTGGTCTACAAGCGGTGGGCTTCATCCAAAGCCTCTCACCAACCGTCTAAATATCCATGCCTGTAGTCTTCGGAGGTAGGGCCATGCACTCCTGGATCCGGCCACGGCCGCCACGGTGCTGGGGGAGGATCCCTCCGAAGGATCAAGGGTTGACAACGGGCCTGTTGAGATTCATCGTTGGACGAAGTGCCGGACTCCTTTGATGACATCCCGCAAAAGAGCTCTCTCCTCAAAACCCACCAGGCTAGAGATGGCCGGAAGCTCACCACGAAAGCCACTATTTATAAGGAGGAGCGAAGTCCCAAGAAGAATGAGGACTCTCGTCTCCTCAAGCAAATCCACAGAAGCCGAAGAGACGGATCCTGAAAGCCACACCCTTTCAGAGTCTCTCTCAAGGGCGCCAATTCGTATCTACAAGAGATTTCGTAGCCGTTCAGAAGGAAGGAAAATGCACGGAAGAAATCTCAAGAGTTGTGAAATAAAGGAAAGGCTTCTATTTTGAGGCAGAAAGATTACAAAGGGAAGGCTACCACCGTGAAAAAGATAGAATAAATTAAAAGAAAACAGGGGGCACCCTCTCAAGGGTTTTCCCAGAGTATATCGTCACGTGACGTGGCCTCTTCAGGCTCACATGCTGCAACAACTCCGGAGGGAGGAATATCGTCGACCAAGTCCACTACGTGGTCCCCCACGGTCGAAACTTCAACGGGTACTCGCTCATCCACGCTAGGGTCGAGCGCCGACCCTTCAGCACCAGCCTCCTCGTCGCCAAGCTCCCTTTCACCACCATCAGCCTCCAGACCATAGGGTGTCGAGGGGGGAAGAAGAGTCAGAACGACGACGCCAAGGGTCTCCGCTGTGGCTTTGACCGCAGCCCTCCAGCCCTCCCGGAAGCCACGATCGCGTGCCGGCCCGTAGAACTCCAGGGCCACTGAGGTCAGCTCATCCCGGTAAATCGAGGAGGAGCGAAAACTCTCCACCGCCTCCTCGCCAGCAATGGACATCGACGAGCGCAACCCGGCAAGCTCCGCCTTGACTTCTTGAGCACGGGACGCCAAGTCTTAAACATGCGCCCCTAGTTTGACCACACGGGCCTCGGCCACGTCGGCTCGGGTTTGGAAGAAATCCCAGTCCCATTCAATCCCAACAAGGACTAATCCATGCTGGACCAGTTATTCGTGAAGCCCGGCATTGGCAGCCTCTGACCCCTTCAAGCGCTCCCCGAGCACCTCGCCATTGGCTGAGAGTTCCGCCTGGAGGGCCTGGCTGTCCTCTAGCTTCCGAGCAAGAGCATCGAAGTGATACCTCCACAGGCCAAGAGAATGAGTGACAGAGCACACACCCTGGGTGGCCAGAGCCACCAATCTCTCTTCCGCCTCATGGTCAAGCTCCTCGGTGCACTCGTGCAGGCGAACACTCCTTCCCATAAGGGCAACAACCGTTGCAACCTCAGAAAGCCCAAACGCCATTCCCTCAGGTGGCAAGGACTGTCGCCGCAAGGGGACCTCGGGGGGAGGAGGGGAATTAATAGGGGCTTTGCCCTTGTCACGCCCCCGTGCCGCAGAGACCGAAGGAGGAGAAGAAACCACCGGCTGACCGGCCGATGGCAGTGGCGAAGCCTCAGAGGAAGGCAGCTTAGATGGCGGAGGAGGCGGTACGTGGCCCCGAGCCGGGGAAGAAACCCTGCCTCTCTTCCTCGCACGATGCTGGTTGTCCAGCGCCATCAGATCCTCCTCGGATAGGAGGACACGACTACCGCTAGCCATGGCGGACTCTTCATCAGCCGTGCTAGCGGTCCCTTCAAGAGAGTCCTACCGAGGGCTCAACCCCTCAACCGCTGGCACTACTGGTGAGCGCACTAGGGGGACACCGGTAGGGACCGAAAATTGCAAACTTCCAAGTGCTAAAGCAACCTCGGCCTGGGGGGTGACCATCGTCACCTGGCCGGCCCGCGGCGCGACGTGATCCACCGGACGAGGAACCCACCGCGTGAACCTGACGGTCTCGTAGCTCCACACCAGAACCTCAGACGCACCTGAAATCAGAGCAAAGCGTATTAAGCACGGATGACTACCGGTACGATTCGGTGGAGAATCAAAGACAGTACCCTGCGGCAATGGGGGCTCAACCCCAGCTCCCGGAGTAATCTCGGGGTCAACACAAAGTCCGCATCGACCATGCAGAACAGGAGGATGGCATCGACCTTCTTACACACTGTGGCATTGATCGGAGGCTTCCTATCAGCCCAGATAGGACACTCGCCCTTGCGCATCAAGCTACCGGAGGCATCATTGTCCCTCGACTTAACAAGGTACACGTACCGTTGTGACCAACCTTTAAGGTTAGCCGCAGTGGAAGAGACTTGGATGAGGTTCCGACCAGACCGAGCCTTGAAATAGGCGAAGGCTGTGTAGACGGGCAATGCTGGATATAGTAGAACTGCCAAAAGAGAAGAACGCTCGGCTCTACCGATGCTCTCGGACAGGCGTAGACAAATCCATAGAGGATGTGGTAAGAATTGGGCGACGGCACCCCCGCATGCCGCCCATAATGGTGGAGGACGGACGCGATGAAAGGGTGAGTGGGTAGGCGAAAGCCAGCTTGGAAGGATGCCACGGGAACCATGATCCCGCCTGAAGGAAGGCTCAACACATCATCGTTTACAGTTGGGAAGATGATGTCGAATTCGGGGAGAATCTGAAAGGCTTCTCGTAGCCCGTGAACCGCCTTATATGCCACCAGCGGCGGGGATGAGGGTCGACTAGCGCCGGCACCTGCGGTGCTCGGGACACTACCACGGATGGGGTCCACCTCTTCATTGGAAGAGGAGGGGTTGACATGAAGGTGTCTCCTACGGGGAGGCATGGCCACTGAAGATGGAAAAGGTAAGAGAAGAGAAGGTCCTCATCGGGCGAAGGAAGAAGACGCCTACGATGAACATGACAAGCAGCAGACTCGGGTGGGGTTTAGAGGGAGACCCTGCGGTGATTCTTATAACTGCCCACGATGGACCAGTATTGCCCCCTCGGGGGGCAGGTGCAAAGGCGCCCATCACCATCACGGTACGGCTACCAATGCTAGACGCTCGTTCGAGCCTGTGCTCCTAGAAAAGACAAAGCACCGATCATGATTACAGTCAGAGGCGCCTTGCGCGCCAAGCACGGTGTCGAACACATCGACTCCCGTACCAACTAAGGGATCAACCTCGAATCTTACGCTATGACATACCCTCCCATGTTCTACTCTCGGCTCCCTGCAACGTTCTCAGCAACCAAGAGTAGGGGGGAAGTGAGGAGGGTAAATCCGATTTGGCCCATGGACAGCCCAATAGCGGCAGGCCCAAATCGGATCCATCCCCTTAGCATGCCCAAGAGGCGGTCGAGGTGAACGGCCCACCAAGGCGCGGCCCAACCCAGCTTCGCCATTATATTCTACAGCACAGGAAAGCCCGTTAGTAGCAGGAGGACCCTCCGACGACCGACCGTTGCCCCCTACCACGTCAGCCCAGATCCCATAACGGGCGAGCACACCCCATGAGCGCCATAAGACTCACCCAGGGACCAATCAACACCGGGGTATTCACCCTGCAATGGGAAAATCCCGCCTTTATGGCAGAAAGGAGTTGTTCCACTACCTACGCCTTCCCTATCAAGAGATAAGGCTCCTTGCTCCAAGACAACCCCTATAAGAAGGGGAACGACCGATAAGAGAGACACGGTGGATGATTCTACCAAAGCCTACTACACAAGAGAATAGAGCTGCTACCCCTACTGCGCTAAGAGAGGGAAGCACCGACGATCTATGTTGAAAGGGAAACTCTCCTCCGACGACCTCACCACCCAGCGAGCGCTCTCTGAGTGAACACTAGGAGCGGCGAGCACTCGTCCGGAGAGTCTACACGGCCCTTCAGCCCTCGACTGTGATCCCCTCCTCTCTCTCTCTCTCTCTCTTCCTCGCTCTTCTCTATCCTTCATTAACCCGATGCTAACTTAAGCATTGGAGGGTTGTCCCCTGGGGTAACACCCGGGACTCCTTCTAACGCCTTTCTTGTTTCTGGTGATTGCAGGCCTCCACGGGTGCAAGGCAACTTCCCCAACAAATAAATAGAGAAGGTGGTACGTGGCATAGGAGCCATTTTCCTGCCTCTACAGTACTCAATCTATAACTTGGACTCAATGACCTAGCGAGTTAGAAAGCCTTGGCTCTGATACCACCTTCTGTCACGCCCCGAACCGATAATAGCAGAACGTGTTGTTCGCTTGGAACGTGGCAGTTAAACAGTGTAATCAATCAGAGCATAGGCACGAGACAAAATATTACTGCTCAAAAATGTAATTTCATTTCAAATATAAGTTGATTACAATTTGGACCCAATAAAAGAAAAACTCAATAAAAGAAAATTACAAGAGACTTATGACTAGACAAATCTTTAACGTAGACACAAGATAACCAAACTCGGGTGTTCATCTAAGTTTGCCAGAGTTCTCTTCACTCTAGCCCTTGCCCATCATGTTCGCTCTCGTCGTCACTAAGGTCGTTACCCGAAAAACATTGAAAAACACTGGGTGAGTGAAAGCTCAGTAGGACTTAATATCTCAAGCTCCAAGCTAGCTATAAGTAGTTACAATTTAATATGAACATGCAGGTCAAGCAAGCTATCACAATCGAGAACTATAATGGTACGAGCTATATTGAAAATTCAGAGATAAATTCAAGAACTATAATTCAAGATCTAGAAAGAAGAATAGGTAAGAAGATCGATACTTTCGAGAGATATAAAGACAATAGATAGACAGGTGTATAAATCAAGGACATGCATGCCAAGATAACATGTACTTATCATAGGGTAATTCAAGAGCGTTCCTGAGGAGATAATAACAATCACTCCACTATAGCATTCACTTGCACTAGAGCTTTTGTAACTATCACTTTATAAGATTGGCCATTGTATAAGGAGTTCAACACTTGAATAATGAGTATGTCAATCACTTGTGGAAATGTCGTAGACCAATTTTGCTATCTTTGGTGCAATGTCGACACCCGATCATTCATGATACTGATACACGTTTGGACTTTGCCTCTCCCATGGGATCAGACCAGGACCCTGTATTTTATACACTAGCATTGAAATGTCAATTTGTTGGGACCCATAGCCCATGCTGTATCTAGACCAATTCCACTTAACATTAATGGCCAAGAGTTCCAAGGATCAAGCATGTAGGAACAGTAGGGTAGATTCACAGAATTCAAGGATAGAACTATAGACAAGATGACGTGGCGATAATCTCCATGAAAAATCATGACAATAATGAAAACTGGGATGAATGGTGCCCACTCAGACGGCCGTAATTTACAGAATTTGCGCCCACTGTCGTGGTCGCCTAATCTGTGAACAAAACAGGCTCGATGAAATAGCAGCTACGCATATGGTCGCTCATTCAATGAGTGCCTGTGTACGTGGTCGCTAATCTTTTGAAAAGAATGACAAATGGAATGGTCATTAATTCAATTAGCGGCCACTGCCCAGTCGCACATTCAAACAGAGACAGATCCTCACAAAATCGCCGGAACGGCGTTCTATGAGGGTCGGGTGTCATGTTTCTTCATAGTGACATGACTTATAGGGTTTCAGGGTTTTGAAGGTACAACCCGCTCGCTTTCCTTGAGGGAATCCAAGGCTAGCGGACTCTTACGGAGGTCCCAATGAAGAATGTACTGGTCCGAAGGAAGGAATATCCCACGGAGGGTCCAATCATCACCGAGAGTTAGTGTGTAAACGATAGAAACCCAAAACAAGGACCAAGTCTCGGATATGAGACAGTGGCGTCAAGATCCGGCGGTCAGAGGATCAAAACATGAGTGAGCAATTGTCACAAGAAAACTGCACCCTGGTAGTGGACGCTATTTAAATTAGCGCCCACTATTTAGTCGTCCATTAATGAAATTCCAGAATATGAATAAATTTTTAGAAATTGCGACTCTTCAGAGAGGCGCAATGTTTTAAATGTGCGACTTTAGTTAAGGCGCTGATTTATTTTCTATTCAATATACGTTAACATATATTTTCAGATTTTGTGACGATATGACAGACGCTAATTCCATTTTGATTTCATCATGTTGTATATATATTCCAGGAATTTCAAGTATTAGCGCCTCTTTTAGAGAGCGTTTATTCAATATCTTTGTGATTTTGATGATGTTAATATTATGTCTCATTATATATGTGAATATATTAGTCATTAATTTTGTTAGATGACATAATGAATATATGAGAATGTATGATGTACAGTCAGAACAAGTTCTGAAGGTGAATCAAAAGTCAACGCAGGTCAAGGAGGTCAATGCCACTGATCTGGTCAAAATGTGAGTCAGATCTTGAAAGGTAAGATCAAGATCAATGCACATATCAGTCTATTACATATTAAGGTCAGTGCAGCCTTGTCATATTTGCTTAAAGGTCGATGCTTGTATGCACTAAGGTCGATGCTAGTGTTGCATGCTGTCTCACTAAGGTCGATGCTACCTCAAGCTTCAATTGAGGTAAGGTCAGTGCATATGTTTTTATATAAAGGACCAAGGTTGGTGCACATTTGCCTTGTGCAGAACAAAGGTTGGTGCACATCCTTAATCAGGTAGAACAAGGTCGATGCATGTTTCATGTTAAGTCAGATACAGGTCAGTGCATGTTTATATTGATTGCATATATAGGCAAAAGAAGGTCGATGCACGTTCCTGCAGCTTGCATATAAGGTCGGTGCACTTCTGCCATATGCATACATAAGGTCGGTGCATGTTTTACCGTATGCATATAAGGTCAGTGCGCATTTTGCCATGTGTATACATAAAATCGGTGCATGTTTTGCCGTACACATATAAAGGTCGGTGCACCTTTTGCCTTATGTATACAATTCTGTGCATGTATTGTAGCACACTCAACTAAGGTCGGTGCACGTTACTATTTATTGCATATAAGGTCAGTGCATGTTCATATGATAGGTCGGTGCACATTCTCCTTCCTGTATATTGACGTCTATGCACATTACTGTAGCACATACTAAGGTCAAAGCTAGTTGTGGTTTCAAGCATCTAAGATCGATGCTACTCTTGCTCTATAGTAACTAAGGTCGGAGCTCATTTTGGTTCATGGCATCTAATGTCTGTGCATGTTCATACATGTTGAATATAGAGGTCTATACACTTTTTGCCAAATGCATAAAGGTCGATGCAATATCTCATTAAGTCTGTGCACTTGTGAGTCTCGACACATGAATTCATATCAGGTCAGTGCATATATGTGAGTCCCGAACACATGCACTCAAGTAAGGTCTATGCACACTAGGCATGTCTCGACACAAGCTGTTACATATAGTCTAAGCATACCAATGCAAAGGTCGGTGCTAGTGTGTCAAGCCTTCATATCAAGTTTGTGCATATTTTATACTTATTCAATTTTCTTGCTTTTGAGCTGCTTGATAAAATGCCTTTTGTTTTGATTGGCAGGGATACAAGTCACTGAAGGACCCATGATCAAACGCGTGAAAGGTAGCATGCCTCACTTAGGATGATCACGTGGCTCGAAGCCTTTATCCTCAAGCAATTAGTGGCACGTGATCCAAGGCAGACACATCCTGGAGATTCTGCCACATGGACAACTCATCTTCAGCATCTGCCACGTGGATCATCAGTAGCACATCCAGATCAAGATTCCTTGGGCAGGAACGAGCTTTTCACGCGCCCAATCTTTCGCGGCCTATAAATAGAGGCTAGATCCCTCATATGAAAAATGACAAGAAAAAAGGAATTATAAGAATTCGGTGAGGCAGACAGAGAAGAATAGAAAGAGAAAAGGCTAAAGAGAGAGATAGTGATCAGAGATGAAGAGAAGTCCAGAGCGAGGAAGAAGAAGAAGAAGAGGGAGATCGTGAGATCGAGAGAAGAGATTGAGAGAGAGCAAGAGCGAGAAAAGAGATTGAAGATCCTGAACATCTATCCTACTGGCCCATGGATGAGATCCAAGCCAGTCTGCTCTTGCGAGAGCTACAATTTATATGTGCTTTCATTTCCAACTTTCAGTTGCTGTGTCGTGTTTTTATTTAATATTTTAAACATCAAGCTGTGAGTCAGCAGAGTAAGCTGTGATGCTCAGCAGGCGAGGTGGATACCTCGGACAGCAAGTTGTGATGCTCAGCGGGATAGCAAGCTGTGATGCTCAGCGGATGTAAGCAAGCTATGATGCTCAGCGGTTCACACTGTGTGATAGCAGTAAGCCACACTCAGGTTTGAGTGTGGGGTGGATGTAGGTGATAACCAAACCACCTAAAATCCATGAGTCTTCTGTGCATTTTTTTATCTGCTTAGGGTTTCGATTAGATGTATGCTTAGGGCGTTTACCATCTGCATCAGATTTTCCTTCTTACATCTTTGAGTTGACTGTAAATCTGACTCACGGTAGATGAATGCATAGGCACGGTTCTATTGCATAGATTTACTGAGTCTGTTAGGTGTGCAGGTTAAGTGTTCGATTGTATGTAGAACATCTGATCAGCAAAGCCTATCTTATTAGAACAACCATTTTATTGAATCATAGAGTTTAATTCCGCAAGTTTTTATAAGTACAATTTTATTTGGCAAATTTTTTAAAGGGGATTCATTCACCCCCCCTCTGAATCCGATTTGCACCATCACTTAGATTAAACAAACGATATCAGAGCGGGTCTCTAAATGTCCAGATCCAACGATCTGTAGAGGATCCTGCTGTATTTGGGGCTATACTGGTTTTTGCTATCTTGCATTTGGTGCATTGCTCATCCATTGCTTTTTAGCTAATTCTTTGAATCTGTTTAACTATTTTTCAATGGCATCTCCTTTGGTCTTTATGGTTCTAATTTTAGCAGTTGGCTAGGCGGCCTATGCATTTACATGAATTCCATCGACTCTCATTTATGGAATTTAGTTTCAAAAGGCCCACATAAACTGTCTCATGACCAGATCAAGTTGTCTGATGAGGACAGACTGAAGGATAGTGAGAACACTATGTTTCTCGATATTTTAAAAGCTGCAGTTAACACTGACATGTTTCCATTCATTTTCAAGTGCAATTCTGGAAAGGAAATCCTAGATGAGGTAATAGCCATCCATGAGAAAAA
Source organism: Amorphophallus konjac (assembly GCA_022559845.1). NCBI lineage: Eukaryota > Viridiplantae > Streptophyta > Magnoliopsida > Alismatales > Araceae > Amorphophallus > Amorphophallus konjac. Next base: position 143,813,140 of record CM040124.1, read on the forward strand.
GGAAGAAGAATGTCTCGTAGCTAAAAGAAGTGATCATAGCAATGATCAACAGGAGTAGACTTTATCTCAGGTAAGTTCTGGATCCGAAGAACTTTCATTTGATGAATTAGTAAATATGTATGAAGAACTATCTGACAGACATAAGAAACTGAAATCTGAACATAGAAAATTGAAAAAGAAACTGGAACAGATTGATTCTAATGTTTTTTGTGAAAATTGTCCGAAACTGAAACAATCCTTTGATGAGTGCTTCTCTGATGCTCATACATATAAGAAACAACTGTTTTTACTAAAAAATGAAAATGAAGAACTTAATCTGAATATTTCTGAACTAGAAGAAAAAATGAGTTCAATAAATGATGATCAGATTTGTATCAAAAATTCAGATCAAAATGAAAAATTGTTGAAAGATCTTGACCATGCTAAATTGGAATTGATTAAGCTGAAGTCTGAGAATGAAACCCACAGAAAGTAGATTGAAGATAATGGAGAAAATTTCAAAAGACTTCAGGGAGAAAATAGTTTAATGTCTGAAAATTTGAAGGCCATTAAAGGGGTTAATGAGGAACTGCATAAGAATCTTGAAAAGGCTAAGATTGATCAGAAACAAACGGTCAATTGTGATGATCACTTTTTAATTGATAAGTTAATTCAGAATGCTAATCTGATCAAAGAAAATGAAGAACAGAAGCAATTGAATACTGCTATATCTGAAAGGCTTCTTGCTTTAGAAAAAGAAAACTCTTGTTGCATAGAAGAATCTAAAAAACTGTGCAATCTAGAATAAGAAGTTGAGAAATATAAAACTGCAAACAAGGTGTTAAGTGAGTGTGTTAATTGTAGTGAACAAGAGATTGCTAGTTATGAGATACATATTGCTTCTCTAGAAAATGAAATTCAAGATCTGAAAAATTCACTGTCAAAATTTGTCAAAGGTAAAGAGAAGCTAAAAGCTCCCTTGAATGGTGAAGTCATTAAATTAAGTGGAGGGATAAGTTGCACTTCTAAGGTTAAGAAGGTTATGAGATATCAGCTATATTATACTTTTGTGCGAAGCTTAGAAGATGCTAGCACTTCAAACACTTCTTCAAAACAATCTGTAAATCAGAAAATCCACACATCATTTGTGGGTAGTTCTGAACAAATTAGAATCAAGAATCCATCAATTTTTCAATTTATAGCTCAGAAAAATCCTAATCAAACTACTGTTTAGATAAACCAGAAACAAACAAAAAGAGTTAGAAAGAATGGCAATTTGCAGAAAAAGTTGAATCACACTCATGCTAAGAATATGCATGATAAGAAACCTTCTTATATTCATAAGAAAAGAATTCACTATTTTTACTGTCATAAGATAGGTCATCTAATGCATGATTGTAAATTAATAGAACAACATGATTTCAATGCTAATGCAATGCATGATAAGAAATTCCATGTTAAGAATCATACATTTCAGAAAAAGAAAGCTCAATGTTTTCACTATGGAAAATTAGGACATGTTGCAGCTCAATGCTGGTCTTCTAAAGGAAACGGTAATTTTCATTCTCATCATGTTAATTTTCATGAGAACCAGCATGCTTTTGGTAAGAATGAATCTGTGAAAATAAACCAGCATGTTGTGTGTTTCAAATGTGGAAAGCCAGGTCATATAGCTATTAAATGTTGGCTGAATGATGAAAGATGAAATTCTTCTTCTTGTTTCAACTATGGAAAGCATGGCCATACAGTCAAGGACTGTTGGCATGCACAGGAAAAGAAATTTAATTCTGAATTTGGTAATTTCCTTGTAAATCAACATGTTTTTGGTAGAAATAAATCTAGTTTTAAAAGAAAAACTTCTGCATGCTTTAAATGTGGATGACCTGGCCACCGAGCTTCTGAATGCTGGTTGGGAGGTTATGGAAAACAAAATGATCATGCAAATAATAGAGATCTTCATGTTAATGTACATAGATTTCATGTCTATAATAATGTGCACAAAAAGAATAAAAAGTTCATTGTCTCATGTCATTACTGTGGAAAATTTGGACACTCTATGTCTAATTATTGTCTGATGAAATTTGATGATTCACTTGCTTAGAAAATGTTGACATCACCATTCAGAGGTGTCACTGACAGTTTAGGACCCAAGAATTCTCGGGTACCTAAATTTGTAAAATATGGAGTTATTTTGTAGGTGTGCCTTGGAGCTAAGAAATAAAAGGGGTAAATAAACCAAGGCACTCAAGTACAGTAAAACCCCATTTCTGATGTCTACAGGTGTGTTAATTTAAATCTTTAAGTAATTTCTTTTAGATAGCTGCATTTCATGCTTGATTTGTTAATTAAAATCTCATGCATACTTATTCTTAACTACTTTGATATTTGCATTGCTCTACAGGAGTCATACATTGAGCTGATTGTGCACATATAGAATGAAGATATGTTGAATTTATTTCTCATCTGCATGCATTGATGTTTTGACACTTAATTATCCTTTATGCTAATGGCAAAGGGGGAGAGATTTTGATGTTGATAGGGATGTTAAGGGAGGGAGAGTTTGATGCTGAGAGCCTTTTGCATTAGGAAGAATGCTGCATTTCTTGAATTTTGCTGTGTGCATACTATGTGCATATGTGAAAATGAAAAAGAATTGGATATCTTTCACTGAAATTCAGAATTGTTTATAATTTGATGCATGCATTTGTCAATTACATTTGTTGATATTTGTCATAATGCAAAGACACTGAAAATAAATTGCTACTCTAAAAAATCTGAATTGCCTTAATTCCATGGTTGTTTGATGACTTGCTGCATATAAGGCTCATATACACATACTCATGCTCAGCCAAATTGTCATGCATACAGAACTGCATTTAATCTAATCTTGTCATGCATGACCCAATGGTATATGAAATGATAAGTTGGGAGAATGGCACAATTTTTGTCTATCTGTAAACCCACATCATGCGTGAGGTGGTCATATGACCTTAGTTCTCCGCCAGGGACCAAGGGTCAAGGTCTCATGTAGAATAGTCCAGATGACTCATATGCATAATTCATTCAACTCCCTGTATAATTGTCTTTGCACCTGCTGCATACAAAGTTGTCACATATGGCATATAGATAGGGGGAGTCTATCAAGTTAATTCTAGTGCTTCATGCCTATTTGGTTAAGTTCCCTGCATGGTCTTCATGTCTCATATGATTGGTCAATGCATCATGTTGAGGGAAGTTAATGCATTTGCATACATATAGTTAACTGCATGTCATCCATATTAAAAACTCCAAAAAGTTTGTTTGAGTGCATGCATTCAGGGGGATCATAAGAAAAATTCTTGTGATATCTAAAAAAATCTTGAACTGATGACTATCTCTGCTCATACTGATCATCTTTGCTCTTCAAGCAATTTATCCCAATCATTAGTATCAGTCGGTCTCACTTGCCGTCATCTGTTGTGAAATCAGTTGAACTTATATCCTATTCTGTTTGCAAATTTATGGATTACTGCTCCTGCATTTGCTGAGGGGGAGCTACCTTGAAAGATTCCTATGATTTCTTGTAATAACTAGACAATATATAAAAAGGTCTAGCTGGAAAGATAGGTCAGGCCTATCTGGAAGGTTAACCCTTGCGTGAGTAGATCCTTGGATCCAACCTCCACCAAGTACTGTTTCTAGTTGTAATTGTGTTTATCAGCTCACCTTGTAATTCACATGTTTGTGACTGCCATTTTCTGTCACTTCTGTTTCAAGCTGGTGTGTCTGAATCTCCTTGTTGCTGAATTTTAAACATTTGTTATGATCTCAGGTCATTGATCTCAAATAATTCTCATACCCTCTGATTCATTGACCTAAGTTGTTGCACCTCTTAGTTGTTCTGTTAGCAGTGTCGACACCATAAGTAGTCATCTTTTTGAAAGTGTTCTATTTTATGGAGTTTGTAAGCAAATGTCGACACAAAGAGTCGACACCCTCATTTTTGTACTTTGATTGATCAATCGAAGTCTTCACTATCTCATAACTTCAATTCTGTGACTATCTCTCTCTGAAACTATCTGCCCTTGCTTTCTTGACTATCATAGTCATCTTCTGAAGTTGCAATTTCCTAATCAATGATAGTCACTTGCTTGGATTACTTGCCATATTCTTAAACTTGTTTGAAAACACCGCATATCTACTAAACCTTGAATAACTTTGTCTTAACTCAGACAAAATGGTTGCAAGATCCTGTCTCATGTCCGAACTTCAAGTCTCTTACACTTGGTGCATATTCTTGTTATTGTTTCTATTGATAAATTGAATGTTCCTTAAACATCCTTTCATCTATCTGAAATTTAGGAAGATTTCAATCTGTGTACCTTGATCATAAATCTGAAAATTTAAATTTATGAGGAATTTTCCATTATATATAATTATGAATGTCTAAAAGGATAAAAGTGGTCTATGTTTAATGTATTCTGTGAGTTTGAATATAAAAATATTGAAAATATATGAATCTTTCTTTTAATAAATCTTAACCGACTGCTTCATGCTCTTTCATTCCAAACCTTCTGAAATCTGAAAACTTAGAAATCATGACTATCTTTAGTTGAGATACATGATGTGAGTATTGTCTTTAATCATCTAAAAATTTGAAAATGTCAAAAAAGCTAAAAGTTGGTTAGAGCAATGACTATGGTTACTAAGAAACCATGTCCAAAGGAATGTGTCATGATGTACCATAGTTAACTCTGCTGGAAAATTATTGCAATATCTGTAAAATTAAGATAGAGCAATGGCTAAGTTGCACCGAGTAACAGGGTTCTTCATCAAAGAAATAGAGTAAACTTATGTCATGAAGTGTCCTAGTTATCTCTGTTCAGCGTGAAGCATAACAGTTAGTCATACTAAGTTCTTAGGGATACTGACGTCTAAACAACGTGTATCCTCTAGTTATAAGGTGTGCAATAAAACTCAAGTGCTCTTGAATAATGTGACCAAAAATTGGTATGAACAGTATTTCTGCTCTAAAAAGTAATTGTTTTAGAAATATTTTCGAAATGGCAGACAAAATCAAATGGTTTTCATGATTGTTTAACTTCAACACTACTTCTTGTAATTCCTGAAGGAGTCATTGAAAATTAAATGAGTAAGATGGAATTTTTCTTATGAGGGCTTGGTTTATTTTTATTAAAATTTGAGTTCAGATATGTGTAGTGATCTTTATTGGCAAACTTAGTATACATCACATTTAAACCATGATGTTTGATAAAGACTCATTCATAAGCCTCCTTAATGGAAGACTCTAAAACATTCTTACTTGGATTTATGAAATTGGTATCTTATTAAAAATCCTTTTGCCTTATATATTCATTGGAAATCCAGTCAAATTTCTGTGCTCCACTCTTGCTCACCATCTTTGATCATTCATTGCTCAGTTTCAGCTCACTGTTCTTGGTATAATTTGTCATGATTTGAATCTCTGATAACCCACTTCCAATTCAATCACTATCTGATTGTCCACTCTACATGTATGAATGTCACTTCAATTTGCTTGTCCTTGTGGTATGCTGATCTTATTTCATTTCACCCCCTTCTGCTTTGTCAAAGGGAAGATTATCTATTCAAAGGGGTATTCCTGTCTGCATCCTTTTGCTCCAAAGGGGGAGAATTTATGACAATTCTTTCTTTCCATCTGATCCTTCCTGAAATTTTTGCCATACTTCTTACCTCACCTCTTCAGGGGAAGTAAGGCTATATATCTCACTTGGTTTCAAAGGGGGAGGATCGATTCTGGCAGAATCTTCATTCATATTTCTTGTTTTTTTATGTTGTCAAAGGGGAAGAATTTGTGAGTCTTTTGACATGACAGAAGTTGTGATGTTGTGTAGGAAGCTGCTGCAAAAGTGTGATGATCATGAATTCGTTGCAATGACTCATAATATTCATCATGAATTTGTTGCAATGACTCATAATATTGTCATCATCAAAAAGGGGGAGATTGTTGTGTCTCCGTGATTTTGATGATGTTAATATTATGTCTCATTATATATGTGAATATGTTAGTCATTAATTTTGGCAGATGACATAATGAATATATGAGAATGTATGATGTATAGTCAGAACATGTTCTGAAGGTGAATCAAAAGTCAACGTAGGTCAACGAGGTCAATGCCACTGATCTGGTCAAAATGTGAGTCAGATCTTGAAAGGTAAGATCAAGATCAATGCACATCTCAGTCTATTACATATTAAGGTCAGTGCAGCATTGTCATATTTGCTTAAAGGTCGATGCTAGTATCCACCAAGGTCGATGCTAGTGTTGCATACTGTCTCACTAAGGTCGATGCTACCTCAAGCTTCAACTGAGATAAGGTCGGTGCATATGTTTTTATATAGAGGACCAAGGTCGGTGCACATTTGCCTTGTGCTGAACAAAGGTCGGTGCACATCCTTCATCAGGCAGAACAAGGTCGATGCATGTTTCATGTTAAGTCAGATACAGGTCGGTGCATGTTTATATTGATTGCATATATAGGCAAAAGAAGGTCGATGCACATTCCTGCAGCTTCCATATAAGGTTGGTGCACTTCTGCCATATGCATACATAAGGTCGGTGCATGTTTTGCGGTATGCATATAAGGTCAGTGCACATTTTGCCATGTGTATATGGAAAGGGGGATTTCTGTAGCCCATCTAAGAGCGGCCGAACTAGGTCCAGCATGACCAAACGAGGCCCAGCTCATCTAAGTGACCGCCCCGCAGGGCCCACTTAGCATAAAAAGCCCAATAAGATCACTCGGGATCAAGCACTTCCTTGGCGGCCATTAGGCTCGGAAGGCCCGAGCGTCGGTCCGGTAGGAGGAAGACCCACGCCCGGTCTATCCCCTGATGCGGGACGGACACGGGAGACGACACTATACAGTGCCACCCTCGGACTCTAAATGAAGACGCGACCAACAATACACACCAGGGAGACGCTAAGCCCGACACTACGAGCTCCTAGTGGCAAACGTCACTAACAGAAGTACAAGCTCACTCAGCGTCCCATGCGAGGGAAAGCGTGGATCGTGCGCGGTTAAGGAACCGGCAGAGTTTAAGGTAGTCAGACTCACTTCCGGACTCGGATCGAGTCGCGGGACGGGTCACTCTCACGCTCACAGCGGTGACATGGACACACGGGCTAGGAACCTACACTCTCGGCAGCGGCCTAAGACCGTATACTAGCTAAGCAATGTAACGCCAAGAAGTTAAGACCTTTACCTCCACGCACCCGGCGTGGCGAAGACACCCCGGCTGACTTACGGACCCCCGGTTAACATAATTCACAGCAGTACAAAAGGATTCGACCCACTCCACGCAGAGAGGTAAAAGGTCACATGTGGGCCCCGGGGATCACGCAAATCAGGTTGACAGGCAGCATCTTGATGTCGACTCGACGTGCCGAACTCCGCGTTTTCGTGCTTCCCGAACGGCGGGTTCTGCGGGCCCGTGGGGCCCACGGATGGCGCTGTCCTCCGGATCTGCGGAGGTGGGTCCCACTATGATGGAGACCCCTGGTGGCGCGCCTCCACGGACGGCGGTCGGCCGGAGACACCGATTGGTGGCCGGTCGGGTCCGATCTTCAAGTTGTGGAATGGCTGCCCACGGATTTCAGTTCTGTTTTCCCTGCGCGCGCTCCGGCGAAAACAGCCGCTGCGGTCGATCCCGACGTCGGATCGGGACGCATGAGCTATCGTTGGAAAGCTCTCTTCAAATGCTTCAATCTAGACTCAGAGAGATCTGATGGATCTAGCCGGATCTAGACTTTAATGAATTTACAAATCCATGTTGTATAGTAACTGAGACATCAGATTTACAGGGTACTTGTCTGAGAACCACCATTGACCGCCTACTTGCCGTAGGAATCAGACTTCGAGCTCTTCTTCAACATTGTAGATAATCAAACCACGAAGCTGGGAAAATTTTTATAATTGGATTTAGAGGTGATGGTGATTTGATAGGATTTTTGGAGTGTCTGGTGGTCGGATCTGGGAACTGGGGAACAGAACTGTAGCTAGGACTGAGAATGAATTTTAGAAAATATTAAATGGACGAACCAAAAATTAAAAAAAAATGGTGGATGAAGGGATGGATGCAAGGAACACCTAGTTAAATTGGGCGAACCAAAGAAAATCAAAAAGAGGACCTAAGACTTAACAATCTGGGCGGGTGAAAATGGAAACAGACAGGAGACAGATCTGGAAACTGGGATTGGACGAAAATAAAAAAATACCAAATGAGATCTTTATGACCAACCAAAATTTTGAGGACGTGCTGGACACCTCTGGAACATACAGTAAAATTCCTAGCTCGATCTGAGGCCGTGGCTGAGACTGAAATTTCGTAGAAGCTGCTGTGGTACTGCGCGGACAGAACTCCGGTGGTGGCGATGGCGGCTCGTGGCGGCGGCGGCGGCGACCGGAACTGATAGGGTGGAGTCACACCACCAAGAGGCAGCCTTCACAACTGCAAGGGGGAGAGGGAGAGAGGAAGGGGGCGGCCTAGGCCTGCTCAAGAGATTTTTTTCCAACTTTCAAATGGCATTAATTGCATAAAATGGGAAATTACAACCTTAAATAGTCTACATCTCACATCCATCCATAGCCATTGGATCTAGGGGATGGGGATGAAGGGCTAGGATGGCATGTGACACACACACAAAATACAATATAATATTAAAGGGGGGGGCGGCCCTTGGACCAAGGAGAGGGGGGGTGGTGGAAGGTTGAAAATGGTAGGTGGGAGGTAGGTAGCCTCCTTGGACTTTTTAAGTCCATTGTCCCCCATGTGTTCAAATACAAGTCAACCTTCTAGATGCTCCCATGTGGCATGTTGACTGGCCCCACGTGGGACCCTGGGATGAGGTGGCCCAATGGGGTGGGGCCCGGGAGGCCTGTGGGGCCCACGGGGTCCGAAATGCTCATAAGCCCCTATTACACTCAAAATGGCCAACCGGACGTAACGAAATAAATGCAAATTAAACACACATAAAGTCTAACTGAATATAATAAATGGGGAAGCTCAAGGCGGAGTCTCCAGGCTGTCTCCGAGCCAGATGGATGCTGTGGTGGCTCGTGTCGTGCTCCGCGTGCGGTACCGGTGGCTCGGCGTGTCGTGCCGATCGACTGCTCGGGTGTCCGCACCAATTCTCCCCGGGTGGGAGAAACTCGACCCTGTCGAGTAAGGGTCTGCATCGCTCCTGTATCGCTCCAAAAGGTCCGGATCGATCCGCTGCAACTCGCCATGTGTGATCCAAGTGTCCTCAGTAGCGGGCCGTCCTCTCCATCGCACTAGGTAGCGCGGGTAAGATCCACTCCTGGTAACTGTCACCTGCTCGTCCAGTATACGATCTATATGCTCACGCTGCCGTGAAAAAGGGGCTGGAGGTGGAAGTGGACACTCAGGTGTGGGATCACTCTCAAGGGGAGGAGATGGCTCAAAAGGCTCACTAGGGATCACCGCTGGGTCCCTATATGCAACAAGATCTGATACATTGAAGGTAGAGCTTATACCATATTCCTCGGGCAGGTCCACAACGTATGCATTGGATCCAACGCGTTTCAACACTCTGAATGGACCGGCTCTGCGAGCTTGCAACTTCTTAACGGTTCCAGAGGGAAACCGTTCAGGTCTTACCCTGATCATGACATATTCACCCTCCTGGAACTCTCGGTGGTGTCGGTGGGCATCGGCTAACTCCTTGTACCGTGCATTGCTGGACTCAATGTGACGACGAATGTCGTCATGCAAACTCCTAACATGCCTAGCAAATGACTCGGCCGACTCCGACACTCTAGCATGGACAGGCATGGGGACAAGGTCCATGGGTTTCCTAGGCCTACGACCTGTGACAATTTCAAATGGACTCATGCCAGTAGACCTATTCACCGAATCATTATATGCAAACTCAGCCATAGGTAGAATGAGATCCCAATCCCCAATGCGGTCCCTAACAAGACATCTCAAAAGATCACCCAGACTCCTATTGACCACCTCGGTCTGACCATCTGTCTGGGGATGGTATACAGTGGAAAACTTGAGGTGCGTACCCATCATATGCCATAGTGTCTTCCAAAAATAGGAAGTGAACCTAACATCACGGTCAGACACTATAGTGTGAGGCAACCCGAACTTGCACACCACATGAGTAAGGAATAGGCGGGCTACCCTAGAAGCATCCGAAGTCTTCGAGCAGGGGATAAAGAGGGCCATCTTCGAGAAACGGTCAACCACCACATAGACCGAGTCATGCTTCCTAGAGGTACGTGGCAATCCCAAAATAAAATCCATACTAACATCCTGCCACGGGGCATCAGGCACGGGGAGAGGCGTATAAAGACCCGAGCTTTGCTTCTTCATCTTGGCCGTAGCACAAGTACGGCACTGAGCCACGATGTTAGCAACATCGCGCTTCAAGCTCGGCCAATAAAAACGATGCTCCACTGCCTCAATAGTCTTGTTCCGACCAAAGTGGCCGGCTAGACCTCCCGCATGTAGTTCCCACACTAAGAAATCTCGAATCGAAGTTCGGGGAACACATAGCCTGCTACCTCGAAAGAGGTAACCATCCTGAAGCACATACTCATCAAGGTCTCTCGAGGGTCCGGCCTGGAGGGTGGTAAAAATCTGACCAAAGTCAGGACAATCAACATAGGCCTCCTTCATCTTTTCTAACCCTATGACCTCGGCACTCATGGTGGTAAGCAAACATGCTCGCCGACTCAAGGCATCAGCCACCTTGTTCTCCACTCCAGCCTTATGTTTAAGCACAAAGGTGAACTGCTGGAGATACTCGACCCAACGACTATGACGCGAATTAAGCTTCTTTTGCGAATGGAGGTACCTCAATGCCTCGTGGTCGGAGTATAAGATAAACTCCTGATGTAAAAGATAGTGCCTCCAATGCCTAAGAGCCTGAACAACTGCGTAGAATTCTTTATCATACGTGGAATATCGCAGTTTCGCGTCATTCAGCTTCTCGCTGAAATATGCGATCGGGTGGGACTCCTGACTCAAAACTCCTCCAATCCCAACACCCGATGCATCACAACAGACCTCAAACACCTTCGAGAAATCAGGCAGTCGAAGGATAGGTGTCTGGGTCATACGCTCCTTGATGTCCCTGAAGGCAGCAGATGCGGCCTTCGTCCAAACAAATGTGCCCTTACGGATGCAATCCGTGATCGGGGCAGTGACGGAGCTAAATCCGCGGATGAAGCGACGATAGAACGTCGCAAGGCCATGAAAGCTGCGGACATCATGAACCGTACGGGGTTCCGGCCACTCAACAATGGCCCGGACCTTCTCCGGATCGGCGGAGACCCCAGTACTAGACATAATGAAACCCAAGAAGGTAAGCTGAGATGTCATGAAAGCACACTTCTGTGGGTTCGCAAACAACTGCTCTCGCTGAAGAAGTATACAGACCTGCCGAAGGTGGTCTAAGTGGTCCCCTGTGGTGCGGCTATAGATAAGGATATCATCAAAATACACCACTACAAAGACTCCAATGAAAGGTCGAAGGACCTGAGTCATGAGCCGCATGAAAGTGCTAGGGGCATTGGTCAACCCAAAAGGCATGACCAACCACTCATATAGACTGTCCTTGGTCTTAAATGCGGTCTTCCACTCATCACCTGGCCTAATCCTCACCTGATGATAGCCACTCTTAAGATCGATCTTCGAAAAGATAGTGGCACCTGCCATCATGTCCAGCATGTCATCAAGGCGGGGAATAGGGAACCTGTACTTCACGGTGATTTTGTTGATGGCATGACTATCAATGCACATTCTCCACGTGCCATCCTTCTTCGGGGCGAGTAACGCGGGTACAGCACATGGACTCATGCTGTCCCGAACAGATCCTCTCTGCACTAACTCATCGACCTGCCGTTTAAGCTCGGCATGCTCCGTGGGACTCATGCGATAATGAGGAAGATTGGGCAAAGAAGAGCCCGGAACAAGGTCGATGGCTTGCTGAATATCCCGCATAGGTGGGAGTCCCTCGGGAAGCTCATCGGGGAATACATCAGCATACTCCTGCAGAATGGGAACAACCTCGGGTGGGAGCTCACCCTCGGAGTCTCGCTCCACCTCTCGGACCGTAATGGCAAACACCGGACAGCCCTGACTAAGCTCCTGCTCCATTTCCCGGGAGCTAATCATCATCAATCTCCTGGTCGAGGGCTCTCCTGGGCTAGAGGTAACGGTCATAGTCCGAGCGGGGGATGGGGTACTGGGCCCGGGTATGGAAGGCTTTGGAGTACTAGGGCCAGTAGGACCCCGGACCGATGGGCTCCTGGGCCGAACGGGTTGGAGGGTGACCCGCTGACCATCGTGGTCGAAGGTACAGGTGTTCGACCGACCATGGAGTGTAGCATCTCGGTCGAATAACCACGGCCTACCAAGAATGATACTTCCCACTTCCATGGGGAGAACATCACACCAGATCTCGTCACGGTAGGAGTGGAGCTGCAGCGGGACCAAGCACCGCAGCCTGACCGAAATGGAAGTGGTATCCACCCATGATACCTGATAGGGACAAGGATGGTCTACGGGTGTGAGACCAAGACGAGTGACAGCGCTCGTGGAGATTGCATTGATGCAACTCCCGCTATCGATGACCACCTTGCAAATCTGCTTTCCCAGCCTACAGAATACATGAAGGATAGTGGTCCGACGCCAGTCATCACTGACCTGTGGCTGGGTGAGGATACATCTGACGACCCCCACATGGGTATCGTCTAACTGCTGGGCATCCTGGGCCTCACCTCCCATCTCATAGTACTCATCAGCTAGCTCTTCATCTGCCTCATAGCTGACTAACTCTAGGCTCGCAGGGGTGGTATCCTCGGCCTGTGTGTCCCCAATGTGAAGAGATGGGCGGGTGGGACACTGGTTGGCGAAATGGCCAAACCCATTGCAGCGATAACACTGCTGCCGTGATCCACTAGGCTCCCCAATCATAGGTCCTTTACCTTTATCCTCCCGACGGATAGGAGGCGTAGGCAACAAAGGACGTGCGGGTGGTGCGGGTGCCGGGGGACGGGCTATGGGTGGGGCCGTAAGATGCTGGGGACGAGGAAGGTCCCTCGGGGGTGGAGGGCGAGGCCTAGGAGCAAAGGGCTCGTGGCGAGCGGGCTCCTGAGGTCGAGCCATGGGGGCCCTCGGATATGTGCCAGATGAGCCACGGGACTCGACACTACGAAGGGGAAAGGAGCCCAACCGATGGGGTGACTCGAACTCGGCCTCGAACTGCTCCAATTCGAGAGCAATCTGATATGCCTGCTCCAAAGTGGTGGCATTACGGCGAAAGAGTTCATATTGATAATTAGGCCGCAAACCTCTCCGAAAGCGGGATATCGTCATGGTGCTCTCTTCCGTGACCCCACACCGCAAATAATACTCATCGAACTCGGCGGTGTACTCGGTCACGGATCGGTTCCCTTGGGAGATGCTTTGCCACTTGTCTATAAGACGTTGGCGATATGAGGCAGGAAGGTACTTCTCCCTCAATTTGAGTTTCATATCATCCCAGGTACCGATTTGGGGTTGACGTCGCTGGTTGAGCAGGCTCTCCACATTGATCCAATAAGTTTGGGCCTGCCCTTGCAGCTTCATCTTCGCATATCGGACTCTTCGGTGGTCCGTCATCTCAAACCACTCGAAGTACCGGTCCATACCGGCCTCCCAATCTAGATACACCCTAGGGTCCAAGGACCCGCTAAAAGTGGGAGGGTCCGCACGCACACCCCTAAGAATGCTGTCGTCATCCTCGTCATCACGATTCCGTCGTTGATGACGACGACCGTTACCCCCGTGATCATTGTCGGAGGCATAATCATCCACTATAGGCGCCTGTTGCCTCCCGACATCCTCTACCTGAGCCCTTGGCACAGCGGGTTGCTGCACCGGCTCTTGTTGGCCGTTCGTCGGCGCGGGTTGCGCCGCTACTGGGCCCCTCTCTAGGACGGCAATCCTCCCAACAAGGTCTTGAATGGACTGCTCCGAAACCCCGGCCCGATCCTCGAGGACCTTCATCCTCCCTTCTAGACGCGTCCCTATGCCATCCATACGCGTACTAAGACCATCCATACGCGTGTCTAAACGATCCATGATGGCCCGGAACATCTCAGCCGTGGAAGACTCATCGGAACTACGGGCTCGGGAGTCCGCCATAGGTGGTGGTGGCGAGTATTGGGTGCCTCGACAGGTGGGCATGCAAAGACGTACGGACTAGGTGACAACGACCGACTAATGCAAACACACTAAATGATACACTTAGACCTAATTGCAATTTGAAAACACTCCTTTTTTGGTATTTTGAAAGAATGCAATTTAAAACACTTTTTTTTTTGTTTTGAAAAGAATGAGACTCGACTACACCCTAGACACGGCCAAGACTCGGTACGCGGCGGAGGTAATCGACCCGAAGGTCACTCGCGCAAGTGTGTGGTCTTCCCGGTAGGCGAAGCCTAACGGTCGGACAACACCTTTGGATATACCGAGTGAAGGTGTGTGTGTGGTAACCTTAGACTATGCAAGACTTATGCAACGACTACCCTAGACTCGACTTGCTCTGATACCAAACTGATGCGGGACGGACACGGGAGACGACACTATACAGTGCCACCCTCGGACTCTAAATGAAGACGCGACCAGCAATACACACCAGGGAGACGCTAAGCCCGACACTATGAGCTCCTAGTGGCAAACGTCACTAACAGAAGTACAAGCTCACTCAGCGTCCCATGCGAGGGAAAGCGTGGATCGTGCGCGGTTAAGGAACCGGCAGAGTTCAAGGTAGTCAGACTCACTTCCGGACTCGGATCGAGTCGCGGGACGGGTCACTCTCACGCTCACAGCGGTGACATGGACACACGGGCTAGGAACCTACACTCTCGGCAGCGGCCTAAGACCGTATACTAGCTAAGCAATGTAACGCCAAGAAGTTAAGACCTTTACCTCCACGCACCCGGCGTGGCGAAGACACCCCGGCTGACTTACGGACCCCCGGTTAACATAATTCACAGCAGTACAAAAGGATTCGACCCACTCCACGCAGAGAGGTAAAAGGTCACATGTGGGCCCCGGGGATCACGCAAATCAGGTTGACAGGCAGCATCTTGATGTCGACTCGACGTGCCGAACTCCGCGTTTTCGTGCTTCCCGAACGGCGGGTTCTGCGGGCCCGTGGGGCCCACGGATGGCGCTGTCCTCCGGATCTGCGGAGGTGGGTCCCACTATGATGGAGACCCCTGGTGGCGCGCCTCCACGGACGGCGGTCGGCCGGAGACACCGATTGGTGGCCGGTCGGGTCCGATCTTCAAGTTGTGGAATGGCTGCCCACGGATTTCAGTTCTGTTTTCCCTGCGCGCGCTCCGGCGAAAACAGCCGCTGCGGTCGATCCCGACGTCGGATCGGGACGCATGAGCTATCGTTGGAAAGCTCTCTTCAAATGCTTCAATCTAGACTCAGAGAGATCTGATGGATCTAGCCGGATCTAGACTTTAATGAATTTACAAATCCATGTTGTATAGTAACTGAGACATCAGATTTACAGGGTACTTGTCTGAGAACCACCATTGACCGCCTACTTGCCGTAGGAATCAGACTTCGAGCTCTTCTTCAACATTGTAGATAATCAAACCACGAAGCTGGGAAAATTTTTATAATTGGATTTAGAGGTGATGGTGATTTGATAGGATTTTTGGAGTGTCTGGTGGTCGGATCTGGGAACTGGGGAACAGAACTGTAGCTAGGACTGAGAATGAATTTTAGAAAATATTAAATGGACGAACCAAAAATTAAAAAAAAATGGTGGATGAAGGGATGGATGCAAGGAACACCTAGTTAAATTGGGCGAACCAAAGAAAATCAAAAAGAGGACCTAAGACTTAACAATCTGGGCGGGTGAAAATGGAAACAGACAGGAGACAGATCTGGAAACTGGGATTGGACGAAAATAAAAAAATACCAAATGAGATCTTTATGACCAACCAAAATTTTGAGGACGTGCTGGACACCTCTGGAACATACAGTAAAATTCCTAGCTCGATCTAAGGCCGTGGCTGAGACTGAAATTTCGTAGAAGCTGCTGTGGTACTGCGCGGACAGAACTCCGGTGGTGGCGATGGCGGCTCGTGGCGGCGGCGGCGGCGACCGGAACTGATAGGGTGGAGTCACACCACCAAGAGGCAGCCTTCACAACTGCAAGGGGGAGAGGGAGAGAGGAAGGGGGCGGCCTAGGCCTGCTCAAGAGATTTTTTTCCAACTTTCAAATGGCATTAATTGCATAAAATGGGAAATTACAACCTTAAATAGTCTACATCTCACATCCATCCATAGCCATTGGATCTAGGGGATGGGGATGAAGGGCTAGGATGGCATGTGACACACACACAAAATACAATATAATATTAAAGGGGGGGGCGGCCCTTGGACCAAGGAGAGGGGGGGTGGTGGAAGGTTGAAAATGGTAGGTGGGAGGTAGGTAGCCTCCTTGGACTTTTTAAGTCCATTGTCCCCCATGTGTTCAAATACAAGTCAACCTTCTAGATGCTCCCATGTGGCATGTTGACTGGCCCCACGTGGGACCCTGGGATGAGGTGGCCCAATGGGGTGGGGCCCGGGAGGCCTGTGGGGCCCACGGGGTCCGAAATGCTCATAAGCCCCTATTACACTCAAAATGGCCAACCGGACGTAACGAAATAAATGCAAATTAAACACACATAAAGTCTAACTGAATATAATAAATGGGGAAGCTCAAGGCGGAGTCTCCAGGCTGTCTCCGAGCCAGATGGATGCTGTGGTGGCTCGTGTCGTGCTCCGCGTGCGGTACCGGTGGCTCGGCGTGTCGTGCCGATCGACTGCTCGGGTGTCCGCACCGTCCCCTCACCGGGATAAAGGCTAGCGCTCAGCGCCCACTCTGACCGAGCCTCATCCGAGCTATGCCTATCGCCCCGACAGGGTTGGCACTCTTCATGCTTGGGTCGACCGACGATTGCTTATCCACGCTGCCATTGAGAGCCCTTTATGAGCAGGAGTTCACAAGGATAAGGGACCCACGACCCCTCAAGGCTATAAAGACCCCACGATGAGGACGTAAAGAGCCAATGTTGAGGACGTAACTCTCGCCTGAAACTCCTCAGCTTACGGGACTCATCAGGACGGCACACTATTTAAACATGGGACTCCCTCCAGCGAAAGATAAGGCGAACACACGCCTACACTCCATGAGCAGGAACCACTTCACCACCTTGGTGGAGAGGGATCTCGTGCATCTCCTTTTCCCTCCCTTGATAGCTTCCACCACTGCTCTGCTGACTTAGACATCAGAGAGTTTTCCCCAGGGAATCATCCCCTGGGCCCCCTGATCTGTTTCCCTTCTTTGCAATTCACTGTCCGGTGATTATCTTCTCCAGCTCAGGATCAGCGTGAGATCGCCCCTCTTCATCTGGCACCGTCTGTGGGAAATGATCAAAGAGCCAGCATGGTGCGAAGAAGTACATGGAGAAGATCCGTCAGTGATAGGGGGAAGACCATGGTGGTGGGGGGAGAAGGCCCTTCTCAGGCCGCACAAGACCCCCCCTCCAACGCCAACACCCCAGCCGACGAACCACCTCCGCCCGCGACGGTAGAGCAACCATCCAACGAGGGCACTGACGCTTTCCCAGCCCTCAATGCAAAACTGGACGTCCTCATGGAACTCATGAGGACCTAGGTGGCCAAGGAAGGAAGGTCACGCGTCCCTCTGAGAAGCCCTCCCCGCGGAGACGTGTCCCAACACACTGCCGGAGGACACTTCACCCTTCGAGGATGGCGGCTCATTTGCAACAGGTCAGGAGGACCTTCACAAGCCCCTCCTCTGGAGCAAGAGGCCTCCTCCACGCCGAAAAGGTGAAAACTAGGGGCACTCCATCCACACCCAGAGACCGAAGTCCCTGGGGAACGCCAGGACACCCCCCCAGCCCCACGGCGCAGCGACAGCCGGAGCTATCTCTCCAGCTACGAGAGTTCGAAGGCGCTTCACAGAGTAGGAGCGCGCCCTACGCGCCTTGCAGAAGACCTCCCCAGCAGAGGACGAGGAGAAATCCCCATTCTCTGACTATATCTTGAAGGCAGAGGTATCTCTCAGAATCTCCATTCCGACCTTCAAGCCTTACGACGGCCAGGGTGACCCGGCCGATCACTTTGACAGCTTCGACGCCCTAATGACCCTTCACGGGTCTTTCGACACCATCAAATGCCGAGCCTTCGAGACCACCCTTGTCCAAGGCGCCCAAGCATGGTTCCGGGCCCTTGCCCCCGGATCCATCCGAGACTTCAAGCAGTTTGGGCGAGTATTTAAGGAGAGTTTCATCGGCAGCGGCCCCCCAAGGTCGGTAGCAGGGCTATTGGCTCTAAAACAGGCGCAAGGGGAGAAACTCCAGGCTTATATCAACCGATTCAAGTCGGAAGCCCTGAGAATCCCCCCTGGATGTAGCCTCGGTCATAACCGCGTTGACCGGAGGCACCCGGGATGAAAACCTCCGCCGTGAACTTGTCCTCCACCCTCCCTCGACACATGTCGAGCTAGTGACTCTGGCTTTACGCGGTGTTGAGTGCGAAGAAGTTCTCAGTGCATGCCGAGGCGCAACCGGCTCGGGTCAGGAGGGGGACAAGAAGCGAGCATCCGAGTCAAGCTCGGGCCAAGGAAAATGGCAGAACCGAGACGGGGAGCACAAAGAACCGTCCCGGAAGTACGAGCGGTACAGTCCCTTAACCGCTCCGGTGTACGAGATCTATGAAGACATCAAAGGCTCGGGCCTCCTCCACCAACCCGAGCCAATGAGGTCGAAGAGCCGCAATTGTAGCAAGGACTGCCAGTTCCACAGCGATCACGTGCATCATACCGACGATTGCCACCAGCTCCAGGATGAGATCGAGCGCCTCGTCCGCCAGGGACACCTATCCCGGTTCGTGGCCCGGCATAAGGAAGACCGAGGTGCCCCAGAGGAGATCGACAACGCCCCTCGCGGGGTCTACATTAATGTCATCGCTGGAGGAGCTGCATCAAGAGGAGACAGTAGCCGAGGAAGGAAGCGTCATGCTGAGCGGGCGAGCCAAGCCATCGAGCCTCCCAAGGCCCCGCCAAGTGAGCCCTAGGTCATAGTCTTCTCCGACCAAGACCTAGAAGGGCTGACCACCCCACATGACGACGCCCTAGTTATATCGGCTACGATAAACCATTGTAACATAGATAGGATTCTAGTTGATAATGGAAGCGCCCTTGATGTATTGTCTTATGAGTGCTTTCTTAAGATGGGGAAGAATCCGTCTAAACTCCGCCCGATCCGAACCCCTCTTTGCGTGTTCAATGGCTAGGCCACTTATCCCGAGGGAGCCCTGAGCCTTCCGGTTACTCTCGGCACCCCACCCAAAACCGTTACGGTTATGGTAGACTTCATAGTGATCAAGGGTATGATAGCATACAATGCAATCTTCGGCCGAGGGATCCTTAGCCGAACGAAAGCAGTGCCCTCTACCTATCACCAAAAGATGAAGTTCCCCACTAAACATGGGGTGGGGGAAGTCTGGGGTAACTAGGCGATGGCCAGAAGGTGCTATAATATCTCGGTCGAAGCCACAAGGCCGGATGGGAAGAATAAGGGCCCCCGGGAAGTCGAGGAAAAACCCGCAACATCCGAGCCTGGAGGTGAGTTGCTAACGGTTTTCCTAAATGACGACCCGACCCTAGGAGTAAAGATTGGAGCCGACCTACCATCCGAGGTTCAGCAGCAATACAAAGAATTTCTTCCGGGTACATCCGAGTCTTCGCATGGTCTGATGATCAACTCCCAGGGATACCGGAAGAGACAGTGATGCATAAGCTCAACCTCGACCCGACCGTGAAGCCCGTACAACAACGCTGGAGGAAGCACGTGCCAGAGAAGCAGATGGTCATCAAAGAGCAAGTCACCAAGGGGTAAAAGATTGGTCTTTTTAGATCGGTCATGTACCCGACGTGGCTGGCTAACGTTGTCATAGTGCCAAAAGCTTCGGGAAAGTGGCGAATGTGCGTGGACTTCACCGACTTGAACAAAGCTACATCGAAAGATTGCTATCCGTTACCGAGCATCGACCAACTGGTTGACTCAACCTCGGGTAACGAGATACTCAGCTTCCTGGACACCTACTCAGGTTACCACCAGATCAGAATGGATCCAGAAGATATCTGTTGGTCGTGGGTAGGCGAGCGGACAAGAAGGGGGGGGGTTGAATTGTCCCCCACTTAAAATGGTAAATTAAAAACTAACTATGCGGAATTAACAATTTTGACAAGATTGAAGGGATTAACGTAGACAGTGTAAGCTAAGTTCACTCAATCTCTTCCGACTCACTCGGGCAAGTAAACACAATTGACAAATAAGTATGACACACAGTGGAATTTAGACAATCAAGCAAATGTGTGTGAACAATGTATGATTTGAAACACAATCTCTTGTGAATGAGGTAGATGATAAGGAGGCAACCACACAAGATAAACCACATGACACGGAGATTTTTAAGGTGGTTCGGGACCACGACGGGCTCCCTACGTCCACCCCTTACCAACTGGTACGGCTCCACTCGCTGGATAAACCAGCACGGGAAAAACTCCCCAACACGGAGCAATGCTCCAACACACACGGGGATAAATCCCCAACACGGAGCAACGCTCCAACACACACACACGCAGGAATACGCCTGCATACACACACGGGGACGCGCCCCAATACACACACAAACACGGAGACGGAGTCTCCAACACGATCCAACACCGGATCACAATGCACATAGACTTGCCACAACAAATGCAGCAAACGATATACACAAACACAAGCTGCAACACCCGCAGCACCGAAATCACACGACCGTACACAGACGGTCACACACACACGAAAATCTTTATGAGTTGAGGAAATGAAAACACATACTCAAGATATGCTCAGACATAAATGAAACCCTTAAGAACAATCACAAATGGATAGGAGTGAGATGTGGAAGTTGTTCCCCCTTCGATTTCCTGGCCGAATGATGATGTTCTTTGATGGTTGATTCGGAGGTAAGCCGGATGCCGTCGATTTGAACGTCAATGCATTCCTCTCTTCCATCCGCTTCACTTTCTCTTCATGCACGATCTCCAAATCCTCCTGGATGTTGATCAAATCCCCTTGGCTTGAGCTCTTCCTTGCTATCTCTTCTTTCTCCACCTGCAAGAAGGAAAAAATCAACACATTAGGGTTAAGAGTTGTTAAATTCGTAGCTCTCACTTAAGCCAATATAAAGAACACCAAAAGACCAACATAACCCTTCTAGAATCCTCCAAAAGACCCCTAATAAGTCTACCACCAACTCAGGGACAAAGGGACATAAGGTTAGGCACTTTTTGACTTGGTTTAGATGAGTTTCGGAAACACATTTTTGAGTTTTCGACGTTGGCGGTCGACCAGAAATTAGGGGTGGTCGACTGGAAATTCACAGACCCCGAACCTTTTGGTTCTGGGAATTTCAGTCGACCAGAATGAATAGTGTCGATCGACCGGAATGAACAGTAATGAACAGTGTTCCAGATTTTGAGAAGTTCAATCTGATATATAAAAACCCGATATTTAAAAACCCAATGAAAGACTGAAAAGGTTAGATGATAAATGACTAACAATCAAGTGTTCCTTGGTATTAAACAATGTAAAAACATATACCAACCAAACAATGTAAAAACATATACCAACCACTTCCATCGAGATCAAAAAACTACAAAAGGAAACTTACCATTTTCTCCCAAAAAAACATACACATGCAAAGTACCAAGTTCACACCATGATCTTTGATACCTTTGCATATGGGATTGGCATTATCTTCCAAACCTACATAACAAGATAAATGGAGTTAAAATCATATGATGTGTATATGAAAAACACATGATCAAGTTGCATCAAAGCATTTTGAACATTCAATAATCACAACATAGGATTATGATCATAAGGCATAAGTGTGAACAAGGTGTGAGTAACTTGTAACCATGAAAAAGGTGCAGAAAGCACATACATTAAAATCCATGGTCAATGTGCATAAAAGCACTTTGGAAAACATAGCAGCTACAACCTTATAAGAAGATCATATAGTCTTGAACATTTTGCACTTAGACTGAGCATGATTACCAAATTCACATGAAAAGAATAAGACTCTAGCTCAAGGGTCCTATGAACACATCCATGAACATACAAGATGAAAATATACAAGCTTATTCATTTTACACTCCATCATCAAGATTAAATAGCCCATATCAACCCAAGTAACTCATTTGCAAACAAGCCAAATGAAGACCATATCTTTTGAGATCTAATGAGCTATACATGCAACCCAATGACATCAATTCAAAATAGCTTCATGAGCCATGCATTTAGACTCCATGAAAATCTTATTCAAGCTCATTCAATACAAAACCATCTTTCAACTCATCAGTCAAGATATAAACATGTTGCTCAATGAAACACACACAAGCACAATCGTTTTGTTATCATTAAAACCAAACACTAAACATCAACAAGGGAATGCATCAATATCGAGAAGACCGCCTTCATCACCGACTTCGGTGTGCACTGCTACACACGGATGCCTTTCAGGTTGATGAACGTCGGAGCCACGTACCAGAGGCTGGTCAACCATATGTTCGAGGGACAGCTCGGCCGGAACGTCGAGGCCTACAATGATGACATGCTCGTCAAGACCCCCAAGGTCGAGGATCACTTCGCCGACCTAGCAGAGACCTTCGACACTCTCCTGAGGTACAATATGAAGCTCAACCCCACCAAGTGTGCCTTCGGAGTAAGATCTGGGAAATTCCTGGGCTTCTTAGTCACCCAGCGTGGGATCGAGGCCAACCCCGACAAGGTCCAGGCCATCTTGGACATGTAGCCCCCCACCTGCACCAAGGACGTCCAACGCCTTACCGGGCGCATTACTGCGCTCAACCCGTTCCTTTCCCGTGCGGACGAACGTTGCCTACCCTTCTTCAAGCTGTTGAGGGGGCCCAAAATGACATCTACTACGTTTGCATGGGATGAGGAATGCCAAAAGGTGTTCGCTGAGCATAAGGAGTTCATGGCTTCGCCCCCGGTGCTATCCAAGCCCGTTCCAGGTGAATCCCTACATCTCTACCTCTCGGCAACTCCATCCACTGTTAGCTCGGTCCTAGTCAGAAATGACTCAGGAATCGAAAGACCGGTCTACCACACCAGCAAGGTGCTCAACGATGCTGAAAGAAGGTATCCTGCAACCGAGAGACTCGTGCTAGCGTTGGTTACCTCAGCTAAGCGCCTTTGACCCTACTTCCAAGGGCACTCTATCATCGTACTGATCGACGAACCACTGAAGAGGATCCTCACTCACCCTGAAGCCTCGGGACGCCTCGTCAAGTGGGCCATTATGCTCGGGGCCTACGATATATCTTACCGGCCTCGCTCGGCTATCTTAGGATAGGCGCTCGCTGACTTCATTGCCGAGAGCACCGTCCTGACCGAAGAAAAATCTCCGTCCGCACCCGGGCCAACCTGGGAATTGTTCATCGACGGATCCTCCAACTCGACGGGGAGCGGAGCTGGTATCCTCCTGAAGTCCTCCGAAGGAGAAGAGCTGCAATACACCTTGAAGTTCAACTTCCAGCATCCAACAACGCCTCCGAGTATGAAGCCCTTATCTAGGGAGCCCGCATGGCCCGACGATTGGGGGACGAGCGAGTCAGGATCCACACTGACTCCCAACTTGTCGCTAGCCAGGTCAACGGCAATTATGAAGCTCGGGAAGAACCGATGGTCAAATACCTCCATCTGGTCAAGACCGTGGCACAACAGTTCAAGAGTTTTGAGGTAGTCCGAATAGCTCGAGAAGAAAACTCCCGGGCGGACGCCCTCTCTCAGCTGGCCTCCTCTCTTGACCCAGTGAGTACTCGATCGGTCCTTCTCGAAGAGCTAGAGCGACCGAGCATTGATTCGGAGCTCATCGCTGTTGACTCGGCCTCCTCAACCGACTGGCGTACCCCCTATCTGTCGTGGCTCCAATACTCCCAGGAGCCACCCGACCCCCTGGAAGCCCAGAGATTGAAGTACCAAGCTCGACGATTCGTCATTCTGGATGGCACTTTATACTGCAGATCCTTCTCCGGTCCCCTTCTGAAGTGCATCAGTACTGACGAAGCTAGTCGAGCGATTCAAGAAGTTCACGAAGGCATATGCGGAGCGCATCAAGGAGGAAGGTCGCTCGCCAGGATCTTGCTTCGGCAGGATTATTGGGGGCCCACTCTGCAGCACGATTGCTCGACCGACGTGCAACAGTGTGACCGATGCCAATGATTTGACCACTTGGTCCATCAGCCGGCAACGGGGCTCGTCACCCTAACCGAGCCTTATCCTTTCACTCGGTGGGGGATCGACATCCTTGGGCCATTCCCTACGGCTCAGGCCCAGAAGAAGTTCGTCATCGTCACCATCGACTACTTCACCAAGTGGATCGAGGCTGAAGCTACAGCTAGGATCACCGAGACAGTTCTGTGGAGTTTCATCTAGAAATTGATCATCTGTCGCTACGGCATCCCCCGAGTGATAGTGAGCGATAATGGCTGGCAATTTGATTCTCGTTATTTCCGAGACAGATGTGCCGACCTGAACATTCGCAATCACTTCACTTCAGTCGCCCACCCTCAGGCTAACAGGCTGGTCGAAAATGCCAATAAGACTATCTGAAAAGGCATTAAGACTAGGCTCGGCAAAGCCAAGGGTAGCTGGCTCAAGGAATTGCCGAACGTACTTTGGTCGCACAGAACGACTCCCAGAACGACAATCGGTGAAAGTCCTTTTCAGCTGGTGTACGGCATCGAGGCCATGATCCCGTTGGAGATTGCCAATCCCTCCCTGTAACACCCGGTAATTTTGAAATAAGAATAAATATATTTAGGAAGAAAACCTATACATAATACATATTCTTAAAAATAAGTATATAATGTTTAATAAATAAAATTTATTCAAATAAATAAATGTCCAAGTGATATTCCTTTAGGGTTGCTCGGATCGAACCTGCCTCTAATACCCAGGACAAGGACTAATATAAGTTAAAGAAATTATGAGGAATAAAATCCCTATATACATACAAATTATTAATTGGTATATGAGGGTTAGTAAATAACAAATAGGTTTATATATATATATATATATCAAGATATATGAAACCCACACACATTATAAGGGCCTTTAGCATACGTATATGACAAATAACAAGCTTTGGGAAAAATGGATAACAACATATTGACACAAATAAGGGCCCTTAAGTCTCAACCCACTCATCCATATATTTGTGCATAGATAAATAATGTAATTTAAATAAATATAATACAACGTAAATAATCAAGGCCAGACTCGGTACACAACCCCCTGACATCCTAAGAAGTCTCACAAAAAGAACTCATGGACCCTACCGTTATATTATAATAAATTTAAGAATAACATATTATTTTTATGTAAGAATTTAATGCACAACACAATTTTATTTGAATTAAGAATCAATAAATCTCGAAGAAAATATCAATTTATATTTTATTAATATTTATAAAATTTAATATCTCACATTTTATTATATTATGTTTGATTAGAAGGGAAAAGGGTATAAAGATAAGCTTTAAATACATTAAAGATAAGTATAAGATAAAAGAATGGACATTTATGACATATCGATCCTTTCAAGCGCATTGATAAAAGGCCAAAAACTCAATTGACGCCTCTTGGTACAGGTGTATCCAACGTAAAAGACGACTTAATGCAAGTCGTTATTTACAAATTAGCAAAAGTCAAATAAAATATATAGTTAAAGAGTTATAGAAATAATAGGGATATATACATAATATTCGTCTTTTAGAGGTTAGATGGCAAGGTCAAAAACTAATTGACGCCTGCACGTTCAGGCGCATACAATGCATATAACGACAT
The DNA here is from genome assembly GCA_022559845.1 of Amorphophallus konjac. NCBI lineage: Eukaryota > Viridiplantae > Streptophyta > Magnoliopsida > Alismatales > Araceae > Amorphophallus > Amorphophallus konjac. The sequence continues at coordinate 143,839,140 of CM040124.1, forward strand.
TAACTAGGTCATTATTTCTTTAAGAATGAATAGTGTCATTTTTTGCATTAAAGAATTTTAGAAAACTAATTATATGGAAAAATAGAGACAAATGAAAAATTTATACCTATAAAATTTCCCAACTAGATCACATCAAGAAAAAAAGATAAAAATCTAGAAAGATCGTTACACCTTAAATTAACGTTAATTTATAACAAATAGGCCAAAAGGTGAATGATGCCTCCGAGCAAGTCGTCATTTAATTGAAGACGTACAAATAGGCGCTAATTAAAGAATTGACGATTGTGTGAACAAGCATCATTTATTAAAATAATGTCCCAACCTGAGGCGTCATTTCCAAAAGGGACCCATCGGTGTTTGGTTCGAACAAGGATGTTATCTGGGTAAGTTTGGGTTAGGATTGTTAGGGTGCTAGGCTCGGATACAGAGGGGGGGTGAATGTATCCCTCTAGAGATAATGCCCAAATTAAAACTCTAAAGCTCAGACATGCGGAATAAAACTAATGAGCTCTCCAAGATGAGATGATAAGACAACACATGATCAAACAGTTGGACTGCAACAATACAGTCACCTGATTACACCAGAAACGCAAGCAGAGCTAAACACACCAAACACACTTAGCAGAATATAAACCTCGAAATTTACTCCCAAGATAACACAACTAATCAAGCATGCACAACCTGTGAATAGGAGGTAGAAGGCAAGGAACAAACGCACAAAGCAAAACCACTGCACAGAAGATTTTTTAGGTGGTTCGGTCCTCCAGACCTACATCCACCCCTCACTCCCAACCGGAGTGAGGCTTCACTAGCCAACGCTAGAAACAAGCAGACTCAGTCTGCGAACACTTGCTGCCACACAGCTTGACTAGGGGAACAGCCTCCCCTCTTCCTCCCAACCGGAGGGACACCCCAAGTGACTCCCAGCCACTTGGAAACCAGAGGTCGAAGACCTCTCTTCCTCCAGACCAGGAGGGACCCCTGGACTTGCAACCACAAGCCCAGAACCGGAGGACGAGCCTCCCTTCCTCTAACCAGAGGGAACCCACAAGTGACAACCTGTCACTTGCAACCCGGAGATCAGATCTCCCTTCTCCTGAACCAACAGGAGGAACCCGATCCCCAACAGGGCAATCGGAAGAACAAAGCTAACCAGAGAAACAAAATGAAAAATAAGAAAACATAAAAGGAACAGCGACAAAGGCTGGAAATGAAACACAATAGTCGTTCTGGATTTGATCCACGAACAGACTGAACAGGTCTTCAATAGAACTCTCTCCTCTCTTCTTTTCTTCCTCTTCTTTCTTCTTCTCAGCTCACGCAATCTTTCTCTCTTTCTTCTGCTGCTCTCACTCTCTATTTTCTTCTCTTTCGCAGGCTCTCCCTATCTCTTCTTTTCTTCTTCTTCTGCTCTTTTGATCGTTGCTCTCTTTCTTCTGCTTCTCTACTTTCTTCACTGGCTTCTATTCTCTCTGTATATACTTGGCCACTTCGATCACTCTTCATCCGAAGATGAAGCCTTCTATTTATATCAGCAGTAGCACTGGGCGCGTGTGGTCTCCACAGCTCCCGCCCAAACCTTGGACCACGTGGCAGCTCTCCAGCAAGCTTCAGCACACGTGTCACGGTCCTTGGCCTTTATCCATTCTTGGATCACGTGCCCTCATTAATCTGAATCCTCTACAGGCAGGGACAAAGGAAATGTGATTAGTTAGTTCAGTCATACAACCACGAATGTATATACTTTAGAAGCAGTAAGTGAGTAAGTGTGTACACAGAGAGAGTGTATAGACTTGTAAGACTTTATGCGATCTCAGTGTATATACTTGCTGAAGAATGCATTATCATAACAGGAGGGAGTGTGTAGACTACTGTGAAATGCTTGAAGGAATCGAGTGTATAGACTGGGATATCTTCATGCGAGCTCAGTGTATAGACTTGCAGTTAAATGCATTAGTTAACCAAGTGTGTAGAGTGTATACACTTGAAAGCCTTCAAGCGTCCTCGGTGTACAGACTTGTAACAAGCCTATCGGATTTATAGACTTCGATGAGAGCAATGCATGAGCACCCAATGTACAGACATCCTGTCCCTGCAGCTGACGACCCCAGTGTATAGACTTGCTGAGGAAGAGACTGTATAGACTTGAAGCAAAGCAAGGCAATCGAGTGTGTAGACTTGACTGCTGCGAGCACTGGCTGTACATACTTGGTGTGAAGAACACAAGCCAAGTGCAGTGTATGGACTTTATGCAAGAAAGCAAGTGTGTATAGTATAGACTTGAGTGATGAGTGGACTTTCAATGAAGAGGCTGTACAGACGTGATGAAATCACGATGTGTAGACTTGCCAATTATAGATGGTCGATGTACAGACTAGAACAAGGCTAAGTCTGTACAGACTTGAACAAACACAGTGTATAGACTTTGGCAAGGCAACGTTGGTAAAGCTGCCAATGTGCAGACTTTCAAAGCTGAACGTAGGTAAAGAACCCAATGTGCAGACTTGGAAGTGCAACGTAGGAACAGATGCCAATGTACAAACTTTGGCAAGCAACGATGTACAGACTTGCACAGTTCCAGCTGAAGAATGTATAGACTTTACCTATTAAATGTGGCTGTACAGACTTGGAGAGTTGAAGCCAATGCACAGACTTGTTGATATCAAACCGATGTACAGACTTGCAGATGCGAAGCCAATGTACAGACTTTATGATATAAAGCCAATGTACAGACTTGCAGATGCGAAGCCGATGTACAGACTTTAAAGGCTGTGTACAACAAGGCATGCTATACAGACTTACTTAATCAAGCTGATGTATAGACTTTGAAGGATTTGAACGGGAGAATGTCTAGACTTTAAGAACCGAAGCTCACGTTGTACAGACTTTATGAGCACAGTTCAGTGTATAGACTTGATGCCTTGAAGGCGATGTACAGACTTAGTTACCCAAACGATCAATGTATGGACTTGACCTTCTGGAAACGAATGAATAGACTTTGCCACAGTCTAATGAATAGACTTCCAGTGTGAATGAAACGCTATACAGACTTTGCTCAAACAGTCCGATGTATGGACTTGGAATTCCAACAGAAGGATGTATGGACTTTGATAAGAGAATGGCTGTACAGACTTCAGGTGAAGACCAATGTATAGACTTCCAATATGAAGACCAATGTACAGACTTCCAATATGAAGACCAATGTACAGACTTCGAATATGAAGACAATGTATAGACTTCCAATATGAAGACCAATGTACAGACTTGGAAATCTTTGAATTCGATGTACAGACTTGGACTCAAGGAATGGCTGTACAGACTCTGAGTGAAGGCATGAACAGTGAATCAATGTGTAGACTTCACTTCAAGCAAGCTACAGCCCAATGTTTAGACTTGCTGATGAAACAGTCTGATGTACAGACTTGTCTAAATGCAAGCAATACACAGACTTGCAAAGACGCTGAATGAGACGATCGGCTGTACAGACTTCGACTTCAATGCATGGGCTTTGAATGCTTGAGAGACGATGCATGAGACGCAAATTAAGACAGTAGGCTGTACAGACTTGAAATAAAGCTTGCAGAAGGCGATGTATATACTTGGATGCCCAACGCCAATGTACTGACTTTGAAGAGAAGATAAATGTATGGACTTTATGGCTTAACGAGAGTGCTGACAGTATGCTCAATGCAATTGTGCAGACTTCCACAAGCAGTCATCCACAAGCAGAGTAAAGTAATGAATGCTTTATGCATCAGATAACATGACTGAACATCAAATATGCAATGCTTTAGATCTGTTAAACTAATCTGAGCAGCAAGATGACTGAACATTTGAAAGACTGCATTGTGATCAGAAAATGACTGAATAACAGCATGATAACTCACACAGCAAGATGACTCACAGTGATTAACTCACATCAAAACCAATCATCAAAACCATCATCAAAACCACAGGGGCACAATAATCTCCCCTTTTTTGATGATGGCAACACTACACTGTGAGTAATGCTGATGAGCACAAACTATTCTCCCCCTTTGACTTCATCAAAAAGAAAATAGTTTGAGAAGTTGAAGCATGTTTCAAAAATTCAGTCAATTTCTCCCCCTTGCATTAAACAATATGAATGCAGATGCAGATGGAGATACTAACATGCAAGAGCTCCCCCTAAAAATATCAATACAAGAACACAATTCTCCCCCTTTAAGAGTTTCTATGCAGCATGATACATATGACTTGAAAGCTCCCCCTCAATAAGTAGAATCTTATGCGATGGATAACAAGGAGAAGTTCAGGTCAATGAATCATTGACATTGAGCAGAAGAGTTTCAAGTAGCAGATTTTCACTGAAGCTCCAATCACAAGAAATTCAGTCAGATTTTCAGAGAGATATCAATCTCATAAATCCAAAACATAAGTTTTCAAAGTCTTCCATTATAAGGGCTTATGAATGAACTTTATTGTTCATCATGGTTTAAACATAATGTATGCAGAGTTTATCAATAAAATTCTGTATTGATATCTAAAACCATGGTTTAATAAAAATGAACCAAGCCCTCATATTTATCTTGATTAATCTCCTTTTCTCTTACACAATCAAATCTATTGACTTCTTTCAGAATTACATGCACTAGTATTGAGATCAAGCAATTATGAAGTCATATGATTTTATCTAGGGTTGTAGCAATTTGATTTTAGCATCAATATTCAGATATTTCAATTTGTTCAATAATTTTCATGCTACAAATTTTACGAGCACTCTAGTTCAGTGCACACATTGTAACTAGAGGATATACCTTGATTAGAGGCCAATATCCCTAAGCCCTTAGTGTGACTAACTGTCATACTTTATGTGAACAGAGTTAGCATTTACACATCATGACACACTACAAATCATTTCTTAATGAGTGAGTTGTATTTCTCAGTGTGCATGCCATTGCTCTGCCTGATTTTCAATGAATTTTATGTAGAGTTAACTAAGGCACCTCATGACACAGTCCTTTGGACATGTGTTTCTCAGTGACCAATGTCATTGCTCTGACAGATATTACCCTTTAGGCATTTCAGAAAAATTCATTTGATTCAAATCAATAATAGTTTCATGTACTTAACCAATTAAAGTCATGTATTCAAAAGTGTAGATTTCAGAAATTTTCACAAGACACAGCATGAAACAGATGGTTAAGGTTTATTAAACATGCTTAAGATATTTTTAAGAGATTATAAAGTCAAACTCCATGAACATTAAACTTAAATCACATGAGTTATTTCAGACATTCATAAAAATGTATAATAGAAGATTTCTAGTTCAAGAGTTTTCAGATTTATGATCGAGATAGCCCATTGAAATCTTCATAAAAGACTGATAGAATTCTGAAATCAAATGATACCAATTGATAAGAGAGATTTTGAAGCCCAGTGATTATTTTTCAGAGTATGATCGAGGTTTGAATTTTGACAAATGTATGCATTTGACAACCTATATGCAATGCATTGACTCCCCCTGACAACATGCATTCAATCAATCTTTTTGGCATTTTCAATGTAATGAAATGCAATGCACTATATGTATGAAAGGACATGCAAAGACTCAACATTGAATGTTATGCCAAGACATGCAATTAACTCCCCCTGAAAATATGCAATGTTTACACTGAAAACTGAACATATGATTCCAAATGATATTGTGACTTGTGCACATTCAGACTATCCTATCTAGCAAAGTGACCCATAGTACTAGGCGGAGCACTTGGTCTAAAAGACCACCTCTCACATAGTAAGAACCTCCAGACAGATTTCCCTGCCTTTTGGTAGCTTACCATTTGATATACCATTGAGGTCAATCATGATAATTCAACATGGGCAGCATGCATGGATCAAATTTCAGCTTATCAGATTTTTCAGAATGCAATAGTCAGATTTCAAACAACATACATATGCAGTTCAGATTTTCAAAAATTACAAGTTTGTTTTCAGAGCTTATACATTTCAACAATTATCAAACAAATACAAATGGCAGATATGCAAGATTACCTCAAATCAGATATGCAATGAATTTCAAAAATAGAAAATGCAGATAATTTACCTGAAAAGTTCAGAAGGGGTTTTCATTCCTGAGTGCCTTGGATTAATACCCCTTTTTATTCCATTCCAAGGCACACCTGCAAAGCAAAGTTATTCTGCACAAACAGGCACCCAAGAGGTCTTGGGTCCTGAATTGACAATGACACCTTTGGTAGGTGTTCTAAACAATTTTCTAGCAGCATGGTCATCAGATTTCATCAAGTAGTAGTTTTTCATTGAATGACCAGATGTGCCACAATAATAGCAAGATGCAACAGGTTTCAGATTAGATTTATGCGCCTTCTTATAAACATGATTTTTATGTGCATATGGATGAAAATTTTTGTTAACAGAATTAAAATTCTGTTTACCAAAATTAGTCTTGCTTTGGTATCTTGCCAGCCAACAGGTTGCAGCCCTGTGACTTGGCTTTCCACAGTTAAAACAATGAGAGGAATTCATTCTCTTAAAATTCTCATTTCTACCCTGAGCATGCCAGCATTCAATGGCCCTGTGGCCACTCTTTCCACATTCAAAGCATGAAATAGAGTTTCTCCTACCAGCATTCAGCTAGCATTCAATGGCCCTGTTGCCATGCTTTCCACAGTGAGAGCATTTGAAAGAATTTCTTTTAAAAGAACTTGACCAGCATTCAGAGGTCTTGTGACCAATCATGTTGCAGTTAAAACAGATGATGTGCTGGTTCATTGAAACAGATTTGTTTTTATTAAAAACATGTTGGTTTGCAAGGAATTTAGCATAATATGAATAAAAGGTTTTCTTACCACTAGCAATCCAGCAATGAGCAATTGAGTGTCCTAATTTACCACAATTAGAACATGTGACACTCCTTTTCTGAGGTGAAGGATTTTTATCATGAGATCTCCTAGCATTCTTATCATCCTTCTCCATCAACTTACACTCATGCATCAGATGACCAAATTTATGACAGTAATGACATATAATCTTCTTTTTAGATGCCTGTGAGTGTGTGTGAGGACTTTGATCAATATGCACTGATGAACCCTTTTCATTTATTTTCTGATTTACAGTCCTTTTCTGATTTTTATCCGGTTTTCCTGTTTTCTTAGCCTTGTACTAAGTTGGAGATGAAGTAGAAGGCTTTTCTTGTTCAGAAGATTTAACAAAAACAGTTTTTAGGTTGGCTCCATTAACCTTCCTCATGACTGGACTGTAATCCAGTCCTTCTTTCTTAAAATTAATCTTTGTTCCCAGCTTTTTCTGAACAGTGGGCTGTTTGTCTTTTGATGTTGTGGCTACATTTGAAGCATTTACAAATGATGGCATTAGCTTGTTCTAAAAAGCCTTTTTATTGACATTGTTGTAGCCCAACCCTTCCTTTTTGACATTGACTTTTGTTCCCAGCAATTTGTTCAGATTATCTTACCCACTAACAAATTTAGACAACGAGTTTTTTAAGTCTTGAATTTCATTTTCTAAAGAGGAAATATGCAACTCGTAACTGGCAATCTCTTGCTCACTGCAATTCATAGCTTCACTCAAAACTTTGTTAGCAGTTTTATATTTCTCAATTTCCTGTTCTAGATTGCTCAGTTTATCAGAATCTTCAATGCAAACAGTTTTTCCTCTTTCCAATGCTAGAATTCTCTCTGTCATAGTGGAGTTCAGCATTTTTAATTTCTCATTTTCTTCCTTAAGTTTGTCATTCTGAACCAATTCATTTATTAGAGTCTGATCATCTGAGTTAACTCCAAGTTTTCTTTCAGCCTCAAATTCCTTTAATTCTTTTTGTTGTTTCTCCAGATCTTTCTGTAATTCTATATTTACAGATTTTATGGCATTGAATTTTTCAACAAACAAGTTCTTCTCCTGCTCAAGTTTCTCAAATTTTTCATCATTTTCATTAACAGATTTTCTCAGAGAATCATTTTTAGATTTTAGCTTGTTTAAATCTGAGTTCACACTTTCAAAGTTTTTCAGTAATTTTTTATACTGGTCATGATAGTTAACAAGAGTCTGATTATCATTATCTGACTTGAATTTTTCTTTGAGTTCAGATATCACATTTATATGATCTTTGATTCTCAGTTTTCAATAATGAAATTTATTTCTTCAACATTTGAAAATCAGACATACAGGCATCATGAACATTTTTCAATTCAACACAATTTCTACATGGAGAACGTGAACTAACTGACCCAGTACCCTTCTTCAATTTTTTATATTGTTTTCTTAACAGTTCATGAGATTCAAGTAGCTCATAATATGCATTTTCCCAATCATCTAAAGTATAGTTTTCAAAGGGATTTACGTCATCATCATCATCATCTTCATCTTGACTGCTGCCTTGATTATTTCTGTCAGCCATCATACAGCTGTCCTCATTTCTTATCTGAGTTCGCTTCAGTATATCCAGAATGTCTTTAGCAAACATGCAATCATGAAGGCAAGACCATAAGGCTCTGTCAATAGCTGCTTTCATCAGATTAAAGGCTTTCTGATTTTCTCCATCCTTTGATCTGTTCTGTCGGTCCATTTGGATACTTTCGTTGGTAATGTGTGAGGACCTTGTAAAATTAATTTCCATAGATCTGGATCAACAGATTTAACATAAGCACGTAAAGCATTGTGCCACTGACTGAAATCAGAACCACTAAAGACGGGTGGATGAGCCATTGAAAACAAATCAGATTAATGCAACAGGAATATTGATGCACTAAAAATAAATTAGCACCGAAGACTGCAAGATCAGATCTGCAGGTCGCTGGACCTTCTAAGCAGACACCGCTCTGATACCAATTGTTAGGGTGCTAGGCCCGGATACAGAGGGGGGGTGAATGTATCCCTCTAGAGATAATGCCCAAATTAAAACTCTAAAGCTCAGACATGCGGAATAAAACTAATGAGCTCTCCAAGATGAGATGATAAGACAACACATGATCAAACAGTTGGACTGCAACAATGCAGTCACCTGATTATACCAGAAACGCAGGCAGAGCTAAACACACCAAACACACTTAGCAGAATATAAACCTCGAAATTTACTCCCAAGATAACACAACTAATCAAGCATGCACAACCTGTGAATAGGAGGTAGAAGGCAAGGAACAAACGCACAAAGCAAAACCACTGCACAGAAGATTTTTTAGGTGGTTCGGTCCTCCAGACCTACATCCACCCCTCACTCCCAACCGGAGTGAGGCTTCACTAGCCAACGCTAGAAACAAGCAGACTCAGTCTGCGAACACTTGCTGCCACACAGCTTGACCAGGGGAACAGCCTCCCCTCTTCCTCCCAACCGGAGGAACACCCCAAGTGACTCCCAGCCACTTGGAAACCAGAGGTCGAAGACCTCTCTTCTTCCAGACCAGGAGGGACCCCTGGACTTGCAACCACAAGCCCAGAACCGGAGGACGAGCCTCCCTTCCTCTAACCAGAGGGAACCCACAAGTGACAACCTGTCACTTGCAACCCGGAGATCAGATCTCCCTTCTCCTGAACCAACAGGAGGAACCCGATCCCCAACAGGGCAATCGGAAGAACAAAGCTAACCAGAGAAACAAAATGAAAAATAAGAAAATATAAAAGGAACAGCGACAAAGGCTGGAAATGAAACACAATAGTCGTTCTGGATTTGATCCACGAACAGACTGAACAGGTCTTCAATAGAACTCTCTCCTCTCTTCTTTTCTTCCTCTTCTTTCTTCTTCTCAGCTCACGCAATCTTTCTCTCTTTCTTCTGCTGCTCTCACTCTCTATTTTCTTCTCTTTCGTAGGCTCTCCCTATCTCTTCTTTTCTCTTCTTCTTCTGCTCTTTTGATCGTTGCTCTCTTTCTTCTGCTTCTCTACTTTCTTCACTGGCTTCTATTCTCTCTGTATATACTTGACCACTTCGATCACTCTTCATCCGAAGACGAAGCCTTCTATTTATATCAGCAGCAGCACTGGGCGCGTGTGGTCTCCACAGCTCCCACCAAAACCTTGGACCACGTGGCAACTCTCCAGCAAGCTTTAGCACACGTGTCACGATCCTGGGCCTTCATCCATTCTTGAATCACGTGCCCTCATTAATCTGAATCCTCTGCAGGTAGAGACAAAGGAAATGTGATTAGTTAGTTCAGTCATACAACCACGAATGTATATACTTTAGAAGCAGTAAGTGAGTAAGTGTGTACACTGAGAGAGTGTATAGACTTGTAAGACTTTATGCGATCTCAGTGTATATACTTGCTGAAGAATGCATTATCATAACAGAAGGGAGTGTGTAGACTACTGTGAAATGCATGAAGGAATCGAGTGTATAGACTTGGATATCTTCATGCGAGCTCAGTGTATAGACTTGCGGTTAAATGCATTAGTTAACCAAGTGTGTAGAGTGTATACACTTGAAAGCCTTCAAGCGTCCTCGGTGTACAGACTTGTAACAAGCCTATCGGATGTATAGACTTCGATGAGAGCAATGCATGAGCACCCAATGTACAGACATCTTGTCCCTGCAGCTGACGACCCCAGTGTATAGACTTGCTGAGGGAGAGACTGTACAGACTTGAAGCAAAGCAAGGCAATCAAGTGTGTAGACTTGACTGCTGCGAGCACAGGCTGTACATACTTGGTGTGAAGAACACAAGCCAAGTGCAGTGTATGGACTTTATGCAAGAAAGCAAGTGTGTATAGTATAGACTTGAGTGATGAGTGGACTTTCAATGAAGAGGCTGTACAGACATGATGAAATCACGATGTGTAGACTTGCCAATTATAGCTGATCGATGTACAGACTAGAACAAGGCTAAGTCTGTACAGACTTGAACAAACACAGTGTATAGACTTTGGCAAGGCAACATTGGTAAAGCTACCAATGTGCAGACTTTCAAAGCTGAACGTAGGTAAAGAACCCAATGTGCAGACTTGGAAGTGCAACGTAGGAACAGATGCCAATGTACAAACTTTGGCAAGCAACGATGTACATACTTGCATAGTTCCAGCTGAAGAATGTATAGACTTTACCTATTAAATGTGGATGTACAGACTTGGAGAGTTGAAGCCAATGTACAGACTTGTTGATATCAAACCGATGTACAGACTTGCAGATGCGAAGCCAATGTACAGACTTTATGATATAAAGCCAATGTACAGACTTGCAGATGCGAAGCCGATGTACAGACTTTAAAGGCTGTGTACAACAAGGCATGCTATACAGACTTACTCAATCAAACTGATGTATAGACTTTGAAGGATTTGAACGAGAGAATGTCTAGACTTTAAGAATCGAAGCTCACGTTGTACAGACTTTATGAGCACAGTCCAGTGTATAGACTTGATGCCTTGAAGGCGATGTACAGACTTAGTTACCCAAACGATCAATGTATGGACTTGAACTTCTGGAAACGAATGAATAGACTTTGCCACAGTCTAATGAATAGACTTCCAGTGTGAATGAAACGCTGTACAGACTTTGCTCAAACAGTCCGATGTATGGACTTAGAATTCCAACAGAAGGATGTATGGACTTTGATAAGAGAATGGCTGTACAGACTTCAGGTGAAGACCAATGTATAGACTTCCAATATGAAGACCAATGTGCAGACTTCCAATATGAAGACAATGTATAGACTTCCAATATGAAGACCAATGTACAGACTTGGAAATCTTTGAATTCGATGTACAGACTTGGACTCAAGGAATGGCTGTACAGACTCTAAGTGAAGGCATGAACAGTGAATCAATGTGTAGACTTCACTTCAAGCAAGCTACAGCCCAATGTTTAGACTTGCTGATGAAACAGTCTGATGTACAGACTTGTCTAAATGCAAGCAATACACAGACTTGCAAAGACGCTGAATGAGACGATCGGTTGTACAGACTTCGACTTCAATGCATGGGCTTTGAATGCTTGAGAGACGATGCATGAGACGCAAATTAAGACAGTAGGCTGTACAGACTTGAAATAAAGCTTGCAGAAGGTGATGTATATACTTGGATGCCCAACGCCAATGTACTGACTTTGAAGAGAAGATAAATGTATGGACTTTATGGCTTAACGAGAGTGCTGACAGTATGCTCAATGCAATTGTGCAGACTTCCACAAGCAGTCATCCACAAGCAGAGTAAAGTAATGAATGCTTTATGCATCAGATAACATGACTGAACATCAAATATGCAATGCTTTAGATCTGTTAAACTAATCTGAGCAACAAGATGACTGAACATTTGAAAGACTGCATTATGATCAGAAAATGACTGAATAACAGCATGATAACTCACACAGCAAGATGACTCACAGTGATTAACTCACATCAAAACCATCATCAAAATCACAGGGGCACAACAAGGAAAGGGATCCATACGTGGATATCTATGGTTAGTAAGGATTCTACATAGGAGGTTTAAGTCCCAATCGAACTCCAAGCCCATTGGGTTCCTAAAACCCTATAAATACCAACCCCTCCGCTGAGCCAACATGCTGGCTCTTATTCTTCAAACAAACGTCCTGCTGCTACGAGCGTGAAGAACATAAAGAAGTTCTTCCACTTCATCCTTTTCCTCCTACTACGTTGGAAGGGTGAGGGCATCATCCTCTTCTTCCTCTTCCTCCTACGGGTTGTCTGCAACAAGAAGGGACGCAGGAAGCATCTTCTTCTCTACTTCTTCCTCCCTGCTGGCCGTTGCTGTTGTTGCTGTTATTCTTCTTGCAGAAACAGAGCATCAGATTTTTTGGTTATTTAACCACCGTTCTTCACGTTCTAGCCTCTAAATCATTAACCAATGTAGGTTTTCTCAAGGACTTGGCAAAACCATTTTTATCATAAATCCCTGCATGCATATAGGTTTATTAGAATTGGAGTTTAATGGCTTTACGAGGTTTTCTACATGTTTAAAGAAATAGCGACCCTGTAAAGGGTGCTATTTGATCTGACGACTGCATACACAGTCATTATTTTGGTTAGCCATTTAATAATTACACACTTTAAAAATTTAATAACACAGAATCATGACACCTAATTTGATGCATGATTATAGTTCTAGATTCCTGCTAATTTTCTCTACTTGACCATGTAATTGTTCCTGAAAAAATTATTTTATTTAGAAAATGGCACTGTTCATAATTAAACCGAAATCTAAGATCTATTTACACTGATTGACGAACTTGATTTAAAGAATTCCAAGATCTATTTTCACTAAATGTCGAACTCGATTGAAAAGATTTCTAGGATCTATTTTCACTAAATGTCGAACCTGATTTGAAGGAATTCCAGGTTTTATTTACACTAGATGCTAAACTTGATTTAAAAAAATTCCAGATTTTACACTTAAAGTGGAACTGGATTTAAAAGTTCATGGCTATGATGGTTTTTGGCACTATATTCCAGTCCGTGAATATAGTCCCACGTTTCTCGATATTTTATCGACTACCCCACTATTTCTCGGTGATAGTGGAACCCTCCACGGGACATTCCGTTCCTTTGGATTGGTGATTTTATCATAGAGACCTCCATAAGACTCCGCTAGCCTTGAATTCCCTCAAGACAGTCGAGCAGGTTGTACCACTAAAACCCATAACACTTTTATTGCCATGTCACTCTAAGAACATGGTATACCGGCCCTCATGGTATGCTAAATAGCCGCCTTGAGATTAATTCTTGAGCTAATGGAATGGGAAACTATGACATTGATAATCATCTTGGATTGCGTGCCTCCACGTAGACACCAATTCTTTTACCTTATCATGTACAAAGAACGAGCGCTCATGTGTATATGAACGCTTATTCTTAACACCATGGCACCCACTAGGGAGCCAATTCCACCTAGTTTTCCGATACATTCCGCAAGATCTACCTTCAATTCCTACAAGTTTCATTCCTTTGGAATTATACATTGGCTATAACTATCGTGGATGTCGAAAAATTCATTATACAATGCCTACGCATATAAGGGACCGATCTAGTCCTGGGAGGAGCACCCGAAAGTACTAGTGCCCATGGGAGTTGTAATGATCGTGGTGTGGCATTGCACCGAAGTACTCGTCGTTCTAGAGACATTCCATTTACTCTCTCTCTCGTGACTTTACATGATATTACTTGTGTGCGTGACTCGTCGTGGTACTTGCTAGAACTCTAAATAGCCAATCTCTCATGTTTGATACTATCTTGCTTTTCTCGTTTTACTAGAAATTTCATATCTCGGTTTAATAGATATACTTGCATTCTACTTTTATGATCATTCATGTATATTAGCCTTGCATTCATGTAACATGTAATTACTTAAAGCTAGCTTGTTCTGGAGATATAATTCCTACTGAGCTTTCGCTCACCTAGTTTACTCTAACATTTTTCAGGTATTCAGGTGGCTAGCGAGACCGAGACTCACATGGGAGGGACAAGTGTGCAAGCGAGCTTCAAAAACTAGTGGACCCGTGTCTTTTATCTTTCTTGAGTCTAGATAGTATTTCCTATTAATTGTCTAGCCAAGTTCGCTAGCGTGTCTTTGGTCGTTTCTTTCCATTATGATGTAGTCGAGTCTGCCAATTCTGAAATTTGAAATTGTAAGAGACTTATATTTGAAATAAGATTTATATTATTGCTCCAAATTATTTGGTCTCATGCCATTGCTCTTGATCGTTCACGACTGTTTAACTGCCACGTTCCGAGCAAACGACACGTTCCACTGCTATCGGTTCGCGGCGTGACACTCCCTCCGAGTCATCTGCTTCTCGCCCGAGGCAAACGACCAGAAATTGCTCGAAAACCTCGACCTAGCGGATGAACTCCGAGAGATGGCCAGTATCCGAGCAACGGAATATCAACGCCGCCTCACTCGATACTACAATGTCAAAGTCCAAGACAGACACTTCCAACCGGGAGACTTCATTCTCAAAAAAGTCGAAGCCTCTCCACCACTTGAGGTGACGGACAAGTTATCCCCTAATTGGGAAGGCCCCTACCAAGTGGTCGAGATGCTCGGGAAAGGAGCGTACCGGTTATCTACTATGGAAGGAGAACTCATCCCTCGGACGTGGAACGCGACTACACTACGCAAGTTCTACTTCTGAACACCTCAGTTGTGTAAGCAATATGAGATAAAGCAAAAATTTTCTTCCTCTTTCATTCAAACAATTGTTTGTACATCAGAAAGGTCGAAGCCAATACAATACATGTCAAAAAAGCAAAAATCCATCTGCCACCGCCGTACGAGCCCATCGCTCGGCTGACTCAGTTAACCTTCCTGCGTCCAGCCACTAACTCTGCCTTGTGCAGAAACTGGCTCGGATAAAGGATAGTCGACCCCGTTGGCTAGGGTAACTCGGAACAAAGGTGACATAAGAAGGCTACCTTCCAAGTTGCGCATGGAAACAACAAGAAGAAGAGAAAGGGATACAAGAGACGGCCTCCTCTCTGCCAACTCTTTGGAAGGTAGAGAGTGCAGGCACCCCCCAAAGAGAAAAAGAAACCAGCAAAGCTGGACGAGGAGGCAGGGGAAAGCCCGGAAAGGAGGGAGCTTAATTGGCTTCTTCCTCTCCTCGGGAGGGAGTCGGCGGGTCAGGGACAGCAGTTTGAAATGCCCCAGCATGTCGAACCTTCTACCAGAGTAACCCCCTCGCAATTGCCGCCGGAACTGATAAAAGAAGGCGACGTGCTACCCCACGTCGAACCCCCTTCTAACCTGTCCGCCAGCCGTCGAACTCCCTTCAAACCTGAAGCGGAAAAGATTAGCTGCCCTCCGTTGTCGACAGCTTCGTCTTCTAGAGCGTCTTCTATGTTTCAAATTTCACAGCACAACGCTTCATGAAGAAGGAGGGAGGAAAGACTGTCGAAGAAGACCCTAAGCGATGGAGAGGAAGAGATGCCCTTCAGACCTTTTATAGGCGAAGGGAGGCTACTTGCCTTAAATGATTCTCCCCTCGAAAACACGCTAACGGGACCTCTCCCTACGAACGGTCACCTCAGGCTCCTCGGCTCCACCACAGCGAGGCACACGAAGCGGCCAAGCATTCAAAGTATGAGAAAACGGAAAGACACCCTGTCAGACGTATGCCCATCCATCATGCGAGATCCTCATAGAAAGTATCGGCACTTTCCAACTACTGCAATACGCTGGTCAAACCACGGCAACAGTGGTACGAAATAGTTAAGTCTTTATCATAACGCTACTGCCCTATGTTATCGACCTTCCTTTACACAAAAGAGAAGTTTCTTCTTTAATAAAAGAAAAACATACAAGGAGAAAAAGCAAAATAGATACATCAGGCCTCTGGACCATCCTGAGGCTCAGAAGAGGAAGGCTCGGACGGTCTGCCCCCGACGCCCTCAGCGACGGCCGACCCTGGCACTGACCCCACCGGTGTGGGAACTACCTCGGTTGCACACCCTCCCGAGGCGTCCGGAGTTGGCGACCCCTCGGATAAAGAGTCCCCCCCATCTCCTTCTTTCGATGACGCAGAACCAGAGGAATCGGAGGATGACAAATCCGAGTCATAGCGTTGCCTGGACGGGAAATTGATTGTCTTGGATGCCTGTTCTTCCGCATAAGAGATGGCCCGGTCGTAGCCTTGCTTTAATCCCTTGCGGATGCCCCGGTGAAGTGCTGACTCATAGTAGGGGAGGGCAGCCTCCTTAAGGTTGACCCAGTACGCCTACGAGTGTTTGTATTGCGGATGCCCCGGCCTATTCCACCCTACCAGCGAGTTCGGCCTTCTCCCGCTTCGCCTCGACCAACCTCCACTCGGCCTCAGCCATCTGCTTCTCCGCCTCGGCCCGATCAGCCTCGGGCTCCATTCAAAGACGCGCGGCTTCCTCCGCCTGGTCCACCAGCTCGGCGCGCTCAGCCTCCCACCATCCATCTAGCTAGACACGGGCCAAGCGCTCCTCCTCCAGCAGCTGGGTCTTCCTCTCGAGCGACTCGCGGGCCCAATCCAGTTGTTCGAACAGCGTCCGGGCCTCCACCTGGCTCGCCCTCTCCAGCTCTCTAGCCTAGGAGAGCTTCCGCTGAAGCCCGTCACGCTCCTCGGTAAGTCGAGCTACCTTCCTGTCGGAGGTGCCCAGGGCCCAAGCAAGGTCCGCCCGTTCTGACTCCGACCGAGCGTAAGCTTCAGCTAGAGAGGCCCCCATCTGGGCCAGGACCAAGCCGCCCTCCATCACCAGCTCGAGGGCCGCGGGCGAGGAGCGTTGCCTGTCTCCTCCCTTCACCACCTTCGCAGCTATGCTGTGACATCTCCGGTACAGAGGGCCCTGGATGCCCAGCCTCTCCAGAGACGTCGGAATAGGGGCCTCCCTTCCGAGTGGCATCCCCTCGGGAGCCCCGTCGGCCGGTCTGGATCGAGCCGCTGCTTCATTCGCCCCTCTTGCCTTGGTCGGTTGGGGCTGCGTCACCGCTCCTCGTGACCCCCCGGCCTCGACCGGCTCGGCCCCAACGTCGCCACCTGGAGCACCGCCCGCCTCGATCGACGCCCCAGTCTTGGCAGCGGTCCTAGAGTCACCCGCTTCAGCCCCGGCCCCCTCGGGTCCTGTAGAGGGGACAGCCGGGCCATCACCGCCGCCAACCATAGAAGTAGCCCTGGCCTCCTCGGCCCCCTCTTGATCGGCGGATGGGAGAGCCGGCCCAATAGGGTCGGCCCTATTACGCTTAGTAGAGGGGTGAGCCGAGCCAGAGCCAACTTCGACTACGGGGTCAGACCCGGCCTTCTGGGCCCGCTTCATGGCTTTCACGGCGTCCCAGATCATACCCTCCACGGAATCTTTGCGCTTGGACCCCCGCGATCTGGAAGACCCTTCTCGGGGTATCCCCTTACCCTTATCTCAGGCTTGGGTGCGACCCTCGAGAGCTCGCGACTCATCGGCAGTCGAATCGTCGCCAAGACCGATCACCTCCCGCTCGGTAGTAGGCTCCTCCTCCACAACCGACCGCCTGATGTCTGCACGAAAGAAGATATGGTCAAGAAAAGGAAAATGTGGCTTCATCAACCGGCGAGAAGGATGATTCATAGTGCCCGTACCTGTCGGCTGTAGCTGATGGAGAAGGCACTGCTCGATATTCTCTGGGGTCACCAGCTCCTCCGTGGACTGGCGATGCTTCAGCAGGATGGCTGCGTACTTATCCACATCCAGAGAGAACTCGTCCCGCCTCGGAGGGATGTTTGGGTGAAAATTGGGGATTACAGAGCACCTCCAAGACTCCTCCACTAAAAAAATCCCCACCCAGAAGAACTGAGTCTTCCACCCCTTATGGGAAGAGTCTTTCACGGCTAAGGAGACGCAGCTCCTATTTCGCCTCGCCTGGATGAAGTAGAAGCCCTTCCCAGCCGAGGAATGCGCCTTCAACTCAAAAAAATAGTGGAAGAGGTCCAAGGAAGGAGGAACCCCGCACTGACGGCAGAGGATGCGGAAGGCAGAGAGAAGAAGATAGGAGTTGGCCACCAATTGTATGGGAGCCAACTGAAAGAAATCAAGAAGCTTAAGAACGAAGGGCTCGAAGGGAAGGCGGAACCCACCCTTCCAAGATAGAAGGAAGGAACAAAAATGGCCCGTACGAGAATCCAAGCTTGACTCGTTCGGGGTGGCCACTGCAAAGTAATACTGATAGGGCAGGCGAAGCTGGTGTTCTAATCGCTTCACATCCGCCTCCCCCAATTCGCTGCAGTTCGGAGTTGGCAGTATCACCATCGCCCTTATCTCAGGCTCACCCCCAAACTCTTCGATCTCCGAACGATGTTCCGCCATGAAATCTGAAGAGAAACTCGCAAAGGAAGGCGCCTAAGACTCCGAGGACTCTGGAGAAAGGGGAAGCTACCGGACCGCCTCCTCGGTTATCTCCGCCAACTCTGTGAACGCCGTTGCAAGCTTCAGCTCTCCTGTCGTATTTCTGCGGTGCATCAAAGAGCCCTGAAAGCAAGCACGAAGGAGAGCAAAACCCTAAGACGGAGGGAGTCTGGAGCGACCACAAGCGCACAACGCCTATATCCCCACGCGGAAGGTGACGCGTCGTTCCGACCTCCGAGAAGGGGGGGCCCCTTCATTTCAAATCCATCAGGATTATCATTATTACGGGCCCAGGTGACCGTGACACGTGGCTTCCTAACACTGCCAGATCTCCACCCACCCGAGCCACGCTGGTCCAAAACCCAAACGACTACTCTTTCGAGCCTGCCAAGGCTCGGTAGTAGGAGGGGGACAAGTGGAGAGGGGGATTTCTGTAGCCCATCGAAGAGCGGCCGAACTAGGTCCAGCAAGACCAAACGAGGCCCAGCTCATCTAAGTGACCGCCCCGTAGGGCCCACTTAGCATAAAAAGCCCAATAAGATCACTCGGTATCAAGCACTTCCTCGGCGGCCATTATGCTCGGAAGGCCCGAGCGTCGGTCCGGTCGGAGGAAGACCCACGCCCGATCTATCCCCTCGCCGGGATAAAGGCTAGCGCTCAGCGCCCACTCCGACCGAGCCTCATCCGAGCTATGCCTATCACCCGGACAGGGTTGACACTCTTCATGCTTGGGTCGACCGACGATTGCTTATCCACACTGCCGTTGAGAGCCCTTTATAAGCAGGAGTTCACAAGAATAAGGGACCCATGACCCCTCAAGGGTATAAAGATCCCACGATGAGGACGTAAAGAGCCCACGTTAAGGACGTAACTCCCGTCTGAAACTCCTCACCATACGGGACTCATGAGGCCAGCGCACTATTTAAACCTGGGACTCCCTCCAGCAAAAGGTAAGGCCAACACATGCCTATATTCCCTGAGCAGGAACCACTTCACCACCTTGGTGGAGAGGGATCTCGTGCATCTCCTTTTCCCTCCCTTCATAGCTTCCACCACTGCTCTGCTGACTTAGGCATCAGAGGGTTTTCCCAGGGAATCATCCCCTGGGCCCCCTGATCTGTTTCCCTTCTTTGCAGTTAACTGTTCGGTGATTATCTTCTCCAGCTCAGGATCAGCGCGAGATCGCCCCTCTTCAGTATACATAAAATCGGTGCATGTTTTGCCGTACACATATAAAGGTCTGTGCACCTTTTGCCTTGTGTATACAAGTCTGTGCATGTATTGTAGCACACTCAACTTAGGTCGGTGCACGTTACTGTTTATTACATATAAGGTCAGTGCATGTTCATATCATAGGTCGGTGCACATTCTCCTTCCTGTATACTGACGTCTGTGCACATTACTGTAGCGCATACTAAGGTTGAAGATAGTTGTAGTTTCAAGCATCTAAGATTGATGCTAGTCTTGCTCTACAGTAACTAAGGTCTGAGTTTGTTTTGGTTCATGGCATCTAATGTCTGTGCATGTTCATACATGTTGAATATAGAGGTCTATACACTTTTTGCCAAATGCATAAAGGTCGGTGCAATATCTCATTAAGTCTGTGCACTTGTGAGTCTCGACACGTGAATTCATATCAGGTCAGTGCATATATGTGAGTCCCAAACACATGCGGTCAAGTAAGGTCTATGCACACTAGGCATGTCTCGACACAAGCTGTTACATATAGTCTAAGCATACCAATGCAAAGGTCGGTGCTAGTGTGTTAAGCCTTCATCTCAAGTCTGTGCATATTTCATACTTATTCAATTTTCATGCTTATGAGCTGCTTGATAAAATGCCATTTGTTTTGATTGGCAGGGACTCAAGTCACTAAAGGACCCAGGATCAAACACGTGAAAGGCAGCATGCCTCACTTAGGATGATCACGTGGCTCGAAGCCTTTATCCTCAAGCAATTAGTGGCACGTGATCCAAGGTAGACACATCCTGGAGATTCTGCCACATGGACAACTCATCTTCAGCATCTACCACGTGGATCATTAGTAGCACATCCAGATCAAAATTCCTTGGGCGAGAACGAGCTTTTCACGCGCCCAATCTTTCGCGGCCTATAAATAGAGGCCAGATCCCTCATATCAAAGATGACAAGAAAAAAGGAATTAGAAGAATTCAGTGAGGCAAACAGAGAAGAATAGAAAGAGAAAAAGCTAAAGAGAGAGATAGTGATCAGAGATGAAGAGAAGTCCAGAGCGAGGAAGAAGATAAGAGAAAGAGAAGAAGAAGAAGAGGGAGATCATGAGATCGAGAGAAGAGATTGAGAGAGAGCGAGAGAAGAGATTGAAGATCCTGAAGATCTGTCCTACTGGCCCTTGGATCAGATCCAAGCCAGTCTACTCTTGTGAGAGCTACAATTTATATGTGCTTTCATTTCCAACTTTCAGTTGTTGTGTCGTGTTTTTATTTAATCTTTTAAACATCAAGCTGTGAGTCAGCAGAGCAAGCTGTGATGCTTAGCAGGCGAGGTGGATACCTCAGACAGCAAGCTGTGATGCTCAGCGGGATAGCAAGCTGTGATGCTCAGCGGTTCACGTTGTGTGACAGCAGTAAGCCACACTCAGGTCTGAGTGTGGGGTGGATGTAGGTGATAACCAAACCACCTAAAATCCCTGAGTCTTCTGTGCATTTGTTTATCTGCTTAAGGTTTTGATTAGATGTATGCTTAGGGTGTTTACCATCTGCATCAGATTTTCCTTCTTACATCTTTGAGTTGACTACAAATCTGACTCACGGTAGATGAATGCTTAGGCACGGTTCTATTGCATAGTTTTACTGAGTCTGCTGGGTGTGCAGGTTAAGTGTTCGATTGTATGTAGAACATTTGATCAGCCAAGCCTATCTTATTAGAATTACTGTTTTACTGAATCATAGAGTTTAATTCCGCATGTTTTTATAAGTACAGTTTTATTTGGGCAAATTTTTTAAAGGGGATTCATTCACCCCCCCTCTAAATCCGGTTTGCACCATCACTTAGATTCAACAGATGGAAGACTTGATCCAAAATGGTGAATTGCAAGTAGGTGAATATAGGGTGGATCCACCTCTCCCTCACCAATTGCCCGCCTTTAAGATGGCAGCTGACACGGCCCCTCTATATCAACCAGGACAGCACACCCTCTGAAGCGCATCTCTAGCTCCCTCCACTGTGGCAAGAAGCCGAACAAAATACAAATGGTACTCCACCCCAGGAGCAACTGTTGAAGGAAAAAGAGGAAACGGCTCAAATATGCTATCGGCTTCACCAATGTCAGGGTTGACCGCAAAATGATGAAGATGCAGGGAAGAATCTCTTTCTAAATGACAAGATCCAACACGATGCAATCGCTACTCTACATAGTCCATCACATGATGAGAGATGCTCAACTCTATCTAAGGGAGATGCACTCTCACCCTCCACCAGCCCCTCATAGTTCACTCTGCATGACAGGGGGAAGTTGAATAAATAACTGTCAAATAGGGCCAGTGTTGGATGGTATGAGAGGATCTAGAGGGGGGGTGAATAGATCCTATACCATATTTTCAACTTCTACAAACAAGTTAGAAAAGATGGCAATGCAGTTATCACAAGTAAAGTCAAATGGCAGATTGTTGGAGCTAAAACATAAGAGATACTCTTGAACAATACAAACCACTTGTGAAAAGGGGATAGAACATATGGAAATTGTTGGGTTCGTTGCGCTCCCTCTTTGTCTTCGGCAATAGTTTTGTTGATAACAAAATATTGTGTGCTTTGCGTCTGTGTAGAAGTGACAATCGATTGTACAAGTGTTGTGAAAAATGTCTATTGATGATTTAGAGACTCATATTTTGATGATCTTGCATTGGAGGATTGGAAACAAATGATGGACATCATTTTGGGAGTCAAATGAATGCATGGATAAGCATCTTGCTATCCACTTTTCAAAATGGGTACTAACTGTCATGTATATTCTTCAGAAAATTTGGTAAGACCTTACAATTCTCAAATTCATCATAGAAATGACTTGTGTTATGGTTTGGTTAAGAGAAACTGGGTAATGGTTGCTTCAAGTCGACTTGGGAGATGACCAAGTCGACTTCTATTCAAGCCAAGTCGACTTGGCCATCTAGCAAAGTTGACTTCTGCTGCTCTTGCTCTTTGTTTGGTTTTTGTTCTGCTGCAGTCTTACATAGTTAAATCTTGCTTGATAGTGCTTCATGCATTTTGATCTTGTGGCTTCTATGTTTTCATATGTTTAACCCATTCCATAAGTTCATAGCAATTGATTTTAGTTTTTACAATGTGAAAGCATATGAGTTGGGTGATGAATTTCTTGATTGCCATGTGATGGTTTAGTGCTCATATGAATGCGTATGGAATCAATTCAGCTCATGGTTTGAAGCTATGGTTTGGAAAGTAATGCCAATCCCCATGTGACATATGCATATCATTCATGGTGTCTATAAAAATTAGTTGAAAGTTCCTCATACTGTATAGATGCATGGTAAGTTAATTTTAATTTTCAGTTGAGGTTTTATTGGCTTGAGACGTTGTGTCCCTGTGATTTTGATGATAGCAAACACTATAAGTCACCATCTGTTTGTGATTTTGATGATAGCAAACATTATAAGTCATCATCTGTTTGAGTCTGCATATAAATCTATTTTTGTTGCATATGTATGTTTCATTGAACATCTTATCTGGATGCATAACCAACGAACAGGCTGAGGCTGTGTGGTGTATGCATTGGTGCATTTCATAATTGTTGATGCATTTCATAATTGCATTTTATCTGGATTGCTTGATGTTAGTCTGTACAATGGGTGATGCTGCTATAACCTTTCAGCATAGTCTGGACAGAAGTGGGTCAACCCCCTTTCCAGATGGGTCAACCCCCCCAGATTCGCATGTCTGTACATTGCATCTGTCTGTGCTGCACTCATAAGTCCATACATTGTTTGTGCAACGTTTGTTCTGCTAAGTCCATACATTTAGCAAGTTTATACATTGCATGCACAAGATCAATGTCTATACATTCACAGTGTCTGCATATCTAAGGCAATGTCTATACAGTGGGCAGTCTTTCTGAGCGTCTCATGCTGTGTCTTAACACAATCAGCAAGTCTGTACATTCGAGCGTCTCATGTTGCATCTCACTTCATAGCAAGTCTGTACAGCCTTCAGTTGCATAACTCAAGTCTGTACATTCGTCTGGATGCATAATGAGAAGTCTATACATTGGTTGTCTCTTCAAGTCTGTACATGGGCTTGGCATCTGCTTTAAAGTCTATACATTGCATTGTGTGTTTGTGCATCAAAGTCTATACATTGGTTAGGCTTGTTCATGCATCGTTCACTCAAGTCTGTACATCCGACTGTTTCAGAAAAAGTCTGTACATCGGACTCTTTCAGATGAAGTCTATACATTGGGACCTTTACCTACATTGCATTCATAAGTCTATACATCACAAAGTCTGCACATCCCTGTGTTCAAGCTTTTCAAGTCTATACTTTGGTCGGTGGCAAGTCTGTACACTGGTCGAGCATTCAAGTCTGAACATTTGCAAAGTCTATACATCGGCCATGTAGCTTGTCTAGCCAAAGTCTATACATCGGCACTGCTTGCATTAGTTCATGTCTATACATCGCCATCTCATTCATGGATAAATACTTAGGCAAAGTCTATACACTCGTGGCTAGCTGTCCAAGTCCACACACTGCATTGCTAAGTATATACATTGTTGCTTAATTGAACTATGTACAGCCTGTGTTGTTTCTGCTGATCGACTAAACTCTTCATTAAACCTATAGAGTCTGGGCACGTGATACGAGGCTAGCATCTGGCACGTGATCCGAGATGCTGAGAAGCCGCCACGTGGACTGAAACATTTGGGCGGGAATCTTGGAGAGCACACGCCGCCCTAATCTGCTGCTGCTATATATATATATATGTCTTCTTCCTCAGAACAAGGCTGATCGAGTGGAGAGAGTGATCGAAGGAGAAGCAGCCATAGCTAAGAGAAGAAGAGCAGAAGAGAAAGAAGAGAAAGAGAAAGCTAGAGAGGTCGAGCAGAGAAAGAGGAGAGACAGTGAGATAGAGAGGTTGTGAAGAAGAAGAGAGCTTCATTGTTCACTGGACCTTGGATCAGATCCAACCCAGTTTGTCTTTGTGCTTTTCATTTCTCCAGCTTTATGTCGCTGTGATTTTTATCTTTTATTGTTTTCCTTTTACCTTGTTCTTCCGATTGCCCTGTTGGGGATCGGGTTCCTCTTGTGGTTTCAGGAGAAGGGAGATTTGTTTTTCCGGTTTGCTGGTGACTTTGGGTCATCAGTGGTTCCCTCCTTGGTGGAGGAAGAGAGGTCCGAGACCTCTGGTTTGCAGGTGACTTAGTGTCACTTGCGCTTCCCTCTAGGCTTCAGAGGAAAGGAGACTTGGTTCTCCGACTGCAGGTAGTAGTTGCTACTTGTAGGTCCCCTCCTGGTCTGGAGGAAGAGAGACTTGCGTCTCTGGTTTGCTAGTGACTGCTGTCACTAGTGGTTCCCTCCGGTTGGGAGGAAGAGGGGAGGTTGTTCCCCTGGTCAAGCTGTGTGGCAGCATCTGTTGTAGACTGAGTCTGCTTGTCTAGCGTTGCTAGTGGAAGCCTCACTTTTGTTTGGAGTGAGGGGTGGATGTAGGTCTGTGGACCGAACCACCTAAAAATCCTGGTGTCCCTTGTGGTTTGATTTTCTTACATGTTCATTTAATCGCTGCGTATTAGATGTTTGCATAGGATCGAGTGAGGGCTAATTCTATTGAGTTGTCTTGCCGAGATGATCCTAATTATTCTCAGAATATAGATGTAACTGTTTTTAGTTCCGTAAAATTGAGCTTTAAGTTTTTAATTAGGCTATATTTTTTAAAGGGGAGATTCATTCACCCCCCCTCTGAATCTATCGCATCTTACTCAACAATTGGTATCAGAGAGGGTCTCTGATCTAACAGATCTAACAATCTGCAGAGGATCTTGCTTGTTCGTGGTGCATTTCAGAGTGGGCTTCTCGTGCTCAGTGCTTTGCTTCATTGACTTGTGCTTTGCCTTGTTTATCTGGTTTTTGGTTCATCTCTTGTCGATTGTTTTGCGCATTGAATCTGTGGGCCATCTGTCCAAATGGGTCGTCCTCCGGTTTATGATGGTTCTAACTTTAATAGTTGGCTAAGAGGCCTTTGTGTGTATGTAGACTCCATTGATCCCAAACTATGGAATCTACTATCTAAAGGCTCACACAAACTGCCTCATGATGAGACCAAGTGGTCTAGAGAGGACAGAATAAAGAACCATGACAATGTCATAATTCTTAATATCTTGAGAGCTACGATTAATACTGATATATATCCCTTTGCTCTCAGGTGCACTTATGGAAAAGAGATATATGACAGAGTCATTTCTGCGCATAACCAACAAGATGATACTTGCATGATGGTTGATCGGAGAAATGATCATGAGGAAACTGCATCCAAGCAAGAAGAAAATGAAGAAGGAGATGAAGATGAGGTACCTTCTGAATTTGATAATTATGATATGGATGATTGGATTGATGCATACAATGATTTACTTAATTCTTATGAAAAGCTGACAAAACGGAATAACTCTCTAAAAAGGAAGCTAAAGAATCATGAGGATGCTAAATCTCGAGGTGAAAGCCCTGAAATTCTGAAAATTGAAAATGACATATTTACAAGATAGTTAACAGATTTTGATTCTGTTACTTCAGATTTAGATCATTTGAAATCTGAGAAAGGAGTGCTTATAAAACAAATTGGCTTACATGAAAAGGAAAATCAAGAGCTTGCTTGTGAAGTTGCTGAACTTAAAGAAAGACTTAGCTTGATTAATGATAATCAGGCTCATAACAATACTGTAGTTCAGAATGAAAAGCTAGTAAGAGATTTAGAGTGTGTCAACTCTGAATTGGAAAACATGAAATCTGAAATTGAAATACTCAAAAACCAGCTCAAAGAATCTGAACATAAATCAAATAATCTTGAAGAAGTAAATAGGTTGGTTTTTGAGAAACTGGAGGCTGAGAGAGTAATAAACTTAGAGTTTCAGAAAAATTTCAACAAACCTCAATCTGAGAAACAACATGAAATGTTTTATGAATGTCAGTCTTCAACAGATGACTGGGTGGTTGATGATGATCTGCTAGAGAAAAACAGAAAATTGGAAGAAGAAATCAACAAACTGAAACATCTAAACACCCAGTTGACAGATAGGTTATTGACAATAGAAAAAGGCAAGTGTGTGAGCATAGATAATTTTGATAGGTTGATGAATGCTGAACAAGAAATTGAGAGTCTAAAAACCATCAACCTAATGTTGAGTGGAAATGTCAACTGCTGTGAAGAGAAGGTAGCTAATTATGAGCTCACTATCACATCCCTTCAACAAAAAATTGATGATCTTAAGAAGTCTCTATCTGAAGCTGACAGTGAAACAAAGTTAAAATAGGAAGTTTAAAAACTCAAAAGTCTGAATGATGCCTTACATCAACAAGTCATTTCCTGTGAAACAGATCTGTCCAAATATGAAGCTAATATTTGTGGATTAAATTCTGAAATTCAAGATTTGAAAAACTCCTTGTCACAATTTGTCAAGGGAAAGGACAATCTGAATAAGCTTCTGGGAAAGAGTGATAACTCTCAGAGAGAGGGGCTGGGTTACAGTTCAACAAACAAAAGGATCAATAGCAATAAAACTTCAACTGTGTTTGTAAAAGCTTCTGATCAAAACACAACTGCTGGTTCTTCTGTTTTTCAATTCACTGCACAAAAGACCACTGTCAGTCCCAAAACTGTAAAACAAACTCAAGAATTGAAAAGGAATGAAAATCTACAGAAGAAGGACAAAGACACTCCTGTTGGTATAAAGAGGGTTGATGGAAACAAACAGAAAACTATTTTTGTTAAATGTTCTGAACAAGAAAAGCCATCTACCTCATCTCCACCTCAGAACAAGGCTAAGAAAATAGAAAAACAGAACAAAAATCAGAAAAAGACTGAAAAACAGAAAATAAACAAAAAGGATTCATCAGTGCATGTTGATCACAGTCCTCACACACACTCACATGCATCTAGGAAGAAGATGATATGTCACTACTGCCTCAAATTTGGACATCTGATGCATGAGTGTAAATTGATAGAGAAGGATGATATGAATGCTAGGAAATTTTATGATAAAAATCCTTCATCTTATAAAAATAAAATTGAATGTTTTCACTGTGGCAAATTAGGACACACAATTACACAATGCTGGTCAGGTTTTCATAAAAGACATTCTTTTGCTTGCTCTCACTATGGGAAAAATGGCCGCACAGTCAAGGACTGTTGGCATGTTCAGAAGAAGTTTGTTAACCCCCATGTAGTAAAATTCCCTGCAAAACCATTTGCAAGACTTTCATGCTACAACTGTGGGAAGCAAGGCCATAGATCTGCTGAATGTTGGCTGGTTAGGAATAAGAATCAAACTGTTCATGCATATAACAGAAAATCTTATGATCATGTTTATAAACCTCATGCTGCTGTTACTATGCATCATAAGAACCAGAAACCAGTCACTTCATGTAGATATTGTGGGAAGTTTGGTCACTCTATGGACAATTGATATCTAATGGATCATGATGACCATATTGCTATGAATTTGCTTAGAACACCTGTCAGGGCTAACGTAGGACCCAAAGCTGCTTGGGTCCCTGCAGGATCAAGATGATCAAATACTTTGCAGGTGTGCCTTGGACTGAGGAATAAAGAGGGGTAAATTAAACCAACGCACCCAAGTTAATAAAGCCCCTTTCAGGTAAATTCTCTACACTTCTTGTTCTTAGAATAACTGCATAGCATGTTAAATCTGCTTTTGCATATTCATTCATCATCTGCATTGTCAGATTCAAATTTTCTGAACTCTCCTCATACATGATTTGTTTTTTAATGATAGATTGAATTTGCATATGCACCCATTGAAAAATATTGAAAAATATTGCATTAGGACTGTTGGTATTGCATTATCATGCATAACCACCATAATATATCAAATGGTAAGCTACTAAAAGGCAGATGAATTCTATCTGGAGGTTCTTACTATGTGTGAGATGGACTTTTAGACCGAGCTCTCCGCCTAGTACCATGGGTCATATCTCTTTACAAGGCAGTCTGAATGAGAATATATTTTAAAATCATGTTTCAGTGCTTTAATTGCATTTCATGCACTTTGAAAGGGGGAGTTTGACTGATGTTTGCATAATCATGATAATCTCATTTGCTGAATGCATTACATATCTAAGTTCCAGAAACTTCTCCAGGAGAGCCTTTAAACATGCATACATGTAGTTAGTTGCATTGCATTTCCTTGCATTGAAAAATCTAAAAAGAAATGACTCATTGCATCTAGATAGGGGGAGCATTCCTGTTTCATCTCTTCACCTCTTGAACTCCTTCTGTCTAGCAATCTGATCCATTCTTGGCAAATGAGTAGTTCACTTGAATTCCCTACTGTCTACACTTATGTAGTTGTTCTGTCTGTACTCCAGACTCAGCTAGTATTTTCTAAACTGAACTGTTCTAATGTTAAATCCTTGTCTAATCATGATTGCTCTCTGCTACTCTCTCGATAAAAATGCTTTGTTGACTCCACTGATTTGCTAAAATATCATTGATTCATCTGAATGAGGAAAGATTTTAGTCAGTGCACCCTAGACATAAATCAGACATATTCTGAAAAGAAGAAACTTCTATTATACTGGCTTAAGAATGTTTTGATAAATCAAATTGATTTAAGTCTAATGTATTTCCTAAGTTTTGATGTAAAGGACTTGAAAATATCTGATTCATTCTGCTTAATAAATCTTAACCAGTTGTCTCATGAACTTCATGCAAAACCTTCTGAAATCTAAAATTTTAAACAACATGGCTTTCTTTGGTTAAGATACATATAGAAAGTATTGTTCTTAAACATTTCAGTGTACTGAGCATTGTTTGAAAAATCTAAAAACACTTAAAAATTTAAAGCAAGAGCAATGACTTTGGTCACAGAGAAACTGGGTTCTCTATCAAAGAAATGAATTGAGCCCATGTCATGAAGTGCCATAGTTAACTCTCTTTTCAAAATGTTTGAAAATCTGGCAGAGCAATGGCATGGTTGTGTTGAGTAACTGGGGATTATGGCCTCTGATCAAGGTGTCTCCTCATGTAAAAAGATACTCCATTGCTAACTCTGTTCTCCTTCAGAGGCAATGTGGTTGTCACACTGAGTAACTGGGTCACTTCACCTAAGACGTGTTGTGCCTCATGTAAAAAGGTGTTGACTGAACCAAACTTGCTCAGGAAAAATGAGTGATGTTCAATAGAAAATTCTGAAAATCTAAAGACAAGTTCAGTCTCATTTATGTCTGTTTAATCTCAATAGTATCTTCTGTAACTTCCATAGGAGTCATTGAATTTAAATGAGTAAGATGGAAGGAGGTTCAACATGAATAACAAATGAGTTGATGGTTCATCTTTATTAAAAGATGTGTCAGATATGAGTAATGAATTTTCCTGATAAACCTTAAATACATCACTCTTAAATCATGATGGTAAGTTTAAACTCATTCATAATCTATTATAATTGAAGAATCTGAAATTCGTTTACAAAGATTTATGAATTTGGTGTGCTAATGAAAATCTTGCTTCCTCATTTATTCACTGTGATTACAGACTATGGTAACTCTTGTATACCCATGTGCTTTGATGATAGATGCTCATCACTTCTTTCACTCCATCTAATCAGGGGGAGCTTCCATGTCATGCTGAGTGTTTTTCATAAAGGGGGAGATCTAGTCAGCATTTTTGAGTGTCCCTTACTTTTGTTGATATTCTCCCTTCATCTCAATTGGTTTCAACCTTCAAAACATTTCTGATCATTATTCTATTCAGGGGGAGCTAATTGTCATTAAAGGGGGAGCTTTTAATTCACTCATCTTATGCAGTCTTATTCTTCCCTCTTCAAATAATGTCTTTTTGCTGAAGTCAAAGGGGGAGAAATATTTGATCAAGTCATACTGACTCATAGTGTTGCCATCATCAAAAAGGGGGAGATTGTTGTGTCCCTATGATTTTGATGATAGAAAACACTATAAGTCATCATCTGTTTGTGGTTTTGATGATAGCAAACACTATAAGTCATCATCTGTTTGAGTCTGCATATAAATCTGTTTTTGTTGCATATGTATGTTTCATTGAACATCTTATCTGGATGCATAACCAACGAACAGGCTGAGGCTGTGTGGTGTATGCATTGGTGCATTTCATAATTGTTGATGCATTTCATAATTGCATTTTATCTGGATTGCTTGATGTTAGTCTGTACAATGGGTGATGCTGCTATAACCTTTCAGCATAGTCTGGACAAAAGTGGGTCGACCCCCTTTCCAGATGGGTCGACCCCCCCAGATTCGCATGTCTGTACATTGCATCTGTCTGTGCTGCACTCATAAGTCCATACATTGTTTGTGCAACGTTTGTTCTGCTAAGTCCATACATTTAGCAAGTTTATACATTGCATGCACAAGATCAAAGTCTATACATTCACAATGTCTGCATATCTAAGGCAATGTCTATACAGTGGGCAGTCTTTCTGAGCGTCTCATGCTGTGTCTTAACACAATCAGCAAGTCTGTACATTCGAGCGTCTCACGTTGCATCTCACTTCATAGCAAGTCTGTACAGCCTTCAGTTGCATAACTCAAGTCTGTACATTCGTCTGGATGCATAATGAGAAGTCTATACATTGGTTGTCTCTTCAAGTCTGTACATGGGCTTGGCATCTACTTTAAAGTCTATACATTGCATTGTGTGTTTGTGCATCAAAGTCTATATATTGGTTAGGCTTGTTCAAGCATCGTTCACTCAAGTCTATACATCCAACTGTTTCAGACAAAGTCAGTATATCGGACTGTTTCAGGTGAAGTCTATACATTGGGACCTTTACCTACGTTGCATTCATAAGTCTATACATCACAAAGTCTGCACATCGCTATGTTCAAGCTTTTCAAGTCTATACTTTGGTCGGTGGCAAGTCTGTACACTGGTCGAGCATTCAAGTCTGAACATTTGCAAAGTCTATACATCGGCCCTATAGCTTGTCTAGACATAGTCTATACATTGGCACTGTAGCTTGCCTAGCTCAAGTCTGTACATTGGGCTTTCACGTGAAGTCTATACATTGGTCTTCACTTGCAGTCTATACATTGGTTTTCACGTGAAGTCTATACATTGGTCTTCACTTGAAGTCTATACATTGGTCTTCACTTGAAGTCTATACATTGGCTTTCAAACTTTCCAAGTCTGTACAGCCCAAGTCTGTACAGCCCAAGTCTGTACATCCACCGTCTCATGCAATGTCTCATCCAAGTCTATACATTGGCAGCGTGTCTGTGCTTCAAGCGTTCCAAAGTCTATACATCGCTTGCGTCGTTAAGTTCATACATTGCATATGTTCATCAAAGTCTATACATTGCATTGTCTTCACTCTAAGTATGTACATTCTGGTTGCTTCAACATAAGTCTGTACATTGTGGTTGCTTCATAGCAAGTCTGAACATCTCGTTTGCATTGTCTAGTCTATACACTGTCTAGCACATGCATTTCGTCAAGTCTGTACAGCCTTTGCGTCTCACAAAGTCTATACACTGCATGCTCACACAACCAAGTCTATACATTCTGCTGCTGTTCAGCAAGTCTATACGCTCGTTGTCACCCAGCAAGTCTATACACTCGTTGGCTAGCTCTTCAAGTCTAAACATTCAAGATGCATTGATCAAGTCTACACATTAGCACTGTAGCATGTAGAGCACTACGTCTATACATTGCCTTTGGGGCACAAAGTCTATACACTGCTTTCATTAGTTCATGTCTATACATCGCCATCTCATTCATGGATAAACACTTAGGCAAAGTCTATACACTCGTGGCTAGCTGTCCAAGTCCACACACTGCATTGCTAAGTATATACATTGTTACTTAATTGAACTATGTACAGCCTGTGCTGTTTCTGCTGATCGACTGAACTCTTCATTAAAGCTGCAGAGTCTGGGCACGTGATACGAGCCTGGCATCTGGCACGTGATCCAAGATGCTGAGAAGCCACCACGTGGACTGAAACATTTGGGCGGGAATCGTGGAGAGCACACGCCGGCCTAATCTGCTGCTGTTATATATATATATGTCTTCTTCCTCAGAACAAGGCTGGTCGAGTGGAGAGAGTGATCGAAGGAGAAGCAGCCAGAGCTAAGAGAAGAAGAGCAGAAGAGAAAGAAGAGAAAGAGAAAGCTAGAGAGGTCGAGCAGAGAAAGAGGAGAGATAGTGAGATAGAGAGGTTGTGAAGAAGAAGAGAGCTTCATTGTTCACTGGACCTTGGATCAGATCCAACCCAGTTTGTCTTTGTGCTTTTCATTTCTCCAGCTTTATGTCGTTGTGATTTTTATCTTTTATTGTTTTCCTTTTACCTTGTTCTTTTGATTGCCCTGTTGGGGATCGGGTTCCTCCTCTGGTTTCAGGAGAAGGGAGATTTGTTTCTCCGGTTTGCTGGTGACTTTG
The DNA here is from genome assembly GCA_022559845.1 of Amorphophallus konjac. Lineage (NCBI taxonomy): Eukaryota > Viridiplantae > Streptophyta > Magnoliopsida > Alismatales > Araceae > Amorphophallus > Amorphophallus konjac. Next base: position 143,872,560 of record CM040124.1, read on the forward strand.
GGTCATCAGTGGTTCCCTCCTTGGTGGAGGAAGAGAGGTCCGAGACCTCTGGTTTGCAGGTGACTTAGTGTCACTTGCGCTTCCCTCTGGGCTTCAGAGGAAGGGAGGCTTGGGTCTCCGGCTGTAGGTAGTAGTTGCTACTTGTAGGTCCCCTCCTGGTCTGGAGGAAGAGAGACTTGCGTCTCTGGTTTGCTAGTGACTGGTGTCACTAGTGGTTCCCTCCGGTTGGGTGGAAGAGGGGAGGTTGTTCCCCTTGTCAAGCTATGTGGCAGCATCTGTTGCAGACTGAGTCTGCTTGTCTAGCGTTGCTAGTGGAAGCCTCACTTCGGTTTGGAGTGAGGGGTGGACGTAGGTCTGTGGACCGAACCACCTAAAAATCCTGGTGTCCCTTGTGGTTTGATTTTCTTACATGTTCATTTAATCGCTGCGTATTAGATGTTTGCATAGGATCGAGTGAGGGCTAATTCTATTGAGTTGTCTTGCCGAGATGATCCTAAGTATTCTCAGAATATAGCTGCAACTATTTTTAATTCCGCATAACTGAGCTTTAAGTTTGTAATTAGGCTATATTTTTTAAAGGGGAGATTCATTCACCCCCCCTCTGAATCTATCGCACCTGACTCAACATGAGAGTGTTTACATGCATATCATCTATGAGTTCTTGATGCTTTAAATGAGTCCCATGCATTGACTAAATGAGATTTTTTGGCTTGCAATATGCTTAACCTATTCATATTACAACTTGTTGGAATGTGGTTTAAATGATGCCCATACTTTTTTTCAATGCATGGTCATTTGATTTTACTGTTTGGATGAGGAAAATTGGGTTTTCAATTGGGTTTAAGACTGGTTTCATTCATGTCAGTAAAAGTGTCGACTCTAAGAGTCAACACTTATTCCCATGTGCTCTGTTTTGTGTTGGGTTTTATCTGCAGGCAAAAAGTGTCGACTCTTGGAGTCGACACTTATTTTTCTGTGTAAAAATTGTCGACTCTGAGAGTCGACACTTATTTCCCTGGGTTCTATTTTTTGTTGCAGATAGAACAATATGTAAAAAGTGTCGACTCTAAGAGTCGACACTTCTTCTGGTGCGTCCGAAGCGGGTTTACGAAATGGAAACCCACTTTTCTTGATCCATTTGCCTTGGTTGTTTACCCTATTACCCTTGGGGCATTCATACATATCTTAGACATCTTCTACAAGGTTTTTGCATGGGTCTTAATATATTTTACTCTTTCATATGAGCTGATATATTTATCTTGTGATTTCAGGTTTGAAAATAAGGTGAGAACGAAAGGGGCTAACGTTTTCTATTTTTCTTTTGCATAGGAAGGAAGAAAGAGGGCGGCCACAAGGTAGACAGGAGAGGGCTTTGATAGTCTTATCATCATTGGTGTTTACAGGTGCGATTGGGGCTTCCATTTGAAGATATCTATCCTGTTCGAGCTGCTGTAGTTGTAGACAAGCCCGGACCTTCAAGAAGGAGGAACGATTGCTCCATCCTGTTGTAGTTTCAACTCCCTCCAACCTGTGCTTCAAGGAAATCTTTCAAACGGCCATTCACAAACAAAGGGGAAACATTCTACATCTTTTACCCATTTATTTGTGATGCTCTTCTTGATCAACATTCTGTTGTGAGCATATCATGTATGTCTTTCTTGTTTTTCTGAACATTGGAATATTTTTGTGTGTGTGTACGGAGCTACGTCTCCATGTAAGGCTTTAGTGTGGGGTGAGTTCCCCAAACGTGTGTGTGTGTGTGTGTGCTGGCAGTATTTTGGGGCCAGGCCCCGTGTGTGTGGATTGCTGTAAAAGCAGCGTGTGTGTGGTGTTGGGGTTCATCCCCGTGGTTGCTACAGTTGTAGCGTGTCAGTGAAGCCTCACCGGGTTTCGGTGAGGGGTGGACGAAGGCGGACGGATAGGTCCAGCCGAACCACCTAAAAATCTCTGCGTTCCTTGTGGTTAGCCAGTGTGATTGTCCATTTCTTCTATCTCCGTTCACAGGCTATTTTATAGATTTTTACTCACTGCACCATCAAATATCACTACGTCTACTATCTGTGTTCAGTGGAAGATCAATTGTTATTTGCTTAGGTAATTCGTGTGAGATCGAAAAGATTGAGAGAACTTAAATCTCACTTCTGTTCAGTTTTATTAATGTAGTTATTTTAATTCCACTGCAATTAATTAAGTTGCTTTTAAAATCTCCCATCTCGCCTAGGGGACAATTAAACCCCCCTTCTTGTCTGCCATCTATCTGGGCCAACAATTGGTATCAGAGCCTGGTCTCTGATTGTTTTAGCGGACCTCACAGTCTAGGAGAAAAGATCATTTCATGATGGCTAATGCGAATTTGCTTTCTATTTTTAATGGCTCTGATTATGCGTCATGGTGAGGTAAAATCTGTGTTTACATAAACAATTTTGATCATAAACTTTGGAAGTTAGTTGAGCATGGTCCTCATATCTTGCCTAGAGATAAATTCAAATGGACTAACGATCATAAGAAAGAGAACCACGGCAATTTAGTTGTGTTGAATATTTTAAAGGTTGCAGTGAACACTGATGTACTTCTTGTTTCATCTTGTACGTCAGCCAAAGAGATTTGGGATGGGCATTTCAAAGCCCAGGAAAGAAAAGATGATATTGAATGTCTAAAGGCGAACAACAGTGGTCGACAAAGCAAGAAAAGCTCTGAGGTATCTTCTAGCTCTGATTCTGATGATGAGGAATTCAGTTTCAAGGAATTGATGGATGCATATGAGCTCGTAGTTGAAAAATACAAGATGGTTAAATCTGAAAACAGAAAGCTTAAAAAGAAACTTGATAATTCTTCTCATGTTAACTCTCCGTGTGCTAAGTGTCCTGAACTTGAAAACTTGAATAAAACCTTAGTACAAAATGTTGATGTTCATGCAGAAACAATTTCAAATCTAAGAAAAGAAAATGAGTCTCTCCTCCTAAAAATTGCACAGTTTGAGAAAAAAGAAAGGGAAATGAGAGAGAAATTGAATTCCATGTCAAAAGATCAATGTTTGCTTGATGAGCTACTTGTGAATGAAAAGCTTACTGAAGAAATTGATAAATTAAAAGATCAAAATAATTTGCTTGTTGATAAACTCAATACTTTTGAGAAAGGAAAAAATGTGGTTGTTGATGATCTTGAAAATCTTCATGTTCTAGAACGAGAAGTTGTAAGTTATAAGACTATCAATTCTCTCTTGAATGATAAATTTGCTCTGTGTGAAGAAGAGATTGTTGATTTTGAACTGCACATTTCATCATTGGAAAATGAAATCAAGAGTTTGAATGAGTTTTTGTCCATCTGTGATAAAGAAGATCAAAAACATAAAAATGTCAATGATTATTCTTGTATGCATGCAAAATACTCAATTGTTAAATATGTTCATGCATCAAGAAAAGGAATGAATGCTTTATGTTCTTATTGTGGAAAATATGGCCATGAAATGCATGATTGTTTGTTAATGAAGTTTGATGATAATCAGGTCATGAAAACCAAAAATAAAATGGTTGATGATGTTGGGAATATTTTTAGAGAGAAGAAAGTCATATGCTTTTATTGTAGTAATAGAGGCCACACAATGCATACATACCATTTGAAAAAAAATGATGATAATCAGTCAGTCAAAAGAAACACTTCATGTTGTTTTTATTGGGGTGAAGTTGGACACGTGATGAATAATTATTTTTCAATGAAAAATGATGACAAATGGTCTATGAAAAGAAAATCTTCTTACTGCTTTTATTACGGCCAAAATGGTCATTCAATAGATGATTGTGCCATAATGAGATTTGATGATGATTGGTGTGCCCGGAAATATAGGAATCCATTTGCTCGTGTTGTCACTAACCCCTCGGGACCCAAGAAGGTTTGGATACCTAAATCTTAAAAATGAGAATCTATTTTGCAGGGGCGCCTTAAGGCCAAGGAAAATGTCAATAAATAAAGGCTTCTAAAGGCGAGAAAGAAAAATAGTTTGGTTTTGTGAGTTCATTATGCTAAGGTTCACTTTGACAAATCTGCAAAGGTAAAAATTTGAGTTTTGGAGAAAAATGATTGCACTCAAATAGTTGCATTCTTGCAATGTTTTAGTCTTAAACTTGCTCACACTGAAAATAAAATCACTATTTCACACTCGTTTGAAATTTGCCTTGAGTAATTCATCTTTGCTTACTTCATGATCGATTTTGCTTAAAGTTTGAATAAATCTAGATTTCATACAAAGTTTTACTTGCATACATTAGACTGTTCATATCTACAAACAATTTTTAGATTTTATAAAATTTTGCATACTTAGTTTTGGTAAGGAAAATGAATAAACTTCTCCTCTAGTTATTGATTTTGGCATCAAAGGTACTCTTGCACAACTCTGCTGCTCATTTGCACATTTTGCATACATTTGCATTTGGTTCTATACAGTTGCATTCATGAGTTTCCACTCATCTGAGAATTTTGCATACACTTGCACAATAAGTAAATTTGCATATAGAATTTTCATACTTCATGCTACATACATGTGAATAGGAATAAAATTCTATCATGTTTTCATTTACATGCATATGCTTGTATATACTTTATATACTTGCATGCTTGAATGCCATGAGTTTTCCAGTATATCAAATGGTGGTTAGAGTAGGTTGGATTATCTCCAACTGGAAACTTCCATGATGCGTGAAGGTGATCTTCGGACCTAAGTTCTCTGCCACGTACCGGAAATCACTTTGCTTGGACATATCATACAAATCCTTGCTTGATTGCATGTATATATTCTATAAAACCTTTTCTTGGCACTTTTTAAGACTTTACCTCCTTGATAAATAAAAATGTAGTAACTTCAATCATTTTGTGAATTATGACATATACAAAGGAGAAGGACTTATTTTCAACCGTGCATACATTTAGGGGGAGTCATATCCATGTGATGGCAAATTCATTTTCTACATTCAAAACAACAACCCACACACCATGGACCTAATGAAGTAAATGACTTTGATCTATAAGGATTCTAGGAATTCTTTTCAACACTTTAAAGGGGACTTAAATCTCTACATGGAAGTTAAGAGTAATCGTGAGTAAAAAGTTACCTATCACACAAAAAATCAATAAGTGGAAAGTTGAACTGAGTAGTCGGAAATCCCCATTGAGACATATGAGGAAACTCGCGTCAAAAAGTGAAACAAAAATCCACAGAAAAATCAAATAAGTGATGAATCCTAGTAGCTGGGAATCCCCATTGAGACACATGAGGTGACTCGCGCCGAATGGTGAAGTCCAATAAAAGTGACATAAAAGGGGTTGTGCGAAGCTATCGATAGTCGAGGATCTAAAATGTAAGTGTAGAGAGGAAATAACCCTCTAGTGTTCTTAAGAAATTCTAATGATATCCATACATTTTGAAGTTCATTTCTCATGCTGCACTTTTCACTTTCGGGTATATTGTGATGCATGTATATCTTGAATTTGTTCCTAATCATGGTTTATGCAGGGTCTCTAACATATGCATGCACTACCTTTTTTGATTATGCTTCATGTCTCACATTTTGGTTTGGAATAAACTGTACACTTGCTATCCTTTTACCCCATTGAGGGGGAGTTATAGTATCACATGCTTGATTGCCTCTCATGCTTGCTTGCTTGCTTGCATGAATAATTCTATACATATCATGGTATCAGGTTAAATAACCCCATTGTCAGTCCATTTTTGTTTATGACAAAAGGGGGAGAATAATGTGCTTTTCAACCATACATTTTGTGCACAGTTCAGTCATACATTTTGCATATAGTTCAGAAATTGAGCATTTATATATATTTCAGTCATCTTGCATATTGCACATCAAATTCCGTTTTCCTGCTTGGTGTTCAAGGTCCGCACACCTTCTCTTCATGGTAGGTTAATTACTGGGTTCTTGCGCCATTGCTCTTTAATTCCATCTTATTCATGAGGAAGTTTCACATGTGTTCCCCTAGACCCCCACTTTTTGATAATGTCAAAGGGGGAGAGAGTTTTGGGGTGACCACAACATTTTATCATCATCAAAAAAGGGGAGATTGTTGGGTTCGTTGCGCTCCCTCTTTATCTTTAGTAATGGTTTTGATGATAACAAAATATTATGTGCTTTACGTCTGTGTAGAAGTGACAATCGGGTGTACAAGTGTTGTGAAAAATGTCCATTGATGATTTAGGGACTCATATTTTGATGATCTTGCATTGTAGGATTGGAAACAAATGATGGACATCATTTTGGGAGTGAAATGAATGCATAGATAAGCATCTTGCTGTCCACTATTCAAAATAGGTACTAAATGTCATGTATATTCTTCAGAAAATTTGGTAAGACCTTACAATTCTCAAATTCATCATAGAAATGAATTGTGTTAAGGTTTGGTTAAGAGAAACTGAGTAATGGTTGCTTCAAGTCGACTTGGGAGATGACCAAGTCGACTTCTGTTCAAGCGAAGTCGACTTGGTCATCTAGCAAAGTCGACTTCTGCTGCTCTTGCTCTTTGTTCTGCTGTAGTCTTACATAGTTAGATCTTGGTTGATGGTGCTTCATGCATTTTGATCTTGTGGCTTCTATGTTTTCATATGTTTAACCCATTCCATAACTTCATAGCAATTGATTTTAGTTTTTACAATGTGAAAGCATATGAGTTGGGTGATGAATTTCTTGATTGCCCTATGATGGTTTAGTGCTCATATGAATGCGCATGGAATCAATTCAGCTCATGGTTTGAAGCTATGGTTTGGAAAGTAATGCCAATCCCCATGTGACATATGCATATCATTCATGGTGTCTCTAAAAATTAGTTGAAAGTTCCTCATACTGTATGGATGCATGGTAAGTTAATTTTAATTTTCAGTTGAGGTTTTATTGGCTTGAGAGTGTTTACATGCATATCATATATGAGTTCTTGATGCTTTAAATGAGTCTCATGCATTGACTAAATGAGATTTTTGGGCTTGAAATATGCTTAAGCTATTCATATTGCAACTTGATGGAATGTGGTTTAAATGATGCCCATACTATGTTTCAATGCATGGTCACTTGATTTTATTGTTTGGATGAGAAAAATTGGGTTTTCAATTGGGTTTAAGACTGGTTTAATTCATGTCAGTAAAAGTGTTGACTCTTAGAGTCGACACTTATTCCCATGTGCTCTGTTTTGTGTTGGGTTTGGTCTGCAGGCAAAAAGTGTCGACTCTTGGAGTCGACACTTATTTTTCTGTGTAAAAAGTGTCGACTCTGAGAGTCGACACTTCTTTTGGTGCATCCGAAGCTGGTTTACGAAATGGAAACCCACTTTTCTTGATCCATTTTCTTTTGTTGTTTACCCTATTACCCCTAGGGCATTCATACATATCTTAGACATCTTCTACAAGGTTTTTGCATGGGTCTTAATGTCTTTTACTCTTTCATATGAGTTGATATATATATCCTGCAATTTTAGGTTTGAAAATAAGGTGAGCACGAGAGGGGCTAACGTTTTCTATTTTTCTTTTGCAGAGGAAGGAAGAAAGAGGGCGGCCACAAGCTGGAGAGGAGAGGGCTTTGAGAGTCTTATCATCCTTTGTGTTTGCAGGTGCGATTGAGATGGGGACAGCTCCCGCCACTTCATCTTTTCTTGGCCCTGATGATCGTCGATGGCATATGGTCTTGATTTGCCTCTTTATTTCAAGTCATATGATGTATTTGTTTCCCTTATGTGAGTCTTGTCATGTAATTTCCCTTTGTATTTGAGTCGTGTGCCTAGGTTAGCAAGTTATTTACCTATGTTTAGAGTCAAATGGGCCTCTAATCCATCAATTGGGCCCATTGAGCCACCGTTGGACATGCTTGGTCTTTGGTGTAAATGTCAAGGGTATAATGGTCGTGTAGAATGTTGGGCTCCTATAAATAGGACCCCAACCCCATTGTGAAAATTAATGAATAGTTGAATGAAAATTTGAAATCCAGTTGAGTGTTCCTAGAGTGAGAAGCTCTCTCTCTCCCCTCTCTCTCTCTCTCTCTACCACTCCAAGAAGGGGGTGACCCTTTCTCTCTCTTCCCCCATCCCCAATTTCGAATTTCTCTCTCTCTCTACCCCATTCAATACTCATCAAAGCTCCTCTCCCTTCCCTATACTCCATTCAATTGTCCCATTACTTCCCCATCTACCAAAGCAACCTTTGGTATTCCTAGGCACCCCTTCACTCTCTCCAAGCCATCTTTCCCCTTCCCAAGCCACCCTTTCACCTCCCCAAGGTCCCAATTGAGTTCCCCACCCCTTGAGGGCTGTGCCCCAGCCTCTCCCTCTCCCCCAACTTCATCTGGTCGCACACCCCATCCTCCCCTTTGGTTTGGTCGACCAAGCCAGCCGTCCACCTCCCACCTTGGCCAGCTGCGCACCCTGCTCAATCTCCACCAGCTCCAGCCCCCCTAGCTCCGCCCTCCTCACCTCCCAACCTCCTCCATCAACCCCCTAGCATCCCCCTCCATCTCCCACAGCCCTTAGACCCTTCCCCCTTGTAGCAACTTCGCCCATCCCCACCCCTTTCTACATCGTTTACCATTCAGCTCAGGCCAATTCGCAGGCAGTATTGAAGGCTCTGGTTGTAGAGTCTGCCCCGCCACCACATTGACGTTCCAGAAGGCACACCATATATTTCTGTAAAGCCCTTCAAGTCATCTTCGTAGGTGAGGCGATCCCGCCTCAATCTGAGTTCGGAGCTGTCCAGGAAGATCGTTCTCGTCAGGCTGCGCGTCTGGCATCCGGGTGGAGATCAGAACAACAGTGCAGAAGCTCCTGTGGCCAGATCCCTGTTCTCCTTGGTCTGCCACTTGAACGGGATGAGATACTATCAGTCCTCTGTCCAACCCAGCAAGCGGAGCATCGTTCGGAGTTCGGAGCTCCCCGTTCCATTTATTCTTCCCCAGGTGCGCAGATCAGTCCAGTGAGGGCCTGACCGACACCCTTTCACTCTGCGGGCCCTAGCTCTTTGCCTCGACCTCCTCTGCATTCTTTCTGGTTGCTGCTTGAAGAGGAACCTCCCACGGTCGTATCGATATAAGCTACGTCACCTTCGTACCTCGGAGTCACTTGGAGCGAGGACGTCTTCTGGAGCCTTCGATTCTGGAATAGACAGAAGCTGAACCAAGGGATCCAATTCAAGAGCCTTCTTCAGCCTCCGGCGACCACGCTAAATTCTCCAAAAATTCTGAAGCCTTCCTGGGCCAACCCAGAAAGTTTTGGTGCTAGTCTCGTCCACTTCTGACTTTGGACGGATCCGTGGGGGCTCAATCAGTGAACCCCTATCCTGCCAAGACTGAGTGCACAAAACCGCGGGCTCTCTTCTACTTCGGCATTCCCCACCCCGCCTGATCGGCTTAAAGCCCCTCCCTACGGGAGGTAGTGTTTGTTGTAATCACACAACTCCCCACCCCTGGTCAAACCCTCCTACGTGAGGAGTAGTTCATGTAATCATTTAAACAGGAAGAAGCTTCACTAACGCAGTGTGCGGGGAAACCACACTTCCCCGCTCTCTCACGTCTCCGACCGGGGTCGGTTTCTTCAAATCGGCCAGGTAATCTCTCAACCCCTGCTCATATTTTAGTGCTTGTTCATTTAATATCCGTCAACGCTCCGCTGGAGTGAAAGAGAGCGCCCGGTCCTTAAAGCATCCTTGCTTTCGAGTGACCACCATGGAGTAATAGAGTGATCCGAGCCCCTCGTGGCATTTGGTCAGCCCATCAGTTCGGGCTTCCACATCTTTGGGGGTGAACACATTCATAACCTTGCTGGCCCTCTGCCAGCAAGGGTCTAGTCCCACCACCCTCGACTCGGCATCATCGAGTCACCCTTGGGTTGAGTGTGCCCACCGGTGAGCGACCGTCAACAATAGTCTCTAAATTACGAATTGTGCTTGTGATGGATAAGTCCGAGGGTTCTTTGTCTAGTTGCTGCACTCTATAGGTCGTTTCACATCAGTTGGTATCAGAGCAAGTTTTAGACTTGTCTCTTCTAAGTCTAGTCCTAGGGCCATTGCATTTTCACCCGGTGCATCACCTTTGTCCACTAGAATGGCCACCTCATACCCGTCACATCCTTCTTCTTTGTCTTTCCCCAGGGATCCCAAATCCCATGGGATTCCCGCTGCCAACAAGGTTGACCGCATCAACTCCTTCATGTAGGCCATGCCCATCATTATTGGACGGCTTGATGACATCGATGCCCGACTCGGTCGACTTAGGAGAAATGGTCTTGCTCCAAGAGTGAATGAGAGTGCCCCTCTAGAACACGTGGATAGTCCTCTTTTAAAACTCTTAAAACTCAAAACCCCTGCCTTTGACAGATGCCACGGTCCAAGCCATTATCTAGAGTGGGAAGCTTCAGTGGGCCAATTCTTTCAATGGTACACCATGACCGAGGAGAAGAAACTGAACCTAGCCAAAATGCACCTTTCCAAGCGAGCCAACGATCATTGGTCAACTATTGAATGTGTAAGGAGGCTCCGCGGGTAAGCCCTAATTGCCACTTGGGAAGAAATGAAGGCCAAACTTAGGGAAGCCTACGCTCCCCAACACTCCCCTTCCCACCCGGCTAGCCAAAGCCCGAGGAGCACTACCACTCCTCCACACTCACCCTCTCCATTCCCACCCGGTCAACCCAAGACCTCCCTTAGGGCTCAAATTCCACCACTCCCAATAATTCCAACCCCGATCACCACCACCAACTCTCCCCAAATCCAAGGATGACCCACTTCTATCCCTCCACAACCGGCCGATCCCAAGGGCAAGAGACCCTTAACCGACCCGGCTCCCCCCATGATGACCACCACTCCCCAACCCAAAGTCACTCACCCAACCCTCACCATTCAAACCCAAGTGGACCCCATGTCCACCCCTACACCTAGGCCCATGACGGCCACCACGCCCCAATCCACAATCCATCTCCAAACCCATACCCCACAAGCCTCCACAAGCCTCCTTGGTCCCCACCACTGCCCCTCCATCATCCCCAAAAAAGGACGCACCCCCCAAATTCAATCAACCCAAACCTCCTCACCCAACCCACCTTCCTCTTCCAACCCCAATCCTACCCCAACCTAGTCCTCCACTACTTCCCCTACCAATCCCAAATCAAGTTTTCCTTTACCCTCCACCCCGGGTGCACCATACACCAACCTTCATCACCCCACCCCGAAAAGACCCTCTCAACCCGCTTCAAAGAATAAACAAGGCCATGAGTGAACATGAGGATACCACGGCCCACATGACCGAATCCTCGGGAATGAACACCAACCCAAAGCCTTCCCCACCCTTTGAGGAAATCCATACTCATATCAATAATAAGGAAGGACATCAACTCATCCCCATCCCAATTAACCCGTACCTCTCTAAGCCAATCAATTTCACCCAAAAGGTGGTGACCATAGGAGAACTCATCATCAAATGGCTCAAGAAAAATCCCATCCCTCATGCCTTGAACTTACAAACCCCAACCTTGGAGCACCCTTTCCACTTAGTACCCATTAACTCCTCCCACACCACATTCCAATCCTCCTATGAGGTGAAGACTTTGGATGATCTTATCAAAGGTCTAGAATGGCAACTTGAGCTGACTAGCATGTTGGCTTTGGGAATCGACCGACCTAAGGGGCTCGACCTCACTCACCTATGTGTCAGGTCCATCACCTCAGTCTGCACTATGGGTTGCTACACTAGTGACCTCCTTTTTCTTCTCCCTACACCCGAGGAACCCGACCTTATTCACAAACTAGAATTTGTTGTCTCGGGTAGAAAGCCAAGCCCTCCCCTCATGGCCGACCCACCCACCAAGAACTTTGGCCCAATTGTTTCATTAGAGGAGGATGACCCACCACCATTTGAGGACCTTGAGGACATAAAATACCTTCTCCTTGGCAACCCATTCTATGACCCCTTTGATCCCTCCCAATAGAAGCCAAGGAACCCATGGGACCTAACCGCCATACCCACCACCCACCTTTCCCTACCCCAACCCACATGCTGGATGCAATCCACCCCTTCCTAGACTCGGGTTACACCATGGGAGCTATGACTCTAGGCAAAACACACATAGGGATTAAGGAGGAGACTCTCTCCAAGATGTCCACCTTCCTAGTTTGAGTGGAACCTCAAAGGCCACCCCACCACCCCACACAAGGAAGTCATCTATGGGAAAAAAATTCCTATGTCTTGGCACATCACACCACTTGGCATGAATAGTAAGTCGGGTCCTTTCATTCATGACACCCACATGTCAAGTTTGTTGGATTAGGTGGAAGGTCAAACTAGAGGGGAGGGGTGAATAGGTTGACCCTTTGAAAAATTAATGCAAGATCACACTCGCTTTATAGATCAGAATACTAATTAGAAGTTCAGTAAATAGAGTACATGAAAATCGTGCCTAATCAAACATCTAACGATGGATGGATAATGTGAGAATAGCAAACCATAATAGGAACACAGATTTTTATGGTGGTTCGGTCTCCCTGTGGAGACCTACGTCCACCCCTCACAAAACCAGTGAGGACCCCTGCTGAGCTTCACAGCTTAGCTTCACCGAGGAACTACTTCCTCAAACAACGCTGAGCATTACAGCTTGGCTGAACCGAGGAACTACTTCCTCAAACAATGCTGAGCATTACAGCTTGGCTTAACCGAGGAACTCCTTCCTCTAAACCGCTGACGAACAGCTTGCAGGCAACCATGCCCATACACCCTTGATCCAAGCACAATCTGCTGGATCAAACCCTCCCTCTACTCAAACCAGTACGAGGGAGAAACAATGTAATAGAGTTCAAATTGAAAAGACAAACAATAAACGAAATCACTCAGTAATGAAAGAATAATCTCAGATCTGTGAGGCAGCCGGATCTCAAGCTTGAATTAAGAAATCTGGGAGAAATAGCTTCAACGATCAGCTAATCTTCTTCTTCTGAAATGTAGATGAACTTGCGATGGATCACTGCTCCTAGATCTCCTTAGGTCTTCAGCAGATCGCCATCAGGAAGAAGATGAACTCCCAGTTCCACTCGTGAGCTTCTCTTGCTCAGCCTTGTCCGAAGCAGCTTCAAAATCTCCAAAAACTTCTTCTATGATCAAGTTCCCGTGCTCACTTCCAGATCCATGTAATATATACATCTAGTGGGCCCCAACCAGATTTTTTGGTTAGCCCACTGATTGATCTCATCAGAGCCTTCTAGAATCGCGAATGAAAACAAGATCGAAACACTTTTTGGCTGATGTGGCCTTTGACGTCACTAATGACTGGGGTCCACCCAACTATTTTTATGAAAGAATTCATACAGCGTCAACCCATGGTGACCAAAGGGTTTACGCTACCTTGAACTGTCCACAAAGCTTTTAGTTCATAAGTGGATGCGTGGACACATTGGGTTACTGCGTCAACCCACTGAGCTAACCCAGAGCCAATATCATCTCAGATTGAACTGCTGGGTCGACGCTATCATGCTGTAGCGTTGACGCATTGGGGTGGGGTATTCCAGTGAACCATACTTCTGGCTTTTGAACTCATGCGTCAACGCTGCTCTACTGTGGCGTTAACGCAGTGAAGTAGATCTGTGAGTGCCTTTGCTTCTTAAGCTGATGCGTCGACGCTACAATGATGTGGCGTTGACGCACTGATATTATATCAGTGACTTATGATTTTGCCTCTTCAACTGATGCGTGGACGCCTTGAACTCCCTACGTCTACCTGTTCCTTTCTTGCACCAAACATTAGCTAAATGCATGCGTTACTGAAACAAGAGTTAATTCAACATTTTAAGTTGGATTCAACATTCACATCTCATGGTTGTCATCATCAAAACCAAGGGCACAACAATCTCCCCCTTTTTGATGATGGCAACTATGAGGTGAATGCCATTGCATCTAAATAAAAATGTATTATTCAGATCAAACAAGGAAGTTCAGATCAAACAAAGAATTCACTTCAGTGACTGAAACAAACACCAATTTTTGTCATTCAAAGTCCAAAGTTTTATATCAAAGAGAAAGATAGAAAAAGATAAATTTTAGTCAGTCAACACATTTGATGCAGATGCAATGCAGTTCTAGACTAGACTCCAACTTGAGTTCATTTCTCTCCCCCTTTGACATCATCAGGAAGGGGAGTAGAGGAGGAAGACTGAAGTACAGTTGCAGACACAATATCCAACTGTTGCTGAAGCTGAGCCATGGATGCTGCCATAGTGTCCATCCTTTCAGAAAGCAGCTAATCTCTTTGCACCACAAACTTGTGGTATTCTTTGATCTTTGTAGAAATACCATCAAACCAGTTGTGTAATATATCAAACAGATAGTCCACCTGAGCTTTCTGCTGAGATCCCCATTCAGGTGCAGAAGAGGATGCTTCTGTTGGTGGAGGGTAATACACATCACGATGATCTTCAATTGTGGGTGGGAAGTTTTCTTTTAGAATATGCAACACATCCACAACCTCATCACCTACTAGAGTGGTTCGTTCAAACAGTTTAGCAATGTCCTGACCAAAGGATGTAATCTTTTCAAACAAGTTTTGAACCATTTCACTGAACATCAAATTCTTGTCTATCAGGATAGAATATTTCAGATTCAGCTTTGACTGATTTTCCTTGATCTCATAGTTGTATCTTTGTACACTCTTTACCCTGTTCAAACATTGTTGATGAAAGTTTTGTAAATTACGCATGACTGACCCAGCTTTCTGACAAGCTTGAAGAAGAGATTCCATAAATTCATGAAGCTTCTTGTCTAACTTGAATTTATCACTAGTGAACTTTTCCCATCTGCTGTCTAATTTCTGTTCAGGATGTGACAGCCTCATATCCGTTGTTGAGCTTAGGTGCATTATGGAAGAATCAATGCTCTTGAATTTCATTTCCAAAAATTGAATGAGTGTAGGATTGATGGCAGAAAAATCAGGTATACCAGCATCATGCTGAAAGTTAGCTGGAATTTCCTCAGAAGTAGATGCAGGTCCCCTTGGTGGAGTGGGTTCTGGAAGAGGACCCTGTACAATGACAAGCTCTCTGGAAGTAACTGGAAACACAGGAGTATCATCTTGTACATTGTAATCATCTTGGATATTGCTGAAGTCGTGGTAGTCCATTCTGGCTGAACTGGCTTCAGGTCTATCTGCCCTAGCCTCTGGTCTTTCCATTCTGTTTAGACTGGCCTCTTGCTGATCTTGTGTTTCAGTTCTCACTTCTTGACCAGCGTCCACTGAAGTAGATACATGTTTCTGACTTGGCAAAACCCGGACTGGCTTTCCATTTATGACCTTAAATCCCATGAATTTCTGAATGTAAGAGAGGGAGTATACATTCCCTTTAGGAATATTCAGTTTCTTTTCATCTCCAAAATTTACTCCAACTTTTCTAAATATGGCAGTCAATGGAGCAGCATATGGGAGTGTCCTAGATTGTGTTAAGCAAGAGCCCATAGTCTGAATGATTACATCTGACAATAAAATGTGTATCTTTTTCAGCATGCAATACAGTAAAAATCTCTGCATCTCAGTAACCTGTTCCCTGCCACTGCTCTGAGGTGTTATCATGGATGTGCAAATATGGTGGAGCAGTCTATTGAATGGTGGGAACCTATTTGCTTTAAGACTAGATAAAAAAGTCTCTCTGACGTCTGTAGGATCACTTGGTTTTTTCAGTCAGAAGAGCATAAGCTGCATGTTCATCAAACTGAAAAGTGTGTAGCTGAACCCCATTCATTGGTATTTTCCAAGCTCTAGCAAACAGTTTGTTTGTCAATTCGAAACTAACATTCCTGACAGTTGAAGAAATTTTGGGGATCTGAGGTTCATACTTCAAATTGTGGTAAAATTCCCTAACTAGGGTGGGGTAATAAATCTTATGATTTGTAACAAAAGACCACCAACCCTGAAAATCCAAGGTAGGGAATAGTTGCGGAAAAACCTCAAGCAACTCAACATCGGTAGCAACAATATACCGTGGAATAAGGACTTTCAGAGGTTCTTCCACATTGATGGTGAGAGAGGGATCAGAAGACCTTGCATGGGAGTTGTCCGCACCTTGCTTCCCCTTTGCAGCAGCCGAAGATGTGGACTGCTCCGCTGCCCTTGATGTAGATAGCTTTCTTTTTTTGGTTGGTGGGCTTGGATGGAGATGGCGTTTTCGAAGAGATAGCTCTATCTCTTGTCCTTTTCGTTTCCTTGGAGCTGAAGGAGACGGTATCACCTCTGGAGGGTTTGCTACGGGAACATCATGAGTCTCCTTCTGCTTTGCTGCCCTTGTCTTTGCCGTAGAGCTCTTTTCTTTCCCCTTACATGTCCGTGAAGCTGACTGGGAAGGTATCTCCTTTGGAGTACGTTGAAATTTGGTTCGAGGCTCAATCTTGCCCTTAGAAAATATGGGAGCTCTTCTCGTTAGACCCTTCTTGTTCTTCCCCTTCTTCACTTGATCCGGAGGCGCCATGGCAGCGAGAATCAAACAGGAATAGGAGAGAAGATTCGGAGAGGTAGAAGTCCACTACATTTTGGAAGGAGCTGAGAAGACGGCAGCGTTTACACTGCGGGGTTTTAAAGAATGAGACGACTCGAGTTCAAATCAAAAAGGTGAACCGGTTCACTGTGCTGAACTGGACTGGGAAGAATGTGAAGTTATTGCATGACTGCGTTGACGCAGTAAGGCACTACGTCGATGCCACCAAAGTGAATCATGAAATTAGTTTTGAGAAGACATAAGGAATAGTGAAGACCCATAGTATTTAGCCATTCTAAAGACACTGAGATTATGAAAAGATGAAATTACATTCCGGGATTTTTAATAGATAAAATTCAATTTCCCTTATGATCGATATGATGAGAAATTATGAGAGCCCCTAATTCATTTAATGATGTGGAGAAAAACAATCTTAAGAATTTGAGACAAATCCTTAAACAAGAAGAGCATGATTACGGAATAAGGATAGAACAATTTGCAAACTTGGAACTTTTTCATATCTTTCCCTTAGATTGTTCAATTTCAAGAGACCCTTAGAGAAGTGAATTTAACTAGTATTGAAGATGAACTCTATAGGTTTTTATATGAGCTTCAGGTCAACCACGCATATATATTTAATTTGTTAAATTCTCATTTGCAGTCAAGCGTAGCTAACCTTTTGACACGGGTACACATGTTTATCAGACACCAGAGTTCCCGGTTACTCAGCATAGCTAACTTGTCACGCCCCGAGCGCGGAAGATACCCGGAGATGCGCGACGTGTCTATATCAATCATGTCAATCAGAGTGGTCGTGTATTCGACACAAAGACAGAGATGCGCAAAATAGCAAGATAACCCAATCCTTTATTTCATAATGGATAGACTATTACAAATCTAATACTCCGTTTAATAAAAAGGAAAAGAATACATAGTTGACTCAAGAAACTATAGAAAAGACTAGATGACACTTGGAGAATCTCTATCTCTTTCACTCTTGATCATTCCCATCCGATTGACTTCCATCGTCGTCGGACTTACCTGAAAAGTAGAAAGGGACAAAACGGAATGAGCGAACGCTCAGTAGGAAATTATATCTCAAGTACTAGCAAGGGGTTTAAGTAATTACATTTTTATGAATGCAATAAAGCTATGCATGCTCGCATAAAACGACAAGATAGAGAGAATGTAATATCAAGAAAATAAGATGCACGTAGTCATGAACTTCCAACAAGATGACAAGTATATTCAAGGTATTCAAGCAAGCACGTTTAACAAGTCATGTCAAGAACTTTGGCTATCATGTATCAAGCAAGTAAATTACCCTTTTTCGGCCACGCATTTCATGTAAAGTCAAGTACGATTCAAGTACAAGATGTGTGTGGAATGTCCAATCAAGCAAGTCAAGTACTCGGTATAATGCCAGATACCTTATCATTTTAACTCCCATGGACACAAGTACTTTCGGGTGCTCCTCCCAGGACCAGATCGGGCCCTATATGCGCAGGCATTTATCATGTGTTTTGACATCCACTCTTGTTTATAGCCAACATAGAATTTCAATAATCAAGCTTGTAGACTCGTATGACAACTTTGATAGAATAGAGTCCAAAATATGACAAAGGACATAGAATGGCGATAATAACGGTATAATCACGATATCGATAAAACTAGGTAGAATATGATTCCCTTAACTTGGGTACCATGACAAATTAGTATGGACATTCTTTATATAGAATTGAGGTCCACATGAACAGTATATCAAATGTAAGATACCCTCATTCTTATCATAGAATTGAGGTTTACAAAAACGACATGATATGGCATGATATCATCATCCCATTAAGAATTTCTTATGATATACTCTTTGTATAATCATAAGGGCCGGTATACCATGTTTCTTTAGAGTGACATGGCATCAATAGTGTAATGGTTTTTTAGGGTACAACCAGCTCAGTCGGCCTTGAGGGAATCCAAGGCTACGAGGAGTCTTACGGAGGTCTCTATGACTAACTCGCTAGTCCAAAGGAACGGAATGTCCAATGGAGAGCTTGTATGTCAATGAGAGTTGAGTGTGATCGATAAATCAACATGAAACGTGGGACTATACTCACGGAGTGGAGAATAGTGCCGATATATATATATTATGATATATAAAACCATCGATTAGCAAATCAGTTTATAGTAAAATAACGACTTAGGTCAAGTCGTTTCTCAAGTAATTAACGCCTAACAGAAGGGCGTTTACATATGGTCCGTTTTGCAGAATTTTCAATAATTCAATAATTTATCTAAGACGCGCCTTCGGAAGGGGCGTTTCTTCAGAAGTTGACGACTACTGTAGCAGGCGTCTTTTTATTTACAATATTTTTCAGAACATATTTATTTTCAGAAATTATCAAAAACGCGCCCTTGGCAGGGGCGTTAATCATTAAGTTCTTATTTTCACAGAATATATATTCCAGGATTTTAACAGATACGCGCCCTAGTAAGGGGCGTTTATTTTTAATTCACGCCCTGTGATGGGGCGTTACCACATGGAAAACGACCTAGTCTAGGTCGTGAATTCAAGAAATATCAGGAATTTACATGATCAGCAGGATTTGCACGATAATCAAGGATAACAATCATATAGTCATGACAGGAAAATTGGCAGGAATTCAGATGCAGTATATTAGATTTGATGTTTCATGTTTATTGACTTTTAACCGTTAACAATTATTGATTTGATTTCATGTAATTGCATGGATAATCAGTTCTTAAGATTTACATGAAATTAACGCCTGTGTACAGGGCGTCAAATATAAAATTGACGACCTGGGCAGGGTCGTGTCTTGTAAATTAGCGCCCTA
Source organism: Amorphophallus konjac (assembly GCA_022559845.1). Taxonomy (NCBI): domain Eukaryota; kingdom Viridiplantae; phylum Streptophyta; class Magnoliopsida; order Alismatales; family Araceae; genus Amorphophallus; species Amorphophallus konjac. Next base: position 143,891,889 of record CM040124.1, read on the forward strand.
GTCTGGGGCGTGTATTTCATAGTCACGCCCTTGCTAAGGACGTTTCTTTCAAGAAATTAACAGAAAGTCGTTCAGAAACTATAGTAAACCAAACCATGTATATGCATGATAATTATTGTACTGTATCAATTTAGTTTGGGCTACAGTGACTTGAGAAAATCCTACCTTAAGAGTTGATTTGGAGATGACCGTGAGGGATTTGTAAGGATCAATGATGCTGCAGACGTTGGATGAATCCTACAGAGGATAGATTGAAGATATTAGTTTCCTTGAAATCCATGGACTGTAGGTAGAGGAAGGGGTACTTACACACGGATGAAGAACTCTTGTTCCTCAAACGCCCGAGCCTCTTAACCTGTTAATAAGAGAAGAAGAATAATCAATATTCTTCATGCGACTGTAAACAGGAGAAAAAATAGAAGAACATATGTTCTTCACGTACCTGCAGCAGTAGTTCATCCAAATAGTTTTAGGGTTGGCCGAACGAGAGTTTTTATAGGATTTTGGGTGTCCTATTAGGGTTAGTGATTGTGTGGAAGCAATACTTCTATGATAGAGTCATTACCACGTTTGAACTCTTTCTAATGCTTATCACTTACCCTGGATAAGTTCTGGGTTCGAACGGTTCACGAACTGAATTAACGCCTTAGGTAAGGGCGTCGATTCTTTAATTAACGACCTAGTTCAGGTCGTTTCTTAAGAAACGTCTTGGATAAGGGCGTTCCTTGTTTTTGAAACACGCCCCATATATGGGCGTTTCTCTTACTTGCCTATTTGGTCGTGAGAGTTGACGACCGCACGTGTGGGCGTCCTTTCTTTAGTCACGCCTTTGATAGAGGCGTTTCTTTTTTATTTAACGCCCTAATAAGAGGCGTTATTTTAATTTTGTTTTACTTCATCTAATTAACCCTATTCTTATTATCTGTATTACTACTGTAATATATATATGTTTTAATTTATTTCAAACATTCATTTATCAGGGTTGCTACACCCTCCCCCACTTAAAAAGAATTTGGTCCCCAAATTCAATATATATATAATTATACATGTGGAGAGCGTAGAACATATACCTCTTAGAATAACTCGGGAAATCGTTTCTTCATAGATTCTTCGGTCTCCCATGTCGCTTCGCGTTCGGGATTCTTATTCCATTGCACCTTGAGCATGGGAATAACCTTATTCCTTAGAGCTCGTATTTCTCGATCCAAGATCTTCATAGGCTTCTGTTCATATGTGAGATCTTTCTGGATCACCAGATCTCCATGTTCAATAATATGAGATGGATCGTGCACGTACTTCTTCCACATGGATATGTGAAATACATTATGTACCTCGGACAATTGAGGAGGTAATGCGATGCGATAAGCGACCTCGCCAACTCTTTCGAGTATCTCAAATGGTCCGATGAATCTTGGCGTAAGCTTGCCCTTAACACCAAATCTTCGTATGCCACGTCCAGGCGATATCTTGAGAAATACATGATCTCCGATTTGGAATTCAAGATCTCTTCTTCTTGTATCTGCATAAGTCTTTTGTCTGGTCTGAGCAACTTGTAATCTTTCCCTGATTACTTGTATCTTCTCGGTTGTATCCCTTACCATGTCTGGACCTAATAGTTGTTTTTCTCCAACTTCGTTCCAACATATGGGAGATCGGCAACTCCTTCCGTATAAGGCTTCGAAAGGTGCCATTTGGATACTAGCTTGGTAGCTATTATTATATGCAAATTCAACTAAAGGTAAGTGGTCATGCCAGCTTCCTCCAAAGTCAATAATGCATGCTCTCAGCATATCTTCAACAACTTGATTAGTTCGCTCGGTCTGACCATCCGTTTGTGGGTGAAAAGCAGTACTAAAGTTGAGCCTTGTCCCCAACGAATGTTGTAATCCCTTCCAAAAATGAGAAGTAAAACGGGGATCTCTATCAGACACGATTGAGACAGGAATTCCATGTATCCTGACTATTTCTTTGATGTATAGTGCAGCTAGCACATCAATTGACCATCGACTTTTGATTGGCAAGAAATGTGCCGATTTAGTCAATCGGTCAATGATAACCCAGATTCCATCATGTCCTCCTTTAGATTTAGACAAACCCATGATGAAGTCCATACCAATATCCTCCCATTTCCACTTAGGAATATCTAGAGGATGTAGTTTTCCCGCAGGCTTTTGGTATTCCGCCTTGACCTGTTGGCATGTGAGACAGCGCGATACATAGTCCGCTATTTCTTTTTTCATATTAGGCCACCAAAAGTTCCTCTTTACATCTTGGTACATTTTGGTTGATCCTGGATGAATAGTGTACCTTGATCGGTGAGCTTCATCTAAGATCTTCTTCTTTAATTCCGGACAATCAGGTATACAAGTTCTATCTTTGAACGATAATCTTCCATCAGAAGTTAGTTGAAAATCAGATTGTCCTTCTAATCTGCCCTTGATTTCTACTAACATAGGATCATCATCCTGAAGTGTTTGTATCTCAGATAACAAATCTGACTGTATGCTTACATGAGATAGCGTGACACATTTGGATTCCATGTCCAAGCTTATATTGAGCTCGGAGAATTGTTCAAGTAACCTCCATTCTTGCATCATACAATTTGCTATCATTGCTCTCGGCTTTCGACTAAGGGCGTCAGCAACATAATTACCCTTTCCGGGATGGTATTGTATATTGAAGTCGAAGTCCTTGAGATATTCTAGCCAGCGTCTTTGTCTCATGTTTAGCTCCTTTTGTGAAAATAGATATTTGAGACTTTTGTGATCGGAGTATACAGTAAACTGTGCTCCATATAAGTAGTGTCTCCATATCTTTAGGGCAAATACTACCGCGGCCAGTTCTAAGTCATGGACGGGGTAATTCTCCTCATGCTTCTTCAGCTGACGTGAAGAGTATGCTATGACCTTTCCTTGTTGCATTAGGACACATCCGAGGCCAATGCCAGAAGCATCAGTGTAGACCTCGAATTTCTCTCTTTCTATCGGTAGAGCTAAGACCGGAGCTGTGGTGAGATGATCCTTGAGAGTTTGAAAACTTCTTTCACATTCCTCACTCCATTCGTATCGGATCTCCTTGCGAGTTAACCTTGTAAGGGGCACGGCGATCTTAGAGAAATCTTTGATGAATCGCCGATAATAGCCTGCAAGACCTAAGAAACTTCTGATCTCGCTTGCATTAGTGGGTCTTTCCCAGTTTCTCACAGCTTCAACTTTTGACGGATCTACAGATAATCCGTCCTTTGATATGACATGCCCGAGAAAAGCCACTTCTTCAAGCCAGAACTCGCATTTGCTGAGTCTAGCATATAATTGATTTGTCCTCAAGACTTGCAATGCAATCCTCAAATGTTCTTCATGTTCTTCCTTAGTCTTGGAATATATCAATATATCATCAATGAAGACTACTACGAATTGATCCAAGTAAGGCCTGAATATGCTATTCATTAACTGCATAAAGGCAGCAGGGGCATTTGTTAGTCCAAAAGGCATAACAACAAATTCGTAATGGCCATACCTACTTCTGAATGCAGTCTTGTGAATGTCATCGTCCTTGATTCTTAATTGATGGTATCCCGACCTGAGATCAATCTTGGAAAAATATTTGGATCCTGAAATCTGATCAAATAATTCATCGATTCTCGGCAGTGGATACTTGTTCTTGATAGTAAGATGATTCAATTGTCGATAGTCGATACACAATCTCATGGATCCATCCTTCTTCTTTACAAATAAGACTGGTGCTCCCCACGGGGAAGTACTTGGTCTAATAAACCCTTTTCGGATTAGTTCCATCAACTGCTCCTTCAACTCCTTGAGTTCAGCAGGGGACATTCTATATGGTGCCTTTGAAACGGGACCAGCACCAGGGACTAAGTCGATGGTAAAGGCCACATCTCTTTGCGGGGGTAATCCCGGCAATTCTTCCGGAAATACGTCTGGGAATTCTCGTACTACTTGAACGTCTTCTATCTTGGTTTCCTTAGCTTCTTTAATAGTGACAAAAGCAAGGAAGGATACACATCCTTTCTTGACGAGCTTGCTTGCTCGAAGAGCCGAGATAAGAGGGGATTTGCTTCGACTCTTAGGACTAGTATAAGTCAGTTCCGGAAATTCCTTGAAAACAATCTTGCTATCACGGCAATCAACCGTTGCCTGGTATTTGGATAACCAATCTGCTCCTAGTATAACATCATACTCTTTTGGATCTAAGCAGATAAGATCAATAGGAAAATTCTTTCCTCGAACCAATACCTCACAGTTTTGGTAATGATGTGTGATATCCGTCTCGTTTCCGAGAGGAGTAGACAATATTAACTTCATCCATTCTGGTTCTAGAGGTAATGGGTCAGCAAACTTCTTGGAAATAATGGAATGCGATGCACCCGTATCAAATAAGACATGTGCATATTTGGAACAAATTTTTAATGTACCTTCCACCAATCCGCCTTCTTCTTCTGGTTCGGTCTCTTGGATTGCATGAAGATGCGCGTTCCTTGTCACTGGGCGTTTACCCTCACCGTCTTGGTCATTCATTAATGGACAATCGGGAATCCGATGTTCACGACTCCCACAACGGAGACATGCTCCTAATTTCCTCCAGCATTCTTCTGTCTTGTGACCAGCCTTGTCACAATGCTTGCAAACTGTATTCGAAGGGGTAGTGGTGATAGAGAAAGGCTTGGTCTTCTTGAATTTCTGATCTTGAGATGAAGAACCCCCATTATTGGGCCTCTTCTTAAAGTTGGGTTTGAAAGAACCCGAACCCGTGACTTGTTCCTTCTTGTCTTTTCCACGGATCCTATCAGATAGTTCAGTGGCATCTTCAAGTAATTGAGCTCGGCGCACTATTTCAGAATAAATTTGGATGTCCATAGGCGCCAGTTGAGTAATATAGTGGGGCCTAAGCCCATTAAGAAATCTACGGGCTTTCATCTTTTCCGTGCTGATTAAATGCTTAGCATATCTAGACAGTCTAGAGAACTGTGCTTCATAATCAGCCACCGATAAAGATCTTTGCTTTAATGCGGTAAATTCGGCGGCCTTCTTTTCCTGGACCCTATCAGAGAAATATTTGGCGTTGAAATATTCAACGAATTCACCCCATGTAACTTGAGTTGGGTCAATAGTAGCTTCAATCGACTCCCACCAGCATCTAGCATCCTTTTCTAACTGGAAAGTAGCTAATAAGACTTTGTCCGGATCCGTGCATTGCATGACACGGAATATACGTTCAATCTCCCGAACCCAATGCTCGGCATCGTCTGGATCGGTCGATCCCATGAACTTCGGGGGATTCATATTCTTGAATGCTTGGTGTAAGCTTCCAGCTCGTGGAGCACCACCTTGTGCTACCTGTTGTAGCACTTGGGTCATCCCTTGAAGGGTACGCTGCATGTTGCGCCATTGAGCACGTTCGGCAGCCATTATCCTACAATTACGATAGCTATGTTAGTATTATATCACTATGATCTTATAAAGGACTCCTTGATCATTTAACCCTTGGTTCTACCCACTCTCACTTGGTTAAAGGTTTTGAAACCTATCCTTGGACTTGGGTTTCCTAGGAATTGAATACCTTAGGCTCTGATACCACAAAGACTGTCACGCCCCGAGCGCGGAAGATACCCGGAGATGCGCGACGTGTCTATATCAATCATGTCAATCAGAGTGGTCGTGTATTCGACACAAAGACAGAGATGCGTAAAATAGCAAGATAACCCAATCCTTTATTTCATAATGGATAGACTATTACAAATCCAATACTCCGTTTAATAAAAAGGAAAAGAATACATAGTTGACTCAAGAAACTATAGAAAAGACTAGATGACACTTGGAGAATCTCTATCTCTTTCACTCTTGATCATTCCCATCCGATTGACTTCCATCGTCGTCGGACTTACCTGAAAAGTAGAAAGGGACAAAACGGAATGAGCGAACGCTCAGTAGGAAATTATATCTCAAGTACTAGCAAGGGGTTTAAGTAATTACATTTTTATGAATGCAATAAAGCTATGCATGCTCGCATAAAACGACAAGATAGAGAGAATGTAATATCAAGAAAATAAGATGCACGTAGTCATGAACTTCCAACAAGATGACAAGTATATTCAAGGTATTCAAGCAAGCACGTTTAACAAGTCATGTCAAGAACTTTGGCTATCATGTATCAAGCAAGTAAATTACCCTTTTTCGGCCACGCATTTCATGTAAAGTCAAGTACGATTCAAGTACAAGATGTGTGTGGAATGTCCAATCAAGCAAGTCAAGTACTCGGTATAATGCCAGATACCTTATCATTTTAACTCCCATGGGCACAAGTACTTTCGGGTGCTCCTCCCAGGACCAGATCGGGCCCTATATGCGCAGGCATTTATCATGTGTTTTGACATCCACTCTTGTTTATAGCCAACATAGAATTTCAATAATCAAGCTTGTAGACTCGTATGACAACTTTGATAGAATAGAGTCCAAAATATGACAAAGGACATAGAATGGCGATAATAACGGTATAATCACGATATCGATAAAACTAGGTAGAATATGATTCCCTTAACTTGGGTACCATGACAAATCAGTATGGACATTCTTTATATAGAATTGAGGTCCACATGAACAGTATATCAAAGGTAAGATACCCTCATTCTTATCATAGAATTGAGGTTTACAAAAATGACATGATATGGCATGATATCATCATCCCATTAAGAATTTCTTATGATATACTCTTTGTATAATCATAAGGGCCGGTATACCATGTTTCTTTAGAGTGACATGGCATCAATAGTGTAATGGGCTTTTAGGGTACAACCAGCTCAGTCGGCCTTGAGGGAATCCAAGGCTACGAGGAGTCTTACGGAGGTCTCTATGACTAACTCGCTAGTCCAAAGGAACGGAATGTCCAATAGAGAGCTTGTATGTCAATGAGAGTTGAGTGTGATCGATAAATCAACATGAAACGTGGGACTATACTCACGGAGTGGAGAATAGTGCCGATATATATATATATTATGATATATAAAACCATCGATTAGCAAATCAGTTTATAGTAAAATAACGACTTAGGTCAAGTCGTTTCTCAAGTAATTAACGCCTAACAGAAGGGCGTTTACATATGGTCCGTTTTGCAGAATTTTCAATAATTCAATAATTTATCTAAGACGCGCCTTCGGAAGGGGCGTTTCTTCAGAAGTTGACGACTACTGTAGCAGGCGTCTTTTTATTTACAATATTTTTCAGAACATATTTATTTTCAGAAATTATCAAAAACGCGCCCTTTGCAGGGGCATTAATCATTAAGTTCTTATTTTCACAGAATATATATTCCAAGATTTTAACAGATACGCGCCCTAGTAAGGGGCGTTTATTTTTAATTCACGCCCTGTGATGGGGCGTTACCACATGGAAAACGACCTAGTCTAGGTCGTGAATTCAAGAAATATCAGGAATTTACATGATCAGCAGGATTTGCACGATAATCAAGGATAACAATCATATAGTCATGACAGGAAAATTGGCAGGAATTCAGATGCAGTATATTAGATTTGATGTTTCATGTTTATTGACTTTTAACCGTTAACAATTATTGATTTGATTTCATGTAATTGCATGGATAATCAGTTCTTAAGATTTACATGAAATTAACGCCTGTGTACAGGGCGTCAAATATAAAATTGACGACCTGGGCAGGGTCATGTCTTGTAAATTAGCGCCCTAGTCTGGGGCGTGTATTTCATAGTCACGCCCTTGCTAAGGACGTTTCTTTCAAGAAATTAACAGAAAGTCGTTCAGAAACTATAGTAAACCAAACCATGTATATGCATGATAATTATTGTACTGTATCAATTTAGTTTGGGCTACAGTGACTTGAGAAAATCCTACCTTAAGAGTTGATTTGGAGATGACCGTGAGGGATTTGTAAGGATCAATGATGCTGCAGACGTTGGATGAATCCTATAGAGGATAGATTGAAGATATTAGTTTCCTTGAAATCCATGGACTGTAGGTAGAGGAAGGGGTACTTACACACAGATGAAGAACTCTTGTTCCTCAAACGCCCGAGCCTCTTAACCTGTTAATAAGAGAAGAAGAATAATCAATATTCTTCATGCGACTGTAAACAGGAGAAAAAATAGAAGAACATATGTTCTTCACGTACCTGCAGCAGTAGTTCGTCCAAATAGTTTTAGGGTTGGCCGAACGAGAGTTTTTATAGGATTTTGGGTGTCCTATTAGGGTTAGTGATTGTGTGGAAGCAATACTTCTATGATAGAGTCATTACCACGTTTGAACTCTTTCTAATGCTTATCACTTACCCTGGATAAGTTCTGGGTGCGAACGGTTCACGAACTGAATTAACGCCTTAGGTAAGGGCGTCGATTCTTTAATTAACGACCTAGTTCAGGTCGTTTCTTAAGAAACGTCTTGGATAAGGGCGTTCCTTGTTTTTGAAACACGCCCCATATATGGGCGTTTCTCTTACTTGCCTATTTGGTCGTGAGAGTTGACGACCGCACGTGTGGGCGTCCTTTCTTTAGTCACGCCTTTGATAGAGGCGTTTCTTTTTGATTTAACGCCCTAATAAGAGGCGTTATTTTAATTTTGTTTTACTTCATCTAATTAACCATATTCTTATTATCTGTATTACTACTGTAATATATATATGTTTTAATTTATTTCAAACATTCATTTATCAGGGTTGCTACATAACTCTTCTGCTCCAATGAAACAGAGTTGGCAACTCACATCATGACATGCCTTTTAGCACTTCATTGGTGCATGAAGGTAGTTTCTCAGTGGAAAGTTACCATTGCTCTGCAATGAGTTATTTTTCTTTTGAAATAGAGTTGGCAACTCACATCATGACATGCTCCTTAGCACTTCTTTGGTGCATAGAGACAGTTTCACAGTGAAAGCTTGCCATTGCTCTGCAATTTATTCCATGTAGATATTTATATACAATGCACATGGTTTGTTTCTTCAGCTCTTATTAAACCTATTCTAAGTTTAAAGTCAATACAGATATTAAATTCATTTACACAAAGTGGTCCTTTACTTTTGATCATCATAGTTCAAGAATGGATAAGTTCCCAATTTTATTAAGTAGTTCCATGACTATTACATATGAAAAGCACTTTTATGTTCAAGAATTTTAGCATTCAAATAACAAAAGATTTATAGAACTCCAACCATTAATACAGCATAGAGATAGTCACTAAAGATCACCACCTCCTATAAGGGAATTATCATTTTAGCTCCCCCTGAATCTATGACATCAATTCACATTTCAGATCTCAAGAAATTTCCCTCATACTAAAGATTGAGTGGTACTTCACTACAATATCCTGTTTGGGGCTGACCAACACATGGTGGATACACGTTGTTAAGGGGCCCAGATGTCTGACCAGCTAGAATGAAATAGCTCCCCTGACTTGGGCGCTATATCAATAGGGTGCCATTTCCCTCATGTTTACATATATATATATAAGCGGAGGATGTAACGCCCACACGCTTGGGCGCTATTTACCTAAACAAAGACTGCCTATAAGGCGCCATTTTCCATGAGGGGAGAGGCTTCCGACATCTTCTAGTAAAGTTGAAACACTAACAGGTTATGTTCGTTGGCAATATACCCTTCTCTGGCCATGGATAACAAGGTTTTCAGATCTGGTTCCCCATGGACTCTTAACGGTTTATTTCCTATAAACAATTCCCTCCATCCAACGTAGAAACCTTACTGTCCCTCTGCCATTCCTGAAGAGAAGGTTATCTGTGCCTTTTCTTTTCTCCACCTACAGAAGAGAGATGTTAATCCTTTCTCTTCATGTGCAGGTTACATACCACATCCTACGGCAGGAAGCTTAGCTACAGAGAACGTGGAAGGCTAGGATTCTTATTCTATTCTACAATTGTATCTCGTTAACTGCACCAATAGGTAGGTGTTCTCAAGATCTGGCTTAACTTGTTGTTAATATAGGTTAACATGCATGCTAGTTAAACCTTTCATAGTCACAATCTAGTCACCTTAGTCCGGGGTATATCAAAAGGCTTAGTGGGAAGGTTAGGCTACGCCTATCTGAAACACTAAATCTTGCGTGAGTAGATTCTCCGCCAAGTACCCCGTGTACAACATACGGTTTATACTCATAATCTGTCCCAATTTCTTGTAAATTAATCCATGTTTAAAAATTGATATCTATTGTTGATGTGTTTTTCTTTACCTTCCTCACCGGCTTAAAAGATCTCTTCCATCCCTTCTACTAAATTGATATGAAAAACATAAATAGATACATGGTAGAAGGAGATAGAAGCAGATAAACAAGTGTGATCACCACCAAGGTGCCTAATGTGATTGACAAACCGTACCTTGGAAAGAGAGGGAGACACTCGCCTTATGAGCAGCACTACAGGGATGCACGGCCTGTGAAGAACCGCCTTTCATGTTGAACGGCCACACGACAGATCGCTCGTCAGTGCTGCAGAGGATGCGGGACGTAGAACTACTGGCAGATGAACGGCTCCAAGTCAACCACAGTTGGAAGAAGAACGGTCGAAGATCCACCGCACCTCTTCTTGAACGGACGTATGGGAACCGCGCAAGATCACCACGCCAGAAGTTGTAAGAGTCCAACCTCCACCCTTTCTGGCCGGCCAGAAAGGATGGGCCTCGTGTTAGTGTGTTGCTGACCTGCGAAAAAAAAAGTGTAGAACACAAAGAAAAACCCAATATCAGAACTGTGAAGTGTAGAAAATGCTAAAATGGAAAGAAATAAACATAACTAAATGAAGTGGAGGATACCTGGGGGGTTTTAAACCACTAGGGGCACCAAAAACGTGGGAGGATGTGTGAATGACAGTGCAAGTGAAGAAAAACGTGGAGAAGATGAAGCATGCAACGAGAAAATCGACGGTGGGACTAGTGAAATAATGACTCAAACAAACAGTATACTCCCTGCACCAGAGGCTTGTGGGGACGTAGAAGGCCTCCCTCCCTGGTAGTAAGTCGCTCAAGGATTCGACAGGGCTTCGCCGTCGACCAAAAATCTTCCCCCCTTTCGAAGATAGCCTCTAGGGTCTATTTATAGAGCCTAGGAAGCCAGCCCCGAAATTAGGGTTTTTAGACATTTTCAGGTCGAGATAATCGAAGGAAAGATGAAGATAATCGAATTATCTCTCATCCAAAAGAAACGACACTCGAAATGGCTCAATATCCATGGAGAAAATGACGGGAGAAGTTTGGGATAAAACCACGGATAGAGAGAGAAAATATGTTAATTTTTGAGGAATCGAGCAGATGAACGGTCGTACGATGGACCACCCAACGGGATGAGCGGCCATCTCCTAGGCCGTTCAACCCTATCAGTGGAAATTTAAATAAATCATAAATATTATCTAACTATCCATCGAACTGACCGAAAACTTCACCGTTGGACTCTCATAGATGAACGGCTAATAGTAGACATTTCATCCACAAGAGCGGCCAACAGGAAACCGCTCATCACTGTCGGTGAAAAATCAAAATAGATTAGTTAATTAGATAATTATCTGAAAAACAACGACGTTATGACTCTGGATAGATAGACGGCTTAGTATGTACCACACAATGGTCTTATGCGGCTACGTATAGGCCGTATATATGCTTGTCGGTGATAATTCAGAAAATCAGCTAACTATCCCATAAATATATGAACGACCCTGTATCAACTGCACATATGGTTGAACGGCTGGAGGTTGACCGCACATGTACATGGGCGCTTGAAATTCATAGAAAACCTCGATTAATCAAAGCCAAGGCCCATTAAGCCCTGAATCAACTCGGACCTAGCCAGGGAGGGAGGTCACCCATAAAGTAAGCCCAAAACGTGCCAGAAAATAACCCAGCGAGTGATGGATAACTCGAGGCATCAACAAATGGGAGTAAGAGGAACGACTCAACTTATCAGCAAAAAACGGGTGTCAACAGATGCCCCTCCTTAACGTCCTCTTTGCAAGAGAGCGAGCGGAGGTGAAGCGGAAGCAAAATGGAACATGGAGATGAAGCGGAAATGAAGCGGAGTGGACCGAAAAGCGGGCGTTAAGGCAAAACGACACCCGTTTTTACCAACAAGCGACAGGAATTTTTTGGAAAACTCTGAACCAAACGCAAGGAATGATTAAACCAAAAGCGACACTAGTCTGGAGGAACTAAACTAAACGAAATGAAACAAATCGATAAGACCAACCTCATGGGGGACACAATCCCGCGGTCCAATGAGGAATCCAAAAGCAGGCAGTAAAAGTATAGGAAACAGGCTAAAGCTCCAGATGGGGACCTCTTAATCAACCAAACCAAGCGAATTGACCAAAGAAAACCTTCCAACTCAGAGTGGAATTTGTTGCTCTTACCCAAACACTGAACGCACAGCTAACCATCACTGACGGGATATTTTACAGGCAAACCATGGGTCATGAAGGCTCAAAAGATGCGTATGATGCATGCTGGGCTAAAATAAAAGAAATCATTAAAATAAATGTGAAGAAAGATTAAAATATAAAATACTCGAGAATAATATTGCTAGGGTGGGAGAATTCGAGTCAAAACACTATCCCCAACCACAACGTGCAGGATAGAACCATCCTCCCTAGGCTTTCCCAACCTAACGGCCTATCCGAAGATTAAACACGTGCACCTGGATCATCATTATTTTTGTTAAAGGGGAACATCAGGTCCTGGAACACATAGATAACCAACTAATTCTCGAGATAATATAGTATAGTACCATATAGTAATGCAATAAGGGATGTTGGGATAGAAAGCCATACCTGACATACCTGTGCAGGTGAAACGACATGGTTTTTGGATTTTCATTTTCAGATTTTTATGGATTTTTATGAATAAGACAAATAAGATAAGCATAACAAAGATAACACAATGATTAACTGAACGACAAACAATACGACATAGCATAACGATCAAACAAAGGCAAACGAGCACCTATGCAAGGGCATGAACCAACAACATGCATGCATGAACACGGTGTGACAAGACAATAATGCGGCGGGACAACACACGGTTGGGACGAGAACATGACAGATGATCATGTGGTTAGGACAAGAATAGGGAACGTAGAGGGACGAATATCAACATATGCAATGCAACTAACAACATGTGGTGAGGGACAAAACAACATGTGTGGGATGACACGGTGGGACATAGACACGAGATAAGGACACGGCAGGATAAAAAGACATGAACAAAATACGTACTTCAATCAAAACCTAAGATTAGAATGAAGCAGAACCGCCAGCTTCATAATCGTGAGGTAAAGCCCTCTCACATAGATATAATCATTGTAAACAAAAGTCGAGAAGGATACAAGCTTCAGAACAGATCGAGAGAGTGGATCGAGGAAGGAAAGAACAGATCAAAGATGTGGACAGGAGGTAGAGCACAAAATATGGAGCAAGGAAAGCTTGAGCACCTGCAACATGCACACTTGGCAAACATATTACGTATTTGTCCTCAAAATAAATAGATAGAAAGGAATAAAAGATAAATATTTTTTTTTGATTTTTCAATTTTCTTGATTTTTTTTGAAAATATTTGATTTTTTTTCAGGACTTTGAAAATATTTGATTTTTTTAGAATTTTAACAATATCTGATTTTTTTGGATTTTTGGATAATATTTGATTTTTTTATATTTTTGACAATAGCAATCCATAGCACCCAAAGACAGGCTCGAACTACTGGCTAGGGATCGTCGTTCTACCCCTTTCATTAAAATCTTCCCTTAAGCAGGGCGTGCATGTGAGGGTGGCTTACCACAACCAACCACTTCTAAAGAACGGTGCCCCTACTAAGGCCATACCCAGGATACAACCCAGCCTAAGAGGGTGAAGTAGAAGAAAAATTAGAGACAAGCTTTATGCATGATGGGAGATATCAAGGCTCGAATTCTTTCCAGGGCACTACCCCTCAAAGAGTATGTCTGTTGCGCCGGAGCTTTGAGTCTTCAACCATAATTTTGCATAGCCCTTATCAGCTAGATATTGAAATAATGCTCACTTTTGATTTTGATACACGCATGATGCTGCACTACCCTTCACCGTTTTACGCGAACCTCAACTCTTGTTAGGAGAAGCAGACCCGGTTACTAGGATCAGGGACATTTTTCATGGTGTTTTTCACTCATTTCTTTTTCCTTTTCCTTTTCCTTTCTTTTAAGACTGCCCCTATTTGAAACCTCTCTCGTATCAGGGAATGCCTAGGCTGGTTATTTCGTCTGTCGATCTCTTGCCCCTGCACTTGGCCGAGTAGAGAAGAGAAAAGGCCTTTGTGCATACCCATGGTATGGCCAAAGCAGCAACGATGTTGCACTAGAGAGATCGGCTATGGCTCGCCGTGTAGTGTGTGGAAACCCATACTCGAAGATTACCCTCAACGATCGGGGAAAGGAACTAGACTCCCAGCACTAAGCTATCACCAGCCTAAGATGCTGCAAAAGCTAACTTATTTTATTTGACACAAAGTTACAATAAAATTTAAACAAAAGCTCATAAAACCACTCAATCATGTTGAGGAATCATCCTTATAAGCATGTGAAGAAATAAATAGAAGTATTAGCAATGACAGCATATTTCTTGCACAAAGTAATGATACCTTGCATATCCACGGCGTGGGAACCGTCATCCTGAAGTGAATATGATCAACGAACTTTTGATCAACACGAGCTTTGTATTCCTCGCTTGCCAGAAAAAAATGGAGAGGATAGCAAAGTGTAGAGATTCCTTGATATGAAGGAGCGGTCGACATCGAACTAGACGAAAAAGGATAAAAAGGAATAGAGAAGAGGGCTAGAACTCCCTCGTTAAGGCACAGAGGCCCTGATAACAAGGAACCAAATACAAGATGAACAGAGATTAACTGAGATCAAGGCAGACTAAAGCATCGAAAACAATAAGAAAAAGGGTAAGAACCCTGAAAGGGTGAGGAGGAAAGAACAGAAAGACGATGAAAGGATTGCTGCGAGGGTAAGGGAGAAAGAGAATGATCATCCGACGTGGTCAGAGGAAAGGAATAGCGATCACCCGCCAGAGGCGGGGAAGAAAATGCATGAACAACCGAAAAGGTTGGGGAAAAGAAATGGAAACCACCCGACAAAGTCGGGGAAGGAACAAAAAAACCACCTGACAAGGTCGGGGAACGAGCACAAGGAATCCCCAACAGGGTCGGGGGAAAAAGATGAGAAGTGAAATCCGGACGTATCTGGGGAGGAAAACTAGAAGATGCCCCTAGATTAGGGGAAGAGGAGGATATAGGCTGAGGCCTAGAATGGTAAGGATAGGAGAAGATGGTAGAAATATGGTCAGGTGGTGGAAGGTACACCACCCAAGGATAAGAACTGAGCAGAAGAAAAGATGAATGGACGGAAGAAGGAGATGAGGAAGTGGACCCCCAAGTGCGCAACTGACGGCCCTTGAACTTATGCCGTCGCCTCTTCTTAGCAGCAATCTTCTTGAAACAACTCTGCCCGGCACAGACTCGGGCCTTCGGGCTTCTTGTCTTACAATGTTTTCTTAAATAACGGGTCCACCTGGCAGACGGCCTAGCCCGATTATGAATATGTAGCTCCATTGGGACAGTTGCCCCTAGCTGTGCGGTGCTAACCATAGAAGGACATTCCAGAATAGTCAACTCCTTGTGATGAACATCAGGAAGCAATGGAGTTTTGTCGTTCGGCACTAGAACATGGAGCTTTGGCATCTTCACCCGGCAGTTGGGCATGAAGCATAACTACCTTGTCAGCAGCGCAGGACGGAACTGAGGGAGGGCGATGCGTGGCGTTGACGTGGCCGCCTTACCCATAAGCCGAGGGAGATTGCATAGGATGTGCAGAATGTTCTTGAAAAATGTAGAAGATACGGCCAATTGCCCCTTGAATGCTGAATTGATTAAACTTTTGGCGACCGTGTGGGTTAGCGCCATCCGGGTAGAAAACTCTTCTGGGCCAGTGAACTGAATAGCAATCAAGCGAGAGGTGATAACAACATCAACAGTGAATTCTCCGGCGAGCAAAGAGATTGCCACCGGCCTCACTTTAGAAGGAACTGGCACCAATGCTAGAGAACTCTTCTTAGCAACCGTCTTCATAGCAAGTGCGGGCTCATTGTCCCTAGAATAGCCAGGGACCAGGGCTCGGACCGACATGCGGCAAATGAAATCTTGAAGCTTGTAATGCACAGTCAAAACCTGATTCGACTCTTTATCTCCCTGGGGACTAGACCCGAGGGGCACCAAAGGTAACGTGTACCTGCTCTACAAAGTGGGAGGTGGTGGAGGGAGGAGTGGAGAAGGAGGAGGTTTGAAGGGCGCGGGTGGCGAAGGCAACGCGAGCGGTGGAGAGATAATGGCGATGATAGGCTCTGGTGGGTGTAAAGGTTTGTAAGGTGAAGGTGTAGGAGAAGGCAAAGGTGAAGATAGTGGTGTGGGTGGAGATGAAGGCAATGGCGGGGGTGTGGGTTTAGGCTCGGCCTGCTCGGGCTCAAAGGATGATGGCGAGAGAGGGAGTGAAAGAAGTGGTGGCGGTGGTGGCAAAGGTGATGAGGGTGGCAAAGGGGGTGATGTGGTTGATGGAGATGGTGAAGGTGAAGAGGAAGGAGGTGAAGGTAGGGGTGGGGAAGAAGGAGGAGAGGAAGGTAGTGGCGTAGTGGGGGAAGTGGCAGGTGGTGGCACTCTTCGGCGCATCTTTACAACACGTCGAGAGGCGTTGAGGATAGGTGTGGTGGTGGAAACGGAGGGTGAAAGAGAAATTGCCCGAGCGGAGGCCGGGGTAGGTAAAGGTGGTGGAGGCGATGGGATGGAGGAAGAAGTGGGTAACGGAGTAGGTATCTTACTAACTGGAGAAACACCAGGGTGCCCCTGGTCTTGAAGTGGAGACGGTTGCCTAAGCGGCCCGGCTTGCTGCTGCTTGCTGTTGAGATCTGAAATAACTTTGCGTGTGACATCCCAATCAATCATCTTCTTATCTTCCGAGCTGTAAACAAGTTCCCGGAACTCGGAGCAGTCCTCAATCAAATGCCCCTGTTGACGATGAAACTCACAGAACTGGAGCAAATTCCCGACCGCGGGTTGGCAAGACATAACCGGAGGGAGCTGCAACGCATGGGTGGCCATCAAAGCCCTGAAAACATCTGTGAAAGATTCTGGCAACGAAGAGTGAGAAGCCCGCTTCGGGCAAGGTGGATGCCGAGGGGTATGAAAAGGTAATGGAGATGGGAGCGGGGGTTACGTAGGCAAGGGGGATTGCGTAGGTGAAGGCAGAGGGCTAGTAAGTGAATGAGATGGAGGCTTGGAGGGAGTTGGAATATTGTGGACGGCATCCACCCGCTCGGGGTATAGTGTTTCCTTGATCGGAAGTGGAGAGGCGTGGGGAGATGAAATAGCTGAGGGCTGACTCGTGAAGGGAGATGTAGTGGAGGGACATGTGGAGGCATATGTGGAGGTATGTGGGTAAGCGGGAGCGGAAGGCCGACTCGTGGAGGGATATGTAGTGGAGGGCTGACTCATGGAGGGATATATAGGAGATGACGGATGGGAGGCGTACATGGGCGTAGAAGGTGGCGGTGAAGGAGACTCTCGGTCAAAGGAAACTAGGAGTTGCTGGCTAATGAAGCGGGCTCGGCTGTAAAGTTGTTGCCATGAAGTGATATCGTTCAGGGCTAAGATGCATCTAAGCTCGGGTGTTGTATTAGAAATAACCATCTTGAATTGCTCGCCCTCCGGAATATGCCCCGGGACTTGCGTGGCCAGGCGACGCCAGCGGTTGGCAAACGTGGAGAATTCCTCGTCGGGCTACATATTATCTTGGGCCAGATCAACCATAGAATATCTGGGCCTAACCTGGTCTTGGTACTGCTGAATAAATCTTACTTGGACGGCCTAAAAATTCATCATCTGCTCTTGCGATAATGTGAAGAACCAATCCTTGGCCGAACCCTCTAAAGATAGGCCAAACAAATAGGCCATCAAGCGTTGATCATGCTGGAACTGGGCCGACTCATATAGGAAATCCTTCAAATGGACGTAAGGGTCACCAATTCCACCATAGCGACGATAAGTCGGTATCTGTGAACGTGGCGGAAGCTGAAGACCATGGAATGCAAATGGGATATCCAAAGAAGTTTGGGGATTGATTCGGCGTTGCAATTCATCATGTTAGCGTTGGGCTTGAGCGAACATCTCCTCGGTAGGAAGAGTCCGAGAAGGATATGGGCCAGCCCAAGCAAGAGATGATGAATTTAAACCAGGATAATGACGACGGGCCGGATAAGGGGATCTGGCCTGAGAAGAAGGAAAGCACGTTCTGGGAATGGAGGAATGCATGGGCCTGGAAGAATCGTGTATGTGGGGATGATAACTGATTGGGCTAGCAGCAGCGCGGGCGGGATAAGAAGGTTCGTTAAAAGAATAGGGTCCAATGGAGGAATAAGGAGATGGGCCCGCATGGGAAGAGGAATCCACGCGGGGATAAGAAGATGGAGAAGTATAGGTGTAGCACCCCAAAAATTTAAATATAAAACAAATAGAATAACTATAAATATTAGATATAGAAAAGCATGGGAATTAAAATTTTAATAAAATAAAAATGATAATTAATCTAAAATAGTTAATGGTCCTAAAATAAATAATTGAGAAAATAGAAATTAGATATATCATTTTATCTATTAAATTGAAATTACCATTCACATATTTAGAGATCTCATACCAAAATATATTAAAACACATACGTATTTGTATAAAGATTTTCGTAGGATTGAGCCCGACTCTTGTACCTAGAGAAAATGACGGAAATTACTAAAATGAATAACTAAAGTTATAGGAATTGGGGTTTATATATATATATATATATATATATATATATATATATATAAAGTTCTGCTAAGTAGTTGAACCTATTGTGACTTCAAAAAAAGGTTTGAGGTTTAAACCATGTAAATTTGTAAAACTCAGGTAATGGACTTGACCGGTAAATCCAATCTGGATATATATACATATAGTTAATGATCTTTAAAAAGAAACATGAACCGGTGGGCTTTAGTAAAGGAGAACCAACCCAATCATGTTAAAGCTAAGAAATTATGCTCAATGGGTTTTGAGGATTTTGATTGGGCTTTAAAAGGATACATATGATGTGACACAATATGCAGCGGAGGATAATGATACTAATTTGATGTGACGCGACTCCCTTGGACCTAGGATAGCAAGCAACACACGAGTTCGGCAACGTCACACTAGCGGACTCACTCGCGTAGGCACACTCGGGTCCGAAGGAGGACCGACGATGGCGGTGAGGGTCCGGGGGTTTGACCTCAAGGTCCCAAGGGTTTGGCTAGCTAGGAAGGGACCCCAATGGGCCAGGGATACCCGATTTCAAGGGCGGCCGGCACGCCGAGGGCGTGGGATGCAATGGCTCTCTCTCAACTTGCCCCGCGGCGAGCACAAGAATTGATTGAATTGCGGGTCGGTCGCTCGTCTCACTTCCGACGGGCAACTAAGAGCGATACTAAGCTAGCAATGGTAATAACCAGCAGCGAAGAGTGGCCAAGAGCTCACCTGATCGCCGTGAAGACGCCGGTCCCGGTCGGAGACGAGGGCGAGCGGGGAAGTGTGCTCCCCGCACACTGCGCCGGTGAAGCTTCAAAACCTGTTCATGAGTACAATTACTACACCTCGCGCAGGAGGGTGATCTCGGGGGTGGGAATTGGTTAATTACAAACAAACACTACCACCACGCAGGGTGGGCCGGTAAGCCGGCCAGGCGGGGATGGGAGGACGGACCGAAATGGTAGAAAGGAAATCAATGAGGGTTCAGCTGCAATCTGGACTGCTGGACAGGGTGCCGTTGTTGGCTCTGTCCCGGGCTCGTCCAGACTCCAAATTGAGCGAAACCACCTCGCAATGCTTCCTAACTTGAAGCCGGTTTGTCTGAATTTTGGGGCGGCCTTTGGAGGCAGGGACTGGCGGCACTGGCAACTGATCCGGGACAGCTGGTGTGGTCTCTGGCCGGACCTGTTCTGTAGAAGTAGGTTGCAGATGCTGTCACGGGCGATCCCGAACTCCGAATGGCACGAAATCAGCGGTGTCGTCTTTGTGGTCGAGGTAGCTTTCAGTTGGAGTCGATGGGGCTGCGATCCGAGGCCGTGGACGGTCGGTGTGCCCTGAAGAGTAGGCACTGGTCGCTGCAGACTGCAGGGGGCAGATCCGCGCGATAGAGGGATAAAATTTGTAACTCTGGCTCCTGGATGCCGAATGTCGTTCCGTTTCTTGCGTCTGGTCGTGGACAGATGGAGAAAGAATTTTGAAGAACAGACTTCAGCCTGATTCCTTCGCCGTTGGTCGCGAAGCAGCTTCCAATCGGGCTCAGGCTTTCTGCGGGTGGTGTCTGGCACAGTCGGGGTAGAGCAGCTCTCACGAGCGGCCAAAAACTCGGAATGGAGTGATTCCACCTCGCCTGTGAAGAGGACAGGGAGGCCTTTCCATAAATATAGGCCACGCACCAAGAAGCCTCAAGATGTTGTCGTGGTCGTCCCTGCAATTAGGGGCTTGTCTGCAGGTCGACCCTGCACAAAAGCTGAAGTGACTCTTTGGGGGAGAATGGTCTCCTTGGAGGGTATAGCTGGTGGAGAGGTGTCTATGTGGTGATGGGGAGCTGTTGGGGGATGGAATGGGTGGTAGTGGAGGTGGAGAGGAGGGCGGAGCTAGCAGGGAGTGGTGGTGGAAATGGCTGGCTGCCACTAGGTCAAGGGGGGGGGGTGAGGGGTGGCCGGCCAAGGCAATGGAGGTGGAGAGGGGTTGAGGGGGTCGACCCTAGGAGGGAGGGGAAGGGGGTGGACGACCTTGGGATGGTAATGGGTGTCTTGGGAAGGGGAAGAGACCTCTTGGGAGGTGGAGTAATGCTTGGGAAGGGGGAGGGATGCCTTGGGAAGGTGAAAGGGTGCTTGGGGAGATGGAAAAGTTAATGGAGAGAAATAATGGGGCCTTGGGAGTTGAAGGGACTTGCCTAGGTGGCAAGTGAGGTGGCAAGGGGTGAGGAGAGAAGGAAATTTCGAACTAGAGAGAGAGGGAGGGAGGAGAGAGAGGGGGTTCGCCCCAAGGAGGGAGGGAGAGAGAATTAGAGAGGGAGAGAGAGAGAAATAGACTCAAAGGGATTCAAGTGGATTTCAAGTTTTCATTCATTCATCAATTTTCCTCAAAATGGTGGCTTGGGGCCCTATTTATAGGGAAACCCCAATTACATAGAAGTCCCTGGAAAATGGACTAATGACAGAAGACCAAGGGGTGGGGAATGGGGCGCCCATGGGCCAGGCCCAAAGAAGTGGCCCCTTAAGGCCTACTAACCCACTATCCTATTAAACCACTTAATGCGACCTTGGACTTAGGCAGATGACATTACCTACTTAGGTACTTGACTCAATAAAGATAAAATTACATAGATAAGACTCAAGAAAAAAATGAGAAAACTACATGGCTATACTCAGAAAATGATGGCGAACAAAATGGCGAGCAGCAGGACCATGTGAAGGGGTAAGCGATGTCCCCATCATACTCCCGGGGTGCGGAGAACTCGACTCCGTTGAGTAAGGGCCCACCGAGGAAGCAGCTCAGGGAGACCTGCAATCTCCAAACCCAACCTGTACCTGCGTCCAGGGGATGACTCTTCATCCTCTCAAAACGGCCCGGACACACCCTCATGCTGGCGGTGGAACCCTGCTTGCATAGTATTGCCCCTCTGTGTACACGTCGGGCTCTCAAGGCTATTTGGTGGAAGCTCTCCGGGGTGTCCCTCTTAAAGGAAGTTATAGGCTCAAAGTACTCACTGGGATTCACCGCGGTGCCCATATAGGGTGCCGGATCAGCCGCATGAGAATTGGGGTATATCACATAGCCCATTAGTAAATCTAATCCATAAGCCAGGTTGGCCAAAGCCGCTTGGAACATGAAAGGTACAAGTCCTCGTGCCCTCGATTTGGAGGTGGCCCTAAGATAGAGTCGTTCCAATGCCACCATCGCGAGGTTACCTCCTTGGATTTCAAAGTGCCACCCTTGAGTTATAGCCCGCTCATTATGATCTTTACTACCCATATTTGGATGCTTGCTTGAATGAGAATGCTTTGAGTGATGGTGCGGTGGGGGTGGGAAGTATGTGGTATGCAGAGGGGGACCGGGGCAACCGTACATAGACCTATCATTCATGGATGTGATGAGGCATCTTGTGGACTCAGGGGGGCCTGGGAAACCATAGGTGGATCTATCGTGTATGGCTGTGAGAATTACCGGGGGACCCGGACATCCATGTGTGCTCCATTCAAGTGTAAGGGCTATGAAGAATGTGGGTGGGCCAGCACAACCAAATGTAGGCCAGTTATGCATTGAGCCTAAACTGTGCGTGACATGCATGGGAGGGCTGGACTCATGACCCTCGTCGAATGATGTGACATGCCAAGATGGGTGCTTTCTTCTCCGAGAGATGATGACCATGTGTGTGGGTATGGGGTGACCTTTAAGCTCCCATTTGTAAGGGTCGAAGGGATCATAGTAGGTATGCATCATGGGGTGGGGCACTACCTTGTTCCCTAGGTGTATACTGCCCATGGTCATGGTTCCCTTGGTGTTGACTGGGTCTAGGACGAGGTGTGTTGGTTCTAGCATGGTTGGTGAGGGTAGGAGGGAGTGGGTGGTGGGTAGGGCGGTCATGTCCCATGGGTTCATTGTCTTCCATAGGGTGGGATCAAAGGGGTCATGGAATGTGTTACCAAGGGTGAGGTATTCTTTCACCTCAAGGTCTCCAAATGGTGAGTCCTCCTCCTCAAATGTAGTAATTGAACCGAAGTTCGAGGAGGGTTGGTTGGTCATGATTGGAGGGCTTGGCGTCCTACCCGAAATAAGTAACTCCAATTCGCGGATAGCATCGGGCTCTTCGGGAATGGGGAGGGATAAAAGAAGGTCGCTAGTGTAGCAACCCATAGTGTAAATGGAAGAGATGGACCCGACACATAGATGTAAGAGGTTAAGACTCCTAGGTTGGTCGGCTACAGTGGTCAACATGCCAGTTAGCTTCATTTGCCAAGTTAGACCCTCAAGAAAATCCCCTAATGTTTCCACCTGATAGGATGATTGGATTGTGGTGTGATAGGTGGATAAGGGTACTATAGGAAGGTTTTGCTCCATGGGTGGGTAAGCATGGACCATGAGATCTCCAAATGGGTTCTCCTTTAGCCAACGTGAAAGGGGTTCTCCTAAGATAAGCTCGGTCCCTATTAAGGAGGGTGGTGTAAGGTTAAGACCACCATGTGAAGTTCCTTCTTCTTCCTGGACATGGGTGATCTCTATGGCGGGGGTTGGTGTGTTCGCCTTTATGGGGTCGGGTATGGGAATCATGTGTTCCTCTATCAAGGAGGTGAGATGGTCCCGTGAGGGTGTGGTGGTGAGGATAGGTGTGTGGTACCCCCGAGGTGGGAGGTAAAGGGGAACTTGGTTTGGGATCGGTAAGGGGAGAAGTGGAGGCCTAGGTTGGGGTTGGATAGGGATTGGTAGTGGAAGATGGATGGGTTGAGGAGGATTGGGTTGGTTGTTTTTAGGGGGTGTGTCTCTTTTAGGGGAAGATGGAGGGGTGGTTTTGGGGACCAAGGAAGTTTGTGGAGTGTGGGTTTGTGGGAGAGTTTTGGGTGGGGTGGTGGTGGCCATCATGGGCCTGGGTGGAGTGGACATGGGGACCACACGGGTTGGAATGGTGAGGGTGGAGTGAGCCATGATGCTTCCTCCACTTGGGATGGGAACTTCTTGGCCTAACCCATGATATTGTGATTCATACTCTTCTTCCCAATCGGGGGAGGCCTCATATTCCTCAACTTCAATCTCATTCCTTTGTGGTGTGGGGGTCTTGCTCTCCAAGGGAGTGGGAAGGCCTTTTGGCGATGGGGTGGTGCAAGTTGGAATTATTTGGGGTGGTGGAGTTTGGACCCTAAGGGAGGTCTTGGGTTGACTGGGAGGGGAAGGGGGAGTGGGAGTGCTCCTCGAGTGATGATTCACAAGGTGGGAGTGGGTAGGTTGGGGAGTGAAGATCTTCCTAATCTCACTCCTCATCTCTTCCAATGAGTCTATGGGTCCTTTGGTTTCCCATCTAAATTCATCCCGAGGTGACCGAGCTCTAGGGTCGTGGTTCCTTTTTGCTTCAAGCCGGTCAAGTCGGGTGGTGAGTGTATCAAGATAGTTGTGAATCTTGTTGGTGAGAGTGTCAAATCGGTCCATGGATATTTGGGACATCTCCCTAGGGTGGTCATGCAATGGAGTGATGGAAACCATGATGCAAGGGAGACTCAAATGATAATGCCCAAGGACTAGACTCGTAGAGACAAGTCGAAAACTTGCTCTGATACCACTTGATGTGACACAATATGCAGCGGAGGACAATGATACTAATTTGATGTGACGTGACTCCCTTGGACCTAGGATAGCAAGCAACACACGAGTTCGGCAACGTCACACTAGCAGACTCACTCGCGTAGGCACACTCGGGTCCGAAGGAGGACCGACGATGGCGGTGAGGGTCCGGGGGTTGGACCTCAAGGTCCCAAGGGTTTGGCTAGCTAGGAAGGGACCCCAATGGGCCAGGGATGCCCGATTTCAAGGGCGGCCGGCACGCCGAGGGCGTGGGATGCAATGGCTCTCTCTCAACTTGCCCCGCGGCGAACACAAGAATTGATTGAATTGCGGGTCGGTCGCTCGTCTCACTTCCGACGGGCAACTAAGAGCGATACTAAGCTAGCAATGGTAATAACCAGCAGTGAAGAGTGGCCAGGAGCTCACCTGATCGGCGTGAAGACGCCAGTCCCAGTCGGAGACGAGGGCGAGCGGGGAAGTGTGCTCCCCACACACTGCGCCGGTGAAGCTTCAAAACCTGTTCAAGAGTACAATTACTACACCTCGCACAGGAGGGTGATCTCGGGGGTGGGAATTGGTTAATTACAAACAAACACTACCACCACGCAGGGTGGGGCGGTAAGCCGGCCAGGCTGGGATGGGAGGACGGACCGAAATGGTAGAAAGGAAATCAATGAGGGTTCAGCTGCAATCTGGACTGCTGGACAGGGTGCCGTTGTTGGCTCTGTCCCGGGCTCGTCTGGACTCCAAATTGAGCGAAACCACCTCGCAATGCTTCCTGACTTGAAGCCGGTGTTGTCTGAATTTTGGGGCGTCCTTTGGAGGCAAGGACTGGCGGCACTGGCAACTGATCCGGGACAGCTGGTGTGGTCTCTGGCCGGACCTGTTCTGTAGAAGTAGGTTGCAGATGCTGTCATGGGCAATCCCGAACTCCGAATTGCACGAAATCAGTGGTGTCGTCTCCGTGGTCGAAGTAGCTTTCAGCTGGAGTCAATGGGGCTGCGATCCGAGGCCGTGGACTGTCAGTGTGCCCTGAAGAGTAGGCACTGGTCGCTGCAGACTGCAGGGGGCAGATCCGCGCGACAGAGGGATAAAATTTGTAACTCTGGCTCCTAGATGTCGAATGTCGTTCCGTTTCTTGCGTCTGGTCGTGGACAGATGGAGGAAGAATTTTTAATAAGAGACTTCAGCCTGATTCCTTCGCCGTTGGTCGCGAAGCAGCTTCCAATTGGGCTCAGGCTCTCTGCGGGTGGTGTCTGGCACAGTCGGGGTAGAGCAGCTCTCACGAGCGGCCACGAACTCAGAATGGAGTGATTCCACCTCGCCTGTGAAGAGGACAGGGAGGCCTTTCCATAAATATAGGCCATGAACCAAGAAGCCTCAAGATGTTGTCGTGGTCGTCGCTGCAATCAGGGGCTTGTCTGCGGGTTGACCCTGCACAAAAGCTGAAGTGACTCTTTGGGGGAGAATGGTCTCCTTGGAGGGTATAGCTGGTGGAGAGGTGTCTATGTGGGGATGGGGAGCTGTTGGGGGATGGAATGGGTGGTAGTGGAGGTGGAGAGGAGGGCGGAGCTAGCAGGGAGTGGTGGTGGAAATGGCTGGCTGCCACTAGGTCAAGGGGGGGGGGGTGAGGGGTGGCCGGCCAAGGCAATGGAGGTGGAGAGGGGTTGAGGGGGTCGACCCTAGGAGGGAGGGGAAGGGGGTGGACGACCTTGGGATGGTAATGGGTGTCTTGGGAAGGGGAAGAGACCTCTTGGGAGGTGGAGTAATGCTTGGGAAGGGGGAGGGATGCCTTGGGAAGGTGAAAGGGTGCTTGGGGAGATGGAAAAGTTAATGGAGAGAAATAATGGGGCCTTGAGAGTTGAAGGGACTTGCCTAGGTGGCAAGTGAGGTGGCAAGGGGTGAGGAGAGAAGGGAATTTCGAACTAGAGAGAGAGGGAGGGAGGAGAGAGAGGGGGTTCGCCCCAAGGAGGGAGGGAGAGAGAATTAGAGAGGGAGAGAGAGAGAGAAATAGACTCAACGGGATTCAAGTGGATTTCAAGTTTTCATTCATTCATCAATTTTCCTCAAAATGGTGGCTTGGGGCCCTATTTATAGGGAAATCCCAATTACATAGAAGTCCCTGGAAAATGGACTAATGACAGAAGACCAAGGGGTGGGGAATGGGGCGCCATGGGCCAGGCCCAAAGAAGTGGCCCCTTAAGGCCTACTAACCCACTATCCTATTAAACCACTTAATGCGACCTTGGACTTAGGTAGATGACATTACCTACTTAGGTACTTGACTCAATAAATGGAAAATTACATAGATAAGACTCAAGAAAAAAATGAGAAAACTACATGGCTATACTCAGAAAATGATGGCGAACAAAATGGCGAGCAGCAGGACCATGTGAAGGGGTAAGCGATGTCCCCATCAACATATATGTATATATATATCTCAAATTAATTTGGCTAACACACCCACGTATACATCTATAACATTAATGGCTTTCACCCGTACACATATAGCAACCTTACCCACACACCTAGCTACATCCATGTATAAACAGTGGGTTTTTAATTAGTGGGCCTAGGTATATGGGCTTAAGAATTTTGTGCTTGAGATAAATATATACATATATAAATATATATTTTAAAATATATATATAAATATATATAAGTTTATTCCCTTATGAATGGGCTAATCTCATCTATGACCTCTCACCCTTTCACCGCCAAAAATCACCCACGTTCATGGGCTTTCTCCAATAGTACCCCAAACCCATTATCCTTGTAAACTACCAGATAATGGGCTATCAATGCCTAAAAAGGGCTCGTCCATAAACCCACTGTTTAGCCCAACCCCAACTCACTCACGTTCGAACGAGGCTTGCATGGCTATAGCTTTAGGGTTTTATGTGAAAACACGGTAGGCGGCTGGCGATTTGGAAAGCTCACAACAAATACATGGCAAGAATTTAAAGCCTTGCCTTAATAGCATACGAGCCCTCTCAAGGCCTTACCTCCTCTATAAATATCCTAGTCATCGAACGAGCATCCAATTGGATGCTTGTTCGTAAGTACCTGTGCAGGAGATCGTCTTCCCCGTCATCCCTCATTCGTTCGCAACTGCCGTGGGCTACTGCTGCGTCCTCCCTCTTGTTCGCACGGTGATCGTTGTAGCTGCCGTTGCTTCACGTCAGGAAGAAGCAGAGCAAGCTCCTCCCCTGACTTCTTCTTCCTTTCTCGTTGGAGGACACGGCTGCAGTTGCTTGCACTTGCTGCTGCCGTTGCTCTTATTCTGCTTCTTCATCCTACTGCTTCTTCTATTCTTCTTCTTTCGTGTAAAAGCGAGCAAGAGGTAGGCAATCTTCCAAGCATAATTATAAAACAACTAACATGCTAGATGTATAGAACATGTAGGTATTATCATGAAATTTCTTGCTACGTGATTCTTTGTCTGTAGCTTGAGTTTTTACGTTTTTGCATGAAAAAGGAATTAGCGACCATATCCTGGTCGTTAATTCAATAAGAAACGCCCACGTGAAGAAGCGTTAATTAAACAACGACAGTACAACTGTCGTTAATTCCTGTGTGTTAATATTAATTACAGCACATTAAAAAATTTTATATCTATCTAACCTTTTATCTAAAAATTGTGAAGTGCATATGATTAGAATCCCCATGATTATTCCTAAATTTTCGTGCATATAAATGTTGCATTGACTATAAACATTAATTAGTTAAACAATTTAATATGTTTTAACTATATACTCGGTGAATTATAAAAATTACTGTAGCTCGATAGTTATGGGATTTTATCTTAATGATTTGTTCGTGGCCGTCGGAGTATCCTTTGTCCATGAAAATTTATGGGCATACTATTGGGGTGGAGACCGAGATAGTGAAAGTGATTGCACCATTTTTCGTGCACCCTATCTAAAGATCCCCCGTCTCTCAACGAAAAATTATTTTGAACGTATGGTTAGGTAGAGTTTTTCGAGCCCGTCATTTCGGTATATTATAAGCTCGATTCTGACATAGTTACGAGAGAGTTGAAAATCGAACTTTTTTGAAATAACAACCAACTATAGGTCGTCAAATTCAATTTGGACGCCACTGTACAGTGGCGTCAGATTAACTAATATATATATATATATCATGTATGTATATCTTTGAAAATCTATATTTATTAAAATATGTAACAGAAAATTATAAAAAATATATTTTTGGAATCCTTGAATTTTTATCCTAATTACCATATATTCTATTTTTTCTAAATTATTTTATATAAATTAATGTCTCTTTGAATGTACATTTTTGAAATTATTCAATTAAATAGATATTGACGTGAATTCTTGTTAAATAAATTAAGTTAAAAATCATAAAATTAACGTCCCTCCAAGAGGACGCTAATTAATAAATGACGTCACCCACTGGCGTCAAATAATATAAATCATTTTAATTATAGTTAATTATAGAATTGGATGGACATGAATTCTATAATTAACGTAATCATGTTCTCACTGTTTTCTTCCGATTTTGACCCATACCTCGGGTCTTCTGGCACTCTCATCTCACGTCCGTAGATGGAGTCCTTGTTTCATGATTGGTTCACGTATACACCTCAACTCTCGGTGACATACAAGCCCTCCATTGGACATTCCGTTCCTTTGGACGGGCAAGTTAGTCATTGGGACCTCCGTAAGTCTCCTCGTAGCCTTGGATTCCCTCAAGGCCGACTGAGCTGGTTGTACCTAATCACATAGATTTCTGAAATGCCATAGTTTTCATATGATTTATTGATATATCATCCTTACTACAAGTTCTGTCCTTGAACTCTATGTTTCATGAAATCTATCTTAAAGTTCTTACATGCTTGATCCTTGAAATTCTTGGCCATTAATATGGAATTAGTCTAGACTAAATGTGAGGGGCTATGGGTCCCACTAAAATGACATTTTAAATGCTACGGGTCCTGATCTGACCCTATTGGGCGAGGAAAAGTCCAAACGTTATCGGTATACGATGATCGGCTGTTGGCATTCACCAACTCGGTTATTAGCATTTAGGGGCAATCATACAGTCATGAGAACTCCTAAGTGTGCGACCAAATACTAACTAGTGCTATTTCCATGAGGGGTGGTCATATCGTCGTGATTTTCCCCTTAGTGCATTGGCTAATCCTATATAGTGCTAGATGTGCAAATGCTCCCGTGATAGTGATGATCTGGAGTAATTGCCATCATAGTACACCTTTCCACAACTTATTGTTCGTCATGAAAAGATCTTGATTTGTCTTATTGGAGGGGTTATCATATCGTCGTGATATTCCCTTAGTGTCTTGGCAAATGCTATGTGGTGTTTGTAGAAGTAATTGTCTTACTTCTATATCGATCATCATAGATGTTCTTGAATTATCCCATTGATAGTACTCATTATCTTGTCACAAAGATCCTTGATGTTCGTCATAGAGAGATGAATGTTATATTTCCTCATGAATGCTCTTGACTAACTTGAGAAAGTACTTGATTAGATCTTGCTATACTCTCTTGATTATCATCGTCCTTACTCTTCATGAGTTTATCTAGCATCTTGCTTACTCGTTTGTTTATTATAGTTCTTGAATTTATCTCGTGTTATTATAGTTCTCGCTTTCTATATCTTGCATGACCTGTATGAGCATGTTAAACTGTAATTGACTTAAAGTTAGCTTGGAAGCATGAGATATTAAGTCATACTAAGTGTTCGCTCACCCTGCGTTTTCTAATATTTTTCAGGTAATGACCTTAGTGACAACGAGACCAAACAGGATGGGCAAGGGCAAGAGTGGAGTGAACTCTGACATCTAGATGAACCATCTAGTCTGGTTATCTTGCGTCTTATGTCTCATTATAGTTTTCTTTATTGAGTCTTTTCATTTATTATGGGCCCGAATATGTAAAGAACTTATATTTGAAATGAAATTTGTTATTTGTCCAAATTCTATTTTGTGGAAATGACTATGCTCTGATTGACATGACTGTTTAACTGCCACGTTCCGAGCAAACGACACGTTCCGCTGCTATCGGTTCGGGGCGTGACAATAGGAATATGGTACAGGGGAAAAATGCTCCATTGGGAGAATGAAGACTTTATACAGTGAACTTCAAATGAGTACAAGAAGGGAAATGAACCTAGGACTAATGGAACTAAATGGAGACACACAAAGATGACCTAGACCTAATGAGCCTAATCTGATAAAAAGATGCAAATGATGACACTGCAACATACAATGGAGGGGAGAGATGAGAAAAGAATCAACCAATTGACCAAATCAAATTCCAAATGATGCGCGAAAATTTTTTATAAGTTCCCTTTTAGGACCTTAGTGGATTATTTAAGATGTGAATTCACTCAACCACCAGGTACCTAACCAGGGTGGGGGATGGGAAATTGGCAGACTCTAAGGGATTCTCTCTCTCATGAATGCAGACCCTAGACTGGGGGGTGATATGGTACAACTTGCCCAGCGTCCGTGTGGGAATCCACGGCTCGCGGGGGCTTACGGAGGTCCTCGGGAAGGCCCCCTAGTCGGCTCCAAAGAGTATGGAGACAAGAGGAAACCCTACCTCGATAGGAATGCAACTACTAATGAGAGTGTATGATCCTATGTGCACCGGAGTGCATGCAAATCTAGCCTAGAAACTAGCAATCAATGATCAATCAAATATGTAAGAAATGAAAATAAGTATGCAACAATGATATAAGAGCAGGGGGAGATCAATAATCTGCACCAAATATCACGACAATCATATAACGTGGCAATCAAAGTGGAGCACGGGTGCACTGTAGCACGACAAGGATGGCCTCTGGAAGACCGCTCAGGGAGACAGACGGTTCTCGATGAACTGTTCAAACCAAGGAATAACGACAATGTAGCAGAAAAATCAGGAAATACTGGAATGAAAGATGACAGAAATGAGAAGCGTACCCGGATGAGCGGTCAATTGACAACCGTTTAAGCACTGGAACGGACCTGAAGCAACCGTGCAACAGAAACCAAACAAACAGTATGAAGACAAAGGCGTAGCTGTGCCAGCACGGTGGACGGCCAAACACAGGCCGTAGAGATGATGAACACGCGGTAGGAGACCGCATAAGGTAGCGGGTCCACAGGATGAACAGGGCTGGAAGCAATGAAATACGGAGGGTCCTCAGTCGCACTAAGTCCCAGACGGCTCACACAGAATCGCATAACCACGAGAACACTTGACCTCAAATCCAGCAAACAACCTGTGACAACTCAACACAAAGCAGACTAACAAACACCAAACAGGGGGTCAGTAAACACTAACACGATGGGCACTAGGTGTCCCACCGTGATCGCCAAAAAATGGGGTGTTGATGTGTTTTTCTTTACCTTCCTCACCGGCTTAAAAGATCTCTTCCATCCCTTCAACTAAATTCATATGAAAAATATAAATAGATAGATGGTAGAAGGAGACAGAAGCAGATAAATAAGTGTGATCGCCACCAAGGTGCCTAATGTGATTGACACACCGTACCTTGGAAAGAGACGGAGACACTCACCTTATGAGCAGCACTGCAGGGATGCGCGGCCTGTGAAGAACCGCCTTTCATGTTGAACTGTCACGCGACAGACCGCTCGTCAGTGCTGCAGAGGATGCGGGACGTAGAACTACTGGCAGATGAATGGCTCCAAGTCAACTGTAATTGGAAGAAGAACGGTCGAAGATCCACCGCACCTCCTCTTGAACAGACATATGGGAACCGCGCAAGATCACCATGCTAGAAGTTGTAAGAGTCCAACCTCCACCCTTTCCGGTCGGCCAGAATGGATGGGCCTCGTGTTAGTGTGTTACTGACCTGCGAAAAAAAAAGTGTAGAACACAAAGAAAAACCCAATATCAGAACTGTGAAGTGTAGAAAATGATAAAATGGAAAGAAATAAACATAACTAAATGAAGTGGAGGATACCTGGGGGGTTTTAAATCCCTAGGGGCACCAAAAACGTGGGAGGATGTGTGAATGACAGTGCAAGTGAAGAAAAACGTGGAGAAGATGAAGCATGCAACGAGAAAACCGACGGTGGGACTAGTGAAATAATGACTCAAACAAACGGTATACTCCCTGAACTGGAGGCATGTGGGGACGTAGAAGGCCTCCCTCCCTGGTACTAGGTCGCTCAAGGATTCAGCAGGGCTTCGCCATCGACCAAAAATCTTCCCCCCCTTTCGAAGATAGCCTCTAGGTTCTATTTATAGAGCCTAGGAAGGCAGCCCCGAAATTAGGGTTTTTAGATATTTTCAGGTTGAGATAATCAAAGGAAAGATGAAGATAATCAAATTATCTATCATCCAAAAGAAACGGCACATGAAATGGCTCAATATCCGCGGAGAAAATGGCAGGAGAAGTTTTGGATAAAACCACGGATAGAGAGAGAAAATCTATTAATTTTTCAAGAATCGAGCAGATGAACGGTCTTACCATGGACCAGCCAACGAGATGAGCGGCCATCTCTTAGGCCGTTGAACCCTGTCGGTGGAAATTCAAATAAATCATAAATATTATCCAATTATCCATCGAATTGACCAGAAACTTCACCGTTGGACTCTCATAGATGAACGACTAATAGTAGACCTTTCATCCACAGGAGCGGCCAACAGGAAACCACTCATCCCTGTCGGTGAAAAATCAAAATAGATTAGTTAATAAGATAATTATCTAAAAACCAGCGATGTTAGGACTCTGGATAGATAGACGGTGTAGTATGTACCGCACAATGGTCTTATGCGGCTACGTATAGGTCGTATATATGCTTGTCGGTGATAATTCAGAAAATCAGCTAAATATCCCATAAATATATGAACGGCCCTATATCAACCGCACATATGGTTGAACGGTTGGAGGTTGACCGCACATGTACATGGGCGCTTGAAATTCATAGAAAAGCTCGATTAATCAAAGCCAAGGCTCATTAAGCCCTGAATCAACTCGGACCTAGCCAGGGAGGGAGGTCACCCATAAAATAAGCCCAAAATGTGCCAGAAAACAACCCAGCGAGTGATGGACAACTCGAGGCATCAACAAATGGGTGTAAGAGGAACGACTCAACTTATCGAAAAAAAAACGGGTGTCAACATCTATGAAATTAAACTCAGAAATTATTGCATGAGCATGATCTTACAATCCTGCAAATTTTCCCTGTCTATCTATGTCTTTGCTTCTTGATTTTGTGAATATGTTATAAATCATGAACAGTAAGGTTACGTGATTAATAGCCACCACGTTCAAAAATTAATATCTATTGAACCAAATCATGAAACTTCTGCATGAGCATGACTTTGAAATCCTCAGATTTTTCTTTATTTAACCATGTCCTTAAACCTTGATTTACCAAACCTTCAATTTTATGAACAGTAACATGTGTCTAAAATGCACAGATTCTGGTGCGTAAAGTGCCCTGAGTGAAGGGCGCCCCTAGCTGGGGTACCATATCATGAGAAGAGCGCCCCTACCAGGGGCGCCATTTTTTTAAAAAAATTATTATGTGAATGGCGCCTCTCTGAGAGGGCGCCCCATTCAAAAATCGTGGTTGCCTCATGGGCGCCATTTTCCTGACCCTGTCTTGTTCCCAGATTTATAAAATTGATCTAGTGTTTAAAAATCAATATCTATGATGTTAGGCCCTAATATTTCTGTATGGTGCATGGTTTTGAAATCCTGAGATTTTTCTTTATCTAACCATGTCTTCATTTCCGGATTTCATGAAAATTAGCATGATGAATAGTGTTATGTGTCTAGTGGGGCACCCAAGGGGAAGGGCGCCCCTGGCCAAGGCACCATTTCCAAGAAGGGCGCCCCTACCTAGGGCGCCATTCTCCAGGCCCCTGTTAGACCCGTTGATCCTGTGTTAAGCCCATTAAACCATAGTGATTAGCCCGTTAAACCCGTTACCTGTTACAGTACATGTAAACCTGTTATACTGTTAGAAACATGTGATTGTTAACCTTCCGAAATAGAGACCCTCCGAGAAGTCTCTATTTTCTGAAATAGAGACTCTCCGTGGAGACTCTATTTTAACCTTCTGAAATAGAGACCCTCCGGGAAGTCACTATTTCTGAATCCCATTAAACATGTCACATGTTAAACCCCCTGTTAAACCTATTTACAAAATGTGTAATCATGTTATCCTGTTACATACACAGTTATTGTTAGCCTTCTGAAATAGAGACCCTCCGGGAAGACTCTATTTACTGAAATAGAGACCTTCCCGAAAGACTCTATTTCAACATTGAAATAGAGACTCTCTAGGGAGACTCTATTTACTGAAATAGAGACCCTCTGCAAGGGCATCATTTCCCTGTAAACCGAAAATTTTGGGCTTCTGTCCAGCCCTTACCCAATGATCCATGGACACTTACTTAACCCTGATTGGCCTATGTGTCATACATTTTAAGTAGCTTGGTCATAAATCATCATTTACTTGTGATATGTCACTGAACTCTATTCCTGAAAGATCTACCTGATGTTCCTACAATGTGTTGACTTCTTAAAATTCTATATTGGCATATATAAATGAGAGTGGATGTCTAAAAGTATACATGAAATGTTGTGCATAAAGGGCGTGGTCTGGTCTTGGGAGGAGCACCCGAAGGTACTTGTGCCCATGGGAGTTTATTGACCACGGTGTTTGGCATTGCACCGAAGTACTTGCTTGCTTGACTTGACTTGAGACATTCTCACTCACTCTCTCGCGACATGCTTGACTTGCTTGAAATGAATTGCTTGGCCCGAAAAAGGGCAAATTACTTGCTTGAATGAAATGAATGAAATAGCTAATTCCATTACACTACTTGCTATTACACGAGCTTGAGATCACTTGCTTGAATATTGCTTAATATCTTCTTGGGAAGACTTACTGGAATTTTTACTATTACCTTCTTGAAAAGACTTGCTTGAATATTGATTTCTTGGAAAGACTTGCTTGAATATTGATTTCTTGGCAATTACTTGCTAGTTCCTTATTGATACATCTTATTGATGTTCATATAATACTATTTTGGTACAATTCTTGATATTCTTGCTCGATCCAACATGCATCATTATACCGCATGAACTTGTAATTAACTTAAAGATTGTTAGAGCTTGAGATATAAATCCTACTCAGTGATTCGCTCATGCAGTTGCTTCCTAATATTTTTTAGGTAATTCGGATTGTGACATCCACATGAATAGGAATGATATTGAGTGATGAGTGCTAGAATTGGTGTACCGTCAGTTAGGCGTGTCTTTTTATTCCTAGGTACTACATTGTATTTCCAGTTACTGTGTATTTCCAGTTATTGCTAAAGGCTTGTATAATTTATTTGAGTCAGTTATGATCTAGTTAGATGGAACTTAGTAAACTTGTAGCCTTATGAATGATTCTGGGATATTGTCATTTGGTTAAGAAGATAATTGTCATCTTGGACTATGGTATTATGTTCAAATTTAAGTTAGCAAAAAAAAATTACCGAGTACTATGCGCACTCTTACTCTACATGAATGACACGATCGATACAGATGTGTCGCGCATTGGGTATCTTCCGCTCTCGGGACGTGACAGTCTTCGTGGTATCAGAGCCTAGGATTTCAATTTCCTAGGTAAAACCTAAGTCCAAGGATAGATTTACACCTTACCAGGTGAGATGGGTAGAGCCATAGGTTAAGTTCTCTATTGACATTTGACCGTATAATTAAACCCGATCTTTATTATGCTTAAACCCTTTTGTAGGATCATGGCCGTTGAAAGAGCACAATGGCGAGAGATCCAGCGCACCGTGCAAGGCCTTACACAGGCGCTACAACAAGTGGCGCAAGGCAGTGCTAACCGTGGAGCCGGTGATCTCCATAGGGGTTTCCGCAACATGAACCCACCAAGGTTCACAGGTTCATCTGACCCCGAGGATGCGAAAAATTGGTTAAAGGAGATGGAATGAATTTTTCGTGTGATGCAATGCACGGACGAGGAGAAAGTTCTACTGGCTATATTCCAATTGGAGCGGGACGCTCGATGTTGGTGGGAATCCGTGGAAGCAACATTGCTCGATGACCACGTCACATGGGATGAATTTGCTGAGCATTTCAACAATAAATACTTCTCCGACCACATCCAGGAAAAGAAGGCCGTGGAATTCGCCGCTCTTAAACAACAGGGCTTGAAAGTGGCCGAGTATGAGGCCCAATTTTCAAGACTGCCCAGGTATGCACTCTACTTGGTGTGTACGGAGAAGATGAAGGCTAAAATATTCCTCAACGGGCTTCGGTCCATTTATATTACACAACTTGCACCGATGGACATCCAAGTCTACTCGAAAATGGTTCGGCATGTGCAGTTGCTCGAGGACGCCACCGAATTATCAGAGAAGATCCGAGGAAGGGACAAAAAGGAACCTGTCACAAGCTCGGGAAATTTTAAAGCAACATTCAGCAAGAAGCGGTATTACAATGGAGGGGAGTCCTCCAAAGGAAGGAAATTCCAAAAGAATGTCAAGCCATTCTCGACCACCACACCTTCCAAGGAAGTTTGTAAGTACTGTGACAAAGTCGGTCATAAGACCGAGGAATGCTGGAGGAAGCTAGGAGCATGTCTCCGATGTGGAAGCCGAGAACATCGAATCCCAAATTGCCCATTGATGAATGAGCAAGCCATTAAAGATGAGAAGTTCCCGGCAAGGAAGCAAGGTCGTCTGCAAGCTCTCCAAGAGACGGAACCAACCGAAGGTGGAATCGTGGAAGGTACACTAATCGTTTGCTCTAAGACTGCTAAAGTTTTATTTGATACTAGAGCAACACATTCATTTATTTTCAAGAAATTCGTTGTTGCATTTACTCAGGAGCCTAAATGGTTAGAATTAGTCATATCTACACCTATCGGGAACAAGGCTGACCTCACACATCATTACCCAAACTGTGAGATTATGGTTAAAGGAAATAATCTGCCTGCTGACCTGATTTGCCTAGATATGGAAGTGTATAATATCATACTAGGTGCTGATTGGTTATCCACATACCAAGCAACTGTAGATTACCGGAATGGCAAGATAACTTTTGTGGATTACCCGGAACTGGTATACATTAGCCCCCGAGCTAGATCACCTCTTTTATCAGCTCTCCAAGCTAGTAAACTTATAAGCAAAGGATGTACGACTTTTATTGCATTTGTAACTGCCTCGGAAGTCGAGGAGTCTAAGCTTGAAGACATCCATGTAGTTCAGGATTTTTCTGACGTTTTTCTAGAAGAATTGCCCGGTTTACCCTCAGAGCGGGAGGTGTCACTCACTATTGACCTCGCTCCTGGTGCTGGACCTGTTTCTAAGGCACCTTACCGAATGTCCCCTGTTGAGCTGAAGGAGCTAAAGGAACAACTAATGGAACTATTGAACAAGGGTTTCATCCGGCCAAGTAGTTCCCCGTGGGGAGCACCTGTGCTATTCGTCAAGAAGAAGGACAGATCGATGAGACTCTGCATCGACTATCGGCAGTTAAACCATCTTACAATCAAGAACAAGTACCCACTGCCGAGGATCGATGAATTGTTCGATCAGATATCTGGAGCTAAATATTTCTCCAAGATTGATCTTCATTCTGGCTATCACCAACTGAAGATCAAAGAGGAAGACATCCATAAAATTGCATTCCGAAGCAGGTATGGGCATTACAAATTTACTGTTATGCCTTTCAGACTAACAAATGCCCCCGCAGCTTTCATGCAGTTAATGAACAGCATATTCAGGCCTCACTTAGATCAGTTCATTGTGGTCTTTATCGATGATATTCTGATTTATTCAAAGTCTGAAGAAGACCATGAAGAACATCTTAAGAAGGCATTACAAATATTGAGGGAAAACAAATTATATGCCAAATTTAGCAAGTGCAAGTTCTGGCTTGAGGAAGTATCCTTTTGGGGCCATATAATTTCAAAGAACGGAATTTCTGTGGACCCATCATAGGTCGAAGCCGTGAAGAATTGGGAACGACCAACAAGTGCAACGGAGATTCGAAGCTTCTTGGCTTCTTGGGTCTAGCTGGTTACTATCGGCATTTCATCAAGGACTTCTCAAGAATTGTTGTTCCTCTTACCCGATTGACTCGCAAGGAAATATCTTATGAGTGGAAGGAAGACTGTGAGAAGTGTTTCCAAGCATGGAAAGATCTCTTGACCACTGCTCCAATCTTATCCCTACCAATTGAGGGTGAGAAATACGAGGTATATATCGATGCTTCTGGTATTGGCCTCGGGTGTGTATTGATGCAAAATTGGAGAGTCATTGCATACTCTTCTCGGTAACTAAAGAAGCATGAAGAGAACTACTCGATTCATGATTTAGAACTAGCCGCAGTGGTTTTTGCCTTAAAGATCTAGAGACACTACCTCTACGGAGAACGATTCATGGTGTACTCCGATCACAAAAGCCTCAAATATCTATTTTCCTAGAAGGAACTAAATATGAGGTAGAGGCGTTGGCTTGAATATCTCAAGGATTTCAACTTCACTATACAGTACCATCCCGGTAAGGGTAATTCTGTAACTGATGCCCTCGGTCGAAAGTCGAGAGTAATATTGGCCAGTTGCATGATTCAATAATGGAAGCTATTAGAGGAATTCTCTAAACTCAATATTAGCACTGACGAGCAAGAGGGGTGTATTACTCTATCCCATATGAGTCTACATCCAGATTTGCTACCAGAAATTCAAAAGCTACAAAAAAAAGATTCTACACTAGTGGAGATAAAGGACAAGCTGGACGAGAGACTCGACTTCAAGCTGGCACCCGATGGTAGATTACTATTCCATGAACGGACATGTGTGCCCGAATGTTCAGAGTTTAAAAAGAAGGTTCTTGAAGAATCTCATCGATCAAGGTAAACAATCCACCCTTGAGCCATCAAGATGTATCAAGACTTGAAAAGAACTTTTTGGTGGCCTAATATAAAAAGGGAGGTAGCGGACTTCGTATCTCACTGCCTAACATGTCAATAAGTGAAGGCGAAACATCAGAAACCCGCCGAAAAGCTGCATCTACTAGATATTCCCAAGTGGAAGTGGGAAGACATTGGCATGGATTTTATTATGGGCTTGCCCAAGACTAGAGGTGGACATGATGGAATTTGGGTAATTATCGACCACCTAACTGAATCGGCTCATTTCTTGCCTATCAAAAGTCGATGGTCAGTTGATATCCTTGCTGCCTTATATACCAAGGAGATTGTTAGATTGCATGGAGTTCCTGTGTCCGTCGTATCTGACCGAGACCCGCATTTCACTTCTCATTTCTAGAAGGGTCTACAACACTCTCTAGGGATGAAACTCAACTTCAGCACTACTTTCCATTCCCAGACAGATGGACAGACAGAAAGGACTAATCAAGTTGTTGAAGATATGTTAAGGGCATGTATGATAAATTTTGGTGGTAGTTGGCATGACCACTTACCCCTAGTCGAGTTTGCATATAATAATAGCTATGAAGCCAGTATCTAGATGGCACCTTTCGAGGCACTCTATGGCAAATGTTGTCGATCTCTAATATGCTGGGATGAAGTCGGTGAAAAGTAAATTCTAGGCCCAGATATGGTGAGAGACTCAACTGAAAGGATACACCTCATTCAGGAAGGCTAAAGATAGTACAATCTAGGCAGAAGTCATATGCTGACAATATAAGAAGAGATCTAAAATTTCAAGTTGGAGACAATGTATTTCTCAAGGTATCTGCTGGTCGAGGTATTAGAAGATTCGGTGTTAGGGGCAAACTTACACCGAGGTTTATTGGTCCATTCAAGATATTGGAAAGAGTGGGCGAGGTAGCTTACCGCATTGCCTTGCCTCCACAATTATCAGATGTGCACAATGTAATCCATATTTCTATACTGAAGAAGTATGCCCACGATCCTCTCCACGTCATCGACCACACTAACTTGGTGATACAGAAGGACCTTACCTATGAGCAGAAGCCAATGAAGATCCTCGACCGAGAAGTCCGAGTTCTAAGGAACAAGACGATCCCTATGGTGAAAATCCAATGGAATCGATGCTTGGAGCAAGAAGCTAGATGGGAAACCGAGGAGTCAATGAGAAGGAGATTTCCATAACTATTCTAGTCCGTAAATACTTCTCACGCTTCCATGTCTCCACATATATTGAATTTGGGGACCAAATTCTTTTAAGTAGGGGAGAGTGTAGCACCCCGGATAAAAATGATAGGGAAATAGACTTTTTCCCAAGTAAATAAAACCTTAGATAACTCTATAAGAAGATGACTCTATAAGAAGGCTAAATAAAAAGATAGAATGCCCCATGAGGGCCACTATATAAATATACAACAATTAAAGCCATCATACGTAATGGGGCTTCCTAAAAGACTATTCACCTGAAATAGTGACTCTATACAAGGTCGTCATTTTCCTTAGCCACAAGGCCATTGTATATACTTAGATATATCTCCCTTAAGACCCCACCAACCAACCAATGATACTAACTAATTGACTATATAAACATATATCCTGTTTGGGGCTGACCAACACATGGTGGATACACGTTGTTAAGGGGCCCATATGTCTGACCAGCCAAAATGAAATAGCGACCCTGACCTGGGCGCTATATCAATAGGGCGCCCCAACCATGGGCACCATTTCCCTTCTGTGTGTGTATATATATAAATATATATATAATATAAGCGGAGGATGTAATGCCCACACACTTGGGCGCTATTTACCTAAAAAAAGACTGCATGCAAGGCGCCATTTCCCTTGAGGGGAGAGGCTTTCGACATCTTCTAGAAAAGCTGAAACACTAACAGGTTATGTTCCTTGGCAATGTACCCTTCTCTGGCCATGGACAACAAGGTTTTCAGATCTGGTTCCCCATGGACTCTTAATGGTTTATTTTCTATAAACAACTCTCTCCATCCAACGTAGAAACCTTACTGTCCACCTGCCATTCCTCTGCCATTCCTGAAGAGAAGGTTATCTATGCCTTTTCTTTTCTCCACCTGTAGAAGAGAGATGTTAATCCTTTCTCTTCATGTGCAGGCTACGTACCACATCCTGCAGCAGGAAGCTTGGCTGCAGAGAACGTGGAAGGCTAGGATTCTTATTCTATTCTACGATTGTATCTCGTTAACTGCACCAACAGGTAGGTGTTCTCAAGATCTGGCTTAACTAGTAGTTAATATAGGTTAACATGCATGCTAGTTAAACCTTTCATAGTCATAATCTGGTCACCTGAGTCCGGGGTATATCAAAAGGCTTAGTGGGAAGGTTAGGCTACGCCTATCTGAAACACTAAATCTAGCGTGAGTAGATTCTCCGCCAAGTACCCCGTGTACAGCATACGGTTTATACTCATAATCTGTCCCAATTTCTTGTAAATTAATCCATGTTTAAAAATTGATATCTATGAAATTAAACTCAGATATTGTTGCATGAGCATGATCTTACAATCCTGCAAATTTTCCCTGTCTATCTATGTCTTTACTTCTTGATTCTATGAACATGTTATAAATCATCAATAGTAAGGTTACGTGATTAGTAGTCACCATGTTCAGAAATTTATATCTATTGAACCAAATCATGAAACTCCTACATGAGCATGACTTTGAAATCCTCAGATTTTTCTCTATTTAACCATGTCCTTAAAACTTGATTTACCAAACCTTCAATTTTATGAACAGTAACATGTGTCTAAAACGCGCAGATTCTGGTGCGTAAAGTGCCCTGAGTGAAGGGCGCCCCTGGCTGGGGCGCCATTTCATGAGAAGGGCGCCCCTACCAGGGGCGCCATTTTTTAAAAAAAATATTATCTGGATGGCGCCTCTCTGAGAGGGTGCCCCATTCAGAAATCGTGGCTGCCTCATGGGCGCCATTTTCCTGACCCTGTCCTGTTCCCATATTTATAAAATTGATCTAGTGTTTAAAAATCAATATCTATGACTTTAGGCCCTATTATTTCTATATGGAGCATGGTTTTGAAATCCTGAGATTTTTCTTTATCTAACCATGTTTTCATTTTTGGATTTCGTGAAAATTAGCATGATGAATAGTGTTATGTGTCTAGTGGGGCACCTAGGGGGAAGGGCGCCCCTGCCCAGGGCGCCATTTTCAAGAAGGGCGCCCCTGTTGTACCCCTGTGGTGTTGATGATGTCAAACATTATGCTTCATCTGTGCATTAATATCATATGTGGTTGCTACATGGTTTCATGGTCTGCTGAAGGATGAAGAGAATAGTGCACATACATATCTGTCAAATACTGTTCAATTCGTTGCACATGTTTTGTTGCTTATCTCGGTGCACATTTGCCTTGTATGATACAAGGTCAATGTATGCTTTGTCCTTCATATGGAAGAGATCGATGCTATTACTGTTCATACCTTCACAAAGGTCGGTGCACACTTGACTGCTCTACTCACGTAACTCGGTGCATGTTGATGCTAAAGTCTGTGCAGATTAAAGTCCTGTATAAAGGTTTGTGTACTTCAATGTTTAAGTCCGTGCACACACAAAGGTCGGTGCATTGCCTGGTTTGCATTTTAAAACTCAGTGCAAGTCTGTGCACTTCACTATTTAGGTCGGTGCAATCTTTGCATCGTGCTGGCATAGGATCGGTGCAACTTTAGTCATTACACGCAGGTAAGGTCTGTGCATTTGTTTAGTTTGCATAAAGTAAAGTCTGTGCAGGTTATGTTTTGCACGTGCCAAGTCGGTGCGGTGCATACCTTTGGCTGCTCATACACAAGGTTGGTGCAGTTACAGCTTGTGTATTAGTCACGGTCGGTGCAAGTCTTTACTTGTGCTACTCATGTCGGTGCACACCCTGTGTTATCTTGTCTAAAGTCAGTGCATGTCATTTAGAGTCCATGCATGTTTCCTTTATGTTATCAAGATTCTTGCACATTCTTTACTTGAAAGGTCAGTGCACACTTCTTTCTGTTGCACACTCATGGTCTATACATACTTTGCTGCACGTTACCTAATGTCTGTGCATATCTTGCTAATATGACTATGCACGTTCTGTTATATTCTATCTAAGGTCTGTGTGTGTTGCTCATCTCACGCATACATAGTATGTGTATGTTTGCACATGACTATATGAAGTCTGTGCATGTTTTCTGCAACGTCTATATAAGTCTGTGCATGATGCATTAGGAAGTCCGTGCACTTCATTGTTTAGATCTATGCACATGGTCAGTGCTTATTTTTCAAAGGGATAACACTTATGACTATGTTCCTGCCAGGTGAGTTACATGGTCGAACACTTATAGAGCAAACTACACATGTTACGTAAAGCACCAAGTCAATGGCTCGTGATCCAAGGCAAGGTTCAGAACAAATGATCCAGCCACGTGGACTGTGACAACACCTCGATTCTGACACGAGGAAACAAAGTGGATCAGATCTGCTTGAATGTTGGGCGGGAAACGTGATACCCACGCGCCTATCGTCTAGCTATAAAAGGGGATCGAAGATTGGGAGAAAATGGCTTAACTGAGAAGAAGAGAGTTAAGAGAAGATGGAAAGAGCAGACATATAGAAAGAGTGGGATAGAAGAAGATTGAAGAATACGAACTGACGAGACCTGAGGAGA
This sequence comes from Amorphophallus konjac, assembly GCA_022559845.1. Lineage (NCBI taxonomy): Eukaryota > Viridiplantae > Streptophyta > Magnoliopsida > Alismatales > Araceae > Amorphophallus > Amorphophallus konjac. The sequence continues at coordinate 143,935,915 of CM040124.1, forward strand.
GATAGAAAAAGAGAAGAGCGTAAGAGAAAAATAAGTAGAAGAAGTGGAAGCGAGAGAGTGTAAGATCGAGAGAAGAAAAGAGAGAGCCAGCAGAAGAAGAAAAAGAAGGAGGAGTCGCTAGGAGAGCGAGAGAGCATACTGAGAGAAGAAGAAGAAGAAAGAAAGAGGAAGATAGTGTAGAGAAGAGAGGAGCGATAGTGAAGAAGCGGCTGAAGCACATTGAAGATATGTTTAAAGATTGGCCTCGTGGATCAAATCTAGAGCCATCAAGCTCATTGGAGCTATATTCTGTTTGGTTTTTTCTTTTGTCCTTTTATTTGTTCTTTTCCATATCTTTAGTGCTTTCCGTTTCCATTGTTTGGGATCGGGGTTCCTCCTGTGGACTCAGGAGAAGGGAGACTTGGTGTCCCTGGTTGCAAGTGACTTGGTGTCACTTGTGCTTTCCCTCTGGGTTTCAGAGGAAGGGAGACTGTTTAGTAATAATTGTCTTCTAAATTATTATAGCCGTGACCTTTAGCTTGGGATCTTATGATCCACTGACTCAATGCCTGACATTAATGGGGCCCGGTCTGGTCCTGGGGGGAGCTCCCGAAAGTACTTGTGCCCATGGGAGTTGATTAACCAACGGTGTGGCATTGCACCGAAGTGCATGATAGATTTACTTGATACGGCATTCCACTATTCGTACTTGTTTGCTTGTTACTTGTTTACTTGAAAATTACATGAATTACTTGACTTGCGTGAAAATGGCTAATTACATAAAATTCTTTACTTATTCAAAGTCATTACTTGGAAATTCATCTTGATATCATATCATCTCAATTACTTGGAAATTCCATTCATGTTTATACACTTCCCGATACAAGTTAGAAAATTGTTTAAATTGTTAACACTTAAAGATTGCTTGGTTCATAGAGATATAAAATCCTACTGAGCTTTTAGCTCACCCTACGTTTTGGTTAATTGTTGCAGGAAATGAAATTGAACAAGGGAATGGACAAGTGTGAAAGAGTGTTTTCTTTTTTACCTAGGTTTATGTAGATCAACTAGTGATTTTACAAGAATGTTGTAATTTGGATTTGGAAGTTGTAATTGCCTTTATGGCTTATGAATTAGTGTTGTAATACTTCATTTTGATGGAATAAAAGTATTATTTTCCCGTTCATTTCTGACTTTAGAATTAAAATTGTACATGCTCTGATCGACACGCGTGTTTACGACTCGTCGCGCCCTCGATATTCCGCGTCGGGGCGTGACATTGCCCTCCTGGGTGGAGGAAGTGAGGAATGTGTTCCTCTGGTTCAAGTTGTTAGGCAGTGTGTGTAGGCAAGCTATGACGCCCAGCGATTTCAAGCTGTTTGGCAGCAGTAAGCCACACTCTGGTTGGAGTGTGGGGTGGATGTAGGTCTGCAGGACCGAACCACCTAAAAACTCCCTGTGCAGTGGATTGATTGCTTGCTAGTTCACGATAGATGCATGATTAGGTTTGCTACATCTAATTTCTTCAGAGTTTTCTACATCCACTAAGTGATTAAGTGTTTCATTCTTTTGTCCATGTTAAGTGTTCGAGTGTGAGTCTTCTCAGAACAGTGATTCTGTTTGAGCCATCTGAGTGTTGTAGCTCCGCACTTTGACTAGTGATAGTTTTTAATTGGGCAAGTTTTTATAGGGGGATTCATTCACCCCCCCCCCCACTGAATCCGTGTATGCACCATTGCATCTAGTCTCTACATAGTAACAATTGGTATCAAAGCGGGTCTCTGAACTTCCAGATCCAGCGATCTGTAGAGGATCCTGCTAGCTTTCGGAGCATCACTGACTTCTGCATACTATTTTGAAATTGCTTGTTGGTTTGCCTCCATGGCTCATCCACCGATTTTCGACGGTACGGATTTTAATATGTGGTTTAAAAACTTGCATATGTTTGTTAAGACTGTCGATCCATATCTGTGGAATCTAATTTCACATGGTCCACATAGACTACCTAAGTATAAGTCCAAATGGATTGATAATCATAGATCTATGTGTGCTGAAAACCAGAAAGCCTTTGAGATGGTAAAGGCAGCTGCTAACAGGGGATTCCACTCTTGCTTTCATGATTTCAGATCTGCAAGAGATATAGTGGACAAACTGAAGATTGCATGCCATGAAAAAGATAATCAATTGAAGGGGAGAGAGAGCACCCAGAAGAAAAAGAGATCAAAGCAAAAAGATGATCAATGCTTGATGGCCAACCGGAGTGATCACAGCAGTGATCAAAATGAAGAAAAGGAAAATGAACAGGTAAATCCATTCGACAACTTCTCTTTAGATGATTGGCAGGAAGCATATGCAGATCTATTAGAAGCATATGAAAAATTAAGAAAACAACATAAAAAGTTGAAAAAGATTGATCATAATAGTTTAAATTATCCTTGTAAAAGCTGTTCAAAATTGAAACAATCTTATGAATCTTGTTTGTCTGATGTTCAAACATATAAGAAACAAATATGTATGCTAAACAGTGAAAATCAAGAATCTCTGAATAAAATATCTGAACTAGATAAAATATTGAATGATAGCATGAATGCCTATTCAGAGAATGATACACTGGACTCTCTGAAAACTGAAAATGAAAGATTGAAGAAACAATTGAAAGAGCGTCAATATGAACTGAATCACATAAGATCTGAAAATGGAACTCTTAGGAATGACATTGAAAAGAATGAAGAGAAATTGAAAAGAATCAGGAAGGAAACAAGTTAATGTCTGAAAAACTGGAGGCCATTAAAGTGGCTAATGTCGAACTGCAAAAGAATCTGGATGAGGCAAAAGTTGATCTGAAGCAAGGGGTTAACTTGGATGATCAGATTCTGGTAAATGAACTCATACAAAATGAGAAGCTAAAGGAAGAAATGAAAAATTTGAAAGAACAAAACAAAAAAGCTCATGGTCTTAAATACTATCATGACAGAAAAATGGTTGTCAATTGAGAAGGGAAAATCTGTCGTGGAAGAAAATGAAACTGACCATGAAATAAGATTGAAACAGAAAATTGCCACCTTGAAGAGTCTGAATGATGCTTTGCATCAGCAGGTTATTTCTTGTGAAACTGAAATTACTGGTTATGAAGCCAACCTTGTTTCTCTGAGCTGTGAAATCCAAGATCTGAAAAACTCTGTAGCAACCCTGGAAAAAATAAAGATTTTGAAAAGGGATCAAATTAAAATAAAAGATAAGTAAATAGATGATGAAAGCCTAAACGCATAAGAATAAGCCAGAAGGAAAATAACACCTTTTATCAAGGCGCTGATTCAAAAGGAAACGCCTCTGTCTAAGGCGTTAATTTAAAAAGGACGCCTACACCCTAGGGCGTCAAATTTCAAACGACGGGAAATAAAATTAAGGAAAGGAAAGGAAACGCCCTCACCTTGGGCGCGTTTTTAATAAGAAACGACTAGGACAATGTCGTCAATTAAAACACACGACCTAGCCTAAGGCGTGAATTCAGTTCGAGTTTCGTTTGACCAGGAGTCTATCCAGAGCAAGTTTCTGGATAACTACGAGGAAGATTGAATAGGGTAAGAACTCTATTAGGGAAGTATTACTTCCAATATAACTCTAACCCTTTTAGGATTCTAAAAATCCTATAAATACCCACCTATTCGATCTGTTCGCTATTTTGGCGATCGGTTCTTCTGAGGTATGTGAAGAACAATAGGTTCTTCTTGAATCTCTGCTTTTCGATTTCATGAAGAGTGTTAATTATTATTCATCTTCTTTTGCTATAGGTTGCCTGCCTTGCGTTTCCTGACGTGCTGAAGAACGAGGGGTTCTTCATCAAACATCATCTTCTGGAGGCCGGTTTAGAACAGAGCATCGGTTTCTTACCAAAACCTTCACGTTTCCTCTCCCAGATCACCTTCAGGTAGGTTTTCTCAAGATCGTAGCCCAAACTAGCTTAAGATCTTAATAATATCATCGGTCGTGCATGCATATAGTTTTATTGTGGTTTCATATGTTTTCTATGTAATTTCAAAAAGAAACGCCCTTGGCAAGGGCGCTAATTTAAAGAAGCGACCCACACTAGGGCGCTAAATATTGTTTTGACGCCCTACCCAGAAGTCGTCAATTACATGTAATTAATAAATACCCACGTTTAAAATTTAATATCTATGTAACCATGAATCTAATATATTGCATGAGTATACCTGTGAAATCCTGCTATTTTTCCTGTCATGACCATGTACCCTTTTTCTTGAAATTTTATTATCTGAAAATTTGTAAATTCTTGAATTCACGACCATGTCTAGGTCGTCTCTTATTGAACTGATGCCCCAGACCAGGGCGCTAATTGAAAAGTAACGCCCCTGTCCAGGGCGCATTTTTGTTAAAATTCCAGAATATTGATTTTCTGTAGAATAGAAATATTGAAGGGACGACTAATGTATAATTCGTCAAATTTGTAAATAAACGCCCCTCTGTAAGGCGTTAATTGGATAATTAATGACTTGGCTAAAGTCACTATTTTATGTATTACTGTTTTCCCTTGTTTCTGTTAACCGAGAGTTTGATATATATGTATAAGGATATTATAGGCACTATATTTCCACTCCGTGAATATAGTCCCATGTTTTATGATGTTGTATTTCATTACCCTCAATTCTCGGTGACATACAAGCTCTCCATTGGACATTCCGTTCCTTTGGACTAGCGAGTTAGTCATAGAGACCTCCATAAGACTCCTCGAGCATTGGATTCCCTCAAGGCCGACTGAGCGGGTTGTACCATAAAAACCTATCACCCTATTTTTGCCATGTCACTCTATAGAAACATGGTATACCGGCCCTCATGTCATGCCATGTGTATGATATGAGAATTATCTTAATGAACGGGGTAAAGCATGACATTGTTATGATGTTCTTGTAAACCCCAATTCTATATCAACATTGTTATGATGTTCTTGTAAACCCCAACTCTATATCAACATTGTTATGATGTTCTTGTAGACCCCAATTCTATATTAAACTTGATGTTCTTGTGGACCTCAATTCTATATAAAGAATGTCCATACTTGTTTGTCATGGTACCCAAGTTAGGGAACCAATTCCACCTAGTTTTTATTGATAATCATGATTGTACCGTTATTATCGCCTATCTATGTCAAGTGTCATATTTTGGACTCTATTCTATCAAAGTCTATCCTACGTGTCTACAAGCTTTATTCTTGAAATTCCATATTGGCTATACACAAAAGTGGATGTTAAAATGCATGATTAATGCCTGCGCATATAGGGCCCGATCTGGTCCTGGGAGGAGCACCCGAAAGTACTTGTGTCCATGGGAGTTGATTGATCACGGTATTGGCATTATACCGAAGTGCATGACTAGCTTGATTGAACATTCCACAAATCTTGTACTTGTACTTGACTTGATATTACATGACTTGCGTGACCCGAAAAAGGGTAATTGCATACTTACGTGCTTGAACGTGATAGCCAAATTCTAACATGACATGATGAATACACTTGCTTGAATATCTTGATATCTTTTGATATAAGTTCTTGAAAGTTCATGACTAGTTCTCGTCGCTATCTTATTGTTATACACTCTCCCTATCTTGTCGTTTTATGCGAGCATGCATAGCTATAGTGCATTCATGAAAGATGTAATTACTTAAACCCATTGCTAGTTCTTGAGATATAATTTCCTACTGAGCGTTCGCTCACTTAGTGTTTCCCTACTTTTCAGGTAAGTCCGACGATGAGGGAACTCAAACGGATGGGGGAAATCAAGAGTGAAAGAGATAGAGCTTCTCCCGTGTTATCTAGTCTTTTTCATATTTTCTTGAGTCAACCTTGTATTTTTCCTTTATTTTAGTTAGTACCTCAAAGGTTTGTAATAGACATATTCTTATGAAGGAATAAAGGATTGTGTTATCTTTACTTTTGCGCATCTCTAATTTTGGTGTCGGATACACTAATACTCTGATTGACATGATTGATATAAACTCGTCACGCGTCTCCGGGTATCTTCCGCTCTCGGGGTGTGATAGTTTTTGTGGTATCAGAGCCTAGGGTATTCAATTCCTAGGAAAACCCAAGTCCAAGGATAGGTTTAACCTTTAACCAGTGAGATTGGGTAGAACCAAGGGTTAAAGTTAACATAGAAATGCTAGCTTCTAAATGAAATCACGTATTAATCTAGTTATTGTAATTGTATGATAATGGCTGCCGAACGTGCTCAGTGACGCAACATGCAGCGTACACTTCAAGACATGACTCAGGTGCTGCAACAAGTAGCACAGGGAGGTGCACAACGAGCCGGAAGTCTCCACCAAGTCTTCAAGAACATGAACCCTCCCAAATTCATGGGTTCTACTGATCCGGATGACGCAGAGCACTGGATCAGGAAGACGGAACGTATATTCCGTGTTATGCAGTGCACGGATCAAGATAAAGTCTTATTAGCTACCTTTCAGTTGGAAAGGGATGCCCGATGCTGGTGGAAATCAATAGAAGCTACTTTAAATCAAGACCAAGTTACTTGGGAAGAATTCGTTGAACATTTCAATGCTAAATATTTTTCGGACCGAGTACAGGAAGAGAAAGCTGCAGAATTTGTTGCACTGAAGCAACGGTCCTTGTCAGTGGCCGAGTACGAGGCCCAATTTTCTAGATTATCTCGGTATGCTAAGCACTTAGTTAGCACTGAGAAGATGAAAGCTAAGAGGTTCCTAAATGGGCTCAGGCCCCAATATATCACACAGCTAGCGCCAATGGATATCCAGGTCTACTCAGAAATTGTGCGCCGAGCTCAGCTATTAGAAGACGCCACGGAACTATCTGATAGAATCCGTGGGAAGGACAAGAAAGAACAAGTTACAGGTTCGGGTTCCTTTAAACCCAACTTCAAGAAGAGGCCTAGCAATGGAGGTACTTCCTCACAAGATCAGAAGTTTAAGAAGACCAAGCCCTTCTCCATCACCACTACCCCATCAAAAATAGTGTGCAAGCATTGTGACAAGGCGGGCCATAGAGCAGAAGAATGCTGGAGGAAACTAGGAGCATGTCTCCGCTGTGGGAGTCGTGATCATCGAATTCCCGATTGCCCATTACTTAATGATCAAGCCGGGGACGGAAAGTGCCCAGTAACCAAGAATGCTCATCTTCACGCAATTAAGGAGACCGAACAAGAAGAAGAAGGCGGACTAGTAGAAGGTACATTGAAAGTTTGTTCCAAGTCTACATATGTCTTAATTGATACTGGTGCTTCACATTCAATTGTTTCCAAGAAGTTCGCTGATCCGTTACCCCTAGAATCGGAATGGATAAAATTAGTCTTGTCTACTCCTCTAGGAAACGAGATTGATATTACACACCATTACCAGAACTGTGAAGTATTGGTTCATGGTAAGAATCTCCCTATTGATCTTATATGTTTAGATCTAAAGGAGTATGATGTCATACTAGGAGCGGATTGGTTATCTAAATATCAGGCAACGGTCGATTGCCGCAATAGCAAGGTTACTTTCAAGGAATTTCCAGAACTGATCTTTACTAGCCCCAAGAGGCGAAGCAAAACCCCTCTTATTTCGGCTCTCCGAGCTAGCAAGCTCATCAGGAACGGATGTGTATCTTTCCTTGCATTCGTCATGATTAAGGAGGCTAAGGAAACTAAGATAGAAGACATTCCGGTGGTACAAGAATTTCCAGACGTATTTCCGGAAGATTTGCCTGGATTACCCCCACAAAGAGAAGTGGCCTTCACCATCGATTTAGTTCCTGGTGCGGGTCCAGTTTCTAAGGCACCGTATAGAATGTCACCTGCTGAACTCAAGGAGTTAAAGGAGCAATTGATGGAACTCATTAAGAAAGGATTCATAAGACCAAGTACTTCCCCATGGGGAGCGCCTGTATTATTTGTAAAGAAGAAAGATGGATCCATGAGGTTATGCATCGACTATCGACAGTTGAATCATCTCACTATCAAGAACAAGTATCCACTGCCGAGAATCGATGAGTTGTTTGATCAAATTTTAGGATCCAAGTACTTTTCCAAAATTGATCTTAGGTCGGGATATCATCAGTTAAGAATCAAGGATGAGGACATTCATAAGACTGCATTCAGAAGCAGGTACGGCCATTATGAATTTGTTGTTATGCCTTTCGGACTAACGAATGCCCCTGCTGCCTTTAAGCAGTTAATGAATAGTATAATCATGCCTTATTTGGATCAATTCGTGGTGGTCTTTATTGATGATATATTGATTTATTCTGAGACCAAGGAAGAGCATGAGGAGCATTTAAGGATTGCATTACAAATATTGAGGGCAAACCAATTTTATGTAAAACTCAGCAAGTGTGAATTCTGGCTTGAGGAAGTGACTTTTCTCGGACATGTCATATCAAAGGATGGCTTATCAGTAGATCCATCAAAAGTTGAAGCTGTAAGAAATTGGGAAAGACCGACCAATGCTAGCGAGATCCGAAGTTTCTTAGGTCTTGCTGGCTATTACAGGCGGTTCATCAAAGATTTCTCTAAGATCACCGTACCCCTTACGAGGTTAACTCGCAAGGAGATCCGTTACGAATGGAGTGAGGAATGTGAAAGAAGCTTCCAAACTCTCAAGGATCATCTTACTACAGCTCCTGTCTTAGCTTTACCAATGGAAGGAGAGAAATTCGCGGTATACACTGATGCTTATGGCATTGGCCTCGGATGTATTCTAATGCAACAAGGAAAGGTTATAGCTTACTCTTCTCGTCAATTAAAGAAACATGAAGAGAACTACCCCGTCCATGACTTAGAATTAGCCGCGGTAGTATTCGCACTAAAGATATGGAGGCATTATCTATATGGAGTACAGTTTACTGTATACTCCGATCACAAGAGTCTCAAGTATCTTTTCTCTCAAAAGGAACTCAATATGAGGCAAAGGCGTTGGCTAGAATATCTCATGGACTTCGACTTCGATATACAATATCATCCTGGAAAGGGTAATCATGTAGCTGATGCCCTTAGTCGAAAGCCGAGAGCATTGTTAGCCAATTGTATGATTCATGAATGGAAGTTGCTGGAGCAATTCTCTGAGCTCAATATAAGCATGGACACGGACTTCAAATGTGTCACATTGTCTCATATGAGCATTCAGTCAGACCTATTAACTGAAATACAAGCACTTTAGGATGATGACCCAATATTAGTGGAAATCAAGGGCAAACTAGAAGGACGGTCTGATTTCCAATTAGCATCAGATAGAAGGTTGTTATTCCAAAACAGAACTTGTATACCGGATTGTCCCGAGTTAAAGAAGAAGATCTTAGATGAAGCTCATAGATCAAGGTACACGATTCATCCTGGATCTACCAAAATGTACCAAGATGTGAAAAGAAATTTTTGTTGGCCCAACATGAAAAGGGAAATAGCGGACTACGTGTCGCGCTGTCTCACATGCCAACAGGTCAAGGCGGAACACCAAAAGCCTGCTAGAAAACTACATCCTCTAGATATCCCTAAATGGAAGTGGGAGGATATTGGTATGGATTTCATCATGGGTGTATCTAAATCAAAAGGAGGACATGATGGAATATGGGTTATTATTGATCGATTGACTAAATCGGTGCATTTCTTGCCAATAAAGAGCCGATGCTCAGTCGATGTGTTGGCTGCATTATACATCAAGGACATAGTCAGATTACACGGTATTCCTATTTCAATCGTGTCTGACAGAGATCCCCGTTTTACTTCTCATTTTTGGAAGGGTTTACAACATTCATTAGGAACAAGGCTTAACTTTAGTACAGCTTTTCATCCTCAGACGGATGGTCAGACTGAGAGAACTAATCAGGTCATTGAAGATATGCTTAGGGCATGTATCATTGATTTTGGTGGGAGCTGGCATGATCACTTGCCTCCAGTTGAATTTGCATACAATAATAGCTACCAGGCAAGTATAAAAATGGCACCTTTCGAAGCCTTATACGGAAGAAGTTGCCGATCACCCTTATGCTGGGACGAAGTTGGAGAGAAACAACTATTAGGTCCAGACATGGTAAGGGATACCACCGAGAAGATACAATTGATCAGAGAAAGACTGCAAGTTTCTCAGTCTAGGTAAAAGGCTTATGCCGACACGAGAAGGAGAGATCTTGAGTTCCAAATCGGAGATCATATATTTCTCAAGATATCGCCGGGACGTGGCATACGGAGATTTGGTGTTAAGGGGAAGCTTACACCAAGGTTCATCGGACCTTTTGAGATATTGGAAAGAGTTGGCGAGGTTGCTTATCGCATCGCATTACCTCCTCAATTGTCTGAAGTGCATAATGTATTCCACATATCTATGTTGAAAAAGTATGTACACGATCCATCACATATTATTGAACATGGAGACTTAGTTATCCAGAATGATCTCACATATGAACAGAAGCCCATAAAGATACTAGATCGTGAAGTACGTACTCTAAGGAATAAGGTTATTCCCATGCTAAAAGTACAATGGAATAAGAGTTCCGATCATGAAGCCACATGGGAGACCGAGGAATTCATGAGGAAGCAATTTCCAGAATTATTTTAAGGTATATACTCTACACTCTCCACATATATATATACTATGGAATTTGGGGACCAAATTCTTTTAAGTGGGGGAGGGTGTAGCAACCCTAGAAAAAAATAAAGATTTTGAAAAGGGATCAAATTAAAATAAAAGATAAGTAAATAGATGATGAAAGCCTAAACGCATAAGAATAAGCCAGAAGGAAAATAACGCCTTTTATCAAGGCGCTGATTCAAAAGGAAACGCCTATGTCTAAGGCGTTAATTTAAAAAGGACGCCTACACCCTAGGGCGTCAAATTTCAAACGACGGGAAATAAAATTAAGGAAAGGAAAGGAAGCGCACTCACCTTGGGCGCGTTTTTAATAAGAAACGACTAGGACAACGTCGTCAATTAAAACACACGACCTAGCCTGAGGCGTGAATTCAGTTCGAGTTTCGTTCGACCAGGAGTCTATCCAGAGCAAGTTTCTGGATAACTACGAGGAAGATTGAATAGGGTAAGAACTCTATTAGGGAAGTATTACTTCCAATATAACTCTAACCCTATTAGGATTCTAAAAATCCTATAAATACCCACCTATTCGATCTGTTCGCTATTTTGGCGATCAGTTCTTCTGAGGTATGTGAAGAACAACAGGTTCTTCTTGAATCTCTGCTTTTCCATTTCATGAAGAGTGTTAATTATTCTTCATCTTCTTTTGCTATAGATTGCCTGCCTTGCGTTTCCTGACGTGCTGAAGAACGAGGGGTTCTTCATCAAACATCATCTTCTGGAGGCCGATTTAGAACAGAGCATCGGTTTCTTACCAAAACCTTCACGTTTCCTCTCCCAGATCACCTTCAGGTAGGTTTTCTCAAGATCGTAGCCCAAACTAGCTTAAGATCTTAATAATATCATCGGTCGTGCATGCATATAGTTTTATTGTGGTTTCATATGTTTTCTATGTAATTTCAAAAAGAAACACCCTTAGCTAGGGCGCTAATTTAATTAAAGAAGCGACCCACAATAGGGTGCTAATTATTGTTTTGACGCCCTGCCCAGAAGTCATCAATTACATGTAATTAATACATACCCACATTTAAAATTTAATATTTATGTAACCATGAATCTAATATATTGCATGAGTATACCTGTGAAATCCTGCTATTTTTCCTGTCATGATCATGTACCCTTTTTCCTGAAATTTTATTATCTGAAAATTTGTAAATTCTTGAATTCACGACCTTGTCTAGGTCGTCTCTTATTGAACTGACGCCCCAGACCAGGGCGCTAATTGAAAAGTAACGCCCCTGTCCAGGGCGCATTTTTGTTAAAATTCTAGAATATTGATTTTCTGTAGAATAGAAATATTGAAGGGACGACTAATGTATAAGTCGTCAAATTTGTAAATAAATGCCCCCTTGTAAGGCGTTAATTGGATAATTAATGACTTGGCTAAAGTCGCTATTTTATGTATTACTGTTTTCCCTTGTTTCTGTTAATCGAGAGTTTGATATATATGTATAAGGATATTATAGGCACTATATTTCCACTCCGTGAATATAGTCCCATGTTTTATGATGTTGTATTTCATTACCCTCAATTCTCGGTGACATACAAGCTCTCCATTGGACATTCCGTTCCTTTGAACTAGCGAGTTAGTCATAGAGACCTCCATAAGACTCCTCGAGCCTTGGATTCCCTCAAGGCCGACTGAGCGGGTTGTACCATAAAAACCTATCACCCTATTTTTGCCATGTCACTCTATAGAAACATGGTATACCGGCCCTCATGTCATGCCATGTGTATGATATGAGAATTATCTTAATGAACGGGGTAAAGCATGACATTGTTATGATGTTCTTGTAAACCCCAATTCTATATCAACATTGTTATGATGTTCTTGTAAACCCCAACTCTATATCAACATTGTTATGATGTTGTTGTAGACCCCAATTCTATATTAAACTTGATGTTCTTGTGGACCTCAATTCTATATAAAGAATGTCCATACTTGTTTGTCATGGTACCCAAGTTAGGGAACCAATTCCACCTAGTTTTTATCGATAATCGTGATTGTACCGTTATTATCGCCTATCTATGTCAAGTGTCATATTTTGGACTCTATTTTATCAAAGTCTATCCTACGTGTCTACAAGCTTTATTCTTGAAATTCCATATTGGCTATACACAAAAGTGGATGTTAAAATACATGATTAATGCCTGCGCATATAGGGCCCGATCTGGTCCTGGGAGGAGCACCCGAAAGTACTTGTGCCCATGGGAGTTGATTGATCACGGTATTGGCATTATACCGAAGTGCATGACTAGCTTGATTGAACATTCCACAAATCTTGTACTTGTACTTGACTTGATATTACATGACTTGCGTGACCCGAAAAAGGGTAATTGCATACTTGCGTGCTTGAACGTGATAGCCAAATTCCAACATGACATGATGAATACACTTGCTTGAATATCTTGATATCTTTTGATATAAGTTCTTGAAAGTTCATGACTAGTTCTCGTCGCTATCTTATTGTTATACACTCTCTCTATCTTGTCGTTTTATGCGAGCATGCATAGCTATAGTGCATTCATGAAAGATGTAATTACTTAAACCCATTGCTAGTTCTTGAGATATAATTTCCTACTGAGCGTTCGCTCACTTAGTGTTTCCCTACTTTTCAGGTAAGTCCGACGATGAGGGAACTCAAACGGATGGGGAAAATCAAGAGTGAAAGAGATAGAGCTTCTCCCGTGTTATCTAGTCTTTTTCATATTTTCTTGAGTCAACCTTGTATTTTTCCTTTATTTTAGTTAGTACTTCAAAGGTTTGTAATAGACATATTCTTATGAAGGAATAAAGGATTGGGTTATCTTTACTTTTGGGCATCTTTGATTTTGGTGTCGGATACACTAATACTCTGATTGACATGATTGATATAAACTCGTCACGCGTCTCCGGGTATCTTCCGCTCTCGGTGCGTGACAAACTCATTATCAAAATTTGTCAAAGGTGAGGACAATCTGAATAAACTTCTTGGAACCAATGTTAATTTTCAGAAAGAGGGACTAGGTTACCATCCAGTCAACAAAAAGACTGATGGAAATAAAATGACTACTGTGTTTGTAAAAATTTCTGAGCAAGACAAAACTCATGTTCCATCTGTGTTTCAATTTACTACATAGAAATTTCAAAGACAAAATAAAAATGTGAAAAAGAAAACATTGAAAAAGGAAAGAAACAACTTGCATGCTGAAAATTCAAATATCAAACACCATGCTTCAGAGAAATCCAATATTGTTTCAAGTCATTACTGTGGCACGCATGATCACTTCATGGATAATTGTTTAGTGCTGAAAAAGGATGATGAAATGCATGCTAGGAATTTTCATAATAGAAAACACCCCGCAGATCAGAAGAGAAAAACACATTGCTTTCACTGTGGGAAAATAGGTCATATCACTGCAAAATGTTGGCATGTTACGAGAAAGAAACTCAAGTCTGAATTTGTTAAATTCCTTGTAAATAGAAATGATACTCATTATAATAAATTTTCTGTGAACTATGTTTCTGATAGAAGTAATCTTGGGTCTAGAGATAAGCACATTGTGTGCTTCAAATGTGGAAAGCATGGCCACACAGCCAATGACTGTTGGCATGCTCAAGGGAAAGGAATCAGTTTTGAACATGTAAATTTCTCTTCAAATCAAAGAGTTTTTGAGAGAAATAAATCTGTTGTTGAAGAAAAATTCATTTCATGTTTCAATTATGGGAAGTCAGGCCACAAAGCTACTGAGTGATGGTTGGCTAGAAATAAAAGACAAAATGCTCATGTAGATAACGGAAACTTCCATGTGCACAGACTCCATGATCATGTTAATGTGCATAATAAAAGGAACAAAAAGTCTGTTATCTCTTGTCATTGTTGTGGTCAATTAGGACACCCTATGTCTGAATGCTTTCTAATGAGTTTTGATGATTCCCTGGCCAAGAAAATGATGAGAGCACCAGTCAAAGGTCCAGTCAAAGGTGTCACTGACTCTGCAAGACCCAAGACCTCTTGGGTACCTGCTGCACCAAAATAATGTGTTTGTTGCAGGTGTGCCTTGGAGATGAATAAACAAGGGGTTGTATAAGCCAAGGCACCCAAGTTTGGTAAAACCCCATCTTTGCACTTGACAGGTTCGATCTTCTAACTTTAGAAAATTTCTGTCAATCAGGTGTATTTCATGCATACAAGCTCATATCTGATTTGTCTCTCATAGGTTATCAAATGCCTTTGCTGAAGAGTCTGTGCATACTTTAAGCTGAGAGTGAATTGAATGCTATTTTCTGAGAATCTGAATTGTGTCATCTGAAATTTTTGATTTAGATGTTTGCATAAATAGTTAAGCATACATACTTGCATTCTTGTGTGTCATCTGCACTGCTCAATTTGAATCTTTTCTTGCATAACGAAATTCATATGTGCATCCTCTAACTGAAATTCTTTGAAAAATCTGAAATGCACATGAAGTTTATTGTAGTCCATCTCAGGTTGTAATTGCATGTCTACTTCATGAGCATAGATCACAAAACCATGCATTCAGTCTTCATTGCATATAATGCATTTAGTCAAGGGGAGTAGATGCATAAATGGTCATGTGTTTGTGGCATTTAGAATTCTGGATTTTATTGCATATAGCCAGGGGGAGGTTGGCTGCCCCTGTATGATGGTCATGCCACTCATGTTCATATTCATGTAATGTTTTTAGGAAAATCATTGCATATGCATACATATAGTGAATCGCACTACATGTTGCTAATTTCAAAAAATCCAAAAAGAAGTGACTCACTACATCTAGTCAGGGGGAGCATTCTAATCTTATAGGTCTTTCACAAACTAAACTCTTCCAGTCTAGCCATTTAAATCATTCTCCCACTCTTGAGTGTTAGCGGTTCACATCAAATTGACTCCAGTTAATCTCTGCTGTCATTATCAGTATTCCACTTGCCTTGAATCTGGAGTCTCTGCCTGCTACTCAATTTGTTGAAGGAAAGCCTCACTTGAATTCATCCCTGTCACTTTTATCAAGCTGGTCTGACTGAACTCCAGACTCAGCTATTGGGTTCTGAACTGAATAATTCTTGTGCTGCATCCTTGTAAACTCATTGCCACCTGAAAATCAGTCTGACGCATAAGCATGTGTTTACATTTTCTCACCTTCCATGCATGCTTGATAATGTCTTCAACTGCTCTCTAAACAAAATTTCATGTTGCTACTATTGATTGGATGCAACTGAATGTGTTGATCTATCTGAATCTGGAAAGATTTCAATTGCTGTATCCTAATCATAAATCTAACATCTTTCGAAAAGAAGAATCTTCTATTATAATGGTTTAAGAATGTCTGATGAATCAAATTGATTTAAGTCTAATGTATTCATTAAGTTTGGGTGTAAAGGACTTGAAAGTATCCGAATCATTATTTTAATAAATCTTAACCAACTGTCTCATGTAATTTCATGCAAAACCTTCTGAAATCTGAATTCTCAAAAATATGGCTTTCTTTGGTTAAGATACATGTGGTAAGTATTGTTCTTAAACATTACAATGTACTGAGAAATGTCTGAAGAATCTGAAAAATATTTGAAAGAAATCTTGGTCAGAGCAATGACTTTAGACACAGAGAAACTAGGTCCTCTATTAAAGAAGTGGAGTAAACCCATGTCATGAAGTGCCATAGTTACCTCTGCTGTAAAAAATGATTGAAAATCTGGCAGAGCAATGGCATGGTCGTGATGAGTAATTGGGGATTCCTACCTCTAATCAAGATGTCTCCTCACGTAAAAAGATATTTCTATTGCCAACTCTGTTCTCATGACTGAGAAGCAATGCAGTTATCACACTAAGTAACTGGGTCACTTCACCTAAGACGTGTTGTGCCTCATGTAGAAAGGTGTTGATCAACCAAAATTGTTCAGGAAAAATAGTGTGCTAATCAAACGAAAAATCTGAAAAATTAGTGTAATCAAAGATAAGTTCAGATACACTCATATTTGTTTAATCTCAATACTATCTTGTGTAACTCTCAAAGGAGTCATTGAATTTGAATAAGTAAGATAGAAGGAGGTTAAACAAAATATCATATGTGCAATTGGTTCATCTTTATTAAAACTTGATTTCAGATATGACTATTGAATTTTATTGACAAACTCTGTATACATTGTGCTTAAACCATGCTGGTCAGTTTAGACTCATTCATAATCTCTTATAATAAAAGAGTCTAAAATTTGGTTATTAAGATTTATGAATTTGGTATCCTATTGAAAATCCTTCCACCTCATCTATTCATTGGCAATTCAGTCAACTTTCTGCTTAATTTCAATGTTCTTGAAATTCCTATTGAATTTGCTGCTCATTGTTCTTGATCATTCCATGCTCAATTTCTAATTGTTGTTGAAACCCTTCTATGACTGATCCTGTGCTTTTGTTGATATCTCTTTCCACATCAATTGATATCAGATTTGAATCTGATTGTCTGATGACAATTTTCACTCCAATTCCTCTATTATGTCAAATAGGGGATATTGTATCATCACCATCTTTCTAGTATTAAGGGGGAGATTAGTCTGGTCATTTGTCATCTTCCTATCCCCACTTCCACTTATCTCACATTTTCAAGGAGAGTAGGATTCCGTGAGTCCCTCTGTATATCAGCTTCATTTTTTTTTGGAACAAAGGGGGAGAATGGTTTGAAGTCTTGCATGTTTTGGATCTCTATCTACTAAATCTCTCAAACTATTATTTCCTTTTTGATGAAGTCAAAGGGGGAGAATAGTTTGGAGTCAGCATGTTGTCTTTGACTCATAGTGTTCATAATGTTGCCATCATCAAAAAGGGGGAGATTGTTGTACCCCTGTGGTTTTGATGATGTCAAACATTACGCTTCATCTGTGCATTAATATCATATGTGGTTGCTGCATGGTTTCATGGTCTACTGAAGGATGAAGAGAACAATGCACACACATATCTGTCAAATACTGTTCAATTCGTTGCACATGTTTTGTTGCTTATCTCGGTGCACATTTGCCTTGTATGATACAAGGTCAATGTATGCTTTGTCCTTCATATTGAAGAAATCGATGTTATTACTGTTCATACCTTCACAAAGGTTGGTGCACACTTGACCGCTCTACTCACATAACTCGGTGCATGTTGACGCTAAAGTCTATGCAGATTCAAGTCTTGTATAAAGGTTTGTGTACTTCAATGTTTAAGTCCGTGCACACACAAGGGTCGGTGCATTGCCTGGTTTGCATTTTCAAACTCGGTGCAAGTCTGTGCACTTCACTATTCAGGTCGGTGCAATCTTTGCATCGGGCTGGCATAGGATAGGTGTAGCTCTAGTCATTACACGCAGGTAAGGTCTGTGCATTTGTTTGGTTTGCATAAAGTAAAGTATGTGCAGGTTATGTTTTGCATGCGCCAAGTTGGTGCACACCTTTGGCTGCTCATACACAAGGTCGGTGCAATTACAACTTGTGTATTATTCACAGTCAGTGCAAGTCTTTACTTGTGCTACTCATATCGGTGCACACCCTGTGTTATCTTGTCTAAAGTCAGTGCATGTCATTTAGAGTACATGCTGTTTTCCTTTATGTTATCAAGATTCTTGCACATTCTTTACTTATAAGGTCAGTGCACACTTCTTTCTGTTGCACACTCATGGTCTATCCATACTTTGCTGCACGTTACCTGATGTCTGTGCATATCTTGCTAATATGACTATGCACGTTCTGTTATATGCTACCTAAGGTCTGTATGCGTTGCTCATCTCATGCATACATAGTCTGTGTATGTTTGCACATGACTATATGAAGTCTGTGCATGTTTTCTGCAACGACTATATAAGTTTGTGCATGATGCATTAGGAAGTCTGTGCACTTCATTGTTTAGATCTGTGCACATGGTCAGTGCTTATTTTTCAAAGGGATACCACGTATGACTATGTTCTTGCCAGGTGAGTTACATGGTAGAACACTTACAGAGCAAACTGCACATGTTACATAAAGCACCAAGTCAATGGCTTATGATCCAAGGCAAGGTCCAGAACAAATGATCCAGCCACGTGGACTGCGACAGCACCTTGATTCTGACACGAGGAAACAAAGTGGATCATATCTGCTTGAGAATGGGGCGGGAAACGTGATACCCACGCGCCCATCGTCTGGCTTTAAAAGGGGATCGATGACTGGGAGAAAGTGGCTTAACATAGAAGAAGAGAGTTAAGAGAAGATAGAAAGAGCAGACAGATAGAAAGAGTGGGATAGAAGAAGATAGAAGAATACGAACTGACGAGACCTGAGGAGAGATAGAAAAAGAGTATAGCGTAAGAGAAAAAGAAGTAGAAGAAGTGGAAGAGAGAAAGTGTGTAAGATCAAGAGAAGAAAAGAGAGAGCCAGCAGAATAAGAAAAAGAAGGAGGAGTCACCAAGAGAGCGAGAGAGCATACTGAGAGAAGAAGAAGAAAGAAAGAGGAAGAGAGTGTAGAGAAGAGAGGAGCGACAGTGAAGAAGTGGCTGAAGCACATTGAAGATCTGTTTCAAGATTGGCCTCGTGGATCAAATCCAGAGCCATCAAGCTCATTGGAGTTATATTCTATTTGGTTTTTTCTTTTGTCCTTTTATTTGTTCTTTTCCATATCTTTAGTGCTTTCCGTTTCCATTATTTGGGATCGGGGTTCCTCCTGTGGACTAAGGAGAAGGGAGACTTGGTGTCTCCGGTTGCAAGTGACTTGGTGTCACTTGTGCTTTCCCTCTGGGTTTCATAGGATGGGAGATTGGGTGTCTCCGGTTGCAAGTGACATGTTGTCACTTGTGGGTTCCCTCCGATTTGGAGGAAGAGATACTTCGGTCTCTGGTTGCTAGTGACTGGGTGTTGCTAGTGGTTGCCCTCTTGGGTGGAGGAAGAGAGGAGTGTGTTCCTCTGGTTCAAGCTGTTAGGCAGCATGTGTAGGCAAGCTGTGATGCCCAGCGGTTTCAAGTGGTTTGGCAGCAGTAAGCCCCACTCTGGTTGGAGTTTGGGGTGGATGTAGGTTTACAAGACCGAATCACCTAAAAACTCTATGTGCAGTAGATTGATTGCTTGCTAGTTCAGGATAGATGCATGATTGGGTTCACTACATCTAATTTCTTCAGAGTTTTCTGCACCCACTAAGTGATTAAGTGTTTCATCCTTTTGTCCACGTTAAGTGTTCGAGTGTGAGTATTCTCAGAACAGTGATTCTGTTTGAGCCATCTGAGTGTTGTAACTCCGCACTTTGACTAGTTATAGTTTTTAATTGGGCAAGTTTTTATACGGGGATTCATTCACGCCCCCCCATCTGAATCCATGTATGCACCATTGCATCTTGTCTCTACAGACTAACAGCCCCTACCTAGGGCGCCATTCTCCAGCCCCCTGTTAGACCCGTTGATCCTGTGTTAAGCCCGTTAAACCATGGTGATTAGCCCGTTAAGCCCGTAACCTGTTATAGTACGCGTAAACCTGTTATACTGTTAGAAACCTGTGATTGTTAACCTTCCGAAATAGAGACCCTCCGGGAAGTCTCTATTTTCTGAAATAGAGACTGTCCGGGGAGACTCTATTTTAACCTTCTGAAATAGAGACCCTCGGGAAGTCTCTATTTCTGAATCTCGTTAAGCATGTCACATGTTAAACCCCCTGTTAAACATGTTTACAAAATGTGTAATCATGTTATCCTGTTACATACAAAGTTATTGTTAACCTTCTGAAATAGAGACCCTCCCGAAAGACTTTATTTCAGCATTGAAATAGAGACTCTCTGCAAGGGCGCCATTTCCCTGTAAACCGGAATTTTTGGGCTTCTGTCCAGCCCTTACCCAATGATCTCTGGCCACCTACTTAACTCTTATTGGCCTATGTGTCATGCATTTTAAGTAGCTTGATCATAAATCATCATTTACATGTGATATGTCCTTGAACTCTATTCCTGAAAGATCTACCTGACGTTCCTACAATGTGTAAACTTCTTGAAATTCTATATTGGCTATATAAATGAGAGTGGATGTCTAAAAGTATACATGAAATGTTGTGCATATAGGGCCTAGTCTGGTCCTGGGCGGAGGACCCGAAAGTACTTGTGCCTATGGGAGTTTATTGACCACGGTGTTTGGCATTGCACCGAAGTACTTGCTTGCTTGACTTGACTAGAGACAATCCCACTCACTCTCTCGCGACATGTTTGACTTGCTTGAAATGAATTACTTGGCCCGAAAAAGGGAGAATTACTTGCTTGAACGAAATGAATGAAATAGCCAATTCCATTACACTACTTGCTATTACACGAGCTTGAGATCATTTGCTTGAATATTGCTTAATATCTTCTTGGGAAGACTTACTGGAATATTGACTATTACCTTCTTGAAAAGGCTTGCTTGAATATTGATTTCTTCGAAAGACTTGTGCCATTACTTGACAATTACTTGCTAGTTCCTTATTGATACATCTTATTGATGTTCATGTGATACTCTTTTGGTACAATTCTTGATAGTCTTGCTCGATCCAACATGCATCATTATACCGCATGAAGTTGTAATTAACTTAAATATTATTATAGCTTGAGATATAAATCCTATTGAGCGATTCACTCATCTAGTTGCTTCCTAACATTTTTCAGGTAATTCAAATAGCGACATCCACATGAATGGGAATGATACTGAGTGATGAGTGCTAGAATTGGTGTACCGTCAGTTAGATGTGTCCTTTTATTCCTAGGTCTTACATTGTATTTTGATGCGGGATGGACACGCGACCTGGGACTCTAGCTCGCGGACGTCCCTAGCTAGGGAAACGTGGGACCTTGCGCGGTTGAGGAACCGGCGATGAGTCGGGTAGTCGGCTCTCTTTCGTAACTCCACACCGCAAATCGTACTCATCAAACTCGGCGGTGTACTCAGTCACGGATCGGTTCCCTTGGTTGAAACTATGCCATTTATCTATGAGACGCTGGCGGTATGTGGCAGGGAGGTATTTCTGCCTCAATTTGGTTTTCATGTCATCCCAAGTACCGATCTTGGGTTGACGGGCGGCGTGTTGGACAGCTCTGTCGGTGCTGACAAGCTACAAATGGATGTTGTCTGGATGGCACGGGCTGACGGTTGTGGGGTCCACGACCTGCTCGGATGGCCGACTGTGGTGGGGTTGGTACCACTGCGAAGAGGACTCCTGGAGGCACGATCTCTGTGAGGGGGCTGTACTGGTTCACCTTGTGGAAGGCGAGGCGGCTCTGACCGTCAAGCATTGAGGCTTGCTGCCCCGGATCTGATTTGCTGTTTTAGGCGTACGCGACCCGGTGAAAAAAGTTGTTGTGATCAGCCCCGACGTCAGAACGATGCGAGACTAGTGCCGATGCGAAGCTAACTTGAAGTACTTCAACTCTCTGGTGTTACAGCAATTTTGTTGGGGCCGTACTTTCCATGGTGGAATTTCAAAGGGGACCGTTCTCAGTCTCAAATCTGGCCGGGCAGACTGAGATTTGCCTAAGAAAGGGCGTTGACCATGAATAAAACTTCGGATCTGGGTGATGGGATTTTTATGGAAGCTAGAGGAAGAAGTAAGGAAGATGGGAATAATTTTTTTGTAAAATTTGGTGGAGTTTTGATATGGGAAATGGATTTTCTAACAGAGATGTGTCGGATCTGGACTATAGGGGCAGATCAGATTTGGGGAAATAGCAGAGTTTTTTTGGATGTGAAAGAAAATTCCTAAAATCACAAAAAAAATTATGGACGATGGCTTAGGTGTACAGAACTCCCAGTTCAAATTTTAGATCATTCTGAAATCGGAAAGGGGGGCTCATGGGCAAAAGGTTTGGTTGCTGGAACACAAGACTGCACAGGGGCAGATCTTGAGGGCTGTGGGAAGCTAAGTGGAAAAATAGGAAAACGAAGTGGGAAAATTCTGAAATTATAGGTGGGACATGGGATCAAACTTGGGAACTCACCCTGAAAATTTCAGCCTCGTCAGATCTGGGAGCTGAGAGCTAAAATTTTGGAGTTGGCTTGATGTCCTGAGTTGGACAGAATTCTAGCGACGGCGGTGGTGGTGCAACGGCGGCTCGATGGCGGTGGCGGCGGCGATGGATAGCTTCACACACTGATATTGGGAGGAGTCACACCTCAGAAGGCAGCCTTCACAGCTGCAAGCGGAGGGAGAGGAGAGAGGAAGGGGGCGCACTTGGCCTCTTGGCACAAATTTTCACAATTTCATTCAATGATTCTATCAAAAATGGAAAATACATGGCTTTTATATGAAATGGACACCCTTGTCAAATGACCACCCTTACCCTCAGATCTAGGGTTAGGGAGGGGTACCTTGGGAATGCAAAAACCTAATTTTTCCCATGTGGTCAAAGCTTATTAAACATAACAAACAACTTAGCCTAATAAGGCTAAAACAAGGGGCGCCCCCCTTCATGGGTCAAATATGGTGACTTTGGGCCAAGGACAAACCAATTGGCCCATGAACCATGTCTAGCCTATGGGGCCTTCCAAGCTTGGAAGCCCATGGGAGAGGGAAAAAGCCCAATTGGGCCTTAAGTGGCCTTACGGTCTAATATGAAGGCCTTAAGGTCCAATATGAACTTACCCCTTAATGCATTCTAACTAAACTTGACCCAATGGCTTCTTAAAACCTTACAAAGGAGCTCAAATAAAGAACTTGACCCAAACAAACACACATTACAATCCATATTACACAAATACATCCCACACATATAATAAAATAGCCCTGATGCCCCATCAATTCTCCTCGAGTGGGAGGAACTCGACCCCTTTGAGTAAGGGGTGCGGCTGCGCATGTGGCTCCTGCGGATCCGTCATTGACCAGGTAGCGTGGAGTACACTCCACTCCAGGTAACCGTCACCTGCTCATCCCGTATAGATTTGATATGCACACGATGCTGTGGGAATGAGGCTAGAGGTGGACACTCCGTGGTGGGATCACCCTCAAAGGAAGGAGACGGCTCAATGACTCACTAGGAATCACCGCTGAATCCCTATATATGACTAGATCCGACACATAGATAAAGCTGAACCCGAATTTTGGCAAGCCTATAACGTACGCTTTGGATCCGACTTGCCTCGCACTCGAAGGGACTGACATTGCGAGCTGACCTTAGACTGACTGACTCGACGTATGCAGACTCACTATGCACTCGACAAATGTACGTATAGACTCAAACACTCATGCATGCATGGGGGATGGGATTAGAGCTATTGACTTCCTAGACCTACGACTTGGGACTGACTTTGAATAAAAATCAAAAGTCCTAACATCACCCATGAACATCATGAATAGAAGCAACTTGACCCAAAATCCAATGTTTCGGGTCTCGGCACATGCCAATCTCCACTGGTTTACAAAGATACGTCCTTGGGTTTTGAAGTGTTTGAGGACGAGAAGGTGAAAGACGGGGGAGTCATGCTGGGCATGGATCACAAGGAAGGTGAAATCAGGAGGCCATCTCTCATGGAGGTGGCAAAAGTCAAGCCATACTGCGTCAACATAGGGTATTGATGTTGGTAAGACAGAAATGAGCGATAGCTCAATAGATGGCTCAAGAGAGACCGACAAACTTGGGATGGCTGACTGCTTAGTGGCCGGCTGGGTAGGGGTTGACTGCATATGGGTAACGGAGGTTGCTGGCTCAAAATGGGTATCTATGGATGATGGTGACACCTGATTGGTAGGCAAAGTAGGGTCGCCTGACTGAACATGGGTGATAGGTGACACTGGGACCACTAACTGAGTGTCATCTATTGGTGCGACTGCCAAGACGTGGTGAAAGGTGAACTCACCGAACAAATGTGGAGGATGTAACGTGCAGGTCCTCCGCTTCGGGTCAAAGGTCGCACTCCTCTCTGCTAGCGTATTGGTTTTGCACCATGCACCATCGAAGTAAAGATCAGAGCCAATCTTCTTTTGGAACTCGACAAAGGCTAAATCACCCTGGCAGACAATCTCACCAATCCGGGAGAGGGACTCAACGATATCTAGGGAAAACCAATTATCCGACTCCATATAAATGAAATCGAGTTCCGATGTGGACCCATTGGATAGAGTGGCAGTAGAAATGATAGGGTGTCGGAACAACTCAGTCGTCGGCCTAGGGATCGGGTCAACCAGTGGTTGAATAGTAGGGGCAAGACCCGGGGGTCGGGCCATGAAGGCATTGAATTCGGCCACCAAGGATGACCATTCGGACGCATGGTCTCGGAGAACGGCCATGGGGATGGCGGATAGAGGACATGCAGACACGGGACAAGACCGATTGACTCTTATTGGACTAGACACGACCAACGATGCAAGGTTGGAGTATCGACTCGACTACAAACCTAGACTCAACCCATATCCGGTACCTGGCGGAGTTCCGGGATCTGAAGATCCTCTCACGCGAGTGAATCACCTTCCCGATAGGCGTAACCTAACGTTCGGGTAACACCTTTTTATATACCGAATAAAGGAATGCAAATGAGACACTTAGACTTAGATACTCCGATTTCAGAATGATCTGAAATGTGAACTGGGAGTTCTGTCCACAGAAGCCATCGTCCATAAATTTTGTTGTGATTTTAGGAATTTTCTTTCCCATCCCAAAAAACTCTACTATTTCCCCAAATCTGATCTGCCCCTGCAGTCCAGATTTGACCCATCTCTGTTAGAAAATCTACTTCAAATATCAAACCTCCACCAAATTTTACAAAAAATTATCCCCGTCTTCCTTACTTCTTCCTCTAGCTTCCATAAAAATCTCATCACCCAGATCCGAAGTTTCAGTGGCGGTCAACGCCCTTTCTTAGGCAGATCTCAGTCTGCCTGGCCAGATTTGAGACTGAGAATAGTCCCCTTTGAAATTCCACCATGGAACGTACGGCCCAAAAAAAATCCTGTAACACCAGAGGGTTGAAGTACATCGAGTTTGCTTCGCATCGGCGCCAGTCTCGCGTTGTTCCGATGTCGGGGATGATCACAGCAATTTTTGTCGCCGGGTCGTGCACGCCTGAAATAGCAAATCAGATCCGGGGTAGCAAGCCTCAACGCTTGACGGTCAGAGCCGCCTCGCCTTCCACAAGGCGAACCAGTGCAGCCGCCTCACATGGATCGTCCCACCAAGAGTCCTCTTCGTAGAGGTACCAACCCCACCACAGTCGGCCTTTCGAGCAGGTCGTGGACCCCACAACCGTCAGCCCGCGCCGTCTGGACAACATCCATTTGCAGCTTGTCGGCACCGATGGAGCTGTCCAACATGCCGCCCGTCAACCCAAGATCAGTCCTCTCGGGCCCCACTTGTAGCCCGTTACCTCCCTGCGTGGAGTGGGCATAGAAATTCATTTCTGTAAATTATTGTAATTGTTTGTATTGGGAGTTACTGTCTTGGCCGGGATCATCTTCCCTATGCCCGGTAGCGTGGAGGTAAACTCTCCACTCTCGCTATCGCATTTGCTTATTTCTTATTTATTTGTATATGCTGCTGTGAGTGATAGGTTACTAGCTCGATTCAATTTAAACACTGCTGCGAGAGAGAGAGCGAAACCCATCCCGTGACCCGATCCGGGCACGAAAGGGAGCCGACTACCCGACTCATCGCTAGTTCCTCAACCGCGCAAGGTCCCACGTTTCCCTCACTAGGGATGTCCGCGAGCTAGAGTCCCAGGTCGCGCATCAGTCCCGCATCATATTTCCAGTTACTGTGTATTTCCAGTTATTGCTAAAGGCTTGTATAATTTATTTGACTCAGTTATGATCTAGTTAGATGGAACTTAGTAAACTTGTAGCCTTATGAATGATTCTAGGATATTGTCATTTGGTTAAAAAGATAATTGTCATCTTGAACTATGGTATTATGTTCAAATTTAAGTTAGCAAAAAAAAATTACCAAGTACTATGCGCACTCTGACTGTACATGAATGACACGATCGATATAGATGCGTCGCGCACCCAGGTATCTTCCGCTCTCGGGACATGACAGTGCTAGCGCCGGTAGCAGGCTTGGTCGGCAAGGTGTTTTCTTCGAGGAGTGTATTTTCTAGATTATATGGTTTTCTTCATTGAGGCAAGTTTCTAAACTTCAAAAATGTCTCTTTGGCATGTTCTAATCTACTCAGGGGGTTTGAGTTAAAAGAGAAGTCATGCATGGTTATAATACGAAGTTCTAAATACCTATTTTGCTTTTTGCTAAGACTCTCATTCTGTTAAACTCGACCAAAACTACTGTATGTTAATGTAGCCATGCAAGTCCCAAAACTGAATTGTTCTTTATATGATTTAGATTACTTAGGTGTTTTGGGTTAAAAAGAAATTGAACAGCATGAGAAATAAGGCTTTTATGATAATTTTTAGGTTTTCCAATCTATTTTTATGTTTTGCATGATGATCGGCTGAATTTTAACCAAAAATGGCATTTTCTGCGTTGACTGCATTGACGCATCCCATTGCATGGGTTGACGCAGGCTCTTCCAGAAACGAATTTGGGGTTTTTTTTGTCTTGACTGCGTCGACGCGTCCCATTGCATGGGTCGACGCAGCCTCTTCCAAAAATGAATTTGGGGTTTTTTATCTTGACTATGTCGATGCATGCCTTGCTTAGGTCGACGCAGCCACTTCCAGAGCTTGGCTGCACCAAACCAGCAAGGATGGGTCGAAGCATGCCTTGCATGGGTCGACGCAGCCTGTGTTCTGTCCCAGTTTTCAGAAACTTAGAAAAAGTGAATTTTGAGAGGCCAATCCAATTCGGAAAAATCTGAAAAATGGAGAATGATAGAAGACCAAGTTGGTAACTCACTGTAAAATTTCGTGCTTATAGAAAATCTGCACTTGTAGTTATGAAGTGTTTTCTACGCATGTGTACCTAGAAATGAAACTATTTTTTGTATACAGGAACCTGAAACCATCATAATGCATGTTCATGAAACCTTCAGAATTTGAGCTATTCTACCATAACTGTGGAGTGTTGGAAAGTAATTGAATTATAGATTTTAAAAGGAATGCAACTGATATATGGTTTTGGCATAAATATATATTTATATATATATGTAGAATTGTTATATGGGCCATATGGACACTGCTACCATAGAAGGGTCTAGAGCCAAACGATAGAAATGCCCCTGTGGAGAGCCTCATCCTATTCTGGCCTCGAGGGCACGAGATGAAATCCTGAAGGTGGATACATTCCACTGGTTAAGGTGGGAAGGACTTTCCCCGGTTCTGCGCAGTAACCAAGACTCGTCTCCATCGTCTAGGTGACTGAGTATCTGACTGTTCTGACCTTCTAATGGTGGTTTGGGCACTGTGTCTATGCCATGTGTATCTAAAATTCTGTCTCTGTATCTGAAATTTGTAAAGGTATATGATTTCTGAAATGGTGTCATCTAAAATTTTTGTTCTGAAATCTGTTTCAATCATACACATTATGCGAAAGTTTGTTTCCATTATTTGAAAATCTAAACAGGAAGGTGAATCTTTACAAGATATAGTTATGAAAATTCATGTTTTGCTGTTACAGATTTAAGTTCCCAACAACTTGTTTCATGTTCTAAGCATTATAGAATTTTAAGTATAGGTACCCTCGTAGTAAGTTGGGCATGGACAAAAAGGAATAAATTTGAGGTTGTGGCTTGTTGTGTCTATTCGTAGACTCACACTTGAAAACATTTTCAGGTGACTGTACTAGGGAGAAAGAGGCACTAGTGCATAGTGACTCTGATCGGGAGGATTTGGTATAATCGTTAGCATTTCTTTTCTTTTTCCTTTCCAATTAAGGTGATTATGTTAGAAACCTTAGCACTTTGTAATAATGGACTGTTGTAAGAAACTTTTATGTTTTAACAGCTAG
Source organism: Amorphophallus konjac (assembly GCA_022559845.1). Classification (NCBI taxonomy): domain Eukaryota; kingdom Viridiplantae; phylum Streptophyta; class Magnoliopsida; order Alismatales; family Araceae; genus Amorphophallus; species Amorphophallus konjac. The sequence goes on from CM040124.1 coordinate 143,964,337, forward strand.
GCTATTGTGATTTTGAGAAATGGAATTAACTTATGGGCTTGAAATTTCTTCCACTGCTTATTGTTCTCTTTATTTATGTAATTCATCAACCAGTTTCTATTCTGTTGGGTTTTTCCACTTTGGCATCTCTCCTAAATCCGATGAGAGTTGGAAACTGAACCGGATTCTAAGGTGGGGTGTTACAGAGGGTTGAGGTGGTTTGAGACTTCTCTGATATTTTTCCGGAGGATTTGCCAGGGTTACCGCCTGTCTGGGAGATCGAATTCTCTATTGATCTTCTACTCGGTACAACACTGATTTCCAAAGCACCTTATCGAATGGCACCAGCAGAGATGGCTAAGTTGAGGAAGTAGTTGCAAGAGCTATTAGACAAAGGCTTCATTCGACCAACTGTCTCACCTTGGGGAACCCCAGTTCTATTCGTGAAGAAGAAGGATGGATCACTTTGACTCTATATTGATTATTGGAAGCTCAACCAGGTAACGGTGAAGAACCGATATCCTCTGCCTCGCATTGATGATCTCTTTGATCAATTACAAGGTGCCACCGTATTTTTGAAGATTGATTTGCGCTCTGGACATCATTAGCTTCGAATCAAGGAAGAGGATACCTTGAAGACAGCTTTCCGAACTAGATATGGGCACTATGAATTCTTGGTTTTACCCTTTGGTCTAACGAATGCCCCGGCAGCATTTATGGACCTAATGAATCGAGTGTTTAAGCCCTATTTTGATAGCTTCATTGTTGTATTTATTGATGATGTGCTGATTTATTCCTGAGATGAAGCATCTCACAGGGAACACTTGAAGATTATTTAGGAGACTCTTCGGATGCACAAGCTGTATGTAAAGTTTAGCAAGTGCGACTTTTGGCTTGAGTAGGTTCAATTTCTCGGCCATGTAATATGCGAGAATGGCATAGCTTTCGATCCATCGAAAGTTCAAGTTGTACTGTAATTGGAGGCTCTGAAGACTCCCACTAAAATTCAGAGTTTTGTAAGGTTGGATAGATATTATCAGAAATTCATTAAAGGTTTTGCTTCAATTGCTGCACCTTTGACGGGATTAACAAGGAAAGTAGTGAAGTTCATATGGTCTAAGGACTGTGAGTGAAGTTTCCAAGAGTTAAAGAATTGTTTGACATCCTGTCCACTTGTGATCCTGCCCAACAGCATCGACACATTCACTCTTTTTATCGATGCTTCAAGGATCAGAGTTGGTTGTGTTTTAATGCAAAATGGTAGGGTTGTGGCGTATGCTTCCAGGCAATTGAAGGAGCATGAGAAGAACTACCCTACCCATGATCTGGAATTGGCAGATGTTGTTCATGTATTGAAAATTTGGAGGCACTATCTTTATGGGTTAAATTTGAAGTCTTTACAGATCATAAGAGTCTCAAGTACTTGTTCTCGCAGAAGGAGTTGAACTTGCGACAGAGGAGGTGGATAGAATTTTTGAAGGACTATGACTTTGAGCTGCTATATCATCTCGGGAAGGCAAATGTGGTAGCCGATGCTCTCAGCCGAAAGAGAACACTAATGCGACAAGATTGGAAGATGATTGAGGATGTTGTTCAATCTTTAACAATGATAGAGCCACAACTTTGTCGAGCTTTTGTTGCCCAGTTATCCCTCAGGTCTGCAGTTGTGGATCGCATGTTGGAAGCTCAGCGAGATGATCCTCGATTGTAGGGAATGATTGGCAAGGCAAGTATTGTTCATGATGAGGAAGGTGTTGCTAGATTTCAGCATCGGATCTGTGTGCCAGATGTGGCTGAATTGAAAAGTGAAGTTTTGGAAGAAGCCCACAGGTCAAGTTTCTCATTCATCCTGGTAGTAGCAAGAAATATAAAGACTTGAAGCGAACATTTTGATGGCAGGGTATGAAAAAGGATGTGGCTGAGTTTGTGGCCAAATGTTTGATTTGTCAACAAGTGAAGGCAGAGAATTAAAGGCCGTCTAGCTTAATGCAAAGGATTGAGATACCTCAATGGAAATGGGAAGATACTACCATGGATTTTGTCACAGGTTTGCCTAGGTCCTTCAGGGGCAATGATTCCATTTGGGTGATTGTGGATCGATTCTTAAAGATCACACATTTTCTAGTCATGAAGAAGAAGCAATATGTGGAAAGTTCGGCATGTTTATATGTTGAAAACATTATTAGATTGCATGGAGTTCCAAAGTCCAACATTTCAGAGCGAGATCCTCACTTCACATCGAGGCTTTGGCAAGGTCTACAGAATGTCTTTGGGTCTCAGTTGAAGCTTAGTTCGTCCTATCATCCCCAGACTGATGGCCAATCTGAGAGGACTATTTGGACATTGGAAGATATGCTGAGAACTTGCGTTCTTGATTTGGGAGGAGATTGGGAGCGACACCTACCTCTAGTAGAGTTTGCCTATAACAATAGCTTTCATGCGAGTATAGGCATGGCTCCATTTGAAGCTTTGTATGGAAGACCGTGTCGATCTCCTTTGTGTTGGGAAGAGGTTGGTGATAGATAGTTGATCGGGCCTGAGGTGGTGCAAGAAACGTCCGAGAAGATTCAGCTGGTCCAGGAAAGACTGAAAGCAGCGCAAGATCGGCTGAAGAGTTATGCGGACAACAGAAGGAAAGACTTGGCTTTTGAGATTGGCGAGCATGTTTTCCTCAAGATATCACCGACCAAGGGAGTGTCCAAATTTGGCAAGCAAGGGAAGTTGCAACCGAGATTTATGGGACCTTTCAAAATTTTGGAGCGAGTGGGAATCGTGGCATATCGGTTGGCACTACCTCCACCTATGGTAGCAATCCACCCGGTGTTTCACGTGTCTATGCTCTGTAAGTATGTCCATGATCCTGCACATATCATCAGTTATGAAGACTTGGAGTTCCAACCGGACCTGTCATATGAGCGACTGGTTAGGATTTTGGATCGTAAGGAGCAAGTTCTTAGATCGAAGTCTATTCCGTTGGTGAAGGTTCTGTGGAGAAATTTCTCTCAAGAAGAAGCATCATGGGAGCTTGAAGCAGAGATGAAGAAGAGTTATCCCCATCTATTCGGTATGTAACTTGCCTTAAACTTCGAGGATGAAGTTTCCTTTAAGGGGGAGAGGGTGTAGGGCCCGGGACATTACTTTACTTAATAAAGCTTTTCTAATGTTAAATTGATAAAATAATTGTTTTATGCCTGAAATGTTATATTGCAACTAAATAAAAAAAATGGATAATGCATTAAATAGTAGTTGTTTGATAATTATAAATTTAGAAATTTGAGCAAATCAATTTTGTAAGTTAATTGTTGATTTAAGCATTTCTTGTATTATATCTATTTAAATGGAGAACACATGAATACATATACGCAATTCATGTAGTTTAGGATAGCTTGTGACTCATTGTATTTACTATTCATTTCTTTGATTTTACTATTCACCCAATTTCATTTTTGTATCTAAAGATTTATATTATATTTTTCTAGGATAGAGTAAATCAAAGAGATTAATGTGTAATAAATAGAGTATCAAAGTCATTTTATAATGTGAGATATGAATTTTTGAAGGGGCTCATGAATAGTGACTTTCCCATTGTTCTGTGTGTTACGGTGTATAAGAACCGTTCTTCGATGATAACCTCGCATGCGGGAATCTCTCCGGCGTTTGACCGTTTCAGAGTGTCTCCTTGCCTTTAGATCTAGGGTCATTTGAATTGAGGGTTTAGATCTAAAACCCTTGTTAATAATCCTATAAGATCATGATCAAAGGAGGTTAAACCCCCTTTTCTCATCTCATTCCTCCCTGCAAACCATAGAAGCTTGTTCTTTGTTCCGAGAGAGAGAGGTGTGCGCACTCTTGTTCCGGCTGGGAGTGAGAGAGTTTAGAAGGATGCAAGCCCGAGTGCGTTCTGGGAGGACTCCTCGACTATGCAAGCGCCGATAGCAAGCTTGGTCGGCAAGGTGTTTTCTTCGAGGAGTGTATTCTCTGGATTCTCTAGTTTTCTTCATTTAGGCAAGTTTCTAAACTTCAAAAATGTCCCTTTGGCGTGTTCTAATCTACTCATGGGGTTTGAGTTAAAAGAGAAGTCATGCATGGTTATAATACGAAGTTCTAAATACCTATTTTGGTTTTTGCTAAGACTCTCATTATGTTTAACTCGGCCAAAACTACCGTATGTTAATGTAGCCATGCAAGTCCCAAAACTGAATTGTTCTTTATATGATTTAGATTACTTAGGTGTTTTGGGTTAAAAAGAAATTGAACAGCATGAGAAACAAGGCTTTTATGACAATTTCCGAGTTTTCCCATCTATTTACATGTTTTGCATGATGATCGGCTGAGTTTTAACCGAAAATGGCATTTCCTGCATTGACTGCGTCGACAGGTCCCATTGCATGGGTCGGCACAGCCTCTTCCAAAAATGAATTTGGGATTTTTTTGTCTTGACTGCGTCGACGCGTCCCATTGCATGGGTCGACACAGGCTCTTCCATAAATGAATTTGGGTTTTTTTGTCTTGACTTCGTCAACGCATGCCTTCCATGGGTCGACGCAGCCTATGTTCTATCCTAGTTTTCAAAAACTCAGAAAAAGTGAATTTTGAGAGGCCAATCCAATTCGGAAAAATCTGAAAAAATGGAGAATGATAGAAGACCAAGTTGGTAACTCACTGCAAAAATTTCGTGCTCACAGAAAATCTGCACTTGTAGTTATGAATTATTTTCTACGCATGTGTACCTAGAAATAAAACTGTTTTCTTTTATATAGGAACCTAAAACCATCATAATGCATGTTCATGAAACCTTCAAAATTTGAGCTATTTTACCATAATTGTGGAGTGTTGGAAAGTAATTGAATTACAGATTTTGAAAGGAATGCAACTGATATATGGTTTTGGCATATATATATATATATATCTATCTGTGTGTGTGTGTGTGTGTGTGTGTGTGTGTTGTGTGTATAGAATTGTTATATGGGACATATGGACACTACTACCATAGAAGGGTCTTTAGCCAAACTATAGAAATCGCCCTGTGGGAAGGCTCATTCTGTTCTGCCTCGAGGGCACGAGGTGAAATCTTGGAGGTGGATAAATTCTATTGGTTAAGGGGGGAAGGACTTTCCCCGATTCTACGCCGTAACCAAGACTCGTCTCCATTGCCTAGGTAACTGAGTATCTGACTATTCTGACCTTCTAATGGTGGTTTGGGCAGTGTGTCTAGGCCATGTGTATCTAAAATTCTATCTTTGTATCTGAAATCTATAAAAATATATGATTTCTGAAATGGTGTGATCTGAAATTTTTGTTCTGAAATCTGTTTCAATCATACACATTCTGCGAAAGTTTGTTTTCGTTATTTGAAAATCTGAACAGGAAGGTGAATCTTTACAAGATATAGTTATGAAAATTCTTGTTTTGCTATTACAGATTTCAGTTCCCAGCATCGTGTTTCATGTTCTAAGCATTATAGAATTTTGTAAGTATAAGTACCCTCATAGTAAGTGTAGACACGCCAAATTTGACATCATTTTGAACATATCTCCTATCACATTGTGATGCCCCATTTGACCCTCAAATCAACCTATTTGAGTGATTTTCCTCATTTTTCTTGAATATTCAACTTTCCCTAGTTTTCCCACACGTTTTCTTATTTTTCTAGATTTTTCTGAGATTTTTCTCCATTTTTTCTGGGCCTAATTTCTGAGACATGGCAGGCCTCTGGGTGCCAATTTCTGAGACATGGCAGGCCTCTGGGCGCCAATTTCTGAGACATGGCATCTCTCTGGGCTCCAATTTCTAAGACATGGCAGCCCAGAGGGTGCCAATTTATAGCTGTGTGATTTTTGTCCAGTTTTTAAAATTTATGAATTGATGACACTCCGGAAGTCGCCAATTCTTTAAATAGCGATCGTTTGGAAGGTCGCCTATTCTTTTCTTCATATTTTGAGCCAAAATCGAATTATTTTTCATTTCACGACTTTCTAGAAGGTCGCTATTTCATAAATGGGCACCCGTGTGCAAAGTCACCAATTTCCTTTCTATATTTTGAGTTTTTAACTGCGTTCGAAACTCGTATTAATTTCTAATTATCGACCATCTCATGGTCGCCAATTCATTTCAAATTTTGGAAAGTCATAATCTGTCTCGAAATGCCTTGGAATTGGCGACGCTTGTTTCTGCCGCCCTTTTAAATAGTGGTCGTCTGAGTGGTCGCCATTTCTTGTAGAGTTCCGAACCCGAACATAGCCTCCTTGTTTCCCCGTTTGAGCTACCTTTTCACCTGGGAAAGGATCCTAATAACTTTCTAAGGATGAGGGGACACATGGACAATGTTTATCTCTTTCCAAATCCAACTTAAACATGATTTCCTAATTTCTCTTAGATTAAACTGCAAATTTTACCCCTATAAATAGGACCCCTCTCTCCCTTGTGTTGGAGGCATCAAGATCAATTCAAGGGGAGGTGCTACCGGATCGGGAGCTCAAAGAGAAGACTCCCATGAACCTCAAAGCTACATCCTTGAAGCTCTTCTCCTTTGAAGCCCCAAATTGGAGCCAAATCAATAAGCTTTTCTCTTCCCCTCTTCTTTTATTTATTCACTTTAGCATGTTCATGCATCATATCATATTCTTCTTATTTCTTTTCATCTGATCTCCATATTACGCATTCTAGCACACCTCCTTACTGTAACACTTGCACATCTCCCTTTATTTTTCATCACATCATACTCCCATACCCTTTGCATAGGGGTTTAAGAGCCAACACCCAATAAGGTGTGTTCTTATACATGCTCTTCATGCTTATTTTCATAAGAATTTGATCCTGCTCTCACCTTGGTTTCTAATCCATATCTTCATTAGTGTTTTCTTTGTTTTTATTAAAAAGGTAATCAAGACAAGAGAGATTCTCTTCATCGGCCGGCCGATTGAAAGAGAAGGTGCACTCACAATCTCCCCTGCATTTTAAGATATTTATCGCGGTCCCTCCTTGTTATTATTGTTATATACATTTGAGGCCCGCGTGTCTCTGGCGATCACCTTTCCCTTTAGCATCCACGCATGTTCCCAATTTCTCTCTCTTTTCCCCACTTTTTCTATATTATTCACACTAGTGTTCTTTTTAGTGGATTTCTTAAGATCTACAAATTGGAGATCACGGTGGGACACCTTTTATTTTTATTTTGATTACCCTTCCCCTTGGGCACCCACGTGTGCCATCTCCCAGCTCCCACAGTACACCTCCTTTTGTGCTCCACGTAGCACTCTCCCTAAGTGATTGTTAGTTTGAAAGATTTTTTTTTTAAAATTCCATTTATCTATCTATCTCTTATTAATATATATATATATATATATAGCATGACATGCTTTATTTCATGTTCATATTTGATTGCCATGATCCATGATTGGAGTTTGTGAGTGTTTCTCCCTCTTTTTCCATTGTTATTTTCACTATCCTAAGCTTTCTGGCCGTTACTGCATTCTCTGGGACAGGGGTAATTGGCGCCCACATAGTGGACGCCCTTTGAGGAATTAGTGGCAGGGTGCAGGGCCCCAATTCCCTGCCCCATTAAAAAAAAATTTGAATTGGCGCCCATCAGATGGGCGCCCATTAAAGAAATAATGGCACTTAGAGGGGTGCCAATTCCCTCTTTCTGAAAAAAAAAACTTGTAATTGGCGTCCAACCAGGGGGCGCCCATTCAGAAATTGGTGGCACCTGTCAGGGCACCAATTTTCTGTGTTTTCACATATTCACACTCTTTTCCTATTTATTGTGCATACTTCTCGCATATTGTTCATATATGCATTGTTCATTCATTGTTTTACATTAGTTTTGTATTCATATTGCATTTGGCTTGGGAGATCTCCTCTCCCCACACTTTCTAGGGTACCGTACCCCCTATTGGTTAAGGAAGGACCCTCCATTGAGCACCCCGTCTCTTTAGATTGGAATCTTCTAAACAAAGGCCTCTATAAGTCCCCGCACCCGTGGATTCCCTCACGGAAGCTTGGGCTGGTTGTATGATGTGGGACGGACACGCGACCTGGGAGTCTAGCTCACGATCGTCCCTATGCGAGGGAAACGTGGGACCGTGCGCGGTTAAGAAACCGGCAGTGAGTCTCGGGTATCGGCTTTTCCACGTGTACTCGGATCGAGTCACGGGACGGGTCACTCACTCTCGCTCTCGCAGCGGTGATAAAATGATAACAAGCTAGATAATCTATCACTCATGCAGCGGCATATACAAAAATATACGAGTAAAGCAATGCCTACGATGAGGGTAGCGAGTGTACCTCCACGCTCCGGACGTGGGGAAGACGTTCCCTGCCAAGTACGGTAACTCCCGGTAACAACGGTAAAAGTTAATTACAACAATGAAATCTATTGCCCACTCCACGTAGGGAGGTAAAAGGCTACAAGTGGAGCCCGGGAGGACCGACCCTGGGTTGACGGGTAGCAATCTTGAGGTGCGTACGGCACGAACTCGGCCTGCTGGTCCGACTCGGCACTATTCCAACTCGGTGCTACGCCAACTCGATTGCTGACTCACTGGATAACAAGCAACGGTTTCCAAAGGAACGTCGCCTTCCTGAGATCTTCTGGAGGCGCCGCTTGGCTGGGACGATGGCGGGGCATCCATGAACGACTCCCTGAAGGGGCGGCTCCTGAAGTTGATTTTTGGTATTTATTTCCGAATATCTTCTGGACTGTAATTTCGGACCTGCACAGAGAACATATCTACAGGCCTCGGTGACACGAATTACGACGCTCAGATCCAGAGGCCGATCGAGGTGTGGCTGGCACCGTTGGAAAGAGCACTCATATATCTACAACATATAATTTGGACAGCTCCATCCACAGAATGGATTGAAAATGAATATGACTGTAACACTGTTTTTGTTTCTGACTCGGACTGACAGACTCACAGGGCAGCAAGGGATCTACCTGAAACTGACCTTTGACCGAGGGTCAAATTAATTTTCTAGACTCCAAGAAAATTATGGTGGAAGGGGATATATGTGTGGAACACTGAGTAATTTTTTGGGATGTTTTGAAAATTTGTAAGGGGGTGGGGAAAATGCGACAAGGTGACTCTGTCCCGTAGATCTGCAAAAGGGCAGATTACTGAGAGGACAAACAAAAATATGGGAAAAATACCAAATGACTTCCAAATGACACGAAATTTGAACTGGAGGTTAAGGGAGATGGACAGAACAAACCCTCAAAATTAGGGCTCGATCAGACAACAAGAAGAAAAGATAAAATTTCGGAGATGAGGTTCTATCCTGATGGAGACAGGACTCCGTCGATGGTGGCGGCGGCGCGACGGCAGTGCGATGGCGGCGGCGGCAGAAATAGAACTCAGAGGGGCTAAGGAGAATATAGAAGAGCTTCACACTCAGGATTTAGCAGAAATCCATCTGCAAGAGGGGGAGGGAGAGAGGAGGAGGGCACACCCTTCTTTGGTTCCAACCAAATTTCACAATTTTTTTCTCTTCATTAATTTCTCTAATGACACTATACATAGGCTTATATAGAGAATGGCAAGGGGTGGGGGCTGGGAATTTCGTGGGAGAGAGGGGATTTTCTTCCCCATGTGGTCAAATGACCAAATTAAATAAAAAATACAACATGGGATAAACTATATTATAAGGGGGAAGCATCTTGGACTTTAAGGGTTGGAATATTGGACCTTTTAATCTAATTGTCCCCTTGATTGGTCAAGCCATCTAGAAGCCACCTAGGATGGTTGACCAGTCCCACATGGACCCCCTATGGCTTAGGTGGACCAATGGGAAAGGAGTGAGGGCCCCCTTGCTGGACCTACTGACATTTTGCACAAAAACCCAAACAATCCTAGGGAATGACACATTGGCTTATAAAGCCTTACAATTGCCCATATACTTTCCCAAGAATATAAAAATAAACTAAAGGACACAGATGTAAATTAAAATATCAGTGCTCTTGGTCTGATGTCCCCATCATTGTACCTTGAAGTTCCCCAGGTTTAGTTGGCCTAATACATGGTGAGAGAGCATACCTAGTTGGCATTGAAGAAAATCACATTGAAACTAGGTTCCTACCTTATGTGAACTATATCAAATTTTTTCAAAATCACTTAATTCACATCAAGGTCTAACTTAAGAAATGAAGCGTAAGCATCCAACTTGTGTGATCTTTGCAAATTATTTTGATTGAACTATTGCTTAATTTACATGATGTTTCACTTTGATAATCAAACCAACATGTCTAACTATATCTACAATCATGAGGATGAACAACCTAGTACATCTTATGATACTCAATTTTATAATCCTCACTACAATTCTCTTAAGGGACCACGTCCTCACTCTTATGGTATTGCCCGACCCATGGGCAATGTCCAATCTCATGGTTCCTTACATCCATCGCGAGCCACTATTCCTCCGGGACCATCTCCTCCACATGATGAGAAGGTTTCCCAAGTTTTGCATGCATTAGATCATCTTACCCCTCAACAAATCCAAGCCCTTAAGGCTTTTGTTGAGGGTGCACCTTCATCACATTCTCCTTCTAATCCCATTCGGGTGGCCCATCACCCGCCTCCCTATCCTATTCACAATCCCTCACGGGTGGCCCATCATCCACCTACTTCTATACATACTCCCGTTTGGGTGACCCATCACCCACCTCCCTCTCTTATTTACACTCCCATTTGGAGAGTCCATTCTCCTCCTTCTACACATATTCCTTCTCAGGTGACCCATAACTCGCCTCCTTCTATCCCTCCTCTTTCACGGCCCCAAGGCTCACATGCTTCTTGTAATCCGGCCCATCCGGGTCCTTTTGTGAGTCAACCCCTTCAAGCTCCATGGCCTCTACATCAAGCCGTACCTCCAAGGCAATCATGCCAACCGTCTACTTCGCATGTGACACCCCTCCAACAAACTCTTCTCGATAAAATCGCTTCATGGAGGAACAACTCAAGAGGGTTACGAGCCCGCGGCCCGCTCCTCCTCCTCAAGTCAACCCTCTTCATGCTTTCTTGAACAACATCACTAAGATGGAACAAGATTGGAAGGAGAGGAGAGATAATGGCATCAACAACCTATGTGAGCAAGATGAACCGGTAATTTTCAATGACCAAGTGGACGCCAACCGCCCTCTTCCCATTCATCCTATTCATTCATATGGCCCTCCGCCTTCGCCTCCGCATACACATAAGCCTTCATTGTTACATAATGCTCCACAAAACCCTCCACATTACATTCCTCTATCACCCATTATTACACCTCCACCACGGCGTCCATTTGAGTCTAATGATAATTATGATTTGGAAGTCCTTTGTGAAGAATTGGAGACGGCACAAGATGTTGAAGTTCCTCAAGAGGCACCCATTCCGAGTTTCCTTCATTTCCCTCTCCCCCCATTACCACCAGATGAACCCCCTACTCAGGACGATGCCACCATCCCAAACCCCGTCTATGAAATCAATTGGTGTTATGATGAGGGGTCGATACTTCAATCATCCGCACCGGCGCATCATGATCCTTCTATTACCCTCAATCCTTCGCGCCCTACCAAAATCTGACATTTCCTACACACCAAACCTCCTCCTTTTACACCTCCAAATACCACATTATTAACCTCCACCAAGCCTTCCGGGTCCTCCAATGATTCCCTTACAACCATTTTGCCTCCGTCAACAACTTCACCACCGGCCTCCATTGAGCCCTCCACTAAGCCATCCGAGCTTACCCCCGCACCATCATCCTCTGCCGAACCTCCTGTTAAATCTTTTCCTAAGCCAATTAACCCTCCATTGCCACCACCTCGGTCCTCCATTATCCTAAAACCAACTTTGCCTATCCCTCCGCCTAAACCTTTACCAAAACCCGTGGCTAATCCTGAGCAGGATTCACATATTTTTTCACTCGAGCCAACCCCATTTGCTTCCAAGCAAGGGGAGAAGCCCGACGTGTTCAAACCCCCGCTTCCACTTACCCTTCCATTAACACGATCCATTAAACCTCCATTACTCACTAAGCCTACCACTTCCATCTTGCCTTCCACCCCCGCTCGGAGTGGGTGTATTTCTACAAGTATTTGTGCCGAGAATAATCAAACGTTGGGCAAGAAGGATTTGGCCACGGCTATGATATTCAAAGTTTGAGATTTTATTTACCGAATACCGATCCATGCTTTTGTGCCGGGCATGTTTGACACATCTCCAACAATGCTCACCATGAAAAACTATCAAGATTTGATGCTATGTCGGCCTAAGGCCGTTATCAAAATCACCTTATTCATTGGTCGCTATTCTTTCAAGGCTCTCATTACCCCTTATTTTTTCATTGTACAAATTCCTATCCCTTCCCTCTTACATTACTATAACACATTCCACTAATGAGAGCATTTGCGCATTGCTTCCATCCTTTGAGCCGTTTGGCCGGGCACTTGGCTTGCCATGGAGTGGTGGGCATTCTTTTGATAGAAGGTCTTCTACCAACCCATTCACTTTTTATTCTCTTTTGTCCATATTTCCATTCGCCATTGACTTTTCTTCATGGGCCACTCCATGGGTGAGGAAGAGGATCTCATGTGACGACCCAAATCCCAGATACCAGATATACACGATAGGACTATCGAATACACCTGATACCACTTGGAACGCACGAGGCCTCCCATGAGCGGTAAAGCACCGAAGGGAAAAAGGATTGTCGTGTAGTACATTGAAGCCACAGAGATATAACATGAAGAAATAATATTTCATTAACCAGGTTTGCTAAAGTAGTAGAAATAAAATTACTTTTTAATTAACAGTTTAAACTTAGCAATTATATACCCAGAGTCAAGTCCAAAGGAAAGACAGCAAGTCTACCAAGTATAGTCGACAGAAAAGGGAGACGTACCGAAGAGTCGGGGGAAGCCCGACGAAGGTACCAGCTGGCCACAACAACACGCTACGAGCACATGTACCAGGAACCACACGGAAGCAGAATGAACAACGTCACCCCACCTGAAATGCAGGGGTGAGCCTCGTGTCACTGGCTCAGCAGAGGTCACGCGGATCCCCACTGAAAAACACGCAGTAACATGCTAAAATAGCAGGTAACCAACAGCAGTAACAGCAGGTGTAGTACAGTAGCAAAACTACACTACAAAGCTGTAAACTACTCTAGGAAGCAGTAAAGGAACAGACGGGTAGCAGGAGTAGGGAACAAGCTGTAGAAGAGGGGCAAGAAGCTGTACCAAAACAACTGGCTGTCGAACTAACCTCGGCACCCCAACTACTGCAAGCAACGACAGGAGGGTAGACTCTGATCTGAGGAAGTCAGGAGTCGCCGATCCACCGACAAGACGCCAGGCCTAGAGCAAAGACCTGCGAAGACAACAAGAAAGCCTAGGAAAACCTAGACCCACAATCGACAAAATGACACGACTAGAATGTCGTGCACACTACCCCACACACGACCTAAACGTCGCGCAGGCGATAGAACACTAACCTCGAGTACAGGCATGGAAAGGCTCACCCGGAAGGGTGATGACGCACCAGAACGCCGAGAGTCACGTGCCACGTGACGGGAGTGCCTCACCACTAGAAGAATAGCCAGCTGCGTCCACTGACGTCTTATGCTACGCCATGAGTGTCTCGTCTACTGTGCCCACTATCAGGCAGAGACTAAGACCCAAGTTACGAGTAACTAGACAGGGGAACACCCGTCGGCGTCACGTCCAAAGCCCCTGACCACGTGTGCATACACTCGCTCTTGCCTAAGCCAGGCCTCTAGCTAGTATTCTCCCCCCGTAGGACGCTATGGTAAGACAAGTCGGGAGCCCACGGAACTAGCTTAGGAACCATTTAATGGGAACTCACCCCTCCACCTCTGTGGAGGCGGGTCGACACCAAAAGTCTAGGGCGACAACAAGTGGAGGCTCACCAAAAGCGGAGACGCAAAACACAAGTGCTGAAGTACTGATAGCTTAATCATGCACTGTTACCCGTACTTCAAAGCACTAAAGGTAGTACAGCCACTGCCGACAGACTCAGGACAAGGCAACTAGACCTACAAGTGCAACGATCCTTGAGTCGGACAACCCGGAGGCAAGATCGTCACAAGTAGCCGAACACGCCGCCGATCGGTCTAATCCTGAGCCAGAGAGAAACAACACATTGAGATCCGAGGGAAAAACCAAACACCCTTAGCATGCCTGGACACACGGACCGAGGTAGGATGATACCTCGAGGCATCCAGAACCAATGTCTCAGGCTGGACAGAATTGCCGCGACACGCAAGGTCACTTGTCAACCCCTGGGTAGCCCCGGGTCGACCGGAACCCGACACGACACTCACAGACACACACACAAACAGGCGCACAGCGGCACCACAGCGAGCACAAGCGCTCCTGGCCGTCCCATCATGGTCACAGTCCTCATAGGATGTCAACAGACATCCACGGGTCATGGGCAAACCACGAGATCTAGCTAAGACAAGTAGAAACAGGAGCGGTGGACATAGCAACATCCTGGGCAAGCGAACCATCACTCAACCGCTAGGCAGACCCGGTAGTCAAGGAACAGTCGCCACGTAACCAGAGACAAGGACACCGACAGGTTCCAGATTGAGTCATTAGGGAACTGTCGCAGTCAGAAAGAAGACCGCACCCAGTCACCTAAACCGACCGATCCGGACAACCGCCGACACACAGACACCGCCCTAGAACACAACCTAAGGCAGACCGACACACGAACACGGAACCGAACTGGCCATCACAACCAACAGGACTGTAACACACCACCATAGGCGCGCTACACCAGCCTAACACACTAGGACAGGTACGTCAGGGCCAACAGACCAGAACCACAAACACAGACAAACAAAACGTAACGGATCAGCTAAGTACGTCACAGCCACCTGGCGCTTGGGGTTAGGTGCGTTACACCAACCACCATGGCCAGCCAACCATCGGTCAAACGCAACGTAACGGACCTGCACAGGTGCGTTACTTGACCCTAACGCACAGGGAGGAGTCCGTTACATCGAATCGACTGACATGGTCTTCGAGGAAGGCACGGTCAACAAGGGACTAACAGTCACAGTCCTCGAGATCCACCCGAGCGTAACGCACCTCCCATGGTTCGTTACAGCCAGGTGACGGTCCAGCACTGGTCCGTCACACCCCACTCACCTCGAAAGACCGGAAACGACCAACGGCATGTAACAGTCTATCGGGGAAACGTCACAGCAAGTGACGGTCTCTGGAATGACCGTCACACCTACCCGACGAGCAAAACAGGGGAACGGACGAATCGGCCCGTTCCGCGCCCCATGCACGCCGAAGTGCAGGGGAAACAACGCCACACGATAGGAAACAACCCCTGGAGGCTAAAAACACCACACGCAAGCACTGAAACGCACGAACGGGGCGATTCCCTTAAATCGACCCAAAACGAGTCACCGGGGTTCCCGGACTCCTACCGGCCCCAAATGACGATCGATCGACACGAAACTTATGTGAATGGGATCCAGACATCCCAGCGGTCATTTTGACATTAACTAGACCGAGAATGGTTGCCGTTTTCCGGTGAACCCTACAAACCCCAAAAATGACGGTTTTCACTAAACTGGCCCGATCTCCCCCGATCGAACACCAAACCACACGCAGGAGTAGGGAAAATGTGCAGAACGAAGTGGCGGTCCATCTCCCTACCTCCACCGAAGAAATCGAGCGCCGAGGCGACTAAACCGTGTCGAAAACCACAACGCGAATCGAATCGTCAGCTTTGAATCCACTGTTCGAGATCGCGCCAAAACCGCACCGATCCTCGCTCCATCACATGCCTCACCAACTCCCCGACGTCGCTACCTCGCCCATGGTCGCCTCCGTCTGCAGCCGGAGCCGAGAGGGTGAGAGAACGAGAGAGAACGGGAGAGAGAGGGAGTGAGGGCGTGAGTGAGAAGAGAGAGAGGGGGGTGGGTTTAATATAAAAAATAAATTTGATATTTTATCTAATTTCTGAAAATCCGTAAAATGCACCAAAAATGCACTAATTCAAAAAAATATGTAAAAATAGCCAAAACGATCCTCACGAAGAGTACATCGCAACTGTATCATCCACGAGTCGAGGAACTGAGAACTAAACTCACCGTAGGGTTCCGTAGATTATACGAGAGAAAAACCTACACGGATCGTAAAACTCAACTCGGGAGCTACAAAAGCGATCCGAAACTTTCCAAAAAGGATCCGAAAGACCTATAAAAGATCCGAAAAAGATCCACTAAGGATCCAGGGCAATACATCCTCCCCTCCTTCAAGAAATTTCATCCTCGAAATTAAAGGACTAGCAAGAAGGAAGAAGCAGGGAAGAACAACCCGACAACACAATCACAAAATGACACAAATCTCGAGAAGCACAGCTCAGAGGGACACAGTCAGACCACAATCACAGCACACGCTCTGGGCATAGCACAACGCAAGTAAACACAAGTCAGACACCTCCAAAACACGGCAACGTCGCTTACGTCTCACTAGAAAAGGAGACACGACTGCCACAACAAAAGACAACCGAGAAACAAAACAACAGACACATCAAGTATCAGCTTAGAAAAGGAGACACAGTCGTTACAGCTGACAGCTCGACCACATCATCGGCTCCAGTGCCAAAGGTAACAGGGAATACCTAGCACACAAGACGCCAATGACAACAACACCGTTGGACCACAGGCCCAATCAAGTCAGTCCTCACTCAGACATTACATCTGATCGAGTCGCAAGCTACTCCACCAGGAAAGAAGAGTACAGCATGCTACTGACAAGAAAATGGTCCAAGACAGAGACACAAAATCGTACAGAAACAACACTTACAAAAACAACACAATAGTAGCACCTACAGGATTCTGGCTCCGCACAGCACACAGAACCACGGAACGCCACTACAAGCAGGGTCACATCAAGGTACAACAACAGATGAACACAGGGCTACGGGGAACGAGTCATGCATCAAGCAGCCCACCAAGAAGGGATCCACAACCATGAGAAAGTGACCAAAAAAGTAACAGTCTCGTGGAACGCATCTCAAGGACCACGAACACGCCTCGAGAACACAACACCTATGAGGAGAAACGCAAAGTAGAGGGTACTCAATTAGCAGGAAAGCTGACAAATTCCCCAACACTCGCAAATGCCAATGCCAACACCAGAAAATGACCAACAACAGCACGACAAAAGATGACATCGAGGCACAAGAAGCCAAGACGAAGTCACATCGAGAAGAAACAAGATCCTCGACCAGTGGGTAGCCAACCCACACACTTCCGATGCGCACTCAAACAACGCACACAGACATCAAAAAAGACCTCGGTATCCGCATCTCAGCACACACTAAGTGTCATCACAATCTATGCAAATCGCAACGTAGCACGCCATGAGTACTGATCCAACGAACAACCGATCAGAAGGAGCCTAAGTGCAACGGAGGAGAGTACCAGCTTTAGCACAAAGCCCAAGGAAAAGCACTAATCTCAACCTACCTTCACGTCCTGAAACGTCAAATGAGCCTTCACAACACATCGGCCGTTGGACATGGCATGAGGAAATACGGCACGCAACAGCTCTTGACACAGAGATTAGGTCCAAAGCCAAGCAGCCGTACTGCAAGGAGCAGATCAGGCTCAGAATAAAGCCATCCACACTTAAGAAGACACAGGACAAGGGTATCACTAAGACAACAGTTCCAAGGTCAACCTCAAAAAGAATCCACCAGAAGGGACGAGAAGCAATAAGCTCAACCAACAGAAGCTCACCGGGAAAGGGAAAATCCTAGCTTTCCTGAGCAACTTCTCAAACACGGAATCTAATCGAGCACTTCAACAGAAGCGAAACACATCAGGAGCTAAACAGACTTAAGTCAGGATGACCTAAACAACGTAAGAACGTGTACGATCATCAGACCACCCCTAAAAAGTCAACAACAACCTGAGCAACTCACAAGAAAATCTCGAACAACGTACTTTAGATTCGAGCCTTTCGGCGAACATTACCAAGTACGACATGATCGAGACAGCCATCACGACGAAAAAGAAACACATCGAACATCCTGACAAGAGCAGGAGCATCTCGTATAGTGCCAACACAGCACGCACAAGATGGCACGCAGAAAACAAAGTGATGCAGAATCATGAAACCTAACGCTAGTAAATTCATCTAGCTAACGGCTGGGCGACTGTACCGGACTTTAACGACTCTGGTAACTGTATATCTCGGATTCCCATTTACTTCACATAACAACGCTCTGATACCAACTGTGACGACCCGAATCTCGGATACCAGATATACCCGATAGGACTATCGAATACACCTGATACCACTTGGAACCCGCGAGGCCTCCCAAGAGTGGTAAAGCTCCGAAGGGAAAAAGGATTATCGTGTAGTACATTGAAGCCACAGAGATATAACATGAAGCAATAATATTTCATTAATCAGGTTAGCTAAAGTAGCAGAAATAAAATTACTTTTTAATTAACAGTTTAAACTTAACAATTATATACCCAGAGTCAAGTCCAAAGGAAAGACAACAAGTCTACTAAGTACAGTCGACAGAAAAGGGAGACGTACCGAAGAGTCGGGGGAAGCCCGACGAAGGTACCAGCTGGCCACAACAACACGCTACGAGCACGCGTACCAGGAACCACACAGAAGCAGAACGAACAATCTCACCCCACCTGAAAAGCAGGGGTGAGCCTCGTGTCACTGGCTCAGTAGAGGTCACACGGATCCCCACTGAAAAACATGCAGTAACACGCTAAAACAGCAGGTAACCAACATCAGTAACAGTAGGTGTAGTACAATAGGAAAACTACACTACAAAGTTGTAAACTACTCTAGGAAGCAATAAAGGAATAGACGGGTAGCAGGAGTAGGGAACAAGCTGTAGAAGAGGGGGAGGAAGCCGTACCAAACAACCGACTGTCGAACTAACCTCGGTACCCCAACTACTCCAAGCAATGACAGGAGGGCAGACTCTGATTTGAGGAAGTCAGGAGTCACCGATCCGCCGACAAGACGCCAGGTCTAGAGCAAAGACCTGCGAAGACAACAAGAAAGCCTAGGAAAACCTAGACCCACAATCGACAAAACGACACGACTAGAACGTTGTGCACACTGCCCCATACACGACCTAAACGTCGCGCAGGCGATAGAACACTGACCTCGAGTACAGCCATGGAAAGGCTAACTCGGAAGGGTCACGACGCACCAGAACGCCGAGAGTCACGTGACACGTGACGGGAGTGCCTCACCACCAGAAGAATAGCTAGCTGCGTCCACTGACGTCTTATGATGCGCCACGAGTGTCTCGTCTACTGTGCCCACCATCAGGCAGAGACTAAGACCCAAGTTACGAGTAACTAGACAGGGGAACACCCGTTGGCGTCACGTCCAAAGCCCCTGACAATGTGTGCATACACTGGGTCTTGCCTAAGCCAGGCCTCTAGCTAGTATTCTCCCCCCATTGGATGCTACGGTAAGACGAGTCGGGAGCCCACGGAACTAGCTTAGGAACCGTTTAACGGGAACTCACCCCTCCACCTCTGTGGAGGCGGGTCGACACCGAAAGTCTAGGGTGACAACAAGTGGAGGCTCACCAAAAGCAGAGACGCAAAACACAAGTGCTGAAGTACTGACAGCTTAATCATGCACTGTCACCCATACTTCAAAGCACCAAAGGTAGTATAGCCATTGCCGACAAACTCAAGACAAGGCACTTAGACCTACAAGTGCAACGATCCCTGAGTCGGACGACTCGGAGGCAAGATCATCACAAGCAGCGGAACACGCCGCCGATCGGTCTAATCCTAAGCCAGAGAGAAACGACACACGGAGACCCGAGGAAAAAACCAAACACCCTCAGCACGCCTGGACACATGGATCGAGGTAGGATGATACCTCGAGGCATCCAGAACCAATGTCTCGGGCTGGACAGAACTGTCGAGACATGCAAGGTCACCTGTCAACCCCTGGGTAGCCCCGGGTCGACCGGAACCCGACACGACACTCACAGACACACACACAAACAGGTGCACAGTGGCAACACAGTGAGCACAAGCGCTCCTGGCCGTCCCATCATGGTAACAGTCCTCATAGGATGTCAACAAACATCCACGGGTCATGGGCAAACCACGAGATCCAGCCAAGACAAGTAAAACCAGGAGCGGTGGACACAGCAACATCCTGGGCAAGCGAACCATCACTCAACCGCTAGGCAGACCCGGCAGTCAAGGAATAGCCGCCACGCAACCAGAGACAAGGACACCGACAGGTTCCAGATTGAGTCGTTAGGGAACTGTCGCAGTCAGAAAGAAGACCGCACCCAGTCACCTAAACCAACCGATCCGGACAACCGCTGACCCACAGACACCCCCCTAGAACACAACCTAAGGCAGACCGACACATGAACACGGAACCGAACTAGCCATCACGACCAACAGGACTGTAACGCACCACCATAGGCGCGCTACACCATCCTAACACACCAAGACAGGTGCGTCAGGGTCAACCGACCAGAACCACTAACACAGACAAATAGAACGTAACGGATCAGCTGAGTCCGTCACAGCCTCCTGGCGCATGGGGTTAGGTGCGTTACACCAACCACCATGGCCAGCCAACCATTGGTCAAACGCAACGTAACGGACCTGCATAGGTGCGTTACCTGACCCTAACGCATAGGGAGGAGTCCGTTACATCGAACTGACCGACACGATCTTTGAGGAAGGCACAGTCAACAAGGGACTTACAGCCACAGTCCTCGAGATCCACTCGAGCGTAACGCACCTCCCATGGCGCGTTACAGCCAGGTGACGGTCCAACACTGGTCCGTCACACCCCACTCACTTCGAAAGACCAGAAATGACCAACGGCATGTAACGGTCTATCGGGGGACCGTCACAGCAAGTGACGGTCTCTGGAACGACCGTTACACCGACCCGACGAGCAAAACAGGGGAACGGCCGAATCGGCCCGTTCCGCGCCCCATGCACGCCGAAGCGCAGGGGAAACAACGCCACACAATGGGAAACAACCCCTGGAGGCTAAAAACACCAAATGCAAGCACTGAAATGCACGAACGGGGCGATTCCCTCAAATCGACCCAAAACGAGTCACCGGGGTTCCCGGACTCCTACCGGCCCCAAATGACGATCAATCAACACGAAACTTACGTGAATGGATCTAGACATCCCAGCGGTCATTTTGACATTAACTAGATCGAGAATGGTTGCCATTTTCCGGTGAACCCTACAAACCCCAAAAACGGCGATTTTCACTAAACTGGCCCGATCTCCCCCGATCGAGCACCAAACCGCGCGCAGGAGTAGGGAAAATGTGCAGAACAAAGTGGCGGTCCATCTCCCTACCTCCACCTAAAAAACCGAGCGCCGAGGTGACTAAACCATGCCAAAAACCACAACGTGAACCAAACCATCAGCTTTGAATCCATCGTTCTGGATCGTGCCCAAACCGCACCGATCCTCGCTCCATCACGCGCCTCAGTAACTCCCCGACGTCGCTACCTCACCTGCGGTCGCCTCCGTCTATAGCCGGAGCCGAGAGGGTGAGGGAACGAGAGAGAACGGGAGAGAGAGAGAGTGAGGGCGTGAGTGAGAAGAGAGAGAGGCGGTGGGTTTAATATAAAAACTAAATTATATATTTTATCTAATTTCCAAAAATCCATAAAATGTGTCAAAAATACACTAATTCAAAAAAACACGCAAAAATAGCCAAAATGATCCTCGCGAAGAGTACATCGCAACTGTATCGTCCACGAGTCGAGGAACTGAGAACTAAACTCACCGTAGGGTTCCGTAGATTATACGGGAGAAAAACCCACACGGATCATAAAACTCAACTCGGGAGCTACAAAAGTGATCTGAAACATTCCAAAAAGGATCCGAAAGACCTATAAAAGATCCGACAAAGATCCACTAAGGATCCAGGGCATTACATCTCATCCCCTCATTCCATGCATTCTTTGCACTCTTTGCATATCACACATTTCACGCACCCATTGCATTCATTGCATTGCATCTCTTTGCATTCTTTCTTTCCCGGGTTTCCGAACCCGTATCTTCCCCATCTTCCGGGGCCTCCAGATCCTCTCCGCACTATTTCCAATCCACCTTTCTCTTCAGAATTTCCAGATTCTTTCTCACTAGGTCATCATGTCCCTACTCATTCTCCCTGACTTTCGGAACCTCTAGAGCTATCTCTTTCCGTAGGGCATCACATCCCTATCCCTTCGGAACAGCCAGACTCATCTTCTTACCCAGGGCATCGCGTCCCTTGGCATTTCCTTCCTCCGAATCTTCCAACTCTCCCTTCTTATTCACCTCCATCTTCGGGATCTTTGGGTCGCCTTACACTTACCGGGCATCGCGCCCCCTCCAGTTTTCTCTCAGGGCATCATGCATGCTCACTCCCAACTCTTGTATCTAGTGTTGACACCTGATTTTTACCTTGAGTTGGCCTATTTTCTTACCTTTATTTATGATGTCCCAAGTTGTTCATCACTCATAGGGCCATTCTCAGATGGTTTTATGCCTATTTTATGGGTTACCTTCTCCCTGGCTGGGGTTTGCTCATGTGTTTTCTCGAGTTTGGACATAGTGGCTCGACTAGATCTTTGGATTGAGTATGCATGCTTGCCTCTTATTTTCTCTTTTTTGAAGATCACCTCAAGTAACGGTCTCACAATAGGCCATTTTCAGGAAGGTGGCAGTCTGTTGAGTGACCATTTTTCATTCCACATGTCGACCTTCTGCGTTGACCTGTTGTTTTTATAAATGGTCTTATGATAGATCGTCCCATGATTGGGGCGATCTTCTGAGAACCGTTTCTACTTGGCGGAAATGCCTGTTTGACTCGGTCAGTGGATAATTAAGTGGATTTATCTTGATTTATCTTTCAAAGACCATGGTAAAAGCGGTCAGGCAATAGGCTGTTGAGCTAAGTGGCGGTCTGACAAAAGACCGTTTCTACTTGGCGGGAATTCCCTTTGACTTGGTCTTCTGGATAAATGGGCGCATTTATCTTATTTTTATTTTTTACTGGCCAGATGCATAATGGTCATTTGATGGGCCGCTTAGCACACTGGGTGGTTTATTTATGGACCGTTTCTTTTAACCGAGATTCCCGCGTCAACGGGCAGTTTCTCTCTCTATCTGTGCTCAAACCCCTTGCTTGATCCATGGATTTCTCTGTGGATTCTCAGCCAAATCGAGTGCCGTTTGATCCTGATAAAATTTGGGAGTATTATCTCCATTTTATTCAACATAATGCAAGTCTAATTCCCACCCAAAAGCCCTCCATTCGAGCTAGGGTTTCAAGGGTCTATAAATAGAACCCCTGATTCATGGCCGCGAGGGAGGGAGATCTAAGTCGGCGTCGAGGTGCTGTCATTTTCTTGGCGAAGTCCAGCCAGGGAGAAAGGCTTTCTACGTCCTCTAAGCCTTTGGTTCATGGAGTAGTCTATTTCTTTCTTGTTTTGAGTCATAGCTTATGTTCTTTTTTTTGGCCGTTGTTCTAGTCATTTCTTCATCATTCTCTCTCATTTTCTCTGCATTTTTCACTGACATTTTGTCATTTCCACAACCTCCCACTGTCTTTCACACCCCACAGGGGTTAAAAACCCAACCCCAAGGTACTTCCCTTTTCAATCACGTGTTCTCATCATAGTTCCCGATTATAGATACTACACTTTCATAAATTAATTTGGGGTCATTGTTGTCTGTCATTTGTGTTGTTTTGTAGGTCAGCAAGTGCTTAAAAGCGAGGCCCATCTCTCCTGGCCGACCGGAAGGGGTGGAGGATCGAGTTTCCCGACTTGGGAGCTGGAAGCTGTTGCGGTCTACCTCTGACCGTTCACTTTGGAAAGCGGTCTTCCTCAGACCGTCTCTCTGGTGTATGCGGTCGACTGGAAACCGTTTGACTCCAACGCCTGTGTCTTCTTCGCTTGTACTGTTCCAGCGCCAGTAGTGGCCTATCGACCGGCCATCTTCAGCGTTCAGCGGTTGTCTCCAGACCGTCTTCATCCTGTACCGGCGCTGCATCTTTTTTTGGCGAGTGTCTTCATCCTCTCCCCTTTCCAAGGTACGTAGTGCATCCTTCTTTGCACTATGCATCTTGGTGGCGATCACAACATGATAGTGTGTGGATGCATGAGTTCATTACTTTATTTGTGTCCTTCTATGTTTGGTTTGATGCCATATTAGTCACATTCACACACACCCACACCCACACTCCATTCCTTCTTTTTTCTTTAGATTAGAAGAAAAATCTATCTACATCCCTTTTTTGGTGATCACGGTGGGACTCCTTATGCCCATCATGTTTCTGATAATATTGACCTACTCCTCTGTCATTGTTTGAGTCATTTTGGGCCCCATGGATTGTCCATTTTTGTTTCCCGCCGTTTTCTGTTCTCTAAGTTGATTGCGGTCCTCTGTGGGCCGTTTCTGGTCTCCAGTGGTCGGTCGATAGACTGCCTCTTTCTATCTCAGGTACATTTGTTCCCACTTAGTTCCTGTCATTTGCTTTCTATGTCTGTTATTTGTTACGGTCCTATCAGGGCCGTTTCATGCAGATGACGGTCATTCATTAAACCGCTTCTATCACTCAGGTGCGCGCTTGACCATCCCTGTTACTGTTCATTTTAGCCTGCTGTCTATGTTCGTTGTTGCCTAGTTCGTTGCGATCCTCCCAGGACCATCTCAATCCATGTGCGGTCTCCCATCAGTCCGCTATTTCGTTACAGTACACCCCGAGATTTACACTTGTGCTTTCCTCTCCATCATTTTGCTACTTGTTTTGGGTGTTGTTTTATCTCCCCCTTGTTACAATTCATGTTCATACCATATTTGCCATATTTATATCATTGTTTGATCATTGTTTGTTAGCTTTTAGGCTATAATTTGCATGCACTCCGGTGCGCATAGGATCATACATTCTTATCATATTAGTTGCATACCTACCTTGGTAGGATATCCTCTCGCCTCCATATTCCTTGGAGTCGATTAGGTGATCCTATCCGGGACCTCCGTAAGCCCCTCGTGAGCCGTGGATTCCCACACGGATGTCGGGCAGGTTGTACCTTCGCCACCCCGTGTTTAGGTTGCATCTGTGTGAGAGAGTGTACACATAGAGTCAACCAAGTCCCCAAATCCACTCCCATTTAGGATTCCTATTTTTGAGAGAACTTTGATCTAATTCAAACAATTAAGGTTCAAAAGGGGAAAAACAAATTAAAATTTTTCGTGCATCATCATGACTTGATTGACTTTGGTTGCCTCTTATCTCCTCTCTTGTTTGTGCATTTTCTTAGTCATCCTATTAGGTGCGCTTATTGTTTGTGTTATCATCTTCGTGTTTGGTACCTCGTCGCATGTAGAGTTGTTTTATGTTCATAGGATCTTCTCCTAGGAACAACCCTTCCTTCATTTCCTATATCAATCCCCTATTTGACTCCACCATGTCGTCTTACGACTTTTCTCAATCCCATGAGGACTCTCTTCCTCAGGGCCTCCTAGAGGACCCACCTAGGGTCATTAGTCAGGGGTCCGCCCCTCCACTATCTGCTATCATTGAGGGTGGTCAACCCTCCCTTTTCAATCCTCCTACTCAAGGTTCTGCCGGTCAGATCCTCCAGATGATGGCCCAGCTATATCCGGCCCAGCTTCAGGTCCTTCGGCAAGCTTTACAAGGGTCAGATGCCCCACCATCTTCTATGTCACAGCAGGGTCTCACTGCCACCTCTGGTTCCCATACCATGGTTAATGGGCCTGGGATTTCCTCTCCCGCACCAATTGATTTAACCCCGGTGCAGCCCAGGGTTCTTCATTTTCCAAATCTAGAGGCGGGTCAGTCCTCCAACTCGGCCCATCAAGTTCTTGACAAAGGGAAGGTCGGGCTCCTTCCATCTTCTTAGATTGACCCTTATGGGTCCATTCCGTTAATGCCACAGGCCCTTATGCGCCCGGTTGATCCTCTACGCCCTTGGGCTGTGGCCGCCCACTTGACTTACTCGGGTATGGGTCCTTCCTTGGCCCAATATCCCTCTTATGGGCTTCCATCTTCGTATACTTACCCTTCGGCCCCTCACGTCGGGTCCGCTCTCCTTGCTTTACCCCCTCCATCCTGAGAGCAGGAGCTCCTCGATAAGTGGGCTACCATGCAGCAACAGCTTGACCTCCTCCAAAAGTGGGTCGGCCCACAGTCATTGGTAGATTTCCCAGTTCCTAGCTTCCATAATATCCTTTTCCCTCTCAGTCAGAGCTCCCCACGTACCGGAAATACGATGGGAATAGCAATCCCTACATCCATGTGAGGGACTTTCTATATGATTCGGCGCTGTTCCAATACGACGATCGCCACATGGCGTATCAATTCCGCCGCTCATTAGATGGGGTCACCTTGGAGTGGTTCTATGCATTGCCGCTAGAGGACGCGGAGAGCTTTAAGGTTGTGCAAGAGAAATTTATCTAGAGATTTCAAGACCGGGTCTGCCCGGAATATTCATTTACTGATCTTGTGGCCGAAAAGATGAAGACTGATGAAGATTTTTCAACATATGCTGACAGATGGATGCAGATGGTTGCCTGTGTGTCTGGTCATATCTCGGAGGAGGAGAAGGTTAAGCTCCTCATTTCCAATGCAACCCCTACCTTCAGAAACATTTTGGCCATGAACGATATTGCTAACATGCACCAGTTGTATAGTAGGTCCAGGTTCATCCAGACCCAATTCAAGGATTCCCCTATTCACACCCTCTTCGAACCCCAGAAGCCCAAGTACACCAAAAAGCCTCAGGGGCCAGTCACCGAGGGGGTCCAGACAAATGAACAGGTGCAAGACGTCAATTTCCAATCCACCAACCAACCCGCTCCACCTTGTTTCTAGCAGCCTCCTCATAACCCTCAGTTCACCACTCCACCAAATACACAACCAACCTTCCCCGCTCCCCAGCAGCCACAACAGCTACCGTAATACCACAACGTCCCTCCACCAAATGGGTATGCATCCACACGTCTGGGTCCAAAGAGAGCCCATTACCCCCCATTGCCAGAAACCCTGCCCGACATCTTCTCTGCCCTTATGTCCATTGGGGCTTTACAACTTCCTCCGGAACGGCCAAATTGGAACCCGACCGTTGACCAGTCCAGATATTGCAATTATCACCGGCAGTTCGGGCACACAATTGAGAGATGCTTCCAATTTAGAGATCTTGTCTATGACCTGCATGAAGGGCAACACATTGACTGGGCTAAGATGCGCAAGGTAATTACAGATATCAAAGAGAGAAGATAGCAGCCTGTTGGCACTCAAAATATAATCCTTCGGCGACCAGGCCGCAAAGACGAATGACACGGCCCACTGAAGCACAGAAGCCGATGAAGATCAACTTATCAAAGATTCCTCAAGTTGACGGAGCCCCAAGTCACCTCGAAATGAGCACCGGGGACTTTACCTCAGGAGAGTCGGAATGAAACCGCGACCAACCGGCAGCGCGACCAAGCCTGCCCAATT
Source organism: Amorphophallus konjac (assembly GCA_022559845.1). NCBI lineage: Eukaryota > Viridiplantae > Streptophyta > Magnoliopsida > Alismatales > Araceae > Amorphophallus > Amorphophallus konjac. The sequence continues at coordinate 143,991,866 of CM040124.1, forward strand.
ATCCGGCATCGACCTCGTCATGCCGCTACCCTACATCCGTCGCCCGACCAAGGACGACGGTCTACCCAATGACTCTCCTAAGGAGGAAGAACATCCTCGGCCGTCCACGACAAGGGGCCGAAGGTTCTATCAGCAGAAGGCCCCGATCACCCGACACGGGTTCGGCTTCTCGCCATAGTAGGCCCGTTAGTGGCCGATTGATCACCATTCAAGGCGGAATTATCCCGATGCAATGCCATCCCACAAGGAAGCTTCGAGCATGAGTCCGTCTCGACCAGAAGCACAAATCATAGTGCCGAAGGCCGTGCCAGCAGGATACCCATGTGCTCGGGCCAGACACACGCGAAGTTATGATTAAGGCCATTCGTCATATCAAAGAGCTTCGTCAACACCCCGTCAAGGTCTTCCAAGGGCCAGGGCCAGAGGAGCAGTCAACGGGAGCTTCCGGAACCATCCCCGGACCCATCGGTTGACCCACGCCGAGCAAATAAGCTAAAACGGCGCGTGAAGGGTCACCGGCGCCGCTTAATACGGCGCCACCAAATCCGGCACGCCCATACCATTGGGGACATTTCCCGGCGCCATTTGATCCGGCGCCCCCTTCCCAGGGCGCCGGATTAACGAGGTATATATATACCCCCGCCTTCGAAACAAAACAAGAACACACGAGGAAAGGGAGAGAAGATCAAAAAACAAAAAAAGGAAAGAAGGCAAGAAGAGAGTCGGGGAGAGCCAATAGGGGGAGGGAGTTCTGTTGGTCAGAGAGAAGAGCCTTGGGGAAGAAGTAGGGTTTCCACGGAGGTTCTCGCCGCCGCCTTCCTCGTCTGCTTGTCTGAGTATCTCCGAAGCCGGAGAAGAGAAGACTGTGGTCCAATACCCTGTTCTGGAAAAGAGTCTAGGTGGGCCTCCGTGATTTCTCCGTCCGGTCGCTTCCCCTTTCTTCGTTGTTTCCTTTCTCCTGGTATAATGTAAGTGAGAGAGGGGGATGGGCGATGAGATGAGCCTGACCTCCCCCCCCCCCTCACCTTTATTGATGTTCTCTTTCTCGTCACCTGTAGCGCCCTCCTTCCATGAATGTAAACGGCGGCCGAGCGACAACACCGGCGTCGGAATATATATATACAGTGTATATCTACCTGAATCGTTCATTGAATGAATGGAATGCGTTGGTGCCCGATGCTGTATCTACCTTTCATGCTCTCACTCTGATTTCTTTTCCGATGTACATTTAATGTTTTCCCGGTGTGCATAGCTTATGGATCCCTTCTCCCCTATACTGGATATGCCCCTGGGCTATACGAATCTTCCCCCCTGCCCGGGGCTTTCTCTCTCGATTCTAATATAATGGTCGGGTTCTGCACCATGTGTGCCACGGGTTCTGTGATCGGAGACGCACCTGTGTGCGTATCTCTGTTCATCTCCGTCTAGGGAGCAGTCCCTTCACCGCCCCTCTGCGCTTTCCCTCATAGGCCAAGGGGGGGGGGGGGGAGATCGCTTCTATCGTTCATTTTTTCGAACATGATATATAAACATATCCCGTCCCCAAATCTCTACGCTGATCATATAGCATGCCGGTGTTAATTTATTTAGCCTGCGGGCTTCGCTGTCCTAACATGTGTCTAGCCATTTGGTTGCCCATTGGTCGTCAGACAATGTCTTGCGCCGCTCTTTCTAACCCGTTCGCATCTCAATAGGAGTCTGCTCTGTAGCATTACTCCAGTACCCGGGGAGGGGGACATTCCCCCAATCTTCTATGATTAGTCACTTAGTCGACATGGGAGGCTCATCCATTGATGACGAGTATCCCTTCAAGCCATTGAGTGAACAGTGATGGGGCTAAGCCCTACAGTTCAAATCCACGGTTCTTAATGGACTTCGTGGTGGCCGCGGGTCGTGTGCCCCTTGTAGGCTATCCCTCGGGGTTTCCTTCCCTCTGTCGATCGTCCCGATTCGAGTGTTGTGGTGACTTGGGTCGCGTGTCCCTCGCAGGCTAGCCCTCGGGGTCTTCGCTCCCATAATAAGTCGCCTCATTCGCTCACTGTCGCCCACAGATTCGGTGCCCCTATGATGTGACACCATATGGCAGCGATGGAATTTGATCCCTAGGACTTAATTCGCAATAGCAACAACAAGACTTGAGAGCTACTAGAGATTCGCCAACACACCGCACGCTCGCGATTCCCGTGGTGACTCGGTGATGCCGAGTCGAGGTGGTGGGGTTATCCCCTGGCTGGCAAGAGGACCAGCACCGCTAAGGTTGTCCCTCCCAAAGGTATGAAGCCCACAAACAAGGGCAGCCGGGTGCCTTGAGTGCACTAGGTCACTCGCTCACTTTTAGCCACGGCGACCATACTAAGATAGTGGCTCCGGGATCGGGCACTCTCTCTCCAACCAGCGTATAAGTTTCGCAAATATGAAATGAACAGAAATAAAGGGGCAAGGGCAGAGCTCACCTGGTTGGTTTGAGGAAACCAACCCCGGTCGGAGACGAGGGCGAGCGGGGAAGTGTGGGTTCCCCCGCACACTGCGCCGATGAAGCTTCGATCCTGTTTAAAAGTACAATCACTACACCTCGCACAGGAGGGTGATCTCGGGGGTGGGAAATATTCAAGTACAATCAAACACTACCTCCCGCAGGGAGGGGCGGTAAGCCGGCCAGGCGGGGAAGGGTGAACCGTCGGGGAAAGGTAGGTTGGACGCCGAGGATGTTCCCACTTGCAACCAGCGATGGCTGATTGCCCGATGATTCTAGCACTGTAGATCACGTTCCTGAATTTCGCCGTTGGCGAGACCAGCGTGTAATTCCTCGTATCTGGCACGCGGAGGTCCCTGAATTTCCTTGATTTCTTCTGCTACAGTTGCTGGTCCTGGAAGGGGTTTGATCGGGGAGGCAGAATCTGAGCGCGGCAGCTCCTTGTTTCTGACGGCAGGATGCAGAGATCGCCCCGATGGCTTCTGAACTCAAAATCATGAGCTAATGGAATTTCTGGAACCGTGAGTGAGTCCTCTCAGCAGCAAAATAGACGGGGCAGCCGTTCGATGTCGGGGTGGACTGGGGGACGCCGATGAGTGGCAGTTGGTCACTGCAGGTCATGGGAGGCAGACCCGTCCAGTCGAGGAAGAAAAATGAAAGCTCTGACCTCCGGATGTTGAACGCACTTCCGCTTCTTGATCCCGAAAGAGGACAGGTTTAGGAAGATATTTGTAGAAGAACTCGTGGCTTGAATCTTCCAGTGGCTGGTCCTGGTAGAGCTTCAAACAAGGTGGCAGCTTCTGGCCGCAACAGCTACCTGACATGAACAGTGAATTGCAGGAGTTGTCCCGGCCGCTCCCGGACACCAAATCTCGAACCGTCGAAGTTTTTGGAACCGTGGAGGAACCCTCTTTGTGGGAAAACTTGTGGGGAAGCTGTCTGATGTCGGGGCGGACTGAGGGACACCGATGAGTGGTAGCTGGTCGCTGCAGGTTGTGGGAGGCAGACCCGTCTACTCGAGGAAGAAGAACAAGAACTCTGGCCTCCGGATGCCGATCGTGATTCTGCTTCCTGATCCTAGAAGAGGATAGGACATGGAAGAACTTTGTTGAAGAACTCTCGGTCTGAATCCTCCGCCGTTTGTTGTGGTACAGCTTCAAATCAGGTTCAGGAACTTGGCAGGGGAAGTCCGACGCAGTCGGGGGAGAACGGCTCTCCCAGGCATCCCCGAACTCGGAATGAGATGAGGTCACCTCGCCTGCGAAGTCGACTCGATGCCCTTTCCAGAAATGTATGATTCGCCTTCAGACGTCGCAGTATGAACTCGTGGTGGCTTCTACAGTCGGACCTTCTTCTGCCACCTGCAGAATTGGCTAAAAGAAGGGGGTGGTGGTGGTTTTAGGTTAAGTGGAGTGGGGATTAGTGGTGGAGGGAGGGGTGGTGGTGATGGTAGATGGGGGGGGGGGGGAATGTGTGGGGATGATGAGAATGGTGGAGCAGGGAAAATGGAGGTCCAAGAGCGTGGAGGGGAGGGGTGGCCGCAGCTAGGAGATAGGGGAAGGGAGTGGTCGGCCAAGGTAAGAGGAGGGGGGTGAGTAGATGGAGGGGGGTTCGCAAATGGTAGTGGGGGGGGGGTTTGATTGCTTGGGGATATGAATGAGGGTGTGGGGGAGTGGAAGGGTTGCTTGGGGAAGAGGAATGGGTTCCTTGGAGGTGGAGAAGGTGTATGGGGAATGGGAAGAGTTGTTTGGGGAAGTAGAGGAATTGATGGGAGTTAAGGCTCTTGGGGAGGTGAAAGGGTGGAAGGGTGAGGTGGCTGGTGATGTGGCAAGGAGGGGGGGGGGAAGGGGAAAGGGCAGGTTCGCCGAAGGTAGAGAGAGAGAGGAGGGGGAAGAGAGAGAGAGGGGTTCGCCCCCTTAAGTGAGAGAGAGAAGATAGAGAGAAAGCTAGAGAGAGAAGGAGAGGTGCACAAATGCTTTGGCAAATTCTTCAATATTTCATTAGCTTCCACAAGAGGGGGTTGGGCTCCTATATATAGGGATCCCAACTTTGTACAAAAGCCCCTGAGGAAAGAGCCAATAACAGATAACCAAAAGTGCAAAAAGGGGCGCCCATGGACCTGGCTCCTCTAAATGGGCCACAAAGCCAAACAATCCCAATATGATGATCAACTTAGGTAACAAGCATGAGCACCTAGGACTTGACTCAAAATAAAGGTGAAATACATCAAAGTGACTCGAGAATGATATGAAAATTACATAGCCAGACTCAGAAAATTAAGACGAACATAATGGCGAGCATCGGGACCCTTGGAGAAATGGGAAGTGGCAAGCGATGACCCCATCATACTCCCGGGGTGCAGAGAACTCGACTCTGTCGAGTAAGGGTCCTCTCCGCTGCGGTACTGCTCCAATAGGCCAGGATCCAGCTGTCGGAGGTCCTCCCGGCTCACCCAGGCATCGTCCGAAGGTGGTCGTCCCTTCCACCTAACCAGGTATCGCCCATACGCCTTGCCCCTTGTGTTGGTGACCTGTTCATCTAATATTCGCTCCACTTTGTCACGCTGGTTTCTCAAGTTGGGTGGAGCTCTCTGAGGTGTGGGGGCGCTCTCAAGGGATGGAGTAGGCTGGATCTCCTCATTGGGTGCCACCATGGGGCCTTTGTAGGGTACCCGGTCAGCCACATTGAATGTGGGGCTTACTCCATATTCTTTAGGGAGTTTCAACACATAAGCATTGGTGCCAAGTTGTCTCAGCACCTGGAAGGGGCCAGCTCCACGAGACCTCAACTTTGAGGTATTCCTAGGGAATAGCCTATCAGTTCTCACCATCACAAAATCACCAGTTTTGAATTCTTGGTGGCGGCGGTGGGGATCGGCAGTCTTTTTATAATTCTCGTTGCTCTTGTTGATGTATTTGCGAATGTTTTCATGTGTCTTTGTGGATGTTGACTCACTAGTGGATAAAGGGGGTCCTGGACAACCAAATGTGGACCTATCATGCCATGGTGCTACGTAGACTTTGATGGACCTAGGAGGACCAGGGCATCCATGAATTGACCTATCATGCTTAGAAACCATGTGGACCTTGGTGCACTTAGGTGGACCGGGGCAGCCATGAGTGGCCCTATCATGCATGAGACGGATGAAGAGTGGGGGAAGACCAACTTGTCCAAATGTAAACTTATCGTGCACTGGACCTAGTGTGTGAGTGACACAAGTGATGTGACTAGCTTGACCACCTGATGCGACAGGTTGTGATACATGGATTCCTATCAAGATGGTCCTATCTGTGAGATTTGGGGGTTTCCACTCATGGGGATCGAAGCGGTTCTTGGGATGGGTCACTCCCTCATCTCCAAGGTTGATGTCACCGTTGGCCTTGACTCTCATAGTGTGGGCGGAATTTTGGAATGGGTGGGTTAGGACTGACATGGTGGGTGAGGGTAGGAGGGAGTGGGTGGTAAGTGATGAGCACTTGGAAGCCCATGGGGAGTGGCCAAACAGATCAAGATGGGCTAAGGGGTGAGTAACGTGGAGGGGGGTTTCAATCCAAGTGATCGCCCTAGGGTCCCTAGCACACATAGGGAAGCGGAAGTCATGATCCTGGTGGGGCCCAACGCAAGGCTCCTTGTAGGAGGGCAAGGGGGTGATGTAAGACTCATTAGGCTCAGGTAGAAATAATAGAGCTTACTCATGCAAGGACCCTTGATGTAAATGGAGGTGATGGTCCCGATAGAGGGGTGTGAGAAACTAAGGTACCCCATGTGCTTGCTCTAAGGCCCACATGTTTGTCACCTCTATTTGCCAAAGTATACTCTAATCAAGTCCCTCATGGATCCACAAAGGAGAACGATTGGTAGGTTGTGTGGAATGGAGAGGTGGGCAAAATTGGGTAATGATTCTCCATAGGGGGGTGCATGATGTGGAGGAGGAGGTTTTGCTTAAGCCACTCAATGAGGGGTTCCCCTAAAATCACAGTTCTTATGGAAGGATGGTGGGGGGACTTGGTTGGTCATCTGGCAACTCAAGGGGGAGGATGTTCCTAGTTAGGCTCGTTGTGGTCTCTTTGGATAAAGAGGAGTCTTCTTGACCCAACCTTGGCATTGGGCTTCATATTCTTCCTCCCAATCTAGGGAAGCCTCATATTCCTCAACCACGTTCTCATCCTTTTGGGGTGTGGGGGTTTTGCTTTCCAAGGGAATGGGAAGGTCTTTTGTGGATGGGGTGATGAAGGTTGGGGCTTGGTGCACCCGAGGTGGTGAGGGGGCTTGAACTTGGGTTGGGTTTGGGAGTGGAAGAAGTGGAGACCTAAGTTGGGGTAGGATTGAGGTTGGTAGTGGAAGATGGGTGGGTCGAGGAGGACTGGGTTGATTGATTCTGGGAGGTGTGTCCCTTTTTGGGGAAGATGGAGGGGTAGTGGTGGGGACCGTGGAAGCTTGTGGGGTGTGGGTATGATGGAGAGTTTTAGGTTGGGTGATGGCCGTCATGGGCCTAGGTGGAGCGGGGGCCCTAAGGGAAGTCTTGGGTTGACTGGGAGGAAACGGGGGAGTGGGAGTGCTCTTCGGGTTATGGTCTTCACGGTAGGAGTTGGGGAGGTATTGGAGCCTAAGTTGGGTCTTCATGTATTCTCAGGTATGGATTGGTTGTTCCATCCTAATCCTCTTCCTAGTTTCTACACTCATACAATAGGTCTTGGCAAGTTTGGTAAGGTGCATATTCGCGAGCCTAACTTTCCTATCTTCCGTCATAGGGTACCAACCAAAGTATTGGTCCATAGCATTCTCCCATTTTAGGTAGACATGTGGATTATGTGACCCATCAAAGTTAGGAGCCTCAACCTTAATCATCCTCAAGAGGTAATCATCCAGATCCTCCTGTGGTCGCCTTTCAAAATGTCTAGGTTGGCGGGGCCTCTCATACTCACGGTGGAAGTCATCCTCAAGGTCCTCCCTATCAAGTTCAACTCGTGGAGGGGGTGCCCGTTGGGCAGGGTTCCTCGGCGGGGCCCTAGTTTCATCGAGTCTCTCTAGGCGGGTGGAAATTCCACTCATTTTCTCCGAGAGGGCTTGAATGGCAGCCTCAAGTCGATCCATTGGAGCTTGGGGAGCGTCCCTAGGGATGTTTGGGTAACCTTGGAGAATGGGATTCATGGTGGAACCGAGGTAGAGGGGTCGGCTCGGTACAAGGTACCACTACGGGTGGACATGCACACGGATGATGAAAATGCAAATACCCTAGGACCTAGGCTTGTAGAGACAAGTCTATAACTTGCTCTGATACCAACTGATGTGACACCATATGGCAGCGATGGAATTTGATCCCTAGGACTTAATTCGCAATAGCAACAACAAGACTTGAGAGCTACTAGAGATTCGCCAACACACCGCACGCTCGCGATTCCCGTGGTGACTCGGTGATGCCGAGTCGAGGTGGTGGGGTTAGCCCCTGGCTGGCAAGAGGACCAGCACCGCTAAGGTTGTCCCTCCCAAAGGTATGAAGCCCACAAACAAGGGCAGCCGGGTGCCTTGAGGGCACTAGGTCACTCGCTCACTTTTAGCCACAGTGACCATACTAAGATAGTGGCTCCGGATCGGGCACTCGCTCTCCAACCAGCGGATAAGTTTCGCAAATATGAAATGAACAGAAATAAAGGGGCAAGGGCAGAGCTCACCTGGTTGGTTTGAGGAAACCAACCCCGGTCGGAGACGAGGGATTGCGGGGAAGTGTGGGTTCCCCCGCACACTGCGTGATGGGGACATCAGCGACAACCAGCTCACTTTGTGTTTGCATTTATGTCCTTTTGTATTTGTATGTACGCCCTTGTGATATATGCGTACACAATAGTAGGTCTTAGTGGGTTTATTTGCAAAAGGCCATTGGATTTCTTTGCAAATATGCTTGTAGGCCCTGCAGGGGCCCCCTCCCTCCTCCTTATTGGTCCACATGGACTCTTGGGTCCAAGGTGGCTGGTCCATGGTCCAAATTTGGACTTGGACCATGAATTAAATAAAGAAGACAATTCCAAATTGTCCTCTTTAAGGGGGGGGGGGCGGACCTATTAGTTTATTTGGGTTTAATGTGGTGTTCACACCACATCTCAACCCTCCATTCTTCAACCCTTGATCCAAGGGCTCATATTAGATTAGAACCCTTTCATATAAATACTTGTATTTCTTATGGAAAGAATTAATGAAGAAGAAATTAGCATTTTGCCTCCTTGAAGCTTGTGCCCCTCTCCCCTCTCTCCCTGGTGTTCTTCCACCTCCAGCCCAGTTATAGAGTGAGATCCCTCCCCTCTTGATCCCCTCCAACTTCTGAAGCAGCTCCGGTGATCGCCGCCGCCGCCGTCTCGCCGCCGACGCGTCTTCACCAACGAATTCGGTTTTCTGTCCACTCTGGACAGACCTCTCTTCTCCGAATTGTCTCTCTCTCTTCCCTCATCTTCTGAAGCTCCAATTTTCAGGGTTGGTTCCCCTCTTGAACCCTTACCTCCACAAAAAATTTCAGGCAAAAATTCGTCCTTTAGATATTTTTAGATTTTCGTCCAAGTTCAAATTTCAGTTCTGTCCAGGTTCTGTCTACTGTTCATCAGTTCTGAGTCTACCTTGTTCGACCCATGTTTTGAATTTTTTTGGGGCTCTAAAAATTACTGAGACTTCTGTCCACATATGTCTACCACCATGAATTTTCTTAATTTTTGATAAGGTCTCTAGGTATTTTTCAAAATTCGTACCAGTTCCTGTGAGCAATTTTTCCACAGTGTCCCAGATCCGACCCAGGTCCACTCAAAAAATCCCATAAAATCCATTTCCTATCCAAATCAAAAACCAAAAATAGTCCCGGTTTTCTATCTCAGAGATCTTCAACTTTTCTGAAGAACTCATCTCCATATTCCAAGGTCCTCCCACCGGTCAACGGTGATTTTCAGAGAAGTCAGAACCTGCCCCTGCAGTTCTGGCCTGTTTACAGCAAGGGTGTAAATTCCATAAGTCAGATATACATATCTGATTATTTTTTATGAAGGCCCCTACGTCGAAGTATTTGGAGTCCTCTTTCCAACGGCGCCGAGCTCGTTGCATTCCGACGACGGAGTTGATCACAGCAGCCGATCTCGCCGGACAGCGCGCGAGAAGACAGCAAGTGCAGACTTGTGGCCGGTTTCCCGCGAGCGTCGTCCGAGGGCCGCCCGGCGTCCGGCGGTCGTTCCAGCAACTCGCCATCCTAGGGGAGCGCTTCCCAAGTGTACCCACACCAGAGGAGGCATCAGGTCCCACACGACCCCTCCGGTCCACACGTGGGCCCCACTAGCACGAGTACGCGCGAAGCCGAAGCCGTGCCCGGAAACCGCCCGTCAACCCGGAATTGGTCCTCCCGGGCCCCCTTGTGTCGCCCGTTACCTCCCTGCGTGGAGTGGGCTTACTTGTATTGCTGTACTCTTAATGTATTAAGTTCCCGGGAGTACGAGTTTCGGCCGGGTGCCATCTTCGCCACGCCGAGCGCGTGGAGGTATCGTATTCGCTCCTTGCTTGGCATTCCGCTTATTTCTATATATGCTTGTTTATGCCGCTGCTAGAGAGCATGTGTAGGGTTACCTAGCTCGCTTTTAATTTATCATATCACTGCTGCGAGTGAGAGAGTGACCGTCCCGTGACCCGATCCGGGCACAATTGAGAGCCGACCACCCTAGCTCACTGCCGGTTGTTCAACCGCGCACATCCGACGCTTCCCTCGCTAAGGGACGACCGCTAGCTTATCGTGTCCATGGTCCCGTCCCGCATCAATTTGGTATCAGAGCCAGGTTGAGTCTAGGGTGTCAAAAAAAAAAAGAGTGTCATTTACGTCTAGTCATCAGTCGGTCTAAGTCGTGTTTAGGGTCATCATTGTTTTAAAACACAAAAAAGAGTGTCTTTTCGCATACATCCCTTTACTCGGTATATAGAAAGGTGTTGTCCGACCGTTAGGTTACGCCTATCGGGAAGGCCGCACACTTGTGCGAGTGACCTTCGGGTCGATTATCTCCGCCGCGTACCGAGTTTTGGTTAAGTCTAGGCGCATCATTTTGCATTAGTGTGTTTTGCTCTAGTCGGTGTGTTTGCATGCCCACTCGTCGGGGTACTCAGTACTCACCCCCACCCCCACCTATGGCCAACCCACGGGATACCTCGGGAGACTTCCACTCCCTACAAGAGGCGATGATGGCCATTATGGCTAGGTTGGACCAATCCGATGCTAACTTTCGGACCTTCTCCGAGAATATGGATGGTCGCCTTAGGGCCATGGAGGGACGCATGAAAAACTCCGATAGGTCGGTCCAAGACCTCGTTGGGCGGTTAGATAGGATGTCACACGGGGACCCTCCTGGGGCAGCCCAAGGTCCACCCGCACCTCCTCCCGCGGGGGCCCAAGTCCCACCCGCTCCCATGGCCCAAGTCCAGGCCGCTCCCTCGGCCCAAAACCAGCCACCACTGGTTCCTCCACCCGCCCCTCCTCGGGTTCCCCAACTACCACACCGTGACCTTGGTCTCGAGGACTATGGGTCCGACAATGCCTACGAGGGGTATGGTCAACGCCGTCGTGGTTTTCAGCCACAACGAGATGAGGATGATGATCGGGTCCTTAAGACCGTGCGAGCGGATCCTCCCGCTTTTTACGGGTCTTTGGATCCGAAAGTCTACCTAGATTGGGAGTTTGGCGTGGACCGTTATTTTGAATTGTATGATATGTCGGAGCGTCGAAGGGTCCGATTTGCCACCATGAAACTCATGGGGCAGGCACAAACCTATTGGAAGAATGTGGAGAGCCTGCTACTTCAGCGGCTAGAACCCCCGATTGACACATGGGCCGAGATGAAGAATAAACTTCGGCAAAAGTACCTTCCTCCCACATACCGCCAGCGACTCATCGATAGATGGCAAAGTCTTAGCCAGGGAGACCGGTCTGTCTCCGAATACATCGCGGAGTTTGATGAGTACTTTCTACGATGTGGTGTCACGGAGGAGAGTACCATGCCCGTGTCCCGCTTTCGACGTGGTTTGCGGCCACACTACCAGTATGAGCTTTTCCGCCGCAATGCCAAGACGTTGGAAGAGGCATATCAGGTTGCTCTCGAGATGGAGCAATTTGAGGGAGAGTTCGAGTCTAGCCATCGGTTGGGCCCCGCCCCTCTCCGTAGTACCGAGCCCCGTCACTCTATAGGCCCACATCAGCGGCCTCCCATGGCTCGACCTCAGGAGCCCACCCGTCAGGAGCACTTCGCTCCACGGCCTCGCCCTCCTCCACCCCGGGATCTATTTCCATCCCAACCACCGGCACCCTTTGCCCGTCCCCCAGCTCCTATAGCCCGTCCTCTGGCACCGGCACCCCCGCCACTCTTGTCCAAGGCACCTACACCTCCCCCATTGTTGCCTACACCCCCTACCCGGCGGGATGATAAGGGTAAGGTCCCTCTTATCGGGGAGAGTAGTCGATCGCGAATACAATGTTTCCACTGTCACGGGTACGGCCACATTGCTAGTGAGTGTCCCGCTCGCACCACCCTAGCCTTAGGTGTTGGAGGATCCGCACCTCCCGAGCTTGAGCATGTCGATTACGAGGCCGACGAGGCACTGGCCGATGAATACTATGCCATGGGGGAAGAGCTGGGTGACCCTTCTGCCGCCCAGGATGTCGCCACCTAGTGGGTTTGATGCTACCACCTTAGTCTAGAGTCGTGCATGAGTCAGTGTGCTTTCTTTGTGTGGTTTGTTTGTGTGGTGATTTTGAGTCGATTGTTTGCATGGTTTGCATTCGTGTGTCAGTGCATGGTGAGTCTGCATGTGTCTTGTGCAAGCTCGTGTCGTTCCCGAATGAGTGTGAAGCGAGTCGATTCACTTGACGAGTATGGGATCGGTTTACTTCTATACCCGGATCAGTAACCTATAGGGACTCAGCAGTGATTCCTAGTGAGTCTTTGAGCTGTTTCCTTCCGTTGAGAGTGCCCCTTCGGAGTGACCACCTTTGGCCATAGCAGTGCGCATATCGAGTATATGTGGAATGAGCAGGTGCCGATCACTTGGAGTGGAGCATACCCGCGCTACTTGGCACGGTGACGGATCCGCCGGAGACCTGAGCAGCCGCACCCTTTACTCGACGGGGTCGAGTTCCTCCCACCCGGGGAGAATTGATGGGGACATCAGCGACAACCAGCTCACTTTGTGTTTGCATTTATGTCCTTTTGTATTTGTATGTACGCCCTTGTGATATATGCGTACACAATAGTAGGTCTTAGTGGGTTTATTTGCAAAAGGCCATTGGATTTCTTTGCAAATATGCTTGTAGGCCCTGCAGGGGCCCCCTCCCTCCTCCTTATTGGTCCACATGGACTCTTGGGTCCAAGGTGGCTGGTCCATGGTCCAAATTTGGACTTGGACCATGAATTAAATAAAGAAGACAATTCCAAATTGTCCTCTTTAAGGGGGGGGGCGGACCTATTAGTTTATTTGGGTTTAATGTGGTGTTCACACCACATCTCAACCCTCCATTCTTCAACCCTTGATCCAAGGGCTCATATTAGATTAGAACCCTTTCATATAAATACTTGTATTTCCTTATGGAAAGAATTAATGAAGAAGAAATTAGCATTTTGCCTCCTTGAAGCTTGTGCCCCTCTCCCCTCTCTCCCTGGTGTTCTTCCACCTCCAGCCCAGTTATAGAGTGAGATCCCTCCCCTCTTGATCCCCTCCAACTTCTGAAGCAGCTCCGGTGATCGCCGCCGCCGCCGTCTCGCCGCCGACGCGTCTTCACCAACGAATTCGGTTTTCTGTCCACTCTGGACAGACCTCTCTTCTCCGAATTGTCTCTCTCTCTTCCCTCATCTTCTGAAGCTCCAATTTTCAGGGTTGGTTCCCCTCTTGAACCCTTACCTCCACAAAAAATTTCAGGCAAAAATTCGTCCTTTAGATATTTTTAGATTTTCGTCCAAGTTCAAATTTCAGTTCTGTCCAGGTTCTGTCTACTGTTCATCAGTTCTGAGTCTACCTTGTTCGACCCATGTTTTGAATTTTTTTGGGGCTCTAAAAAATTACTGAGACTTCTGTCCACATATGTCTACCACCATGAATTTTCTTAATTTTTGATAAGGTCTCTAGGTATTTTTCAAAATTCGTACCAGTTCCTGTGAGCAATTTTTCCACAGTGTCCCAGATCCGACCCAGGTCCACTCAAAAAATCCCATAAAATCCATTTCCTATCCAAATCAAAAACCAAAAATAGTCCCGGTTTTCTATCTCAGAGATCTTCAACTTTTCTGAAGAACTCATCTCCATATTCCAAGGTCCTCCCACCGGTCAACGGTGATTTTCAGAGAAGTCAGAACCTGCCCCTGCAGTTCTGGCCTGTTTACAGCAAGGGTGTAAATTCCATAAGTCAGATATACATATCTGATTATTTTTTATGAAGGCCCCTACGTCGAAGTATTTGGAGTCCTCTTTCCAACGGCGCCGAGCTCGTTGCATTCCGACGACGGAGTTGATCACAGCAGCCGATCTCGCCGGACAGCGCGCGAGAAGACAGCAAGTGCAGACTTGTGGCCGGTTTCCCGCGAGCGTCGTCCGAGGGCCGCCCGGCGTCCGGCGGTCGTTCCAGCAACTCGCCATCCTAGGGGAGCGCTTCCCAAGTGTACCCACACCAGAGGAGGCATCAGGTCCCACACGACCCCTCCGGTCCACACGTGGGCCCCACTAGCACGAGTACGCGCGAAGCCGAAGCCGTGCCCGGAAACCGCCCGTCAACCCGGAATTGGTCCTCCCGGGCCCCCTTGTGTCGCCCGTTACCTCCCTGCGTGGAGTGGGCTTACTTGTATTGCTGTACTCTTAATGTATTAAGTTCCCGGGAGTACGAGTTTCGGCCGGGTGCCATCTTCGCCACGCCGAGCGCGTGGAGGTATCGTATTCGCTCCTTGCTTGGCATTCCGCTTATTTCTATATATGCTTGTTTATGCCGCTGCTAGAGAGCATGTGTAGGGTTACCTAGCTCGCTTTTAATTTATCATATCACTGCTGCGAGTGAGAGAGTGACCGTCCCGTGACCCGATCCGGGCACAATTGAGAGCCGACCACCCTAGCTCACTGCCGGTTGTTCAACCGCGCACATCCGACGCTTCCCTCGCTAAGGGACGACCGCTAGCTTATCGTGTCCATGGTCCCGTCCCGCATCACTGCGCCGATGAAGCTTCAATCCTGTTTAAAAGTACAATCACTACACCTCGCGCAGGAGGGTGATCTCGGGGGTGGGAAATATTCAAGTACAATCAAACACTACCTCCCGCAGGGAGGGGCGGTAAGCCAGCCAGGCGGGGAAGGGAGAACCGTCGGGGAAAGGTAGGTTGGACGCCGAGGATGTTCCCACTTGCAACCAGCGACGGCTGACTGCCCGATGATTCCAGGACTGTAGATCGCGTTCTTGAATTTCGCCGGAGGCGAGACTAGAGAAGAATTCCTCGTATCTGGCACACGGATGTCCCTGAATTTCCTTGATTTCTTCTGATACAGTTGCTGGTCCGGGGAGGGGTTTGATCGGGGAGGCAGAATCTGGGCACGGAAGCTCCCTGTTTCTGATGGCAGGATGTAGAGATCGCCCCGATGGCTTATGAACTCCAAATCACGAGCTACTGGAATTTCTGGAACCGTGAGTGAGTCCTCTCTGCATAAAAACTAACGGGGCAGCCGTTCGATGTCAGGGTGGACTGGGGGAGACCGATGAGTGGCAGTTGGTCACTGCATGTCATGGGAGGCAGACCCGTCCAGTCGAGGAAGAAAAATGAAAGCTCTGACCTCCAGACATTGAACGCACTTCCGCTTCTTGATCCCGAAAGAGGACAGGTGGAGGAAGATATTCGTAGAAGAACTCGTGGCTTGAATCTTCCAGTGGCTGGTCCGGGTAGAGCTTCGAATAAGGTGGCAGCTTCTGGCCGCAACAGCTACCTGACATGAACAGTGACTTGCAGGAGTTGTCCCGGCCGCTCCCGGACACCAAATCTCGAACCGTCAAAGTTTTTGGAACCGTGGAGGAACTCTCTTTGCGGGAAAACTGGTGGGGAAGCCGTCTGATGTTAGGGCGGACTGGGGGATGCCGATGAGTGGTAGCTGGTCGCTGCAGGTTGTGGGAGGCAGACCCGTCTAGTCGAGGAAGAAGAGCGAAAACTCTGGCCTCCGGATGCCGATCGCGATTCCGCTTCCTGATCCTGGAAGAGGATAGGACGTGGAAGAACTTTGTTGAAGAACTCTCAGTCTGAATCCTCCACCGTTTGTTGTGGTACAGCTTCAAATCAGGTTCAGGAACTTGGCAGGGGAAGTCCGGCGCAGTCGGGGGAGAACGGATCTCCCAGGCAGCCCCGAACTCGGAATGAGATGAGGTCACCTCGCCTGCGAAGTCGACTCGACGCCCTTTCCAGAAATGTATGATTCTCCTTCTGACGTTGCCGTATGAACTCGTGGTGGCTTCTGCAAGTCGGACCTTCTTCTGCCACCTGCAGAATTGGCTAAAAGAAGGGGGTGGTGGTGGTTTTAGGTTAAGTGGAGTGGGGATTAGTAGTGGAGGGAGGGGTGGTGGTGATGGTAGATGGGGGGGGGATGTGTGGGGATGATGAGAATGGTGGAGCAGGGAAAATGGAGGTCCAAGAGGGTAGAGGGGAGGGGTGTCCGCAGCTAGGAGATAGGGGAAGGGAGTGGTCGGCCAAGGTAAGAGGAGGGGGGTGAGTAGATGGAGGGGGGTTCGCAAATGGTAGTGGGGGGGGGGGGTTTGATTGCTTGGGGATATGAATGAGGGTGTGGGGGAGTGGAAGGGTTGCTTGGGGAAGAGGAATGGGTGCCTTGGAGGTGGAGAAGGTGTATGGGGAATGGGAAGAGTTGTTTGGGAAAGTGGAGGAATTAATGGGAGTTAAGGCTCTTGGGGAGGTGAAAGGGTGGAAGGGTGAGGTGGCTGGTGATGTGGCAAGGAGGGGGGGGAAGGGGAAAGGGCAGGTTCGCCCAAGGTAGAGAGAGAGAGGAGGGGGAAGAGAAAGAGAGGGGTTCGCCCCCTTAAGTGAGAGAGAGAAGATAGAGAGAAAGTTAGAGAGAGAAGGAGAGGTGCACAAATGCTTTGGCAAATTCTTCAATATTTCATTAGCTTCGACAAGAGGGGGTTGGGCTCCTATATATAGGGATCCCAACTTTGTACAAAAGCCCCTGAGGAAAGAGCCAATAATAGATAACCAAAAGTGCAAAAAGGGGCGCCCATGGGCCTGGCTCCTCTAAATGGGCCACAAAGCCAAACAAGCCCAATATGACAATGAACTTAAGTAACAAGCATGAGCACCTAGGACTTGACTCAAAATAAAGGTGAAATACATCAAAGTGACTCGAGAATGATATGAAAATTACATAGCCAGACTCAGAAAATTAAGACGAACATAATGGCGAGCATCGGGACCCTTGGAGAAATGGGAAGTGGCAAGCGATGACCCCATCACCCTAGCACGCTAGGCCTCGGGGTTTCCTTTTCCGTTCGGGTTTGCCGGCCATCATTGCGCCACCCGGCCCTTAGGGGTTGCTCCGCCACGTGGGTATTCCCTGCTTCTCTCCGATAATCCTCCAGGATGGGGAGATGCTGCCGAAATTCCGGCTCGAACAAGTCTGACTCGGAACAATCGCCGCGCTCGAGTGTGAACCTCGTGCGAGCCTGTGACTCGGCTCCCGGATGCCCCGGGGTCGATCCTTTAAATAAATGGCTTAAGTGAACTTCCGAAGTTTCCTAAATTTCTTTAATAAACCCAAAAAAAATGATGATGAATAAAACCTAGGTTTTTACGGGATCGGGTTAAACCGGCGCCGTTTATATACGACGAGCCTTAAAACGGCGCGCCTTAAAACAGTGCGCCCCTTTCCGGTGCGCTTCTTCCCGGCGCGCTCCAATCAGGCCACGTCGTTTTAATTCCCCTCTTATACCTACGGTTTTCCCGTGACGTTTTAAGTACTACACCTACGCTTTCAGCCGCCGTTTCTAATCGTCACAGTCTCCAATCCCTTGCTTGCCCCCGGAGCGACCCTCGCTTCCCGTGGTCGAAGTTAACAAACTCTAATTAGTAATAAATTGAATAAAATGACGGCCTTTCGAGTCCAAATCTTTTCATTATCACGACTTCACCACTATGTCCGTCATCACTCAGCTTTTGCTAGCATGCTTGTGTCCCTTTTCCCCGTTGGCGGGGCTTAATAAAATATGACTGAGCTCTGCTTACCTTTATAATTCTGTCTTCACGCTTAGTACATTCATCAACATCGTGCATGTATGCTCGCCTCGACCCTCGGGTATATCAAATGGCGTTGACAGAAGGTTGGGTTGTGCCCGATCGGAAGGCTCCGCTATGCGCGAGGGTGGTCTCTGGACCTACGTCCTCCGCCACGTACCACAGGTCTCTAATTAAATGAACCATGCCTCTCCTGCATGATAGATAGACGCATCTCACATGATCCCGTCATGTTTGTAGCGTCGCATCCTTTATCCCGGCCTCGACAGTCCAGTATCTCGGCAATTAATCAAAGGTGTTCCATCCTCGTGGGGGATGTAATTAACGACATAGCCTTTATGGTATGGCGGACTGCTGTTCCCGACCGAACCTCACTTTTGTCTGACCAAGTCAGAACGAGCGCATGATAAATTTGTCACGTATGTGACTGGCACGCCCATGCAGTCAACCAATCAGTTAACTACCAGTTAGTTAATTGGTTGATCGACGCGTGAAACAAGATTTATACACCCAACAACGAGGAGCAAGAAAGACTCGCAAACAAGTCTGGCACGCCCGGTGGGACCAGTGTCACCTTTCATCTCTTTGCCGAGATACTTGGGCTTCGAGGCCCTCTCAAAGGCTACTAATCGTTGGCTTGTTTGTCTTTGCAGGCGCACGATGACAACCAATGGATTAACTGGCGTTGGCTTCGGTCCTTCGATCGTCACTGGACATGCACAAGGGTACTTGGCGGTGCCCATGGAGTTCGGTAGCTTCCCTGCTGCTGTTGGCTTCCCCAACTTCTTGGGGTTATCCTTTGTTGATATGCTGGAAGTCGAAGCCCCAGAACCTGTCGAGGAAGCTGTGGGGAAGGTGGAGCCTCTGAAGGCTCCCTGCTGCAGCGACTCATCAAAGAGTCCGGCCCCGGCCGCTAGCTGTCTAGTGCACCACGTCATACGTGGGACCCACCCTGATATCGTCAAGAAGCACCCTGGAGGACGTCAACGTCGCCAAGCTAAAAGGAGTGCTGCTGTGATCACTGGGACTCTATCTCAGTCTGGGAAGTCTATGATGGTCGGTGGCATGCGCGTCTTCCTCAACGGACGCAATGCACGGGCGGCTCCGGACCGAGTCATCCCCACCATCCCTGTCCACAACGCATACCAGGTCCTCGCTGGAAGGAGGGCAGAAAGAGAAGAAACCGGCCACTATGGCCAAGGAAGCTCGGCCCCCAGGTCGAGGAAGTTCAAATAGGTGTGGGTTCCCAGGCAGGCCCAACCTGCCCTCCAGCTGACACCCATCCTGATGTGACACGAGATTGGGAGGGGGTGGCCTTCTTCAACCTTCTGCCCGTTGTCGCGCTATAGGAACATGGCGCCTTCATGAAGAAAGCGCTGGGACGATATGCTGCCTTCTCAGACAGCAGCCGGACGATGAACTTCGGCCTTGGGGGGCTCGTGGCTGGCTTTGGGGGAGTGATTCACAAGGGGAGGGCACCAAGGAGGGTGGAAATGACACGGGGGGGGGGGGGGGGGGTCCTAAACAACATGGGGGCCCTAAACATCGATTAAACTAACCTATTGCTAGCTAGGATAACTTGGAGAATGTGGGAACGGGGGTGGGCGACGAGGGAGAAAGGGGCATGGCAGGGCGAGCTAGGATCAGTAGGGTTTTGGCTGGGGCATCACACCCGATCCCATCGTAGGACCGGAGCAACCATTCTCCGTCGTGGCCATAGCAACGTCGTTGGCGAGGGTGGAGGGCGTCGATCGTCGATGGAGGAAGAATGAAGCCCGAATGGGGCCTCACATGTAGCAACCCTAATAAATGAATAATTGAAATGAATTAAAACATATATATTACAGAAGTAATATATATATAAAAGGAATAGGGTTAATTGGACGAAATAAAATAAATTAAAAATAACGCCTCTTATTAAGGCGTTAATTTATAAATAAACGCCTCTACCAATGGCGTGAATAAAGAAAGGACGCCCACACCTACGGTCGTCAGTTCTCACGCGACCAAATGAGTAAGTAAAAGAAACGCCTCTACCTTGGGCGTGTTTTAAAACAAGAAACGCCCTTTTTAAAGGCGCTTTTTAAGAAACGCCCTTATGCAAGGCGTTAATTCAAGAATACACGCCCTGACCAAAGGCGTTAATTCCATTCGAGTTCCGTTCGACACGGGAGCTTATCCAGGGAAGGATTATGTTAATCCAGTAAGTATTTAATAGGGCAAGGACTCTATATTGGAAGCATTGCTTCTACTAGAACACTAACCTTAACAGGACGTCCAAAATCCTATATATAATCTTGATCGAACAAACCCTAAACCTATTTGGACGATCGAACCGCACAGGTACGTGAAGAACATATCTTCTTCTTCTTCTTTTCCTTATGAACGAAATAGCAGTTCATATAAGTTTCTCTTTGCTTCGGTTACATGAAGAACTAATAGTTCTTCATCCTCTTTTCCTCTTACAGGTTGAGGACGCAGCAGCATAAGTGAAGAACAAGGTAACGTTCTTCTAATCTCCTCTGTTCTAATAGGTGAAGAAATTAATAAATGTTTCTTCTTCTGTTCTCGTAGGAATTACAGGACCGTAGAACTAGAGCTCCTCTTCTCACAGTTCAAATCATCAAATTATCATAAGGTAGGTTTTCTCAAGTTACTGTAGCCCAAATGAAATTAATGCAAGATATATATATATATATAAGCATGTCATGCATATGATTATTATAGTTTTCATGCGTTTTCTGAATTGTTTGAAAGAAACGCCCTGGAATAGGGCGCTATTTTAAAATAAACGACCATAACAGCGGTCGTCAATTTATTAAGAAACGTCCTGTACACAGGCGTTAATTTTACGAGATCATGACTTAAGCATGATAAGAACGGATTATATATGAAACCTTGATTATTAATGCATGATCCTGTCTCCAAATCTAATGTCCTGCAATTTCTTGAATTCACGGCCTGTACAAGGTAGTTTTCCACGTATTAACGCCTCATCAGAGGGCGTGACTTTAAAAGTAACGCCCCTTGCTTAGGCGCGTATTATCCAGAGTCCTGGTATGTTCTGAAACATAGAGTTAAGCCAGTAACGCCCCTTCTCAGGGCGTGTCTTATATAAGTCCTGCAACTTATTTATATTCTGTCAAATCCGTAATTCATGAGACGCCTGCAGCAGCAGTCGTCAAATATGAAGAAACGACCCTGTCCAGGGCGCTTTTTAGATAGAGTATTGAAATAATGAAATTCTGCGAAACGGAACATATATAAACGCCCTGATACTAGGCGTTAGTTACTTGAAAAACGTCCCGGACAAGGGCGTGTTTTTCATAAATTAATGAGATTATTGAAAATTCTGTAAAATAGAAATATGTTAACGCCCCTATGTTAGGCGTTAATTACTTGAGAAATGACTTGACCTAAGTCGTTATTTTACTATAAACTGATTTTCATCTGATTTGCTAACCGATGGTTTTATATATATCATAATATATATAAATAGGCACTATTCTCCACTCCGTGAGTATAGTCCCATGTTTTCATGTTGATTTATCGATCACACTCAACTCTCATTGACATACAAGCTCTCCATTGGACATTCCGTTCCTTTGGACTAGCGAGTTAGTCATAGAGACCTCCGTAAGACTCCTCGTAGCCTTGGATTCCCTCAAGGCCGACTGAGCTGGTTGTACCCTAAAAACCCATTACACGATCCTTGCCATGTCAATCTAAAGAAACATGGTATACCGGCCCTTATAATTATACAAAGAGTATATCATAAGCAATTCTTGATGGGATGATGATATCATGCCATATCGTGTCATTCTTGTAAACCCCAATTCTATGATAAGAATGAGGGTATCTTGCTTGATCTAATGTTCATGTGGACCTCAATTCTATATAAAGAATGTCCATATTGATTTGTCATGGTACCTAAGTTAAGGGAACCATATTCTACCTGGTTTTATCGAACTCGTGATTATATCATTATTATCGCCAATCTATGTCCTTTGTCATATTTTGGACTCTATTCTATCAAAGTTGTCATACGTATCTACAAGCTTGATTATTGAAATTCTATATTGGCTATATAAACAAGAGTGGATGTCAAAACACATGATAAATGCCTGCGCATATAGGGCCCGATCTGGTCCTGGGAGGAGCACCCGAAAGTACTTGTGCCCATGGGAGTTAAAATGATAAGGTATCTGGCATTATACCGAGTACTTGATTTGCTTGATTGGACATTCCACACACATCTTGTACTTGACTCGTACTTGACATGAAATGAAATGCGTGGCCCGAAAAAGGGTAATTTACTTGCTTGATACATGATAGCCAAAGTTCTTGACATGACTTGTTAAATGTACTTGCTTGAATATCTCGAATAAACTTGTTATCTTGTTGGAAGTTCATGACTAAGTTCATCTTATTTTCTTGATATTACATTCTCTCTATCTTGTCGTTTCATGCGAGCATGCATAGCTTTATTGCATCCATGAAAATGTAATTACTTAAACCACTTGCTAGTACTTGAGATATAATTTCCTACTGAGCGTTCGCTCATTCCGTTTGTCCCTTTTTACTTTTCAGGTAAGTCCGACGACGATGGAAGTCAATCGGATGGGAATGGTCAAGAGTGAAAGTGATAGAGCTTCTACAAGTGTCGTCTAGTCTTTTCCATAGTTTCTTGAGTCAACTATG
This sequence comes from Amorphophallus konjac, assembly GCA_022559845.1. NCBI lineage: Eukaryota > Viridiplantae > Streptophyta > Magnoliopsida > Alismatales > Araceae > Amorphophallus > Amorphophallus konjac. Next base: position 144,014,303 of record CM040124.1, read on the forward strand.
TATTCTTTTCCTTTTTATTTAACAGAGTATTGGATTTGTAATAGTCTATCCCTTATAAAATAAAGGATTGGGTTATCTTGCTATTTTGCGCATCTCTGTCTTTGTGTCGAATACACGACCACTCTGATTGACATGATTGATATAGACACGTCGCGCATCTCCGGGTATCTTCCGCGCTCGGGGCGTGACATCACACCCGGCCTCTTCTCAAAGCCGATGCACCCGGATCTTCGAACGGCCTCCGTGAAAGGGAAAAGGAGAGGATTAGAGGAAGAACGTGGGCATCGCACCCGTAGAGGGGAGGAGGGAGGAGATTCCAAAGATTGGGGGGGGGGGGAGAGAGATAGCCATGCTATACTTTCAATTCATTTTGCATTCTCTTTCTTAATCAAACGAGATGGGGTACATATATAGGGGGAAGGGGAAGCTTAAACGATACTAAAACATCAATTACAACAGTGGGAAACAGCGAACATTGAAGCCATTGCAAGTTCCAAGGGCTGGGTAGTTGGGGCGTTTGTAGTTGACCGTCTGCCTGAGATCGCGCTATGGAAACATAGCGCCTTCTTCAGGTCGCGCTACCCAAAGGTAGCGCGTTAATCTCCAGCCCAGCAGCTTCATCGATCGACTTTGGCGGCAGCTAGCTTGATTTCCATCAAACCCCTCCACTTTGGAGGGTTCGTCCTCAAACCTAGAAGCTCAAGATCCCAGTCTGTGAGAATAGGCTGGTTCCCTAAGCTCTGATACCATTTGATGTGACACGAGATTGGGAGGGGGTGGCCTTCTTCAACCTTCTGCCCGTTCTCGCGCTATAGGAACATGGCGCCTTCATGAAGAAAGCGCTGGGACGATATGGCGCCTTCTCAGACAGCAGCCGAACGATGAACTTCGGCCTTGGGGGGCTCGTGGCTGGCTTTGGGGGAGTGATTCACTAGGGGAGGGCACCAAGGAGGGTGGAAATGACACGGGGGGGGGGGGGTCCTAAACAACATGGGGGCCCTAAACATCGATTAAACTAACCTATTGCTAGCTAGGATAACTTGGAGAATGTGGGAACGGGGGTGGGCGACGAGGGAGAAAGGGGCATGGCAGGGCGAGCTAGGATCAGTAGGGTTTTGGCTGGGGCATCACACCCGATCCCATCGCAGGACCGGAGCAACCATTCTCCGTAGTGGCCATAGCAACGTCGTTGGCGAGGGTGGAGGGCGTCGATCGTCGGTGGAGGAAGAACGAAGCCCGAATGGGGCCTCACACCCGGCCTCTTCTCAAAGCCGATGCACCCGGATCTTCGAACGGCCTCCGTGAAAGGGAAAAGGGGAGGATTAGAGGAAGAACGTGGGCATCGCACCCGTAGAGGGGAGGAGGGAGGAGATTCCAAAGATTGGGGGGGGGGAGAGATAGCCATGCTATACTTTCAATTCATTTTGCATTCTCTTTCTTAATCAAACGAGATGGGGTACATATATAGGGGGAAGGGGAAGCTTAAACGATACTGAAAAATCAATTACAACAGTGGGAAACAGCGAACATTGAAGCCATTGCAAGTTCCAAGGGCTGGGTAGTTGGGGCGTTTGTAGTTGACCGTCTGCCTGAGATCGCGCTATGGAAACATAGCGCCTTATTCAGGTCGCGCTACCCAAAGGTAGCGCGTTAATCTCCAGCCCAGCAGCTTCATCGATCGGCTTTGGAGGCAGCTAGCTTGATTTCCATCACATCCACCGCCGTCCTGTGAATGACGAGGCGGAATAGAGAAGAGAAAGGGGCTTGCCCCCGAAGAAGGAAGAAGAGGTGGTTGCGGATCCCCCGCGCCGCAGAAGTTTCCGGGCTGCTGCCCGTCAAGCCAACGTCTCAGCCATGGGACGAAAATTCTAACAACCTGTCAACAGAGCTCGGCTGGCTTATATCCTCCTGCGGGGGGTCGACAACTATCCCCCGTGCTACATCAAGAGCGGGGTCAAGAAGAGATGATCTGTTTGGTCAGAAACTACTTTCGAGGGTTAGGCAACCCCTCGCTGGGTCAACAACGACTGATGCAGACAGTCGCCACTGATGAAGATTACTACCCATTAATGGCAGATGAAGAAGGTATGTGAGAAAGAATGATGGTGTCGTCAGTCGACGATAATGGATATGATAACGACTTCGAGATCGAAGCCGATGAAACCATCCCCGAGCGGGAAGAAAGAAGAAGAGTTTCTGTGTTCGAGAGGCTGACCTTCCCACAGCAAACTAGAAGGAGGGTCCATCGGCAGAGGAGAAGGATGCAGGTCTTCACTTGCAACATGGCTGGTATATCCAGCCGATATGGGGTGCTCCCCGAAGATCCCTGAGAATTGGCTCAGTTGGCCACACGGCCGGGGCCGAGCACTCGCAGAACAGAAGCAGCGAGGGAGCTCCTGATCATGGCTAAAGGGAAACAACCCCATGTCTACCGCCACTGGGACGACAAGGCCCCCGTCATGACAGCTAATGTAGTGACGGCAGAGGAAGAAGAAGACGTCCCCCTCGACATCCTACCCGAGGGTACGTCCGGGGATACATCAGAAGTTATCCCCACTACAGGCACTATAGACCCATCGGTCTTGATGCTACTGCAGAAATATCGGCAAGAAATAGACTTGCTGAAGAAGCAGCTGATGGAGAAAAATGAGCAATCCTCAGCTTCCAAACCACCCGAAGTCCAGGGTGAATCATCTCGGGGAGCAGTCCGTCGTGACGGCCCTCCACCACTCTACACACTGCCTTCGTCATCAGAACCAAGCATGGCGACAATGCAACAGCAGTCGCCACAGCTACAGCCGCTGCTACCTCCTGTGCTCCCTCAAGCGCACCAGACACCCCCGCTGCTGCGCCCTCCACAAGCGACCACCCTGGTCACCCCGTACCTGCAGCCGGCGCACTTCTATCCGGAGCCAGTTGACCCCACGGTCATGAACCGGATGATGGTGGAGAGGATGATCGAGCTGAAGCTCGCAGAGAAAAGTGAAGGCGACTATGTCGCATTTGATGCCTATCAGGTGCCCTACCCGCAACACCATGCGGCTAAACGACTTCCCCAGGGGGTCAACAAGCCGCCTAAGTTCAAAAAATTCAACAGAAAGGGGTCCCCGAAGGAGAACATTGCATATTACAAGACCGTCATGGGTGATCTGGCCACCGACGAGTCATATTTGTTGAAGTTCTTTGGGTCCTCGCTGACGGGACTCGCATTTGAATGGTACTCTAGCCTCCCGATCGGGTCGATCAATGACTGGTCGGATATGCAGAGGAAGTTCAGAGAAAGGTTTCATGTTACAGAGAGGGAGGTCACAATGGTCGAACTCTATTCAACAAGGCAGAGGGCCGATGAGACAGCCCTCGATTATATCAAGAGGTGGAGAAACCTCGGAATGAGGTGCAAGCGACCCCCGCATCAGGAGGACACTGTGCAAATATGCAAACAGAATCTCAGAAGAGAGGTTCTGGAAAAGATGATCGGAATGGAAATATGGTCGTTCGACTGACTGAATAATGTCATGGCCGAGGTGGAAGCTTTCCTGGCCAGACCTGCCCCTACGTTGCTGCCAGCATGACCCAGAAGGGCAAGGCGGTAGATCGGCGCTCGTCGCCCAAAGAAGATAACGCTCTTGACATAAAGACGTTCGAACAGCAAAAAGGTGAAGGCAAGAAGGGAGTCACCCCACAGCTTGCAGAAGCTCCAGACGGCAAAGAAGGTCCTTCGCTGAGGGACAAGATGAAGAAGGCTTATTCCTTTCCAAAGGACAAGACCCGGGTTCTGTTCGACTGGGTAACAGAATATAGCATGGTCACCCTGCCCGAGCCAAGAAGACCAGAGGACCTGAAAAGAAAAGACAGTCCAAGATTCTACCCCTACCACCAGATGTTGGGGCATCCAATCGAAGACTGCTATGTTTTTAAGGACATCATCGAAGGGATGGTGAAGAAGAATGAAATTGAGCTGGGAGAGTACAAAGTAGACCCTCCTCAGCCACATGAAGTCCCTCGAAGAAGGGCAACAGTCAACATGATCTCCCTCTACCAGGTAGTGCCCGAGGAGATCTCTAAAGCAAGCACGCGGAGCACCTATGAAACTCATTTCTTGGAGCCCGCGAAAGAACAGCAGGGATGGCAATAGGCCCCTGTAAAGTACAAGAAGAAGAGGGCACCCCGCCCGAAAGAGGGGGCACATGTCTGTGGTGTTACACCCTGTCCTGCTCCGCCAGTGGCAGCACCCGTATGGGTCACTCCACCTTCAACTGTCAGGATACATACACATAATCATAGGAGACAAACTCCGCTGCAAGTGATTAAGGAAACCAATCCTGGGGTCCTTCGGTTGCAAAACCTCATTGAGGGGCTAGATGAATATGTGCAGCCCGAATTGAAACCTCTGCTGGTGCGGGACCACGTCCCGTGGAAATAATTAGAGCAGCTCTCACTTGAACAAAAGGAGGAAGCTGAAGAGGCACCCGACAGAGAGGGCAATCTATTCTGGGGGCATCCGCCCGCAGAAGCAAAAAAGAAGAAGAAGCAAAAGAAGAAGAAAAGAAAGGCCGCTAGGGCCAATAAAGTGCAGGTTGTCTCCTGTAATACCCTATCAGCACTCTTCAACCTACCCGGAGAGGAGGAAGAAGAGGAAATTTGCTTCACACCCCACGCTAGGGGAGGCAAGGCCGAGGCCGCAACTGCTGCACATGCCACCCGGTCAGGCCGAAAATGGGGGCGCCAGCCGCCACCCAACCACAACATCATGTTCAGAGGGGAGCAACCCTACAAGACACCTCCGACGGAGGTCAAGGGAGTCTAAATCCATCCTCCGTCAGGCCTATATAACAAGACCGGGGGCAAGGGTGTAATGCCCCGAACTTTTCGGATCCATGTTCGTGGGTCTCGAATCTGGTTTCTCAGAGTGTCCGACTCCGTTGTGTCCGAAATTTCGTTTCGGACATCTTTTGTGTTCGGATCGGCACGATCCGGAGTTGTTTCGGAGGCTCGGAAGCGTTCCGCGACTTTTCCGCGTGTGTTTTCTGATTCCCGGTGTGTGTTTTGGTAATTCCTTCGGAACCTCGTCGCGGGTGAACCGGGCCGTTCACTTGGGCGCGAGTGGTACCGTTGCGATCGGTGCGTTCCGAGGATCGCGGAAATGTTATTTTCTATGTTTTGGTATTTTTCTGAAATTCCAGATTTTCCGATATATAACCCTTTTCTCTCTCTCCCCTCTCATTTCTCTCTTCTCTCCCTCTCCCTTCTCACGCTCTCTCCTCTCTCCCTCTCTCTCCGGCTGCAGACGGGGTGGAGCATGGGCGAGGCGGGGACGGCGCGGGCGAGGATGGGTGAGGATCGAGGAGGTGGAGGTACGGTGAAGCTCGGCCGTGGGTTCGTGGAACGGCGAGGCTTCAACGGTGTTTTCTTCGTGGACCGGCGTCCACGGCGCGTCGATTCTTCGGTGGAGGTAGGGAGATGGACCCTCAACCCGTGTACTTCATTTCCCGCGAGTTTTGTAGGCCGTGGTGAGCCGAGCGGGCTTGTTTGGGTGTTTTGGGGAAAATGTATGTTTTTGGGGTGTGAGCCGGATCTTCCGTTTTACCGTATTTTTGTGCGATCCAGGGATTTAGATGCATGTCTAGGGGCTTGGGGAATGTTTTCCCTTTTGTTTCCCCTTCAACTGGGGGTGAACGGGGCGTGGAATGGTTATTCCCGCGGTTTCCACCATTTTCGGGCGCGGACTGAGAACGCGCTAGCCTCGGCTAGCACGTTCTTGATGGTCGCGCTGCCCCGACGGGGCGCGTTCATCAGAGAAGATGAACAGTAAGGCGATTGCTGCCGCGCTATGGGGTCCTAGCGCGTTCTTCTTGGTCGCGCTAGGGGTCCCTAGCGCGTTCTATTTTGTCGCGCTAGGTGACTCTAGCGCGATTTGCGCAGTCGCGCTATGGGCCTATAGCGCGATCTTACTTGTCGCACTATAAGTGTATAGCGCGTTCTGTTTGAACGCGCTATGGACCTATAGCGCGTTTATGGAGGTGAGTAGCCGGGCTACCCGGGGCAGGTGGTTTGCGGCTGATCGTGCTCCCCTTGGGCCGTGTGTGTCCCGGGCACTCCGTGGGTTTCGTGTCCGTGTTTAGGGGTGTCTGGAGGTGCCGCGTTACCTCGATAAGCGTTCCCATGGGCTTGGTGGGTCCGGGTGACCCCAGGCATTTCGGGTTTCCGTGTTCTCGCTCAATCGAGTCACCGTGTATCGGTGTGTGTGCGGTGGAGTTCCCCCGCATGTCGTGAGTCTTCCGGGAAGATGATCCCCGAGTGGGTCATGTGTTTGGCCGTGGGCGGTGCATCCGTTTCTTCTCCGGCCGTGGTCACCGTGCGATGGTGCTGGTACGTGGGACGGTCCCCCTACTTCGTCAGTTTCGGACGCTGTTTTTCATTGTCTTGAGAGTCTACTCTCTCAGTGATCCTCCACTAGTCATAGCTTCCTGCGCACGCGTGTGCGGACCCACCTGGGAGTGGTGGAGAGCGTGACCCGGTGGGACGCAGTTTTTAGGCTGGTTTCCGTCGGCCCCTTGCCTTTGCCACCAGAGTCCGGTGGGGGGGAAAACCAGCTAGAGGACCCGACCTAGAGCAGATGGTCTGTGTGTGCACACGTAGTTAAGGGCTTAGGACATGCGCTGACGAGCGTGACCCCAGCTAGTCCTTGTTGTGGTACTGGTTACTGTGTGTGTCTGAGTCTCACGCCTAGGGCGTCGTAGCTAGACACTTGTGACGCGGTGTAAGACGTCAGGGGATGCATCCGATCATTCTTCTAGTGGAAGGTACTCCTGTTCTGGACAGAGAGTGACAGACTGTCAGTCGCGTGACTTCGACCTTCGGGTTTTTGGTCGCGTTGACCGTTGAGTTTCGGTTGTCTCGCCGTGGCACATGTGTCGATTTTTGTACCGTGTGACTGGTTCTAGTGTAGTTTGGTAGCCCTTGGCCGTGAGTCTGGGGTGTGTTATGGTATAGTAGGAGTAGCTGTAGTGCCGAGGTTTTGCCGGCCACCATAGTTACTTTCCTGCTTTCGTAGTTACTTCTTTCCGTTGCTGTCTTGCTAGCGTAGCTTTCCTTCTGCCGTTGTTTCTCAGTTGGGGTTCCGCGGGATCCCTACTGGGCCAGTGACAGGAGGCTCACCCCTGCGTTTCAGGTGCGACGGTTCTGCCTCGAGGTTCGAGGGTGCTGTGCGGAGGTTCTTAGTTGCTAGCTTGCTGGGCTGAGTGTTCACTTGGCACGTGGTACGTTTTACTGCTTTAGACTGTAATTTCTATTGGACTGGACTCTGCTGTAGTTGTTTATTTAATTCTGTTAATTGTTTATTTGTCTTGCTTTATTTCCTATTTTTTTGTACCTCCACACTCCTTTTTAGCCCTTCCGAGCCCTCCCGGCTCGTGGGCGGTGGGCCGGGATTCGAATGGTATCGGGCTCCTCCCGGTATCCGGATCTCGGGTCGTCACAGTTGGTATCAGAGCGTGGTTGTGGACGTACATGGGAATTCGAGATATTGCAGTGATCAGAGTCCGTAAGGTCCAGTACAGTCGGTAATTGGCATAGGGTTTCGTGCATGTTTTCCGCTTGGTTTCTCGCTTGAGAGCTTGAGTGCGCTGTGCGGCGCTGTGAAGGTGGTTGTTGTTCACGGCTTTCGTGCCGGTGCGGGGTCTGCGGATCGAGGTTGAGAGCCTTCTCCCTCATCGGTGGTGGCCTTGGTTGTGCTGCGTTGGGCAGAGGTTGCTGGCAGGCATGAACTTGTGGCGTGTTGCAGTTCAAGGAATTACAATGGTGGTGCGTCGGCTGACGTTGTGATTGTGGTCCGACGGGACACTTCCCGAGTGTGTCGGAGGCGCTGACCTGATGGAAGCGATGGTTTTCCTTGGTGCTGGATGGTGCTGTTTCCAGCATGTGCGAGGTGCGAGGTTAGGTCGAGCATGGAGTTCTTCCGTTGGTCGAAAGTGCGTTTGGCTTCTCCTTTGGTTGGAGAGATTGCGTTGGGCTAGGGTTCGTCATCTTGCATGCTGTGTTCTGATTGGTTGGCCTTCGTGCTCCATGAAGTCCGTGCAACACGCGTCCCGCGTTTTGGCAAGGTGGTTGCCTGTGAGAAGCGTTGCCCGTTCCCTGATGTGTAAGGGTGTTGGCGCTATTCCAGAAGAATGAGTGTCGGCTGGGCGGTGTTTTGAGATTTGTGGTTGGTGTTGTGGTTCCCGAGGTGGGGAGGATCGGAGTCTGCGGGGTTGTAGATGGTTGTCGAGTTGGTGGATCTCGAGTTGGCGTTGTGGTGGCTGTGCGTTTGGATCAGAGTGCGTGGATCGTAGCATTGGTTGCTGCGGGTGGGTTTCTAAGAAGGGTAGAGTAGCGGAGGATTGGTTCTTTGATGTGCGTTGTATCCGGCGGCGTGAGACGAGTTGTTGCCGTGCCGTTGCTTGAGATACTGTGGTTCTTGGCACTGGCAGGTGGAGAGTTGGGGAAATGTGCTGGCGAGGTTGCCGCATGAGTACCCTGTTCTTGCGTTGGAGGTTGCGTTTGTGGATGAGATCATGTTTTGGAGAAGTGTGCCGTGGATTGTAAGAGGTTGTGTATCCCGTGGCTCTGTGTTAAGGGCGGGAGTCAGGGATTGGCAGGTATCCATTTGGATTGATCGAAGGATTTGATGAGACCAGATGGAAGAGTGACGCCTATGGGCGGAGGCCTTTTTCGTGAGATCGGCGTCAGAGACTGGTCTCTGATGAGACGTTGACGTGGGATATTGATCCTCCGTCTGCGACCAGCAAGGGAGGATTACCCGTAAGTCTAAGTCGAGTGACGTGAAGACCGAGGAGAGATGGTGTCATTGGGTCTCGCCGTGCTCCCCTAAGAGGGTAGGGTTGGCGTGAGGTTCGAGATTGGAGGAAGTGGTGGTATGTACGAAGAGTCAGCGGATGGCCTATCATGAGTTGGATCGTACCTACTGGGACAGTGGAGGTTTCCGTTGATGAATGTCTGGTGACAAGTGGATGGTCTTTCACAAGCAGAAGATGCTGGTTGTAAGGGCTCGAGAATGGAGAGAGCAGCGTGCAAGCGAGGCCTTTTGGTGGCTGTTTCTGAGGTGTAAGCTGGTGGAAGCTCAGTGATTGGTTGCCCCTGGTGCGGGGTGTGAGATCGGTCAGCAGGTTGTGAAGCTGGCGTTTGATTGGTCCGCCGAGCATGGGCATTGACCGGTGGATTGGTTTTCGTGGCAAGGATTGCGTTCCCTCGGTGAGCGAGAGGGTGGTAGCGATGCCGTGGGTGTTTTTCATTGTGTCTGAGGTGATACCAGACTTGTGCCCTTGTGTTATGCCTGCTCTGGTGGCCGGTGTGTGCGCGGTGTGTGGAGCGTGGCATTGTTCGTGATTATGGTCTGGCTGTATCCCTCACGATCGGTGCTTTTGCGTGAATCAAGGTTTTTCTGTGCTGGGGCCCTAACAGCGTTGTCAGTTGGTGGAGGCGTTCTTCCCCTGTGACTTGGTGCTAGTCCTGAATTTCGAGGATGAAATTTCTTTAAGGGGGGAGGGCTGTAATGCCCCGAATTTTTCGGATCCTTGTTCGTGGGTCCCGGATCTGGTTTCTCGGAGTGTCCGACTTCGTTGTGTCCGAAATTTCATTTCGGACATCTTTCGTGTTCGGATCGGCACGATCCGGAGTTGTTTCGGACGCCCGGAAGCGTTCCGCGGATTTTCCGTGTGTATTTTCTGATTCCCGGTATGTGTTTTGGTAATTCCTTCGGAACCTCGTTGCGGGTGAAATGGGCCGTTCACCAGGGCGGGAGTGGTACCGTTGCGATTGGTGCTTTCCGAGGATCGCGGAAACATGATTTTCTATTTTTTGGTATTTTTCTAAATTTCTGGATTTTCCTATATATAACCCTTTTCTCTCTCTCCCCTCTCATTTCTCTCTTCTCTCCCTCTCCCTTCTCACGCTCTCTCCTCTCTCCCTCTCTCTCCGGCGGCCGACGGGGTGGAGCGTGGGCGAGGCGGGGACGGCGCGGGCGAGGATGGGTGAGGATCGAGGAGGCGGAGGTGCGGTGAAGCTCGGCTGTGGGTTCGTGGAACGGCAAGGCTTCAACGGTGTTTTCTTCGTGGACCGGCGTCCACGGCGCGTCGTTTCTTTGGTGGAGGTAGGGAGATGGACCCTCAACCCGCGTACTTCATTTCCCGCGAGTTTTGTAGGCCGTTGTGAGCTGAGCAGGCTTGTTTGGGTGTTTTGGGGAAAATGTATGTTTTTGGGGTGTGAGCCGGATCTTCCATTTTACCGTGTTTTTGTGCGATCCATGGGTTTAGATGCATGCCTAGGGGCTTGGGGAATGTTTTCCCTTTTGTTTCCCCTTCACCTTGGGGTGAACGGGGCGTGGAATGGTTTTTCCCGCGGTTTCCACCATTTTCGGACGCGGACTGAGAACGCGCTAGCCTCGGCTAGCGCGTTCTTGATGGTCGCGATGCCCCGACGGGGCGCGTTCATCGGAGAAGATGAACAGTAAGGCGGTTGCTGTCGTGCTATGGGGTCCTAGCGCGTTCTTCTTGGTCGCGCTAGGGGTCCCTAGCGCGTTCTGTTTTGTCACGCTAGGTGACCCTAGCGCGATTTGTGCAGTCACGCTATGGGCCTATAGCGCGATCTTACTTGTCGCGCTATAGGTGTATAGTGCGTTCTGTTTGAACGCGCTATGGACCTATAGCGCGTTCATGGAGGTGAGCAGCCGGGCTACCCGGGGCGGGTGGTTTGTGGCGAATTGTGCTCCCCTTGGGCCGTGTGTGTCCCGGGCACTCCGTGGGTTTCGTGTCCATGTTTAGGGGTGTCTGGAGGTGTGGTGTTACCTCGATAAGTGTGCCCATGGGCTTGGTGGGTCCGGGTGACCCCAGGCGTTTCGGGTTTCAGTGTTCTCGCTTGATCGAGTCGCCGTATATCGGTGTGTGTGCGGTGGAGTTCCCCCGCATGTCGTGAGTCTTCCGGGAAGATGATCCCCGAGTGGGTCATGTGTTTGGCCGTGGGCGGTGCGTCCGTTTCTTCTCCGACCGTGGTCACCGTGCGATGGTGCTGGTATGTGGGACGGTCCCCATACTTCGTCAGGTTCGGACCCTGTTTTCCGTTGTCTTGAGAGTCTACTCTCTCAGTGATCCTCCACTAGTCGTAGCTTCCTGCGCACGCGTGTGCGGACCCACCTGGGAGTGGTGGAGAGCGCGACCCGGTGAGACGCGGTTTTTAGGCTGGTTTCCGTCGGCCCCTTGCCTTTGCCACCAGAGTCCGGTGGGGGGAAAACCAGCTAGAGGACCCGACCTAGAGCAGATGGTCTTTGTGTGCACACGTAGTTGGGGGCTTAGGACACGCGCTGACGAGCGTGACCCCAGCTAGTCCTTGTTGTGGTACTGGTTACTGTGTGTGTCTGAGTCTCACGCCTAGGGCGTCGTAGCTAGACACTTGTGACGCGGTGTAAGACGTCAAGGGATGCATCCGGTCGTTCTTCTAGTGGGAGATACTCCTGTTCTGGACAGAGAGTGACAGACTGTCAGTCGCGTGACTTCGACCTTCGGGTTTTTGGTCGCGTTGACCGTTGAGTTTCGGTTGTCTCGCCGTGGCACGTGTGTCGATTTTTGTATCATGTGATTGGTTCTGGTGTAGTTTGGTAGCCCTTGGCCGTGAGTCTGGGGTGTGTTATGGTACAGTAGGAGTAGCTGTAGTGCCGAGGTTTTGCCGGCCACCATAGTTACTTTCCTACTTTCGTAGTTACTTCTTTCTGTTGCTGTCTTGCAAGCGTAGTTTTCCTTCTGCCGTTGTTTCTCAGTTGGGGTTCCGCGGGATCCCTACTGGGCCAGTGACAGGAGGCTCACCCCTGCGTTTCAGGTGCGACGGTTCTGCCACGAGGTTCGAGGGTGCTGTGCGGAGGTTCTTAGTTGCCAGCTTGCCGGGCCGAGTGTTCACTTGGCACGTGGTACGTTTTACTGCTTTAGACTGTAATTTCTATTGGACTGGACTCTGTTGTAGTTGTTTATTTAATTCTGTTAATTGTTTATTTGTCTTACTTTATTTCCTTTTTTTTTGTACCTCCACACTCCTTTTTAGCCCTTCCGAGCCCTCCCGGCTCGTGGGCGGCGGGCCAGGATTCGAATGGTATCGGGCTCCTCCGGGTATCCGGATCTCGGGTCGTCACAAAGGGGGTCCCTTCATTTCTTGAATTCATGAAGATGTCCAAGGGGAAACAGCCTTGCCAGGAGGCTAAGCCTACACCCGAGACCATTCACCCGCAGCTCACACAATCTGCTGAAGAGCCAAATACAGATGGAGCGTGCTCCGCAGCAACTAACAAAGAAGACCCAGAAGTCGGTACCAGCCAGAAAGGGGCCGAATCTGAGGAAGATGAAGCAGGTCCGTCAGGGCCCGCAAATCAAAACCTCCCCAAGCCCAGATGGGCCGAAGAGATGAAGCTCTCCAATGTCCAAATAGGGCGCCGAATAATGAAGCTACTCAAGAAGCTCCCTGCTCGATTTACAATCTGGGAGATCCTCTCTTTGAGTGAGGAGACCCGACAGACGATCATCACGGCTCTGCAAATGCCTGCTCATTTAGAGACTTGCATAGCTGAAGCTGTACAGGAAGCCAGTATGACCTTCACTCCAGAAGACATGATACTGCCTACCATCAGCCACAACAGGCCGTTGTATATGAAGGGACACTTGAATGGAAGGGAGCTGAACAGGATTCTGGTCGATCCCGGTGCAGCGGTCAACACCCTACCTTATAGAATATATGAGAGGCACCACTTTAACGTGCATCTCGAGAAAGTCGAGGATATGCGTATCGCCGGCTTCAATCAGAAATGTGAAGTGTCAATGGGAGTGGCAGAGTTCACCCTCACCTTAGCAGATTTCACTACGACGGTGCAGTTCCATGTCATTGACTCCCGCACCTCGTACAAGGCACTGCTCGACCGCCCATGGCTGCATGAAAACATGGTGGTGCCCTCCACGCTCCACCAATGCATCAAATACAGTCTCCAAGGGAAGGAGGAGAGGATATTTGCAGACCCCCACCCATTTGAGGTGTTTGAATGTCATTTGGCAGATGCCAACCTATATACAGGGCCTTCCCAGCAGACCTCTGAAGCTAAGTGATGTGACACGACCTCGGACTTAGGCAAACAAGCACAATTAAGCATTCAAATGGGCCTTAAGGGCCACCGCTCTCCCGTCGCACTCTATACCCGGAGTGACTTGGCGATGCCAAGTGTGAGGTATGGGAAAGGGCCCTTGCTGGTAGAGGGCCAGCAAGGCCAAGGTTTGACTCCCAAGGTTTGGATGCCCAATTCAATTGGGGCCGACAAAGTGCACAAGGGCACCGGTTCACACTATCCCATGGCGATCACTCTTAAGTCATGGACTTGAGGATCGGGCGCTCCCTCGCAAATTCAGCGGCGCATGAAGTAAATATTGAAAGAGCAACACTAATGAGCTAGGATGAGGCACTTACTCGACCGGTTTGAAGAAACCGGTCCTGGTCGGAGACGAGGGCGAGCGGGGAGGCGGTGGTTCCCCACACACCGCGGCGGTGAAGCTTGACCTGCTCAAACCATGTACAAAACTACGCCTCTCGCAGGAGGGGGATCTTGGGGTGGGGGTTAATGTGAATACAACAATACTGCCTCCCGCAGGGAGGGGCCTTCAGCCGGCCAAGTGGGGTGGGGAAAGTAAGGTAAAGAACGACGATTAAGCGAGGTTGCCGAATCTGCCGGTTGTCTACGAACAGGGACAGTGTGTTGGTGTGGTTGCTGTAGATCCTTCTCACGAATTTTTCCGATGGCGAGACAGGCGGCAAAAGCTTCGTAACAGGGACAGGAACGCTTCAGATTTTCTTCAATTTCTTCTGAGACCGTTGTTGACTGGGGCAGAGGTTGGAACAGGACATCAGGTTTTCTGACTCGCAGTTGCAGACTTCTGGCAGCAGGTTGCAGAGGACGCCACGCACCCTCCCGAACTCCGATCAGCACGAAACTGGCGGCGACGTCTTCGTGGTCGAAGTAGCTTTCAGCCAGAGGTGACGGGGCTGCAATCAGAGGTCTAAGGCGGTCGGTGTACCCTAAAGAGTGGGCACTGGTCGGAGCAGACTGCAGGAGACAAGACTGGAGAGCTCGGGGGAGAAAATTTGTAACTCCTTCCTCCGGCAGCCGAATGAGGTTACGTTTCTTGATCCTGAACGAAGACTGGTGGAGGAAGATATTTGTAGAAGAGCTTCGGGGCTGGTTCGTCCAAGGTTTGTCGTGGCCGAGCTTTTAGTCCAGTTCAGATCCTCATCCGGAGCAGAACTGCGCGGTCGGGGAAGAACGGACCTCCACAGCAGCACCGATCTCCGATGGGGATGAGACCTCGATCGTTGCGAAGAGGACAGGTAGCCGCTTCCGTGGATGCCTCTTGGGTCTTCAAACTCGTCGAGAGGAAGCCGTGGTCGCCTCTGTAAGATGGTACACTTCTGCAGGTTGTCAGCTGAAACGGTAGGTTGAAGATGATGGGGGGGAAATGGGGTATATGGGAGAGGAAATGGGGGTGGATGAGTGTGGGGAAAGCCCGGGCTGTGAGGGGGTCTAGGATGGGGTGTTTCAAGGTGAGGGAGGGATAGAATGGGAGCTGGAAGGGGGTGTTTTCTGTGGGTGAGAGAGGAGCTACGAATTTGGGGCTTGGAGGGAGAGGGGGGAAGGTGAGGGGGAACAAGTGGGTGGAGGGAGTGTGAATTTCAAATTTAAAATGGCCTTGGAAGGTGGGTGATTATGTGGGGAAGTGGAGAGTTTGTATTGGAATGGGGTAGATTTGGTGGGAAGGTGGAGAAAGGTGTTGGAATGGGGAAGATGCCACCTAGGGACTATGGGAGTGGAGTAATGGCAACTTGGGGAAGTGGAGGGGTATTAAATGAGGTGGGTAGCTAGTGGAGGTGGTTGGGAGGGGAGGAGAGAGAAGAAAATTCGAAATTGGGGTTGGAGGAGAGAGAAAGAGGGGTGAAATAGAGAGATTAAGAGGAGAATGGGTGGGGAATCTCTCCCCTAGGGTCTCTCACCCAAAAACTAGAGGAATCACTCCAATTTGAACTCAAATGGCAAGTTTAACTCATTCATTCATTCATTCATTCATTGACTTCAAATGGGGGAAATGGGGTCCTATATATAGGAAACCCACATTTCTACAAAAGTCCATGACAAAAGACTCAATAGCAAATAACTGAAGGTGGAAGGGGTGCACATGGGCCTAGTCCAATGAATTGGGCCCAATTAGCACATTACATCATCTAATGACACACAATCTTAGGAAAATAAATGCAAGACCTAAGGAAATGACTCAAATAAAATGAAAATACATCAAAATGACTCAAAGGAAAGCTACAAAATGGATAAGGGGCCTTAATAGAGTGAGGCCAAAACTCAACCAGCTCCCGAGTGTGAAGAAGTGGACCCGAGCCAAAGGGAATCGTGGGTGATGCCTCCATCAAATCCCCTGGGCCGCGAAGAGCTCGACTCCGTCGAGTAAGGGTCCATCCGGCTATGGTACCGCTCGAGGAGGTCCGGATCCAACCGCTGGAGGTCCTCCCGACTCACCCATGAGTCTTCCGAAGGAGGCCGATCCTTCCACCTGACGAGATAGCGCTCATATACCTTGCTCCGGGTGGTAGTGACCTGCTCATCCAATATTCGTTCAATGCGTTCGCGCTGAGCTCTCCTGGCTAGTGGACTCTCCTCACGGGTGGGTGCTCTCTCAAAGGAAGAAGTAGGCTCAATCTCCTCACTAGGTACCACCGTGGGGCCCTTGTATGGCACTAAGTCGGCGACATTGAATGTTGGACTTACCCCATAGTCCTCAGGGAGATCTAACCAATAAGCATTTGCATCAATGCGCCTCAAAACCTGGAAGGGACCAGTCCCACGTGGCCTCAACTTGGAGTTGGCTCCTGGGGAGAGCCTCTCCGTCCTTACCATCACAAAGTCACCCTCTTGGAACTCTAAGTGACGCCGGTGAGAGTCAGCCAACCTTTTATAAGCCTCATTTTTTATGCTAATGTGCTTGCGGATTTCCTCATGCAATTTTGTGAGTGCTGACCTTCTAGTGGTTATGGGTGGACCTGGACAACCATATATAGACCATTTATGCCATGATGCCATATGGACCTTGATGAGCCTTGGTGGGCCGGGGCAACCATATGTGGACTTATCATGCAATGTTGTCATGTAGACTTTGGTGGGCTTAGGTGGACCGGGGTAACCATATGTGAATCTATCATGCAAAGTGGTGATGCATGTCGGGGGACCCGGACATCCGTAGATGCCTTTGATATGCTTAAGACCCATGATGAATGAAGGTGGACCACTACATCCAAATTTGGACCACTCATGCTTTCTAATTGACATGTTGGTGATATGAATGAATGGACCCAACATAGTGTTCATGCCAAGGGGTGTGGAAAGCCTAGACACATGCATACTTTTCCCAAAAGTGACTTCCATGTGTATAGGGGTGGGACAACCTTTGAATTCCCATTGGAACAGATCGAATGGATCTAAGAAGGTGGTCATCAAGGGGTGGGGCACAACCTTATTACCTAGGGATATGTGGCCCAAGGTCTTGGCTCCCAAGGTGTAACCCGGGTCATGGATGAGATTGGTTTGGCCCAATATGATGGGTGAGGGTAGGAAAGGGTGGGCGGTGGGTAAGATGGTTGGGTTACATGGGGAACTAGACTCCCATAGGAAGGGATCAAAGGGGTCATAGAAAGGTCTTCCTAGAGGGAGGCACTCTATGTCTCCAAGGTTCCCAAATTGTGAGTCATCCTCCTCTAAGGTAAGTGGGCCAAGTTTTCTAGTGGGTTGGCCGAACAAAGTGTTTGGGATCTTAATAGGTGGGTATAGGAAGGGATCGAAGGGGTCATGGTAAGGGTCACCTAAGGAGAGGAACCCTAGGTCCTTTTGGTCCTCACAACCCCTTGATGGTGGATTCTCCTCCTCTAGTAAAGTGATCGGGCCAAAGTTTTTGGTGGGATGGTCGGCCATGAATGGAGGACTAGGCTTTCTACCCGAGATAAGAAGCTCTAAATCGAGGAGAAGGTTGGGCTCATCGGGTGTAGGGAGGAATAGAAGGAGGTCACTAGTGTAGCAACCAATGGTGCAAATCGAGATGATAGACCCTATGCATAGGTGTAGGAGGCCAAGGCTCCTAGGTGGTTTGGCCATAGGGGTCAACATGCTAGTGAACTCAATTTGCCATGCTACGCCCTTAAGAAGATCCTCTAAGGTTTCCACTTGGTAGGATGTTTGGATTATGGTGTGATAGGAGTTAATGGGTGCAATGGGAAGGTTTTTCTCCATGGGTGGGTAAACATAGGACACGATGGGGTGAAGTGGTCTCTCCTTTAGCCATCTTGCTAGGGGCCCATCTATGATTATGGTGCTATTTGTGAAGGCTTGTGGCTCTTGGGGGTCCAAGCTAGGGGACATTTGTGATTCTTCCTTACCACGAATATGAACTTGGGTTTCCTCAATGATGGGGATGGGTTCATCTACTCCCATGTGGATGGTTGTGGTCTCCTTTCTCAAGGGAATGGGAAGGTCTATTGGGGGTGGGGTGATGATGGTTGGTGCATGGTGTACCCGGGGTGGTGGGTGATGGGAAACTTTGGCTTGGATAGGGAGGGGAAGTAGTGGAAGCCTAGGACTTTGGACTTTTGGGGTAGGGAGTGGGAGATGGGTTGGTTGGGGTGGCTTGGGTTGATTGGTTTTGGGGGGAATGTCCTTTTTCGGGGACAAGGGAGGGGTGGTGGTGGGGACCAAGGGGTTTTGTGGGGTAGGGGTTTGGTGGGAGCTTCTGGATTGGAGGGTGGTGACAATCATGGGCCTAGGTAGAGGGGTGGACACGGTGTCCACTTGGTTTTGAATGGTGAGGGTTGGTTGAGTGGTGGTCATCATGGAGGGGATTGGGTCGATTAGGGGTCTCTTGCCCTTATGATCGTTTGGGGTGGAAGTGGGAGCTAAAGGGGCTTGACTAGCATAGGTTAGGGAAGGGGGTTTTGGTTGGGGTATGGGGGCCCTCATGGGGTTAGGTGGAGAGGTGGATGTTTGGTTTATTAGGGTCTTAAGGGAGAGGACTTCGTTACGAAGTGTAGTTATGATGGTTGAGAGGTGATTTGTTGGGATTGGTGGGGGTGGAGACCAAAGGTCGGTCTCAAATTGGTCGGGTGAGGATGGAGGAGTGGTAGTGCTCCTCGGGCTTGGGGTGTTCGAGTAGGAGGGTTGGGAATATTTTGGGATGTAGATCTTCCTAAGTTCCTTCTTCATATCATCCCACGAAGAAATGGGCTCTTGCCTCCTAACCCTTCTTAATCCCTCTATGTTTGCCCATTTACTCTTGGCTTGACCCCGAAATCGTCCCTTGGCCTTGCGGACTCTCGCGGGTCCATATACCCAAGTCCGTTCAAAATATCTTTCCATGGTAGTTTTCCACCTAAGATAATCACTAGAATGTGATCCGTCAAAGGTAATGTCCCCATCTAGAATGAAATTCAAAGTTGGTGAGTAGGCTAAGTAGTTGGCCATGATGATCGGGGGGATCAATGCAAGGGTCGGATTGATGATGACTCTAATGCAAGAATGCCCTAGGACTTGACTTGATAGAGACAAGTCAAAGACTTGCTCTGATACCACTTGATGTGACACGACCTCGGACTTAGGCAAACAAGCACAATTAAGCATTCAAATGGGCCTTAAGGGCCACCGCTCTCCCGTCGCACTCTATACCCGGAGTGACTTGGCGATGCCAAGTGTGAGGTATGGGAAAGGGCCCTTGCTGGTAGAGGGCCAGCAAGGCCAAGGTTTGACTCCCAAGGTTTGGATGCCCAATTCAATTGGGGCCGACAAAGTGCACAAGGGCATCGGTTCACACTATCCCACGGCGATCACTCTTAAGTCATGGACTTGAGGATCGGGCGCTCCCTCGCAAATTCAGCGGCGCATGAAGTAAATATTGAAAGAGCAACACTAATGAGCTAGGATGAGGCACTTACTCGACCGGTTTGAAGAAACCGGTCCCGGTCGGAGACGAGGGCGAGCGGGGAGGCGGTGGTTCCCCACACACCGCGGCGGTGAAGCTTGACCTGCTCAAACCATGTACAAAACTACGCCTCTCGCAGGAGGGGGATCTTGGGGTGGGGGTTAATGTGAATACAACAATACTACCTCCCGCAGGGAGGGGCCTTCAGCCGGCCAAGCGGGGTGGGGAAAGTAAGGTAAAGAACGACGATTAAGCGAGGTTGCCGAATCTGCCGGTTGTCTACGAACAGGGACAGTGTGTTGGTGTGGTTGCTGTAGATCCTTCTCACGAATTTTTCCGATGGCGAGACCGGCGGCAAAAGCTTTGTAACAGGGACAGGAACGCTTCAGATTTTCTTCAATTTCTTCTGAGACCGTTGTTGACTGGGGCAGAGGTTGGAACAGGACATCAGGTTTTCTGACTCACAGTTGCAGACTTCTGGCAGCAGGTTGCAGAGGACGCCACGCACCCTCCTGAACTCCGATCAGCACGAAACTGGCGGCGACGTCTTCGTGGTCGAAGTAGCTTTCAGCCAGAGTTGACGGGGCTGCAATAAGAGGTCAAGGGCTGTCGGTGTACCCTACAGAGTGGGCACTGGTCGGAGTAGACTGCAGGAGACAAGACTGGAGAGCTCGGGGGAGAAAATTTGTAACTCCTTCCTCCGGCAGCCGAATGAGGTTACGTTTCTTGATCCTGAATGAAGACTGGAGGAGGAAGATATTTGTAGAAGAGCTTCGGGGCTGGTTCGTCCAAGGTTTGTCGTGGCCGAGCTTTTAGTCCGGTTCATATCCTCATCCGGAGCAGAACTGCGCGGTCGGGGAAGAACGGACCTCCACAGCAGCACCGATCTCCGATGGGGATGAGATCTCGATCGTTGCGAAGAGGACAGGTAGCCGCTTCCGTGGATGCCTCTTGGGTCTTCAAACTCATCGGGAGGAAGCCGTGGTCGCCTCTGTAAGATGGTACACTTCTGCAGGTTGTCAGCTGAAACGGTAGGTTGAAGATGATGGGGGGGGAAATGGGGTATATGGGAGAGGAAATGGGGGTGGATGAGTGTGGGGAAAGCCCGGGCTGTGAGGGGGTCTAGGATGGGGTGTTTCAAGGTGAGGGAGGGATAGAATGGGAGCTGGAAGGGGGTGTTTTCTGTGGGTGAGAGAGGAGCTACGAATTTGGGGCTTGGAGGGAGAGGGGGGAAGGTGAGGGGGAACAAGTGGGTGGAGGGAGTGTGAATTTCAAATTTAAAATGGCCTTGGAAGGTGGGTGATTATGTGGGGAAGTGGAGAGTTTGTATTGGAATGGGGTAGATTTGGTGGGAAGGTGGAGAAAGGTGTTGGAATGGGGAAGATGCCACCTAGGGACTATGGGAGTGGAGTAATGGCAACTTGGGGAAGTGGAGGGGTATTAAATGAGGTGGGTAGCTAGTGGAGGTGGTTGGGAGGGGAGGAGAGAGAAGAAAATTCGAAATTGGGGTTGGAGGAGAGAGAAAGAGGGGTGAAATAGAGAGATTAAGAGGAGAATGGGTGGGGAATCTCTCCCCTAGGGTCTCTCACCCAAAAACTAGAGGAATCACTCCAATTTGAACTCAAATGGCAAGTTTAACTCATTCATTCATTCATTCATTCATTCATTGACTTCAAATGGGGGAAATGGGGTCCTATATATAGGAAACCCACATTTCTACAAAAGTCCATGACAAAAGACTCAATAGCAAATAACCGAAGGTGGAAGGGGTGCACATGGGCCTAGTCCAATGAATTGGGCCCAATTAGCACATTACATCATCTAATGACACACAATCTTAGGAAAATAAATGCAAGACCTAGGGAAATGACTCAAATAAAATGAAAATACATCAAAATGACTCAAAGGAAAGCTACAAAATGGATAAGGGGCCTTAATAGAGTGAGGCCAAAACTCAACCAGCTCCCGAGTGTGAAGAAGTGGACCCGAGCCAAAGGGAATCGTGGGTGATGCCTCCATCACTAAGGCCCCTACGGGGGCATCCAGAAGCACATTCGGCAGCAGTTGGTACCCACCACCGCTGCGCGGATACGTCAAGCCTAAGGTGGTCTCCCATATCACAGCATCCGGGGATGTAGGCAGAATAGCACCTTCAACATTATACCCCGAAGCTAATGAAGTGCGGGTCGCTCAGCGGCACAATCATATTGAAATCCTGGATGGCCTTACCAAGCCGGCTCCCAGCCTTGACAACCCTACTGTCGAGCCTTTCAAGACTTGGGAGGTGACACAGGAAGATGGATCCAACAGCTTGTTCTATACAGCTGAGGAGCATCCTACTCGGGAAGACACAGACTGTAGCCTCCCCGAATATATAAGCAACCTGCCGATTCCCGTCCAAGGTCTGGCATTTACAACTGATCGGATGGCCAGGATGTTTCTGAAGCAACACATTCCCCCCAATCAGTCTCAAAAGTGCAAGGAAGCTTTCCAGAAAATGTGGTATCCCGTAAATCTGGATAAGGAAATGAGACGTGTCTCTCAACATCCAGGGTTGGGCTTCACCCTGGAAGAATATTATTACAGTGGGCGATACGAGGTGGACACCATCTCTGCCTTCTACCCTGCTGAAGATAGCCCACTAGGAGCAACTTTTGATGAATACGCGGTGGAAGCTGAGCATGTTGAACTGCCTCGACCCGAAAATCAAGAAGCAGAGACCATGGCCTCCTGCCGATGCTGGGAGTAGGTCTACCCTGAAGAGGCGGCCCTTCAAGCCAAATTTGACACGGCTAGCAACAGTGAAGCCGAAGATACTGAGGAAGCAGGAGTTTCTCCCTCCAGTGGAGTCCTACTGATGATAACTTCAACATCCCTTCTACCAATCAGGGAAGCCTCGGTCGACTCCGATCAGGGGGAACAAGCTACCAGAAAAGAAAAAGCCACTTCTACGGAAGATATAAGTGGCCCAAAAGGTGAGACCTCCTCAACTTCTGCTACAAAACCAGGATGCTGTCCGAGCCCGGTGGTAAACAACTATCAGCCCATCGCAGCTATAGCTTTATCTGCAAACACTGAAGCTGCTCTCTCACCCATGGAAGCTGTGACGGCAGCGGATTTGCTAACAGAACAATCCACGCAGCCGGTGGCACAAGAAATAGAGGAACCTCAAGAAGCTCTGGTGGTGTCTGACGAGGAAGTCGAAGCACTCGACCCTCAAGATGGTATTCCAGATTTTGTTGACCTCCAGCCGGCGCCTCCGGAGATAGAAGACGGAGGCCAGGCCACAGTCGATGAACTGATAGAAGTCAACTTGGGAAACGAGGAGGACCATAGGCCTACCTTCCTCAGTGCCCAACTGTCCCCAGAACAACAAGAGCTATACATCCAGCTGCTGCTAGAGTACCGGGATTGCTTCGCCTAGACTCACAAAGAGATGCTGGGTCTAAGCCCCGCCGTCTCACAACATGAGCTGGCAATCAACCCTGAGGCCGAGCCGGTGAAGCAACCACCGCGGCGCATGAGGCCAGAACTCATCACCCAAATTTATGCTGAAGTCGACAAGCTCATTGACATGGGATTTGTTGAAGAAAACCAGTACACCACATGGCTGGCGAACATTGTCCCCGTGAAGAAGAAGAATGGACAGATCCGGATATGTGTCGACTTCCAGGATCTAAATAAAGCCTGCCCTAAAGATGATTTTCCGGTGCTAAAAACCGAAGTCATGATAGATGCTACGACCGGCCATGAGGCCCTGTCATTCATGGACGGGTCGTCCGGTTACAATCAGATTTGGATTGCGGAGCATGACCGAGTCCATACTGCTTTGCAAACCCCTAAAGGCATTTATCATTACAAGAGGATGCCGTTCGGACTAAAGAACGCTGGCGCAACCTATCAGCGCGCAATGACCAAAATCTTTGATGAGTTGCTCTACCACAAGGTCGAGTGCTACATAGATGACCTGGTGGTCAAAACCAGAAGAAAGGAAGATCATCTGTAAGACCTCCATATTGTTTTTCAGAGGCTGAGGCAGCATGAGCTGAAGATGAACCCCATGAAATGTGTGTTCGGAGTGTCGAGCGAAAAATTCTTGGGCTTCATCGTCCGATATCGGGGGGTCAAGATAGACCCCGCAAAAATCAAAGCGATTCAGGAGCTACCTCCACCAAGGAATATCTCCGAGCTGAGATCACTATAGGGCCGCCTAGCTTATATCCGGCGGTTCATCTCCAATTTGTTAGGGCGATGCCAGCCTTTCCACAAGTTGATGATGAAAGATGTTCCCTTTTATTGGGTTGAAGATTGCCAGACAGCCTTTGACAAGCTGAAAGACTATCTGAAGACTCCGCTAGTGCTGGGCGCACCAGTAAAAGGAAGGCCATTAATACTGTATATAGCAGCTACACATAACTCTCTGGGGGCAATGCTGGCCCAGAATAATGAAGAAGGGAAAGAGCAAGCCCTCTATTACCTCAGTCGGAGACTGGTCAGGACTGAGGAGAAATATACTTATATTGAGAAGGTCTGCCTGGCACTGGTCTTCGCAGTTAAGAAGCTCCGACACTACTTGTTGTCGCATGAAATTAGCTTGGTATCCAAAGAGGATCCCCTAAAATATATTATGTCCCAGCCGGCACTCAAAGGTCGCCTGGGCAAATGGGCAGTAATCCTTATGGAGTTCGACATCTCCTATGTACCACGCAAAGCCGTCAAGGGCCAAGCTATTGCAGACTTCTTCGCTGAACACCCGGTACCTGGGGACTGCCCGTTGGAGCCAGAGCTCCCTGAAGATGAAACCCTGGAAGCCGTTCAGGTGCAGCCCTCCTTGTGGCAGCTATATTTTGATGGCGCTTCCAGAATTGACACCTCTGCCACTGGACCGGCCGGAGTCAGGGCATGAGCAGGCATAGTCCTGAAATCCCCAGAAGGAGAAGTGGTGCACACATCCTGCTCCATAAACAAGCATTGCACAAATAATGAAGCGGAATATAAAGCTCTGATAATCGGGTTGTAGATCACCCTGTCCATGGGAATTCAGATGCTAGAAGCATTCGGAGACTCCCTGCTAGTTATAAAACAGCTAGAAGGAGAGTTCGATGTGCAAAAGCAAGAGCTTCTCCCCAATCACCAGATGGCAACTCGCCTGATGTCAAGATTCTACTTCATCAGCATCAAGCACATCAACCGGGGTCAGAATGCTCAGGCAGACGCCCTCGCTAAGCTGGCCAGTTCATTGGCGGTCCCGCCAGATGCAAGCCTGAATGTAACAGTGATCAACCGCCAGCAGGTCCCCAGTGTAACGGAGGTCTTGGATGACGAACAAGAGATTGAGGTGGTAGTCGTAGAGGAGATTTAGCAGCCCGATTGGCGAGAACATCTCCTGCGGTGGTTCCAACACCAACAGCTCCCGAGGGAAAAAGAATAGAGAATGAAGCTCCTGAGGGTCAAGGACTCTTACGAGATGAGAAGCGGAACCCTGTTCCGAATAATGGCAGATGCTCGAAGGAAAGTCCTACTTCGTTGCTTGTCTTCAACAGAGGCAGGACAGGTGATGCAAGAAGTTCATGCAGGATCAGCTAGAGCACACCAGGCTGGCCCCAAGATGAAAATTGAGATCAAGAAATTGGGCTACTATTGGCCCACTATATTTGATGATTGTTACAAGTTCACCAAAGCTTATCAGAATTGTCAAGAACACGCTAATGTAGCAAGGAGACCTCCAGTGCCATTACACCCGACCCTGCCTAGCTGGCCGTTTGCTCAGTGGGGCACGGACGTGGTAGGGCCACTACCAGCATCTTCATCAGGGTGCAAATATATCTTAGCAGCTACTGACTATTTCTCCAGATGGGCGGAGGCGGTAGCACTAAGAGATGTGACGGGAGAGCTAGTTGCAAGATTCTTCAGGCAGAATGTAATATTCTGGTTCGGGATCCCCAGCCGAATCATCTCTGATAATGGCAGCCATTTTAGGAACCAGAAGGTTTATCGGCTAGCCGACAAATACAAGATTGACTGGAGGACATCGTCCCCCTACAACCCTCAAGCCAATGGACATGCAGAAGCCTTTAACAAGACTCTATGTACGTTGCTGGCGAAGACTGTCACGTCTAATAAAAAAGATTGGGAAGAAAGGATGTACGAAGCGCTCTTGGCTTATCGTGCTGTCTACAAAACCCCAACCGACTGTTCACCTTTCTCCCTCGTGTATGGGTCAGAGGCTGTGGTGCCAATTGAACTGGAAGTTCCTTCGCTGCGAGTTGCCATCCAACATGGACTAGCCAGCAGTGATCAAACCAATGCAGAAAGAAGATTAGAAGAGCTCGCTGAGCTCGAAGGAAAATGCCTCCGGGCACAACAAAACATCCAACTCTACCAAGCTCGCATGGCCCGTTCTTTTGATAAGCTGGTCAGGGGTCGAGAATTGAAGAAAGGAGATCTGGTAATGGTCAAAAGAAGAGAAGTAATGGCCTCCAACCCCAAAGGGAAGTTGGTCAAAAACTGGATCGGGCCGTATATCGTCCGCCGAGTATATGAAGGGGGTGCCTACGTCCTGGTAGACAACAAAGGAGTCATCCAGTTCTCTCCCCTCAACGGAATGCATATAAGGCTATATCATGCAGCGCAACCGACATTCCCCGAGTGATCGGTCGGAATACCCTTATCTTGGTCTAGTGGCACTCCGCCCTAGCCCAACTACCCTTACCTTGGTCTAGTGGCACTCTGCCCTGGCCCAGCTACCCTTATGTTGGTTTAGTGGCACTCCGCCCTAGCCAAACTACCCTTTCCTTGGTCTAGTGACATTCCGCCCGGATCGAGCTACCCTTTCCTTGGTCTAGTGGCATTCCGCCCGGATTGAGCTACCATTTCCTTGGTCTAGTGGCATTCCGCCCTGATCGAGCTACATTTTCTTGATCTAGTGGCACTCCGCCCTAGCCAAGCTACCCTTATCTTAGTTTAGTGGCACTCCGCCCTAGCTGAGCTACCCTTACCTTGGTCCAGTGGCACTCCGCCCTGATCGAGCTACCATTCCTTGGTCTAGTGGCATTCCGCCCGGATCGAGCTACCCTTTCCTTGGTCTAGTGGCATTCCGCCCTGATCGAGCTACCTTTCCTTGATCCAGTGGCACTCCGCCCTGATCGAGCTACCATTCCTTGGTCTAGTGGCATTCCGCCCGGATCGAGCTACCATTCCTTGGTCTAGTGGCATTCTGCCCGGATCGAGCTACCCTTTCCTTAGTCTAGTGGCATTCTGCCCTAGCCGAACTACCCTTTCCTTGGTCTAGTGGCATTCCGCCCGGATCGAGCTACCCTTTCCTTGGTCTAGTGGCATTCCACCCGGATCGAGCTACCCTTTTCTTGGGCTAGTGGCATTCCGCCCTGATCGAGCTACCTTTCCTTGATCTAGTGGCACTCCGCCCTAGCCAAGCTACCCTTATCTTGGTTTAGTGGCACTCCGCCCTAGCCGAGCTACCCTTACCTTGGTCAAGTGGCACTCCGCCCTGATCGAGCTACCATTCCTTGGTCTAGTGGCATTCCGCCCTGATTGAGCTACCTTTCCTTGATCCAGTAGCACTCCGCCCTGATCGAGCTACCATTCCTTGGTCTAGTGGCATTCCGCCCGGATCGAGCTACCCTTTCCTTGGTCTAGTGGCATTCTGCCCTGATCGAGCTACCTTTCCTTGATCTAGTGGCACTCTGCCCTGGCCTAGCTACTCTTATCTTGGTCTGGTGGCATCCCGCCCTGAGCAAGCTATCTTATCATGGTTTAGTGGCACTCCGCCCTAGCCGAGCTACCCTTATCTTAGTCTAGCAGCATTCCGCCCTGATCGAGCTACCTTTCCTTGGTCCAGTGGCATCCCGCCCTAGCCGAGCTATCAAAAGAATACACCATATTACGGTTACGAGCCTTACGTCCGGATCGGCGAAAGATCATTCCTTTGCATTAGCATTCAGCCCCTGCTAACGAATAAACTGCTCTGCTCGGCACAAGGCCCGGTGATCCGGCCAACAGCCGTCTGCCACCAACCAAGGGTCGGACATCACACTTCGACCTACCGCCTTTTGTATGCTAAAAAAATATATAGAAAAGAAAAGAAAAATGGGGTTAAAAAATATAGATGCCCCGCCAGACTTGCTCCTATGTTAAGGACAAGTGCAAAAATGGCTATAACCCAGCTGTGGCGAAAACCCGAAAGGGCGCCGCAGGTAAAATCGGGTACCCCGCCACGTGAAAACCCGGGAGGGCGCGTGGGCAAAAGCAAGAGGGGGTTGGCTTCGGTGAAAACCCGAAAGGGCGCTTAAGTCAGTAAAGTGATAATTTAAAAAGAATTTCTCATTATCTCCACCGACGAAACTCCAGAAGGGATAGTCATCAAAAAATCCCACCAGAGATCCTCGAGCAAGCCCATGTTCGACCCTCGTCATCATCGGCGAGATCGGTCGATCTCTACCCCTAACTTGGACCTTTCGTCCCTGTTAACAATCCTACCCTTGCTTTGGCATGTGACCCATGCTGATGAATAAACCAATGTTTGACCCTCGTCATCATCGGCGAGGTTGGTCGATCTCTACCCCCAACTTGGACCTTCCGTCCCTGTTGATAATCCCGCCTTTGCTTCGGCATTTAACCAGTGTCGACGAACTGAACCCGGGACCAATCCTTGTCATCATCGGCAAGGCCGGTCGGCATTCTGCTAGCCCAGTTCTGCCATACTCCGAATTTGAAATCAAAAAAGAAAGAAAGAAAAGAAAAATGGGGTTAAAAATAGAGATACCATGCTAGACTTGCTTCTATATTAGGACAAGTGCAAAAATGGCTATAACCCAGCTGTGGCGAAAACCCGAAAGGGCTTCGCAGGTAAAATCGGGTATCCCGCCACGTGAAAACCCAAGAGGGCGCGTGGGCAAAAGCAAGAGGGGGCTGGCTTCGGTGAAAACCCGAAAGGGCGCTTAGGTCAGTAATATGAATAAAAAAAAGAGAAGAAAAATTATAAATCAATGATGAATAGTGATGAACCATCCTCCATCCTGAAGACCCTTCACAAGGTCGAGGCGGAGTCTTCATCCGATATCCCACTTATACACATCCATTGTCTACCTTTCCGACCCTTGTCATCATCGACAAGATCGGTCGCTACCCTTTCTGGTTTTTATCATCATCGGTAAGACCATCTACCCTTTTCGACCCTTGTCACCATCGGCAAGATCGGTCGCTACCTTTCCAGTTTTTATCATCATCAGCAAGACCGTCTACCCTCTTCGACCCTTGTCACCATCGGCAAGATCGTTCGCTACCCTTTCCAATTTTTGTCATCATCGGCAAGACCGTCTCCCCTTTTCGACCCTTGTCACCATCGGCAAGATCGGTCGCTAACTTTCCAATTTTTGTCATCATCGGCAATACCGTCTACCCTTTTCGACCCTTGTCATCATCGACAAGATCGGTCGCTACCTTTCCGATTTTTGCCATCATCGGTAATACCGTCTACCCTTTTCGACCCTTGTCATCATCAGCAAGATCGGTCGCTCCCCTTTCGACCCTTGTCACTATCGACAAGATCGGTCGCTACCCTTTTTGACCCTTATCATCGTGGGCAAGATCGGTCGCTACCCTTTCGACCCTCGCCACCATCGACGAGCCTGGTCGACTACCCTCTAACCTGGGCCTTTCTCCCTCGTTGATCAGCAAAGCATCATTGCATCGACGTTTAACCCGTGTCGATGGTTCTAGCATACTTTTCATCATCATTGGCGAAGTTCACTAGGCACATCCGCCTACGCTACCTGTGTCCTGCCCTGGCAAAAGATCGTGCTCCGGGAACGGCTGCGCCGCGGTGGAGCGAACACCTCACCCCTTCCTTGAAGGCGTGAGCGCTCTCCTGTGCCATCAACACGTATCCCTAATTTCGGACGGTCGGCCAGAAGAATAAAGAGAAGAAAAGAAGGAAAGAAGTCGTGATTGAGGTGACAGACAGAGATGTTTTCATTGATAAGAGCTGTTAGAATACATTGGTGTCCGGGGCATTCCCCAGAGGTACATAAGCTCTGAAGGCAAAAAGAGGAGCATAACCTGATGTAAAAAAAGAAGCGAAGCAAAGCTACAACAAGGGACGCCGAAAAATATCTGCCAACTCCAGGAGGCCTAGTGAGGGGTATTGGGTCAATTCCTGCAAACGGGCCTCGGTGGCTGTCAGCTGCAATAGCCTCTCATCTAGTGAGGCAAGTCGTTCTTCGGCCAGGTCAGCTTCTTCCGTTATCTGGACCTCTAGGCGCTCGCCTTCCTGCAGCTCGGCTTCGACCTTAGCAAGTTCCGCGCGCAACTCTTCCATCCGCGCCGTAAGGAACAACCGACGTTCTAAGATATTGCCAGCAACAGTTCTCAGTTGTTCCACGGTCACCCTCAGCGTAGTAGTAGCGGCGCGGCAATCTGCCCTCTCCAGCTTCACAGCCGTCAGCTGATCAAATACCTCTCGACTGAGGAAATCCCGCCTGTTGGCATGCTTTAACAGCATTGTAACCCGTGGGATCCAGTCATCCATTGGGCAGCCAAATGCTAGTAATGATCGTGAGAGGTGGTCTATCAGGCCTCTCAGATGCACGTAAGTTAGACCCGGGGAAGCTGACATGGCCCGCTGGAGATTGTCCAGAGACTGCCACACTATGTCACTGGAGAATTGCAAGCCCAGTGGCGAAGTCTCGGGGAGCTGAAAGTCCACCTTGCTATCTACTTCGGCCCAGATATCATCGGCCACCATAAGGGATGTCGACGGCATGGTCTGTACAGCGTCGACGTCCGGCCCGACAATCGCAGCTGCAGCAGCTGAAGGGCTCCCCACGATGGCAACTTCCTTTCCCGCCCTTTGAGGTGAAGCTATGACAGCCGTCTCAGCAGCGGAGGGCGCTTGCTCCTCCTGAACAGTCTCACCGGCCGCTAAAGGAGGGGAGCTTTCTTTGACCGACAAGGCTTTGATAGCATCGGCCTCTTCTGCGATAATTTCTCCCACCTCTATTTCCGGGGGGCCACTTGGCTTCAGCAACAACTCCTCGCTGGCAACCAAGGCTTGAGTCCCTGCAACCTCGGTCAGGTCACCGACTTCAGCAGTTGCGCCGGGCTCCTCTGAGGCCGCTGCAGCAGCATAGGTCCATGGAAGCCATAGGGCGATGGGCCGCACAACAGGTAGAAAGGCCGATTGGCCCATGCCCAAGTTAGGGAGGGGTATGCGAACCATCACAGCTGTCGGTACCACCTCAGCCTACATCACATGTATGTACATCAGCCAGCTGCCTTGGAAATAAAAAGAAGTGCTGCGGGCGGGAGTCGGAACATTTCCTACCTCAACTGGCACTATATTTAAGCCTCCAAAAGTGGCCTCTGAAGATTCTAGCTCCTCTCCTATGGTCGGGTATGATGGCCCGTGTTCGGCTCCCGGTAGTCTCGAAGAGCTGAATGTTAAAAGGTCACTTTCATAAGCTGAAGAAGCCCCGGCATCCTCGGCCTCGGTGTCGACCGGTGGGAACCCCTCGTCGTCGCCAGAGCCGCCACCATAATCAACTCGCTCAGAGGAAGATGACTCTTCCGCTTGTTCTTTAATCTCCACTATCTGAGCGGGAACCATGCTACTAGAATGTCCTCGACGGTCTCTGCCTCAGAAGCACCCATTGGCTGAATATCCAGGGGCTTGTCCCTTGGAAGCCCCTGCTCTCCAGTAATAGCTCCTGCCATGGCACCGACCTCGGGGAGCATCGTTGGTCGGACATCGACTGGAGTTAAAAGACAATAAACAGTCAAGACCCGACTGAAAGCACAATAGGCTGCTAAGCTTTACGGGCAAGCTGCAAGTTACCTTCTATTTCTTGATGGGGTGTCGGTGAAGGCAAGTCACCCTCAACAGAGACCGAGGGGGCTTCCTCCTCTCTCTCCTCAGCCGTGGCTCCGGTCATCGCCTCCAACCCAACAACGGCGGAGGTAGTGCCAACAGCTAATGAAAGGAAGGATGATCAGCCAAGGTGGCAGAAATAAACAAACAATCCACACAAGAAGGAGAAGTTACCTTCACCCTCAGGCCCTTGGATCCAAGCGGCCTCAAACTCGGAGAATGATGGAATCCGAGGAGGGGTAACTATGGGCTCCTCTTCAGCGGCCTTCCTCCGGCGCGCCCGGGTAGCGCGGGAATCTGCCCTCTTGGCCTTCTTGGCCCTACTGATAGCCTCCCTGACCTGGGACCTGGTTCGCTTCCACGAATCCCCAGGGGGTAGCAGTGTAGTGGTCGGAGCTGGCTCTAGAATGTTAAAATACGAAGCCTTCTGCGCCTTGGAAATCAACTCCCTATAATGTCTGGTCGCCTCCACAGAGAGGTGAGCTGCAAAAGTGCATAGGTGAGAAAGGTGCATACTGACTATAAAAGAAGCAATTTCAAGGCTGAAAGAAAAATAAGCATTACCTGGCGACCCTGTGTATCTGGGGCTGAGCGACCAGTAAAGCAATACGGGCGCCTTGTCCCGGAAAGCCGCCTCGCGGATAAGCCAGCACACATCACCAATCTTCTCACTTTTCTCCGCCAGCTGCGCCAGATCTTCATGGCCACAGGAGGATAAGTGATGATATAGACCCAAGTGGTCGAATCCCCAGCCGTCGACATACTTGAAAGATACGAGGAGCTGATGGTCCCGGATGGCTTCTAGTGGACCAGAAATTGAAAGCCCATGCGAATGAAGCAGGGCGAATATCCAGGGGGTGCTGGAATACAAGTCAGACTGTCTATCTTCCCTCCTGATGAAGGTCCGGTAGGGATGAAAACGGTCAGCTTCGGGGCGCCAACCCGCCACTGTAGGAAGAGGTTCTTCCACCGGGAGGGGGATCGTCTGAAGGGCAATCCGGTCACTACTAACCCAGCACAGCCCCCAGAGAGTCTTGATATAATCATCCTTCTAGATCTCTGGCATCTTCGGGTCGGCCTTAGATGACCTACCCTTCGCAGCCTTCCTAGCCTCCAGATACGCCATCACCTCGGTGTTGGACCAGGACTTCAACTTCTTCAAATAGGAGGGATCAACATCCAAAGTAGGCTCCTGCTGGGAATCTAAGAAACGACGTTCGACAACATGCCAACAGTCTTTCCAGAAGTTCCGGTAGAAGCCCGTCCGTGCATTCCACCACTACACGAAGTCCAGAGTCACTCGGGGCAGATGAGCCGAGGTTGTCACCCTGAAGGATACATCCTCCCGACGATGGAAGTAGTCCCACCATGTGCGGGCTTCATCCGTAGTCGTCTGTCCAGCCCCATGTCTGTTCGGGAGATTGAATCGGGCTTAAGAAGAAGGAATTTGCTGGTCATATCCAAAATTTCGGCCGAAACGGAAGGGATAGTATGGCTCCAGCCACAACAAGCCGCTCTTTCTAAATACAAGGACACTGGGGCGGATAGACAGTGCCCAATCAATCAGTTCTGGTTCCAAGATTGGCCTCGTGCTCTTGGCCCCGGTGAGCTGATGAATGAATTCCTCTGTCTCAAACAACCAGCATTGCAGCATCCTGTTGGCAAGAGGACTGGAGTTAGCAGCCAAGCTCCAAAATTGCAGGACTCCTGGGGAATCTGTCGGAACTGTAGTCAACTTCCCCCGAATAGCAAAAAGCTGATCCGCTAGTGAAGACGGCTCAGCACTAGCAAATTCGATCATACGTGGCAAAGGACGATCTGACTACATCGACCGGGGAGCTGCTTCAGGAAACAAGGTGCAGGCCCAGGCATTGAAGAAATGGATGGGACCAACTGTCTGGGTGATGGGGACATCACCGGCGATCTCATTTGTTCAAGGATCCTGATGCTCGCCAGCAGTGCTACATCTTGTTCGCCACTTTATTCCGAGTCATATGATGTATTTTTCATTTTCTTATTATGTAATTTTCCTTTTATTTGAGTCAAGTCCCTAGGTTAAGGTGTCATCTACCTAGATTAATTGGCATTAGAGTGGTTAATGAGTCAGTTGGGCCCAATTAAGTGGGCTAGGCCCATGGGCGCCCCCTTCTCCCTTAGTTTATTGTCACTAGTCTAAAACTCAGGGTCTTATGTTAAATTGTGGGATTCCTATAAATAGGACCCCAATCCCACCATTTGAGAACTAATGAAATATTGAGTAAAAATTATCCACAAAGGATTGTGCTTCTCTCTCTCTCTCTCTCTCTCTCTCTCTCTCTCTCTAAAGGGGGCGAACCCCATTCTCTCTCCTCCCCACCCCCAATTTTGAAATTCACTCTCTCGCCTCCCTATTCACCTCTCATTAAGATGCCTCCCCCTTCCCCATACCTCCCATTTAATTCCCCTCCAACCCCTGGGTGGAATCCCCTTCTCCTACGCACCTCTCCCTCCTCCCAAGCAACATTTCCCCTTCCCCACACAACCTTTCATTTTCCCAAGGGAGAATCCCTTCTCCCAAGCACCCCTTCCCCTCCCCAAGGCAACCCTTCCCATTCCCTAGACTTCAGTAACCAACCACCATTAACCCCACATTCAAACCAAAGGAGAGATCTCTCCTCCCTCTCTCCTTCCCAACCCAAATTCGCAGCTCCCCCTCCCTCCACTTGCTAGACCACCTCCCAGCCCCCTTTCTGCCCCTCCCACACCTTGAATCACCCCCTAACAGACCCCCACATAGTCAGGTGTCACCCCCACACCCATCCACCCCATTTCCCACCCCATCTACTCCGTCTCCCATCACCTTTCATCACCCTATCCATCTCAGTTCGCAGGCAGCAGTTGGAGCCCAACTTGCAGAACTTGCCCCGAGGTCATTCGTGGTCATCTGGAGGCGTACCATACATCGACGGAAAGGTCCTCAAGATAGCTTCGCAGTCGAGGTGGTCTCACCAGCATCCAACATCCCTGCTATCCGGAGGGTTCGTTCTTGTCCGACTGCACAACCGGGACCTGAACCAGGACTAGAGCTGCAGTGCAGAAGCTTACACGGTCTCATCCTTCCGTTCCAAGGTGTGCCGCTTGGCCGACTTGAAGATCCACCAGTTCTCTGTCCAACACAGCAAGCGGGACCTCGTTCGGAGTCTGGGACTGCCCGTTCCGAATTTTCTCCCCCAGGTGCGCTGAACAGGCCACTCATGACCTGTCCAGACCCCTCATCACTCAACGGGCTCTCCCTCTCTGCCCCGACAACGTCTGATGTCTCCCCTGGCTGATGATCGAAGAAGACTCGTCCACGGTCATACTCGTCTTTGTCCCGCTGCGTTTCGACATCGGGAGCGGGCGTGGTGACTACTTCCACCTACTGCTGCACCCTGGGACCAGTCCAAACCAGAGCGCCAGGATCCTGTTCCAGAGCTCGCCCCAGCCGGTGACGACGTCGGTGTTAGGGTGCTTGGCCTGGATACAGAGGGGGGGGGGTGAATGTATCCTTCTACAGATTATGGCCAAATTAAAACTAGGATGCTAGAAAAGAGTTACAGAATAGAACTAATTCATTTCAACTCAAATACAAACTCATGGGCGTGCCTATCCAAGCATCTAGCGGAAGCAAATCAATCAAACAAGCCACGGCACAAGAGATTTTAGGTGGTTCGGTCTACAGACCTACATCCACCCCTCACTCCCAACCGGAGTGAGGCTTCACTAGCAAATGCTAGAACCAAGCAGACTCAGTCTGCAAACAGTTGCTGCCACACAGCTTGACCAGGGGAACAGACTCCCCTCTTCCTCCCAACCGGAGGGACACCCAAGTGACTCCCAGCCACTTGGAAACTAGAGGTCGAAGACCTCTCTTCCTCCAAACCAGGAGGGACAACCCACAAGTGACAACCTGTCACTTGCAACCCGGAGATTAGATCTCCCTTCTCCTGAATCAACAGGAGGTACCCGATCCCCAACAGGGCAATCGGAAAACCAAGGATAATCAGAAGAATAAAGGAAAAACAATAAACAAAAAATAACACAGCAATCTGAAAGCTGTAATAGATGAAAATACAGATGAGGCTCTCAACGGAGCTGACTGGCCTGGATCTGATCCACGGTCCAGTGAAGACAGATCCACGAGCTCTCTCTCTCTCTATCTATCTCTCTTTCTTTCTCTTCTGCTCTCTTCCTCTCTTTCTGGATCGAAGGACGTATATGCTCTTCAGGCTTCTTCTTCGATCAACCTTCATCTGAAGACGAAGGCTCCATTATATACCTGGAGCAGCAGCAGGGCGCGTGTGGCTTCCACAGTTCCTGCCCTAAGAGTTCAGACCACGTGGCAGAATCCAGCAGCTGTCAGAACACGTGTCTTCATCTGGGCATTCTCCTTATCCTCAGATCACGTGCCCAGCACCAGTATGCTCAGCAGCTGGAGTTAGATGGCGTCAACTCACTTGCTCCAGAGAGTTGACGCAACCATCAGAGTTCTTCAATGTTTTTAACGCTGCGTCGACTCCATCAGTCTGCTGCGTTGACGCAATGGTACCGAAAGTCCAATGATCAATTCTTCAACAGATAGGCGTGCTGCGTCGACGTTAACAGCATATAGCGTTGACGTATTGAAGGCAGCTAGAGGTGAGTCGTTCCTTTCTTGGACTGCTGCGTCGACGCTGCCAGTTGGTGGCGTTGACGCATGAACGTGTACGTTTCTATATTGGCATCTCTTAAGCTACTGCGTCGACGCTGCTTGTTGATGGCGTTGACGCAGTGGTAGATTTCGTGAAGGGTTTCATCGCTTGTAAGAGTCTCTGCTACTTTAACTGCTGCGTCGACGCTGCTTGCTTGTGGCGTTGACGCAATAGAAGAAATCGTGAAGACTTCGTCTACTGATGCGTGGATGCTCTAGGCTTCAGGCGTCGACCCTGTTCCCTTCTGCACAACATGAAGTGTATAGACTTAGTGTTAACGTGCCAGAAAGACCAGTGTACAGACTTCATCAAATGAAGGGCTTCTAGTGTATGGACTTTGCAAAGCAAATAGCAATGTATAGACTTAGAGAAAATGAAGTCTAGTGTATAGACTTGGGGAACTGAAACCTAGTGTATAGACTTGGAGGACCGAAGTCTAGTGTATAGACTTGGGAAACTGAAGTCTAGTGTATAGACTTGGAGGACCGAAGTCTAGTGTATAGACTTCATCAAATGAAAAGCTTCAAGTGTATGGACTGTGCAATGCAAACAGCAATGTATAGACTTTGTTAAGAAGGTGCCCGATGTACAGACTTGACGAAGATATGCCAATGTACAGACTAAATGGATCCAGCTGATGTATAGACTTTGTGCCCAAGCTATCAATGCTCTGATGCGTCCACTCCACTTGAACGTTGCGTTGACGCACAAATTCACCCAGGGGTTTCTTTCTTGAGTTTGCACTGCTGCGTTGACGCTTCCATTTGATGGCATTGACGCAATGAGCACCATGCAACCCCTTTGAACTATTAAACAGTTATTAGGAGGTTAAGTGTCTATATCCAAAATCTTACTGTTGTCATCATCAAAACCAGGAGTACAACAATCTCCCCCTTTTTGATGATGACAACCCCCAAACTGTTTTAATGACTTCTGCGATCACATAATGGTTAGCATCAACCAATCGAATGGTTACTTGTCAGTTGAACAAAAAATTACGAGTCATAAAAATGAAAATATATGCTATCATTCATTAACAAGACTCAACATTCATTAGCAAATTCAGCACAAAACTCAGCATTCATTAGCAAAAATCAGCAGTCATTAACAAAATTTAGCAGCTCATTAAGCTCTCCCCCTTTGTCATCATCATGAAAGGGGGTGCATGTAGAAGACATAGATTAAGATGGGAAGAAGCGATTGTAACGCCTGGCAGAAGATGGTTGTTGTTGCTGATGAGAAGATTGTCCTTGAGTGCCTGGAGGTTCTGGCGAGATGTCTGTCTTGAAGTAGAATGGTCCCTGGTTAGAAGGTCTCTGATCTCTTGAGAAAGTTCGCTTAGCTAATGACTTAGAGAGTTGCGAACATTGCCAATTTCAGTGACAGAATCTTTATCGTGGATGTTGGCTATTACTTTGTCAATCTTCTCTAGCACAACTTTGAGGACTGGAGGGATTGCACTGACAGGACCTTTGATTGTTTCTAGCCCTATCTTCAGATCATAGCATAGATCAATAATTTTGGCAAAAGAGGAAAGGGTTGAACCTTGTTGATTGTGCATCTCTTGTACCAGAGTGGCAAGCTTGTCAAGGAGGGATAATATCTGTTTCAAGACTGACCTTGTTGCTTGGTCAGACACCATCTTGGTGAGTAAAAAATTTCGCCACTCACATAAAACTGAGGTTTCAAAATTCACAATCCGAGCAGTCAACTTATTAAAATGAAGGGTTGTGACCTCCACCAACTTGTCCATCTTGGCCTCCTGACGCTGCATCATCATAGTCATGTTCACCAACATCTCTTCAACAGTTGCTGGGGGTGGAACAGCATCAGAATTTGGAGAGGTTCTTCTATAAACTTCAATGGCTCCTGACGTAGATGGTTCTACTGTAGGTACAGAGCCACTCGGTTCCTCAGAAGCCTCAAAAGATTGCTCTCCCCTAATGGAGTTGTCCTTTGGCATCTCTGCACTCACCATAGGTGGAATCGGTATTTCTGCTCTGTGTGCTTGATCATCATCCTTAGCAGCTATTTTTGATGCCTGACCGATGTCTGATGGGGCTGATTTCTGACTAGGAAGGGTTCTGACAGCCTTACCATCAATGACCTCAAAACCCATAAACTTTTAGATGTAAGAAAGTGTGTATACATTCCCTCGAGGGATGGTAAGTTTCTTCTTAGAGCCAAAGTCTACACCAACTTTCTGAAAAATAGCAGTTAATGGGGCGGCATAAGGTAGGGTTCTGGACTGAGATAGACAGGACCCCATTGTTTGAATAGCTACATCCGGCAGGGAAATCTGTATTCTCTTCAGCATACAGAAGAGAAGAAATCGTTGCATCTCTGTCACCCTTTCTCTTCCACTGCTCTGTGGTGTGATCATGGAGGTGCAGATGTGGTGGAGCAGTCTATTTAGCGAAGGGAAATGATTGGCTTTGAGACTGCCTAGGTAGGTCTCCCCGACATCGGAGAGATTACTGGGTTTCTCAATCAAGAGCTCATATGCCTCATGCGCATCAAACTCAAAATCATGCAGCTGAACTCTTACTTTAGGGACCTTCCAAGCTCTGGCAAGCAGCTTATCTGTTATTTCGAACCTTACACCTCTAACACTGGATGTGAGTTTTGGAACAGAAGGTTCATATTTTAAGTTCTGGTAGAACTCTCTGACCAGAGTGGGGTAGTAAGTCTTGTGTGTTGAGACAAACGACCACCATCCCTGATGGTCCAGTATAGGAAACAGCTGAGGAAAAACTTCGAGCATGTGATGATCAGTAGCGTCAACGTACCGGGAAATAAGAACCTTCAGAGGTTCTTCCATGGTGACTGTACGCGAGCTACCAGCATCCTTCTGATCGGTTGCCGAACATGAAGATAAGCCCTTCCGCTTCTCTTTTCTAACTGCAGATGACTTTAACCTTTTGGTTGGGGGACTTGGATCCCGTGGACCCGACTCCTTCCTTCTTCCCCTTTCACGAGCTACTAGAGAGTGGGACTCCATTGTGCCTCTTGCTGGTTCTGAGCTTCTTGGTTGTTCCTCTAGCCTTTGCTTCCCTGTTTGAGTGGATGCTGGAGAATCCATGACACGGAGAAGAATCGAGCAGGAGGGAGAGAGCTGAGAGGATTCTTGGGGGACACGAGAGGTCGAATGACAAAAAGGGTTTTGAAAAAGAACAATAAAGAAGAGCAGCGGTCTCATTTGGCTTTTAAAGAGACTTCGAGAACCCTTTAAGTGAGCGGTTCAGCTGGTTCAAGTGGGTGAACCGGGTAAAGATGATATGAATAAGAAGCAATGCGTGGACGCAGAGAGGGGCATTGCGTCGACGCAGTGATGCAAGTGAACCGAAAAACACAAGATAAAAGGCCAGTGAGGCATAACGCGTTGACGCTAATGTAACATTGTGTCTACGCAGTGATGCAGTTAGGAGTGAGATACTCCTCGATACCAATGATGCATCTAATAATGAAGCTCCCCCTTACTAAAAGAAGCCTATGAGAAGAATAAGAAGGGAAATTCAATTGGATTCTCAAAGGGATATTATTCTCATAAATCCAAAACATGTTTTCAAAGTCTTCCATTATAAGAGCTTATGAATGAGCTTTATTAACAGCGTGGTTTAATTATGATGTATGTAGAGTTCATCAGTAAAAATCTGTATTGATATCTAAAACCATGGTTTAATAAAGATGAACCAAGCCCTCATAATTATCTTGATCAGTCTCTCTTTCTCTTACACAATCAAATCTATTGACTTCTTTCAGAGTTACATGCACTAGTATTGAAGTCAAGTATTTATGAAGTCATATGATTTTGTCTAGGGTTGCAGCAATTTGATTTGTGTATCAATATTCAGATATTTCAATTTTTTTTTAAAAAAACAATTTGCTTGCTCCAAATGTTACGAGCACTCTAGTTCAGTGCA
This sequence comes from Amorphophallus konjac, assembly GCA_022559845.1. NCBI lineage: Eukaryota > Viridiplantae > Streptophyta > Magnoliopsida > Alismatales > Araceae > Amorphophallus > Amorphophallus konjac. Next base: position 144,053,856 of record CM040124.1, read on the forward strand.
CACATTGTAACTAAAGGATATACCTTGATTAGAGGCCAATATCCCTAAGCCCTTAGTGTGACCAACTGTCATGCTTTATGTGAATAGAGTTAGCACTTACACATCATGACACACTACAAATCATTTTCTAATGAGTGAGTTGTATTTCTCAGTGTGCATGCCATTGCTCTGCCTGAGTTTCAATGAATTTTATCAGAGTTAACGAAGGTACCTCATGACACAATCCTTTGGACTTGTGTTTCTCAGTGGCCAATGTCATTGCTCTGACAGAATTAACCCTTTAGACATTTCAGAGGCATTCATTTACTTCAAATCAATAATAGTTTCATGTACTTAACCAATTAAAGTCATGTATTCAAAAGTGCAGATTTTAGAGATTTTTCACAAGACACAGCATGAAACAAATGGTTAAGGTCTATTAAACATGCTTCAGATATTTTTAAGAGATTTTAAAGTCAAACTCCATGAACATTAAACTTAAACCACATGAGTTCTTTTAGTCATTCATAAACCTGTATAATAGAAGTTTTCTAGTTCAAATTTTTTAGATTTATGATCAAGATAGCCCATTGGAATCTTCATGAGGGACTGAAAGAATTCTGAAACCAAATGATACCAATTGATAGGAGAAATACCAATTGTTAAGAGAGATTTTGAAGCTCAAAAATTTTCAGAATATGATCAAGGTTTGTCAACTGAGTCAATAATAAAGGATATGCTATGAAATCTGACAAATGTATGCATTTGACAACCTATATGCAATGCATTGACTCCCCCTCACAATATGCATTCAAACTCTCTTTTTGACATTTTCAATATAAGAGGATACAATGAACCATATGAATGCAGGGACATGCAAAGACTCGACATTGAATAGCTATGCAAAGGATATGCAACTAACTCCCCCTGAAAATATGTAATATTTGCACTGAGAACTGAATATATGTTACCAAAAGATTCATGCACATTCAGACTGTCTTAACCAGCAAGATGACCCATAGTACTAGGCGGAGCACTTAGTCTAAAAGACCACCTCACACATAGTAAGAACCTCCAGATAGACCTCCCTGCCCTTTGGTACCTTACCATTTATATACCATTGAGGTCATGCATGATTATTCAACATACAGTCCTAAATGCATTTCAGAAATTCAGTGAGCTATGGTAACACACATGATTCAAGTCATACTCATAAGCAGTTCAGATTTTTCAGACAATTCGAAAGGTAATTTGTTTTCAGAGTCTATGCATAACACAATTATCAATGTAGCAACCCTGATAAATGAATATTAGAAATAAATTAAAACATATATATATTACAGTAGTAATACAGATAATGAGAATAGGATTAATTAGATGAAGTAAAACAAAATTAAAATAACGCCTCTTATTAGGGCGTTAATTCAAAAAGAAACGCCTCTATCAAAGGCGTGACTAAAGAAAGGACGCCCACACGTGCGGTCGTCAACTCTCACGACCGAATAGGCAAGTAAGAGAAACGCCCATATATGGGGCGTGGTTCAAAAACAAGGAACGCCCTTATCCAAGACGTTTCTTAAGAAACGACCTGAACTAGGTCGTTAATTAAAGAATCGACGCCCTTACCTAAGGCGTTAATTCAGTTCGTGACCCGTTCGAACCCAGAACTTATCCAGGGTAAGTGATAAGCATTAGAAAGAGTTCAAACGTGGTAATAACTCTATCATAGAAGTATTACTTCCACTAGAACACTAACCCTAACAGGACGTCCAAAATCCTATAAATAGTCTTGATCGAACAAACCCTAAACCTATTTGATTCAAGCCTCTGCGACGGTAAGTGAAGAACAGAACTGTTCTTCTTATTCCTTTCTTTCTGTTTCGAGTGTATGAAGAACTAACGTTCTTCACCTCCTTCTCTTCTTACAGGATGAAGAGAGAGCACACGCAGTGAAGAAAATAGGTAAGGTTCTTCTAAAACTTTTCCTAACTACGGTTATGTCCCCATCTTCCTCATCTTCTTTTCTTTTCCTTACAGATCGATTGTTGGGTGAAGTTCCTGAAGACAGAAGATCAATATCTTCATCATCCTCATCAAATACAATCACCTTCTCTTCTTACTGCTACCAGCGGGATTCTTCGTCCCTTCGATTAAACCAAATCAACCATTAAAGGTAGGATTTTCTCAAGTCACTGTAGCCCAAACTAAATTGATACAGTACAATAATTATCATGCATATACATGGTTTGGTTTACTATAGTTTCTGAACGACTTTCTGTTAAATTTCTTGAAAGAAACGTCCTTAGCAAGGGCGTGACTATGAAATACACGCCCCAGACTAGGGCGCTAATTTAGAAGTCACGACCCTACCAAGGTCGTCAATTTCATATTTGACGCCCTATACACAGGCGTTAATTTCATGTAAATCTTAAGAACTGATTATCCATGCAATTACATGAAATCAAATCAATAATTGTTAACGGTTAAAAGTCAATAAACATGAAACATCAAATCTGATATACTGCATGTGAATTCCTGCCAATTTTCCTGTCATGACTATATGATTGTTATCCTTGATTATCGTGCAAATCTTGCTAATCATGTAAATTCCTGATATTTCTTGAATTCACGACCTAGACTAGGTCGTTTTCCCTGTGGTAACGCCCCATCACAGGGCGTGAATTAAAAATAAACGCCCCTTACTAGGGCGCGTATCTGTTAAAATCCTGGAATATATATTCTGAGAAAATAAGAATTTAATGATTAACGCCCCTGCCAAGGGCGCGTTTTTGATAATTTCTGAAAATAAATATGTTCTGAAAAAATATTGTAAATAAAAGACGCCTGCTAATGTAGTCGTCAACTCTTGAAGAAACGCCCCTGACGAAGGCGCGTTTTAGATAAATTATTGAATTATTGAAGATTCTGCAAAACGGACCATATGTAAACGCCCTTCTGTTAGGCGTTAATTACTTGAGAAACGACTTGACCTAAGTCGTTATTTTACTGTAAACTGATTTTTCCTCTGATTTGCTAACCGATGGTTTTATATATCATAATATATATATATATCGGCACTATTCTCCACTCCGTGAGTATAGTCCCACGTTTCATGTTGATTTATCGATCACACTCAACTCTCATTGACATACAAGCTCTCCATTGGACATTCCGTTCCTTTGGACTAGCGAGTTAGTCATAGAGACCTCCGTAAGACTCCTCGTAGCCTTGGATTCCCTCAAGGCCGACTGAGCTGGTTGTACCCTAAAAACCCATTACACTATTGATGCCATGTCACTCTAAAGAAACATGGTATACCGGCCCTTATGATTGTACAAAGAGTATATCATAAGAAAATTCTTAATGGGATGATGATATCATGCCATATCATGTCGTTCTTGTAAACCCCAATTCTATGATAAGAATGAGGGTATCTTACTTTGATATACTGTTCATGTGGACATCAATTCTATATAAAGAATGTCCATATTGATTTGTCATGGTACCTAAGTTAAGGGAACCATATTCTACCTAGTTTTATCGATATCGTGATTATACCGTTATTACCGCCATTCTATGTCCTGTGTCATATTTTGGACTCTATTCTATCAAAGTTGTCGTACGTGTCTACAAGCTTGATTATTGAAATTCTATGATGGCTATAAACAAGAGTGGATGTCAAAAATACATGATAAATGCCTGTGCATATAGGGCCCGATCTGGTCCTGGGAGGAGCACCCGAAAGTACTTGTGCCCATGGGAGTTAAAATGATAAGGTATCTGGCATTATACCGAGTACTTGACTTGCTTGATTGGACATTCCACACACATCTTGTACTTGAATCGTACTTGACTTTACATGAAATGCGTGGCCCGAAAGAGGGTAATTTACTTGCTTGATACATGATAGCCAAAGTTCTTGACATGACTCGATAATGGTACTTGCTTGAATATCTTGAATAACTTGTATCTTGTTGAAAGTTCATGATAAGTTCATCTTATTTCCTTGATATTACATTCTCTCTATCTTGTCGTTTCGTGCGAGCATGCATAGCCTTATTGCATTCATGAAAATGTAATTACTTAAACCCCTTGCTAGTACTTGAGATATAATTTCCTACTGAGCGTTCGCTCATTCCGTTTGTCCCTTTTTACTTTTCAGGTAAGTCCGACGACGATGGAAGTCAATCGGATGGGAATGTTCAAGAGTGAAAGTGATAGAGCTGCTCAAGTGTCGTCTAGTCTTTTCCATAGTTTCTTGAGTCAAATATGTATTCTTTTCCTTTTTATTAAACAGAGTATTGGATTTGTAATAGTCTATCCGTTATGAAATAAAGGATTGGGTTATCTTGCTATTTTGCGCATCTCTGTCTTTGTGTCGAATACACGACCACTCTGATTGACATGATTGATATAGACACGTCGCGCATCTCCGGGTATCTTCCGCGCTCGGGGCGTGACAATCAAGCAATTGCAATTAGCCTATGTATGCTCAGAAGATAATGCACATGGCAACTGATGAAAAAAAATGCAATAAAACTAAAGACAAGAAGAGCAGGAAGTTTACCTGAAACGTTCAAAAAGGGTTTTCATTCTTGAGTGCCTTGGATTAATACCCCTTTTTATTCCATTCCAAGGCACACCTGCAAATAAGGTTTCTTTTGCACAAACAGGTACCCAAGAAGTCTTGGGTCCTGACATGACATTATCACTCCTAGCAGGTTTTCTCAGCATATTTTTAGCTTGACAGGAAGGAGCAGCAGTTTTCAGATCTAATTTATGCACATTCTTGTTAGCATGAATTCTATGTGCATAAGCATGAGATTTCTTGATAACAGAATAAAAATTCTGTTTGCCAAAACCAGTTTGGTTTTGATATCCTGCCAGCCAACAGGTTGCAGCCCTGTGACCTGGCTTCCCACAGTTATAACATGAAAGTTTTGCAAATTGTCTTACAGGGAATTTAGCATGTTTGAGATTCACATTTCCACCATGAATGTGCCAACAGTCTTTGACTGTATGGCCATGCTTTCTACAGTGAGAGCAATAAGAGGCATTCTTTTTAAAATTGAGTTCATTATTGCCATAGCCTCCTTGGGCATGCCAACAATTAATGGCCATGTGGCCATTCTTTCCACATTCAAAACATGAAATAGAATTTCTGTCAAAGAAGCCTGACCAGCATTCAGAGGCCCTGTGACCCCTTTTGTTGCAATTAAAACAGATGATATGCTGGTTCATTGAAACAGATTCGTGTTTATTAAAAACATGTTGGTTTGCAGGGAATTTAGCATGATATGAATAAAAAGTTGTCTTACCACTAGCAAACCAGTAATGAGCAATTGAGTGTCCTAATTTACCACAATTAGAGCATGTGACACTCCTTTTCTGAGATGATGAATTTTTATCATAAGATCTCCTAGCATTCTTATCATCCTTCTCCATCAACTTACACTCATGCATCAGATGTCCAACTTTATGACAGTAATGACAGATAATCTTCCTTTTAGATGCATGTGAGTGTGTGTGAGGACTGTGATCAGCATGCACTGATGAACCCTTTTCATTTATTTTCTGATTTATAGTCCTTTTCTAGTTTTTATCCTGTTTTCCTATTTTCTTAGCCTTGTACTGAGTTGGAGATGAAATAGAAGGCTTCTCATGTTCAGAGGATTTAACAAAGATAGTTTTCAGGTTGGCTCCATCGACCTTCCTCATGACTGGACTATAGCCCAGTCCGTCTTTCTTAAAGTTATTCTTTGTTCCCTGTATTTTCTGAACAATGGGCTGTTTGTCTTTAGAGGTGGTGGCTACGTCTGAACCACTTACAAAAGATGTCATAACTTTGTTCTGAAGTTCCTTCTTGTTTATCTTATTGTAGCCCAGCCCTTTCTTCCTAGAGTTGATTTTTATACCTAGTAGCTTGTCTAGGTTTTTCTGCCCATCAACAAATTTAGACAAGGAGACTGTCAAATCCTTAATTTCATCTTCCAGAGAGGAAATATGTAGCTCATAACTGGCAATCTCTTGTTCACTGCAATTCACACATTCAGTTAACACCTTGTTAGCAGTTTTATATTTGTCAATTTCCTGTTCCAGATTGCTTAGTTTATTAGAATCTTCAACGCAAATACTTTTTCCTCTTTCCAAAGCTAGAAGTCTCTCTGACATAGTGGAATTCAACATTTTTAATTTTTCATTTTCTTTCTTAAGCTTGTCATTCTGAATTAACTCATTTATTAGAGTCTGATCTTCTGAGTTAGTTTCAAGTTTTCTTTCAGCCTTGAATTCCTTCAAATCTTTTTCCTTTTTTTCAATATTTTTCTGTAATTCTACATTCACAGATTTGATGGCTTCCAGTTTTTCAGCAAGCAAGTTTTTCTCCTGCTCAAGTTTCTCAAATTTGTTATCATTTTTATTAGCAGATGTTCTCAGGGAGTAATTTTCGGATCTCAGCTTGTTTAAATCTGAGTTTACACTTTCAAAGTTTTTCAGCAATTTTTCATACTGGTCATGATAGTTAACAACAGTCTGATTATCATTATCTGAGTTCAATTCTTCTTCGAATTCAGATATCACATTTACATGTTCTTAATTTTCAGTTTTCAATAATGAAACTTGTTTCTTCAGTATTTGAAGGTCAGACATACAAGCATCATGAATATTTTTCAATTCAACACAATTTCTACAAGGAAAGCTTGAACTATCTAAACCAGTACCCCTTTTTAATTTTTTATACTGTTTTCTTAACAGTTCATGAGATTCAAATAATTCAGCATAAGCATTCTCCCAATCTTCTAGAGAGAAATTCTCGAAGAGATTTACCTCATCATCATCATCTTCTTCAGTTTGATTTCTGCCTTGATCGCTTCTGTTGGCCATCATGCAGCTTGTTTGATTTCCTTTCCCGGCTCTCTTCATCATCTCCAACATATCCCTTGCAGATCTGCAATCAAAGAAACATGAGTGAAAGGCTTTGTCAGTGGCTACTTTCATCAAATTTATAGCTGTCTGATTCTCCTCATACATTGATTCGTGACTGTCAGTCCATTTGGACCTTTTCTTTGGTAATTTATGAGGACCATGTGAAATCACTTTCCACAGGTCTGGATCAACAGATTTAACATAAGCACGTAAAGCACTGTGCCACTGGTTGTAATCAAAACCACTGAAGATGGGTGGACAAGCCATTGAAACAAATAGAAGATAAATTCAATGCAACAGGAATATTGATGCACTAAAAGCAAATTAGCACCTAAGACCGCAAGATCGAATCTGCAGGTCGCTAGACCTTGTATGCAGAAACCCGCTCTGATACCAACTATTAGGGTGCTTGGCCCGGATACAGAGGGGGGGGGTGAATGTATCCTTCTACAGATTATGGCCAAATTAAAACTAGGATGCTAGAAAAGAGATACAGAATAGAACTAATTCATTTCAACTCAAATACAAACTCATGGGTGTGCCTATCCAAGCATCTAGCGGAAGCAAATCAATCAAACAAGCCACGGCACAAGAGATTTTAGGTGGTTCGGTCCACAGACCTACATCCACCCCTCACTCCCAACCGGAGTGAGGCTTCACTAGCAAATGCTAGAACCAAGCAGACTCAGTCTGCAAATAGTTGCTGCCATACAGCTTGACCAGGGGAACAGACTCCCCTCTTCCTCCCAACCGGAGGGACACCCAAGTGACTCCCAGCCACTTGGAAACTAGAGGTTGAAGACCTATCTTCCTCCAAACCAGGAGGGACAACCCACAAGTGACAACCTGTCACTTGCAACCCGGAGATTAGATCTCCCTTCTCTTGAATCAACAGGAGGTACCCGATCCCCAACAGGGCAATCGGAAAACCAAGGATAATCAGAAGAATAAAGGAAAAACAATAAACGAAAAATAACACAGCAATCCGAAAGCTGTAATAGATGAAAACACAGATGAGGCTCTCAACGGAGTTGACTGGCCTGGATCTGATCCACGGTCCAGTGAAGACAGATCCACGAGCTCTCTCTCTCTCTCTATCTCTCTTTCTTTCTCTTCTGCTCTCTTCCTCTCTTTCTGGATCGAAGGACGTATATGCTCTTCAGGCTTCTTCTTCGATCAACCTTCATCTGAAGATGATGGCTCCATTATATACCTGGAGCAGCAGTAGGGCGCGTGTGGCTTCCACAGTTCCCGCCCTAAGAGTTCGGACCACGTGGCAGCATCCAGCAGCTGTCAGAACACGTGTCTTCATCTGGGCATTCTCCTTATCCTTAGATCACGTGCCCAGCACCAGTATGCTCAGCAGCTGGAGTTAGATGGTGTCAACTCACTTGCTCCAGAGAGTTGATGCAACCATCAGAGTTCTTCAATCTTTTTAACGCTGCGCCGACTCCATCAGTCTGCTGCGTTGACGTAATGGTACCGACAGTCCAGTGATCAATTCTTCAACAGATAGGCGTGCTGTGTCGACGTTAACAGCATATAGCGTTGACGTATTGAAGGCAGCCAGAGGTGAGTCGTTCCTTTCTTGGACTGCTGCGTCGACGCTGCCAGTTGGTGGCGTTGACGCACGAACGTGTACGTTTCTATATTGGCATCTCTTAAGCTACTGCGTCGACGCTGCTTCTTGATGGCGTTGACGCAGTGGTAGATTTCGTGAAGGGTTTCATCGCTTGTAAGAGTCTCTGCTACTTTAACTACTGCGTCGACGCTGCTTGCTTGTGGCGTCGACGTAATAGAAGAAATCGTGAAGGCTTCGTCTATTGATGCGTGGACGCTCTAGGCTTCAGGCGTCGACCATGTTCCCTTCTGCACAACATGAAGTGTATAGACTTAGTGTTAACGTGCCAGAAAGACCAGTGTACAGACTTCTTCAAATGAAGGGCTTCCAGTGTATGGACTTTGCAAAGCAAACAGCAATGTATAGACTTAGAGAAAATGAAGTCTAGTGTATAGACTTGGAGAACTGAAACCTAGTGTATAGACTTGGAGGACCGAAGTCTAGTGTATAGACTTGGGAAACTGAAGTCTAGTGTATAGACTTGGAGGACCGAAGTCTAGTGTATATACTTCATCAAATGAAAAGCTTCAAGTGTATGGACTGTGCAATGCAAACAGCAATGTATAGACTTTGTTAAGGAGGTGCCTGATGTACAGACTTGATGAAGATATGCCAATGTACAGACTAAATGGATCCAGCTGATGTATAGACTTTGTGCCCAAGCTATCAATGCTCTGATGCGTCCACTCCACTTGAACGTTGCGTTGACGCACAAATTCACCCAGGGGTTTCTTTCTTGAGTTTGCACTGCTGCGTTGACGCTTCCATTTGACGGCGTTTACGCAATGAGCACCCTGCAACCCCTTTGAACTATTAAATAGTTATTAGGAGGTTAAGTGTCTATATCCAAAATCTTACTGTTGTCATCATCAAAACCAGGAGTACAACAGTCGAGACCACCCACAAAAATTCACAGGCATTCTTGGGTCTGTCAGCGACGTTTCAGAGCCAGTTTCGTTGAATTCTGAGTTCAGTGGAGTGCGTGGCATCATCTACATCGACTTCCTGTCCGGTTATTCCAGAACGGGCAGATCGTTCGGCGCTAGCTTAGTTAACCTCCCCTCCCCGCCTGGCCGGCTTAGCGCCCCTCCCTGTGTGGAGGTAGTGTTTGGTGTAAGCCCATTCCCCCACCCCGAGATCCACCCTCCTGCGTGGGGTGTAGTTTTGTACTAGTAGGTCTTCGGCTGAAGCGTCATCGGCGCGGTGTGCGGGTAGCCCACACTTCCCCGCTCGCCCTCGTCTCCGACCGGGATCGGTGTCTTCACACCGATCAGGTGAGCGTTGAGCCCCCATCCTCTGCTGGTTTTCACTATTGCTTAGCTTAGTATTATCTCTAGTTGCACCGTCGGCAATGAGAGAGTGCTCGTCCCAACATTCCGTCTAATCGAGTGCCACCGCGGGTGAGTTGTGAGAGTGTCATTACATCCCACGCCCTCGGCGTGCTGGCTGTCCTTTGAAATTGGGCATCCCTGGCCCATTGGGGTCCATCCCTAGCTGACCATATCCTTGGAACCTCAAGGTCAAACCTCAGACCCTCACCACCATCGCCGGTCCACCTACGGAACCGGGTGTGCGCGACACGGGTGAACCGCTTGTGAGAGATCGCCGTTCGGTCCGGTTGCTTGCAAATCTAGGTCCAAGGAGTGGTGTCACATCAAATTGGTATCAGAGCAAGTTCTAGACTTGTCTCTACTAAGTCTTGTCCTAGGGCCATTGCATGCATCACCCTTGTCCACCATCATGACTACCTCATACTTGGCATATTCGCCACTCTTAGGCCCATTAGAAGCCTTTGTGTTTGATGGATCCCGCCCTAGCATATATCTAGAATGGGAGAAGTCCATAGACCGACACTTTGGGAGGTTCACCCTGTCAGGGCCTATCCAAGTCAACTATGCCAAGAGTTTACTCTGGCGCCAAGCTAGGAAAGAATGGGAGCACATTGTAGGTTTGAGAGAAGCCAAAGGGGAAGCACCCATTGAATCTTGGGTTGAAATGAGGGCCGATCTTAGAAAGATCTACGCAGCCCAATACAGACCTCCTCAACCAACCACTTTTCCACCCCCAACTCCAACCCAAGTACTTCCCCTATCAAACCCAACCCAAGCCCATCCATGTTCATCACCCCGGGAGTACCATGAGCCGGCTATCTCCACTCCTCCACAAAAAGACCCATTCCTCCCCTTGGAAGAGGAGCACATGATCCAAACACCTGATCCCTTGGAAGTAAACACCTCTTCCCATGGAAGTAAGATCGACCTAGACCCCCTCCCGACCCTCGAGGAAACCCAAGCCCACACCGTTGAGGAGGAGGAGCCACAAAACTCACCCACCCCTCCTAGTTCGAGTCCTCATGAGCCGCACACCATCACCATAGATGAGCCCATACTTAAATGGCTCAAGCAAAGTCCCACCCTCCTGAGATCACCACCATTGGGATATCAATCCCAAATTGTTCCCACCCGGTCTCCCCATGTCACTTTACAAACCTTCTACTTCGCGGGAGACTAGGGAGACCTAGTGGATTGCTTATATTGGCAAGTCCACTTGACCGGCTTGCTTGCCATGGGACCTTCGGAGCCTAGCACCATTAACTTTGCCCACCGCACCATTGGCTCCATCACTTCCATTTGCACGAGTGGGCATCGCACTATTGAGATTCTTCTATTTCTCCCCTTGGAGGAAGAACCCACTCCGGTCTACTCCCCACCCATTGAGACCCCAAATGCCTTAAACGGTCAACTCACTAGAGATCTTGGACCAATTACTTTGTAGGAGGATGACTCACCACCATATTGTGAGGACATTGAGGATGTTGAGATAAACTTAGAGCTCCTTTCCCCCGGATACACTTATGTTGATCCTTTTGACCCCTCCCAATGGGAACCTAGGAACCCATGTGGTCCACCCACATCACTTATCACCCACTCCTTCCTACCATCACCCACCATGTTGGACCAAGCCCATCTCTCCCAAGACTTAGATTACACCATAGGAGTCATGACTTTGGGCAATACACACTTAGGGATCGAGGAAGTGCCCCACTTCATGATATCCACCTTCCAAGACCCCTTTGACCCATTCCAATGGAGGTCCAAAAGCCCACACATAGGAGACATCTTTGGTACAAAAGTGCATAAGTCTTGGCGTACAACACCACTTGATATGATTCTTAAGTCGGGTCCACTCGTTCATATCACCCACATGTCAAGTAGGATGCATGATTGGTTCATATTCGGGTGTATCGGCCCTCCCTCATTTAACATTGGTCATACACATGTCAAAGGCATCTATGGATGTCCGGGTCCCCCGATATTTATCACCACTTTGTATGATAGGTACACCTATGGGTGCCCTGGCCCACCTAGGTTAGCCAAAGTCTACATGGCATCATTGCATGATAGGTCCACTTATGGATGCCCCGGTCCACCTAAGTTCATCAAGGTTCACATGGCATCAAAGCATGATAGGTCAATTTATTGTTGCCCCGGCCCACCTTTGCACACTACCCACTTTCACAACCACTCACCGCATCATAATGCATGGCCTGAGCATACACGCAAGCAAATCGCAACGAGCGGTGAGGTTCACAAAGAGCGGGAAAAGGCTCGCGAGCGGCACTTGAAATTCCAAGTAGGCAACCTATCGATGGTGGCATTGGAGTGGCTCTACCCTAGAGTCACCTCCAACTTGAGGGCATGAGGACTTGGACCTTGCCAAGTTCCAAGTGACTTTAGCAACCCGACTTATGGGTTGGACTTACGAATGGGTTTTGGGATTCACCCCTTTTCCCATGTGGCAGATCCGGCACCCTATATGGGCACCGCGGTGGAACCCAGTGAGCACCTTGAGCCTACCCCCACCTTTCTGAGTGATACCCTCGGAGAGCCTCCACATATCAGCTTGAGAGTCCGACGTGTGCACACGGAGGCAATACTGGGCAAGCAGGGTACCAACGCCAGCAAGAGGGTGTGCCCAAGCCATCGTGAGAGGATGAATGACCATCCCCTGGTTGCGGATGTAGGGTTGAGTTTGGAGGTTGAGGTTCACCCCGAGCTGCTTTAGAGGACCACTTCCCCGGAGGACCATACTCGATGGAGTCGAGTTCTCCGCACCCCGAGTGTATGATGGGGACATCACCGGCGATCACATTTGTTCGAGGATCCTGATGCTCGCCAGAAGTGCTACATCTTGTTCGCCACTTTATTCCGAGTCATATGATGTATTTTTCATTTTCTTATTATGTAATTTTCCTTTTATTTGAGTCAAGTCCCTAGGTTAAGGTGTCATCTACCTAGGTTAATTGGCATTAGAGTGGTTAATGAGTCAGTTGGGCCCAATTAAGTGGGCTAGGCCCATGGGCGCCCCCTTCTCCCTTAGTTTATTGTCACTAGTCTAAAACTCATGGTCTTATGTTAAATTGTGGGATTCCTATAAATAGGACCCCAATCCCACCATTTGAGAACTAATGAAATATTGAGTAAAAATTATCCACAAAGGATTGTGCTTCCCTCTCTCTCTCTCTCTCTCTCTCTCTCTCTCTCTCTCTCTAAGGGGTGGATTCCCCTCTCTCTTTCTCTCTCTCTCTCTCTCTAAAGGGGGCGAACCCCATTCTCTCTCCTCCCCACCCCCAATTTTGAAATTCACTCTCTCTCCTCCCTATTCACCTCTCATTAAGACCCCTCTCCCTTCCCCATACCTCCCATTTAATTCCCCTCCAACCCCTAGGTGGAATCCCCTTCTCCTAGGCACCTCTCCCTCCTCCCAAGCAACCTTTCCCCTTCCCCATACAACCTTTCATTTTCCCAAGGGAGAATCCCTTCTCCCAAGCACCCCTTCCCCTCCCCAAGGCAACCCTTCCCATTCCCTAGACTTCAGTAACCAACCACCAATAACCCCACATTCAAACCAAAGGAGAGATCTCTCCTCCCTCTCTCCTTCCCAACCCAAATTCGTAGCTCCCCCTCCCTCCACTTGCTAGACCACCTCCCAGCCCCCTTTCTGCCCCTCCCACACCTTGAATCACCCCCTAACAGACCCCCACATAGTCAGGTGTCACCCCCACACCCATCCACCCCATTTCCCACCCCATCTACTCCGTCTCCCATCACCTTTCATCACCCTATCCATCTCAGTTCGCAGGCAGCAGTTGGAGCCCTACTTGCAGAACCTGCCCCGATGTCATTCGGCGTTGTCTGGAGACGTACCATACATCGAAGGAAAGGTCGTCAAGATAGCTTCGCAGCCGAGGTGGTCTCTCCGACATCTGACATCCCTGCTATCCGGAGAGTTCGTTCTCGTCCGACTGCACAACCAAGACCTGAACCAGGACCAGAGCTGCAGTACAGAAGCTTCCCCGGTCTCATCCATCCGTTCCAAGGTGCGCCGCTTGGCCGACTTGAAGATCCGCCAGTCCTCTGTCCAACACAGCAAGCGGGACCTTGTTCGGATTCCGGGACTGCCCGTTCCGAATTTTCTCCCCCAGGTGCGCTGAACAGGCCACTCAGGACCTGTCCAAACCCCTCGTCACTCAAAGGGCTCTCCCTCTCTGCCCCGACATCGTCTGGTGGCCCCTGGCTGCTGCTCGAAGAAGACTCGTCCACGGTCATACTCGTCTTGGTCCCGCTACTTTTAGACATCGGGAGCGGGCGTGGTGACTACTTCCACCTGCTGCTGCACCCTGGGACCAGTCCAAACCAGAGCGCCGTGATCCTATTCCAGAGCTCACCCCAGCCAGTGAAGACGTCGGGAACACCCACAAAAATTCACAGGCATTCTTGGGTCTGTCAGTGACGTTTCAGAGCCAGTTTCATCAAATTCTGAGTTCGGTGGAGTGCGTGGCGTCGTCTACATCGACTTCCTGTCCGGTTATTCCAAAACGGGCAGATCGTTCGGCGCTAGCTTAGTTAACCTCCCATCCCCGCCTGGCCGGCTTAGCGCCCCTCCCTGTGTGGAGGTAGTGTTTGGTGTAAGCCCATTCCCCCACCCCGAGATCCACCCTCCTGCGTGGGGTGTAGTTTTGTACTAGCAGGTCTTCGGCTGAAGCGTCATCGGCGCGGCATGCGGGTAGCCCACGCTTCCCCGCTCGCCCTCATCTCCGACCGGGATCGGTGTCTTCACACCGATCAGGTGAGCTTTGAGCCCCCATCCTCTGCTGGTTTTCACTATTGCTTAGCTTAGTATTATCTCTAGTTGCGCCGTCGGCAATGAGAGAGTGCTCATCCCAACATTTCGTCTAAACGAGTGCCACCGCGGGTGAGTTGTGAGAGTGTCATTACATCCCACGCCCTCGGCATGCCGGCCGCCCTTGAAATTGGGCATCCCCGGCCCATTGGGGTCCATCCCTAGCTGACCATATCCTTGGAACCTCGAGGTCAAACCTCGGACCCTCACCACCATCGCCGGTCCACCTACGGAACTGGCTGTGCGCGACACGGGTGAACCGCTTGTGAGAGATCGTCGTTCGGTCAGGTTGCTTGCAAATCTAGGTCCAAGGAGTGGTGTCACATCACTGCAAATTTCTGGGGATGCGTGACTTGTGCAAATCCCCCAGCATCTTGTATATAAGGCATAAGGCCACCGGGCACAAGGATAACTTCGTCCCCCAAGCCATCAAACAGACAGGGTAAATGGCCTCCGGCCTGATTACCGTCTCGTCCCCCTGAGGAAGGGAGAACGAGGAAAGCCAATAGGTCAGATATGCAGCACAATGTGTGACTGCGTCAACTCCTATGGGATTCGGGCCCCCTTGCCGCCCTCTCCCTGAAACAGCAGGATATTTCACCTGGCGTCGAGCCCTCTTCTTCCGCTTCACCGCTGTCGGAACCACCGTGGGGAAATCCTCATATTGCTGCTCCCCACATAAGAAATATTGAAGCCACGTGCCCATCCGCACGCGTCTCTTTTCGCCAGGCTTCCGCGCTTCCCGCGAGTCAAGCGTCAGGCGCATCAGGGTGCGGTATGCCTTCATCAAATAACAGTAGGCGAAGCCCGTGAAATATTTGCCTTCGCCATCCGTCTGGTCTTTCAGCCAGTCCGGAAAACAAACTTCTTCATACGACTCCCCGTCTATCGGCAAGCCGCTCAGCTGGGAAAGGCTCCAGAGGTCCAGTGAAGTCTCACCCTCTGTAGTATAAAAAGTGTTACATTCCGGGTAGAAGACCTCAACCATCCTGAAGCACAAACCTCGGGAGATAGGATACCAGTACCGGGAAGCATATACACTCTGATAAACACCGGCATGTACCAAAATGGGAGCGTATTGCCACAATACAAAATCTGTAAATTCAACAGTGCCCAGTCTGAAGGCGTGAGCATCGGTGGCTTTGAGTTCTCCGAACCACCCTACTGAAACCTGATGCTTGAACCAGACCGCTAAGCAGTCCAAGAGGAAAGGCTCATCTCGGTACCCCCAATGAAGCAGGGCGAGGAATAAACCATACACGGGCTTCTCCCTGTCAACGCGCCCGGCAGTCTCATTCCAGCGGGCTGGTGTATACTGCGGTGCGCATGTCAGCAACCCGGCCTCTGGAGATAATTCCTGCACTCCAAGAACGGCCCCCCATTTTCTGGGCCCGCCCGGGATATATATAGGCATACCGTGAGTGACTGACTCGGTCAGGCTGTCTCTCTCCGCCAGTAGAGCTCCCTCGGCTCGACGGACGAGAATTATATCACGCTTCCCACCAAGGTTGAAGCGCTCAAGGAATGCCATCAAGTGTTTGTCAGCTAGGTGCGATTGATAAACACTGATCCAGAGGGGGGGTGAATGGAACTTTTAAAGAATTCTACCCAATTTAAAATTCGCATGAGATGATAACAACTAGATCAGTGGACAATTGATCAAACAAGATATGCAAACTCAATTAAACTCTAGGATATAGATAATCAATTAAATCACGGTCCTAGCATGCATCTAGCGAAAGCAGGCAATCAAACAAACCACTGCACAATGATTTTAGGTGGTTCGGTCCAAAGACCTACGTCCACCCCTCACTCCCAACCGGAGTGAGGCTTCCACTAGTAACACTAGCACAGCAGACTCAGTCTGCAACAAATGCTGCCAAACAACTTGACAAGGGGAACAACCTCCCCTCTTCCTCCCAACCGGAGGGACACCCCAAGTGACTCCCAGCCACTTGGAAACTAGAGACACACGGTCTCTCTTCCTCCAGACCCGGAGGGAGCCCCTGGACTTGCTACCCACAAGCCCAGAACCGGAGGACCAAACCTCCCTTCCTCCAAACCGGAGGGGAACCTAGAGACCCAAGTCTCTCTTCCTCTGAACCCCAGAGGGAAACACAAGTGACATTAAGTCACCTGCAAACCAGAGGTCTCGGACCTCTCTTCCTCCCAATCGGAGGGACCCCTGGACTTGAAACCTACAAGCCCAGAACCGGAGGACGAGCCTCCCTTCCTCTAACCAGAGGGAACCCACAAGTAGCACCCAGCTACTTGCAACCGGAGATAGCAATCTCCCTTCTCATGAACCAACAGGAGGGAGCCCGACCTCTCTACAGAGAATCGGAAATACAGTAAGTGAATAGTTCAAAGGAAAAACAAAACCCAGCAACAGAAAGCTGAAAAGATAAAATCAAATGTGGCTCTCGCAGGAGCTGGCTGGCCTGGATTTGATCCACGGTCCAGCAGGAACTTCTTCTACTGCTTCTCTCTTTCTCCCAGCATGAACTCTCTTTTCTTCTTCTTCTTCTTTCTTACTTCTTCTTCTTCTCACTGCTTCTGCCTTCTCCTTCTTCTCACTCTCTCTATCTCACTGTCTCTCTTTCTTTTTCTTCTTCTGCTCTCTCGATCTAGCTCTCAGCATTCTCTATCTCTTCGTTCTCTTCTGCACTTCTTCTCTTAGCTCTGGCTGCTTCTACTTCAGTCACTCTCTGCCCTCGCCCACTTTCTTCAGAGGAAGAAGACACATATATATAGCAGCAGTAGATTAGGGCGGCGTGTGCTCTCCACGATTCCCGCCCAAATGCTTCAGTCCCCGTGGAGGCTCCTCTGCATCTCGGATCATGTGCCAGATGCCAGCCTCGTATCACGTGCCCACTCTGCATAGGCTCCACGAACAGTACAATAGAGCAAACTGGTTCGAATTTGATCCTGAAACCAGAATCCTTCTTCTTCTTCTTTTTCTTCTTCTCCTGCAAAGAGATTAAAACCATTAATACTCGGGGTTCTATATATATATATATATACCTGAAATAAGTCGGTTGACACTCAAGCTAAAGCTGCACGAGGTGTGTAGGAACAACAAAAGGTGCACTATACTGAGAACGACACGAGGTACATAAGATGACTACAGCACGAGATAAAGAGAGAATGACACGAGGTACCACAGTAACAGGGCTAACACTACAAAGAGAACGACACGAAGTCAGATGAGAACAACACGAGGTGAGAAGGAAATAACACAGAGTAAAATGGTAGTAAAACACGCGATCAGAGGAAACCTGGACGAAAATAGAAAGAAGCAACACGAAGACATAAAAACAACACGAAGACACAAATACAGAAATAACATGAAGACTCAAACACAAAAATAACACGAAGACATAAAAACAACAACATGAAGACACAAACACAGAAACAACACGAAGACATTAAAAAAACGACTCGAATACAAAATTGCTCGAACTTACGAACGACTCGAAGACGAGGACGACACGGGCTGAAAACAACTCGAAGATGAAAATAGAAACCGACACGAAGTGTGGTCACAAAGCAAGAAAGACACTTCCAACGTACAGACTTCATATGATGTGAGGCGATGTGTAGACTTTGCGTTCAACTGGATGTATAGACTTGGAACGGCTTCAAGGCAACAATGTACAGACTTTGAAATAAAGAGTGTACAGACTTGAGAGTTCAAGGCCACGATGTATAGACTTTGCTCAAGGAAACGAATGTGTAGACTTTGGCTTGGAACGAAGGTAAAGGTGAGGCTGTATAGACTTGGCCAGAACGTAGGGAAAAGCACCAATATGCAGACATGAACATCCAGCAGTGTATAGACTTCGTGAACAAGATGCAATGCTGACTGATGTATACACTTGGCAAATAGAGTGATGCGTGAAGTACCCTGTACAAACTTTAAGACTTAATGAGCAGCAAAAAGTAGACAAAGCAGCATGGCGTCAACCCAGCTGATCCACTGCGTCAACGCAGCTAGTAAACCAGCAACTACTGCATCAACGCAGTGTCCTTGTAGCGTCAACGCAGTGTCCTTGTAGCGTCAACGCAGCTAGTGAACAGACAGCCAATGCGTCAACCCAATCTCCAACTGCGTCAACGCACTGCATGAACAATTAGCCACTACGTTAACCCAATATAGCCATATTCATGAATTAGCTATTCAAGCAAACAATCAGATATTCAAGCAGTCAAACAGTCATCTAAATTAATTAGCACACCTCAGTGTGACTCATGGTGTGTCAGCCATCATCAAAACCACACAGGGGCACAACAATCTCCCCCTTTTTGATGATGGCAACGCTGACTCAGATTAGATTCTTCTCCCCCTTTGCCTTCATCAAAAAAAATGAAATAGGGAAACAATTCAGTAAAGCACAGGAATGTTATACTTCCCTTTGGATTGTTGATGGTTCGAAGGAGGCCTTTTCTTTGGAGACATCTATCTTCCAAATGAATCCTTTCAAGAGCTTCTCTCCCTTTGACTTCAGAAAAAAGACATGAGTTGAAGAGGAAAGAATAAGACTGTATAAAAAGAGGGAATTAAAAGCTCCCCCTTTTGACCAATTTGCCCCTTTTGTCAAACAACTTATGTAGTGATGCATATGCAACCAATACTCCCCTTTTGACATGGCAGAAGATATAGAGCTAATGCAGACAATCAACATGATCAGACAATCTAGCACATTGTCCCCTTATGCAAATAGTCTCTCAAACAGACCAGAGAATCTTGCCCTTATGATCTATGATGCAAGCGAAATCCACAAGGATGAACTCTGGTTATCCAAAAACTGCAAGTACACATGATAAACTGAGAGAAGTGCTTCTCAAAAATGACAACCAGTCTAATACCACTGAATCAAAACACAGTGATAAAGAGCCATAGGATGAGCAGATTCAATAGTTAGTGAAAATTGAGATATTGAACTTTTCAGCAAGATACTAACTTCATAGAACAGGATTTTTAAGTTCT
This sequence comes from Amorphophallus konjac, assembly GCA_022559845.1. Classification (NCBI taxonomy): domain Eukaryota; kingdom Viridiplantae; phylum Streptophyta; class Magnoliopsida; order Alismatales; family Araceae; genus Amorphophallus; species Amorphophallus konjac. The sequence goes on from CM040124.1 coordinate 144,073,553, forward strand.
AGAGTCCTCCATTATAAAAGCTTATGAAACCTTGATTTTCAGATATGGTTTAAGAATGATGTAAACAAGTTTTTCAAAAAGAATTGTACTCATATCTGAACCAGCTCTTAATAAAAAGGAACTACAAGCTCATATAAAACTCTAGTTCAACCAACTTTCATCTTACTTAGTTTACTTTCCATGACAGTTTTAAGAGATACATAAGAGAGTGCAACAGAATTTTACATTGTTCTTTCAGAATTTGATTTACACTTGTTCATAATTTTCTTTTTAAATGAACAATTTTGGTTTATCAACACCTTTTGACATGGGGAGACACCTTGATTAGAGGCTCGAATCCCCAGTTACTCAGTGTGACAACGGTATTGCTTCTCCCATTTTGGAGAACAGAGGTAGCATTGGAAGTATCTTTGGCATGAGGATACACCTTGATTAGAGGCCAAAATCCCCAGTTACTCAATACAACAATGCCATTGCTCTGCCAAATTTCACAGTATTTTCAATCATCTCTTTAAGCAGAGTTAACCATGGTACTTCATGACACAATCCTTTGGACAGGTTTCTCAGTAACCACAGTTATTGCTCTGTCCATGAATCAGAACAAGTACACTATATATCTCAGACAACATAGACAAGGATATCAACTTTTTAGATGTCAGAAGCTCTTACATGAATTTACATGAAGCAGACAGTTAAAGTTTATTAAGAGATTGAATCAGATATTTCCAAGTTCCTTGTGTCCAAACAGGAGTACATAAGACTTAAACCAGTTCCAGTTAACAAATGTTCTTAAGCATATATAATGGAAGGTTTCTCATTAAAGATATTTTAACTTTCATGAAGTAGTATTCAGACTGAAGGTTTACTTCAAATCTCAACTTAGTAATTCAAATGAGCTGACTGATATTTCAACAAACAGCTTAGATTCTGAAAAATTTCAGCAACGAATCTGCCCTTGAGCAAAGAAGTTCAGACTTGACTGAATTGAAGTGAAGCTCTCCTTCAGCAGATTTAGGAGAGGTAGACATATGTCAATAAGGTATAAATTCAGATTATGAATACTTCAAAAACAGTCAAGAGAGATCATTTGATGTTGAAATCACTGGTAACACAGATATGATAGGATGAATCAGATAGGTGGACAGGTAGAGTTCAGATAAAGATAGCTGAAGTGATTAAGCAAGCTCCCCCTGTCTATATGCAATGTAACACCCTTTTTTTTATTTTTCAAAATGAGTGATATGCTATGCATTTACTCCCCCTATCTAAAAACACAGAATCAACCTATATGACATGAAGACAATGCATGAGACTAGACAAACTCCCCCTTACAAAGTGCATCAGATTTTTTCAATGGCAGCATATGCAAATTCATGTAGGAAGAGAGTTTAGAAAATTAAATCTAACAGTGCAGATGATGAGTTGATACGCAAATACGGATTTAACATGCTATGCAGTTATTCTAAGAACAAGAAATGCAGAGAATTTACCTTAATGGGGCTTTATCAACTTGGGTGCCTTGGTTTATTTCCCCCTTTTTATTCTTCAGCACCCAAGGCACACCTGCAAAATATTGATCATTTTGAACTTGCAGGGACCCAAGCAGCTTTGGGTCCTGCCTTACCCCTAACAGGTGTTCTAAGCAAATTCATAGCAGCATGGTCATCATGATCCATCAGATAGCAAGTTTCCATAGAGTGACCATTCTTTCCACAGTATCTACATGATGTGACTGGTTTCTGGTTCTTAGGATGCATAGTAACAGTAGCATGAGGTTTGTAAACATGATTATAAGATTTTCTGTTATATGCATGAATAGTTTGATTCTTATTCCTAACCAGCCAACATTCAGAAGATTTGTGACCTTGCTTCCCACAGTTATAGCATGAAAATCTTGCAAATGGTTTTGCAGGGAATTTGACACCATAGGGGTTAACAGTGTTCTTCTGAACATGTCAACAGTTCTTGACTGTATGGCCATTCTTCCCACAGTGAGAGCAAGCAAAAGAATTTCTTCTATGAAAACCATTTTTACCCCAAGTAGATCTAAACCAGCACTCAGTAGCCTTGTGCCCAAGCTTATTACAGTTGAAGCACACAATGTGCTGACTAGAATTGTGTTTAGATCCATATGGATCATGAAAGTGCATGGAAGACCTGGCATGTAGTTTGTTATCTTCTTTCATGATAAAACAATCATTCATGAGATGACCATGCTTCCCACAATAATAACATGAGGCATCAGGCTACCTAGCAACATGGTTTCTATCAAAAGAGTTTCTAGAATGTAAAGTTCCACTAGCATGCTCATCCTTTAACATCAATCCACAATCCTCCATTATGTGACCTCCTTTCCCACAATAATAACATGAACCCTTTTTAATGTGAGTGTGTGAGAGATCATGTGAATTGTGTGTAGCCTTCTTTATAGTAACAGGAGTGTCTTTATCCTTCTTCTGTGAAGTTTCACCCTTTTTCAGTTTTTGATTTTGTTCCACAGTTTTGGGTTTCACAGTGGATTTTTGTGCAGTGAATTTGAAGACAGAAGGAGCAGAGGTTGTGTTCTGATTGGTGGCTTTGACAAAAACAGTAGATGTTTCATTCCCATTACTCCTTTTATTTATCGGACTATAGCCCAGTCCCTTTCTCTCAAAGTTATCACTCTTTCCAAGAAGCTTATTCAGATTGTCCTTACCTTTGACAAATTTTGATAGAGAATTTTTCAAATCTTTAATCTCAAAATTCAAATCAGTAATTTTAGCTTCATATTTGGACAGATCTGTTTCACAGGAAATGACTTGTTGATGCAAGGCATCATTCAGACTCTTGAGTTTTTCAACTTCCTGTTTTAGTTTTGTTTCATTGTCAGCTTCAGATAGGGACTTATAAAGATCATCAACTTCTTGTTGAAGGGATGTGATAGTAAGCTCATATCCAGCTATTTTTCGTTCACTGCAACTGACATTTCCATTTAACATTAAGTTGATGGTTTTTAGACCCTCAATTTCTTGTTCAGCATTCATCAACCTATCAGAATTATCCACACTCACACACTTGCCTTTTTCAATTGTCATTAGCCTATATGTCAGCTGGGTGTTTAGATGTTTCAACTCATTGATTTCCTCTTGCAGTTTACTATTCTGCTCTAGGAGATCGGCATCAACCACCCATTCATCTGAGAGAGACTGACATTCATGAAACATTTCCTATTGTTTTTCAGATTGAAGTTTGTCAAGATTTTTGTGAATCTCTGAATTTGTTACTCTATCAGCCTCAAATTCCTTCAATTATTTTTATTGTTTTTCAGAATCTTTCTGTAATTCTATGTTTACAGACTTTATGGCATTAAGCTTTTCAATCAGCAATTTGTTCTCCTGTCTAAGTTTCTATGATTTTTCATCATTTTTATTGGAGAACTCTTTAAGAGAATCATTTTCAGATTTCAGCTTGTTTAATTCAGACTTAACACATTCAATTTCTTTCAGCAAATCCTTGCTCTAAATAGAATCATGACTAGCTAGACTAAGCTTCTTTTCAAGTTCAGAGATTTCTTTCACATGATCTTGATTCTCAGTTTTCAATAATGAAATTTGTTTCTTCAACATTAGAAAATCAGACATACAGGCATCATGAATATTTTTCAATTCAACACAATTTCTACAAGGAGAACTTGAACTATCTAAACTAGTGCCCTTCTTCAATTTTTTATACTATTTTTTTAACAGTTCATGAGATTCAAATAATTCAGCATATGCATTCTCTCAATCTTCTAGAGAAAAATTCTAGAAGAGATTTACCTCATCATCATCATCATCTTCTTCAGTCTGACTGCTGCCTTGATTGCTACCACTTGGATTACTTCTGTTAGCCATCATGCAGCTGTCCTCGTTTACCCTGTGGAATTGCTTCAGCCTATCCAGGATGTCCTTTGCTGAGATGCAATTATGAAGACAAGACCATAAGGCTCTGTCAGTAGCTGCTTTCAAAAGGTTAAAGGCTTTCTGATTTTCTCCATCCTTTGATCTGTGTCTATCGGTCTATTTGGACACTTTCGTTGGTAAGGTGTGAGGACCTTGTGAAATTAATTTCCACAAATCAGGATTAGCAGAATTTACATAAGCATGTAAAGCAGTGTACCACTGACTGAAACCAGAACCACTAAAGACGGGTGGTAGAGCCATTGAAAAACAAATAGTGAGTAAGTTCAAGGCAACAGGAATATTTATGCACTAAAAATAAATTAGCACCTAAGACAGCAAGATTGAATCTGCAGGTCACTGGACCTTGTATGCAGACACTGCTCTGATACCAATTGTCAGCTAGGTGCGATTGATAAATACTGATCCAGAGGGGGGGTGAATGGATCTTTCAAAGAATTCTACCCAATTTAAAATTCGCATGACATGATAACAACTAGATCAGTGGACAATTGATCAAACAAGATATGCAAACTCAATTAAACTCTAGGATATAGATAATCAATTAAATCACGGTCCTAGCATGCATCAAGCGAAAGTAGGCAATCAAACAAACCACTGCACAATGATTTTAGGTGGTTCGGTCCAAAGACCTACGTCCACCCCTCACTCCCAACCGGAGTGAGGCTTCCACTAGTAACACTAGCACAGCAGACTCAGTCTGCAACAAATGCTGCCAAACAGCTTGACCAGGGGAACAACCTCCCCTCTTCCTCCCAACCGGAGGGACACCCCCAGTGACTCCCAGCCACTTGGAAACCAGAGACACACGGTCTCTCTTCCTCCAGACCCGGAGGGAACCCCTGGACTTGGTACCCACAAGCCCAGAACCGGAGGACCAAACCTCCCTTCCTCCAAACCGGAGGGGAACCTAGAGACCCAAGTCTCTCTTCCTCTGAACCCCAGAGTGAAACACAAGTGACATTAAGTCACCTGCAAACCAGAGGTCTCGGACCTCTCTTCCTCACAACCGGAGGGACCCCTGGACTTGAAACGTACAAGCCCAGAACCGGAGGACGAGCCTCCCTTCCTCTAACCAGAGGGAACCCACAAGTAGCACCCAGCTACTTGCAACCGGAGATAGCAATCTCCCTTCTCCTGAACCAACAGGAGGGAGCCCGACCTCTCTACAGAGAATCGGAAATACAGCAAGTGAATAGTTCAAAGGAAAAACAAAACCCAGAAACAGAAAGCTGAAAAGATAAAATCAAATGAGGCTCTCGTAGGAGCTGGCTGGCCTGGATTTGATCCACGGTCCAGCAGGAACTTCTTCTACTGCTTCTCTCTTTCTCCCAGCACGAACTCTCTTTTCTTCTTCTTCTTCTTTCTTACTTCTTCTTCTTCTCACTGCTTCTGCCTTCTCCTTCTTCTCACTCTCTCTATCTCACTGTCTCTCTTTCTTTTTCTTATTCTGCTCTCTCGATCTAGCTCTCAGCATTCTCTATCTCTTCTTTCTCTTCTTTCTCTTCTGCACTTCTTCTCTTAGCTCTGGCTGCTTCTACTTCAGTCACTCTCTGCCCTCGCCCACTTTCTTCAGAGGAAGAAGACACATACTTGCTCCTGTTCCGACAATGTGTCTTTCAGCTTCTCGGCCATCGACCGCCATCTGTCAGCAAATATGATGAAGTCCTCCTCAGGCTTCATTTTCTCCGCAACTAAATCTGGAACGGACAGAGAGGGTCCGACACGGTCTCTATACTTTTGCAAGAATTTCCTTTGGACAACATCGAAGTCACTGGCATCAGTTGACTCCAAGGAATAAAACCATTCGAGGGCTGGCCCCTCCAGAGATCTTCTCAATAAATAGGCCAGAGAAGCCTTGTTGCCTTCCCAGAAGGAGGTCTCGTACATAAAATCCTTCAAATGAATGAACGGATTGCCAGTTCCATTGTACCACCGAAAGTTCGGCATCTCAGACGGAGGGAGGTGGAAAACTGGCAGAGTGGGGAGCGAGATTTCTGGTGCATTCTTGACCGCAGTGACTTTCTTAAGCTGTTCTTCCATGTGGGCCATCTTCTGAAGTAGTAGAGCATTAGAGCCGGACTCGACTGGGGCCTGAACAAAAGAATGTGGTATAGGCGACCGTAAAATTTGAGGAGGTTGGGGGAATTGGTGCCTAACTGCGGAATAACTCGCCTGCTGGGCCGGTATGGCCGTGACAGGCATTGGTGGACGAGAGGGGGGTTTATGCAAGACCGCCTGGTCATTGACAATCTGGTGGCCACTCGCGGCCGGAGGGGGGGTGGAAGAAGAAGAGGGAACTGACTTCCCCTTCAAAGCGGCCTGAATAGCTTGCCGCTGGGAGTCATCCAATTGAGAGAGAGCTTGGATTAAATCTGTAATGTTGATGGATGGGGAAGAGTTCCCCGAAGTATTGGAAGGTAGAGCCTGAGAGGAAGGCTCAACCCCTTGAGAGGTGGTATCGACCACATGAACTTGTGAATAATGAGGGTGAGGAGGGGGATAGTTTCCCTCATAATAGATGGAGTCTTGGTGGTGGTCCTCATAAGATTGACTAAAAATATTTTCATCCACATCATCGTAAGTGTACCCATAGTTTGCCATGTTGATGATCGTACCTGAACGGAGTTTCATGCTTAAGGGAGAGAGAGCTTAATGAAGGAATTATCACACAAAGCACTTAATCCAAACAACACAATTAAATCGACCCAACTAAGTTTATGCAAACAATGTTGGAAAGCACCGCAGAATTTTAATGTTTGATGTTTGAGATTAGAGTGGATTATTTGTGAATAGTTCACTCCTTTTGCCAAATGAAACCTAGTTTGATCCAAGTGTGACCTCCGGGTCAACTAGGTTTTTCTCTCTCTTCACCAACGAATAGGTTCTCTAGAACTCCGGTACTTCGAGGGTACAACCAGCCCGGCGTCCGTGAGGGAATCCACGGGTGCAGGGACTTATGGAGGTCTTGGAAAAGGGATTTCCGGTCCAAAGAGACGGAATGCTCAATGGAGGGTCATCCCGATTCCAAGAAGGGTGTGTGGAATCCTAATGTAGAGAGAGGAGGTCTCTCAACCAAAAGCCACCAAGTGCAAAGCAGATATGAACAAACCACAGTAATATATCCAAATAATCAATATGCCAACCAATGAATCAGAAATGAGTACCGAGAGGAGTGTCTGTGAAAAAAGTAGGAAAGACACGACCTGGGAAAGGTCGCTACCAAATCCGGAGACGGCAGCGTGGCTGTCGTGAATCTCTGTGAGGGGCTCACAAGCAGTGAAACAACACGCCTTAGTGTAAGGCGCTATAAGGAAAGGACGCCTCCACTGGAGGGCGTCAAATCAAATAGACACGCCCTGATTAAAGGCGCTAAAAATAAATAACACGCCCTGGAGGGGGGCGTTAATTCTCAGACAGTATAATGAGCAAAAAAAACAAAGCAGCAGATATGCTAGAAGACGCCTTGGAAAGAGGCGTTAATAAAATACAACACGCCCCTGTGAAGGGCGTTAAATCGAAAAGCGCCCTCGTGGAAGGCGTTAATTCAGGGAAATACGCAAACGCAAGTTGGCTGATCCCGGAGTGTGCAGTGTGCACAGTGGAGGGTGCCCGAGGGACACAAAGGAAAGGGTACCGAGGGTACCAAGGGGAAAGGGCACACGTGGGTGCCAAAGGGGAAAGGGCACGCGAGGGTGCCAATGGAGATGGTAATCAAAAAGAAAACAGTGGAAGTCCCACCGTGATCGCCAATTTATGGATAGAGGTATAAATCCCACAAAATCACAAGAGAATAATTATGTGAAAACATGGAGAATAATGATGATTAATGCATAAATAAGGGGAAGAAAAGCTTGCACGTGGTGAAAATATGGAGATGTGATCGCCAGAGGGGTTACCTCAATAATAATAAGAAGGAGATCGTGAATACCTGGTGAAGATTGGAACGCAGGATGATGTGAAGTTCCTTCCTCCTTCTTCAATCGGCCGGCCGATGAGAAGGGTTATCCTTTTGATTACCTTGCAAAAAAGATAATGAAACAAAGAAAAAGATGGGATCAGCCAACGTGCAGTAGTATCAATCCAAATAAAACATATGATGATGAAAAGAAATCAACATGCGCACCTTTTGTTTTTTTTGTTTTTTTTAAAACCCCTAGAGAGATTAGGAGAGGAGATATGATGAAAAGATGCAACTGATGCAAACGGGATGGAAATAATAGTAGACAGGATGGAGATAACGATGAAAAAAATGCAAAGCGATAGAAACAGAATAAAAACAACACCAAAGCCCCGCTGTCCCTTATGACAGTAAAAGGGCAACCGAGATAGGAAGAAGAGGAAGCAGCAGGATGCAATAGGAAGCTTGAACTTGATAACCTCGGCCTCGGTACCTTCGTAACCTTTCAAAGGGTTGATCAGGACTCCCTTAAATAAGGTTCAGATCAAAGGATAAACATGGACGGGAGATAGCAATGGCAATGTTTATCAAAAGCAAGAGCCCAATCGAGTAAGAACGTCAAACAAGGCAGGACTCTGTGAGGGAAAGATGGAAGAAGGTAGGACACTAGAGGTGAAACACGCCCTTCAACAGGGTGTCAATTCTTGATTTGACGACCTACCCATACGGCGTTTCATAAAACACGACCCAAGCCAGGGCGTTTCTTCCTGGATTCAATTTTGGCAATAAAACCTTCCTTTATTTGAAAAGGATTAAAAGCCGCCTGAAAAAGAGGCGTTTTTTAAAAACACGCCCTGAGGAAGGACGTTATTCATAAAATGCATTTTATTTCGTTTTATTTTGAAAAAGGATAATCCCAGGAATTGACGCCCTAATCATTGGTCGTCCTTTCTTTAAAAACGCCCTGGGTAAGGTCGTTATTTAAAACGCGCCCTACTTCAGGTCGTGAATCACAAAAATGCAACAAAATGCAACGAAAAACCCACAGAAATAGAAAAACTTTATATTATGGGAATATTGAAGTTCTCTTTGGGGCGTCAACATAGTGACATGAGATTTAATCAACAAAGTGTCAATTTTGGCGTGTCTACATGGAGGTTCTGGAGTAAGATAATAACGAGGGATGGATAAAGGCAATGAATTAAATAAATAAGAATCTGGAGGCTCTACATAAGGAGAATGCAGGTTGGATAGAGTGAATAGAATCAATGAAGGATCCGGAGGTTCCGGAGGAAGATAATAACGAGGGATGGATAAATGCAATGAATTAAATAAAGAAGAATCCGGAGGCTCCGGATGAGGTGAATGATGAGGGATGGATAAAGGCAATGATTTAAACAAAGAGGGATCCGGAGGCTCCGGATGAGGTGAGATATAGGGTCCAGGGACCCTAGAGAAAAGGAGGAGCTTGATTGCATGGATTTAGATGATGGAAAACGTCCCCTCAGCCAATGGATTGCCCACAAAAAGAAGTTGAATAGCAACAAGAGTAGTAACGGAAAGGGATAGGAAGTTGATGGACCAATGGGTAGCCCCTCAACATTGGATTTCTTATCTTTCAACTTCACTTTATGCCTTCCTTTCTTCTTAGTAGATACTCTCTTACAGTGCAGCCTCTCAACCTTCAACCTGGCTGCTTGGCCTCTTGGGCTCACATGCCCTTTCCGATAATGTGCCCAAACAGATGACCTTGTCCTTTTATGATTCACCATCTCAATTGGTACCGTTAGCATCCACATGCTCTCATTTGATGGACTTTCACTAGGACCCCTACATTCGAAAATGAACGGTAACTCCCTTGGCAAATAATCATAGCAAAAATTTGAGAGTTCCGTTTGTAGAGGAGGAATCTTGACATGGGATGGCTCCTTTGGAAATAGCTCCCTTGCTAAGTGGAGGGTATTTATCATAGGAAGTTTGGCCTTCGGCACAAATAGCTTTATATTTGGCGCACTGCCCAAGGTCATTGGAATATTATGCGCGAATATGTTTGGTAGCATAGGCATTCGCCCCTTGCATGGAAGTTGGTGGTGAGTAGACATGATGTCAAAAGCTTCCAACAAGGACTGCCCTTACCCACCCTTGAGCATCGAGTTCATCATCTCCTTTACAGTGGAATGTGCCATCACTATGCTTGAGGAAAACCCCTTCTCTTGATTAGCTATTTGGACTATGACCGAACAAGGGGTAATGAGAGCCTTGAAAGTATCGTGGCCAATGAGTAATGTGACCTTTATTGTTTTGGCCCCAGATTTACTCAGCACCAATTATTGAGAGTCCTTCTTGGTGGACATTGGTGTAGGTGGAGGCTCGTCCTTCTCAAAGATGCCCAGCACAAAAACCCGAATTGGCATTCCTCAAATGAAAGCTTCGATTTTGAATGGCATAGCCATGACCAAAATTTTCTTATCCAGTTCTTGCTCATCTTCTGTGGCATATATATTTGTAGAGATACACTCACTCCGTGGGGAGGCGGAAGGAGGCGAGATGGAGGTGGAAGGCTCAATAAATGATAGAGGTTTAATGGAAGGTGTTGTAGGAAGGGTAGGTGGTGGTTGAAACACGACAAGCTTCTGCCCTTGCTCGGGAGCAGACGAGGTTGGCTCGGGTGCAAAAATAGATGGGCCCCGCATAAGATTAATCACGGGTTTGGGCAAGGGGCGAGTGGAGGAATAGGAGTGGTTAGGTTCGGGGTTATAAGGATAGTGGAGGTTTTAGGTGGGGGCGATGGAGGATTACTTGGTTGGGAACAAGGGTTAATGGGAGGCTCGGTGGAAGCCAACGGTATGGAGGTTACTTGTGTAGTTGGAGGGGTAACGATCACGGTAGGAGGCTTGGTACGTAGGAAGCGTCGAGTTTTGACGGTACGTGAGGGGTCTAGGGTCGGAGATGATTCATGGTGCATTGACGTGAGTTGTTGGAGTATGAACCCATCATCGTAACACCATGTGATTTCATAGACACGGGTAAGGATAATGGCTAATTAATGGTGCATTGACGCAGGTTGCTGGAGTATTGACCCATCATCGTAACACCAGGATGTCTCAACGGCAAGGGTAGGGATAGTGGCTTCATCCTGAGTAGGGGGTTCTTGTAGAAGCAGTGGAAGAGGGAAACGAAGAAAACACAGAGCATGTGCATCTTTAAAATGTTCATAAATTTCATCACGTGTCGTTTCCAATTCTTTAGAATCATCAAGTTCAAATGGACGTCGTGGTGTAGGCATGTTGATGAGTGGAGATGGTGTATATTGACATGGAGGATTTTGTGGATGTGAATGCGGAGGTGGAGGGCCGTATGAATGGGTGTAATGAATGAATGGTGGGTGGACAACATCCACTTGATCGTTAATACTTGGAAGAACTTCTTGCTCACTCATATTCTCAATGCCATACTCATCTCTTCTCTCCTTCCAATCCCTCTCCATTTTAGTAATGTTATTAATGAAAGCGTGAAGGGGATTGACTTGAGGAGGAGGAGGAGGTGGTCGCAGACTTGTAACCCTCTTTAATTATTCCGCCATTTTATCAATTTTGTCAATGAGAGCTTGTTGGATGGGTGTGACTTGTGATGTAGAGAGTTGGCCTTGAGACCTTGCAGAGACAACTTGACATGTAGGCTGTGAAGAAGAAAGGGAGTGAGGTTTGCCCATGGGATGACTCGGTCGAGCCAGGGTACGAGGGACAGTGAGATTTTGGGGCCATGAGGGATACTGAAATAAGGGTGGTGGTTGTCCCACGTGGTCCTTAAAGGGGGGAGTACGAGAACTGCTGATGGCGCATGAACGACCCTGGGGAGAGGGAGAGGTAGATCCCCTGTTAATGACAGCCTGGATGGCTTCAAGTTGTTGAGGGCTGAGGGAGTCGATGTGAGAAGCTAGGAAATCCAAGGCATAGGGAACACTAACGGAGGGGGAAGCTCCGCTGGTAGTGGCCTGCACTTCATGTGAGGACTCACGGATTTGATCATGGTCCAAAGTGTAGACATGACCATAGGACGTAGAAACAGGGTGAGACTCCTCATAGAAGTCGCAATGAGAGTGACGAACATGAAGGGTATATGATGAATCAAAGCGACCATCCTCATGGTCATAAAAACTGTAACTAGGCATGCTAGACACTTTATCAGAACGCAACATCATGATGAAATCAAACAATGTGCTTACAAACAATTTGGCAAAGATTATCAAGCAAGTGGATGTTTATGTTATTTTTTATTTTTTATTTTATATATATATATATATATATATATATATATATATTTCATAAATCAGAAGTTCACATAAAAGGTAGGACCCTAGTTACAATTTTGGCCACCGCCATGCCAACTAATGTCACTCGTCTTACTGCGAATGGGTCGACTAAATCCAAGGAACTTCAACGGTACAACCTGCCTAGTGAACGAAGAGGGAATCCTTCACTGTCAGGGACTTACAAAGGTTCCGATGGAGAAAATCCTAATATGTTGAGAAAATTCCCAACGGAGAGTCCTTCCTTCGCCGAGAGACGGTATCCCTAGAAAAGTGAAATAAAGGGGAAGATGGTATGCAATGCAGTGCTGAATTTAACAAAAGGTGTGTAAACACACAACAAATATATAAGACAACAAAGACTGAACAAATATCACAAAGCTCCTTTTCTGTAACGACGCGAACCTCTTAAGATCTCACAAGGGACCGTGGGGTAATGCACATGGTGCACAAGGGATGAAATCAAAATTGCAAGAGTGCTATTGGGAGAATGAATGTAGTGCGCGCAGGCACAATAAGGAGGGGCACACGCGGGTGCCAAGCGGAGGGGCATACGTGGATGTCGAAAATATACGGGTAACCAAAGAAAATAGAAAGCTATCCCACCGTGATCGCCAAGAGATGTGGACGATGAAATCACCACGGGAATTGGAGAGTGATATGAGAACACACAACACGACACGCACAGAAATTAACAGGAACAATGAGGTGAAAACTCTCCGAAGAGAGTGATGGCTAATGGGATTGGAACGGTAAAATACACGGAATGGAAATAGTACAATATGTAACTACCGTGGGAAACTGTTCTCCACGGAATTTGAATAAAAATAAAAATGACAGGAATGAAATGGCAGAATGAAACCACCGCGAGAACTTGTTCTCCGTGGGATTTGAACAGAAAGGAAAAATGACAGAAATGAAATTACAGAAAGAAACCTCCGCGAGAAACTTATTCTCCGCGAGATTTGAAAAGAAATGAAATGACAAAATGAAACCACCGTGAGAACTTGTTCTCCACGGGATTTGAATAAAATAAAAAATAATGGGAATGAAATGACAGAATGAAAAAGTATAGAATGAAATCTCTGCGAGAAACTTATTCTCCGCGGGATTTTATTGGGGAATGAGAGTGTACGGAAATTGAATTGCTGAAATTAAATTACTGAAATAGAATGACCATTGCGGGAATTGACTCACCACGGGTCTTATTGGGGAGATAGGAATAAAAGAAATAGAAAAGGTGCGTGTGTGTGGGAGGTGTGATCTTCAGGGGCTGAGAACCCCACAAATGAAAAGAATTTGATCGCGTTCGCCACGAGAGCGGGAAACAGTGTGGTTCCTTCTTCCTCTTCCATCGGCCGACCGACGAAGATGACTTTCTTCGGTTACCCTGGTTGGTGTTGTTCCCTTTTTTATTTTATTTTTATTTATTTTTTTATTTTATTTTGAGAGAGAGAGAGAGAGAGAGAAATCTGGAGGGATGTAGAGGGGGAGAGTGAGATATAGAGAGAGAGTGAGATATAGAGAATGATAATAAAATATTAGCGAGAATATATATATATACAGAGGGAAAGAGATTCTCTTTTTTGTTTTATTTTTTTGAGGAGGTTCAAGAGAGAGAAAAAGAGAAATTAGAAGGCCAAATGAGAGAATGATAATATATATATATATATATATATATATATATATATATATATATATATATATAGAGAGAGAGAGAGAGAGAGAGAGAGAGAGAGAGAGAGAGAGAGGCCGGTGAGTGTGTGTGAGTGTGGCTAGAGATAGTCGGAGCTGCTGTGAGAGATATGTTTGAGGTGTGTGAACTAGAGAGAGAGGGTGAGCGACTGGTTGAATGTGTGTGTGAGTGAGTTAGAGAGAGAAGAGAGACCAATTGTGTGGGTGTGTGAGTTAGAGAGAGAAGGGGACCGGTGGTAGCATGTGTGTGTGTGAGGGTTTGAGAGAGAGAGAACCACGGTGGCTCGGCGACGGAGACTGTGGGGCTAGCGATGGTGTCGAAGTGAGATGGGAGGCAGAGTGATGGGGACATCACCCAGAGTTCCCTCTGGCTCGACACCTCTCTCCCTTCTGGAGACAGATAGGCTGCGACTGCATGACTTGATGGGTCCTCGGCAACACTGGAGTTTGTTACTATGGACATCTTGATGTATTTTCTCCTTTTCTTGAGTCATTTTGATGTACTTATCTTTATTTTGAGTCATGGTCCTAGGTCGTCACGTTATTTTTCTAAGTCTGCTAGGCTGGGGGGTCATTTGGGCCCAATTAGATGGGCCTGGCCCATGGGCGACCTCTTCCTTCCCCAACCCCCTTGCTTATTTTCTTTTAGCAGTTTATCCAAGGACTTTTTGTAAATGTTGGGATCCCTATATATAGGACCCCAACTCCACTTGTGATAGCTAATGAATTATTGAGTATTTTGAGCATAAGTGCATCTCCCCCCTCTCTCTCTAGCTTTCTCTCTCTCTCTCTCTCTCTCTCTCTCTCTTCAGGGGGCGGACCCCTTCTCTCTCCTCTTCTCTCTCTCCCTAGGGTGCACCTGCCCCTTCACCTTCCCCACTTGCCACATCAGCAGCCACCTCAGCCCCCACCCTTTCACATCCCCTAGGTCCATAACTCCCATTAACACTTCCACATTCCCAAGTGACTCTTCCAATCCCCCACACACCTTCCCCACCTCCAAGGCAACCATCCCTCTCCCCCAAGCAACCCCTCCACTTCCCCACATATCCTTTCATATCCCCAAGCAATCAAACCCCCCCCCCACTTCAAACTTGCGCACCCCCCTCCACCCACTCACCTCCCCACTTGCCTTGGCCGACCCCCTCATTCCCCTCTCACCTAGCCGCGGCCTCCTCTCCTCTCCCCCTCTTGGACCTCCATCTCCCCAGCTCCATTCCTCTCCACACCCTTACACTCTCTCTCCCATCGACCCTCCACCCCGCCATCTCCAATATTGCCAATCCCCATCCCTACCCCTAGTTCCACCACCATCCCTTCTCTTCATCTTGATCAGTCTGCAGGTGGCAGAAAAGGGTTGCGACTAGGAGAAGTGTCTCCTGAGTCATAAAGCTATATCCAGAGGCGTGGCCTACATCGACGGAAAGGTCTGCGAGTCCCCTTCGCAAGCGAGTTGGAATCATCCTGTTCCGAGTTCGTGGCCAACTGGGAGAGCTGTTCTACCACGACTGCGCCAGACATCCTCTGCAGAGAGCCTGAGCCCGATTGGAAGCAGCTTCACGACCAACAGCGAAGGAACCCTGTAGACACGCCAAAATTGACGTTACTCTGAGTACACCTCATATTACCTTGTAACGTCCCAATTTGACCCTCAAATTAGCTTTGTTTGAGTGGTTTTTCTCACTTTTCTTGGATTTCTCCCCTTTTTATCTCTTTTCCTATTTTTCCCTATTTTTTTGATTTTTCTGGATTTTCTGGGCATTTTTTCCCTATTTTTCAGAAATAACGACTTGACATGGGACGTCTTTTAAATAACGACTTACACATGGACGTTTCTTAAAAAATTAACGACTATATTGGAGGGCGTCCATTCTTTCAAATTTCCATTTTTCTGGATTTTTCTGGGAATTTTTCGGAATTTTTTGAGAATTAACGACTTAACCATGGGCGTTATTTTGAATTCGAAAAGAATAAAAAAATAGAAAATCAAACTCACGACGTACGTGAGGGCGTGACTTTCAAATTGAATATTTTAATATTATTTTTCAACCCCTTCCAGAGGTGATTTGGTGGCCTTCCGGGTGTCAGAAAAATTCGTAAAAATAGTCGTTGGAATCAAGGCGACGAGATGCACCTCCACCTAAAAAATGAGAAAATAATATTGAGAAATGAAAAATGGCCCTATTTTGAATATTTTGAATTAACGTCCTTGGTTAAGGCGCGTTTTAATTAACGCCTTTGACTCAGACGTGTTTCACAATTTTCAAATAAATTCTAAAATTTGATTTTTGAATTAACGCCCTAATCTAAGTCGTGTTTTTAAAAGACGCCATTTGGCAGGTCGTCAATTCTTGAATTGACGCCTTTGTCAAGGTCGTGTTTCATTTTTGTGTTCCGTACAAACGCAGCCTTTCCCCAGAGAATCCCTGCTTCGTTTGGACTCTTGCCCAGTCTTATCCTCCCCTCTTTGGGCTCTTGCCCGTTCTTATCTTTCCTTACAATTGGACTCTTGCCGTTCTTATCCCTTTATTTCCAATCTATTAACAGAGCTCTGCTGCTCTGTTAACGGGTTGGACCCCCTTCTTCCCCTCCGTTTTTTTTCCTTTTGCTTTGTTTTCTCACAGGCGCTGCTGCTGTTGCTACTGCTGGCCGAAGGAGGAGCCTCTGCATCTCCCGATCGAGCATCCAAGGCCAAAGCACATGCTCTTCTTTTTCCTTTCCTTTTATTATCTTAAACATACGTGCATGCATATACCTTCATCATGTTTATATCCTATTAATTCCTTTCTTCTCAACCACGTTGAGAACCTCCGACAGTGCATCCCTTGCACATCCTTTTCTTTATTTTTCATATCATTCATATATCTCCCACCCTTTTGCATAGGGGTTTAAGGGCCAACCACCCACAAGGTGTGTCTTAATCCTATGATATTTCATGCTCATCTATTCAAGAATTTGACGCTACACCCACCTTGTTTCTAATTCAATTCTTTTGGTGGTATTTGTTTATTTTGCAAGGGTAATAAAAGCAAGAACTCTCTTCATCGGCCGGTCGATTTGAAGAGAAAGGAAGCACTCACATCCCCGCACTTTTGAGGTATTTTTCGCGATCATCTCTCCCATGCTTTCATTGTTATATTTTTGAGATCTCGTGTCTCTGGCGATCACAACCTCCTTTTAGCACCTCGTGCTATTTTATTGTTATTTTTATTGCTTATTCTTATCATTTTTTTGTTTGAGTGTGGATTTTAAATCAAATCTACAAATTGGCGATCACTGTGAGCGACGTCACGCGGTTCGGGGTTCGATGGTGCGGTGAAGAGGAAGAAGCGGAGAGCGCGCGGGCTCCTTCTTTTTTGTTTGTTTTGTTTGCTGCAACACAGAAATGAGAGGAAAGAGAGAAGGGGCCACCACGGGAGATTGCTCCGGCGGGGCGAGCGGGACAAGTATAATATAACAAGATATGGGGTTCAAACGGCCATAGCGGGAAGTGACTCGCCGCGACCTCGGGGGGACGGGAATGGTGTAGGAATTAAATAACAAAAATTGAAACGGCCATTGGGGAAGTGACTCGCCGCGGCCTCGAGAATATGAGCAGAATATAGCAGAATATAAAAGAGAATATAAGAACAGAGATTTAAACGGCCATTGGGGAAGTGACTCGCCGCGGCCTCGATGATATGAGCAGAATATAACAGATTATAGAGAGAATATAAGAGCGGAAATTTAAACGGCCATTGGGGAAGTGACTCGCCGCGGCCTCGATGATATGAGCAAAATATAATATAATATAGAAAGAATATAGGAACGAAAATTTAAACGGCCATTGGGGAAGTGACTCGCCGCGGCCTCGATGATATAAGCAGAATTTAACAAAATATAAAGAGAATATAGGAAACGGAAATTTAAACGGCCATTGGGGAAGTGACTCGCCGCGGCCTCGATGAAAAGATGTGATCGCCAGGGGCCGAAAGACCCCAAAATAAGAAAATGATCGCGCCTACCTCAAGAGCGGGACATGGCGGGTTGCTTCTTCCTCTCCTTCCGGCCGGCCGACGGAGAGGGCTTTCCTCGGGTACCCTTGCAAAACAACGACAAATAAATGACAAGTGGATTAGAAAGATGGAGGTGTAGTATTCAAATCCTCGCGGTAAAAATAACGAAATGATGGCAAGACACACACCTGGTTGGTGTTATCTTTTAAACCCCTCTCGGACTCGAGTAGGAGGAAAATGAGATGATGGATGCAAGAAGTATAAGAGAAGAGGCGCCCTTGTGAAGGGGGATAGAGGATGCAATATGATGAATGTAAAGAACTATGGAGAAAAAGGGGAAGAAAAGCTTATTGGATGAGCCGAGGGTGAAATCCGGCGGAGCTCCGACAGCGTGGGGACGACGGGGAAGCGCGGTGGATGAAGACGACCTTCCTCTCGCGAGCGTAGGCACCCGAGAAGCCGGCAGAACCTCCACCTACAAAAGACCCCACGGGTTAGAAAAATGACTCCGTAGCCTCTGGGCTCCGGCAGCATATCGGATCACTGCTTCGCTCCTCTAGAACTGAGGGGGTGGGCCTCTATTTATAGAGTTCCGGAAGGTGGAGGCGTCCAGGACCCTGGACACCTCCATCAGGGCCGAAATAATATTTTATTCTATTTTTATTGATTTTTTTTAGAATACTTTTATGGGGGCGTCCAGGGTCCCGGACGCCTCTAACAGGTCCACCGAAAACCGACGACGGCCGCACGCGGTTTGGCACAACGCGTGGTTTTGTGAGCGGCGCCTCGTGATTCAAAAATGGGCGCGTCCAGTCAGCTGGACGTCTCTAAATTTGGCTTTTTTCACGCACGACAAACCGTCGTTCGGTGGCCGGCGCCCGTGAGTGAGTTGATGGAGGCGTCCAGGGGCTTGGACGCCTCCAAAACTTTATTATTTTTTTATTTTTCTTTTGTCTTTTATACAAGGGCTGGCATTTTTATTATTTTTTTTTATTTGTTTTTATGGAGGCGTCCAGGGGCCTGGACGCCTCCATTTAATATGTATTTTTTATTTATTTTA
The DNA here is from genome assembly GCA_022559845.1 of Amorphophallus konjac. Lineage (NCBI taxonomy): Eukaryota > Viridiplantae > Streptophyta > Magnoliopsida > Alismatales > Araceae > Amorphophallus > Amorphophallus konjac. The sequence goes on from CM040124.1 coordinate 144,092,451, forward strand.
TTTTTATGCCAACTGGCATTTTATAAATATTTATTATTATTAGTTTTTATGGAGGCGTCCAGGGCCCTGGACGCCTCCATTAATATATATATATTTTTATTTATTTTTGGGCCGTGAGAAAAATAATAAAATAAATTATAGAAATGGGGGCGTCCAGGGGCCTGGACGCCCCCATTAAGACCCACCCGGGTCCTTGGATCGGGCGTCGGTGGCCGCCCGACAAATATCCTTGTTGGTTCCGGAACCTCCTGATGCGTTCGACTGGTGTTGATGCCGTCCGAATGCCGTGACGAGACTATTCCGGATGCCGAAAAGAGCGGAAGAAGACTCAAGAAAAGGAAGCACTCAAGTGATTCAAAACGCGTAAGCCGTCGCGGGACGTTGTATAGTAATATGAGACTTTCTCAGGAGATGTCAGGAATGGCGTGTCTACAGCTACCCCGCCTTGGCGTCTGCTTTGCAAGGGAGCGATACGTAGTGGAATGGTATCGAAGTTGAGTGAAATGGAGTGGGAGCGGACTGATAAGTTGATGCCAATGTGTGATGAGACACGCTTGTGACGTTACTGTTTGGAATCTTTCCTGAAGTTTCAATGAGGCGACCTTGAAGGAGGTCTTTCAAATATTGACGATTGCTTGGAGGGAGATCAAATAAGGGAGGGTGAGATGCGCACTCAGGCACGAAACAAAAGAAGACCAACTTCTCGGTGTGGAAGTACCTGGGTCATAAACCGGAGGTTTCACCTTTGGGGAGCGGTTACCAGCCAATGTGGAAGTGCTGCGGCCAAGGTGGGTCAAAAAGGTAAAGGAATATCTGAGGGTCTGTCCAAACAAGGGTCTCCTTTGGAAGAGCAGCGTAGGGCTGTCTCAAAGAAACTCAGTATTTCATTCAGAGTGGAATATCTCATATGTGTAGGATTTGAAACACAACGGCTTTCACAATCGAATCGCTTGAATGATCTTCCGCAATAAATCAAAGTCCTATATGAATGCATGCTGGGTTTAAAGAAAAATTTAAAACAAACAAAAATAGAAAATAGCCAAGGATAATATTGTCAACTTGTGAAGAACGGGTCAGGATACCGACCCGGTGAGCTGATACTGGGCTGGGGCCCGTTTATCCGCGCACCAACTCACTGAATGGAACCGTCGTCCCCATGCTACCACAAGTTGACGGCCTATCCGTACAACCCAAATTCTTCCGGGATCATCACTGTTTTTGTTGAAGGGGAACTCAAATCCCAGATTTGTTCGGGTCGCAAGGTCCTTGACATGTTCTAGTAGCGTAGGTATCGTATACTATGATGCATGACATGGTGGGACCAACCATTGAAAGGTGGGACAGGAGACAGGACAAAGACGTCCGTTAGTAAAACCTGCACAGATTAGCAAAGGTTAGCAACATCAGAAAGTAGCAGAATCACAGCAGAATCGCACCACAGTACAAAGGAGATCCAGACAAAATCTTGATAATGACCACTGATGTGACACGTTTTGTCCTGTAGCGATCTTCCCTTCCTACACTTCTTCTCTTGCACCAAGTTGTTTCGAGGCACGCTTACCCTAAACAGCAGGGAACTACGCCTCGCACGGAGGGATCTTGTTTCCTTTTCCCCCTTTTGGGCGCGTCCAGGCGCGAGGACGCGTCTTAATCCTTGATTTCAAATTTAAAGCGACGGGTGGTCTTTCTTCTCCCGTGCCTTACCCGCAAACGAGCCCGCCTTCTGCCGAAACTCGCTTGTCCCCTTTTTCATCTTCCTCCTCTTTTGATCGATGGAGTTCGGTGGGCCTGACCACGGTGAAGGTGGAGAGGGACGCGGGACCCCTCGCCCAAGGAGGGACGCGCCCGAGCACGGAACAGCATCCATGGAGGAGGAAGGGCCGCTCCGGGCCCCCGAGGGACCCGAGGGGCCCGATGGCGTGGGAGGAGGTGAACACGGTCCGGTAGGTCCTCCGATCTCTTCCTCTTTTAATTCATTTTGGGTTTTGAAGCGAGCCGTGCGAGGAGGAAAGGGTTCGGCGAGTGTTGCACTCAAATGATGGATGCGTCCTAGACAGGGGACGCGTTCCTTTTGACTGATATGGGACCCCTTTCTTGGTGCAGGACATGGCAAGGACCCTGGGCCTGGCCGATGAGTGGGCGAGTGCGGACGAGCCGAGCCGCGTCAGGAAGGAGAGTCGCGGCAAGGCGAGGCTCGAGGACTGGCCCGTACGTCTCCCTGGACAGCAAGGGGGTGTACTGGTGCAGGACAGTGCCGACTTCCTGCGGCGGCAGAGAGAGAGTTACGCGGGGCTTCCCCAAGCTGGGGACACGCGTGGCATCGGCGGCTCGCGCGCCCAGCTGTCAGAGACTAGGCGGCAACTGGCCGTCGCTCAACATGAGCTGTCGCTCCTGGTAAGTTACGTGCCGCCCTTTTAACTTCAGATTTTGGAGTTTCACTGACGGCCGTTGTTTATTTTGTTCCAGCGTGCCCAGCAGACAGCGACGGTGGGAGCGGCTGGCGGATCTTCTAGCTCTTCGGCCCCTTTTCTCGAGATTGCTTCCCTCCGGGAGCAACTTGCCGGTGCGGTGGCCCGTGCGACCCGGGCGGAAGAGGAGCGTGATGCCTGGGTGGCGACTGTAGCGGAGCTGCGGCACCGTGGTGAGGAGAGACCTTCTCCAGACATCCTGGAGTTAAGGGTTCTTCTGCAGATGATGAGGAGAGAGATAGAGAGAGAGAAAGCCGAGAGAAGGTGATGTGACACCACTATGGAAAATGCAGCAAGCAAATACAAACTTAGGACCTAATTCGCAATCACATTCAAAGGGCGCCGAGACTATGTTGAAGCTACTAACGCACCGTGCGCACGCGATTCCCGTGGTGACTCGATGATGCCGAGTCGAGGTGATGGAGATAGCCCCTGGTTGGATAGAGGACCAACACCACTTTAATTATCCCTCCCGAAGGTTTGAACGCCCAAAAACAAGGGTGGCCGGATGCCTTGAGGGCACGGGATCACTTGCTCACTTATAGCCACGGTGACCACACTGAAAGGTGGCGCCGGGATCGGGCACTCACTCTCCTACCGGCGGATAAGCGTCGCGGATATTAAATGAACAAGTGAAGGAAGCAAGGGTAGTAGGCTCACCTGGTTGGTTTGAAGAAACCAACCCCGGTCGGAGACGAGGGCGAGCGGGGAAGTGTGATTCCCCGCACACTGCGCCGATGAAGCTTCGAACCTGCCTAACAGTACAAGCACTACACCTCGCGCAGGAGGGTGATCTCGGGGGTGGGAATTAAGTGATTACAAACAAACACTACCTCCCACAGGGAGGGGCGGTAAGCCGGCCAGGCGAGGGGGTGAGAAAAGCTTTGTAGCTCACGGTGGGCAACCGCTTCCAACTAGGTCCGCTGGCTGTGGATGCTGATAGGCGGTTGGTGTAGTCCCTGTAGATCTCGGCTCGAAATTTTGCCGATGACGAGCCCAAAGGGGATCTTCTCGTAACTAGAACCTGAGTGCTCCTGATTTATTTCGATTTATTCTGACGTCGTGGGTGGTCGCAGTGGAGATCTGAGTAGAGCTGCAGAACCTGGGACGGGGGACTCCTTGTTTCTGTCTGCCTGTTGCAGAAGTTACCCCGGTCGCTCCTGGACGCCGATTCATGAACCGTCAGAGTCGCTGGATCCGCGAACAAAGCTTCTGCACAGAAAAACTGACGGCAACACCTTCTGAGGTCGGGGTGGACAGGGGGACGCCGTTGAGTAGGACCTGGTCGCTGCAGACTGCAGGAGACAGACCCGCGCGACTGTGGGAGAAAATTTGGAAATCTGGCTCCTGGATGCCGAATGTCATTCCGTTTCTTGCTTCTGGTCGTGGACGGATGGAGGAAGAATTTTGAAGAAGCGAATTCAGCCTGATTCCTCCACGGTTAGCCGTGGTGCAGTAACGAACCGGGCTGCAGAATCTGGTCACAGCGGCTACCAGAAACGGACGGTGGATTGCAGAAGTTGTCTCGGCCGCTCCCGGATGCCGAATCTCGAGCTGTTAGAGTTTATGGAACCTTGGACAATCCCTCGGTGCTGCAAAACTGACGGGGAGGCCGTCCGTGGTCGGGGTGGACTGGGGGATGCCGAGTAGTGGCGGCAGGTCACTGCCCACTGTGGGAGACAGACCCGACCAGTCGAGGGAGAAAGACCAGAACTCTGACCTCCGGATGGCGAACGCAGTTCCGCTTCTTGATCCAGAAAGAGGGCCGGTGGAGGAAGATATTTGTAGAAGAGCTTGTGGCTTGAATCTTGCACCGTCGGCCGTGGTGTAGCGTTGAACAGGCTTCAGGAACTCTGCTGATGGAGCTCTGCGCAGTCGGGGGAGATTGGCTCTCCCGGACAGCCCCAAACTCGGAACGGGACGAGATCACCTCGCCTGCGAAGACGACTGGACGCCCTTTCCAGAAAGGTATGATACACCTCTGGATGTCACCGTGTGAATCCGGGGAGGCTTCTGCAAGTCGTACCTTCTTCTGCTACCTGCAGACTAGCAAGGAGAAGAGGGGGAGATGGTGGTGGATCGGCCTTAGCAAGAGGGGAAGAGGGAAGGGGTGGCTTGGAGCGAACTTGGGAGGAGGGGGGGGTGGTATGGTCGACCTAGGGAGGTGAAGGGGCTTCTTGGGGAGGGGAAAGGGCCCTTGGGAGGTGGAAGGTTGTTTGGGGAAGGGGGAGGGATGCCTTGGGAAGGTGAAAGGGTGCTTTGGAAGGTGGAAAGGTGCCTAGGGGAAGGGGTTTCCACCTAGGGGTTGGAGGGGGAATTGAATGAGTGTATAGGGAAGGGGGAGGGGTCTTAAAGAAAGGTGATTAGGGAGGAGAGAGAGGGGATTACGAATTTTAGAGAGAGGGAGAGAACTAGAGAGAGAGGGAGAGAACTAGTGGGAGAGAGAGAGGCACTCAAGTGGCAATTTTCTGTTCAATATCTCATTAACCACAATAGGAGGGGTTAGGGCCCTATTTATAGGGAAAACCCCTTTTACACATAGGTCCTTGACATATCACACACTAACACAAAAGCCAAGGGGAAGGGGGGGTGCGCCCATGGGCCTAGCCCAATGGCATGGGCCCATTAACAAGCACAACTACTCATGTGACTCAACTAAGGACAATTAATTAAAAACCTAGGTTTTAAGACTCAAATAAAAGACAAAAGTACATGATAATGACTCAAATAAAAGGGAAAAACCACACAGTGACCTAGGGATAGATAATAAGATCCACTCCGGATGAAGGACGGCTCCTAGCTGCCCCCGGATGGGAGGGAAGTGCCAAGCCATAGGGAGTCGCGAGTGATGTCCTCATCAATTCCCCCGGGCTGGAAAAAGCTCGACTCTGTCGAGAAAAGGCCCTCCCTTCTGCGGTGCTGCTCAAGGAGATCGGGGGACAGCTGTTGGAGATCCTCCCGGCTTACCCAGATATCGTCCGAGGGTGGTCGTCCTTTCCACCTGACCAGGTAGCGCTCATACGCCTTGCTCCTTGTGATGGTAACCTGTTCATCCAAAATCTGCTCCACTTTATCGCGCCGATTTCTCAAATGGGGTTGAGCTCTCTGTGGTGTGGGGGTGCTCTCAAAGGAGGGAGAAGGCTGGAGTTCCTCACTGGGTGTCACCGTGGGGCCCTTGTGGGGCACCAGGTCAACCACATTGAATGTGGGGCTTACTTCGTACTCTTCAGGGAGGTCCAACACGTAAGCATTGGTGCCAAGGCGTCTCAGCACCTGGAAGGGGCCAGCTCCATGCGACCTCAACTTTGAAGTATTCCCAGGGAACAACCTCTCAGTTCTCACCATCACAAAATCACCATTTTGGAATTCTTGGTGGCGGCGGTGTGAGTCAGCAGACTTCTTGTAAATCTCGTTGCTTTTGTTGATGTGTTTGCGAATGTTTTCATGCAGCTTTGTGGATGTAGGCTCACTAGTGGGTAAAGGGGGTCCTGGACAACCAAATGTGGACCTATCATGCAGTGGTGTTATGTGGACTTTGATGGACCTAGGGGGACCGGGACATCCATAGGTGAGACTATCATGTACAGGAGTGTTCATTGCCGGGGGTCTGGGACATCCATATGGGGTTCTGACATGTGAGTGTTTCCTAACACGGTTGACTGCAAAAGGGGGACCTGGACACCCAGATGTGAACCTATCATGTATCAGTCCTAGTGCGTGAGTGACACAAATGAGGTGACTAACCTGTCCACATGATGCAAAAGATTGTGACACATGGATTCCTATCAAGATGATCCTATCCGTGAGATTTGGGGGTTTCCACTCATGGGGATCAAAGGGGTCCCAGAGAGTGGACATCTTGGGATGGGTAGATTCCTCACTTTCTAGGTGGATGTCACCCTTGGTCATGGCTCCTATGGTGTGGGCTAAGTTTTGGAATGGGTGGGTTAGGTTTGTCATGGTGTGTGAGGGTAGGAAAAGGTGGGTGGGGGTGGGTAATGAGACTATGTCCCATGGGTTCTTTGGCTTCCATTGGGAGGGATGGAATGGGTCATCTAGGGGAGAGAACTCTTGGTCCCCATGGCCTTGGGAGGGGAAGTCTTGGTTTATCATGGTAGGTTGTGGTAGGAAAATGTTGGGGTTGAGTATGGTGGGTGGATATAGGAAGGGATCAAATGGGTCATGGTATGGGTTACCTAGAAACTCTAGGTCCTCAAAGTCAACCAAAGGTGGAGGGTCATCCTCCTCTAATGACGTGATTGGGCCGGTGTAGTGAGTGGGTAGATCGGCCAATATCCTAGGGACCAAGATGGTTGGAGAGTGGACTGGGATGGGTTCCTCTTCTATGGGAAGAAGGATAAGGAGATCACTAGTGTAGCTCCCAACGGTGCAGACTGAGGTGATAGACCCGATGCATGGGTGGATGAGGTCAAGGTTCTTGGGTCGGTCTGTTCCTATGGTTAACAAACAAGTCAGTTCAAGTTGCCACTTTAGGCCTTTGACAAAGTCTTCCCAACACTCAACCTTGTAGAAGGATTGGATTATGGTGTGTGAGATGTTGATGGGTGTTAGGGGGAGGTGTTGTTCCATGGGAGGGTAGACATGGGGCAGGATAGGGTGAACCGGACTTTCCTCTAGCCATTTAGCCAGGGGCTCACTTATGACGAGTTCACTCCTATTTAGAGAGGGTGGTGTAAAAGGTGAAGTTCTTCCTTTGGTTTGGGCACGGGTTTCCTCCAAGGTGTCCACCACTATGATGTCGGGGGTGGGAGTCATGGGTTCCTCAACCAAGGAGGTGAGATGGTCCTTTGAAGGTGGAGTGGTGAGGGTAGGTGTGTGGTACCCCCGGGGTGGGAGGTAAAGGGGAACTTGATTTGACATTGGTAAGGGGAGGAGTGGAGGCCTAGGTTGGGGTTGGATAGGGGTTGGTAGTGGAAGATGGATGGGTTGAGACGGACTGGGTTGATCAGTTTTTGGAGGGATGGTGGTGGCCATCATGGGCCTAGGGGAAGTAGACATGGGGTTCACATGGGTTGGAATGGTGAGGGTGGAGTGAGCCATGACGCTTTCTTCTCTTAGGATGGGAACTTCGTGGCTCAACCCCTGATTTTGTGATTCATATTCTTCTTCCCACTCGGGGGAGGTCTCATATTCCTCAACCTCAATCTCATCCCTTTGTGGTGTAGGGGTCTTGCTCTCTAAGGGAATGGGATGGCCTTTTGGCGATGGGATGGTGTAAGTTGGACTTACTTGGGGTGTTGGAGTTTGAGCCCTAAGGGAGGTGAAGATTTCCTTAAACTCAATCCTTAGTTCTTCTAGGGAATCTTGGGGTCTTTTGGGCGGTGGGGTGTAGTGGGAGGTGTTGGTCCTAGTGGAGGTTCTAGATGGAATGGGCGGAAATGGGGTTGTGGGAGGGCTTCCCAGGTGGGTAGGGGAATGTCGGGGAGCATAGATCTTTCTAAGTTCACTCTTCATTTCTTTCCATGAGTAAATGGGTTCCTGTCCCCAAACTCTTATAAATCTCTCTTTGTGTTCCCACATCTTCTTAGCTAGACCCCGAAGTCGTGCCTTGGCCCTACAGACTCTCTCGGACCCAAATACCAAAGTACTCTCAAATTCCCTTTCCATGGTATTCTCCCATCTAAGGTAGGCATGAGGATTTCCATCAAAGTATAGGTACTCATCCAAAATGTAGTCCATGTGGAGGGGGTCATTCGGACCATGTGACCAGCGAGGGGTATGCATGATGATTGGGTGACAAATGCTATGGCCCTAGGACAAGACTTAGTAGAGACAAGTCTAGAACTTGCTCTGATACCAACTGATGTGACACCACTATGGAAAATGCAGCAAGCAAATACAAACTTAGGACCTAATTCGCAATCACATTCAAAGGGCGCCGAGACTATGTTGAAGCTACTAACGCACCGTGCGCACGCGATTCCCGTGGTGACTCGATGATGCCGAGTCGAGGTGATGGAGATAGCCCCTGGTTGGATAGAGGACCAACACCACTTTAATTATCCCTCCCGAAGGTTTGAACGCCCAAAAACAAGGGTGGCCGGATGCCTTGAGGGCACGGGATCACTCGCTCACTTATAGCCACGGTGACCACACTGAAAGGTGGCGCCGGGATCGGGCACTCACTCTCCTACCGGCGGATAAGCGTCGCGGATATTAAATGAACAAGTGAAGGAAGCAAGGGTAGTAGGCTCACCTGGTTGGTTTGAAGAAACCAACCCCGGTCGGAGACGAGGGCGAGCGGGGAAGTGTGATTCCCCGCACACTGCGCCGATGAAGCTTCGAACCTGCCTAACAGTACAAGCACTACACCTCGCGCAGGAGGGTGATCTCGGGGGTGGGAATTAAGTGATTACAAACAAACACTACCTCCCACAGGGAGGGGCGGTAAGCCGGCCAGGCGAGGGGGTGAGAAAAGCTTTGTAGCTCACGGTGGGCAACCGCTTCCAACTAGGTCCGCTGGCTGTGGATGCTGATAGGCGGTTGGTGTAGTCCCTGTAGATCTCGGCTCGAAATTTTGCCGATGACGAGCCCAAAGGGGATCTTCTCGTAACTAGAACCTGAGTGCTCCTGATTTATTTCGATTTATTCTGACGTCGTGGGTGGTCGCAGTGGAGATCTGAGTAGAGCTGCAGAACCTGGGACGGGGGACTCCTTGTTTCTGTCTGCCTGTTGCAGAAGTTACCCCGGTCGCTCCTGGACGCCGATTCACGAACCGTCAGAGTCGCTGGATCCGCGAACAAAGCTTCTGCACAGAAAAACTGACGGCAACACCTTCTGAGGTCGGGGTGGACAGGGGGACGCCGTTGAGTAGGACCTGGTCGCTGCAGACTGCAGGAGACAGACCCGCGCGACTGTGGGAGAAAATTTGGAAATCTGGCTCCTGGATGCCGAATGTCGTTCCGTTTCTTGCTTCTGGTCGTGGACGGATGGAGGAAGAATTTTGAAGAAGCGAATTCAGCCTGATTCCTCCACGGTTAGCCGTGGTGCAGTAACGAACCGGGCTGCAGAATCTGGTCACAGCGGCTACCAGAAACGGACGGTGGATTGCAGAAGTTGTCTCGGCCGCTCCCGGATGCCGAATCTCGAGCTGTTAGAGTTTATGGAACCTTGGACAATCCCTCGGTGCTGCAAAACTGACGGGGAGGCCGTCCGTGGTCGGGGTGGACTGGGGGATGCCGAGTAGTGGCGGCAGGTCACTGCCCACTGTGGGAGACAGACCCGACCAGTCGAGGGAGAAAGACCAGAACTCTGACCTCCGGATGGCGAACGCAGTTCCGCTTCTTGATCCAGAAAGAGGGCCGGTGGAGGAAGATATTTGTAGAAGAGCTTGTGGCTTGAATCTTGCACCGTCGGCCGTGGTGTAGCGTTGAACAGGCTTCAGGAACTCTGCTGATGGAGCTCTGCGCAGTCGGGGGAGATTGGCTCTCCCGGACAGCCCCAAACTCGGAACGGGACGAGATCACCTCGCCTGCGAAGACGACTGGACGCCCTTTCCAGAAAGGTATGATACACCTCTGGATGTCACCGTGTGAATCCGGGGAGGCTTCTGCAAGTCGTACCTTCTTCTGCTACCTGCAGACTAGCAAGGAGAAGAGGGGGAGATGGTGGTGGATCGGCCTTAGCAAGAGGGGAAGAGGGAAGGGGTGGCTTGGAGCGAACTTGGGAGGAGGGGGGGGTGGTATGGTCGACCTAGGGAGGTGAAGGGGCTTCTTGGGGAGGGGAAAGGGCCCTTGGGAGGTGGAAGGTTGTTTGGGGAAGGGGGAGGGATGCCTTGGGAAGGTGAAAGGGTGCTTTGGAAGGTGGAAAGGTGCCTAGGGGAAGGGGTTTCCACCTAGGGGTTGGAGGGGGAATTGAATGAGTGTATAGGGAAGGGGGAGGGGTCTTAAAGAAAGGTGATTAGGGAGGAGAGAGAGGGGATTACGAATTTTAGAGAGAGGGAGAGAACTAGAGAGAGAGGGAGAGAACTAGTGGGAGAGAGAGAGGCACTCAAGTGGCAATTTTCTGTTCAATATCTCATTAACCACAATAGGAGGGGTTAGGGCCCTATTTATAGGGAAAACCCCTTTTACACATAGGTCCTTGACATATCACACACTAACACAAAAGCCAAGGGGAAGGGGGGGTGCGCCCATGGGCCTAGCCCAATGGCATGGGCCCATTAACAAGCACAACTACTCATGTGACTCAACTAAGGACAATTAATTAAAAACCTAGGTTTTAAGACTCAAATAAAAGACAAAAGTACATGATAATGACTCAAATAAAAGGGAAAAACCACACAGTGACCTAGGGATAGATAATAAGATCCACTCCGGATGAAGGACGGCTCCTAGCTGCCCCCGGATGGGAGGGAAGTGCCAAGCCATAGGGAGTCGCGAGTGATGTCCTCATCAGAAGGTCCGAGCGACAGCGGGATCTGACCGAGAGGAGGGCCTTGGAGGCCCAAGTGAGGGAGCTCCAGCTGGGCTTTCAGGCCGTCGTACAGAGGCTAGGAGGGATGGAGACGCGCTACGAGAGAGCGCGAGAGTTCGGGGAGCGACTCCGCCAGTCCGGTCGCTTTGCCGCCAGTGGCTTCTTCACCACGCCAGGGGAGGAGCAGCGAGTCACTGCTGCGGAGCAGGCGCCCAGAGGCGAGGCAGGTGTTACTGCACGGGGATCCCGGAGGCTTCTGAGGGACCCTCACCTCGGGGGAGAGGAGGAGAGTGCCCAGAGAGACGAGTGATGGTGAGGATTGGCGGGCTAGTGGACCCGTCACCTCTTTATGTTTATGATGTTTTTTTGACAGCTTATGTAGAATGGAGTGATTTGATTTTCTGATGCTTGTTTGTCCTCTTGTGCGTTCCTTCTTCCCTACACTTCTTCTCCTTTGCACTGTTCCCATGTGACGGATCTGTCGAGACTCCGCCTCGAGCAGAGAATCACGTCTTGTTGTGACCATTTTCCACGGGAATCTGCCGTCGAAGTCAATACTGACGGCCCTAGTTCCTTTTCCCGGATGTTGTGCCAAATTTTGCGGGCGTCCTCCAAAACATGATAGGATATCCCTAGACAACATAGGGGCTATTCGTCCTATTCTTCGTCCAGTCAATCACCCTGTGCGAGCGGTGAAGCGACACATGGGGCCGCTTGGCCGGTGTCTTATTGCGAGGGCTATCATCGACAGGTGATGGAGGCAATCTTGGCCCGCACTCCTTCCATTTCTATAAATTCGTGTCCCTTTTATCTTCCCAGGTATATCGAGGACTAACTCGAGGAGCACAAGTTCTCACGGGAGAGGAGGAGTTCAAAATTCCGAGAGTTGAATGGAGGGCGAATCTTCCCACTCCTCGAAGAGAAGCAGGTCCAGTGGTAGTAGTTCCAGGAGGCTTTCGGACCTCGAAGGGCACTTCAGCGAAAGGACCCAATCACAACTCGTAAGCCAAATTTTCCTGCCCTTTTCTCATTTTTTTTCTTCCTTTCTTCTGACCAAACCTCACCCCCATTCCTTGTATGTGTAGGTTGTGATGAAATCACAAATCTTATGGGAGTTGGTAGTAGCAGCGTACAGGGGCCTCCCAGATTTTCAGAAGGCGAGGCTAGACGTGATGGGATTTGGTACCTTCCTTCGGATCGAGCCGATCCAACTTGACCTAGTCCTGATCCAAGCCTTGCGTGAGAGATGGGACCCAGTGAGCCGGGCATTCCTGATGCCCTGGGGGCACATGGTGCCCAGCTTGGAGGATGTGGTCCGGATCACAAGCCTGAAGGTAGAAGGCGAGGCAGTGACCGGAGTCACTTACGCGGACTACAGAGAAGGTGCCCAGAAGTTACTGGGTTTGGACCTCGTTGGTCGGAAGAACAGGTCGGTAGCTAGGGCGTCCCTTATGGATGCATTAGGGCTCACCGACACTCGTCGGCGGGACGACGAATCCTCAGAAGAGTTCATGGAAAGGATAGAAATAGGATGCCGTGCCGTGTACTGCACAGATTTCGGCAACTGGGAAAGATGTGACATAGATTTGAGGAGATTTCTCCTCTTCCTTTTGGGGAGATTGGTACTGAGCTCGAAAGGGGATGGTATCCACTGTTGCTTCCTGGAGCTGCTGTCAGACCTTGGAAGAGTAGGGTATTATGCCTGGGGAGCCGCCATGCTGGCACACTTGTTTGCAGGCCTATTCCAAGAAACGGATCGTGAGATGACTGTGAGTGGTTTCACACCATTCATCCAGGTATTTTTTTGGTTTTGCTTGTTTTGTATTTTTTTTGTGTTTTTGCAAAGTACTGATGACCTGCGCCGAGCAGCTGTGGAGTTATTATTACCTCCCTATGGGGAGAGCTCGGCATTGGCGACCCGTGATGGTGCCGCTAGCTAGGCGGTGGGAACCCGTCATGAGTGCGGCACCCCTAACCTACCAACTGATGGTGTTAAGGCGGGAGCTACAGGAGTTCCCTACGGGGATGGTAAACTGGAGACCCTACTCAGACATGGTCGATGCCAACCAGCCGTGGGTTCTAGCAAGTCGTGCCCGGTTCGGACGGGAACTATGGATGCACTGCCTGAATGAAATCGAGCCGCTTCGGCTACGATTAGTTATGAGGACTTTAGGACTGGCTCAAGAATGGGTGGATTCAGCTGCGCCACCTCGTGTCGGGAGAAAGACGCGGGGACCGGCGACTTGCATTGACTGGCGCGTGCGATTCCCCGAACAGTATGAGGACTGGCAACGGGGTGGCACGATTGTAGAATCACAGGCGCGGGACAGCGAGGACTACTTGCGTCTATATAGGACAAAGTACGCAGAACGGTTCCAACCCAGGGGACTTGTGGAGGTAGGTTTCCCCTTTTTCTCTTCTATTCTTTCTCCTTTTCTTGGTTTTTTGGTAAAAATGCTGACTTGTAAGGCTGCAGGATGTCCGGGATGCCATGATAGCGAATTTACGAACTCGCTTGGCAGAGATGGAACAACAGTTGGGTGATGCCCGCGGAGCTACGAGCGCCTTGGTAGGTGTACAGTACGTTCCTAGTTAAAACCCCAGATTCCAGATGTTGGCTGCTAATTCACATGGTCGCAGCATGCCCAGATTGGCGCAGCCTCCCCAGCGATGGGAGTAGGTGGTTCCTCTTCCAGCTTGTGGATTCCCACCTCAGAACTTGACTCGCTTCATGAGCAACTTGCTCACGCCACGCAGCGTGCTGCGGAGGCAGAAGGAATGCTTCGTATACAGGTAAAAGTTTCAGCGTTGAGTTCTCTTTGTTTACGCCTTATCGCGTATCTGAGATGGTACACTCGACAGGAAAAGGAGACGGAAGAAGCGCTTGCCCAAGCTGCGCAGAAGGAGGCTAGGATAGCAGAACTGGAGAGGGAACTGCGGCGTCATCCTGATGACGACTCATCTAGGGATGCTATGGAACTGAGGATCACTCTCCAGTTGGAGAGGGAAGACCGTGAGAGAGAACGGACAGAGAGAGAAAGAGACGCAGAGAGAGAAAGAGCCAACAGATTGACTGAAAGGGAGGAACGAAGGGCCATGGAGGCCCAACTATTCGAACTCCGAATCAGCCTTGGTCTTGCTGAACAGTGGCTGAGAGAAGGTGAGGAGCGCTACCGAAGAGCACGAGAGCGTGGCTTTCGTGTTGGTAGCTTCTCTGCTGCTTCCGCGGATCAACGCCGGGATGTGGGAATAGGAAGAGGAGTACAGAGCGGCAGGAGTACCGCTTTTCGTAGTTGGGTAGCACCTTTGAGAGTGTTTTGCCCGGAGAGTAGTGGGACGAGTAATGCAGAGAGAGAGGGCGGAACTTGATGTAAATTTTTTGGTTTTTTTGGAATAAAAACAAGGTTCGGTTTGTTTGTTTTTCACCTTTGCTTCAGTTACCTGAATCCCTGCACATATCACTGAAACAAACAAATCAGAATTTCTGTTCTGACTTGGCCCCTTGCTCAATAAGCAAATGGTCACTGTGACTGTCCTTGATAACTGGTCAAGGGGCCAAGCCTTTATTTAACGAAGGCAAGGGAAAGATGCGGTGATGATAGACGCGACAGGCAAGCACACGAATGCAAGCGGTATTAAAGTGAGATGATGCACGTAAATGCAATCATGCAAAATTGATTTGTTTTCTTTTTTATATTTGACATTTTTTTTTGTTTTATCATAAAAAGATTTTTTTGTTTGCAAATATGTACATTTCTCTTTTCTATTTTTTTTTGCTTTTATCATTTCAATTTTTTTATTGCTAACGCCCGGCAAGCACCCAAATGGCACCTAACCTACGTGAGACAGGGGTTTCTTACTAACCTCCCAGGTATCCTAAGTGCACATCTAGGTTGATTTGGGCCTCTAGACCCCTCGAATGACGATCCCGCCGGCTAAGACTTACCCTGATGACAATACCGTCATGCCATGCTTAGGCTCCCAGTTGCTTCCGACCACAGGGATTCACCCAAAAGGTGTTTGAGGTAGATGATTTGCCCGACCCGGGTCTGTTTCCTCACAACTCTAGATGGTATAAGATGGAACACCCTGGAACCCTAACGACCAACCGCGCGACGCTGACCCGGAATCAGACGCCGTCGCACCCATAGGTGACGCGCTTGCATTGGCCTAAGCCCGAGGTTAAACAAGAAGACATCAAGGTGGTAAACAGGGGTCTTGACCAGCCAGAAACACAGAGACTCCTTCGCAGCGATAGCTTTTGCTTTTCAAAGTAGGCAACCAAAATGTGTATATTAAAATAAGGTCGCAGACCCTGGGCAGTTTTCACCTTTCAGAAACTCCATCGAACCTTCATCTTTAGAGGGAGAAGGAAGAGCGTAGGGGATAAACCTCCTGAGAGGACCGGCAAAGCCGTTAACCCGGCGAGCGAATAAGGGCCCATTAACTCTTTCCTTTCGGACAACTTCGGACCAAATCTCGAGCATTTACATTCCACGGCCCCCCTTTGTGGATTCAGACTTTTGCTTTGAGGGGTTCCGTTTATCGTACCAGGCACGGTCACGACCAGGCTTTTCTCTTGATTTTGATTTTATATTTCTTTCTGTGAGGGAGATATAGTCGTTTGACGTTGGTGGGCTCCCTCTTCGTATGCCTGCGGGGACACTGCCCTCTTCTCGTGCTCTGATCGATGCTCGAGGAAATGGGTCCTACTCTTGCCTTTGGGGTTTGAGTTTCGGTTTCTCATGCTCAGCGTTTTAAGGGCGCCGACTGTCTCATTTGGTCGAAGAGAAAAGAATAAAGATTACAGCTTCCGGAGATCTTCTAGGTGTGGCCCTACCGTAGGTGATGCTACCAACTTTTTTGAATAAAATACATAAGTGAACACATGTTAGTTTCCTTCGAGCGAGCATAGGCCGACGTGGCCGGACAGGGGTCTCCACGGTTCTGGCAACCCAAGACCCGGTACCTACCAAGCCTTAATGGGCCCTATCCTAACATGAAGGTTAAATGCAGAGACTTAACTATATGGTGACTGCCGGGCATCGGCATTTTGAATTTTCCATATTTTTAGTGGTTTTCAATATTTCTTTGTTTTTTGATGTTTTTTATCTTTTCATCATTTTTTTTTTTGGTGCTAAGGGTAGTATTTCTTAAGATAAAGCCCATTCCAAGGGTGGGATAACTCGGTCCCTTCGGCGTTGATTAGCTTGTAGGCGTTGCCAGGGTACACGGCTTGAATTACAAATGGTCCTTCCCAATTGGGTTGGAGCTTAGAACGCGGCCCTCCAGGTTTGACAAAAATTCTTTTTACGACCATCTCACCGACTTTGAATTTTCTCTCAACGACTTTCTTTTGGTAAAAGCGAGCGAGTCTATTTTGATACACACGCGCGTGTTCGGCGGCGGCCAGCCGCTTCTCATCCAAGAGTTCCAACTGGGCGAGGAGTGAATTACGACGATCGTCGAGGGGAAATTCCTCATCCAATTGTACCCTGAGAGAAGGGATCAGAGTCTCGTACGGGACTACCGCTTCCATACCATAAGTGAGGGCAAATGGAGTCTGCCCGGTGGGGGTACGGATTGAAGTGCGATAGGCCCATAGGGCTTCGATAAGCTTTTCTGGCCAGTCCGAAAACTTACTAGACTCGCAGGTTTTTTTGATGATTTTGAGCAATGTTTTATTGGTGGCCTCCGCTTGACCGTTACCTTGTGGGTAATAAGGCGATGAATGATGCAATGCAATTGCGTACCTTTTGCAGAGGTCCTGTAGGTCCTGAGAAATGAATTGTGGCCCATTGTCGGTGACGATCGTGCTTGGGACGCCGAATCTGGCGAGAATGTTCTTTATGATGAACTTGCAGACTGTTGACGCCTTGATTTCCGCGTAAGCTTCGGCTTCGGCCCATTTGGTGAAGTATTCCGTCGCAGTAAGGATGAAAGATTTCTGCTTGGTGAGGGAATTGGGATCACCTAGGGGACCAATGATGTCGAATGCCCACATGGAGAAAGGCCATGGGGAGGATATTGGATGAAGTGAGGAAGATGGTGAATGGATTTTATCGGCGTGAAGTTGACACTTGACACACCTACGGACATAGACAGCACAATCCTCTTCCATAGTGGGCCAATAAAAGCCTTGACGAATGATCTTCTTGGCGAGCATCTGACTATTCACGTGGCCACCGCACACACCCGAGTGCGTCTCTTCTACACATTTCCAAACCTCATCGTCACCAAGACATCTTAACAGAATACCAGTAAGGCTCCTCCTATAGAGTAGACCTCCAATCAATGTGTATTTCTGAGCCACCCTTCTTATGGCTTTCTTGTCCTCTGTGGTGGCCCCTTCAGGATAAGACTGATCTTGGCAATATTTGACAATTTCATAGAACCATGGTTTCTCTTCATCAGCCAGTTCTTCTTCGGCCTCTGCCAACATGATTTCCCTCTTCTCAAGGATATCTTCCTGCAGGATCTTCCTTGCTATCCTGTCTTTGATGTTTACGTAGGAAGCATCATCGACTGCAGGGGCGTGAAGTTTGTAGATGGAAATGGACTTAAACCATCTTCCTAGAGGGAACCTTATGGATGATGCCAATGAGGCGAGGGCATCGGCGAGAATATTCTGATGACGAGGGATATGAACAAAGATCAGTTTTGTGAACAGTTTGGCAAAGGCAGCAGTGAGTTCTTGGTATGGCTTGAGTTTGGGATCGCGAGTGCGATACTTAGTGAGTACCTGGCGAAGGATGAGCTGACTGTCACCTACAACTCGCAACTCAGTGATACGTAAAGAATGAGCGAGTCCTAAGCCAGCTAGAAGGGCTTCATATTCGGCTATATTGTTGGTAACTGGAAATTTGAGCTGGTACGCCAATGGGAATGTGAGGCCTTCCGGTGACAGGAGGGGACGCCGATTCCTCTCCCTTGAGAATTCAGAGCTCCATCAAAATATAGTGTCCACATTGGCTCATCTGATTGGTTGATGGACATTAGTTCCTCATCTGGAAACTCTGATTGGACGGGGTCGAACTTGGGAAGAGGATGGTGAGCGAGATGCTCGGCTATGGCATAGCCTTTAATCGCCTTTTGCTGGATGTAGGTGATGTCGAACTGAGAGAGAAAACTTTGCCAGCGTGCTAGCCTATCCGTAAGGACGGCTTTCTCCAGAAGGAATTTGATAGGATTCATCCGAGCAATCAAGTGGACTTCGTGAGCCAAGAAGTAGTGCTTCAATTTCTGCACTACCCAAACGAGGGCAGCACAGGTTTTCTCCATGCCGGTGTACTTCTGCTCACAGGGATTGAGAAGTTTGGACAAGTAATAGGTTGCCCGTTCCTTGCCTTCTTCATCAGCTTGTGCGAGGACGGCTCCCACGGAGTCATCCAAGACTGAGACGTAAAGGATCAGAGGTTTTTCTGGTTTGGGTGGAATGAGAACGGGTGGACTAGCCAGATATTACTTCAACCCTTCAAAAGCTTTCTGACATTTAGAATTCCAGTGGAATTCTACTCCTGGCTTGGTCAACTCGTAGAGAGGTCTACACCTTTGTGAATGTTGAGACACAAACCGACGAATAAACTGCAACCTCCCGATTAAACCTCGGACTTCCCTCAAATTCTTGGGAGGCGGCATATCCCTGATAGCCTTGGCTTTGTCGGGATCAATCTCGATCCCTCTTTTACTCACAATGAACCCCAACAATTTACCTGATGACACACCAAACACACACTTTTTCGGGTTCATTTTCAATTGGAACTCTCTGGACCTTTGCAAGACCTTAGCCAAAACTTCTGGATGTTCCATCCTGGTCCTTGATTTCACCAATAAGTCATCCACATACACTTCCAGATATATGTGCATCATGTCATGAAATATGGCCATCATTGCTCTTTGGTAAGTAGCTCCAGCATTCTTTAACCCAAACGGCATGACCACGTAACAATATGTTCCCCAAGGGGTAGTGAATGACGTCTTTTCCTGATCCTCTTCTGCCAAACGAATTTGATTGTATCCTGAAAATCCATCCATGAAAGAGAGGGTTTCAAAACCTGCCGTGTTATCAATCAACACATCAATGTGAGGTAAGGGAAAATCATCCTTTGGACACGCGCGGTTAAGGTCCCGGAAGTCGATGCAAATCCTGACTTTCCCATCTTTCTTCATGACCGGGACAATGTTCGCCACCCATTGAGGATAAAGAACGACTCTAATGAACCTGGCTTTGTGGAGCTTATCGACCTCTTCTTTCATTTTCAAAGCCATCTGAGGGTGGAAACGCCTTAACCTTTGTTTTACCGAGATGGACCCTGGTTTTAGGGTTAAACGGTGTTCGACCAAGGTTGAATCCAAACCCGGCATATCCTCGTAGCTCCATGCAAACGTGTCCTTATATTCCTTGAGAACCTCAATTAATGCCTCTTCTTCAGAGGGTGGTAGGTTGTCACTTATGAGGATGATCCTAGGGTCTTCCTCAGTTCCCAAGTTGACTTCCTTGGTGGATTCTTCTACGGCGGTTGACGGCTCGTCGAATCTCCTCATTCCGCTAGCGTATGCGCCCGCCGCATCCTCATATTCTTCACCCTCATCTTCAGTGGGGCATTCTTCATTCGTGATCTCGTAGACTCCATACCCTTCATCAGATGCACAGTCGCCCTCGCATTCTATTTCGGGTAGCTGGATGGGATTTTCTAACAACTGGGGGATGGCAAGAAGGGCCTGACACCTGGCGGCCAAATCCAGAAGGAATCGACGAGGGATCTGCCTACCCTTGGATTTCTTCCTAGGTACTACCCTTGGCCTATCATTCCTAGATTGACTGACAATATTTACAGACGAAGAGGAAGATGAGGAGGATGGTGTAGAATGTACAGGAGAAGACCCCTCAGAGGAGGGGTAGAAAAGGTCGCTCATCGGACCTTGGACGGGTGGTCCGCAAGGCGGTACGCACCCGTGGGAGATGTAGGAGGTTTCCTCAACGAAGATGTGTTGTTGGAGAGTTTGAAAATTGACGTTTTTTTTTCGTTTTCATTTTTAATGACAAAGCAGTGAAAAGAGATTGGAGGAGAGAGGAAAGTGGTTACGGCTAGAGGATTGTGGGGCTCGTAGAGCAGATCATGGTTGAAGACCTGGCGCGGGTTGAAAAGCCCGCGCAGGTATGTAAGCAAAGAAGGGGACCTGGGAAGATCATCAGACAATCGTCTGACCCAGGAAGAAAATATCAGCAAAGGCTGAGACGAGTGGATGGAGAGGATGGCGGCTAATGAGCCGTCGATAGCTATGTTGAGGACGGATGAAGATCCGCCGATGACAGAGTCCTTCTGGCGAGGACGAGGATAGTTTGGAACCTTGGCAAGAGTGGCAATGTTCTCTGGTATCTCGGAGATCAATGGTGGTCCTTCAAGCTGTGGGGACGAGAACATCCTTTCCAGTGCAACAGAAATGTCCCGTATGTCGAACCATTTATTCCACTCGCATTCGGGATCTTTGATCTTGCCTCTTTTGGTGATCCTCGGACATTTTTCAGCAAAATATACAGCATGTGATTCCCCATATGCTTCTCGTGGGTGATCTCCCATCTGAACAACGGGCCCTCTATTGAAGTGGTTTGATAGAGTCCATGTGAGGGGCTTCCAATCCGCCTTGAATGGCCCTTTGAAGCCTAGGCCAAACCTGCGGTTCGGCCTAATTTCCTTTGGCGGTTTGAGCATTCCCTGTAACTGTGCGCCCAGCCCTTTTCCTTGTTGATAGCCGATGTTCCTCATAATCTCCCAACCTTTGGAGTGAAGAGGGAGACATGATGTTGTGGTTGCCCTGACCGGCTCCTTTGGTGCTAGTGGAATGCGAGATGGATCACGTACATCCAGCAGTGACAATATGGGCCGATGAGACGGCCAAACAGATGGCAGAGAGGTGTTGATAGCATCCACTGTGTGAAGGACAGGTGTACTGACCACTTTAATAATTCTCCCATTGTAAGGAAACTTCAGGCATTGATGGTTGGTGGAAGGCACAGCGTCCATGGCTTCGATGTAAGGTCGACCCAGTATAGCCTTGAATGTGGGGTCCATGTCGAGGACATGGAATTCCGTGGGAATTGACATGGGGCCTAGTTCTGCCTTCAGAATAATCATCCCCTGCGGCGGCCTTTTGCTATTGTCATAGGCCGTGACCGTGATCGAGGAAGGTCTTATTTGTTCCTCGTCGATCCCACACAACTGAAGAGTGCTCATGGAGATCACATTTATGGACGCACCCGTGTCCACAAGACACGGGTTTATGGATACCCCATTAATTTTTATTGAAATGCACAGTGCATATTTCCGAGCCTCCTTGGGAGCGAGCTCGTAGTTGTGGAACATGATGGCCGGTTGTGTGTCTGTTGGGGTCAGGACGGTTGAAATCTTCTCCACGGGGAGGTCTTCATTAACCATGACTTTTTGAAGATATTCCATCAAGGCCGCCTGGTGGGATGTGGATCTTTGAAGAAGCTCCAGGATGGAGATCCGAGCAGGCGTCTTGTCCAGGTGTTTCAGTAGATCATACTGTGTTCCAGGGATAGCTTTTTCTGGTTGTTCTCCGTCATCCTTCTCTGGCTGAGATTGCTCGGGATTCTGACCGTTGTGGGGGAAAACCTTGTGGAAAATCCTTCCACTCCGGAGCACCATTGCCTGCGGCTTTTGTACCTCTGTGGGGGTAGCAGTGGGTTTTAACAGGGGTTTGAGGGGTAGTAGTGGAGGAATGGTTGATGAAGCAGGGGTGATGACGGGAGCAGGGATTCTGATGAGGGGTTTGTTAGGTGGAGGCATGGTGGAGGTAGAGGGGATATCACGTGGATTATGAAGGATAAGGGGTTTGGAAGGTGGAGGTGGAGGTAAGGTTTGAAACGGGTAAAGGTTTTGAGGCGGATGGTGGGTGATGAGTGGTTTTGAAGGCATTAGTGGTGATGTGGTGGAGAAAGACGGGGTTATGTATGGTGTACGGATGATAAGGGGTTTAGAAGGCGTAGGGGTAAATGTCGTAGAGGTGGATGGTAAAGTGGGGGAGTGGGAGAAGGTGAGAGGGTGTGAAGGCGTAGTAGAAAGTGTCGGTTGATAGGAGGTTGGGGTGCGGATGAGAGGGCGTAATGGTAGTGGAAATGGCGAAGGCGATACCGATGCGGGTTGATGAGAGAGAGGTGCTACCCGGGCAAGGTGAGGGGGTTGCATGACGATAGGGTTGGAGGTATAAAGAATGGAGGTACTTTCCTGGTGCCACACCTGCTCTCTCCCGACTTCCGGGAAGGAGGAGATGGGGTTAACCTGATGATTGGGCTGTTGGTGCTCCGGTAATGGATTCTGGATTATGCCCATGTCGGGCTGTTGTTGTGGGGCCTGCTGAGGCTGCTGTTGTTGTTGTGGTTGCTGTTGCTGTTGCTGTTGTAACTGCTGCTGTGGCCTCTGAGGAGGTCTCCTAGCCTTGAGAGCTGCGACGTACCGTCTCATCTCATCCCAATCTATTTGATGTTCATCATTCATATCATGGATGTAATCTTTGAAATGGAAGCAGTAATCCACTGTATGTCCTGGCTGCCTGTGGTAGACGCAGTATTTGGAGGTATCAACATTGGGGGGCCAGGCGGGCCTTTCTCTGGGTAGGGCGAGTTGGTTTGATGCCATGAGGGCATTAAAAATATCTGCTAAGGTTTCTGGCAATGGTGGATAGTAGGCTCTCTTAGGACCGAGCGGCCTCCTTTGTTGCTGTTGGGGACCATAGTTCCCCGGGGGTGGAACTTGGTTGTACTGAAGCGGTGGTTGTTGTTGTTGAGGTTGTGGTTGTTGTTGCTGGGGTTGGCGTAATGGAGGCATATTATCCTGGGGTGGATTATTTTGGGGTGGAGGACGGAGAGGGAAAGGACCTGGTTGAAGGGGTAGTCGGGGCATTTGTGGAGGCCTTGGGTTGACTGCATAGTTGGCATTGTTGACCGCACTGACTTGCTCATTTGTCACGACCCCTTCTGTGGCTCCGCCCGGGACACCAGCGCCTGTCTTTCTGACCACTTTGGGCTTCGGCGACTCAAACATGTTCATGATGGGGGAGTCTTTTAGTTGGGTTTGGATGTACCGGGCCCTTTCGTAGAGTTCCTCCATTGTAGTCAGTTTATTCATGGCCAGGACATGTCTGAACTGTGGGGTTGCATTAGACACAATCATTTTCACTTGTTCGGGCTCGGAGAGGGTATCCCTTATTCTCTCCGCCAGAGACCTCCATCTATCAGCATATCGGACAAAATCCTCGTCGGGTTTCATCTTTTCGGCCACTAGGTCGGTAATGGAGAGTGAGGGACCGACCCTATCCCTATATTTCTGCAAGAACCTTCTCTGAACTACTTCAAAATTCTCGGCCTCGCGGGGCTCCAGAGAATAGAACCACTCAAGCGCGGGACCATCCAATGATCTCCGAAAGAGGTACGCCAGGGACCTCTGATCATTTTGCCAATAGGAGGACTCATACATGAAGTCCTTGAGGTGAATGAAGGGGTTGCCGGTACCGTTGTATCTGCGGTACGTGGGCATTTCGGAAGGAGGAAGATGAATGACAGGGAGGATTGGCAAAGCAACCTCCGGGGTGGCTTTCACGTCCACCATCCTTCTTAGATTTTGAAACTGCTCGTCCATGCGGTTGAACCTATTGAGGAGCGATTGGGCGAGCTCCTCTGGGGGTGAAGGTGGCACTTGCCACTGGGGGAGAAACTGTCTCCCGGAGACTTGAGGGGGGAACCCAGAATGAGAGGGAACTGTCGGACCGCCGACAGTTGGCCCCGGCTGAAGCGGTGTCTGGGGAACAACGGGAGTTTGAGATTGTGATGGGAACTGGAATGATGGTGGTTGTTGGCTCGCCTGACCTTGAAGCGAGGGAGACTGGATGGCTTGCGCCAATGAGGGAGATGGAATGGCCTGCACGGACTCTTGGAGAGGTGCGATGGCCGGAGTTGATTCCTGGGGCGTGGGGGAAACAGATTTCCCCTTTAGAATGGCCTGGAAGGCCCGGAGCTGTTCAGAGGTAAGCTCCGTGTTGGCGAGGACGCCCAGTAAGGAAGTGATATCCTGTGGCGGGGACGTGTCCCCGGCAATATCCTGCACCTCATGCGAGGGGTCATGAGAAGGACCCGAGTCCATAGCATAGACTCGCGGGTCGGCTGTCAAACCACGGCTAGGGTGGTTCTCCTCAGAAGACTCGTGAGACATGCTCACAGTTCTCCCAGAACGCAAAAACATACACTAGCAAGTAGGTAGCAGAGATTATCAAACAAGTGGATGCCTTTACGTCCTTTTTTTGTGTTTTGATTTTGATGATTTTTTTTGTATTTTTAGCGAGATCCGAAGTTCACACAAAATGGGGACCCTAGTTTGTTTTTGTTTCACCGCCGTGTCAGCTAGGGTCTCTCGTCTCACCACGAACGAAATGACTCACTCCGGGGAACTTCAATGGTACAACCAGCCCAGTGAACGAAGAGGAGATTCTTCGATGTCGGGGACTTACGGAGGTCCCAGTGTAGGAGATTCTAGTCCGTTGAGAGGAATTCCCAAACGGAGAGTCCTTCCTTCACCGGGAAAGGGTGATCCTCAAAAAAAATGAAAAAAAAAGGATAGAAAAGAGGAATGGATGTATGCAATGGAATGCTGACAGATATATGGAGTGGGAAAACAACAGAAATAACAAACATGTAATAAACAAAGAACCAATCAGAACTGACGGTGCTGCCGTGAGCACAACGGGGGCGCGCGTGGGCGCCGAGGTGGAGAGGCACGGGTGGTGCCGAACTTGCAAGGGTAGCTGAGAGGAAGCAGTAGATGTCCCACCGTGATCGCCAATCTGTGAGCGACGTCACGCGGTTCGGGGTTCGATGGTGCGGTGAAGAGGAAGAAGCGGAGAGCGCGCGGGCTCCTTCTTTTTTGTTTGTTTTGTTTGCTGCAACACAGAAATGAGAGGAAAGAGAGAAGGGGCCACCACGGGAGATTGCTCCGGCGGGGCGAGCGGGACAAGTATAATATAACAAGATATGGGGTTCAAACGGCCATAGCGGGAAGTGACTCGCCGCGACCTCGGGGGGACGGGAATGGTGCAGGAATTAAATAACAAAAATTGAAACGGCCATTGGGGAAGTGACTCGCCGCGGCCTCGAGAATATGAGCAGAATATAGCAGAATATAAAAGAGAATATAAGAACAGAGATTTAAACGGCCATTGGGGAAGTGACTCGCCGCGGCCTCGATGATATGAGCAGAATATAACAGATTATAGAGAGAATATAAGAACGGAAATTTAAACGGCCATTGGGGAAGTGACTCGCCGCGGCCTCGATGATATGAGCAAAATATAATATAATATAGAAAGAATATAGGAACGAAAATTTAAACGGCCATTGGGGAAGTGACTCGCCGCGGCCTCGATGATATAAGCAGAATTTAACAAAATATAAAGAGAATATAGGAAACGGAAATTTAAACGGCCATTGGGGAAGTGACTCGCCGCGGCCTCGATGAAAAGATGTGATCGCCAGGGGCCGAAAGACCCCAAAATAAGAAAATGATCGCGCCTACCTCAAGAGCGGGACATGGCGGGTTGCTTCTTCCTCTCCTTCCGGCCGGCCGACGGAGAGGGCTTTCCTCGGGTACCCTTGCAAAATAACGACAAATAAATGACAAGTGGATTAGAAAGATGGAGGTGTAGTATTCAAATCCTCGCGGTAAAAATAACGAAATGATGGCAAGACACACACCTGGTTGGTGTTATCTTTTAAACCCCTCTCGGACTCGAGTAGGAGGAAAATGAGATGATGGATGCAAGAAGTATAAGAGAAGAGGCGCCCTTGTGAAGGGGGATAGAGGATGCAATATGATGAATGTAAAGAACTATGGAGAAAAAGGGGAAGAAAAAGCTTATTGGATGAGCCGAGGGTGAAATCCGGCGGAGCTCCGGCAGCGTGGGGACGACGGGGAAGCGCGGTGGATGAAGACGACCTTCCTCTCGCGAGCGTAGGCACCCGAGAAGCCGGCAGAACCTCCACCTACAAAAGACCCCACGGGTTAGAAAAATGACTCCGTAGCCTCTGGGCTCCGGCAGCCTATCGGATCACTGCTTCGCTCCTCTAGAACTGAGGGGGTGGGCCTCTATTTATAGAGTTCCGGAAGGTGGAGGCGTCCAGGACCCTGGACACCTCCATCAGGGCCGAAATAATATTTTATTCTATTTTAATTGATTTTTTTTACAATACTTTTATGGGGGCGTCCAGGGTCCCGGACGCCTCTAACAGGTCCACCGAAAACCGACGACGGCCGCACGCGGTTTGGCACAACGCGTGGTTTTGTGAGCGGCGCCTCGTGATTCAAAAATGGGCGCGTCCAGTCAGCTGGACGTCTCTAAATTTGGCTTTTTTCACGCACGACAAACCGTCGTTCGGTGGCCGGCGCCCGTGAGTGAGTTGATGGAGGCGTCCAGGGGCTTGGACGCCTCCAAAACTTTATTATTTTTTTATTTTTCTTTTGTCTTTTATACAAGGGCTGGCATTTTTATTATTTTTTTTTATTTGTTTTTATGGAGGCGTCCAGGGGCCTGGACGCCTCCATTTAATATGTATTTTTTATTTATTTTATTTTTATGCCAACTGGCATTTTATAAATATTTATTATTATTAGTTTTTATGGAGGCGTCCAGGGCCCTGGACGCCTCCATTAATATATATGTATTTTTATTTATTTTTGGGCCGTGAGAAAAATAATAAAATAAATTATAGAAATGGGGGCGTCCAGGGGCCTGGACGCCCCCATTAAGACCCACCCGGGTCCTTGGATCGGGCGTCGGTGGCCGCCCGGCAAATATCCTTCTTGGTTCCGGAACCTCCTGATGCGTTCGACTGGTGTTGATGCCGTCCGAATGCCGTGACGAGACGATTCCGGATGCCGAAAAGGGCGGAAGAAGACTCAAGAAAAGGAAGCACTCAAGTGATTCAAAACGCGTAAGCCGTCGCGGGACGTTGTATAGTAATATGAGACTTTCTCAGGAGATGTCAGGAATGGCGTGTCTACAATCACGGTGGGACACTTTGTGTTCTTCTTTCATTACCCCTTTCCCCTTAGGCACCCGCTCGTGCCGTCTCCCCTATTGCACCCTCGGTGCGTCTCCCTTTTGTGCCCCTCGGGCACCCTCCATTGGTTTTACACTCTCCCCTAAGTGATTGGTCAGTTTGTTGATTTTTCTTTAAAAATTTCCACTTATCTAAAATTCTTGATGAGCATGCTTATTTTATTGATTGCCATGATGCTGTGATTGAGTGTTAATATTGCTGGCCGTGAAGGTTTCCTAGAGAAAGTGAATTCACGCCTCTGGAAGAGGCGTTTTTATTGATTTAACGCCCTAACCAAGGGCATCTTCGGAATATTTTACGCCCTCTGACAGGGCGTTTTCCAGCGTACTTCCGGGTTTTCCTGCTTTATATTGCTGCCTGTGAATTCACGCCCTTCTCCAGGGCGTCTTTTACTTGATTAGCGCCCCACATCAGGGCGTTTCTCTTGATTTGATGCCCGTTAAACAGGGCGTCCGTTTATTGATAGCGCCTCACCCTAAGGCACGTTTTACCCTGCCCCTGGGCCCCTCACGTTTATTCACGACAGTCACATCATCGTGTCTTTGTTTAGTAGCGCCCCCAGCCAGGGCGTGTTTTTACTATGGGTTTATCATGATTCATGCCTATATTGATTGATCATATTGTGCTGTTTGGCTTATTTACCCTGTTGCATTCATTCTTTGCATTTGGTTTGGGAGGCCCCCTCCTCTTCATTAGGATCCATACACCCTCTTGGAATCGGGACGACCCTCCATTGAGCATTCCGTCTCTTTGGACAGGAAATCCCTTTTCCAAATCTCCGTAAGTCCCCGCACCCGTGGATTCCCTCACGGACGCCGGGCAGGTTGTACCCTTTTGAAGTCCCGAGTTAGTCGGCCTATACGTGGTGAGAGAGGGTTCCTAGTTGGCATTGGAGTTCAAATCTCATTTGAAACTAGGCTCCCCCCCTTGTGTGAATCATTCAAAACTTTGCTAAAAATCATTAATTCACCAAGGTTTAAACAAATAAAAATCAAGGTAACCATTCCAACTTGTGTGTTTCTTTGCAAATTGTTTGCACATTACTTGGATTGCATAATGGCTTACTTTGATAGACAAAACAACATGTTCAATTCAAATAATGCTCATGAGGATGATCGTCCATGCACATCTTATGATCCTCAATTTCAACATGTTCATCAAAATTCTCACCATTCTTTCAAAGGGCCACGTCCTCATTCTTATGGTCATACCCGACCCATAGGCAATGTCCATTCTCATGGTCCTCCTACTCAATTTCGGGCCACTATTCCCTCGGGACCGTCTCCTCCCAATGACGAGAAGGTCTCCCGAATCATCCATGCATTAGATCATCTCACCCCTCAACAGATCCAAGCCCTTAAGGCTGCCGTTGAGGGTGCATCTCATTCATCACCCCCTCCTTCCAATTCTATTCGAGTGGCCCATCACCCATCTCCTTCCAATTCTATTCGGGTGGCCCATCACCCATCTCCCTCCAATTCTACACGGGTGGCCCATCACCCCCCTCCTCCTTCCAATCCTGATCGGGTAGCCCATTACCCATCTCCTCCTGTTCATTCTACTCGGGTGGCCCATCACCCGCCTCCTTCTATTCCTCCTCCATCACGGCCCCGAGGCCCTTATATTCCTTGTAATCTGGCCCATCCGGGTTCTTTTACGGGTCATCCCGTCAACTCCCCTCCACGGCCTTTTTATGCGGCCCCTCCTCCTTCAATGCCCTGCCAGCCCTCAGTTGTTCAAGTCACACCCCTCCAACAATCTCTGCTTGATAAGATTACTTTGATGGAGGAACAAATAAAGAGGGTCACGGCTCCTCCTACTCCAGTCAATCCTCTCCATGCCGCTTTGGACGAGATTACAAAGATGGAGAATGAATGGAAAGACAGGAGAAATGATTATGGCTTCGGCATTTCAAGCAATCAAGAGCCGGCAATCGAAGAATCCGAGGCAGTATACGATGATGATGAAGCTCCGCAGGCACCCCTTCCGAGTTTCCTTAATTTCCCGCTCCCTCCATTATCATTTGATAAACCCCCTGCTCAGGACGAAGCCACCATCCCTGATCCAACCCCTATTTATGAGACTAATTGGTGTTACGATGATGGGTTGATACTTCAATTACCCACACCGGCACATCGTAAGTCTCCTCTTATCCTTGACACCGCATACATTACACCTCCTCCAGTTACACCATTAACCTCCGCAACACTGGCCTCCCCCAAGCCTTCCACTATTAAACCTCCACCCGTTAAGCCATCTACCTCCACACCATTAGCCTCCGTCGAACCCACCATTAAACCTTCCCCAATCAGCCTCCCATTACCGCCACCTCGGCCTTCCATTATCCCTTTAAAACCCACCTTACCTATTCCACCATTTAACCCTTTACCCTTACCCGTGGCTAATCCTGAGCAGGATCCACCCCTTTTTGCACCCGAGCCAATCCC
This sequence comes from Amorphophallus konjac, assembly GCA_022559845.1. Lineage (NCBI taxonomy): Eukaryota > Viridiplantae > Streptophyta > Magnoliopsida > Alismatales > Araceae > Amorphophallus > Amorphophallus konjac. Next base: position 144,121,931 of record CM040124.1, read on the forward strand.
AACTGCTTCCAAGCAAAGGGAGAAACTCGACGTATTTGAACCTCCGCTTCCACTCACCCATTTACCTACACTTTCCATCATGCCTCCACCATTCATGGAGCCTTCCGCCTCCGCTTCACCTCCCTTTACTACTCGGAATGGGGGGCCGTCTACAAGCACAGATGCCGAAGATAATCAAGAGCCGGGCAGCAAGGATTTGGCCGCGCTATTCAAGATGCAAGAATTCATTTGCCGGATGCCAATCCGAGTTATTGTACCAAGCACGGTCAAAGAAGCCAAGTCGCCGACATGCCAAGCGTTGATGCCATCTAAGGGCCGGGCAGGGCACCACTTGTTCCAATTTCCGAATTCCGAATTCATTATTCCTTACAAGGGGCGAATGCCCATTTTGCTCAACTTTCCATATATACCACATCCAATGGACAACACGATGCTTCCCGTTCCAACTCTCCAACTCCCTCACATTGTTGATCTTTGCCTTCAAAGGGGGTTGCCACTTATTGAAGCTCCTTTATTGGGCCAATTGGTTGTATTATTTCACTGCCGTGGAGGGGCAGTTATCTTGGTGCCGAAAGGCCTTCCGCTATTTCATCCACCTTCTTGTCTATCACATCTTTTCCATGGGCCATTCCCAGGGTTAGGAGGAGGATCTCGTCCTCTCGCCCTTCATATTCTCCATATTCTTTGCATCCCATTGCATTCGCGCATTCATTGCATTCATCGCATCCATCCCATTGCATGCATTTGCACCTCCTGCTTCCCGGGTTTCCAAACCCGTATCCTCCCCGCCTTCCGGCACCTCCGGATATTCCGCATTTCCCATCTTATTCTTATTCATCTTTTTGTCCACTCCCCTTGGGGCATCGCGTCCCCTTTCCTGCTATTTCCCTGGAACCTCCAGGAATTTTATCCCTCCTCTTTGGGCATCTCGCCCTTTCTGATTCTACTCCTCCGGAACCTCCGGACTTTTCCCTTGTGCATCGTCCCCCTTTCCATTCTCCTCCTCCGGAACCTCCGGATTTTCCCCTTGGGCATCGCGCCCCGTTCCATTTGCTTCCTCCGGAACCTCCGGATTCTTCCCTTGTCCTTTCAAGGCATCGCGCCCCTTTCTATCCTCTTCCTCCGGAACCTCCGGATTCTCCATCTTATTCTCTCTATCATCTCCCAGGGCATCGCGACCCTCCGGATTTCATTCCTCCGGAACCTCCGGACCTTCCATATTTCTTTCAATTTATCTTTTTGCTCCTCTGGGACTTCATGTCTTTTATTCTCTTCTTCCTTTTCCGTCACCTTTTTTATCATCTTTTTCCCTATTTCTCCCCAGGGCATCGCATCCCTTCTTTCAATATCCCTTCGGAGCCCCCGGATTCCTCCTATCATGATTCTTCTATGCCTCTGGACCCTCAGGATCCGCCTCTTTCTATCTACCAATTTCTTCTTCTAATTTCTCCTGATTCTGGGTCCGACCCAACTTCTTCCACATCCACTGCCTTGGGCATCTGCCCATTCTCCCATTGCTTCAGAGGCTTTAGTCCTCACTCCACCTCCTAATTTTCCTCTCCTTCTGTAAACTGTTTCATGTGATCATGGTTTCCACGCCTTAGCAAGGGAGTTCTAGCCCTCGCCTCTTTTCCTTTTCTCCTTATTCGTTTGAGTCTGGTCTTAGCACCACTCCTTCTTGTTAAGCCACTTTCAAATCCTTTGCTTCCAATCCTTTTGACTGTCAAAGAGGACAAATCCCACGATGATCAACCTCGCCTCTGACAGCTGCTTCTACAAAGGTTGCAAGGTAACATATTGACGTAAGTATGCATTTTAATGATATCATTTTCTCATTACTTCACGCATGATTTTCAAAATCAAGTGCTTCTTAACGAGATTAAGAGTGGTGTTTTAAACCTTTATCTTAAGCTTTTGTTTAATTGAAATCATTCTCAAAAGAGTCTTTAGGTTTGCTTTTGCAGCACATGTGGTAATAAGAACCCCGCGCTGGGAATTCAACATTCTCTCCCCGCTTGTTAAGAGCAACCCTTAGTTGGGCACCGCACACACTTCACGGCGTCCTTAGCTGGCTCCTTTGATAAAAACACCGTTGCTATCTTGGCCATGCCATGAGTATATCTGAAAGTCTTTTCTCTTCTTTACTCGGCCACGTGCAGGGGCAAGAGGTTGACGGATGAGATGACCAACCTTGGTAATCCCCAATACGAGAGGAGTCTCAAATAGGGGCAGTCTTGACCCAAAATCAATATGAGTTTTCATATGAGTTTTTATGATATATATCTCGCCAAAAGGGCTATTATGAAAATCAAGTCAGAATTTCGATAAAAGTAAAATTGTGAATTATGACATGTCAAGAGTGGCAAAGTCCCCGCAGGGAAAACCCTGGTCGTATGCATGTCAAGGGTCTGAAAATCAAAGGCATAAAGTCCCGGCGCAACAGACTACCTTTTTGAGGGTTAACACCTTGGAAGGAATTCAAGTCTTGATATCTCCCATCCTGTATAATGTTTATCTCACTTATTCTTCTCTTCTCCCTCTAAGACCGAATGTTTCTCGGGTATGGCCTTGGTAGAGGCACCGTTGATCAAAGGCGGTCAATTATAGGACGCCACTTTCAATGCACGCCCAGCTGTGGGCAGTTTTAGTAAAAAGGGAAGAAACAAGGACCCCTAGCCAATGGTTCAAAACAACCCTTTGATGCTGCATTAACAATGTCTAAGCCAAAATCCAAAAAAATTGAATATTTCTCGATCAAAATCCCAACAAAAATTCAAAATATTTTCCAAAAATCTCCATAAAAATTCAAATATTTTCAAAACTCATAAAAATTTGCATACTCCTAAACTCATAAAAATTTGCATATTCCAAAACTCATAAAAATTTGCATATTTCCAAAATCCAAAAATTTGCATTGTATTTTCTGATGGTGTTTTACAGGAACAGCTTTGCAGAGACCAAAAGCACGGGATGAGTCCTATCTCCACTCATTATTATCAATCCATTGATTCTTCCCGATATTCTCATGACTTGCCGCTGGACATTTGCTTATCTCCCTTTGATTACATCTCCCCGGGCATTCTGTTTATATCTCATGATTATTCATCTCCAAATTTTTTTTATCAACTCCTGCTAATTTCATCTGATCACTCCGCCGATGGGCATTATATCAGATCTTGATCATTCATCTCCAAATCTTGATTAGCCAGATTGTCTCCTCATGATAAAACAACAAACAATGCTATGATTTGACTTATGCTATTCATGCCATATACATGCTATAATTGATACTTTGATGATTGCTATGCTTAAATGCCTCATTCATTGTTTGTTATCTTTTATATCTTGGCTAATGAAATTTTGAGCGCAGGAAGAAGCTCTTGGTCCCACCGACTGGGCATCATCATCCAAGCCCCACGGTGCTTGCAGCTCATTTCTTAGTTCCCATGCTTATTGATATCACCATCTCCTGTATGCATTTTTACTATATGTTACATACGCTACTAGATTATATCAAGGACCTTGTGACTTTGGTAAATCTGGGATTTGAGTTCCCCTTCATCAAAAACAATGATGATTCCAGAGAAGTCTTAGTCATACGGATAGGCCGTTGAGCCGTCCAAGACTGGGGACGATGGTTCCCTCTTTGCGAGTTGGTGCGTGGATAAACGGGCTTCGGCTTAGTATCAGCACGCAGAATTGGTTTCTTGACCCAGTCTGGGCAGTTTAACAATATTATCCTTGATTATATTATACCTCCATTTGCTTTATTTTTCCCTTTAGCCCAGCATGCATTCATGTAGGACTTTGAATCAACTTTGAAAAATCATTCTCATAAACTGTTTTGAGGGTTGAATTGATCTTAATCTTCGAGATATGAGGTTTTCATTGCAGAATGGAATCCTCAGTTTGTTTTGTCGCTGTTTTGGGTTATTTTCCGGAAGCTCCTTGTTTGGATTTCTATCATCTTATTTTAATCCTTTTCCCTTTGATCCACCTTGGCTGCAGCACGTCCACATTAGCTGGTAACCGCTCCCCAATGGTGAAACCTACAGGTTTGTGACCTGAGGTACTTCCACCGCACTGGAAGTTGATCATTCTCCTTCGTGCCCTCGTGCACATCTCCCCATTTTATCCAAACATTGTTGATTTCGTTGGATTTCCCGAGATTTGCTTCATCTCGTGCTTTTGATTTCATTCTCATCAAGTGATGTTGATTGCGTGTCTCATCACACCTTGGCATCTACTTTTCAGTTTGCTCTGCTCCCTTGCAAAGCAGACGCCAAGGCGGGGCAGCTGTAGACACACCAAAATTGACGTTACTCTGAGTACACCTCATATTACCTTGTAACGTCCCAATTTGACCCTCAAATTAACTTTGTTTGAGTGGTTTTTCCCACTTTTCTTGGATTTCTCCCCTTTTATCTCTTTTCCTATTTTTTCCTTTTTTTTTGGATTTTTTTGGATTTTTCTGGATTGTCTGGGCATTTTTTCCCTATTTTTCAGAAATAACGACTTGACATGGGGCGTCTTTTAAATAACGACTTATACATGGGCGTTTCTTAAAAAATTAACGACTATATTGGAGGGCGTCCATTCTTTCAAATTTCTATTTTTCTGGATTTTTCTGAGAATTTTTCGGAATTTTTTAAGAATTAACGACTTAACCATAGGCGTTATTTTGAATTCGAAAAGAATAAAAAAATAGAAAATCAAACTCACGACGTACGTGAGGGCGTGACTTTCAAATTGAATATTTTAATATTATTTTTCAACCCCTTCCAGAGGTGATTTGGTGGCCTTCCGGGTGTCAGAAAAATTCGTAAAAATAGTCGTTGGAATCAGGGCGACGAGATGCACCTCTACCTAAAAAATGAGAAAATAATATTAAGAAATGAAAAATGGCCCTATTTTGAATATTTTGAATTAACGTCCTTGGTTAAGGCGCGTTTTAATTAACGCCTTTGACTCAGACGTGTTTCACAATTTTCAAATAAATTCTAAAATTTGATTTTTGAATTAACGCCCTAATCTAAGTCGTGTTTTTAAAAGACGCCCTTTGGCAGGTCGTCAATTCTTGAATTGACGCCTTTGTCAAGGTCGTGTTTCATTTTTGTGTTCCGTACAAACGCAGCCTTTCCCCAGAGAATCCCTGTTTCGTTTGGACTCTTGCCCAGTCTTATCCTCCCCTCTTTGGGCTCTTGCCCGTTCTTATCTTTCCTTACAATTGGACTCTTGCCGTTCTTATCCCTCTATTTCCAATCTATTAATAGAGCTCTGCTGCTCTGTTAACGGGTTGGACCCCCTTCTTCCCCTCCGTTTTTTTTCCTTTTGCTTTGTTTTCTCACAGGCGCTGCTGCTGTTGCTGCTGCTGGCCGAAGGAGGAGCCTCTGCATCTCCCCATCGAGCATCCAAGGCCAAAGCACATGCTCTTCTTTTTCCTTTCCTTTTATTATCTTAAACATACGTGCATGCATATACCTTCATCATGTTTATATCCTATTAATTCCTTTCTTCTCAACCACGTTGAGAACCTCCGACAGTGCATCCCTTGCACATCCTTTTCTTTATTTTTCATATCATTCATATATCTCCCACCCTTTTGCATAGGGGTTTAAGGGCCAACCACCCACAAGGTGTGTCTTAATCCTATGATATTTCATGCTCATCTATTCAAGAATTTGACGCTACACCCACCTTGTTTCTAATTCAATTCTTTTGGTGGTATTTGTTTGTTTTGCAAGGGTAATAAAAGCAAGAACTCTCTTCATCGGCCGGCCGATTTGAAGAGAAAGGAAGCACTCACATCCCCGCACTTTTGAGGTATTTTTCGCTATCATCTCTCCCATGCTTTCATTGTTATATTTTTGAGGCCTCGTGTCTCTGGCGATCACAACCTCCTTTTAGCACCTCGTGCTATTTTATTGTTATTTTTATTGCTTATTCTTATCATTTTTTTGTTTGAGTGTGGATTTTAAATCAAATCTACAAACCCGACAGAAAGTTCTTCAACAAAGTTCTTCCTTCCCCTGTCCCCGATCAGGAGCAAGAAACGGGACCTCGTTCGGCATCCAGGAATCAGAGTTCCGAATTTTTTCCCTCAGTCGCGCGGGTCTGCCTCCTGCTGTCTGCAGCGACCAGTGAATGATCGTCGGCGTCCCCCAGTCCACCCCGACTTCAGAAAGAGTTGCCGTCAGTTTTTCTGTGCAGAAGCTTCTTCCCCGATTCCGGAAACCCCGACGGTTCATAATTCGGCATCCGGGAGCATCTGTGGCAACCTCTGCATCCTACTGCTTCAGACCTGAAGCCGTCAGCATCAGAATCCATCGTCCTGTTCGAGCCTCCACCGCGGCCAGCGACGACGCCAGAAGAATTCGATAAAATTCAGAGGTGTCCCCGTCCCTGTTACGAAGAATTCCCCCTTGGTCTCGTCGCCGGAAAAATTCCTGAGGACGAACTACGACTGCGGCAGTGGCGACCTGTTCCCTCTCACAGCAAGTGAACAAAACCTTCGACGGCTTCCACTCCTTCATCGTTGGCAATTTTTCCCCTTCCGCCTGGCCGGCTTAGCACCCCTCCCTGCGTGGAGGTAGTGTTTGATGTAAGTTTGATTTCCCCACTGTTGACACCCATTTTATACCCATGAGTCGGGTCATCTCCTTATTCATTCAATATGATGCTCCGAGTTGTTCGCTTTTCATCGAGTTTCCTGATCAGTTGAAGCCTGTTTCTTGAGTCTTTTCCTGGATAAAGAATTGGCTCCCGGTGGCATTTCGTTGGATAAAGCTTAGCAAAGCCCTTCTCTTCTTTCTTGAATCTCAATGCTAAATAACGGTCTCAGACAGGTGCGTCATTGCCTTCTAACGGATGGATCTTAGACCGTTACTCTTTGAAGAGTTCTAAAGCTTAAAGGCCACGTGTTCCGTGCTTACCCCGTTGAATCCACGTTGATAATAACGGTCTGTCGTGCAGCCGTTGCTTCCCTATGACGCCCTACGCTTTGACCGTCATTTCTCTGAAGAGTCCAGCTTGTTGGGGCTTCTTTCCGTTGATCTTATCTCTTTGGATAAGGTTGCAAGTAACGGTCGTTCCTTGATGCGTTACTTCCAAGTGGCGGTCTATCGTGCAGCCGTTACTTCTTTCCGGGAGTCCTGACAGTTCAGGCCTTTTCTCTGCTACTCCGTGTTTGAGATAAGAACGTGGATTGACCTTATCTCTTTCTAATCCGATCCTCGGGACTTCCCGTTTGTTTCTTTGGACTCTTGGTGATATTATCCTCAAGGATTTGCTAAGACTTATCCCTTTTTCCTACTGAATTATCCTCTACTCGACCTACGAGTTTTGAGGGTCTATAAATAGAACCCTTGAATTCATGGCCAAGAGAGGAGGAGATTTTGATTCACGACGAAGTGCTGCCGAACTCAGGAGCCATCTTCATCCAGGAGGAGTTGCTTCCCACGTCCATCCCTTTTTCAGTCAAGGGAGTACTTTTGTTTTGATCTTTCAAGTTCATCTTTGCATGCTTGAGTTCTTCCTTGGTCTTTTTAAACAAAGCATTGTCCCTCCTCCTCCTCCACGTTTTTCACTGTTGTTCTAAGCATACAAACATCCTCCCAACTTTTAAAAACGCCCAGAGGGGTTAAAAAACCAAAACTCCCCGGTAATTCCCTCTCCTTTTGATGTTCTTAAATTCTTTAAGAATTGATGCTATGCTTGTGAAGAGGGCTGATTGAGGTTGTCTTGTCTTGTCTTTTCTACTTCTTTGGCAGGTTTACAGGTTCATTAGCACGAGGCCCAAGTCTTCTAGCCGGCTGGAAGAGTTGGAGTTAAAAGAATTCAAGCTTTACTACTGCAGGTTATCTGACGGTCTGGTGAAGGAGCGTCACTCTCTTCTGGCGGTCTAGGGTGAGACCGTTACTTCCAAGCGACGCACGGGTCTCTGGCCGTTACTTCCAAGCTGATCTGCAGGCTTTCCTTGGTTTTCTCTCCCGTAGGCGGGTGCTTCATCCACCTATTTCCAAGGTATATTCGAGTCTTTGACTTGTGTTTACTTTGGTGGTGATCACATCTTTCCTTAGTGCTGGGCAATAGCTATTTCCTTCATCACATCTTTATTTCCTTGCTTGTTCCATCCCTAGTGGTGTGTTTTTATTTACTCCTTGCTCCACGCCCCGGCGTGTGTTTTTCCTTTTCTTTAGCGTAATTTGATTGAGATAGCATGCCCATGCTAGAGCTAGCTATGATTGCCTAGGTTCATGTTCACATGTTCATAGGTTTGAGCAGATCTTTGATTGCTTGTTTGTCATCTTGCCATATTACTTAGCAAATCTCATAAGAAAGATCAAAGATAGGCAAATAAATATCAACCGATAATTTTTTGGCGATCACGGTGGGACAACTTGTGCCAATCGTGTTTCTGATTCTTGTTTAAACCTGCCATCATCTATTTGTTCAGTGCTCTTTTGTTTCCGTTGTTTTCATTGTTCATCCTAATTTTCTGAGTCTTTTGACGGTCCTGTGCCCACGCGTCACAGCATTCTGATGCAGGGGCATTAGACCGCCGCTTTCATCTTGTTGTGTGAGCTTTACGGGCTTTCCGGTTACTTCTGTTGGTTTTTGGTTCCCTGGCTCATCTGACGGTCTCGTCCCCCTGCGTTATATATTGTCCGGCGGTCTGGTCCTCGACCGTTACTTCTCTCTGACGCAGGGGCCTTCGACCGTTACTCTTCTGACAGGTACGCATCCGAGGTGCATTTATTTCCGCAGTTTGTGCTGTGATTTGTTTGCTTGGGTGACACCTGGCTCTCCTCTGGCTCTGCTCATATCTGCATATCATGGTGTGCACTATTGAGTGTTAGATTGTTAGGCTAGACTTTGCATGCACTCCGGTGCACATAGGGTCATTCATCTTTCATACATTAGATTGCATTTTCCTACCTTGTTGTGAGAACCTCTCGTCTCCATATTCCTTGGGGCCGACTAGGGAATCACAGCAGGGACCTCCATAAGTCCCCGCGAGCCGTGGATTCCCACACGGACGTCGGGCCGGTTGTACCTTTCCTACCCCGTGTCTAGGGTTGCATAAGTGATTGAGTGGTTACACTTAGAGTCAAACCAAGTCCTATATCCATCTCCTACTAGGGACCTATTGTTGAGAGCACATATCAATCAATTCACTAAGGTTCCAAAGGAGAAATCATAAGAATATTGTCGCATCATTCTAAACAACTTGCTTGATTCTTGAGTGTCTTCATCTCTTATCACTTGCATCTTGTTAGAACATCTAAGATTGATTGCTCATTGTGTGTTTTGTGTTGGTTGTTTTTGCATTTTCCAAGGTTGTCCGTTGCATGTGGAGTTGCTTTCGTCCGTTTGAGTCGTCTTCTCCAGTCGCTTCTTCCTTCACTTTCTATTCCAATCCCCTCTTCGAATCCACCATGGCATCCTTCAATCCTCCGCGCTCACAAGAGGAATCTCTCCCTCAAGGGCTCCTTGAAAACCCCCCTAGGGTTGCTACCTTTCCTTCCGGAGAAGGGACTGCCCCTCTCTCGTCTTCCACGTCTGTGGGAGGTAGTCAAGGTACCCCTTCTCTTGCTACTCCTTCCGCGGGCTCCGTCCTTCACATGGTGGCCCAATTGGACCCAGCTCAACTTCAAGTCCTATACCAAGCTATGCAAGGGTCCAACGCTCCTCCCTCCGCCGCCATTCAAGGTCAATCTAACCCTTCCATCATCGGGCCGTCCGTTCAGCCCAATCCGATTGACCTCACTCCGGTCCAACCTCGGACCATCACTTTTGCCGGCATGGAGATGGGCCAATCTTCCAATTCAGCCCATCAGTCTTTTGATAAAGGGAAATCGCCTATCCCTTCTTTTGTCCAGGTGGATCATCATAATTCTGGTTCGGTGGCTTCACAGCTTCTCATGAACCCTTCTGATTTCTTACAAGGGGCGGCCCAAACTCACTCCCATCCGGGTCTATCTCAGGCTCAATATTCTTCTTACGGGCCCTCTATTTCCACTGTCTATCCTTCTACTCGTGCCTATGGGCCTCCCCCGTCTGCCACCGTCGTTCCATCCGCTCCTCAACAATCAGCATCCTTCGCTACCCCTGCTCCCTCCCAAGAGCAGGACTTGCTTAACAAGTGGGCCGCCATGCAACAACAGCTTGACTTCCTCCAGAAAACGGTTGGCCCACAATCCTTGGCTGATATTCCTATTCCGAGCTTCCAAAACATTCGGTTCCCTCCGCAATCTGAGCTCCCTAACTATCGCAAGTATGATGGGAACAACAATCCCTTTATCCATGTGAGGGATTTTCTATATGAGTCGGCGCAGTTCCAGTATGATGATCGCCTCATGGCGTACCTGTTCCGCCGATCCTTAGATGGAGTTCCTCTGGAATGGTTTTATTCTCTGCCACTGGAAGAGGCCGAGAGTTTCAAGGTAGTTAAGGAAAAATTCATTCAGCGGTTTCAAGACAGGGTCGGGCCAGAATATTCATTCACAGATCTAGTAGCAGAGAAGATGAAGCCGGAGGAAGACTTCGCCACCTATGCAGACAGATGGAGGCAGATGGCCGCCAGAGTGCCGGGCCATATTCCGGAGGAAGAGAAGGTCAAGTTACTGATCTCCAATGCCACGCCGACTTTCCGCAACATCCTGGCAATGAATGACATAGCCAACATGCATCAACTCTACAGCCGGGCGCGCTTCATACAGACTCAATTCAAGGACTCCCCTATCCATTCTCTATTCGAAAACCAAAAGCCCAAGTACCACAAGAAACCACAAGGGCCGGTTACTGAGGGGGTCCAAACAAATGAGCAAGTACAGGCCGTTGCTTTTCCGTATCAGGCCACACCTTTCCGCTACAATCAAAACCCCCGCAATCCACAAAACTCCACTCCGCACAACTTCCAGGCCACTCCACAAAACACTCCCCCCGCCTTCACCATTCCACAAAACGCCTTCACCATTCCACAAAACGCCTTCACCACACCACAACAACCATCACCACCATCACAATACCATAACGTCCCTCCACCCAGCGGCTACAGCAACAATAATCCAAACAGCAAGCGCCCGGCTCCCAGGAGAGCCCAATATCCTCCATTGCCCGAGACACTTACGGATATTTTCTCGGCACTTATGTCAGTAAATGCAATTCAACTTCCTCCGGAACGGCCTGTTTAGAACCCGGCGGTTGATCAAACCAAATATTGCACGTTCCATAGGCAGCCAGGCCATACCATAGAAGGATGTTATCAATTCCGAGATCTAGTATATGACCTTCATGAAGGGCAAAGAATCGACTGGGCCGAAATGCATAGGGCCATTGTGGAGATTAAAGAGAAGAGGAGGCAGCCGCAGGGGCAGCAAGTGCAGCAGCATCAAGCACCGCAGCCGCAGCAGCCGCCACAGCAACAGCAACCACAGCAAGTGCAAGACCTAGGCATCCATCAGAATCCGATGCCGAATCATCCACCCGCTCCTCAGCAGCAGCCGCCGGCACCAGCACAAGTTAACATGGTTCAACCACCGGCTCCCAATGCCGGGTGGTCTTTTGATGATGATGGCGCCACACCGCAAGTAATGGCCTTCCACCACAACCTCCGCAACCCTTCCTTCATCCTCCCCAGGCAACCAACACCTTCTCCGCTCATCCTACCATCCACACCTGCTCCAGCCAACCCTCTACCGCTCTCCATCCCATCATACCCTCCAACACTTATCCCCCTCGCCATCGTCACACCATCCCCTAATCCTTCACCCGTTCTCAAACACCCACTAGCCTTCCCACCACTTGCATCGACATTCGTCACCACCTTGCCTTCCACCAATCCCTCACCTATCATCCACTCACCCCCCATTAACCTCGCTAACCCCACGCTCCACCAAAACACCTCCCCCGCACAGCCTATCCCACTCATCCACCCTGCGGCACCCGTCACACTATCTTCAGATGCTGTGGCAAACTGTGCCTTAAGAAGCGAAAAGATGTTCCATCGGAATTACATTACTGCTTCCAATCCCCAGTCCACCCAGCCAACGGCCGAGCAAGAAGAGGCTGAACCTCTGTCGGGTACTCAATATGACTTGCTACATCACCTGGATAGAGTACCCGCTAAGATATCCGTGTTGGAGTTAATCAAAAGGTCCACCCTTCATCAGGATGCACTGAGGGACTTCTTGCAGAAAGTAATGGTTAGCGAAGACATGGCAGTTGACAGTTTACCAACGGCATTGGCAACTATTTCCAAAGGGCCGGCAATTATATTCTCAGAAACCGAGCTTGCACCTCCAGGGGCTCGACAAAAGCCGCTCTGCATAACAATTACCCTGAACAAAGTCGACATTGAAGCAGCATTGGTTGACACCGGGGCCTCAATTAATGTTTGCCCACTTAGTACCCTCCGAGCATGCAACATATCCGAAGAGTTACGATAGCCTACCCCCACTACTATAGCAGCATATGACAACTCAAGGCGAGCATGTCACGGGGTGATCACCATTCAGGCGGAGCTCGGTCCCCTCACTATGGCCGTGGAGTTTTATGTTCTCGACATCGACCCTATGTTCAAGGCTATCTTGGGTCATCCCTGGATTGACACGCTTGGCGCCGTACCCTCCACCGCGCATCAGTGCGTCAAATTTCCCTTTCAAGGGAGGGTCGTCAAAGTTAAAAGCTTGGCCACGGTACAGACAGTCAAGGCCCTCTCAGATCAGGTTCTTCCCACACTATGGCCGAGTAGCCGGCCCGTCATATCAGTGCTTGATTTGAACTTTCCTTGGGCTTACACATCTCCCAAGCCCATCACTACTCCAGTCAATGTCAAAGTGAAGCCACAGATCCGAGATTCAAAAGGGTGGAATATCATATTGAAACTGGGCTATCAACCGGGGAGAGGCCTCGGGGCGCAACTGCAAGGAATGACTAAGCCCATACCTAAGGGAAAGAAAATGGGCAGAAGAGGCCTCGGTTATAAGGAGACAGCATTATCTATGATGGGTGATTCAGGGCCACTTACATGGGATTATCGTGAGCACTTTGTCAGGGGGCCTCTCCAGCCCAGCACATTAGTTCCAGAACCGGTGCAGCCAAGAAGGGATATAGTTTGTCCAATTGCCAGTCCACCTTCCCTACCAGGAAGGTCAAATGGTGACATGCTCGACTACAGTCAGGCCTTGCAAAGGATCTTTTCTGAAGAAGATCGCCAGAAGCAGCGAGAGGTTCGGCTCGTACAGTGGAGGCCAAAGAAGCAACCCGCGGTTAAAATGCAAAAAGTGGGGAGCTCTCCGATTGTTTTCTCCTGGTCTCCCTCACGCTTCCAATCCATCTTGCAATAAGGGGAGTCCATACCTCGCCTTCCTCCTGTCATGATAAATCCCTCCATCATTGATCCACCAGAAATTCGATTCATTTCTTGTGCTTGCGGGAAATACCTGTGTATTGATCTGTCCACTCTGCTCACTCCTCTCTCCCCTAATGCTCAGCTCCGTGAGATATGGTTGTCTTCTTCTGATCCTTTCTCCAATAGCATCCTTTCCTAGCTGTTCCCTATACAGCTCCCACCTCCTCCGTCTTGCTGCATAGTCTCTACTGGTCTCCAAAAAAAAATGTCAAATTTAAAACGAAGATTTCAGTGGAAGATTACGCTGTCCTATCTCCATCCTCCTCCTCCCAGGGGCACGAGTCCCCTGCTCCTTCCCTTCCACTAAGCCTTCTCTCCCCTAGGTTAGGATTAGGGTCTAGTGAGTCTAAGGAAGTAGAGTCAGTTAGGTCTAGAGAAGTAGGGTCTTGTTCTAGGGCATCCAACCCTTCCCATTCTGAGCCGCGCTCGCTTGCGCATCCTTCCCGATCTGTTCCTGATAGGTTCTTGCAAGATTTGGCTCAGCGATGTCATGCTCTTCTGAAGTGTCCGGAATTCGTCGCCACAGCAATTGTGATTGAAGATGAAGAGAAAATAGAAAGGGAATGGAGCGACGACGGATTAGGCGTCTGTGAGGTTCTGGATGAGAAGGATCCAATAGATGAAGATAGCAACGTAGATGACACTGCCGACTTGTATGCACAAGGATTAAAGAGATTCGACCAGCCATCGACGGCAGTGGATGAACCTACAAAGGAAATCAACTTGGGAACAGAAGAAGACCCAAGGCCTATCATTATTTCAGCTGATCTCCCTTCACAGGTAGAAGAGGATCTAATTAAGGTTCTAAGGGAGTACAGCGATTCTTTCGCCTGGTCTTATGAGGACATGCCAGGTCTTGACCCCTCCTTAGTGGAACATCGACTCGTGCTTAAACCAGGGGCAACACCTGTTAAACAAAAGTCAAGAAGATTTCACCCCCACATGGCCTTAAGGATCTAAGAAGAAGTCGATAAGTTATACAAGGCCAAGTTCGTCAGAGTAGTCTTATATCCCCAGTGGGTGGCGAACATAGTCCCTGCTCTCAAGAAGGATGGAAAAGTGCGCATATGCATTGATTTCAGGGACTTGAACAAAGCATGTCCCAAAGATGATTTCCCACTACCTCATATAGACGTCCTAGTGGATAACACTGCCAGGTATGAAGCTCTGTCATTTATGGATGGGTACTCGGGCTACAATCAAATCCGTCTCGCTCCGGAAGATCAAGAGAAAACTTCCTTCACCATGCCCTGGGGCACGTATTGTTATGTGGTTATGCCGTTTGGGTTGAAGAACACAGGTGCTACCTATCAAAGGGCGATGATGGCCATTTTCCACGACATGATGCATATATACATGGAAGCTTATGTGGATGACATCTTGGTGAAGTCAAGGACAAAAGAAGAACACCCCTCTATTCTGGCTAAGGTGCTGCAGAGAGCTAGGGAGTATAAGCTTAAAATGAATCCGAAGAAGTGTGTATTCGGAGTCTCTTCAGGGAAGTTGCTAGGGTTCATAGTAAGCAAACGGGGGATCCAGATTGATCCTAATAAAGCACAGGCCGTCATGGACATGCCTCCGCCGAAGAACATTACGAAACTTCGAGGATTGATTGGTCAGCTACAATTCATTAGAAGATTCATATCTCAACATTCTCAAAGATGCCGCCCATTCTATGAATTACTTAAGGCAGGGGTAAAGTTCGAATGGAATCAAGATTGTCAAAAGGCCTATGATGACCTCAAAGAGTACCTAACAAATCCCCCGGTTTTGCAACCTCCTGTCCCCGGGAAACCCCTAATCTTATATATCTCGGTTATTGAGGACTCCCTAGGGGCGGTTTTAGCACAAGTGGATGATGAAGGGAAAGAGCGAGCCGCGTACTACCTCTCTCGGTTGTTTAACCCAGCTGAATCCAAGTACACCGCTATGGAGAAGACTAGTGCCGCCTTAGTGTGGGTAGCTCAGAAGCTTAAACATTACTTTCTCGCCCACCCAATTAGGCTGATCTCTAGAATGGACCCGATCCGTTATCTCCTAGAAAAGCCCATCCTTTCTAGTAGGTTAGCTCGCTGGCAGAGCTTCCTCTCTCAGTTTGACATCACCTTTGTCATTCAGAAGGCAGTCAAGGGATATGCCATTGCTGAGCATCTTGCACATCTCCCTATTCCTCATACCGATTCCATTCAGGATGATTTCCCTGATGAGCATCTCTCTGTCCTTTCTCATCATCCCTTTTGGTCTCTGCACTTCGACGGTGCACTCAACTCCCAAGGCCAAGAGATTGGGGCTGTTTTTCTTACTCCAGAGGGAGTAACCATCCCCTTCGCTTATCAACTTCGCTTCCCTGCTACCAATAACATCGCTGAGTATGAGGCTCTCCTGGCCGGCTTGAGGCACGCCTATCTCCTAGGCGCGCGCTATTTGAACATCATAGGAGACTCTCAGCTCGTCCTACGGCAAGTTCTGTCAACTTACCGTACTCGTGATCCTAAGCTCAAACCTTATCAAGATTTGGTCACACTCCTCGCTAAGCGATTCCGTAAGCTCATCTATATCCATACTCCTCGTTCTTTGAACATTCTAGCTGATGCTTTGGCATCCCTTGCTTCCTCCTTATCCTTCCCCCTCAGTCGTAGTACTGAGACCATCGTCGTCCAGAGATTGGACGCACCCTCCATTCAGGATCCTTGGTTCATCAATCTCAGGAAATTTGTAGAGGCGAAAGTTGAGAAGGAGGATCTCAAGGAAGTTTCATTAACAGAACTAGAGGAGATTCTGGACGAAGAGGAATTACCTTGGTATCATGAAATCGAATTATTTTGCAAAGAAGGGTCGTTCCCATAAGGGGCAAAGGCTGAGCAGCGTAAAGCAATAAGAAGAGCCGCCGCAAGGTACACTATCATTGCAGGAGAACTATATAGGCGCGCTACTAATGGAATGCTCATGAGATGCTTGGACGATGTCGAAGCTTGGAAAGTGGCTGAGGCGGCCCATTCTAGTGAGTGTGGAGGTCATGTCAATGGCCAGGCTCTAGCAAAGAAGATCCTTAGGCAGGGCTACTATTGGCCCACTCTAGAGGAAGATTGCTCCCTCTATGTCCGGAGGTGTCTTAAATGCCAACTCCATGCTGATAAAATTCACTCCCCAGCTTCATCCCTCCATCCTATGACTGCTCCTTGGCCGTTCTCTATGTGGGCTTTCGACGTCGTCGGCCCACTCGGTGATCCTAATTCTCAGATCAAGCAGAAATCTTTCATCCTCACCGCCACTGAGTACTTCACCAAATGGGCCGAAGCCGAGGCATACGCGGAGATCAAAGCTACAACGGTGTGCCGCTTTATCATGAAGAATATCATCTCGCGGTTCGGAGTACCAAGCAGCATCATCACCGACAACGGACCCCAGTTCGTCTCCCAAGAGCTTAAGGACCTATGTAAGAAGTTTAATATTGCACTGCATCATTCATCTCCATATTACCCTCAAGGCAACGGTCAAGCCGAGGCTACTAATAAAACCCTTCTTAAAACCATTAAGAAAACATGCGAAGCAAATAAATTTTCTGATTGGCCTGAAAGATTGGTGGAAGCTCTGTGGGCTTACCGCACCTCCGTCCGCACCCCTACGGGACAAACTCCCTACTCGTTAACTTATGGGATGGAGGCGGTGCTCCCATATGAGATCTTAATCCCTTCTCTTAGAGTGCAGCTCGATAAGGAACTTAATCTCGATGAACGTCGAGAGGCGTTGCTGGTCCAGCTAGAACTCTTAGATGAGAAGAGGATGAATGCGGCCGATCACGTTTCTGTTTATCAAAAAAGGGTTTCGCGCTATTTTCAAAAGAAGGTAATCGAACGAAAATTTTGTAAGGGTGAAATTGTTTTGAAACGCAAATTCATTCGGTCTGCAGGTCCTAGGTCCAAGTTGCAACCTAACTGGGAAGGGCCGTTTGTAATAAAAGAAGCTTATCCAGGGAATGTTTATCGTTTAGTAAACGCGGATGGCAAGGAGCTCTCTCACCCGTGGAATGGGTTGTATCTTAAGTGTTTCTTTCCTTAAAAATCTAAACCATGTGCTTTTCCGGCAATAAGAAACGCCTCCCTATCTTCAAAAGAGAGTCTTGAGTAAGGCAAACACACACTACACGATGCCCCTGGACGGGTTCCTTGTTTAAAAAGACACCGTTTTTCCTCGACCATGCTTTGGGGGAAAGTCAAAGTCCCTGTACGTTTCATTCTTCGGCTGCATCCAGGGGCAAGGAGTAAATAAGAAGGAGACAACCGCTCCAAACTCCCTAACGAGAAGAGGTCTCAAATAGGGGCAAGTCCGTTATGACCTGACGCCACAAGAAAGAAAAGAAAAGAAAAGCAAAGGAGTGCCCTTTTCCATGAAATCAAAAGCATCATCTCAAGGTCTGTGAATGAATTCTCAAAAGCTCCAAAAGAAAAAGAAAATTAGGCATGACAAGAGTGGCAGTACAGTTCCCCGCGGGACGTTATGAGCCCGGTCGCATGCATGCCTAAGTGGATAAAGGTTCGATGACGGACATAAAAAGCCCCGGCACAACAGATCAAATCTCTAATAAGGTTGCACGGTGAGGGAATCAAGTTCCAAAAACTCCCATATCTGGCCTAAGCTTACCCCCATGTTCTTTTTTCTTTTAGGACTGAGACGAGTACCCTAGGTATGGCGTTGGTAAAAACACCGTCACAATGACCAGGTCTCGGCCAGGGGTTGTCACACTATTTGCACGCCGGTCTCGAGACTCAAGATAAAACAAGGGAGGTCTCGTGTTGCTAGAGAGGCACTGGTTTTTCAAAATCCAAAAACATCAAATATGTTTCAAAATCCAAAAAAAAAACATCAAACATGTTTCAAAATCCAAAAACATCAAATATGTTTTCAAAATCCAAAAACATCAAATATTGTCAAAATCCAGAAACAACAAATACTTTCAAAATCCAAAACATTAAAGATTTTCCAAAACCCCCAAAAAACCATCATATGCATAGCATGCATCGCATTTTCATTATGTTTTTCGCCTATTTAATAAGGCTCCACCCCTTGACCAAATATCAAGAAACGGTCATTATCTAACTTGCTTCAAGGCAAGGGGTTGAGTCTAAGAACAGATCTAACTTGTTTCATGTCTAAGTGTGTGCAGAACACAGGAACAAGCCTCAAAAGCAAAAGCTCACAACTATGCAGGTTCAGAGTGTGTAACGCACCAGCATCAGACCGTTACAGTCATATAACGGGCCCATCTTTGACCGTCACTTCCTTCAGGCATGGGCCTTCTTCCTTTCTATCATTATGACGGTCTGAGCTCTACCGTTACTTAAAAATAACGGCTCAAGACCCATCCATCACATCCTTCAGAAACTGGGCTCTTGATTACTCTGATTCTGACGGCCTGTCGCAAGACCGTCATTTCCGTATAACGGCCCAGAGTACATCTGTCATATCCTCCAGAAGCCCCATCTGTTTACATCATTCTAAGCCTTCCCCATGATGGAATTCAAGATCTTTTAACTATGGCAATCTTATCTCACTCAAGCAAAGATTAATGAAATATAAATCTTGATAAAATCAAAATTGATTGTCAATAACATAAATATCTCTCATAAACAAAAAAAAAGAAAATCAAGGTACATTCAACTTCTTATCCGCAAGAGGGCGGATTCTTCTCAACTCTTTCAAGTAATCTCGGCGTGTTTCGTCGTTCTCTTCAACTTCTGCTTGCCACGGACGCACCTTGCTGATCTCCCACATGGTCAGGGCGTTCCGGATCGCTCTTTCATCTTCCTCGGTCCCCATCTTCCTAGGTAGAAGGGGAGGGTAGTGTGATAGTGCAGAAACGCTGATTCGAGGTAATCCGATCTGAAGATGGCATCGGTGCGGGTTGTAGATCGCCATGGTAGTGTTCCCTACTAGCTGGAGGTCGAGGCCTTGGCGCCGCGGTATTTTGAGAAGAACACTTTGGAGGACTCTTGGTTGCATGATGAACTTGTCCATTGGTAAAGTGTTG
The DNA here is from genome assembly GCA_022559845.1 of Amorphophallus konjac. Lineage (NCBI taxonomy): Eukaryota > Viridiplantae > Streptophyta > Magnoliopsida > Alismatales > Araceae > Amorphophallus > Amorphophallus konjac. The sequence goes on from CM040124.1 coordinate 144,141,373, forward strand.
AAGAAGAGGCGCCATTCATCCCGAGTTTTCTTATCCGCGGTCTTGCATTCAACCTGAGGAGAATATCCAAATGCCCCTCCAATAAAGAAGAGAGGGTGGCTCCCGAAGAGTCGGCTTGCATAAGTTATGTCTTCCTTAGGAAGGAATTTGACTCTCACTCCTATCCAGCACTCAAGGAGTATCATGGAACCAAACAAAAGCCCTCCTAGGCACGCCGAGCTTAGTCCTTCATAGAGGTATGAGAGGACCGCTTGAGAAATAGACATACCCCGCCACAGCCCGCTAATAATACCAAGGTTTTGAATATCTAGGAGGTGATCGGTAGTGGTAAAAAGAAAGATTCCACACAAGCAAACCGCTACCACCTTGGCTATGGCTTCATGTCTCTCCCACTTGTTTTTACAATGAGACACCACCCATTGAGCCAAGGGTATCAAGTGAATGTGGTGTGAGCTGATCATGGTTCTCACGTCCTTCGGATTGTGAATAAAATCACTCAAGATCGAGGACGGGTCGATAGGTTCTATTGTGTAGCAAACCCGGTCTTCATCCCCCACTTTTGTCTTAGGAAGGGCTAGGTAGGTTTCTACCTCCTCCAATAGGACGGTTGCTTCAAAGGAAGGGAAGATGAAAGTATGAGTTTGTGGATGCCATAGTTCCACAAGTGCTGAAAGGCTTGGCCAATCAAAGGACAATTTCTGGAAATTCTTGCCTAAGACCAAGAGAGGTTGGAGGTGCCATACTTTGAGGATGGATGTGACCTCTATGGGAAGTGCCTTAACCATGGGAGCCACCCACTTCAGATTGGAATAGCACCTTGGACCGGGGAGGGGCTTGAGAAAAGAAAGGAGGAAGTCATGAAGAAAACAAGTGCAGCAAAATTCTGAACTTTGGATGAAGTTATGAGTACTTACCACCCTTTGGACGTTAGAGCTTAAGTGCTTGGGAATTGAGGTTAGTCGTTGAAGCTCTCTATGTTCCCTCCTGGCAGCTTTAGGGCCGGTGTAAACTTTCTCCTCCATAGCCATCACCTCGAAGCTCCTCTTCATCATGTTTTCTGCCCTTTGGAGGAGCTCTTCAAACCCTAGAACAGAGGTTTTAGCAAAGCTGCGATTTTGATTGAGGTTTTAAGTTTCCAAGGCTTATATTTAACTTTGGAAAGGTAAGACTCGGGCTAGAAGGCTTTATCTTCAAATAGGATAAGTTCTAGTGATGGGTTAAGGGGCTAAACTTCGGGTTTTAGTTATCTCGGCTCAATCCGAGTCGGATTGCAACCCAGATTCTAACGGTCCATCGTGCGACTGTCACTTCACTCTGACGCGCTATCCTTTGGCCGTCGCTTTTTCTGTGGGTTTTAATTCCCCGAATCATGTTCTGTAGAGAGTAACGGTCCATGGGTCTACCGTCGCTTTCTGTAAACGCTCTAGCCTTGAGCCGTCACATTCTCAGCTACTTGGTTCCCTCCCTTCTGGGCTAAAACACTTCCTGACGGTCTTGATCATGACCGTCTCTTTCCTCTGACGCGTCTTCTTCAGACCGTCATATTTCCTGCTAGTTGCCCTGCCCAATTAACGTTCTGCCATGATCAACGGTCTGACCCTTGGCTGTTATTTGTCTCTGACGCACCCTCAGCTGGCCGTCGTTTATCCTGAAGCCCCACAGCCTGTGTAGGCCTCTGATGATTAACGGTCTCTCACCTATGCGTCGTTTGATTAAGACGGTCAGAGCTTAGACCGTCACTTTCTCTGCTGCTGGGTTCAAGCTATTCCTTTAACACTTGATTAGACCTGGCGGTCTTTCACATTGTACACCTCGTTTCCTCCTGCATGCATCTCATTCATTCATTCACATTTTCATCCATCCTGCTTCTTTTCACATTCATCCATTCACGCTCACATAAAACTAAAAACAAAACAGAAAACTAAAAGAAGCGATCTCATTCCATTTTGACAAAGGTTCTATACAAATAAAAAAGAAAACATAAGAAAAGGCATCATTCGGCCGGCTTATCAGTCGGGCCACCATCATCCTCCCCCTCCTCAGGTCTCCTCGCGGGTGGCGGTGCTATGGAAGCACTCTCCTCCTGCTGTCCTCTCTCTGCCCTCTCATTCCTCCGCTGGGCGGAGGAGCTGACGAGGAAGTCCCCTACTGAGCCGCTAGGGGCAGCGCTCCTATGTATCCCACTCTGGGAGGTACCTCGCTCCGGTCCTCGGCCAATCATCCGCACCGTCCGCTCCAATGTCCGCAGCTCGATCTTCAGTGTAAAGATCTGACGCCGCGTCTCTCGTGCCTCGGTTCGGTAGCGATCCAAGTCAGCCGTCCCGATCCGGAGCTCCTCCACCTCAGCTCGCGCCTGCGCTAACTCCTTCCGGAGTTGTTCCATCTCTGGATCATCTGGCCGTCGCAGGGTCTCCGCTCTCTGCCGGGCCATCTCTACCCACACCAGCTCCGTCTCCGCTCGGGCTCGATCAGTCTCGGCCCTGCTTCTCTCTACCTCGGCTACTGCTGCTGCTAGATCCCTCGCCTGTAGATTGCATTTTCACATCATTAGTCATAAAGCATTTAATTAGGCATAATCATAAGTTTTTCAGTCTCTTACCCGCTCCGCGAGGGTGGCCTCCGCCTCCTCGGCCCGGGCAATTGCCCGAGCAAAGTCAGCATCCCGCTCGGTCCTATCTCCCGTAGGCTGCGAGGACGACGATGGGGCATCCGGTCCTGTTCGTTGGGCTCCCTCAGCCCGCTGCATTCATAAGTTAGTTGACATTTGCATTTGCATCATGAACATCATTCTATAAATCATAAGCATTTAAGTTTTAGTCTCACCAGGAGCTCCAGGGCAGACCGATACCCATCCCGCTGTTGTATGGTGGAGTGGAGTAGCCCTTCTAGCTCGGCTATCCGTCCTTCTGGGTCTAGCTGCATTTAGAAAGCATAAGTCAGCATCCATCATCTTGCAGGTTCATATAGAAAGGTTTTTAGGTTTAGAGTTCCATACCGGTCGTCGGGTACCTCGGTATACCCGGTCGCCGTAGTGTCGAGCGAAGGCCTTCAGGTAGGCCTTGTCGCTCTCGTCCCGCTTCTTCACGGCCCTGCCTCGCTGCCTCCAGTCGAGGACGTACTTTGCCTTCCGGGCATGCCAATCCACACTGCCGCTGATGCCCCTCGCCGACTTGCCTGGGCGGTCATCGTTACGATGCGGAAAGGCCACCTCGGGCTGGTGTAGTCCCCGAGTCCGCAGGATCAGCCTATAGTGCAGAGGCTCGATGATATGGATGCAATGCAACCATATGTCTCGCCCCCAGAACGATAAGGACGCCTCCACCCACGGCTGTCCTGTGTAGCCCTCGCTGCGGTACGGGGTCCATCTCACCTGAAAGCATTTCATTCATTTGTCAGCATTTGTCAGCATATAGAAATCATTTTGAGTCTCGGGCTTACCGATGTGTGTGGGTAGGAGTCCAAGTCGTCCTGGATCGTCCGGGTCAATCTGAGGATCGATCCTGTGTCCCTCGCCACCGACCATCGCCTCGCGATTGGTATGAGGCCGGGATGGAGTAATGCACCTCTCCCAATGCCCGGGAGGTACATGTAGCTCCAGACCTGCATTTAGAAATCAAGTCAGTCGGATCATTTGCATAAGCCATTTTGCATAAATCATTGCATAATCATAAACATGGCATAATAGAAAGCATTTAAAGTGCATTTACCTGTAGGAAGGGCGAGAAGCTGCCCAGCATCGTCTGCCAGTCCGTGGTGCTCAGGGAGTCGAACAAGAACGCGAGTACGGCTGCCCCCCATGCATACTTCTTCACTCTGCTCAGATCCTCTATCAGCGGCAGCAATCTACAGCTGATGACATCTGCCCGAGTCGCGAACAGGAGCTTCCCGAACAGTAGCATCAGGAAGTGCCTGAGCACTCTATCTCCCTCTGCTCCTGCCTCTGCCGCCACGCGAGGGCGCACCTGATCAATCACTCTGCCCAGATGCTCCTCCGGCAGCTCTCCCACGGTAATTGCCGCTCCCCTCAACCCCAAACTCTCCTGCAGCACCGATCTCGCGAGCTGGGAAGAGGACTGACCCGGCCTGATCAGATCTAACCCGAGCAGCTGCTGTGCTATCTCCCGGTAGTCCCCGTACGTCCATCCAGTCACTGCGGAGCCATGGACTCTCAATCCTGTAATCCTCACTATGTCTTCCAGTGTGGGGATCATGTGGCCCCACGGGAAGATGAAAGCACGGCTGATCGGGTCCCATCTCTCATGCAGTGCGTATAGCAGTGGCGTATCCATCCGGATCACCTCGATGCTGAGCACCTCGGCGAATCCCATCTCAGCGAGCCTCTCCCTCTGGTAGTCGGGCAGTATAACACCACCCTCGATGCTGAGTATGATGCTGAGCACCGCCCGGATCTGAAGCCAGGAGATCCGTGATCTCCTCTTTCCCTGCATTGCATATTTATCATTAGTTAGTCCATTCGCATCATATAATCATGGCATAAACATTCATAATTGAAAACAAAACAAAAATTAAACAATTAAAAACCCTAAAAAATAGTTTGGATCCCTGGCAGAAGTAACGGCCCTGGGTTAGGGCGTTACTTGTCTCTGATGCACCCAGGCTGGAGCGTCAGGGGAGTGACGGTCGCTGGCAGGACCGTCACTTCGTTTGCTGGTTGGGATTTTTTCCCTTGCATCCCCGTGGTCTCCCACTTTGGCCAAATGGCCTACAATGACTCCTAGTGGGTTCGTAGACCCATTTCTACCCTCATTCCCCACATGCATTCATGAATTAAGAACAAAAAAATTAAAAATGGAATCTAGGGCGGAGGGCCTACCTCGCGGTCCATGGCTCTCTTCTTCTTCTTCTTTGGTTCCTTGGGCTCCTCTGCACCCAAGGGAACTTCCCCCTCGTCCCCCGTAGCCGTGGGGACTTCTTCTTCTTCCGTTTGGCTTCCCCTCGTCGGTTGGTCCGCTTCCGCCGGCGGGATCACCTCCCGTTCGATCCGGCGGCGAAGCCGCCGTATTGCCATCCTTTTCCCTCTCTCTCTCTTCTTTGGTGGCGGCTGGGGTGCCTCGTCGCCGGCCATTGGGGTGGTGGGGATGGTGGTCGCCGGAGCTCTCGGTTTTTTTTTGGGTTTTGGGCGTTGAGTGTTTGAATGAACGGGCTGTGACCGTTCGGTTTTTTTTTTTGAAATCTCAGGAAATGTGACGGTCTATCGACCGGCCGTCACATCCTCCTGACGCTCCTGCTTAAGGCCGTTACATGTGTTGAACTGCTTTGTTGAAGAATGTGAACCGTCTTGACTATGATGGATCAAGGGTGGTCCGTTGCTTTTATGTGACGCCCCTACATCTGACCGTTATATGCTTGCAAGTTTCTTGATGAATTGGAAGGTCTAATTGATGCTTGAACAAACCCTATTGTCTATATGATGTTCCTATTTGATGCTTCTTATGGTTATGCCTAATTCTTATCATGATTATTGTCCGGCTAACCTATCTTTCATGAAGGATTATAAGCAAAAATCATGCTTGGCCGTCCGTCAGGCAGGTAAGTCAGGTATTGTATATCATTCCCTCATTCCCTTAATGCATTACTATATGTTATTTATTATATATTACCTCGAGAACCGACTGGTCATTCATGTGTCCTGGGATCTGATGTTCCCCTTAAACAAAAATGATGATGATCTAAGTTCACATGTTTAGTCGTTGGATAGGCCGTTAGATTGGAAAATTTGGGGACGATGGTTCTGTCTTGCACGCCGTGGTTGCAGATGGTGTCCTGACTCTGATTTCTCCAATCTAGCAATATTATTCTCGAATATTTGCTATTTTATCTTTCTTTGCATTTGTCTTGAAGATTTCTTTTTCCTTTAGCCCAGCATGCATCATACGCATTCTTTGAGCATTCGTGAAGTTTCATCTGTTCAAGATATCTCGTTGATGGTGAACAACTGTGTTCTTAATCCCGAATAAGGAGAATCATTCTACTCTGAATTAGAAGGTTTCCTTCGATTCGCTCACTTGATCTGGTTCACTGAAGATTCCTGTCTGGAGCTTAGTCTCTTTCCTTTCCGTTGCCTCCGGCGGCTAGCCGTGTTTCCTTTCCTTAGTTAATTCATTCCTCCAGACTTGCATCCTTTGGTTGGCTATTTCCTTGTGATCAATTTGAAGTTTTCCAGGAAATTCTTGTCGCTTGTTGGTAAAGAACGGGTGTCGCTTACCTTAACGCCCTCTTTTTGATACACTCCGCTTCATCTCCGCTTCACCTCCATGTCCCATTTCATCGAGTTGTTCGCTTTTCATCGAGTTTCCTGATCAGTTGAAGCCTGTTTCTTGAGTCTTTTCCTGGATAAAGAATTGGCTCCCGGTGGCATTTCGTTGGATAAAGCTTAGCAAAGCCCTTCTCTTCTTTCTTGAATCTCAATGCTAAATAACGGTCTCAGACAGGTGCGTCACTGCCTTCTAACGGATGGATCTTAGACCGTTACTCTTTGAAGAGTTCTAAAGCTTAAAGGCCACGTGTTCCGTGCTTACCCCGTTGAATCCACGTTGATAATAACGGTCTGTCGTGCAGCCGTTGCTTCCCTATGACGCCCTACGCCTTGACCGTCATTTCTCTGAAGAGTCCAGCTTGTTGGGGCTTCTTTCCGTTGATCTTATCTCTTTGGATAAGGTTGCAAGTAACGGTCGTTCCTTGATGCGTTACTTCCAAGTGGTGGTCTATCGTGCAGCCGTTACTTCTTTCCGGGAGTCCTGACAGTTCAGGCCTTTTCTCTGCTACTCCGTGTTTGAGATAAGAACGTGGATTGACCTTATCTCTTTCTAATCCGATCCTCAGGACTTCCCGTTTGTTTCTTTGAACTCTTGGTGATATTATCCTCAAGGATTTGCTAAGACTTATCCCTTTTTCCTGCTGAATTATCCTCTACTCGACCTACGAGTTTTGAGGGTCTATAAATAGAACCCTTGAATTCATGGCCAAGAGAGGAGGAGATTTTGATTCACGACGAAGTGCTGCCGAACTCAGGAGCCATCTTCATCCAGGAGGAGTTGCTTCCCACGTCCATCCATCTTTCAGTCAAGGGAGTACTTTTGTTTTGATCTTTCAAGTTCATCTTTGCATGCTTGAGTTCTTCCTTGGTCTTTTTAAACAAAGCATTGTCCCTCCTCCTCCTCCACGTTTTTCACTGTTGTTCTAAGCATACAAACATCCTCCCAACTTTTAAAAACGCCCAGAGGGGTTAAAAAACCAAAACTCCCCGGTAATTCCCTCTCCTTTTGATGTTCTTAAATTCTTAAGAATTGATGCTATGCTTGTGAAGAGGGCTGATTGAGGTTGTCTTGTCTTGTCTTTTCTACTTCTTTGGCAGGTTTACAGGTTCATTAGCACGAGGCCCAAGTCTTCTAGCCGGTTGGAAGAGTTGGAGTTAAAAGAATTCAAGCTTTACTACTGCAGGTTATCTGACGGTCTGGTGAAGGAGCGTCACTCTCTTCTGGCGGTCTAGGGTGAGACCGTTTCTTCCAAGCGACGCACGGGTCTCTGGCCGTTACTTCCAAGCTGATTTGCAGGCTTTCCTTGGTTTTCTCTCCCGTGGGCGGGTGCTTCATCCACCTATTTCCAAGGTATATTCGAGTCTTTGACTTGTGTTTACTTTGGTGGCGATCACATCTTTCCTTAGTGCTGGGCAATAGCTATTTCCTTCATCACATCTTTATTTCCTTGCTTGTTCCATCCCTAGTGGTGTGTTTTTATTTACTCCTTGCTCCACGCCCCGGCGTGTGTTTTTCCTTTTCCTTAGCGTAATTTGATTGAGATAGCATGCCCATGCTAGAGCTAGCTATGATTGCCTAGGTTCATGTTCACATGTTCATAGGTTTGAGCAGATCTTTGATTGCTTGTTTGTCATCTTGCCATATTACTTAGCAAATCTCATAAGAAAGATCAAAGATAGGCAAATAAATATCAACACCCACCCCTAATCCAACCCTCCTGCGTGAGGAGTAGTTCATGTACTAAGCAGCTCAAGCGACATCGGCGCAGTGTGCGGGATCCACACTTCCCTGCTCGCCCTCGTCTCCGAACGGGGTTGGTTTCTTCAAACCAACCAGGTGAGCTCTAAACTTTGCTCCATTATTCTTAGTGCCTGTTTGTGTAATATCCGTAGACATAGCCCCGTTGTGCATGCGAGCGAGTGTCCGATCCCGGTTCCACCTTCATAGTGTGGTCATCGTGGTTAAAGTAAGCGAGTGGGACCTAGTGCCCCAATTGGCACCGGCCAGCCCCATAAGCGTGGGCTACGTACCCTCGGGAGGGCAACCCTAGCCCTGCTGGCACTCTACCAGCAAGGGTCTTGATCCATCACCTCCCCCTAGCATCCTATAGTTACCCCGGGCTCACGTGTGTGCGACGGCGTTTTGGTCCCGATTTATCAACTTAATTGTTATGTGATTGTGAATGCGGAATAGGTCCTAAGTTTACTTTTGGCTTGCTGCATACCCCGTAGTGGTGTCACATCAAATTGGTATCAGAGCAAGTTTTAGACTTGTCTCTACGAGTCTAGTCCATGGGCACGCTTGCATTAGAGTCCCCGACGGACCGTCCCATGCATTGTCCACCACCCACTATCAATGAGTCTACGGACCAAATGATCCCACTCCCAATCATATCCCTTGCATACCTACCCAATGGAGAGCCTACGGAAATCGATTTTATTGACTTGGAGTCTGATAATTGGGTATCCCCCGATATCGTAGCCTCTCTTTCTAGGACCGGACAAATTGTGCATGACGGAGACCAAGTCTTCGTTGAATTCCATAAATGGTTTGGGAAGACCACATACTGTGATGGAGCTTGGTGTCAAATTGGCACTTTGGCGGGCCCTTGCATAATCCTAGGTAGGAGATGGTTAGATGAAAGGAATGCCAACATTGACCCGACACGTCGGACTTGCCTAGTGCATCCGCCACACCTTCTGGGAGCCTTCCGATTCAACAACACCCATGTCCTCTCCCATCCACTGGAGTCCCCTCCTTGTTCACCACCCCGTGTGCATCACACACCGGCTAGCAACACCCCATCATCAAAAGACCTTCCCACCCCATTGGCTTTAGAAGAAGTAGTTACCCCTACCCAAGGGGAACTTGAGGAGGTGACCGAAGACCATGAGGCTCCCCTAGATTGGGAAGAAGAATATGAGGCACAATGCCAAGAGTCGGGTCGAGGGGAACCTGACCCCATCAACCTACCCCCACCCCAACCCACAATTTCCCATGAAACCCATACTCCACACTGCCCCTTAGCCCCTATCACTACCCCTCAACTTTCCCCTGTAAGGGACACTCCACCCATGACTGGCCAACCCAAGCCATCCCACCCAACCCATCTTCCACTGTCAACCACAACCCTACCCCAACCTAGGCCTCCACTTCTTCCCCTACCGATCCTGAACCAAATTTCCCTTTACCTTCCACCCCGGGGGTACCATACACCTACCCTCATCACTCCACCTTCAAAAGACCATCTCACCTCCTTGGTAGAGGAACCCATGACTCCCACACCCGACATCATAGTGGTGGACACCCTGGAACCACTCCCCACCTTGGAGGAAACCCTTGCCCAAACCAAGGAAAGAACTTCACCTTTTACACCACCCTCTCTAAATAGGAGTGAACTTCTCATAAGTGAGCCCCTGGCTAAATGGTTAGAGAAAAATCTGGTTCACCCTATCTTGCCCCATGTCAACCCTCCCATGGAACGACACCTCCCCATAGTACCCTTCTCCACCTATCACACTACCATCCAATCCTCTTACCAAGTGGAAACTCTAGGAGACCTCCTACAAGGCCTAGCATGGCAAGTGGAGTTGACGGCTATGTTGAACCCTATGGTCGACCAACCTAGGAGCCTTGGTCTACTACACCCATGTGTCGGGTCTATCACTTTGGTTTGCACTGTTGGTTGCTGCATTAGCGACCTCCTTCTCTTTCTTCCCACACCGGATGAGCCCGAGGCCATCCTTAAATTGGAGCTCCTCATTTCAGGAAGAAAACCTAGCCATCCCCTCAAGGCTAACCCACCCACCAACAACTTTTGCCCAAAAATCTCAATAGAGGTGAATAACTCCCCACCACATGTGGACCTAGAGTTTCTAGGTAACCCATACCATGACCCATTCGATCCCTTCCTATACCCACCCACCTTACTCAACACCAACATTTTCCTACCACAACCTACCATGATGAGTCAAAACTACCTCTCCCAAGACCATGAGGACCAAGAGTTCCTCTCCCTAGATGACCCATTCCATGACCCCTTTGATCCCTCCCAATGGAAGCCAAATAACCCTTGGGACCTAGTCGCCTTACCCACCACCCACCCTTTCCTACCCTCACACACCATGTCAAACCTAACCCATCCATTCCAAAACTTAGCCCACACCATAAGAGCCATGACCAAAGGTGACATCCACCTAGGAAATGAGGAATTAACCCATCCCAAGATGTCCACTTTCTGGGACCCCTTCGAACCCCATGAGTGGAGACCCCTAAACCAACCCTCACCAAAAGATGGGACCATCTTGATAGAAATACATATGTCACAACATTCTGCATCATGTGGTAAGGCTAGTCATGTCATTTGTGTCACATACACACTAGGTCCTGTGCACGACAGGATTACATTTGAACAAGCGGGTCGTCCCCCACTCTTCATCCATCACATTCATGATAGGGCCACTTGTGGCTGCCCCGGACCACCTAAGTGCACCAAGGTCCACATGACTTCTAAGCATGATAGGTTTACATCTGGATGTCCAGGCCCCCCTAGGTCAATCCAAGTGAAGTCAAAACATGAAGAAAGCATTCATGGATGTCCCGGACCCCCGGCATCAAACACCCCTTTGCATGATAATCTCATCTATGGATGTCCCGGTCCTCCTAGGTCCATCGAAGTCTATGTAGCGCCACTGCATGCTAGGTACCCATTTGGTTGTCCAGGACCCCCATTATCCACTAGTGAATCAACATTCATAGAGTTGCATGGAAACATTCGCAAACACATTAACAAAAGCAATGAGGTATATAAAAAGTCGGCCGATTCCCACCGTCGCCACCAGGAGTTTCACGTAGGTGATTATGTGATGGTAAGAACTGAGAGGCTTTCCCCTAGGAATGTCTCCAAACTGAGGTCACGTGGATCAGGCCCCTTCCAGGTTCTAAAAGGGATTGGCACAAACGCTTAGGTGTTGGACCTCCCCGAGGAGTACGCAGTAAGTCCCACATTCAATGTGGCTGACTTGGTGCCATATAGGGGACCCACGGTGACACCTAGTAAGGAAATTGAGCATGTTCCACCTTCTGAGGGAGCCACCACCCATGAGAGAGTTCCACCAGTCAAGAGGGGCCAACGGGAGCAAATAGAGCGGATATTGGATGAACAGGTCACTATCACCCGGAGCAAAGCATACGAGCGATACTTGGTCAGGTGGAAGGACCGGCCCCCTTCAGATGATTCATGGGTGAGCAGGGAGGATCTTCAGCAGCTGGACCCCGACCTCCTGGAGCATTACCGCAGCCGAGAGGACCATTTCTCGACAGAGTCGAGCTCTCCACAGCCCGAGGGAGTTGATGGGGACATCACCCAGAGTTCCCTCTGGCTCGACACCTCTCTCCCTTCTGGAGACAGATAGGCTGCGACTGCATGACTTGATGGGTCCTCGGCAACACTGGAGTTTGTTACTATGGACATCTTGATGTATTTTCTCCTTTTCTTGAGTCATTTTGATGTACTTATCTTTATTTTGAGTCATGGTCCTAGGTCGTCACGTTATTTATCTAAGTCTGCTAGGCTGGGGGGTCATTTGGGCCCAATTAGATGGGCCTGGCCCATGGGCGACCTCTTCCTTCCCCAACCCCCTTGCTTATTTGCTTTTAGCAGTTTATCCAAGGACTTTTTGTAAATGTTGGGATCCCTATATATAGGACCCCAACTCCACTTGTGATAGCTAATGAATTATTGAGTATTTTGAGCATAAGTGCATCTCCCCCCTCTCTCTCTAGCTTTCTCACTCTCTCTCTCTCTCTCTCTCTCGCTCTCTCTTCAGGGGGCGGACCCCTTCTCTCTCCTCCTCTCTCTCTCCCTAGGGTGCACCTGCCCCTTCACCTTCCCCACTTGCCACATCAGCAGCCACCTCAGCCCCCACCCTTTCACATCCCCTAGGTCCATAACTCCCATTAACACTTCCACATTCCCAAGTGACTCTTCCAATCCCCCACACACCTTCCCCACCTCCAAGGCAACCATCCCTCTCCCCCAAGCAACCCCTCCACTTCCCCACATATCCTTTCATATCCCCAAGCAATCAAACCCCCCCCCACTTCAAACTTGCGCACCCCCCTCCACCCACTCACCTCCCCACTTGCCTTGGCCGACCCCCTCATTCCCCTCTCACCTAGCCGCGGCCTCCTCTCCTCTCCCCCTCTTGGACCTCCATCTCCCCAGCTCCATTCCTCTCCACACCCTTACACTCTCTCTCCCATCGACCCTCCACCCCGCCATCTCCAATATTGCCAATCCCCATCCCTACCCCTAGTTCCACCACCATCCCTTCTCTTCATCTTGATCAGTCTGCAGGTGGCAGAAAAGGGTTGCGACTAGCATAAGTGTCTCTGGAGTCATAAAGCTACATCCAGAAGCGTGGCCTACATCGACGGAAATGTCTGCGAGTCCCCTTCACAAGCGAGGTGGAATCATCCTGTTCCGAGTTCGTGGCCAACCGGGAGAGCTGTTCTACCACGACTGCACCAGACATCCTCTGCAGAGAGCCTGAGCCCGATTGGAAGCAGCTTCACGACCAACAGCGAAGGAACCCGACAGAAAGTTCTTCAACAAAGTTCTCCCTTCCCCTGTCCCCGATCAGCAGCAAGGAACAGGACCTCGTTCGGCATCCAGGAATCAGAGTTCCGAATTTTTTCCCTCAGTCGCGCGGGTCTGCCTCCTGCTGTCTGCAGCGACCAGTGACTGATCGTCGGCGTCCCCCAGTCCACCCCGACTTCAGAAAGAGTTGCCGTCAGTTTTTCTGTGCAGAGGCTTCTTCCCCGATTCCGGAAACTCTGACGGTTTGTAATTCAGCATCAGGGAGCATCTGTGGCAACCTCTGCATCCTACTGCTTCAGACCTGAAGCCGTCAGCATCAGAATCCCTCATCCTGTTCGAGCCTTCACCGCGGCCAGCGACGACGCCAGAAGAATTCGCTAAAATTCAGAGGTATCCCCGTCCCTGTTACGAAGAATTCCCCCTTGGTCTCGTCGCCGGAAAAATTCTTGAGGACGAACTACGACTGCGGCAGTGGCGACCTGTTCCCTCTCACAGCAAGTGAACAGAACCTTCGACGGCTTCCACTCCTTCATCGTTGGCAATTTTTCCCCTTCCGCCTGGCCGGCTTAGCGCCCCTCCCTGCGTGGAGGTAGTGTTTGATGTAAGTTTGATTTCCCCACCCCTAATCCAACCCTCCTGCGTGAGGAGTAGTTCATGTACTAAGCAGCTCAAGCGACATCGGCGCAGTGTGCGGGATCCACACTTCCCCGCTCGCCCTCGTCTCCGAACGGGGTTGGTTTCTTCAAACCAACCAGGTGAGCTCTAAACTTTGCTCCATTATTCTTAGTGCCTGTTTGTGTAATATCCGTAGACATAGCCCCGTTGTGCATGCGAGCGAGTGTCCGATCCCGGTTCCACCTTCATAGTGTGGTCATCGTGGTTAAAGTAAGCGAGTGGGACCTAGTGCCCCAATTGGCACCGGCCAGCCCCATAAGCGTGGGCTACGTACCCTCGGGAGGGCAACCCTAGCCCTGCTGGCACTCTACCAGCAAGGGTCTTGATCCATCACCTCCCCCTAGCATCCTATAGTTACCCTGGGCTCACGTGTGTGCGACGGCATTTTGGTCCCGATTTATCAACTTAATTGTTATGTGATTGTGAATGCGGAATAGGTCCTAAGTTTACTTTTGGCTTGCTGCATACCCCGTAGTGGTGTCACATCACAGAGGTGGCTACCAGTGGTGGATGGTGGACACGGTGAGGAGGCGATGCGGAGGGTGAACGTGCATGGGAGGGTTAGTGAGAGAGGAGGTCCCGCGACAGAGGGGGAGGGCGTGCATGCGGAGGTGCTCGTGCGGGTGAGAGAGGAGGTGCGGCGGTGGTGAGAAGGTCCGATGGGGAAGAGTGGGAAGTGTGAGAAGGGTGAGGGATCGACGCGATGATTAGAGACAGAAGGAGAGAGGTAGCTCCGACGGTGGGTTATGTGCAGGGAGAGGAGAGAAAGGGCGAGATAGTGAGAGAGAAAGTGAGAAGGAGACGAGGGAGAGGGGTCGGCGGCGGGGGAGTGGTGCGCAGGGGTCTCTGACTGTGGGTGTATGGGCTAGAGAGAGAGAGAGTGGAAAAGGGAGGGGGATTATGTGCATGGCGGAGGAGGTCGACCGGTGGCGTACGCGACTGCGGCGAGGGGGGAGGCAGTGTGGAGGGTGGAGAGAGGAGTGGGTGGTGCAGGGAGAGGACGTGGGCGAGAGCCATGGGTGGTCCGTGGCGGGTTCGGTGTGATGGCAGACGGTGGAGTGCAGAGGGAAAGAGAGAGGAAGACGATGAGAGAAGAGAGGAGGGGAGAGAACGGTCGGTGGTCGGTTGAGAGAACGGTAGTGGGGGTGGCGTTGGCGAAGGCTGCGGTGTTGGTTCGAGAGAAAAAGAAAGATAGTGATGCGGGACAAGAAACCCGGGTCGTATGATTTTATACTTTTCTCAAAGTATTTTTCCTCTCACTTTTTTTTCTGCATTTTCCTTCCATGTACTTCTCACTCTTTTTTGATTTTTTTGAGTAAAACTCATTATCTATTTTTTTAATTTCTCTTATTATTATTATCATTTTTTTGTTTTAGGAAACTAACTTCTCCATTTCTCTTATTTTCTAGTTCATTTTTTTAAACTTCTCCCACATTTTGTTCTCACTTTTTTTCTTTCTTCCTGAACTTCTCATCATTTTTTAATCATTGTTTTTTAACCCTTTTTTTTGTTTAAAGATCTCCACGAGAGAGAGAGAGAGAGATAGAGAGAGAGGGAGAGAGAGAGAACATGCGGGGGGGTTGTTTCAAATCCTTTTTTTCTTTTCAAAGGCCTTTGCCCGCGCGCGCGCGCGCGCGCGCGAGAGAGAGAGAGAGAGAGAGAGAGAGAGAGAGAGAGAGAGAGAGAGAGAGAGAGAGAGGGAACACGGGAGGGGGGGCATTGTGGTCGTAGATGGCAAGGGGGATGGGTTCTACATGCAGGGGTAGCATGGAATAGAGTGTGGGGGGGATGAGCAGGCGGTGGTGATGGTGGGCGGGTTGGGTTCCCAGACGGGGGAATGGGGCATGGTGGTGGCGAGTGGGGCAGTAGTGGCGGAGGATACTATCGAGGGAGAATAGGGAAGGGGGGGCAGACGATGGGCTTCACGGGGTGCGGGTGCGCTGTTCGTGGGCGTCCACGGCGGGGGTCTGGCAACTACAGGTGTGAGAGAGGGAAATGGGCGGTGTTATGCTTGTCGAGTTAGGAAGGGAGGCCGCCGCGAGCAGTAGTGACCCTCTGAGAAGGGCTCAGAGAGATGACGGCGGGTGGCTGGGGATGGATGTCAGTGACCGATAGGGGAGCTCGCAGCAGCGGTGGCGGAGCAGAGGTCGTGCAGGCCAGCATGCTCGGAGGGCTGGACGCCTGCAGGGGGCCCAAGCAGACAGGGACAGTACGGTCCCGTGTTCGCGTCGCCGATGGTGCAAGGTGGCAGCACTCATGGTGACCTGGATGGCGGAGGTGAGGGGAGCTTGGTTGCTGGGGGAGGGACCTGTCCGGTGTGGGCACTGTGTCGTCGCATGCATGGCCATGGTGAGAGACGAGGGAGGTGGCACTGGCGATGTTGCATGCAAAGGGTTGGCGTGATGGTGGCGTTATTACTGCCTGCGGAGGGCCTTCTTGCTGTTACAAACTTGCAGGTGTGAGGGACCATGCGTGTGGGTTAGCCAGGGGAGTGGGGCAGGGTGAGGGAGTGCTGTCCATAGGGAGAGAAGAGGGAGGTGGGGAAGGTGGCCAGTGGGGGATATGGTGGATTGGCAGGCCAACGGAGTCTGGGGCTGCGTGGTAGTTGTAGTAGTGTTTATGCTGAGATGGTGGTAGTTGAGGAGAATGGAGGAAGGACTGGATGACAATATGTGGGATTGCAAGCAGCTGGTGTAGTGAAGACAAGGGAGCAGAGGAGGGGCAATGCAAATGGGCATGTCAGGGGGAGATGGGGGGCAGCGAAGGTGGTGGTGGGGAAGTGTATGATGATGGTAGTGGCTAGGTAGATAAAGAGGGGCTTCTCACCCCGGGGCAGGCATCTCACCCGTCTCCTTCTCGGAGAAGAAACAAAGCAAAGAGGCAAAGGCATCACACCTTATAACTTTCCAATAATCTCATCTTAACTTCATTCAATGTTAAAATGGGATTACATAGTCTTATATAGACTCTTCATACGACAGACGGATAGCTTATTAAAAACTTCAACACCTAACATTTGACATTTATGACTAATCATACCAAACATCACCTAACATCTCTGACATTGAGCACCTAACATTTGTTGACTAATAATAGGTATCGTGGGAATACTAAGAGACTAAGAAAAACTATTCATGATGGTGATATCTGTAGCATACCTATAAGCCTACGAATGTGGCCTATTAAAATACAACACTCAAAATAAATATAAATTGATAAATGCCCATGCTGCTTGACGATCCTCGTCAAACCCCTCCGCTTGGATAAGGTTTGACCTCGAACCTAGGGCCTTTGCTCGGAGAAGTAGCGGTGTTGGTGGAGACGGGCGGTGAAGATGCACGGCGGATGGCAGAGAAGGACGGATCAGGAGCTTCGAATGGGGCCTCGCACCCGTCCCCATCTCAAGGATGATGCACCCGAAGTTTCAAATTCTTCCTTCATGGTGGAGAAGAGGAGGACGGATCTGGAGCTTCTAATGGGGCCTCGCACCTGTCCCCATCTCAAGGACGATGCATCCGAAGTTTCAAATCCTATCTTCCTGGCGGAGCGGATTTGGCCAAGGACCCGACTTGTGAGAACAAGTGAGTAACCAGCTCTGATACCAAACTGATGCGGGAAAAAAAACCTGGGTCGTATGATTTTATACTTTTCTCAAAGTATTTTCCCTCTCACTTTTTTTTCTGCATTTTCCTTCCATGTACTTCTCACTCTTTTTTTATTTTTTTGAGTAAACTCATTATCTATTTTTTTAATTTCTTATATTATTATACTTTTTTTTTGTTTTAGGAAACTAACTTCTCCATTTCTCTTATTTTCTAGTTCATTTTTTTAAACTTCTCCCACATTTTTTTCTCACTTTTTTTTCTTTCTTCCCGAACTTCTCATCATTTTTAATCACTATTTTTAACCCTTTTTTCTTTAAAGATCTCCACGAGAGAGAGAGAGAGAGAACACGGGAGGGGGGATGTTTCAAATCCTTTTTTTTCTTTTCAAAGGCCTTCGAGAGAGGGAGAGAGAGGGAGAGAGAGAACACGGGAGGGGGGTGTTGTGG
Organism: Amorphophallus konjac; assembly: GCA_022559845.1. Lineage (NCBI taxonomy): Eukaryota > Viridiplantae > Streptophyta > Magnoliopsida > Alismatales > Araceae > Amorphophallus > Amorphophallus konjac. Next base: position 144,158,978 of record CM040124.1, read on the forward strand.
TCGTAGATGGCAAGGGGGACGGGTTCTGCAAGCAGGGGTAGCAGGGAATAGAGTGTGGTGGGGGGATGAGCAGGCGGTGGCGATGGTGGACTGGTTGGGTTCCCAAATGGGGGAATGGGGCATGGTGGTGGTGGTGGCAGTGGCGGAGGGTACTGTCGAGAGAGAATAGGAAAAGGGGGGGCAGATGATGGGCTTCACGGGGTGCGGGTGCGCTGTTCGTGGGTGTCCACGGCGGGGGTCTGGCAGCTGCTGGTGTGAGAGAGGGAAAGGGGCGGTGTTGTGATGGCTGGGAGGGAGGCCTCTGCGAGTAGTAGTGACCCTCTGAGAAGGGCTCAGAGCGACAACGGCAAGTGGCCGGGGATGGACACAAGCGACCGGCAGGGGTGGCGGAGCAGAGGTCGTGCAAGTTAGCATGCTTGGAGGGCAGGACGCCTGCAGGGGGCCCAAGTCGACAGGGACACGGCAGTCCTGTGTTCGCATCGCCGATGGTCCAAGGTGGCAGCACCCATGGTGACCTAGATGGCGGAGGCGAGGGGAGCATGGTTGCTGGGGGAGGGACCTGTCCGGTGTGGGCACCGCGACATCGTATGCATGGCCATGGTGGGAGACGAGGGAGGTGGCACTGGTGATGTTGCATGCGAAGGGTTGGCGTGTTAGTGGCGTTATTGCTGCCGGTAGAGGGCCTTCTTGCTGTTACAACCTTGCAGGTGTGAGGGACCATGCATGTGGGTTAGCCAGGGGAGTGGGGCAGGGTGTGGGAGTGCTGTCCAAGGGGAGTGAAGAGGGAGGTGGGGAACGTGGCCAGTGGGGGATATGGTAGATTGGTAGGCCAACGGAGGCTGGGGCTGCATGGTAGTTGTAGCAGTGTTTATGCTGAGATGGTGGTAGTGGAGGAGATTGGAGGAAGGAGTGGATGACAATATGTGGGGTTACAAGTAGCTGGTTGATGCGGGACGGACACGCGACCTGGGACTCTAGCTCGCGATCGTCCCTATGCGAGGGAAGACGTGGGACCGTGCGCGGTTGAGAAACCGACAGTGAGTCTCGGGTATCGGCCTTTTCGCGTTAACTCGGGTCGAGTCACGGGACGGTCACTCACTCTCGCTCTCGCAGCGGGTATAAAATTATAACAAGCTTGATAATCTATCACTCATGCAACGACATATACAAAAATATACGAGTAAAGCAATGCCTACGAGGAGGGTGGCGAGTGTACCTCCACGCTTCGGGCATGGGGAAGACGTTCCCGGCAAAGTACGGTAACTCCCGGTAACAACGGTAAAAGTTAATTACAACAGTGAATTTTATTGCCCACTCCACGCAGGGAGGTAAAGGGCTATAAGTGGAGCCCGGGAGGACTGACCCTAGGTTGATGGGCAGCAATCTGGAGGTACGTACGACACAACTCGGCCTGCTGGTCCGACTCGGTCATGCGTCGACTCGGTACTGCACCGACTCGATTCTGACTCGCTTGATAGCAAGGCACGGATTCCAAAGGAACGATGCCCTCCTGAGGTCTTCTGAAGGCGCCGCTTGGCTGGGACGATGGCAGGATGTCCCTGATCGACTCCCTGAAGTGGCGGTCCAGAAGTTGACCTTTGATAATTTTGCACGAGTTATTCCCGGACTGCAATTTCAGACCTGCACAGGGAACAGATCTACACGCCACGGCTGCAAGAATTATGTGGCTCAGATCCGGAGGCCGATCGAGGCGTGGCTAGTACCGTTGCAAAGAGCACTCAAAGAACTACAACATATAGTTTTCACAGTGCCATCCACCGAACGGATTGAAGATGAGAATGACTGTAACACTATTTTGTTTTCTTACCCGGACTGACAGACACACAGGGCAGACTGTGTTTTTCTTGAGACTGACCTTTGACTGATAGGGAAATGATTTTTTTAGACTCCACAAAAATTATGGTAGAAAGGGGTATATGTGAGGAACACTGAGGAATTTTTGTGATGTTTTTGAAAATTTATAAGTTGGTGTGAAAAATACAACAAGGTGACTCTGTCTCGTAGATCTACAGAATGACAGATTACAGGGGGAGAATAATAAATGCGGGGAAAATACCAAACGAAGTCTAAATGACACGAAATTTGAACTGGAGGTTAGGGGAGATGGACTTAACAGACCCTCAAAATTAGGGCTTGAAAAAACAACCAAAACAAAAGATAAAATTTTGTAGGTGTGGTTCTATCCTGATGGAGATAGAACTCCGACGATGGCGGCGGCGGCGCGGCGGCGATGTGATGGCGGTGGCGGAAGAAATGGAACTCAGAGGGGATAAAGAGAATTGGCTTCACACCCTAGAGGGCTGGAGGAGGAAGAAGAATCAGGGAGAGAGGGAGAGGGGCGCACCCTTCCTTGGAGCAAATGCCAATTTTTTCACTTCATTAATTCTACATAAAATGTAAATACATGGTATTTATAGAAAAGTAAAAAAGACCTTAACTAACCTTAGATCTAGGGTTAGGAGGGGTACATAAGGGTTAGAACTAATTAGTTCTAATTAATGTATTTTTGAAAGAAAATAAAATGCTAAAGTGAGGGGGGCGCCCCCTTGACCAAGAGGCCATGGTAGGTGGCATCTTAGACTTTTTAGTCCAATTGTCCCCCCATGTGTCTAATTGGCATTCAACGCTTCTAGAAGCCACCTAGGATGGTTGACCAACCCCACATGGATGAGGTGGACCAATGGGGAAGGAATGGGGGGCCCCTTGGTAGACCTACTACACTTTTTGCACAAAAACCCAAAGAATCCAAGGGAATGACAAAGTGGCTTATAAAGCTTTACAATTACGTACATACTTTCTCAAGGATATAAAAGTAAATTAAAAGGACACAAGTGTAAAATAAAATTTGTGCTCGGCGTCGATTCCCATCAACTCTCCCCAGGTGGGAAGAACTTGACCCCGTCGAGTTAGGGATACGGCTGCTCGAGTAGCTCCGGCGGATCTGTCACCGAACCTGGAAGCGTGGAGTACGCTCCATTCCAAGTAATCGACACCTGCTCATCTCGTATAGATTCGATATGCGCACGCTGCCATGGGAATGAGGCTGGACGTGGACACTCTGGGGTGGGGTCACTCTCAAATGAGGGAGGTGGCTCAAAGACTCACTGGGAATCACCGTGGGTCCCTTATGTGACTAGATCCGATATGTGGAGTAGAACCGATCCCAAAGTCCGACAAGTCTCATACTCGAAAGGGACTAATAATGCGAGCCCACAAAACCGACTCAACTCAACGTATGCACAGACACACAATGCACTCGACAAACAAACCGGACGAAACAAAGACTCACACAGACCCTAAACAAACCTAATGTTAGTCTGACCTACGCATAGGCGATGGTGGACCAAGACACCCGAATATGTGACATGCATGCATTTGACGTAACCGGAGGTTAACGCCATGGGGAACTCCTAGACCTCCTAAAGTGGACCATGCATGCATATTGGACTTAGATGTGGGAGGGTCCGTGGTACCAAATGCATCTTCTTCCTTTCCCCTAGATGATGGTGTATCTTGCAAGTGAACGAGCTTGGTGGGTGTAGACGACCCGGCCCGTGGGGAAAAGGTGTGGTAGTGGACTCCCTTGAAGAAGTGAAGTATATATGGTGGGTCAAGGGGTCCACTAGGGAATGGGTCAAAGGGATCAAAGAATGTATGACCCTTGTGGTGGGTTCCCACAAGTCACGGTCCCACGTGTAGAAGTCTTGAAGGTGTGGATGGTCACCTTCATGCATTGTGGTAGGTGGGACAGTGATCATATGTAAGAGGTATGGTTCCTCCCTCGGGCGAAAGGGTATGAAGTCGGGTTCGGCCGACATGGGGAGGAATAAGAGAACCTCCGTGGTGATACAACCCATGGTGCACACGGAGGTAATGGACCCTAAGGCCGGATGGGTGAAGCTAAGACTAGTGGGTTGGTCGAAGCTTCGGGCCAAGGAGTGCGTCAACTGCCATTGCCGCCCTAAACCCAAAATAAGGTCACGCAATGTGTCAACATGGTGACTAGAGCGGAATGTAGTGTGGTAGGAGTTGACGAGAACTAGGGGTAAAGTGGGGTCCATGGATGGGTAAGGAGGCGGGACCAAGCCATCCTTGAGCCAACTAAGTAGTGACTCATCGATGAAAAACGTACCCGTTAGAAACACGGGTGGCTCAGACTTTGGTGGCTCCAAATAAAATGGTTCCGAATAAAGATCAGAAGTAGATGGCAATGGAGCTCTAGGGAAGGGGTTCCCCGACTGAGTTAGGGAAGGCTATGGTGTAGGCGGTCCGACCGGATTGGGACTCGGCTGGGAGGTAGATGCTTGCCGAAGGGCACCTTTAAACCGAGAAAATCGGGACTCAAATGGTTCGACCTCCAGAGCAACCTTATAGGACTGCGCCAGAGAGAATGTGTCGTGGATAAGACATTCAATTTGGAAGTGAAGCCGCAAACCTCTTCGGAACTGAAAGGCAATCGTGGTGCTCTCCTCTCCAACTCCATATTCCACCCGGTACTTATCATAGTCCCAAATGTACTCAGACACAGACCGATCACCTTGGATGGGTTGGCATGGGTTGGCCATAGTTGCCAAAAAGGTGGGAATGGATCCCTAGGAATGGACATGCAAGGCCATTTTTTTTTGCTTTTATAGGCAAAATGTTATGCCAACTAATGCAAGCACCTAGATACGACTTAGAATGAGATGCAAATGCAAAGTTGAAATGAGACTCGACTACACACCTAGACACAACCAAGACTCGGTACATGGCGTAGCTAATCGATCTGAAGATCACTCGCGCAAGTGTGCGGCCTTCCCGATAGGCATAGCCTAACGTTCGGACAACACCTTTTGATATACCGAGTAAAGGTATGCGATGCAACCTTAGATCGACTTGAAATTAGACTCGACTTAGATGACTTTTTTTTTGTTTTTAACCAAATACTACCCTAGACTCAACTGGCTCTCTGATACCAAATTGATGCGGGACGGACACGCGACCTGGGACTCTAGCTCGCGATCGTCCCTATGCGAGGGAAGACGTGGGACCATGCGCGGTTGAGAAACCGACTGTGAGTCTCGGGTATCGGCCTTTCCGTGTTAACTCGGGTCGAGTCACGGGACGGTCACCCACTCTCGCTCTCGCAGCAGTGATAAAATGATAACAAGCTAGATAATCTATCACTCCTGCAGCGACATAAAGCAATGCCTACGAAGAGGGTGGCGAGTGTACCTCCATGCTCCGGGCGTGGGGAAGACGTTCCCGACCAAGTACGGTAACTCCTGGTAACAACGGTAAAAGTTAATTACAACAATGAATTTTATTGCCCACTCCACGCAGGGAGGTAAAGGGCTACAAGTGGGGCCCGGGAGGACCGACCCTAGGTTGACAGGTAGCAATCTGGAGGTACGTACGGCACAACTCGGCCTGCTGGTCCGACTCGGTCCTACGCCGACTCGGTACTACGCCGACTCGATTCTGACTCGCTGGACAACAAGGCATAGATTCCAAAGGAACGACGCCCTCCTGAGGTCTTCTGAAGGCACCGCTTGGCTGGGACTATGGCGGGATGTCCCTGATCGACTCCCTGAAGTGGCGGTTCCAGAACTTGACCTTTGATAATTTTGCAAGAATTATTCCCGGGCTGCAATTTCAGACCTGCACAGGGAATAGATCTACACGCTTCAGCCGCAAGAATTATGTGGCTCAGATCCGGAGGCCGATCGAGGCGTGGGTGGTACCGTTGGAAAGAGAACTCAAAGAACTACAACATATATTTTTTACAGTGCCATCCACTGAACGATTGAAGATGAGAATGACTGTGACACTATTTTGCTTTCTGACTCGGACTGACAGACACACAGGGCAGACTGTGTTTTTCCTGAGACTGACCTTTGACTGAAGGGGAAATGATTTTTTTAGACTCCACAAAAATTATGGTGGAAGAGGGTATATGTGAGGAACATTGAGGAATTTTTGTGATGTTTTTCGAAATTTATAAGTGGGTGGGAAAAATACCACAAGGTGACTCTGTCCCGTAGATCTGCAGAATGACAGATTACAGGGGGAGAATAATAAATGCGGGAAAAATACCAAATGAAGTCCAAATGACACGAAATTTGAACTGGAGGTTAGGGGAGATGGACAGCACAAACCCTCAAAATTAGGGCCCGAACAGACAACTAAACCAAAAAATAAAATTTCATAGGTGAGGTTCTGTCCTGATAGAGATAGAACTCCGACGATGGCGACGGCGGCGCGACGACGGTGCGATGGCGGCGGCGGCAGAAATGGAACTCAGAGGGACTAAGGAGAATGGACTTCACACCCTAGAGGGCTGGAGGAGGAAGAAGAATCAGGGAGAGAGGGAGAGGGGCGCACCCTTCCTTGGAGCAAATGCCAATTTTTTCACTTCATTAATTCTACATAAAATGGAAATACATGGTATTTATAGAAAAGTAAAAAAAACTTTAACTACCCTTAGATCTAGGGTTAGGAGGGGTACATAAGGGATAGAACTAATTAGTTCTAATCAATGTATTTTTGAAAAAATTAAAATGCTAAAGGGAGGGGGGCGCCCCCTTGACCAAGAGGCCATAGTAGGTGGCATCTTGGACTTTTTAGTCCAATTGTCCCCCCATGTGTCTAATTGACATTCAACCCTTCTATAAGTCACCTAGGATGGTTGACCAGCCCCACATGGATGAGGCGGACCAATGGGGAAGGAATGGGGGGCCCCTTGCTGGACCTACTTCACTTTTTACACAAAAACTCAAAGAATCCAAGGGAATGACAAAGTGGCTTATAAAGCCTTACAATTACGTACATACTTTCCCAAGGATATAAAAGTAAACTAAAAGGACACAAGTGTAAAATAAAATTAGTGCTCGGCGTCAATTCCCATCACTGGTGTAGTGAAGACAAGGTAGCAGAGGAGGGGCAATGCATATAGGCATGTCAGGGGGAGATGGGGGGGCAGCGAAGGTGGTGGTGGGGAAGTGTATGATGATGGTAGTGGCTAGGTGGATAGGGAGGGGCTTCTCACCCCGGGGCAGGCATCTCACCCGTCTCCTTCTCGGAGAAGAAACAAAGCAAAGAGGCAAAGGCATCACACCTTATAACTTTCCAATAATGTCATCTTAACTTCATTGTTTCTTAACATGGGATTACATGGTCTTATATAGACTCTTCATACGACAGACAGACAACTTATTAAAAACATCAACACCTAACATTTGACATTTATGACTAATCATACCAAACATCACCTAACATCTCTAACATTGAGCACCTAACATTTGTTGACTAATAATAGCTCTCGTGGGAATACTAAGACACTAAGAAAAACTATTCATGATGGTGATATCTGTAGCACACCTATAAGCCTACGAATGTGGCCTATTAAAATACAACACTCAAAATAAATATAAATTGATAAATGCCCATGCTACTTGACGATCCTCGTCAGATAGTGCAGCGGAGGCAAGGGAGACAGTAATGGGTGCCGCGAAGGGGAGACGCATGACGCTGGCGGTGTTATGGTCGGATGGGAGAGACAAGAGGACGCTGCTGTGAGCAAGGGGGGGAAGGCATGGCACGGTGGCGGTGAAGCTGGGCGTGGAGGTGACGCCGGTGGTGGAGGGTGGCAAGAGAGAAGGGGGGTTGGGCGAGAGGGCCGGTGGAGGGTGTCTGTGAGAGAGAGAGAGAGTGGAGAGAGATATCAGTGGGAGAGATAGCCCCCCGCGGTGGTGTGTGTGCGCCGGTGGGAGGAGAGATGGCAAGGCGAGGTTGTTCGGGTGTGGCCGGAGGTGGAGATGCAGGGAGAGGGACGGCGGTGCGGCTGTAGTAGGGGCACCGGTGGAGGGTGGCAGGTGGTGCCGGCGGAGGGTGGCAGGTGATGCCGGCGTAGTGGCCGCCGGTGGTGGTTGCGGGTGCGGACTGAAGTCCCGCGATGAATGACACCCAAGAGCGGGGGTGAATTGGGTGATTGCAAATTTTAAGAAAACTTTTGGCCTTTTTGAAATATGTGATAGAAAGCTAGTTAACAGATTCAAATCCATTTGAACACATATTGGATTTATCAACTTTATATGAAGATGATATAGATTATGTAATAAAGACGTGGATAAATCCGAACAACCAGTTTACACTAATCACTTACGTAGAATGGAGGTAGATGAATTGGATCAAACCATACAAATCAAAGCATAGTGCGCATCGGATTTTAAGGTGGTTCGGATGCAACGACAACAATCTTACGTCCACCCCTCACCAAACTCGGTGAGGATTCACTCGGGGATAAATCCCCAAATGGAGATGACACTCCAAACACACACGCAGGACGACGCCTGCCCACACACACGGGGACGCACCCCAACACACACACACACACGGAGACGAGGTCTCCAACATGATCCAACAAGCGGATCAACAAGACACACACACGCTGCGACAAGTGTAGCACTCTACACACACAAACACTAAGATCTGGATAAAACCACACACACACGTAGATCTAAAAAGACCTACGCACACACGAATCAAAAATAACACACACACACATGACCACAGATCCAACAATGATCCACACACACACAAGTTCGCAGTTTATACAAAACACGAATATGAACTTGAAACACAATAAGGCAATGTTTAGAATGCTCCTGATTTAGGCTCCCCCTGAGTGTATGCTCCAGATGTTTGCATTGATCCCTTCTTTACTTGAATGGCTGAGACTCAGCTTGAATGGCCTTGTGTTTGATGTAGATCTTCTTGCACGGAGTACCGTTCACTGCTACAGTACTTCTTTCTTATTTCACTTGTACAGCCTTCTCTTAAGCTTTTCTTGAGACCATTGCTTGATTGGAACTCCTTGGCTTGAGAAGATGCTTGAATGGCTTCAGTTGGTGCTAGAACGGCTTCGATCGGATGATGAACTTGTTGAAAGGAATGTTGTTCACGAACGTTGCAGCAATCTTCATTTGATAGCTTTCCTCTCGATCTCTCCTTGCTGATTTCTTGCTTCTTCAGTTCTTTAGAGGATGAAGGCTTCGAAATGGATCTTGAACCCTCAGCTATGGATGAAGCTTTTGCCCACGGATCACTGTTCACGGTACAGTGATTCTCCTCTTCCTTTAGCAACCTTGATCTCTCTTTGTTGATTTCTTCTCTTGGAGTCTCTTAGGGTTTATGACCTCAAGGATAGGTTTTATAACCCTTGGAAGGTCTATGGACAAGCCCTAGACCAGATCCACAAATTCTGGAGAGTTTGGTGGCTTTGGGATTAAACAATATCAAGAGGAAGGGCTTTCCTCGAAGTGACAAAAAGTCAACAAAGATGGACAGATCAGGGCTGGCGGTCGACCAGAAAAGGATGGCGGTCGACCGTTCTGTAAAAACACTATAAGAAATTGGTTGCTGTTATTTCCGGTCGACCGGAAATATGGTGGCGGTCACTACTGCCGGTCGACTGGTCCTTCTTGGGCGGTCGACCATCAGTTCTGCAGTATGAGACTTTTCGCGTTTGGCGATTCTGGTTGACTGGAATGACCTAGTCCTACAAAGTTGAAGTGTTAGCCAAGGAAACATATCCATAAGTCAATATATTCATATCCTTGTCAATTCCATGCATTTTTGGGTTTGGTTTATGCATTAGACCATTTGAGCATTTCTAAATTTTATTCCGGGGGCTCCGCGACCTGACCGCGCAGGTCGATCCGCGGGCGAGGGCGCACGATGGCCAGAAGGGTTTCATGTTTAATGTGCATGAATGAGGTGTATTAAGGAGAGGTATATGAGATACACAAGGTGAGATCGATGCTAAGATAAGGTAAGAGTCTCACCAATGGTTCTTGATAGTAAATGACTTATACCACCTGTTTTGGATAGTAGAGGAGTAGGGTGCTTATCCACACGTTTGGTTCACTAGGTGACTGCCATGAGCTTAATCCTGCAAGCAAGATAGTCAAGGTTAATACCATGCTTGTTCGCATTGAAGAGGTTATGAAACCTCTTGCCTCTTGTAAAACCAACATATGCAAAACAAGCATCAAGACCATGTAACCTTTGCCATTTGCCATCTCGAACATACATATATAACAAGAGCACGAGCAATCAACCACAAGTTTAGTTATCATCGCTTAATCACACATTAAGTTTAGTTATCATCAAAACTAAAACTTAACAATCACAACAATCATCAAAAGCATAACTCAACACGAATGGTCGATGCCAGACGTGAAAACCATAAGTGAGAGAGAGAGAGAGAGAGAGAGAGAGAGAGAGAGAGAGAGAGAGAGAGAGAGAGAGAGAGAGAGAGAGAGAGAGAGAGAGTTATGTGGATGGGTGTTTGAGTTTGGTGGTGGGAGTGAGGATGCCGGAGTGGGGCGTGGGTGCGTGCAGTGGGAAGGCCGGTGGTCGGAGGCCGTGGGACGCGGTGAGAGGGGGAGGCCGCGGGCGAGCACCGACAGGGGAGAAATGCGATGAGAAGGTCTGGTAGAGGGGGAGTGATGGCGGTCGACGTACTGTGGATGCATGTAGAGAGGGAGAGAGATTTGTGTGAGAAAGAGAGAGAGAGAGAGAGAGATATGGGTTTGCATGAATGTTTTTTTTATTTTGTATTCGGCCTCATCGAGATTGTGTGTACTGACCCCTTTTGTTGAGAGAAAGGGAGAGAAGGAGAGTTATAGAGACGGGGCAAGATCCGAGAATCAAGGGAAGAGTGGGGTGTGGATGTGGATCCATTATTCAATTATTTTTATTTTTTTGTTTGTTTGTTTTTCTCTCTTTTTATTTTATATTTTTTGTTATTATTTTTTGTTGTTTTATTTTCATTTCTATTTTTTGTTGTTATTTTTGTATTTTATATTTTTTAGAAAAAAATAAACACACAATTCTATTAATTATTTTTTTTAAAAAACATGTCTCATTAATGAAAATCACTCAAATAACTTACATGTGAAAGACACTTCGGGGTATTGTGGTGTAATATGAGATTTGCTCACGATAATGTTCAAAATAGCGTGTCTACACCCTCCACCTATTTTCTTGCCTAATCTAATTCCCCCCCTCACTCAAAATTCAAAATCCTCCTAATTTCTCTCCCTCCCTCCACCAAAAATTCAAATGCCTTCCCAAAATCCCTGCCACCTCAGCCTCCATTCTAGGAAGAAAATCCTAGAATCCCTCCCACCTTCCCAAAGGGCAGCCGCCCTCTCCCCTCTCCCTGCTCAACCACGCCGCACCCTCCATCACCTCTCCCACAACCCCAGCTTACCCCCCAGGTCCTCCCCTACACCCTAGGCATTCCCAGCATGCCCCCTCCCTCTCTCCTATGTCCTCCCCTCCCCAGGAAGCATCGCTTCCACCCCTATAACCCGCCTCCATCGCCAGTCTCTATCCAAGTTGCAGAACGTCCTCTGTAGTGATAGACGCCCAGTCTGGCAGTGACCGAGTCGGCGGCTTGGCACGCCCTCCACAATCGCCTTTTGTGCGCCACCTCCACATGGGACATTGCCATCCACATCCCCTACGCCTGCTGCAAGCCCCGGGCATTGTCTCCTCCAGATTCTGTGTGGAGTGACCCCGACAGCGACTCTCTGTTCTGCCTGCGCCTGTTTGCCTGCCCCGTGGATAGATCGGCACGGGTCTACACCGGGGCACTCCAGCGACTCCTCCGACCAGCCCCAGCCTCCGGAAATGAGATCCCTTTGTAGACAACACCTGTAGGTGACTCCCCCTTGGTCCCCTCGCTCGGCACCAGCACCGGAGAGCCGCCACGCCCGTAGTACTCAGCAGGCCAACCTGCTGCCTGCACCCTGCCTCCTGTGACAGGGTCATCCTCTTGCAGCCCTCTCCCTACACCTGCGACCCCAGTAGCCACCCCAGCCCTCGGAGGCCTTGTCGGGGGGGTCCTCCCCATCACCTCCAACCCTTGGGGGAACCCTCCCGCACTCCCTCGACTGCGTCACCCTCAACGCAACTAGAATTGCCCAGTTCTGTCCCCTGCCGACAGCCGGTGACCAGCATCCACTCTGGCGATCCCTCAATTGGCCCTGCCACGTCCAAGTCAACCCCGGACTCTCCGTCACACTATGAGGGCCCTCCCTCACGTCCTCAGATCGTGCCGGCACCCTCGGGATTCACCTCGGCCTCCGTTCGGCTCAGCTAGCCCGACTCAGCCACGACTTTAGACCTAAGCACCTGCCTGAGCCAGCGGCGGCGTCGGACCTGTTCCTACAGCAACTGGTGCCTACGACCTCACCCCGACCAGGGGGACTTCCCTCCAATTGTCCTTCATCTATCATCACCGTTGGTAGCCCTCTCGGCCCCGGCATCGCTGCATACGACCCAAGACACTCCCGATGCGCAGATCTATCCAGCAGGCCAGCATTCTGTGACATGTGCACTATCATCCACCCTCCCACTCCGGCGCAGATCGGTGGATCACGCCAGCCAATGAGGACACTCCCTGTCCCACAAGTGATGACGTCGGGGTGGAGACTCGGCGGGCCAGCTCCATCAGCGGAGAGATTGCCCCGCCCCATGGCCCATTGGGTTGGGCCCGACAACTCTATGAATTTTTCTTTTTTTTATCATGATGTAATTTCTCTTTTATTTAGTATTTAGTGCTTAGTGGGTCAGCTAATTGGGCCCAAAAGGTTAGATTAGCTATTGGGTCTAGTTATGGGTCATAGGTAGCTTATGGTTACCCCCGGGGATAGCAGGGTCTTTTTTTCATTTGTTAGGGGCAAGTAATATCTTTTGTAACCCCTAGCCTCTCCTATAAATAGGGGACAAAGGGCCCTCATTTTCATCTAGTGAATTATTGAATGAAAAATTGAGAATCCTCTTGGAAATTTCATTCCCTCTCTCTCACTTACGCAAACCCCCCCTCTCTCTCTCTTCTTTCTCTCTCTCCTCCCTAACTCCAAGTTCGCCCCCCTTCTCTCTCTATCCCTCCCTTGGTCGCACCCCTCCCTTCCTTCCCCAATCCCCCTTGCCACATCAGCTCTCCTACCTAGAATCTCTCCCTTCCCCCCTCTCTCCTTTCCAACTAGCGCACCCCCCTTCCCTCCTTCCTCACCTCATCCTTTCCTATTCCCCAAAGAAAATCCCAAGCCTCCTAATTTCTCTCCGTCCCTCCTCCAGAAATTCAAATACCCCTTCCTAATCCCTACCACCTCAGCCCCATTCTAGGAAAAATATCCTAGACCCATTACCACCTTCCCAAAGAGCAGCCACCCCCACTTCCCCTCTCCCTGCTCAACTAGGCCGCGCCCCCCCCAGCACCCCCTCAACCGTAACATGACCCAGCCCCCTCCCATATGCCTCAGGCCTTCCCCAGCACGTCTCCCCCTTTCTCCCATGTCCTCCGCTGCCCAGGAAGCCTCCCCTCTACCCCCTATAACCCGCCTCCATCACCCGCCTCTACCTGAGTTGCAGAACCTCCTCTGCAGGCCAGCACTCGTGCATGGACGCGGATAGATCCCTCGCCACCACCTCGGCGTGTGGGAACGTGTCTCCAATGACCCAGGGTGGCCACCAAATTCCCAAGCTCCCATTGGGTCGTGGCCTCTCTCCCTGCCGCGCCCCGGTGCTGCCTCTCCACACCACAACAACGGGAAGTAGTCTGCAGGAACTCTGCCTACTTCCTGCTACCAGTAGAGCCTGTTTTCCCCCTCCCACCTCTCTAGTGACTCCGAGCGATACGGCCTACCTCTGGGTGTTAGAGGACATCCTGCTCGCCATCCCCACCAAAGGCCGTGACCAACAGCCATCCTAACGAGCCGTACCTTGTCAGAAGGTAGAGCGCGTGGTGTTCTGTCTCCGTAGGGTTACCTACGACCAATCCGGGCTCCCGCTGGCGCCACCAGTACTCCAGCCATCTCCCGGCCACCACCTTCGATCGGTGAGCTATCTGGATGCCCTGACTCGTCTCCACCAAGTTCCATCATCATCTGATGACATGGCGGCCCCCGTCTACCCTGTTCGTCATGATTCTAGAACAGCTGCTCAAACCCGCGCGACTGACAGTGTCAGCACCACTTTCACCATCATCCCTCGCTCCTTTGCTCCGACGGGTCTTCCCTACCACTGGGGACCACATCCGCAAGTCCTCTGTCACTGCCCCGAAGAAGACCATCATTCGGCGACTGCACAGCTCTACACAGTCAGTAGCAGAACCTGTAGCCACGCATCGTCGGCCCTGCCACGACCTCTAGCGGCCTCGGACTCTCCCCACTCTTTTGGAGCCCTTGTACACGTCCTCCTCAGCACGTGGAAGCAGACGACACCTTCATTGGACCCTTGGTTAAGGTGCGACAGCGAGAACAATGCAGCTCTATCTTGTAGGACAGACACAGGACAACCAAGCTCGCTTCCCTTCCCCGTGTTCCCCCCTCCTACGTGAGGGTAGTTTTGTAATAGCTATCCCACGTCCCCATGATCCCCTCCCAACGTGGAGTGTAGTGCCATAAGGCTGCACACGTAGGTTTACATCTAAGGCCGCTATCGACATGCTGGTAGGGTGAACGAGTCGCATGCACGCTCTTGTCGCACCAAATTGGTATCAGAGCAAGTTCTTGACTTGTTCCCACAAGTCAGGTCCTTGGGTCCCAGATGGATTGCACCTCTGTTCAACTCCTCATGCCCAAGCTTGATGTGTGGGACAAGCTTGTGATGGGGATGCTGACTGCCTAGGCCAAATCACCCATAGCCTTTGATCAACAATACGGCCCTTGCGTATGGCTATCGCCCACTCACCCTGGAGAGCAGAACAGTCCAGCCGGCTGAGTCCCGGTGACCAGGCTATCTCTGAACCCCTCTGGCCACCAGCCCGCTTCTGACGACTGCCACCGCCCAAGAGGACATTCCTAGCAGGCTATCCTACACCCTGGGCCGATCGTGACCATCCCGGCACCACCTACGCAGGACCATCCTGGCCGGACTGATCTGTTGGCCTACAGGCAAGATAGCGCACCACAGCAACTTCTGGGTTACCGCCCCCTCCCCACGATCCCCCATCCCGCGTGAGGGTAGTTTTGTATCTCCCGTCCCCATGCTCCCCTCCCTGCGTGAGGTTCACTATTGGTTGTACTCATAGGTTCACTCGAAAGCGACATCGATGCCACGTGACAGTCGGGTGCACATGCTCCCCTAGTCACCCCGGTCTCCGATCGGTGCCGATCGTTTCAAATTCGGTGAGGTATAGAACTGACCCTCGCTCTCAGCACTATGCTTTCTTAGTATCTGCTGTACACTCGAGTTGATGGTGAGAGGAGAGCCCGTTCCAATATTTCCTAAACACCGAGTGCATCCCGCTGCCGTGTGAGAGAGTACAACCAGTCCCGCCCTCGGGCATCGACTCTGCCCCGGCTGAGCTAGGCAACTTTCAGACATCGGGTATGTCCTCCCGCACGCCTTCCTTCATGGCTCCGACCGTGCAGGCTGCCCAGGGCTCGGTGTCCATCCCCACCATTTCCGGGTCACCCCAGAATTGAGTGACGTGGAGTGGTCAGTACGCTGTCGTTCGGGTGCATGCCTCAGTGATTGTCACGCCCCGACGCGGAATATCGGGATCGGCAGTAGAAAACGCTAGTAAAGATAACATTCTAAGCTAAGAATTAACATAACGTCATGAACAGAAATAACTCCAATCTATTACAATAACCATCAAACTGACTTAAACATAATCAAGCATAATCTCTACTCGACAACATTACAATAACTAACACAAATTCTAAGGCATAGCTAGATGTAAAACAACTATAATAATCTCAACATAACGACTAGCTGATACACTCCAAGTCATCACTCTTGCCCATTCCCATCCATCTGTGAATCTTCACCTGAGCTACCTGGAATGGGAAGAAAACAACTATATGAGCGAACGCTCAGTAGGTAACAACAGGCAAGTGTAAGTGATTAACCAATTAATTACATGTATATGAAACGGAAAGAAAAGAAAAAACGATCGAATGAAACAACGTAATAAAAGAAAGTGATAAAGAATGGAATGAAATAACAATATGACAGGATGATATAATTACAAGAATTGCAAGTTTATGAACAATATATATAACAGGAACTGCAGGAAATTGGCCAATAAGCAAGAATGTATAACCAAGTCAAACATCATTCAAGTAAGAGATCATTGTCATAGACATCACTCTAGTCATGCACTCGGTGCAATGCCTCACCATGTCATTAAAAACTCCCATGGGCAGAAGTACTTTTCGGGCGCACTCCCCAGGACCAGACCGGGCCCCTATGGTGCGTTGGCATTGATTTATTGGATCCAAGATCCCAAGTTGTCTAGACTTTAATCAAGTTAAATGGCCAATTATAATCAAGTGTAAACATACCTCGGAACATCCCAAGGCTAAGTTGAAGAGATACTGTCCAGAATTTCTGTCCAGGAGTTCAAATTATCAAGAACCATCATGTTCTTGGATTCAAAACCATAAAACACGGAGAAAACTCATCACTGGATGATATGCGGTTCCTACTAGACTGCTCAAGACTTGTGCGGTCAACACTGGGCTGCACTAACAGCAACTGGGCTGAGGTTTAGCCCTCGGGGGTCAAGATTGAACGGCTGATAAAGGGCCGTTCTTCTATATAAACAGTAAGGATTGGGCCGCACAAGGCCAGAAGGTTTCAAAATCGAGGACATGATATGTGGTCCTGACAGAGCCGCTCAATAGTTGAACGGTCCACTTAGGGCCACCTGTAAGTTGAACAGGCCATTATTGGCCGCATAACATAGGGCCTAACCATGAGTTAGAATTTATCCCAAGTGGGCTCCCGAGCTACCATAGGCAGGGTGGAACTGAACCGGAGTCCAGCCCACTATCTGCTGGTTGGCCTAGGGTCTACTGGGTTGATCAGATTAGGATTTGGCCGAAGATGGATCAAGGATAATCGACCAAAACTAATTGGCATCTGCCAGGGATGAACGGTCTCCACTGGCCCATTCATGGGTATATGCGGTCCACAAATGGCCGCTCAAGTCTCTGTTAGTCCAATTCGGACTAACTCAAATCACAGCGGTTCGATTGAGTCCAATTCAAATCTAGGGGGATACAAATGGTTCAAGATTAACGGTTATAACAAGTGTAAACCTAATAGCCATTTCAATTATAAAGGATTCACAATTAAAATTGGCATTCAATGGAAAGATGAATCAAGATCAAGCTCAAATTAAATAAATCAACAAAAATGATTTACTATTATGAATTACAGTTTATTAGGTATGTTGCTAACATGCAATTAACCACTAATCTACTAACATAACATGTTGTAATGACAATTAATCTATTCTGTTATAGTTGTGTGGTCAGTTCTGGACCTTACATCCCCTTGAACGGTTACAGACTGGCCGCAAATGCCCTCTCAGGTCTGAAGGTCTGCTGGAGATGGACGATCGGTTGTGTGCCGCTAGGAAGGATGTGCGGTCTGGAACTGGCCGCAGGTGACATATGCGGTTAGGGTTCGGCCGCACGTTCCAGGGAAACGATCAGATATAGAAACATATAAACGGTCAAAACATAGGCCGCCTGTCTCAAATGTGCGGTCTATCGTGTGGCCGCACAAGTCCAGACAGGTCGCTGCCCCTTCGCCTTGCCGGACTCCGGCGAGATTTCTAGGGTCAGAACTAAAAAACGAAATGCGCACGATATAAAGCATGGAATTTGGGGCTTTTACTACCAAAAGAAAAAGCATGAAAAATGATACAAGATGCACGAATCAATTTTATGTTTATATCCTGAAATTACTACTTAATCAAAAGGGAACAATTATAACCCTAGTTCTAACATGCTTCTACCAAAACCAAAAATTCTCGTAGCACACTTGATAAAATTTAGAGATTTCTATATCAATGGAAAGCAGACACGATGATGCTTCCAACCATGTATTATTTGTAGGGTTTGGCTTGCTATCACCTACCTGAATCGGATGAACGTCTTGGCCTTTTCTGGTCTCTTTCTTTTGTAGGCCTTTCGGCCTTGTACTTGTCCTGCCCCCCTTCGGGCGACGTCCCCCCCCTCCCCCTATACCCCTTCTCTTTTACTGCTTTCCTTAATGAAAATGCTTGCCTAGCGGCCGGGGTAGTGTGTTCATCTTCTTCTGAAATGAAGGGATGAACCCCCTCCCCCCTCTACCACCTTGCAAGTATTTACTTGAGTTAAAAAAAAGGAAGGAGAAAGAAAACCAAAGACGCCGGTACACGTAGCCACTAATCGCTGGAGATCTCCCTCGATCTAACTCCTCTGCAGCCGCCGCTGGTTCTAAATGATTCTAGGGTTAGAGAGCTTCATTTTAATAGGTCACACACCTTCTGGAGGGTTCTATGCGCGGAGTATTCGTCCACGCAAGTCGGGTCAATGTGTACGCCGCCGTAATTGTTGACCCACCAAAACTCCGCCGATTGTATCTCCTAGGGTTAGGGTTTCGAGAAATTAAGAGGAGGTAAATAATCCTCTCATCATGGCCTTTCATTTGCCACCGATTTGGGCTCATTTGATGGAGTATTGGGCTCGAATTTGGCGTTTCAAGGTATGGTTAACTAAGTGTTCAATTTGGGCTTAATCCACTAATTTGACCTACTTACAGATTTTATTTCGGTTGGTCACAGAAGATAAGTTTGTTAAACGTGTTATCCTCTACAAGAATATAATTTTTATGGATTTTTATAAAATAGTTGAAATCTAGCTTATTCTATTTATTAAGGAATTTCTAATTAAGAAATTTCTAATTAATTTTTAATTGATTTCTAAAAGAAATCGGGGTATTACAGTGATTGCTTACTAGTTCATAGGTCTTTGGGCATCCCCAGGGTCGTCCCCCATCAAATTTCGTATCAGAGCAAGTTCTCAGCTTGCCCCTACACGCTGAGTCCTCGGCCTAGGTCCCCTCCTACCCGTGTCACCCGAGTTCAGCCCCCCAAATCTCCTCCTCCTCCTCCTTTCCTTAAACCCTTCCTAGAATATCTCCTTTCCCTCTCCTCTTTCCCTAACACCAGCTGCACCCCGCTCCCATCCTACCCAGGCCGCACCCCAACCCCACAACCCTAGCTCATCCCCAAGCCCTCCCCCACGCCCCTGGCATCCCCTACATGCCCTCCCCTTCTTCCCACGTCTTCCCCTCCCCAGGAAGCTTCCGCACCACCCCCACAACCCATCTCCATAATCCCTCGCAACCCGAGTTGCAAAACGTCCTTTTGCAGGCTAGCACGCGTGCACCGACGAGGACAGAAGCCACGCCACCCGCTCAGCGAGTGGGAATGTCTCGCCTACAACTCAGGGCCGTCCCTGACCTCCCAAGGTTCCCTTGGGTCGTGGCCTCCCGCATCGTCACACCCCAGTGCCACCCCTCCTCGCTACATCCTCAAGTAGCAGGCTATAGGAATCCTATCTGTAAACTACAACCGACAGAGGTTGCACTCCCCTACCGCCTCTCCAACAACTCCAGGCGACTGCGGCGCCCCTCCTGGGTGTTGAGGACTTCTTCCTCGCCATCGGCACCAAAGGGCACGACCAGCGGCCACCCCGACAAGCCGTACCATGACAGAAGGCCGAGCATGTAGAGTTGTTCCTCTGCAGGGTCACCTGCGACCAGGCAGGACTCCCAGCGCTGCCACCGATGCTCTGGCCATCACCTGGCCTTCCCATTTGACTGGTGAGTTACTTGGACACCCAGCATCGTATCCACCAAGTTTCATCATCATCCAGGATTGTTACGGCCCCCATCCAGGCCATTCACCGTGGTTCTGGAATAGCAGCCCTGTTGTGTGCGGCCGGCAGGCTAGTCTACATCATCCTCTGCCATCGCCACATCTCGGCCCCGACGACTCTGCCCCGCCACTGGGAACCACAACCACAAGTCATCTTCTACTTCGCCATAGCAGAATGACATTCGATCACCGAAGGATGGCGTCCCGCTTCCTCTCCCGTGATTGCGCAGCTCTGCCCTGTCAGGAGCAGAACATGCAATCAGGTGCCATTTGCCCCGCCATGACCTTCAACGCCTTGGGCTCTTCCCCACATTTCTGGAGCTCTTCTACACGGCCTCCCCAGCACGTGGAAGTAGACGGCATTGTCACCAGACCCCTAGATGTGACGTTACAAATGTCACAGCTCTGTCTTGCAGGAGAAACATAGGGTAGTCACGCATGTTTTCCCTTCCCCGTGTTCCCCCCTCTTGCGTGAGGGTAGTTTTTGTTAATCATCCCTGACCCCACGATCCCCTCCTTGCATGGAGCATAGTGCCTTCAGGCTCTACATACAGGTTACATCTGAAGCCGCTGACGATGTGCTGGTCGGGTGAGCGAGTTCCCACGCACACTCTCGTCTCGCACCAAATTCCCAAGCACCAAATTGTGGACAGCCATACGCAAGGGCCGTATTTCTGATCAAAGGTTGTTGATGATTTGGCACGGACAATCAGCATCCCCATCAGAAGCTTGTCCCACACATCGAGCTTGGGCGTGAGGAGCTGAATAGAGGTGCGATCCATCTGGGACCCAAGGAACTGCCTTGTGGGAATAAGTCAAGAACTTGCTCTGATACCAATTTGGTGCGGGACGGGAGCGTGCATGGGAACTTGCTCACCCGACCAGCACGTCAACAGCGGCTACCGATGTGAACCTATGTGTACAACCAAAATCAAACCTCTACGTAGGGAGGGGGAACTCGGGGACGGGTGTAGAACATACAAAACTTCCCTCACGCAGAAGGGGGGAACACGGGTATCGGGAACGGGCCTGGCTGCCCTATGTCTGTCATGCAGGATAGAGCTGTGTTGTTCTTGCTGGTACGTCTCAATCGAAGATCCGATGAGTACGTCATCTGTTCCCAAGCACTGAGGGGAGCATGTAAAAGGACTCCAGAAGAGCTGGAGGGGATCAGAGGTTGCTGGACGTCATGGCGGGGCCGACGGTGCTTATCTGTAGAGTCTGCTCCTGACCGGGTAGAGCTGCGCAGTTACAGGAGAATGGGTGGGACATCGACCTCCGGTGTCCGAACAATGCTCTGCTTCATAGGAGCAGTAGAGGGCTTGCTTACGTAACTCTCAGTGGTAGTGCATACCCTGTTGGAGTGAGGACATGAAGATGGCGGAGGGTGGGGAAGACTCCCTGTCCGTCGTGCAGAACATGACTATTATTCCTGATTTACGGCGAGCAGGTTGGACGGGGGTCGCCAGATCGTCGGATGGCACTGAAACTTTGTGGAGATGGTTCAAGGCATGCAGATGACTTGCCAGTCGAACGAGGAGGCCAGGAGATGGCCGGAGTGCCGGTGGAGACACTAGGAGCCCGGACTGGTCGCAGGTGGCCCTACAGAGATAGAACACCATGCGCTCTGCCTTCTGATGAGGTACGGCTCGTCGGGATGGCTGCTGGTCATGGCCTTTGGTGGGGATGGTGAGGAGGACGTCCTATAACACCCAAAGGAGGGCCGCCATCACTCGGAGTTGCTGGAGAGGTGGGATGGGTGACCAACCTCTACTAGTCGCAGGTAGCTGGCAGAGTTCCTACAGATTGCTTCCCGATGTTGTGGTGTAGAGAGGCGACATCGGGGTGCGACGGGGAGAGAGACATGTGGGGATGGAAAATCTCTTGTTTGGTTTATTTATTTTGTTTATTTTATTTTTTCATTTTATTAACGCAGGATGTGCCAGTCACTTTCGTGACGAGTTTTATTGTACACTAGTCTGACTTATCAGATAATTGTGGGTAATCGTGTCGGGACCAGAAGTCTGCCATACCATAAAGGGTATGTCGTTAATTACGCCCTTCCGAAAGAGGGACAACCCTTGATTAATCGCCAAAGTGCAAGAGCCCTCCGGGCTAAAAGAATACATGAAAACGATGCTCGTTACATGAAATGGAATAGAATTTAATCATACATGCAAGCAAGCAATATGGTCGTGTTTATTCTGTCTGGCTGATCCTTGGTACAAGTTGGAGAACGTAGATCCGGAGATCACCACCGCGCATAATAACAGCTTCCAACCGGACATAGTCCGACTTCCTACAAATCACCATTTTATATACCATACAATCGAGAAATGCGAGCACTCATACTTATGTTTATGCAACTGGATATGAGCGAATATGCAGATGGGAGCTGATCTCCTTATTTGAAATCGTGTGCAGGAATCAGCTTTGACTTAATGCGGGTTGTTTGGGATCATGCAATTTTTATTTATTTAATCGTTTATTTAGATGTTTATTCAACAAACTTGAAGAAGATTTTGTTGAATATATCCAGGTGATTTTGATGATAACAAAACCCAGGTTATGAGTTTTCTCATGTGCTATGTTTCAACAATCAAGTTCAATTTTAACACGCATTCAAAGCTACTTCACCATGTGTTATGCTTAATTGTCTAAACCCTTCCAAATGAATAAATCCTTCTATTGGTTTCCAAACCACCAAGGCTAAGCTTAAACCCACTCACCTTGATTGGAATAAGGTTGGCATAAACTGATTGGTTCATGTATGACATTGCATTGGCTAAGCTTTTATTTTTTGCAGAAAACCCAGCCAGCGGTCGACCGCCAGCTTCTAGCGGTTGACCGATTTTCCCAGCAACAAACGGGCATTTCCTGTAAAATTTCAGGTCGACCGCCAGCTTACACAGGTCGACCGCTAGCTTTGAAAAGCCCCTATTTTTGACTTTTTGTTCCCAACGTGGGAAGTCTTTCTTCTAGGAATTGTTTAATCCCAAAGCCACCAATTTCTCCATGACTTGTGGATCTGGTCTGTGGCATGTCCCTTGACCACCCAAGATCTATAAATAATCTCATTGGGGTCAAAAACCTAATTGATTCAAGCAAGATCCAGGGAGGCCATCAAGGAGAAGAAGAGGTGCAATGTAGCTCCCTGAATAGTGCTTCGAGCAAGAAGTTCTTCATCCAAGTGCAAGCTTCTCAAGTTGATTTGAAGGCCATTGAAGTGTAGATTGAGCGGGGAGCCAGCTTCATCAAATACCATCTTCATCCACTAAGGGGGAGCTTGAATTTGTGTTTTCATTTTCTATTTTCTCATTCCAATCTTGCTGGGCTTTAATTTTGTGTTCTTGTAATATTCAAACATCTCTATGTGTGTGGATCTACGCAGATCCGTGTGTGTGTGTGTGTGTGTGTGTGTGTGTGTGTGTGTGTGTGATCTCCTTATCCTTCACTCTTCTTTGTGTTTTGGTGCTTGTGCACCTTCGTGGGTATTCTGAATTCACACGAGTGTGTGTGTGTGCTTTGATCTTGTAACTTTCCACAAGATAGTGTGTGAATCTGCACAATCGGTGAGGGGTGGACGTAGGTTGCAGTTGTTGCATCCGAATCACTTAAAAATCATGGTGTTCTGTGTGGTTTGATCCTTATCTCCTACCTCCTATTCTATTCTAGCTTGGTTGCATACTGCATTATCATGGTTCCTTTGTTTAGATCCAGCTTTATTAACCTCCTTACGGAAGATCTTTGGTATATCAAAAAGTAGCTTTTGATCGACACGGTCAATCCTGTCAGGAGGAAAATACCTTGTGTGAGAGAATCTTCGGATTCCCAAACTCTGCCTAGTATCAAAGAACTACTGTAAGGGTTGTTTTAGCCAGATTCGTTTCGTTATCCATCTGATCTATTCTTCTTTGTTGCTTGCTCCTAATACTTGATTAAATCGGGTATAAGTTCTTAAAATCTGTAATCACCTAATTCACCCCCCCTCTTGGGTGTCATTGATCGCGGGACTTCAATTGGTATCAGAGCTAAAGCTCTATTTCTTTCAAATCTAACGATCTAGACTAAGATCCATAGCAATGGCAAACAAGGGTATGATGCCAGAGGGTCACTCCATTCATCGTCCTCCTTACTTCGATGGCTCAAATTATTACTATTGGAAAAATAGGATGCATGTTTTTCTAAGAGCCCAGGAGTATGAGATCTAGAGAGTTGTGGACAAGGGTCCTTACAAACTCGGGGAGGATGAAGAAAAATGGACACCCGAGGAAATTAAGAAATGCACTATAAATTTCAATGCTATGAACATTATGCAATGTGCTATACATCCTAATGAGTTTTCTCGTGTATCCATGTGCAGTTCAGCAAAGGAGATGTGGGACAAGTTGCGGCTGATTGTGGACGTCGAAAAATGTCGATGAGGATCATACGGCATGTATGTCTCGACACTCGAGAGCGAGCCGAAGATGAAAATGCAGAATAAACGTCATGCCTCGCCCGATCTGGATGAGAACTCGCTTGGTGGTTTGCTACCCTTTAAGGAAGCCCCCCCAGGCGGAAGACACGGCCACAACTCTCCGACCGGTCGTGTCGAGAGCTGAATCAGAGAAAAAAATTGGGAACTCCGACACAGTCTCGGCATGCACCGAAAGTTACACAGAGTCTGGGACCAAGCCCCAAAGGCTGCAAATGGAATATTATAGAGGCCATGCATTGCAACTAGAACATTCCAGGAGCGCCAACACTCGAATAAATGGCTGCGACTTTGAAAAGAATCCATTTGAGGCTTAAAACGGCACGGAAGGGCCTTAAACCGGCGCGCTCTAAATCGGCGTGCCCCCTCAACATCTTAATCCGGCACCCCCATAAATCGGCGCGCCCCATTTCCCATTTGCCCTTGATGTTGCCTTAATACGGCGTGCTACAATTCCTTGGGCGTTAAGCCTTTCCCCCTCATCCTGATGCTAATCCGATGCGCTCACCCCCCGCGCCGGTTTAACCCCATCCTGTCCCGTCGGCATGCCGATGCTCTATTTTTCACCATTATGGCATGCAGAGAACATTGAATGCCTGACGCTCTGTCTCTGCCTCCGTTCGACAGCACAGAAGCGGCAACGGCAAAGCAGGCCGCGGCAAATCTGTGAACATCCCTTCCTCGGATAAATGCCAGCGTACTGCGCAAATCAACGGACGACACCATGGCATGTCACTCCGGATGCCTCAACGAACGAGGAGGAAGATGGCGGGAGTTCCTTCTGTCCGAGCGAAGAAAGGGCAGCTGGCTATATATACTCTGCATGTTCGACAGAGAGAAGAGGATGGGCTATTGAAAAAAGAAGAGAAAAGCTTTGGAACCGCCTGGCTGGCCATTGAAGAGAAGAAGAAAAAGAGAGAAGAGAAGCTCCATTCCCCGGCGCCTGTGAGGTGAAGAAGAAGAGAGTGAGCGTGAGAGAAGAGAGGTGAGCACAGAGGGGGAGAGCTTGTGCTCTGTTCCCCCTCCCCGTCCATGTATATCTTTCCTTTTCCCCTATGCAATGTATTTCTCTTCTTTTGAGATGAAAATATCTTGGGTTTGAGCCGTTTCCCCCCTTCGGTGGATGAATAAACAGAAGGCCCTTTTTGGCAAACATGATCCTTTGTCTTTCTTCTTCTTTCCCCTTCCTCCTTCTCCTCATCCAGGGCCCTTCGAAGTATGCTCCTCTGTAGCATGGCCTTCGAAGGAGTTCATCGACGGATGAATATTCATGACCCTTGTGGCGAACACTTGTCCCGCTTCAAAGAATCATCACCTGTGAACTGCTGGGACTCTTGAAGGCTAGTCCTCAAGTCTCTACATGCACTTATGGGTTAACGGAGGCCTCACTCCGTGTTTTGAGGTTCGCCCCAGAGTAATCCGTTTGGCGTTCCTCTATTTTCTCTGGCAAGCCTCTGTCCGGGGGAGGTGCTGCCCTATTTTTTCCAGGGACATGAACAATAAGAACTGAGAAAGAACGCACAACTTCATGCCGAGAACCGCTCAACTCAGAAAGCCCCTCTTTGAATTAAACTAAACTGACCTCCAATACCTTGCATAATAGACTCTTCCAACAGAAACACTTAAACCTCCTTCTTACTAATCCAATCCACTAGCTGAAGGAGCAACTGAACCATCAGATTAACTTGCAGGTGTAAAGAAAGAAGAAGCAGAGCACAAAAGATTGAAAGAAAGCCTTACAGAGTTTAATCCGGCGCCCCCCCAATCCGGCGCGGGTTAATCCGGCGTGCTCCCCCCCCCCCCCCCCCCCCCCCGCGTCGGATTAGCTTCACACTCATAACTCCATAATTTTTTCTTGGAATGAATAGTGCACCCCTCACTACTATTCGAGGCTTGATCCGGCGCGCCTCACTATTCATATGCAAAACCGGTGCGCCCCTCTTCTTGGCCTTATCCGTCGTGCATCACTATTCATCCTGCAAAACCGGCGCGCCCCTCTTCTTGGCCTTATCCGGCACGCCCATCTCTTGTGCAACCCATTAAATCGGCACGCGCCTCACTCCCTCTTTGCACCCTGAAATCGGTGCGCGCACCCCCTTGTGCTCCACTTGCCCGGCGCGTCCCTCCTCTTGCCCTCCTTAACCGGCGCGCCCCCTGGGCTTCCCTTAATCGGCGCGCCCCTTGGCATCTCCTTAACTGGCGCGCCCATTTGCTTCGTTAAATCGGTGTGACTTCCATAAAAAGAAACCTAATTAACCAAACAAATAAAAGGGATAGGAAACCAATAATGAACCCCACGACCTGACCGCGCAGGTCGATCCGCGTGTGGGGCCGAGTTTGGGCTTCACACTTAACAATTCACTCCCCCGAACTGGGTGCAAAGAGAAAATCAATGATGCCTTGTGGTATCGGACGTGGACCTCGGAACCCCCGACATGGTCATGATCGAACACATCGCGGGCCAATAGTTCGTTAACTTGACCCGCTTCTCCTGGGATCTAATCCCACAACCCCACATTAAACTTGTCATGTCTACGCCATACATTGGCACGATTTTATCGTCGTCTTCGATGCTTCAAACGTGGACTCGCGTCCGAACAATGAATGGTCCGACCGTGACCGACATGCACGCATACCTTGGAACCTTCGTTTCCCCGTACTGTGTGTGAAGAGAAAAGCAATGACGCCCCATGGCATCGGACATGGACCTCGGGAACCCCGTTATGGCCATAGTCCGAAACAATCTCGGGCCGATAGTTGATCAGCTTGACCTACCTCTATCGGGATCCAATCCCGCATCCACATTAAACTTGACGTATCCATGGCAGATATCCGTACAGCTTTGTCATTATCTTCGATACTTCAAATGTGGACTCTCATCCGAACAGTGTATGGTCCGTTAGTGACCGACATATATCCCGGGATCTAATCCCACACTTGCATTAAACTTGCCGTACCTATGGCAGACATTCGTATGGCTTTATCGTCGTCTTCGACGCTTCAAATGCGGACTCTTGTCTGAACGATGAACGGTCCGTTAGTGACCAACATATATACCGGGATCTAATCCCACGCTTGCAATAAACTTGCCGTACTCACGGTAGGTATTTGTATGGTTTGTCACTGTCTCTTACGCTACAAATACGGACCTTTGTCCGAACATAAAGTGGTCCATGAGTGACCGGCAAAATCTGAATGGGACGAGAAGGCTCTCGTCATCCCCGGACCCTTTGCATGGAAATATCAATAAGGCCTCCATGGGCCATGCTTAGACCTCGGGTCCGCCCCGATCATGGTCATTGCCTGACCCATATCCTCGGCCTATAGTCCGCTCTCTTCGAACGCATATCGGTTCTCATATCTGGTCCCAAGACATCCTCCCGTTGCCCCCCCTTGGCACCGGAAATATTCACGATGCCCACGCGAGCCCGACTTCGACCGCGGGGGGGCCACCACAGTATGGTCGTAGCTTGATCTTGCACTGGGCCGACAAACTTGTCGGTTTTCGACCGCTCTAACCGGGATTTAACTAGACGTTTCCCGTCCCTTTGAACAATAAATTTTCCATACCCCGGCATACATATGCTCCGATTTTCCCCGTGACGATCATGATTTTCTGAAGCCGGACGCTCGTCCGAATATCAAAATGGTCCCTTGAGTGACCGACATATTTCGAATGCTTGCTTCCCTAGACATCGAGCTTTCCGACTAATTCGAGACCGCTATCGGCTTGTTTCTCTCGATATAGTTTCCTGGCCATGAGGCCCTGATTCCCGGTGATTAATCAAGGGTGTTCCCCTCTCCGAGGGGATGTAAATGACGCCGTGACCTTTAGGGCATGGCGGGTTTTGGTCCCGACACGAACTACACAATCGTCTGATTAGTCAGATCGAGCGCACAATAAATCGTCACTTTGTGACTGGCACGCCCACACACTTAATAAACGCCAATGAACAAATAACCAACGATTTTAAATAAAAGGTGCATCCACACTGATCTATGAAGGAACCTCAGAGGTCAAGGAGACCAAGGCCAACCTTCTGGTCAGAGATTATGAGCTCTTCAAGATGAAGCCTGAAGAGACAATTTCAGAGATGTTCACAAGGCAAACCGAGATCACGAATGGTCTCAAAAGCCTTGGGAAAGATTACACTAATTCTGAGCTCGTAAGAAAAGTGCTGAGATCCCTTCCTCCTGCGTGGCACACCACGGCCACAGTCATTGAAGACTCCAAGAATATGTCCACACTCACTCTCGATGAGCTCATAGGGTCACTCATGACCTATGACATAAATATGAAGAGGACAGCTGAGGAAGATACGAAGAAAAGGAAGGTAATTGGATTGAAAGCTCATCAATCTGATGAAGACTTTCAAGAAGAAGAATCAAGTGAAGGAAGCAACGAAGAAGAAGACTTGGCCATGATAACCCGCCAAGTGAAAAGGTTTTTGAGGAAGAGGAGAAACTTCCAAGGCAATTTCAGAAAGGGGCAAAGGAAGCCCACTCAAACCAAGGGCGAGCCGAGTAAACCAAGTGACATTATATGCTACGAATGCTAGAAGCCTGGGCACATGAGGGGAGAGTGCCCAGATCTTATGAAGAAATTCAAGAAAGATAATTACAGAAAGCCCAAAGCCCTGGTCGCCACGTGGAGCGATGATGAGGATGAACCGTCCGATGAGGAGATACAAGAGCTCGTGGAGAGCCTATGTCTCATGGCACACGAGGATGACTCAACGGAGGTAAATTCTGACCCTAATTTTATTTCCAATGAACAATGGGAGTCTGAATATGAAAAACTTTATTCTAAATACAAGAAAATCAGATTTGAAAATAAAACTC
The DNA here is from genome assembly GCA_022559845.1 of Amorphophallus konjac. Lineage (NCBI taxonomy): Eukaryota > Viridiplantae > Streptophyta > Magnoliopsida > Alismatales > Araceae > Amorphophallus > Amorphophallus konjac. Next base: position 144,188,035 of record CM040124.1, read on the forward strand.
TCAAACAGAAAATTGATGATTTGTCACATGAAGATATCTTTGTTAAGTTTAAAAAATTGGAACATGAATGGTTTAAGGCAACGGAAGAAAAAGAAAGTCTGCTACAAACGATTTCAGATTGTGAAAAAGCCATAGAAGAGCTATCTTGCAAAATGTCTGAAATTAAGAAAGTGTGTGAAAAAAAATGAAAACTAAAGAAAAAAGTCTGAAATCCACAAATTCAGAACTTGAAAAGAAAAATGTGAGTTTGGATAAAGAAGTGGCTGAACTTCAGTCCACCTTGTTAACATTTGTCAAGGGCAAACAAAATTTAGATAACTTGTTGGGAGTTAAGTCAAATTTCAAAAGGAAGGATTGGGATACACTCCTCAAAATAAAAAATCTTTTGAACATAAGATCACCACATCCTTTGTTCACGAAAAAGATAACAAACATGCTTCATGTTCGAATTCTAAATCAAAACATGTCCAACCCAAACCACGACAATTTCAAAGAGAGTTTGCACCTATTAATTGTTATCATTGTGGTAGATTTGGTCATGTTATTACAAATTATTGGTTCAAATAAAGTCCACCACGAAATCATGTGTTTTGTACCAAGAAAAGATATGCATAGACCTGGACTAACTCCTACGGAAACAAACTAGCTTGGGTACCAAAATCATTTGCATGAGAATGTTATTTCTTGCAGATATGTCTTGAAGCCAGGGGGAGCAAGTGGTACTTGGAAAGCGGCTGCTCAAGGCATATGACAGGGGACAGGAAAGCGTTCTCTATGCTACAAGACAAGGATGGAGGCTCAGTTGCCTTTGGTGGAAAAGATAAAAGTAAAAAATTTGGAATGGGCAACATAGGTAAGAATTCTGAAACCTTGATTGAAAATGTTCTTTTGGTGAAATGTTTGAATCATAACTTGCTAAGCATAAGCCAACTGTGTGACAAAGGCTTCAAAATTGTTTTTGATGAAACCCATTGCCTTGTCATAAATAAAACTTCCAATGAAATCAGATTCATCGGCAAGAGAAATAACAATGTATATACTATTGATATTGATGATGTTTCTTGTGATGATATGTGTTTGGTAGCTAAAAATTATGACAATGCATGGCTATGGCATCGAAGACTAGGTCATGCTAGTTTTGGAGTAATCTCCAAGTTGTCTAAACATGACCTGGTGAATAGTTTGCCAAAGTTAAAGTTTGAAAGTGATAAAATTTGTGAGGCTTGCACAAAAGGCAAGCAAACACGCATATCCTTCAAAAATAAGAACATTGTTTCTACCTCCCGGCCTTTGGAATTGTTGCATCTTGATTTTTTTGGCCCAACTAGGACATCCAGCCTAGAGGGAAGTCCTATGGTTTCGTTATTGTTGATGATTATTCTAGATTCACTTGGGTGTTATTTCTATCCAATAAAAATGATGCATTGATGGAATTTTAAGTGTTTTGTAGGAAAATCCAAAATGATAGAGGCTTTCTTATCACCACTATCCAAAGTGATCATAGTGGCGAATTTAAAAATCATGAGTTCAGCAATTTCTCTGAAGAGCATGGATATACACACAACTTCTCATCACCACGGATGCCCCAACAAAATGGAGTGGTGAAGAGGAAAAATAGAATATTGATAGACACGGCACGGACCATGTTAAGTGAAAGCTCTCTACCAAAATATTTTTGGGCTGAGGCGGTAAGTACAGCATGTTACATCACCAACAGGGCAATGGTAAGGCCCATTTTGAAGAAAACTCCATATGAGCTCTACAAGGGTAAGAAACCAAATATTTCCCATCTTAATCCTTTGGTTGTTCATGTTTCATCCTGAACAATGGTAAGTCCAACCTAGGTAAGTTTGATGATAAAAGTGACAAGGGAACTTTCCTAGGCTATGCACTTAATTCTAGAGCCTATCGAGTGTTCAATAAATGGACTTTAGTTGTTGAAGAAAGTCCTCATGTAATTTTTTGAAGAATCTGAACTAAAACTAACTACTCAAATTGTGGATGTAGGAGAAGCCCCCAAAGACTCAACCAATGATGGAACATCTAAAGCCAAGGATGAACCAAAGGAAGGAATACCCAGCAAGAGTGAAGAAGATGAAGATCCTTCAATTGAGACACTGCAAGAGCAGCAAGTGCAGCACCCTGATTTGCCAAGCACCTCTACATTTTTTAAGAATCATCCAGCTGAAAATATAATCGATAATCCTCAAGATGGGGTAAGAACTAGAGCATCTCTACGACAAGTAGAAGAAGAAGATTTGATAGCCTTAATCTAACAGGAAGAGCCTAAGGATATCCATGAACCTCTACAAAATGAATCTTGGATCCAGGCTATGCATGAAGAGTTGCACCAGTTCGAAATAAACCAGGTGTGGACTCTAGTGCCACGACCTAAGAATCAATCTATTATCGGAACCCGATGGGTTTTCAGAAATAAGCTAAATGATATGGGATTGGTTGTTAAGAACAAGACCTGACTTGTGACCAAGGGATATAGCCAGGAGATGGGTATTGATTTTGATGAGTCTTTTGCACCAGTTGCTCATTTAGAAGCAGTCTGGATTCTATTATCTTATGCTTGCTCATCTAACTTTAAATTATTTCAAATGGATGTTAAATCCGTGTTTCTAAATGGGTATATCAAAGAGGATATTTTTGTACAACAACCTCCAGGTTTTGAAGACCCCAAACATCCACAACATGTGTACAAGCTCCAGAAGGCCTTGTACGGACTGAAGCAAGCACCAAGGGCATGGTATGAACGGCTCACATCATTTTTGATTGAAAATGATTTCAAGAGAGGTAAGGTTGATCAAACACTTTTCACAAAGAAATCAGGTAAAGATATATTGGTAGTTCAAGTGTATGTGGATGATATAATTTTTGGAGCTACTAATAATGTGCTATGTGATAAATTTGTAGAAATCATGCAAGGTGAATTTGAGTTGAGCCTAATGGGTGAACTGACATTCTTTCTTGGACTGCAGGTGAAGTAAACACCTGAGGGCATTTTCATAAGCCAAGCCAAGTACACAGTGGAACTTTTGAAGAAATATGGGATGGCTGAAGCAAAACCTTTGTCAACTCCAATGGCGACAACCTCAAAGTTAGGCAAAGATGAAAATGGTAAAATAGTAGATCCTACACTATTTCGAGGTATGATCGGATCACTATTGTATCTTACAGCATGCCGCCCTGACATTCAATTCAGTGTATATTTTTGTGCCCGTTTTCAGTCATCCCCTAAAGAATCTCACTTATCGGCTGTTAAACGCATTTTTAGATATTTACTTGGCACAATAGATTTTGGCTTGTGATTTCCCATCGGTAGTTCTTTTGATTTGATTGCATACACCGATGCGAATTATGCTGGATGCATTGTAGATCGTAAAAGTAATAGTGGGTACTTGTTGTGTCCCTGTGATTTTGATGATAGCAAACACTATAAGTCACTTGAATGCATACAATTCTGTTTGTAGTGCATATGAATGTTTCATTGAAAATCTTATCTGAAATATTGCAGCATTTAAATATGGCTGTGTGGTGTGTGCTTTGGTGCATTTCATTTATTGCATTTATCTGGATTGTTTGATGTCATATGTGTTTACTTCATTCAGAACTGCTCATTCAGAACTTGGTACATTGCTTAACTGTGAGCATGGCATAGACTGTACACTCGTCTGTCTGCATGAGTCACCAAGTCCACACATTGCATCGTGTGTTCTTCATGAAGTCTATACATTGGCATGCAGCGTCTCATGAAGTATGTACATCCTCTTCAAGCATTTCCAAGTCTATACATTGCTGAGCCATTCGACAAGTCTGTAAATTGGCTTCAATTCCTCAAGTCTATACATTGGGGTCGGCTCTGCAAGTCTGTACACTGGTCGAGCATTCAAGTCTGAACATTCACAAAGTCCATACATCGACATTGTAGCTTGCATAGCTCAAGTCTGCACATTGGGCTTTCAAGTGAAGTCTACACATTGGTCTCCACTTGAAGTCTATACATTGGCTAAGGGTCTTCAAGTCCATACACAGTCGTCTGATGCATATTGATTGAAGTCTGTACAACATGCCTTGTTGCTCACAGCCTTCTTGTTTGTGACTTCCCTAGTGTTTGATGATGAGCATCACTATGTTAAATATTGTCATTCTAATCAGATATCTTGCGTAATGTTATGCATTTGAAATTTCCATGATTAACAGGAAAACTGCTATGAGGTAGTACCTTGTATGTCCGAACTGTTCCTTTCATACTTCGTGTTGTTTGTGTTCACTACACTTCGTGTTGTCATTTTGTACGTCGTGTTGTTCCAACTATGTTTGTTGATTGTCTTCGTGCTGTTTACTGGAGCAGCTCGATTTGTTCTGTATGAACCTCGTGTTGTTAGCACTTAGTTGCTCATCTCGAGTCAGTCCTCTATGTTTGCTCTTGTGTCTTCGTGTCAATTACTGTAGTTCCTCGAGTTGTTCTTCTGCTTCCACCGTTTCATCACGTGTTGTTGAAGACGTGTCTATCTCATGTCTTCGTGTCGTGTTTCCTAGACCTCGTGTCTTTGTCGCTTTGTGACCTCACCTCGTGTCGGTTTCTGTTTTCATCTTCGTGTTGTTTTCAACTCGTGTCGCCTCGTCTTCGAGTCGTTCATTCGAGCTATTGTGTGCTCGAGTTGTTTTTTCTTGTGCTTTCAAGTGTTGTTTCACTACGTGTCTTCGTGTTGTCTTTTGTATTCGTGTCTTCGTGTTGTCTCCGTGTCATCCTCGTCTTTGAGTCGTTCGTACGTTCGAACAACTTAGTACTCGAGTTGTTACAGTATATTTCGTGTCGTTCCCTTTGTAGTGTTAGTGTCACTTACTGTTGTTCCTCGAGTCGTTTCTTCTTCTGGTTTCACAGTTTCATCACGTGTCGTGATAGCCATGCTATTTTTTCTGTCCTCGTGTTGTCTTTCCTAGACCCCGTGTCTGTCTTGCCTTGTGACCACACTTCGTGTCAGTTTTTGTGTTTCGCCTTCGAGTTGGCTTCAGTCCATGTTGTTCTCGTGCCGTTCTCTTTGCTGTTTATTATGTCGTGTTGTTTTTTGTATTCGAGTCTTCGTGTTATTCTTGTGTTCATAATCTCGTGCCGTTCTCTTTGCTGTTTATTATGTCGTGTTGTTTTTTTGTATTCGAGTCTTCGTGTTATTCTCGTGTTCATAACCTCGTGTCGTTCTCTTTGTAATATTTGTTTTGTCACCTTTGAACCTTGTGTCGTTCTTGTTTTACCTCGTGCTGTTTTAATCTGACCTCGTGTCATTCTCTCTTTATTTTGTACTGTAGTAATCTTGTGTATCTCGTGTCATTCTCAGTACAGTGCATCGTGTATTGCTATCACATACCTCATGCAGCTTTAGTTATTGTGGCCCTGAGTCTTAATCGTGTTAATTCCTTGCAGAAGAAGGTGGTCCGAGGAAATATTCCCCAGTGACTGGGCAGCACGTGATCCGAGGTGCCTGGCTCGTGATCCAAGGGTGAACGAGATACCAGGATGCTGCCACGTGGTCCGAATACTTAGGGCTGGAAATGTGGAGGTCACACGTCGGGTGCTGCTGCTGCTGCTGCTATATATATGAGCCTTCTTCCACAGAAGAAGATTGATCGAGTTGGCGAGAGGTGAAGTCCATACAGAGAGCCACGATCCAGACAGAGAAGAAGAAAAGAAAAAGAAGAAGAGAAAGAGAGTGAGAAAGAGAAAGAAAGAGAGATTGAGTGAGAGATCGAGATAGCAGAGTGTGAAGAGAAGAAGAGGAAGAAGAACAGAGAAGAAGAGAGAGCTAGAGTGATAGAAGCTTCAACTGAAGATCTGTTCCTGCTGGACCGTGGATCAAATCCAGGCCAGCCAGCTCCTGCGAGAGCCACATTTGTTTTTATCTTTTCAGCTTTCTGTTGCTGGTTTTGTTTTCTTTTGAACTATTCATTTGCTGTTCTTCCGATCCTCTAGTGTGAGATCGGGTTCCCTTCGGTGTGGAGGAAGAGAGACTTGCGTCTCTGGTTGCCTTTGACTGAGTGTCATTGGTTGTTTCCCTCGGTTGGGAGGAAGAGAGGTCCGAGACCTCTAGTTTGCAAGTGACTTGGTGTCACTTGTGTTTCCCTCTGGGGTTCAGAGGAAGAGAGACTTGGGTCTCTAGGTTCCCCTCGGTTTGGAGGAAGGGAGGTTTGGTCCTCCGGTTCTGGGCTTATGAGTAGCAAGTCCAGGGGTTCCCTCCGAGTCTGGAGGAAGAGAGACCGTGTGTCTCTGGTTTCCAAGTGACTGGGAGTCACTTGGGGTGTCCCTCCGGTTGGGAGGAAGAGGGGAGTTTGTTCCCCTGGTCAAGCTGTGTGGCAGCACCTGTTGCAGACTGAGTCTGCGGTTTCTAGCGTGAGCTAGTGGAAGCCACACTCGGGTTGAGTGTGGGGTGGATGTAGGTCTGCTGGACCGAACCACCTAAAAACCCCTTGTGCACTGTGGTTTGACTTGTCTATTTGTGCTTCCGCTAGGTGATTACATAGGGGCGCTCCATGTGTTTGGCTTCTGGTTGAGCAGAAGAGTTTATTAGTTTTTAGATTGACTAAATCTGTCTTGTTTGCACTCCAGTGATCTCACTGTGTGTTTGGTTAATTCCACAACTGCCATTTAGCCTTCAAGTTTGTTTAGTTTGCGAACTAGAATTTTTAGTGAGCGAAATTTTAACTGGGCGAAAGGTTTCTTAAAGTCATATTCATTCACCCCCCCTCTGAATACTGCACCGAACATAACAATTGGTATCAGAGCGGGTTCTCTGATTGATCAGATCCAACGATCTGCAGAGGATCCTGTTGTCTCTTGGTGCATTTCTGATTTTACTCTTTGCTGCATTAATTTGCTTACTGATTTATTCAATGGGTTCTCCACCGGTTTTCAATGGCTCTAATTTTAACTCATGGGTTAGCAGTCTACATAACTATGTGAATTTAATGGATCCGGATCTGTGGAAGTTAATTTCACATGGTCCTCATAGACTGCCACAGGAAGAGTCCAAATGGACTAAAAGTGACAGATCAAGAAATGGAGAGAATCAGAAAGTTTTGAAATTAATGAAGGAAGCCACTGAGAAGGTTCTACACTCTTGTTTTTATGACTACAGGTCCGCTAAAGACATTCTGGATCAGCTGAAGATAGCTCAGAGGATGAATGAGGACAGCTGCCTGATGGCTGACAAGAGCAACCATGGCAGTGAACAAGATGAATTTGAAGATGCTGTGGAGGTAAACCCTTTCGAGAATTTCACCTTAGATGACCGGGAAGATGCCTATGCTAATCTGTTACACTCCCATGAAAAACTGAGCAAGAAAAACAAAAGTCTGATAAAGAAGATAACAAATCTAGGGGATCCCATTTCTGGGACTGAAATCTTGAAAATCCTGAAATTCTGAAATTCTGAAAACTAGAAAATGAGATACTTAGAAGACAAGTGTCGAAATTAGATGGAATTCAATTAGAACTTGATCATGTTAAATCTGGAAACACTAAACTCAGAAATCAATGTCAAGAATCTGAACAAAAACTAATCAGTCTTGAGAATGAAAACAAATTGATCAATGAAGAGTTCGAGGCTGTTAGTGTTGCGAACTTAAAATCTCAGGAAAACTTTGAAAACTGTAAATCAGAATATCCAAGTTTCCTAACTGATGTTTTGTTTGATGATGATAAACTTGAGCAGGAGAACACTAGTCTAAAGAAGGAAATTGAGAAACTAAAACAGTTGAACTCCACCATGTCAGAGAGATTGCTGACATTTGAAAAGGGAAAATATGTTGATGAAAATCAAAATGAGCTCAAATTGAAACAAGAGATTGAAACTCTTAAAAATTTGAATGATGTGATGCATCAACAGATTCTGGTATGTGAAGAAGATATAGTCAACTATGAACATCAGATTTCTTCTCTTCAATTTGAAATAAATGATCTGAACAATTCTCTATCAAAATTTGTAAATGGGCAGAAAAATCTAGACAAGCTACTAGGTGTAAAAATCAACACTAGGAAGGAAGGGCTGGGCTACAACAATGCTAATAAGAAAGAGTTTCAGAGCAAGTTGATGACATCTTTTGTAAAAGCTTCAAATGTAGCCACCACTTCAAAAGATAAGCAGCCCATTGTTCAGAAAACTGAAGAAAAGAACAAAAATCAGAAAAAGATTGGAAAACAGAAAATAAATAAACAGGGTTCATTAGGGCATGTTGATCAAAGTTCACACACACATTCACATGCATCTAAAAAGAAAGTGTCATGCCATTATTGTCATAAATTTGGCCATCTGATGCATGAATGTAAATTGATGGAGAAGGATGATATGACTGCTAGGAACCTTCATGATAGAAATCCTTCATTTCAGAAAAATAAAATTGAATGTTTTCACTGTGGTAAATTAGGACACACAATTGCACAATGCTGGCTTGCAAATGATAAGAAAACATCTCATTCATATCATGGTAAATCTCCTGCAAGCCAACATGGTCCTAATAAGAACAAATTTATTTTTAAAGATAAGCTCATTAAATGCTTTGAGTGTGGAAAGACAGGCCACAGGGCCATTGAATGCTGGCTGAGGGCTGGTGGAAGAAATTCTAGTTCATGCTTTCACTATGGCAAGATGGGCCACATTGCAGCCCAATGTTGGCATGCTCAGGGAAGGAAGTTTAACAATAAATCTGGTAAATTCCCTGTCAATAGAAATATTTCTGATAGAAATGAATTTGTGTTTGAAAAGAAAACACTTACATGTTTTGAATGTAGGAAGCCAGGCCATAGAGCAGCTGACTGTTGGCTGGCTTATGTTGGTAAACAGAATCTTAATTCTGTTAACAGAAAATTTCATACATATGCACATAGAACTCATACTAATCAGAATGTGCATAAATCAAATCTGAAATCTACTACCTCTTGCTATTATTGTGGTATATTAGGTCATTCAATGAATAATTGCCATCTGATGAGATCTGATGACCTACAAGCTAAGAGGTTGTTTAGAACACCTGCCAAAGGTGTCACTATTAACCATGAAGGGCCCAAGACAGTTTGGGTACCTGCCCATGCAACATAGTGTGCTAACTTGCAGGTGTGCTTTGGAAGCTGAAGAATAATAAAAAAAGGGGGAAATAAACCAAGGCACCCGAGTTGATAAAACCCCATTCAGGTAAATTCTTCACATCTGTTCAAATGAAATTTATGGTTGATCTGATAAGTCATAGTTTCATGCATACATGCTTTTTATTTGGTTTGACTCTTGCATTAAGCTTTGTAGGCTTTCTTGCTTGTACTGGGAGCTGTGTGCATATATGTTGATTGCATATCATGCACTTTGTAAGGGGGAGTTTGATTGATGCTTGCATAATCATGATAATCTCATTTGCTGAATGCATACATGTAGTTAGTTGCAATTGCATTTCCTTATTTTAAAAAAAATGATTCATTGCATCTAGATAGGGGGAGCATTCCTGATTCATCTTTTTACCTCTTGAACTCCTTCTGTCTAGCAATCTGATCCATTCTTGGCAAATGTGTGGTTCACTTGAATTCTCTGTTGTCTACACTGATGTAGCTCCATTGATTCTGTCTACTATGAATTCAATTGATAACTTGTTACTATCATACACCTTTCTTCATATCTTGTCAAGACTGGCCCAAGCTAATCTGACTGAATTCTAGTCTTTAAGGCTTGCTTCTGAATTGCTCAATTCTCTCAACTACTGGTATCTGAATTGCTCTCTGCTAATTTCTCTTGACAATGTCATTGATTCAGCCAAATGAGGAAAGATTTAATCAGTGCACCCTAGGCATAAATCAGACATTCTGAAAAGAAGAATCTTCTATTATACTGGCTTAAGAATGTTTTGATAAATCAAATTGATTTAAGCCTAATGTATTTTCTAAGTTTTTGATGTAAAAGACTTGAAAATATTTGAATCATCATGCTTAATAAGTCTTAACCAACTGCCTCATGAATTTCATGCAAAACCTTCTGAAATCTGAAACTTTAAAAGACATGGCTTTCTTTGGTTAAGATACATGTAGAAAGTATTTTTCTTAATCATTTCAAGTGTACTGAGCTTTGTTTGAAGAATCTGAAAATAGTTAAAATTTAAAGCTAGAGCAATGACTATGATCACAGAGAAATTGGGTTTTCTATCAATGAAATAGAGTAAGTCCATGTCATGAAGTGCCATAGTTACCTCTTTTCAATATGTTTGAAAGTCTGGCAGAGCAATGGCATGGATGTGTTGAGTAACTGGGGATTATGGCCTCTGATCAAGGTGTCTCCTCATGTAAAAAGATACTCCACTGCTAACTCTGTTCTCTTTGAGAGGCAATACGGTTGTCACATTGAGTAACTGGGTCACTTCACCTAAGACGTGTTGTGCCTTATGTAAAAAGGTGTTGACTGAATTAAAATTGCTCAGGAAAAATAAGTGCTGCTCAATTGGTATCAGAAAATTCTGAAAAATCTAAAGACAAGCTCAATCTCATTTATTTCTGTTTAATCTCAATATGATCTTGTGTATTTTCCATAGGAGTTACTGAATTTAAATGAGTAAGATGGAAGGAGGTTAAACATGAATATCAAATGAGTTGTTGGTTCACCTTTATTAAAAGGTGTTTCAGATATGAGTATTGAATTTTTCTTGATAAACTTTGAATACATCTCTCTTAAATCATGATGGTCAGTTTAAACTCATTCATAATCTATTATGATTGAAGAAGCTGACATTCGTTTACAAAGATTTATGAATTTGGTGTGCTAATGAAAATCTGTCTTCCTCATTTATTCACTGTGATTACAGTCTGTGTTTTGCTGATAGATGCTCATCACTTCACTATATCAATTGGTTTCACTCCATCATCTAATCAGGGGAGCTTTCCTGTCTTGCTGAGTGTCTTTCTTAAAGGGGGAAATCTAGTCAGCATTCTTGAGTGTCCCTGTGTTTTTGTTGATATTCTCCCTTCATCTCAATTGGTTTCAACCTTCAAAACGTTTCTGATCATATTGCCCTCTATCAATGTGTTTTGATTGACATTGATTCTCTCTTATGTAACGCATAACCCTCAGAATTCTCTTTGGATAACCAGAGTTCATCCTTGTAGATTTCTATTGCATCATGGATCATAAGGGTAGAATTCTCTGGTTTGTTTGAGAGACTATATGCATAAGGGGACAGTGTGCTAAATTGTCTGATCATGTTGTTTGTCTGCATTAGCTCTATAACTTCTGCCATGTCAAAGGGGGAGTATTTATTGCATATGCATGACTGCATAAGTTGTTTGACTAAGAGGGAAAATTGATTTAAATGATTCTGATATTGTTTATCAAAGTATTTTTTATTGATGAAGTCAAAGGGGGAGAAATATTTTGATCAAGTCAGTATGACTCATAGTGTTGCCATCATCAAAAAGGGGGAGATTGTTGTGTCCCTGTGATTTTGATGATAGCAAACACTATAAGTCACTTGAATGCATACAATTCTGTTTGTAGTGCATATGAATGTTTCATTGAAAATCTTATCTGAAATATTGTTGCATTTAAATATGGCTGTGGGGTGTGTGCTTTGGTGCATTTCATTTATTGCATTTATCTGGATTGTTTGATGTCATATGTGTTTACTTCATTCAGAACTGCTCATTCAAAACTTGGTACATTGCTTAACTGTGAGGATGGCATAGACTGTACACTCGTCTGTCTGCATGAGTCACCAAGTCCACACATTGCATCGTGTGTTCTTCATGAAGTCTATACATTGGCATGCAGCTTCTCATGAAGTATGTACATCCTCTTCAAGCATTCCAAGTCTATACATTGCTGAGCCATTCGACAAGTCTGTAAATTGGCTTCAATTCCTCAAGTCTATACATTGGGGTCGGCTCTGCAAGTCTGTACACTGGTCGAGCATTCAAGTCTGAACATTCACAAAGTCCATACATCGACATTGTAGCTTGCATAGCTCAAGTCTGCACATTGGGATTTCAAGTGAAGTCTACACATTGGTCTCCACTTGAAGTCTATACATTGGCTAAGGGTCTTCAAGTCCATACACAGTCGTCTGATGCATATTGATTGAAGTCTGTACAACATGCCTTGTTGCTCACAGCCTTCTTGTTTGTGACTTCCCTAGTGTTTTGATGATGAGCATCACTATGTTAAATATTGTCATTCTAATCAGATATCTTGCGTAATGTTATGCATTTGAAATTTCCATGATTAACAGGAAAACTGCTATGAGGTAGTACCTTGTATGTCCAAACTGTTCCTTTCATACTTCGTGTTGTTTGTGTTCACTACACTTCGTGTTGTCATTTTGTACGTCGTGTTGTTCCAACTATGTTTGATGATTGTCTTCGTGCTGTTTACTGGAGCAGCTCGATTTGTTCTGTATGAACCTCATGTCGTTAGCACTTAGTTGCTCATCTCGAGTCAGTCCTCTATGTTTGCTCTTGTGTCTTCGTGTCAATTACTGTAGTTCCTCGAGTTGTTCTTCTGCTTCCACCGTTTCATCACGTGTTGTTGAAGATGTGTCTATCTCATGTCTTCGTGTCGTGTTTCCTAGACCTCGTGTCTTTGTCGCTTTGTGACCTCACCTCGTGTCGGTTTCTGTTTTCATCTTCGTGTTGTTTTCAACTCGTGTCGCCTCGTCTTCGAGTCGTTCATTCGAGCTATTGTGTGCTCGAGTTGTTTTTTCTTGTGCTTTCAAGTGTTGTTTCACTATGTGTCTTCGTGTTGTCTTTTGTATTCATGTCTTCGTGTTGTCTCCGTGTCATCCTCGTCTTCGAGTCGTTCGTACGTTCGAACAACTTAGTACTCGAGTTGTTACAGTATATTTCATGTTGTTCCCTTTGTAGTGTTAGTGTCACTTACTGTTGTTCCTCGAGTCATTTCTTCTTCTGGTTTCACTGTTTCATCACGTGTCGTGATAGCCATGTCTATTTTTCTATCCTCGTGTTGTCTTTCCTAGACCCCGTGTCTGTCTTGCCTTGTGACCACACTTCGTGTCAGTTTTTATGTTTCGCCTTCGAGTTGGCTTCAGTCCATGTTGTTCTCGTGCCGTTCTCTTTGCTGTTTATTATGTCGTGTTGTTTTTTGTATTCGAGTCTTCGTGTTATTCTTGTGTTCATAATCTCGTGCCGTTCTCTTTGCTGTTTATTATGTCGTGTTGTTTTTTTTGTATTCGAGTCTTCATGTTATTCTTGTGTTCATAACCTCGTGTCGTTCTCTTTGTAATATTTGTTTTGTCACCTTTGAACCTCGTGTCGTTCTTGTTTTACCTCGTGCTGTTTTAATCTGACCTCGTGTCATTCTCTCTTTATTTTGTACTGTAGTAATCTTGTGTATCTCGTGTCATTCTCAGTACAGTGCATCGTGTATTGCTATCACATACCTCATGCAGCTTTAGTTATTGTGGCCCTGAGTCTTAATCATGTTAATTCCTTGCAGAAGAAGGTGGTCCGAGGAAATATTCCCCAGTGACTAGGCAGCATGTGATCCGAGGTGCCTGGCTCGTGATCCAAGGGTGAACGAGATACCAGGATGCTGCCACGTGGTCCGAATACTTAGGGCTGGAAATGTGGAGGTCACACGTCGGGGCTGCTGCTGCTGCTGCTGCTGCTATATATATGAGCCTTCTTCCACAGAAGAAGATTGATCGAGTTGGCGAGAGGTGAAGTCCATACAGAGAGCCACGATCCAGACAGAGAAGAAGAAAAAAAGAAGAAGAAGAGAAAGAGAGTGAGAAAGAGAAAGAAAGAGAGATTGAGTGAGAGATCGAGATAGCAGAGTGTGAAGAGAAGAAGAGGAAGAAGAACAGAGAAGAAGAGAGAGCTAGAGTGATAGAAGCTTCAACTGAAGATCTGTTATTGCTGGACCATGGATCAAATCCAGGCCAGCCAGCTCCTGCGAGAGCCACATTTGTTTTTATCTTTTCAGCTTTCTGTTGCTGGTTTTGTTTTTCTTTTCAACTATTCATTTGCTGTTCTTCCGATCCTCTAGTGTGAGATCGGGTTCCCTTCGGTGTGGAGGAAGAGAGACTTGCGTCTCTGGTTGCCTTTGACTGAGTGTCATTGGTTGTTTCCCTCCGGTTGGGAGGAAGAGAGGTCTGAGACCTCTAGTTTGCAAGTGACTTGGTGTCACTTGTGTTTCCCTCTGGGGTTCAGAGGAAGAGAGACTTGGGTCTCTAGGTTCTCCTCCGGTTTGGAGGAAGGGAGGTTTGGTCCTCCGGTTCTGGGCTTGTGAGTAGCAAGTCCAGGGGTTCCCTCCGAGTCTGGAGGAAGAGAGACCGTGTGTCTCTGGTTTCCAAGTGACTGGGAGTCACTTGGGGTGTCCCTCCGGTTGGGAGGAAGAGGGGAGTTTGTTCCCCTGGTCAAGCTGTGTGGCAGCACCTGTTGCAGACTGAGTCTGCGGTTTCTAGCGTGAGCTAGTGGAAGCCACACTCGGGTTGAGTGTGGGGTGGATGTAGGTCTGCTGGACCGAACCACCTAAAAACCCCTTGTGCACTGTGGTTTGACTTGTCTATTTGTGCTTCCGCTAGGTGATTACATAGGGGCGCTCCATGTGTTTGGCTTCTGGTTGAGCAGAAGAGTTTATTAGTTTTTAGATTGACTAAATCTGTCTTGTTTGCACTCCAGTGATCTCACTGTGTGTTTGGTTAATTCCACAACTGCCATTTAGCCTTCAAGTTTGTTTAGTTTGCGAACTAGAATTTTTAGTGAGCGAAATTTTAACTGGGCGAAAGGTTTCTTAAAGTCATATTCATTCACCCCCCCCCTCTGAATACTGCACCGAACATAATAGTACTATCAGTTTCTTGGTGGATGTCTAGTCTCATGGGCCTCCAAGAAATAACATTCAGTAGCTCTCTCAACGGCCGAGGCTGAATATGTAGCCACCGGAAGTTGTGGAGCCCAAGTACTTTGGATCAAAAATCAACTGCTTGATTTAGATATTGAAATGAAATGTGTGCCAATTTTTTGTGATAATACCAGTGCAATCAGTTTGTCTAAAAACCCTGTTCTACATTCTAGAACCAAGCATATTGATATTCTTCATCACTTCTTGAGAGATCATATAGGGAAAGGGGTCTTTGAATTGAACTTCATTGACACGCACAATCAGCTAGCTAACATTTTCACCAAACCCCTCAACCAGGAAGAATTCAAAAAGATAAGAAGAGAACTTGGGATGTGCAAGGGTGAGAGCATTCATGCATAGGTTTGCACTTAGGTAAAGTTCTTCATACGTAGAAACTCATATGCATCAAGGGTAGGAAAACATGCATTTTATCTTTACTTCTTATACCTTGTGTGTTTCACATACTTTCTTGCATGCTTGAATGTAATTATATGTATAGCCCTCCTTGAATTTTTTTTTCTAAGGCCAGATATTTCTTGAACAAATAATTGTGGACTCAGTAATGTCAGACTATAGGTAGCTTCTAAGGGGGAGTTAGAAACTTCCCTCACACCTGCATCTATTTCCTTCCCTACACTTCATGACGTTGGCTCCAGATATCATGGTCGGTTGATGGTCCCCCCATAAAAAAGGAAAAAGAAAGAAAATAAAAAGAAACAAAAAATAAAATTAGAAAATGGGGTTTTTGGGCTAGCGATTGACCGGTGGCGACGAACCGGCCCGACCGGGTCCCAATCGGGCCAGCTTATAAAGGGGTCTAATACCCCATCCACTCATTCTATCACCCCCACTCACTCACATACCTCATTCCCCAACCCTAGAACCTTCAAACTCCACCTCCCAAGCTCCCAAACCTCATCTTTCATCCACCTGCACAAGATTCGGCGTGTTCGTCACATTTTCGTGATGAACTCCATTCAGCCATTCTTGCGTTTGTGGAGTTTGCACCTTGGTTCCGGTCAGTGGAGAAGGCTTTTGCAAGCCCCTGGTGTGTCCGTAGATCTTTCTTCATCCCCCGGGACGAGGGTCGTCTCTTCAAGGGTTTTCTATCGGGTTGCTAGTTCGAGATGCCGCCTAGACGAAGCTCTCGGCGTTCTGCCCAAGGGGAAGGGAGTGGACAGAGACGAGAGGCACCAGCTCCTCCACCACAGCGGGCTCCTGCATCGCTTCGAGCACCTAGGTTGCTCATTTGCCACATCATCGACCCTTGAATGGTTGATTTCAACGAGGTGAATCAGCTCTTCCCCGATATATGTGCAGTCTTTGAGATTAAGCCGGGTTGGACTGATTTCGTCACTAGGTATAACCGTCATTATCCCAACCTAGTACAACAGTTCTATGGGAACTTGGTTTCAAGGAATGATGAGCTATATATTGTTGTTCGAGGGGTAGAGATTCACATTACACCCGTCCTATTTGAGGGGTGCTTAGGAGTTGTTGCTAGAGGAGCCGACTTGGCTTATGGTCATGGGGAGGTTGAGGATACATTTCTTGCGATGATTGGCTGTTATTACGTGCGTGGTGTCAGCAATCTGATTAAATTGAATGCAAATCATTTTCCACCACTGCAGCGTGTTTTGCATCATATGTTTACATCCCTCATTTACCCAAAGAGTGGCCGCAGAGATGAAGTCACAAAAGTTCATAAATTCATGTTCTACAATGTCATGAATGGTATACAAGTCAACATGGGTCGCCTCATGACGACTCTCATTGGAGCTCGCCGAACAAATCTGTAGCAATCCTTGCCATATGCTTCACAGTTGACTGGGATATTCATTAATGCTGGGATAAATTTACAATATGCATAAGATCCTTATAGATATGGGATATTATTATGGTCCCGATGGTGAGCTGCGTCGGGATGTGCCTACTTATGGAGATGAGTATGACAATGAGGATGAGCAGGAACCACAGCAGTAGCAGATTCAAGGGGATGAACCCCCTCCAATTCAGGCCGAGGAGTAGCCTCCTCCACCCTCACCCCATCACATGGATGCCGAGCTACCTTTTCCACCTTCACCACAGCATATGGACCCGAAGATGGCTCCTCGTACTCAGTTTCATCATGGAGAGTCCTCCACATAGGGAGCCACCCAGCCTTCTTGGGTAGACTATGAGATTTTTGACAGGCGGTTCACTGGGCTAGAGACTCGTATGGATACTTTTGGGGAGGGACTTTCTGCTCTCGGGGATCGCGTCGACACTATGGGCCATGTGGTTGACACCATGTCAGGCTGCATGGATTCCTCCTCCACTGCTCTGGATACCCTTTCCACTCAAATGGCCACACTCACCACTCACATGACCAGCCTCACCGACAGTGTTGCTGATTCTAGCCAGTCCTTCCACATCGTGAACAATACTCTTCTTAGCATGGCTCATCGTGATGCGGCTCGTGATCTCGCCATTGGTCATATTCGTGATGCCCTTCATGCTCAAGCTCATGATCTTGAAGCTCTCAGCCATCGCCTTGGTTACCAGACCCTCCTCCTCCAGACGATTAGCCACCTGCAGATGCACCTTGAGGATTTTTCCTTCTTCCACCTCTAGCTTGTTGTCCTTTGGTCTTATGTCACTTGGGTCCCCCTTCGTCTATCCTATCCCCTTTTGATGATGCCAAAGGGGGAGATGTAGTAGTATATGGTTTTATTTATTTATGTATGTCCGTGTGTGGTTGTATGTTTGCATGCTTGATCATGTGAGGATCATGAGTCTGTTTTATGCATTTGTTTAGTCCCTTGAGTCTAGAGTCGTGCATTCACTTTTGCACTAATGTACCTTGTGATTAATGATGAATTGAATGCAATTGGTATTTGATCTCAAATGGTTGACTCCTATATCTCATTTCCTTTCTAATTGGCAAATAAATGTTGAATGGTGTGTGTTCGCTGGCGTAACGGGATGTGAGTGAAATACTTTGTTTTTGAACCTTGATCTCAACTTTCAAACATTGATCAATGGCACATTCATATATTTCAAAATCCCTTCAGTTTTGTCATCATCAAAAAGGGGGAGATTGTTGAGTATATCTCGGTGATTTTGATGATAACAAAACCCAAGTTACGTGTTTTCTCATGTGCTATGTTTCAACAATCAATTTTGATTTTAACATGCATTCAAATCTACTTCACCATGTGTTATGCTTAATTGTCTAAACCCTTCCAAATGCATAAATCCTTGTGTTGGTTTCCAAACCACCAAGGCTAAGCTTAAACCAACTCACCTTGATTGGAATAAGGTAGCCATAAACTGATTGGTTCATGCATGATATTGCATTGGCTAACCTTTTATTTTTTGTAGAAAACCCAGCTAGCGGTCGACTGTCAGCTTCTAGCGGTCGACTAGTTTACCCAGCAACGAACGGGCATTTCCTGTAAAATTTTAGGTCGACCGCCAGCTTACATAGGTCGATCGCCAGCTTCGAAAAGCCCCTATTTTTGACTTTTTGTTCCCAACGTGGGAAGTCTTTCTTCTAGGAATTGTTTAATCCCAAAGCCACCAATTTCACCATGATTTGTGGATCTGGTCTGTGGCATGTCCCTTGACCACCCAATATCTATAAATAATCTCATTGGGGTCAAAAACCTAATTGATTCAAGCAAGATCAAGGGAGGCCATCAAGAAGAAGAGGGGGAGAATGTTGTGTCCCTGAGGTCATTTGAGTCATTTTGTGGTCACATGGGTCATTCGACATCATTCTATAGTCATATGAGTTTTGTGTATTCTTGGTTTTGATAATGGCTTAACACTATTAGTCATTGTTATTTTTCACGCTCTTATGACTGACATATGTGATATTTTGTTCATGACAGAAATGCACATGAAAGCTCAATGTTGCGCCCTCGCACGCGGATCGACCTGCGCGGTCAGGTCGCGGGGGTTTCCGGGGGCGGAGCCCCCGGAACAAAATTTGGCTTGAAGACTCAGTAATAAAACTTCAAGACAATCAAGGTCGATGCCACAAACATGAACGGGCGGCTAACGGACTCAAGCGACGGAGCTGGTGCGGCCAACGGACCGAACCGGGGTGACCCGGGCTCTGCCCAGCTGGCGGTCGACCGCCAGCACAGGGGCGGTCGACCGCCCCAGCCAGGGACCGCCCAGCTGCAGTTCTGGCAGCTGGCGGTCGACCGCCAGTCAGTGGCGGTCGACCAGTTTTCCCAGGGATCGCCCGGTTGTATGTGTTTCAGTGGCGGTCGACCGCCAGAAGCTGTAGGTCGACCGCCAGCCTCGAGCCTTCATTTTTGACTTTGTTTCCAACTTCGAAAAGGGCCATTCTACATGGATTTCTTTAATCCAAAAGTCACCTAATCACCCACAAATTGTGGATCTGGTCTAAGGCTTGTCCATAGACCATTCAAGGTCTATAAAACCAATACAAGAGGGTTGGAAACCCTAATGCTTCAAGGGGTTACAAGGGTGGCTGCAAGGGAGGTTGCAAGAGAGCTTGGAGACGAGCTACTGTTCACGTGAACAGTAGTTCGTGAAGGTGTTCTTCATCCAATCAAAGGGGAATCAAGCTCAAATCAAAGCCATCAATCTTCAAGGAAGATTACATCAAAGCAAGGCTATCAAAGTGATCCAAGGAAGCCGGTTTGATTCAAGTTCTTCAAGGGAAATCATCTTCATCCATTCAAGTTCTTTCAAGTTCATTCAAGGTGATATTTCAAGCATTCAAACTCCTAGAAGCTCAAGAAGCAATCAAGGTTCAAGGTAGCTTCATCATCTCCTTCATTCATTCAAAGAAGTTCAAAGAGAAGATCAAGAGAGAAGAATTGAAGGAAGAGGTACTGTTCACGTGAACAGTACTCCGTGAAGAACATTCATCCAATCAATGGTGAATCAAGAAGATTGAGTTGAAGCCAAGAGGAGCCTTGTTGCTGATCAACATTCCATACAAGGGCCAATTCATTTTCACTCATAACTCAATCTCTTGTTTTAGTTCATTCACATTTGTTTCATTTTCATTATTGTTTAAACATTGAAAGTGTGATCTGTCCCTACCGGTGGTTAGTAGGAAGGCAATTGGAGGGTGTTTCAATTTGCGGTTGACGTCCCTACCAGGTGGTGAGTAGGAAGGCAATCGGTGGTTTCTGATTTGCGGTTCTGTGCGCTGCACAAGTGAAGCCTCACCGGGTTTTGGTGAGGGGTGGACGTAGGGCTGAGGATTCAGTCCGAACCACCTTAAAAATCCTGTCTAGTGTGGTTTGCTTGTGTGATTGATTCATTCTAGATGCATGCTTAGGATCGAATTATTATATATCTTGCTTATCTTGCTAAGTGAATCATAGCATACTTGGAAGCTAGTTTCTATTCCACTGTAATTCATTTTAACTAGCTGTTTAGAGGGCCGCATTGTGAAAAGTGGGGCTGATCTATTCACCCCTCCCCTCTAGATCCGCTGTCCACTACACAACAAGGTGCATTGTAGCTCCGTGAACAGTGCTTCGAGCAAGAAGTTCTTCATCCAAGTGCAAGCTTCTCAAGTTGATTTGAAGGCCATTGAAGTGTAGATCGAGCGGGGAGCCAGCTTCATCAAATACCATCTTCATCCACTAAGGGGGAGCTTGAATTTATGTTTTCATTTTCTATTTTCTCATTCCAATCTTGCTGGGCTTTAATTTTGTGTTCTTGTAATATTCAAACATCTGTGTGTGTGTGGATCTACACAGATCCATATGTGTGTGAGAGTGATCTCCTTATCCTTCACTCTTCATTGTGTTTTGGTGCTTGTGCACCTTCGTGGGAATTCTGAATTCACACAAGTGTATGTGTGTTTGCTTTGATCTTGTAACATTCTACAAGATAGTGTGTCAATCCTCACAGTCGGTGAGGGGTGGAAGTAGGTTGCTGTTGTTGCATCCGAACCACCTAAAAATCATGGTGTTCTGTGTGGTTTGATCCTTATCTCCTACCTCCTATTCTGTTCTAGCTTGGTTGCATACTGCGTTATCATAGTTCCTTTGTTTAGATCCAGCTTTATTAACCTCCTTACGGGAGAGCTTTGGTATATCAAAAGGTAGCTTCTGATCGACACGGTCAATCATGTCATGAGGAAAATACCTTGTGTGAGAGAATCTTCGGATTCCCAAACTCCGCCAAGTATCAAAGAACTGCTGTAAGGGTTGTTTTAGCCAGATTCATTTCGTTATCCATCTGATATATTCTTCTTTGTTGCTTGCTCCTAATACTTGATTTTAAATCGGGTATAAGTTCTTAAAATCTGTAATCACCAAATTCACCCCCCCTGGGGTGTCATTGATCGCGGGACTTCAGATTTCGGCAGCACCTACACTGTCCCGAAGAGTATCGGGAAGGGATATAGGAGGCCCATTCACGAAGAGTCGAGACGAACTCCAAAGAGATGGTCATGCCCGGACAGCAATCATGCGCCATATGTGCCATTTCGTTTATTGAATCGCTTTTATTATGGCAGCGCATGCACGTAGGTTCATGGAAACCAACATGGCCACACTTTGACGGGTTCATATGTCATCGAGACAATGTATGCAAAGGAATGGTAATTATTTATTCATTATCCTCTTTATGGGATGTTGGATCCTCATAATTTGGTATGGGTAACTGTCAGGTTGCCACCACCATAAGGGGTGAAAATCAGGCGAAGAAACCAAATACACGGTGCAGAATTAAATCTTTAATTTTTTTTAATGGAATTTTGACAGCATCTCCCCCTGCCCCAGAATATGTTGGGGGAGATGTATAGGAGACCCGCCCACAAAGGGTTTGACGGGTTCCGAAACAGACGAGCGTATCAAAGATGATAGCCCGGATAAGTTTTGCCATTTATTCTTGGCCCATTAGCACCACGGGGTATACATAAGAGTTCCCAGGGGAGTAAGCACGACCGCAGGCCGAGGGACATAAAAGGTTAGGGGCACTATTCGCCTTAGGGGCAACTAAAGTTTATTTTCCCATCGATGTCAATGGAGCTCATGCTATGATATTGTCACGCCCCGAGACATATGTACAACAGAAGTAATATTGGAGAACGTGAATAGTCGACTAGTATGCCTCAAGCGAGCAATATAATCAGAGCGCTAACGCATTCACACATAAGAAATGAATGCACAATATTTTGACAAAATCTTTGCTTTATTCAAATAATAATCAAAAGTACATAAGGTTGACTCTTGACTCTTTGACTAACTAGACTCAATAAAAATGGAAAATCACATAGCGACTCTTGACTATCCACTAATGACAATTTAAGGTTTCGCTCCTTCTTTAATCACTCTCGGATCCAACACTTGAATAGTATGAATCAGACCCGCCAGAATTTTTTGAAAAAGATAAGGAAAAGTAGAGAATGAGCACACATGCCCAGTAGGTATCTTCGTATCAACATGATGGAAATGTTTAAGTAATTAACATTTTAGCTCTAGAGTGTAAGATAAGTCATGAAAATATGTTGAGACACGTGAATAAACCAAAGTAATGTAAGTAACAAGATATGATCAAGGTGAGATATGAGAATTCATGTAGATTGGAAATATGATCAAGCAAGAATATAACATGAATGAAATTTGGCCTTTCATGAACAAGAAAGTAATTTTTCATAACCATAAAGGCTATGCACTAGAAAGTCATATAACGAGAATGTAGTAGCAAGCATGTAATTTCACAAGACTGCCTCGTGGATCTTCACCCGTTTATAAAAAAAGTACTCCCAGCGCAATGCGACGCTAGTATTCATCATACCCCACGGTTTATAGTATGTTTCCGGCTATCTGTCAGGGGGACTTGTCACGTCCCGAGCTTTTAATACAGCAGAAGGAATATCGGAACGTGAACAGTCGGCATGGTAAGCCTCTCGCAAGCAAGAAATCAGATCACAAGACAATCACATAGAATTAATTGCATAAGTAATTTTTCTCACATTTCCAACTTTATTTCATTACTATAGTCAATTCACATAAGATCACTTCTTGACAACTATCATCACTACGACTCAAGAAAAATCTAAAATTACAATATGACTAGACTAGACACTTTGATCATCTAAGGCTTCTCTCATCTTGAAATCCTTCATTCACTCTCGGACCTGCTGCTAGCATAATCCAAATCTGATTCACTAGTACTTCCTGAAAATAGATAAGAAAATAGGTATGAGCACACTTGTCTAATAGGTATCTTTGCATCAATATGAAGGCAATATTTAAATGATTAATGTCTTAGCTCTAGAGCTTAAAGTAAAAATAAGAATGCGATAAACAAGCGATATAAACCAAGATAACCAAGAATATAGAATCATTAAATAACTGAGCAAGTAGATGTGAGCGAGTATAGACCATGAACAAACGAGATTAATCATGTAGAAATAAATTTGGCCTTTAATGAACAAGAATGTACGAGCATGTAACTAGAAAATACTTTACACAACCCTGTAAAGGCTATGTACTAGAAAGTCATTAACAAACATGTAATTTCCATAACGAGCCTCGTGAATTTCACTCATTTATAAGAGAAAGTACTCCCAGCGTAATACAACGCCAGTATCATCGTACCCCATGGTTTATAGCACGTTTCCGACCATCGGCCGTAGGGGCTAGCATGGAGCCCTTTGACACAATCCGTGCCCGGTCTTGCATCTTCAAGTTATAAATCCAGCTACTTTCACGTGATATAACAATAACTTCAGCCAATAATTCAATTCCAAATAATAAGTTTCATGACCAAGAAACCAAGGTATAGAATGTATCAAAATTGATATGAGATATCAAAGAAGAATTAACAGAATATTATACTCCAGCGGCATTCCGACAGGATAACAATATTTTTATTAAGTTTCATCTCTTAACATTAACTTGTTAAACATGTGTTGAGACTCCAGATAATCCTAAGACCATCTAGGAACTCAAGAAAACCAACCCCAAAGGTCAAACCTCGAGTTAGACAGGTTCAGAGATAAAGCGGTCGTTTACTGAACCGTTTCATGAAGAAAGCGGTCAGAGTCTAGACCGTTTCATGACTAGAGTCGACGCATGAAAAAGAAGTGTCGACGTAGGAAAACTTTCTAGAGCTTTACATTCTAGTGAATGGCCACTTGGTCCGTTTAGCGGTCGTCCATAGGGCAGCTAGGGTCCAGAATACATAAAACACCGGTAAGTGCTTTCTAGACAATTGGGCTTTACTGGTACAACCAGCTCGGCGTCCTAGTAGGAATCCTAGGATCGCGGAGTCTTACGGAGGCCTTCAAACATAATCCTCTAGCCTGATAGAAGGAATATCCAGCGGAGATGTTCATAAGTCCAAGAAAGTGTGCCTATAAGTGCAAAGTGTAACTAATGGTCACATACCGGAGTGTATGCCATGTACATTAGAAAATGACTCATAAATGAGAAAGGATCGTGATAAAACAACGATCAAGTTAAAACTAGACAAGTCATGAACCAAATGAAAGTTAATTTAATTATAAGAGTATATGGTTTTGGTATGAATTTAACGTAAGTTTAAAATAATTTCCATGCATAAGTGAAACCTGCAACCTGCTAGAATAACCCACCAATACAACCAAATTACAAATGTAGCACTTAAAACAAGAATAAAACCTAATTATCTAGGTTTATCATAAGATAAATAAGGCCACACTGCATTATGTTTCGGGTTAACAGAATTACAGAACTCAGAAAATGCAAATGGTCATGTGAGGACCGTTTTATCGAGCCTAGCAATCTATCGCAGGGCCGCTAGTGATTCTAGGCGGTCTTCAGGAAGACCGTTTCTTCCTGTTTATAGTAAATAGCAATAAAATTGAAATATAGCTTACTCTATGGTAAATGGATGCATGGAAAATGACGTAAAACATGTAATAAAACATGCCAAAAGAAAGTTGGGCCAAGAATATGCACAAGGGAATGTAAATTAAGTAAGAATTACAATCTTTTCATTAAAGGGTTAAACTCGTGCATGAAAAATGAATTAGTTACTAAAACACAAAATACTCCATGTGCAATGCATGAAATCGACTGAAAATTGAGGGCTTTTATTCCTAAGATCACGTTTAAGCCGTTCATGAGATAACCTACCTCTGATATCGACTTTAGACTTTCAATTTTGGGCTGGAACTTGACCCTAGTTCTGCTCGTCCTGAACTGAACCAGTAATTTCGTGGCCTTCTAACTTCTGATCCTCTTCACCTATGACCACGAAATTTGGAGAGTAAGAAGATGGTACTAAAAGGAATAAATAACTCTAAAGAACCCCTATATAATTACCTTGTTTAGGGCTTCTAACTTGCTGATCAATCTGGCCCGATCGCATAGGTTCCTGAGTTTCTTCTACCAAACCAGCGACTTTGGATGCTTCTAACTCCTCGTGGGCTTGATCTCCTAGAATGAAATTTTGAGGGTATTTAGAACTTAGTACTATGAACAAATTCTTTTAAATAACCTACCTCAAATTCATCCTCCTGACCTTAGTTCCATGCGAGCCAAACGTAAGGGTCGCGCATGTTAGTTCTAGGGTCTATTTATAGGTTTAGCTAGGGTTTTAAGGATTACAACGAACTTAGAGTCTAAATTAGGTCACCAATTTGATCCTCATGCACTCTAGACTCATCTATCTAAGAGATAGCATCGATCCTAGGTGATTAGGATGCTACAATTCTCATCTTTTTATGCCTTCTTACATTCACGGAATCTGCAGTTAGTAGCGGTCTAGTATTAGACCGTTTTCATCCTCAAGCGGTCGCCCGATAGACCGTTTTTGGCTTTGGGTGTCGAATTTGATATAATTCAAACTCTTCCTATTATTTATCTGTTTATTTATCCATTTAAGGAGTAATTATCCCTTTAAATTCCGTAGATACACTAATTTAAGTTTCTAGAATGTGGGTCAAACCTTATGGGCTTGGTTTTAGGTCTTTTGGGTTTATTTAAATGGGCTGGTTAATTGGTCTTAGTTAAAAAGCCAGGTTATTTGATAAATATTGGGCCTTATTATTTGGTTTTGAATTAACCCAAATTCTTTTAATGGTCCATTTATCTCTAGAAAATCTTAGAAAATCAAAATAAATTCTAGAAAATTCTAAAATATTATATACAAAATTTTGGGGTGTTACACCCTCTCCCACTTAAGAGAATTTGGTCCCCAAATTTCAATACATAGGCTTTAAGAGAGAGTGTACTTACATTCAAATAGCTCGGGAAATCTCTTGCGCATGGCTTCTTCTGGCTCCCACGTTGCTTCATGTGGGCAAGATTTGGTCCACTAGACTTTGACCATAGGAATAACTTTATTCCGAAGTTGACGTACCTTTTGTTCAATTATTTTGATTGGCTTTTGTAATACCCAGATTTATTAACAAATAAAAATTTCTAAAAATTTATAAGAAATTAATTAGAAAATCTTTGATAAATAAAGTAAGTTAAATTTTGACTATTTTATAAAAATCTGGAAAATTTAGAATCTTGTAGAGGATAAAACGTTTAACAATAGTGTCTTCAACAACCGACCCAAATAAAATTCGTAAACAATCCAAATTAACTGATTAAGGCCCAAATCACACTTAAACCTAATTGACCTTAAAACGCGAAATTTGAGCCCAATACCCGATCATTTAGGCTGAGACCGGATCCAAATGGAAGGCTAGGATGAGAGGATCGTTTCCCCTCTTAGTTCTCCTCAAAACTCTAAGCCTTAGAGGGTGAATTTTTATTTAGACAGTGACGGCCAACCCTATCCACGCGATTTGCACACGTCCAACTTGCTTGGACTCTATCTCCGCAAATAGAAGACTCTAGACCTTGTGTGACCTATAAAAATGACCCTTACAAACCCTATTTTCGTTTGGGTGCTGTGGTGGCCGACGAGAGCTCAAGTGGAGGGAGAATTCTGGCGATCACCGGTAGGGTGTCCGTAGCGCGTCGTCGTCCCCTCTTCTTCCTTCTTCCTCCGTTTAAGGTAGGTTATAACAAGCCAGACCTTAAGTATCATATATAGTTAGAACCAGCATCGAGTGCCCTTTCTATTAAATGCAAAAGTCCTAAAAGTTGCTTAGTATCATGCGAGAATTTTAGGGTTTAGTAGAAGCGTGTCACATCTAGGGCTTCACTTATTTCATCTCGTTGTAAGTAGAGATTACATGCACAAATCTTAAATTGTTTACGTTATCTTGTAGAGTATTTCATGCTCTTTCTTGTGAATCCAGAAGCCCTAATTATCATGCTCTATGCTATGTGTATTTTGTAATTTATTGTAACCCTAGCCAACTCGCCGGAGGCGGGCAGGGCGAAAGGGGGCCTGCGTGTTTTTTGACTTATGCGGCCTCATGATAGACCGCCCAACCTTGTTAGGTGGCATATTACTAACCGTTTATGTGTTGTGATTCGTATTACATTTCCGGGAAGAGCGGCTTGACCTAGACCGCCCTTCTGTTAGGCGGCCAGTGATTGACCGTTCGTCTCGCCCAGCGACTCATTACAGACCGCTCATCTCCAGAAGGCCTTCTGACCTGAGGGGGATAAACGGCCTATCGTGCGACCGTCGAGGAGGATGAAAGGATCTTTACAAAATTTATTAAGTTATCGCTCATCACATGATTTTTGATAGTAGATTAGTGGTTAAATGTAAGTTAGCAACATGCATAAAAACCTTGTAAAATTATAACAGTAAATGATTATAACTCTTGCTGATTTATTCATCTTGACCTAAGATCATCTTCTTCAATGAATGTTAGTGTTAATCATGAATCTATTATTAAATTGAAAATTTTATTAGGGTTGTATGACAGTCGTTCTACTTTGGTAGGACTGACTGACCGTCTCACTGGTTCCCTATGTTTTATTAGCCCAATTTCTTTGTAATGTTTGGGACTCTCCGCTGGATATTCCTTCCGTCGGACTAGGACCTTCATTACGGGACCTCCGTAAGCCCCCGCGAGCCTGGGATTCCCACTAGGACGCCGGGCAGGTTGTACCACCAAGGCCTGAACCTGTGTACATAATCGAATCGCTTGGGTTATCGTTTTGTCAGTCACGGCTCAATTGGACCCCCTGAGATTTGCGCGGCCCGAAAGGGACCGTTTATCATATCGGGCGGCCCATAAATAACCGTGCAACCCTGGCCAAGTGCCACTACATTGGTCGTTTAACCTTGATCTATCTTTGACCAAATTATGTTTGGCTCGACCCAATAAGCCCTAGGTTGACCAGTGGAGAGTGGGTTGGACCCTGGTTCAGTTCTGCCCCACTTATGGCAGCCCAGAACCCGTTTGGGTAGACTTCTAGTTGATTAAGTTGAACGGACCTATTGGAACCGCCCATGTAATAGAGCGGGTCTTATTGGACTGTCTATCTTTTGAGCTGCCCTATATGGACCGTTTATCGTGTTCTTGGGTTTCCGAGCTCTACTAGTCATGAACGGCTCGTTTTCAACCGTCCAATTCCTCGTGCGGCCCTACATAGACCGTGTATCCTTGACTTCGGTATGGCTAATCCTAAGCCCATCTCTGTCCTGAACGGTCCAATTTAGACCGTGCATTGCTTGAGTGACACAATTCTGACCGCTTATCATCCAGAAGTGTTTTCCGTGGGTATTCGTATTTGAATCCAAGGACCTGATTGGTCCTTGATAACTTGAACTTTCCAGACATGATGTCTGCATCAACTTACCCTTGAAATTTTGGTAAGCTCCATATCTTGAAGTATTGGCCATCTAACTTGATTAATGTCTAGACAAAACTTGGGATCATGGATCCAACAAATCAATGCCAATGCATCGTAAGGGCCCGGTCTGGTCCTGAGAGGAGCGCCTGAAAAGTACTTGTGCCCCGGGGAGTTTGAATGACATGGTGAGGCATTGCACCGAGTGCATGACTAGTGTGATGTCTATGACAATATTCTCTTACTTGAATTTCTCTTGACTTGGTTAAATCTTGCTTGTTGGCCAAATTCCCGGTTGTTGATATTTATTTGTCTATCTTTTCATCTTTTACTCTTGAGGCTTACTAAGTAACATGGCAAGATGACAAACAAGCAATCAAAGATCTGCTCAAACCTATGAACATGTGAACATGAACCTAGGCAATCATAGCTAGCTCGAGCATGGGCAAGCTATCTCAATCAAATTACGCTAAGGAAAAGGGAAAACACACGCCGGGGCGTGGAGCAAGGAGTAAATAAAAACACACCACTAGGGGTGGAACAAGCAAGGAAATAAAGATGTGATGAAGAAAATAGCTATTGCCCAGTACTAAGGAAAGATGTGATCGCCACCAAAGTAAACCCAAGTCAAAGACTCGAATATACCTTGGAAATAGGAGGATGAAACACCCGCCCACGGGAGAGAAAACCAAGGAAAGCCTGCAGATCAGCTTGGAAGTAACGGCCAGAACCCTGTGCGTTGCTTTGAAGTAACGGTCGCACCCTAGACCGCCAGAAGAGAGTGACGCGCCTGCACCAGACCGTCAGATAATCTGCAGTAGTAAAGCTTGAATTCTTTTAACTCCAACTCTTCCAGCCGGCCAGAAGACTTGGGCCTCGTGCTAATGAACCTGTAAACCTGCCAAAGAAGTAAAAAGACAAGACAAGACAACCTCAATCAGCCCTCTTCGCAAGCATAGCATCAATTCTTAAAGAATTTAAGAACATCAAAAGGAGAGGGAATTACCGGGGAGTTTTGGTTTTTTTTAACCCCTCTGGGCGTTTTTAAAAGTTGGGGGATGTTTGTATGCTTAGAGAACAGTGAAAAACATGGAGGAGGAGGAGGGACAATGCTTTGTTTGGAGAAAAAAACCAAGGAAGAACTCAAGCATGCAAAGATGAACTTGAAAGACCAAAACAAAAGTACTCCCTTGACTGTGAGATAGATGGACGTGAAAACAGCTCCTCCTGGATGAAGATGGCTCCTGAGTTCGGCAGCACTTCGTCGTGAATTTAAATCTCCTCCCCCCTTTGGCCATGAATTCAAGGGTTCTATTTATAGACCCTCAAAACTCGTAGGTCGAGTAGAGGATAATTCAGCAGGATAAAGAGATAACTCTTAGCAAATCCTTGAGGATAATATAACAAAGAGTCCAAAGAAACAAACGGGAAGTCCTGAGGATCGGATTAGAAAGAGATAAGGTCAATCCAAGTTCTTATCTCAAACACGGAGTAGCAGAGAAAAAGGCCTGAACTGCCAGGACTCCCAGAAAGAAGTAACGGCTGCACGATAGACCGCCACTTGAAAGTAACGCATCAAGGAACATCCGTTACTCTCAACCTTATCCCAAAAGATAAGATCAATGGAAGGAAGATCTAATAAGCTGGACTCTTCAAGGAAGTGACGGCCAAGGCCTAGGGCACCATAAGGAAATAACAGCTGTACGACAGACCGTTATTATCAACGTGAAATCAACAGGATAAGCACTGAACACGTGGCCTTAAGCCTTAGGGTTCTTTAAAGAGTAACGGTCCAGGACATATCCGTCAGAGGGAAGCGACGCACCTGACTGGGACCGTTATTAACATTGGAGATTTCAAAGAAGAGAAGGGCTTGCTAAGCTTCTGCCAATGAAAATGCCACCGGGAGCCAATTCTTCATCCAGGAAAAGACCCAAGAAACAGGCTTCAACTGATCAGGAGACTCGATGAAAAGCGAACAACTCGGAGCATCATATTGAATGAAATAAAGAGATGACCCAACTTATGGGTATAAAACGGGTGTCAACAGATGCCCCTCCTTAACGTCCTCTTTGCAGGGGAGCGAGCGGAGGTGAAGCGGAAGTAAAATGGAACATGGAGGTGAAACGGAGATGAAGCGGAGTGTACCAAAAAGAGGGCGTTAAGGTAAACGACACCCGTTCTTTACCAACAAGCGACAAGAATTTTCTGGAAAACTTCAAATTGATCACAAGGAAATAGGAAACCAAAGGACGCAAGTCTGGAGGAATTAATTAACTAAGGAAAGGAAACACGGCTAGCCGCCGGAGGCAACGGAAAGGAAAGAGACTAAACTCCAGACAGGAATCTTGAGCGAACCAGATCAAGCGAGCAAATCGAAGAAAACCTTCTAATTCAGAGTGGAATGATTCTCCTTATTCGGGATTAAGAACACAGTTGTTCACCATCACAGAGATATCTTGAACAGATGAAGCTTCATGAATACTCAAAAATGCGAATGATGCATGCTGGGCTAAAGAAAAAAGAAATCTTCAAAGCAAATTCAAAGAAAGATAAAATATCAAATACTCGAGAATAATATTGCTAGATTGGAGAAATCAGAGTCAGGACACTATCTGTAATCACAGCGTGCAAGATAGAACCATCGTCCCCAAATTTTCCAATCTAACGGCCTATCCAATGATTAAACATGTGAACTTAGATCATCATCATTTTTGTTTAAGGGGAACATCATATCCTAGGACATATGAATGACCAGCCGGTTCTCGAGGTAATATATCATAAATAACATATAGTAATGCATTAAGGGAATGAGGGAATGATATACAATACCTGACTTACCTGCCTGACGAACGGCCGCGCGTGATTTTTGCTCATAACCCTTTCATGAAAGAAAGGTTAGCCAGACAATAATCAATCAAATAAGAATTAGGCATAACCATTGTACGTGCAAGAGGCATCCATTAGGAACATCATGACCGAAAATAGGGTTGTTTGAGCATCAATTAGACCTTTCAATTCATCAAGAAACTTGCAAGAATATAACGGTCTGATGACAGGGCGTCACATAAAGCAACCGATCACCCTTGATCCGTCATAAATCAGGCGGTTCACATTCCTCAATAAAACAGTCCAACACATGTAACGGCCTATGAAAGAAGCGTCAGAATGATGTAACGGCCGGTCGATAGACCGTCACATTTCCTGAGTTTTCAAAAAACAACCGAACGGTCACGGCCCGTTCATTCCATTCAAACAATCAAAAACCCCAAACCAAGGAGAGCTCCGACGATTCCACCCCCCACGACCACTATGGCCGGTGACGAGGCACCCCAGCCGCCTCCACAGAAGAGAGGGAGAGGGAAGAAAATGGCGATACGGCGGTTCCACGTCCGGCTCGAATGAGAGGCGATTCCGCCAATCGTGGAGGAAGAAACGACAAGGAGAACCCCACGAGAGGAAGAAGAGGTCCCCACGGTTGCGCCAGATGGCGAGGAAGCTTCACTGGGTGCGGAAGAACCCAGAGAACCAGAGAAGAAAAGGAAGAGAGGCACGGACCATGAGGTAGGCCGCCTTGCCCTAGATTCCGTTTTTGATTTTTTTGTGTTTATTTATGGATGCATGTGGGGAATAAGGGTAGAAATGGGTCTATGAACCCATTAGGGAACTTTGTAGGCCATATGGCCAGAGTGGGAGACCACAGGAATGCAGGGGAAAAAAACCCAACTAGCAGACGAAGTGACGGTCCTGCCAGCGACCGTCACTCCCCTGACGCTCAAGCCTGGGTGCGTCAGAGACAAGTAACGCCCTAACCCAGGGCCGTTACTTCTTCCAGGGATTCAAACTATTTTTCAGGGTTTTCAATTTTCAATTTTTGTTTTGTTTTCAATTATGAATGTTTATGCCATGAGTATATGATGCAAACTGAACTAATTAATGATCTATTATGCAATGCAGGGAAAGAGAAGATCACGGATCTCCTGGCTTCAGATCCGGGCAGTGTACCAGGCATTGCCCGATTACCAGAGAGAGAGACTTGCCAAGATGGGATTCGCCGAGGTGCTCAGCGTCGAGGTGATCCGGATGGATACGCCGCTGCTATACGCACTGCACAAGAGATGGGACCCGATCAGCAGGGCATTCATCTTCCCATGGGGCCACATGATCCCCACACTGGAAGATATGGCAAGGATTACTGGGCTGAGAGTCCGCGGCTCCGCAGTGATGGAATGGACGTACGGCGATTACCGAGAGATAGCGCAGCAGCTGCTCGGGCTAGATCTGATTAGGCCGGGTCAGTCCTCTTCCCAGCTGGCGAGATCGGTACTGCAGGAGAGTTTGGGGCTGAGAGGAGCAGCAATCACCGTGGGAGAGCGGCCTGAGGAGCATCTGGGTAGAGTGGTCGACCAGGTGCGCCCTCGCGTGGCGGCAGAGGCGGGACCAGAGGGAGATAGAGTGCTCAGACGCTTCCTGATGCTACTGTTCGGGAAGCTCTTGTTCGCGACTCGGGCAGACGTCATCAGCTGCAGACTGCTGCCGTTGATAGAGGATTTGAGCAGAGTGAGGAAGTACGCATGGGGGGCAGCAGTACTCGCATTTTTGTTCGACTCCCTGAGCACCACGGATCGCCAGACCATGCTGGGCGGCTTCTCGCCTTTCCTACAGGTAAATGCACTTTAAATGCTTTCTATTATGCCATGATTATGATTATGCTGTGATTTATGCAAATGCTAATGATTCGGGTTAAATGATTTATGCAAATGACTTGACTTCTAAATGCAGATCTGGAGCTATATGTACCTCCCAGGCATTGGGAGAGGCGCGCTACTCCATCCCGGCCTCATACCAATCGCGAGGTGATGGTCGGTGGCGAGGGACACGGGATCGATCCTCCGATTGACCCGGACGATCCAGGACGACCTGGACTCCTACCCACACACATCGGTAAGCCCGAGACTCAAAGATGACTTCTATGTGCTTCTATATGCTGACAAATGCTGACAAATGCTGACGAATGAATGAAAAATGCTTTCAGGTGAGATGGACCTCGTACCGCAGCGAAGGCTACACAGGACAGCCGTGGGTGGAGGCGTCCTTATCGTACCGGGGGCGAGACATATGGTTGCATTGCATCCATATCATCGAGCCTCTGGACTACAGGCTGATCCTGCGGACTCGGGGACTACACCAGCCCGAGGTGACCTTTTCGCATCGCAACGATGACCGCCCAGGCAAGTCGGCGAGGGGCATCAGTGGAAGTGTGGATTGGCGCGCCCGGAAGGCGAAGTACGTCCTCGACTGGTGGCAGCGAGGTAGGGCCGTGAAGGAGCGGGACGAGAGCGACGAGGCCTACCTGAAGGCCTTTGCTCGACACTACGGCGACCGGGTATACCGAGGTACCCGATGACCGGTATGCAAAACCTAAAAAAACCTTTCTATATGAACCTGCAAGATGATGGATGCTGACTTATGCTTTCTAAATGCAGCTAGATCCTGAAGGACAGATAGCCGAGCTAGAAGGGCTACTCCACTCCACCATCCAACAGCGGGATGGGTATCGGTCTGCCCTGGAGCTCTTGGTGAGACAAAAAACTTAAATGCTTATGATTTATGAAACATGATGTTCAATGATGCAAATGTAAATGTCAACTAACTTATGACTTCTAAATGCAGCGGGCTGAGGGAGCCCAACGCGCTGGACCGGATGCCCCATCGTCTTCCTCGCAGCCTGCGGGAGGCAGGGCTGAGCAGGAGGCTGACTTTGCTCGGGCGGTCACCCGGGCCGAGGAGGCGGAGGCCACCCTCGCGGAGCGGGTAAGAGACTAAAAAAACTTATGATTATGCCTAATTAAATGCTTTATGACTAATGACGTGAAATGCAATCTATATGCGAGGGATCTAGCAGCAGCAGTAGCCGAGGTAGAGAGAAGCAGGGCCGAGACTGATCGAGCCCGAGCGGAGACGGAGCTGGTACGGGCAGAGATGGCCCGGCAGAGAGCGGAGACCCTGCGACGCCTAGATGATCCAGAGATGGAACAACTCCGGAAGGAGTTAGCGCAGGCGCGAGCTGAGGTGGAGGAGCTTTGGATCGGGACGGCCGACTTGGATCGCTACCGGACCGAGGCACGGGAGACGCGGCGTCAGATCTTCACACTGAAGATCGAGCTGCGGACATTGGAGCAGACGGTGCGGATGATCGGCCGGGGACCGGAGCGGTGCACCTCCCAGAGTGGGATACATAGGAGCGCTGCCCCTAGCGGCTCAGTAGGGGACTTCCTCGTCAGCTCCTCCGCCTAGCGGAGGAATGAGAGGGCAGAGAGAGGACAGCAGGAGGAGAGTGCTTCCATAGCACCGCCACCCGCGAGGAGACCTGAGGAGGGGGAGGATGATGGTGGCCCGGCTGATAGACCGGCCGAATGATGCCTTTTCTTATGTTTTCTTTATTATTTGTATAGAACCTTTGGTTAAAAATGGAATGAGATCCCTCTTTTAGTTTTCCGTTTTGTTTTTAGTTTTATGCGAGCGTGAATGAATGAATGTGAAAAAAGCAAGATGGACGAAATGTGAATGAATGAATGAGATGCATGCAGGAAGAAACGAGGTGTACAATGTGAAAGACCGCCAGGTCTAAGCAAGGGCAGAAGGAATAACCTGAACTCAGCAGCAGAGAAAGTGACGGTCTAAGATCTGACCGTCATAATCAAACGACGCACAAGTGAGAGACCGTTAATCATCAGAGGCCCATTCTGGCAGTGGGGCATCAGGATAAACGACGGCCAACTGAGGGTGCGTCAAGGACAAATAACGGCCAGGGGTCAGACCGTTGATCATGGCAGAACGATAGTTGGTCAGGGCAACTAGCAGGAAATGTGACGGCCTGAGGGAGGCGCGTCAGAGGAAAGAGACGGTCATAAGCAGGACCGTTAGGAAGTGTTTTAGCCCAAAAGAGAAAGAACTGAGTGGCTGGGAATGCGACGGCTCAGGGCTAGAGCGTTACAGAAAGCGACGGTAGACCCATAGACCGTTACTCTCCTCAGAACATGATTCGGGGAATTGAAACCCCCAGAAAATGCGGCGGTCGAGTGCTGGCGCGTCGGAGTGAAGTGACGGTTGCACGATGGACCGTTAGAATCTGGGTCGCAATCCGAATCGGATTGAGCCGAGATAACTAAAACCCGAGGTTTAGCCACTTAAACCATCGCTAGAACTTATCCTAATTGAAGATAAAGCCTTCTAGCCCGAGTCTTATCCTTCCAAAGTTAAATATAAGTCTTAGCAACTTAAAACCTTAATCAAAATTGCAGCTTTGCTAAAACCTCTGTTCTAGGGTTTGAAGAGCTCCTCCAAAGAGCAGAAAACATGATGAAGAGGAGCTTCGAGGTGATGGCTATGGAGGAGAAAGCTTACACCGGCCCTAAAGCTGCCAGGAGGGAACATAGAGAGCTTCAACGGCTAACCTCAATTCCCAAGCACTTAAGCTCTAACGTCCAAAGAGTGGTAAGTACTTATAACGTCATCCAAAGTTCAGAATTTTGCTACACTTATTCTTTCATGACTTCCTTCTTTCTTTTCTCAAGCCCCTTCCCGGTCCAAGGTGCTATTCCAATCTGAAGTGGGTGGCTCCCATGGTAAAGGCGCTTCCTATAGAGGTCACCTCCATCCTTAAAGCATGGCACCTTCAACCTCTCTTGGTTTTAGGCAAGAATTTCCAGAAATTGTCCTTAGATTGGCCAAGCCTTTCAGCTCTTGTGGAACTATGGCATCCACAAACTCACACCTTCATCTTCCCTTCCTTTGAAGCAACCGTCCTATTGGAGGAAGTAGAAACCTACTTAGCCCTTCCTAAGACTAAGGTGGGGGATGAAGACCGGGTTTGCTATACAATAGAGCCTATCGACCCGTCCTCGATCTTGAGTGATTTCATTCATAACTCGAAGGATGGGAGGACCATGATCAGCCCACACCACGTTCACTTGATACCCTTGGCCCACTGGATAGTGTCTCATTATAAAAACAAGTGGGAGAGACATGAAGCCATAGCCAAGGCGGTAGCGGTTTGCTTGTGTGGAGTCTTTCTTTTTACCACTACCGACCACCTCTTAGATATCCAAAACCTTGGAGTTATTAGCGGGCTGTGGCGAGGTATGTCCATCTCTCAAGCGGTCCTCTCATACCTCTATGAAGGACTAAGCTCGGCTTGCCTAGGAGGGCTTTTGTTCGGCTCTATGATACTCCTCGAGTGCTGGATAGGAGTGAGAGTCAAATTCCTTCCTAAGGAAGACATAACTTCTGCAAGCCGAATCTTCGGGAGCCACCCTCTCTTCTTTATCGGAGGGGCATTTGGATACTCTTCGCAGGTTGAATGCAAGACCGCGGATAAGAAAACTCAGGATGAATGGCGCCTCTTCTTCAACACTCTTCCAATGGACAAATTCATCATGCGACCAAGAGTCCTCCGAAGTGCTGTTCTCAAAATACCGCGGCGCCAAGGCCTCGACCTCCAGCTAGTAGGGAACACTACCATGGCGATCTACAACCCGCACCGATGCCATCTTCAGATCGGATTACCTCGAATCGGCGCTTCTGCACTATCACACTACCCTCCCCTTCTACCTAGGAAGATGGGGACCGAGGAAGATGAAAGAGCGATCCGGAACGCGCTGACCATGTGGGAGACCAGCAAGGTGCACCCGTGGCAAGCAGAAGTTGAAGAGAATGACGAAATACGCCGAGATTATGTGAAAGAGTTGAGAAGAATCCGCCCTCTTGCGGATAAGAAGTTGAATGTATCTTGATTTTCCTCTTTTTGTTGTATTCATGAGGACTATTATGTAATTGACAATCAAAGTTGAATTTATCAAGAATTATATTTCATTAGTCTTTGCTTGAATGAGATGAGATTGCCATAGTTGAAAGATCTTGAGTTCCGTAGTTTAAAAGGCTAGACTGATGTGAGTAGACAGGGCTTCTGGAGGATATAATGGATGTGCACTGGGCTGTTACATGGAAATGACGGTCCTGCGACAGGCCGTCAGAATGGGAGTAATCAATAGCCCAGTTTCTGAAGGATATGACGGATGGGTCTTGAGCCGTTATTTTCAAGTAACGGTGGGTCTCAGACCGTTATAGTGATGGTTCAATCAAAAAAGAAAGGGGGCCCACGCCTGAAGGGAAATAACGGTCAAGGTTGGGCCCGTTACATTACTGTAACGGTCTGATGCTGGCGCGTTACACACTCTGAACCTGCATAGTTGTGAGCTTTTGCTTTTGGGCTTGTTCCTGTGTTCTGTACACACTCAATTATGAAACAAGTTAGATCTGTTCTTAGACTCAACCCCTTGCCTTGAAGCAAGTTAGATAGTGATCGATTCTTGATATTTGGTCAAGGGGTGGAGCCTTATTAAATAGGCGAAAACATAATGAAAATGTGATGCATGCTATGCACATGATGGTATTTTTTTGGGAGTTCTGGAAAATATTTACTGTTTTTGGATTTTGAAAATATTTGTTGTTTTTGGATTTTGAAAATATTTGTTGTTTTTGGATTTTGAAAATATTTGTTATTTTTGGATTTTAAAAATATTTGTTGTTTTTGGATTTTGAAAATATTTGTTATTTTTGGATTTTGAAAAACCAGTGCCTCTCTAGCAATACGAGACCTCCCTTGTTTTAGCTTGAGTCTCGAGACCGGCGTGCAATAGTGTGACAACCCCTGGCTGAGACCTAATCATTGCGATGGTGTTTTTACCAAAGCCATACCTAGGGTACTCATCTCAGTCCTAAAAGGAAAAAGATCATGGAGGTAAGCTTAGGCCAGATATGGGAGTTTTTAGAACTTGATTCCCTCACCGTACCACCCTATTAGAGATTTGGTCTGTTGTGCCGGGGCTTTCATGTCCGTCATCGAACCTTTGTCCACTTAGGCATGCACGCGACTGGGCTCATAACGTCCCGCGGGGAACTGTACTGCCACTCTTGTCATGCCTAATTTTCTTTTTCTTTTGGAGCTTTTTGAGATTTCATGTGCCGACTTGGAGATGATGCTTTTGATTCATGTTGTAGAGAGCACTCCTTTTCTTTTCTTTTCTTTTTTTTCTTGTGGCGTCAGGTCATAACGGACTTGCCCCTATTTGAGACCTCTTCTCGTTAGGGAGTTTGGATTGGTTGTCTCCTCCTTATTTACTCCTTGCCCCTGGATGCAGCCGAAGAATGAAATGGACAGGGACTTTGACTTCCCCCAATGCATGGCCAAGGAAAAACAGTGTCTTTTTAGATAAGGAACCCGACCAGGGATGTCGTGTAGTGTGTGTTTGCCTTACTCAAGACTCTCTTTTGAAGATAGGGAGGCAGTTCTTATTGCCGGAAGAGCACGTGGTTTAGATTTTTAAGGAAAGAAACGCTTAAGATACAACCCATTCCACTGGTGAGAGAGCTCCTCACCTTCCGCGTTTACTAAACGATAAGCATTCCCTGGATAAGCTTCTTTTATTACGAACGACCCTTCCCAGTTAGGTTGCAACTTGGACCTAGGACCTGCAGACCGAATGAATTTGCGTTTCAAAACAATTTCACCCTTACAAAATTTTCGTTCAATTACCTTCTTTTGAAAATAGCGCGAAACCCTCTTTTGATAAACAGAAACGTGATCGGCCGCGTTCATCCTCTTCTCATCTAAGAGTTCTAGCTGGACCAGTAACGCCTCTCGACGTTCATCGAGATTAAGTTCCTTATCGAGCTGCACTCTAAGAGAAGGGATTAAGATCTCATATGGGAGCACCGCCTCCATCCCATAAGTTAAAGAGTAGGGAGTTTGTCCCGTAGGGGTACGGACGGAGGTGCGGTAAGCCCACAGAGCTTCCACCAATCTTTCAGGCCAATTAGAAAATTTGTGTGCTTCACATGTTTTCTTAATGATTTTAAGCAGGGTTTTATTAGTGGCCTCGGCTTGACCGTTACCTTGAGGGTAATATGGAGATGAATGATGCAGTGTAATATTGAATTTCTTACATAGGTCCTTAAGCTCTTGGGAGATGAACTGGGGTCCGTTGTCGGTGATGATGCTACTTGGCACTCCGAACCGCGAGATGATATTCTTCATGATAAAGCGGCACACCGTTGTAGCTTTGATCTCTGCGTACGCCTCGGCTTCGGCACATTTGGTGAAGTACTCAGTAGCGGTGAGGATGAAAGATTTCTGCTTGATCTGAGAATTAGGATGACCGAGCGGGCCGACGACGTCGAAAGCCCACATGGAGAATGGCCAAGGAGCAGTCATAGGATGGAGGGACGAAGCTGGAGAATGAATTTTATCAGCATGGAGTTGGCATTTAAGGCACCTCCGGACATAGAGGGAGCAATCTTCCTCTAGAGTGGGCCAATAGTAGCCCTGCCTAAGGATCTTCTTTGCTAGAGCCTGGCCATTGACATGACCTCCACACTCACTAGAGTGGGCTGCCTCAGCCACTTTCCAAGCTTCTACATCATCCAAGCATCTCATGAGCATTCCATTAGTAGCGCGCCTATACAGTTCTCCTGCAATGATAGTGTACCTTGCGGCGGCTCTTCTTATTGCTTTACGCTGCTCGGCCCTTGCCCCTTCTGGGAACGACCCTTCTTTGCAAAATAATTCGATTTCATGATACCAAGGCAATTCTTCTTCGTCCAGAATCTCCTCTAGTTCTGTTAATGAAACTTCCTTGAGATCCTCCTTCTCAACTCTCGCCTCTACAGATTTCCTGAGGTTGATGAACCAAGGATCTTGAATGGAGGGTGCGTCCAATCTCTGGACGACGATGGTCTCAGTACTACGACTGAGAGGGAAGGATAAGGAGGAAGCAAGGGATGCCAAAGCATCAGCTAGAATGTTCAAAGAACGGGGAGTATGGATATAGATGAGCTTACGGAATCGCTTAGCAAGGAGCGTGACCAAATCTTGATAAGGTTTGAGCTTAGGGTCACGAGTACGGTAAGTTGACAGAACTTGCCGTAGGACGAGCTGAGAGTCTCCTATAATGTTTAAATAGCGCGCGCCTAGGAGATAGGCGTGCTTCAAGTCGGCCAGGAGAGCCTCATACTCAGCGATGTTGTTGGTAGCAGGAAATCGAAGTTGATAAGCGAAGGGGATGGTTACTCCATCTGGAGTAAGCAAGACAGCCCCGATTCCTTGGCCTTGGGAGTTGAGTGCACCGTCGAAGTGCAGAGACCAGAGGGGATGATTAGAAAGGACAGAGAGATGCTCATCAGAGAAATCGTCCTGAATGGAATCGGTATGAGGAATGGGAAGATGTCCAAGATGTTCAGCAATGGCATATCCCTTGACTGCCTTCTGAACGACAAAGGTGATGTCAAACTGAGAGAGGAAGCTCTGCCAGTGAGCTAACCTACTAGAAAGGACGGGCTTTTCTAGGAGATAACGGATCGGGTCCATTCTAGAGATCAACCTAACTGGGTGGGCGAGAAAGTAATGTTTAAGCTTCGGAGCCACCCACACTAATGCGGCACAAGTCTTCTCCATAGCGGTGTACTTGGATTCAGCTGGATTAAACAACCGAGAGAGGTAGTACGCTGCCCGCTCTTTCCCTTCATCATCCACTTGTGCTAAGACCGCCCCTAGAGAGTCCTCAATAACCGAGATATATAGGATTAGGGGTTTCCCAGGGACAGGAGGTTGCAAAACCGGGGGATTGGACAGGTACTCTTTGAGGTCCTCATAGGCCTTTTGACAATCTTGATTCCATTCGAACTTGACCCCCGCCTTAAGCAATTCATAGAACGGGCGGCACCTTTGAGAATGTTGAGATATGAATCTTCTAATGAATTGCAGCCGACCAATCAGTCCTTGAAGTTCCGTAATGTTCTTCGGCGGAGGCATGTCCATGACGGCCTGTGCTTTATTAGGATCAATCTGGATCCCCGTTTGCTTACTATGAACCCTAGCAACTTCCCTGAAGAGACTCCGAATACGCACTTCTTCGGATTCATCTTAAGCTTATACTCCCTGGCTCTCTGCAGCACCTTAGCCAGAATAGAGGGGTGTTCTTCTTTTGTTCTTGACTTCACCAAGATGTCATCCACGTAAGCCTCCATGTATATGTGCATCATATCGTGGAAGATGGCCATCATCGCCCTTTGATAGGTGGCACCTGCGTTCTTCAACCCAAATGGCATAACCACATAACGATATGTGCCCCAGGGCGTGGTGAAGGAAGTTTTCTCTTGATCTTCCGGAGCGAGACGGATTTGATTGTAGCCCGAGTACCCATCCATAAACGACAGAGCTTCGTACCCGGCAGTGTTATCTACTAAGACGTCTATATGAGGTAGCGGGAAATCATCTTTGGGACAAGCCTTATTTAGGTCCCTGAAATCAATGCATATGCGCACTTTTACATCCTTCTTGAGAACAGGGACTATGTTCGCCACCCACTGGGGATATAAGACTACTCTGACGAACTTGGCCTTGTATAGCTTATCGACTTCTTCTTTGATTTTTAAGGCCATGTGGGGGTGAAATCTTCTTGACCTTTGTTTAACAGGTGTTGCCCCTGGTTTGAGCACGAGTCGATGTTCCACTAAGGAGGGGTCAAGACCTGGCATGTCCTCATAAGACCAGGCGAAAGAATCGCTATACTCCCTTAGAACCTTAATTAGATCCTCTTCTACCTGTGAAGGGAGATCAGCTGAAATAATGATAGGCCTTGGGTCTTCTTCTGTTTCCAAGTTGATTTCCTTTGTAGGTTCATCCACTGCCGTCGACGGCTGGTCGAATCTCTTTAATCCTTGTGCATATAAATCGGCAGTGTCACCCACGTTGCTGTCTTCATCTATTGGATCCTTCTCATCCAGAACCTCATAGACGCCTAATCCGTCATCGCTCCATTCCCCTTCTATTTCCCCTTCATCTTCAATCATAATTGCCGTGGCAACGAATTCCAGACACTTTAAAAGAGCATGACATCGTTGAGCTAAATCTTGCAAGAACCTATTAGGAACAGATCGGGAAGGATGCGCAAGCGAGCGCGGCTCAGAATGGGAAGGGTTGGATGACCTAGAACAAGACCCTACTTCTCTAGACCTAACTGACTCTACTTCCTTAGACTTACTAGACCCTAACCCTAACCTAGGAGAGAGAAGGCTTAGTGGAAGGGAAGGAGCAGGGGACTCGTGCCCCTGGGAGGAGGATGGAGACAGGACAGCGTAATCTTCCACTGAAATCTCCGTTTTAAATTTGACGTTTTTTTTTGGAGATCAGCAGAGACTACAAAGCAAGCTGGAGGAGGTGGGAGCTGCGTAGGGAACAGCTCGGAAAAGATGCGATTGGAGAAAGGATCAGAAGAAGACAACCACATCTCGTGGAGCTGAGCATTGGGGGAGAGAGGAGTGAGTAGAGTGGACAGGTCAATACGCGGGCATTTCCCGCGAGCACAAGGGATGAATTGAATCTCCGGTGGATCAATGATGGATGGATTTATCATGACAGGAGGAAGGCGGGGTATGGACTCCCTTTGTTGCAAGACGGATTGGAAGCGTGAGGGAGACCAAGAGAAAACAACCGGAGAGCTCCCTCCTTCCTGTAATTTAACTGTGGGCTGCTTCTTCGGCCTCCACTGTACGAGCCGAACCTCTTGCTGCTTCTGGCGTTCTTCTTCATGAAAGATCCTTTGCAAGGCCTGATTGTAGTCGAGCATGTCATCATCTGACCTTCCTAGCAGGGAAGGTGGACGGGCAATCGGACAAACTATATCCCTTCTTGGCTGAACCAGCCTTGGAGCTAATGTGCTGGGCTGGAGAGGCCCTCTGACAAAGTGCTGACGATAATCCCAAATAAGTGGCCCAGAATCACCCATCATAGATAATGCTGTTTCCTTATAACCGAGGCCTCTTCTGCCCATTTTCTTTCCCTTAGGTATGGGCTTAGTCATTCCTTGCAGTTGCGCCCCGAGGCCTCTCCCCGGTTGATAGCCTAGTTTCAATATAATATTCCACCCCTTTGAATCTCGGATCTGCGGCTTCACTTTGACATTGACTGGAGTAGTGATGGGCTTGGGAGATGTATAAGCCCAAGGAAAGTTCAGATCAAGCACTGACAGAACGGGTCGGCTGCTCGGCCAAAGTGTGGGAAGAACTTGACCTGAGAGGGCCTTGACTGTCTGCACCGTGGCCAAGCTTTTAACTTTGACGACCCTCCCTTGAAAGGGAAATTTGACGCACTGATGTGCGGTGGAGGGTACGGCGCCGAGCGTGTCAATCCAGGGACGACCCAAGATAACCTTGAACATAGGGTCGATGTCGATAACATAAAATTCCACGGCCATAGTGAGGGGACCGAGCTCCGCCTGAATTGTGATCACCCCGTGACATGCTCGCCTTGAGTTGTCATATGCTGCTATAGTAGTGGGGGTAGGCTGTAGTAACTCTTCGGATATGTTACACGCTCGGAGGGTACTAAGTGGGAAAACATTAATTGAGGCCCCGGTGTCAACCAATGCTGCTTCAATGTCGACTTTGTTCAGGGTAATTGTTATGCAGAGCGGCTTTTACCGAGCCCCTGGAGGTGCAAGCTCGGTTTCTGAGAATGTAATTGCCGGCCCTTTGGAAATAGTTGCCAATGCCGTTGGTAAACTGTCGACTGCCATGTCTTCGCTAACCATTACCTTCTGCAAGAAGTCCCTCAGTGCATCCTGATGAAGGGTAGACCTTTTGATCAACTCTAGCACGGATATCTTGGCGGGTACTCGATCCAGATGATGTAACAAGTCATATTGAGTACCCGGTAGTGGTTCAGCTTCCTCTTGCTCGGCCACCGGCTGAGAGGACTGGGGATTAGAAGTAGTAACGTAATTCCGATGGAACATCTTCCCGCTCCTTAAGGCACAGTTTGCCGCAGCATCTGAAGATAGTATGATGGGCGCCGCAGGGTGGATGAGTGGGATAGGCTGTGCGGGGGAGGTGATTTGGTGGAGCGTGGGGTTGGTGAGGTTAATGGAGGGTGAGTGGATGATAGGTGAGGGATTGGTGGAAGGCAAGGTGGTGATGAATGTCGATGCAGGTGGAGGGAAGGCTAGTGGGTGTTTGAGAACGGGCGAAGGATTAGGGGATGGTGTGATGATGGTGAGGGGAGTAAGTGTTGGAGGGTATGATGGGATGGAGAGCGATAGAGGGCTTGCTGGAGCGGGTGTGGATGGTAGGATGAGCGGAGAAGGTGTTGGTTGCATAGAGAGGATGAAGGAAGGTTTGCGGAGTTTGTGGTGGAAGGCCATTACTTGCGGTGCGGAGCCATCATCATCAAAAGACCACCCGGCATTGGGAGCCGGTGGTTGCACCATGTTAACTTGTGCTGGTGCCGGCGGCTACTG
This sequence comes from Amorphophallus konjac, assembly GCA_022559845.1. Taxonomy (NCBI): domain Eukaryota; kingdom Viridiplantae; phylum Streptophyta; class Magnoliopsida; order Alismatales; family Araceae; genus Amorphophallus; species Amorphophallus konjac. The sequence goes on from CM040124.1 coordinate 144,232,963, forward strand.
CTGAGGAGTGGGTGGATGATTCGGCATCGGGTTCTGATGGATGCCTAGGTCTTGCACTTGTTGTGGTTGTTGTTGCTGTGGCGGCTGCTGCGGCTGCGGTGCTTGATGCTGCTGCACTTGCTGCCCCTGCGGCTGCCTCCTCTTCTCTTTAATCTCCACAATGGCCCTATGCATTTCGGCCCAGTCGATTCTCTACCCTTCATGAAGGTCATACACCAGATCTCGGAACGGATAACATCCTTCTATGGTATGGCCTGGCTGCCTATGGAACATGCAATATTTGGTTTGATCAACCGCCGGGTTCCAAACAGGCCGTTCCGGAGGAAGTTGGATTGCGTTTACTGACATAAGTGCCGAGAAAATATCTGTGAGTGTCTCGGGCAACGGAGGATACTGGGCTCTCCTGGGAGCCGGGCGCTTGCTGTTTGGATTGTTGTTGCTGTAGCCACTGGGTGGAGGGACGTTATGGTATTGTGATGGTGGTGGCGGTTGTTGTGGTGTGGTGAAGGCGTTTTGTGGAATGGTGAAGGCGGGGGGAGTGTTTTGTGGAGTGGCCTGGAAGTTGTGCGGGGTGGAGTTTTGTGGATTGCGGGGGTTTTGATTGTAGCGGAAAGGTGCGGCCTGATATGGAAAAGCAACGGCTTGTACTTGCTCATTTGTTTGGACCCCCTCAGTAACCGGCCCTTGTGGTTTCTTATGGTACTTGGGCTTTTGGTTTTCGAAGAGAGAATGGATAGGGGAATCCTTAAATTGAGTCTATATGAAGCGCGCCCGGCTGTAGAGTTGATGCATGTTGGCTATGTCATTCATTGCCAGGATGTTGCGAAAAGTCGGCGTGGCATTGGAGATCAGTAACTTGACCTTCTCTTCCTCTGGGATATGGCCAGGCACTCTGGCGGCCATCTGCCTCCACCTGTCTGCATAGGTGGCAAACTCTTCTTCCGGTTTCATTTTCTCTGCTACTAGGTCTGTAAATGAATATTCTGGTCCGACCCGGTCTTGAAATCGCTGAATGAATTTGTCCTTAACTACCTTGAAACTCTCGGCCTCTTCCAGTGGCAGAGAATAAAACCATTCCAGAGCAACTCCATCTAAGGATCGGCGGAACAAGTACGCCATGAGGCGATCGTCATACTGGAACTGCGCCGACTCATATAGAAAATCCCTCACATGGATAAAGGGATTGCTATTCCCATCGTACTTGCGATAGTTAGGGAGCTCTGATTGAGGAGGGAACCAAATATTTTGGAAGCTTGGAATAGGAATATCGGCCAAGGAATGTGGGCCAACCCTTTTCTGGAGGAAGTCAAGTTGTTGCTGCATGGCGGCCCACTTGTTAAGTAAGTCCTGCTCTTGGGAGGGAGCAGGGGTAGTGAAGGACGCCGATTGTTGAGGAGCGGATGGAATGATGGTGGTAGACGAGGGAGGCCCATAGGCATGAGTAGAAGGATAGGCAGTGGAAATAGGGGGCCCGTAAGAAGGATATTGAGCTTGAGATATACCCGGATGGGAGTGAGTTTGGGCCACCCCTTGCTGAGGGTGTAAGAAATCAGAAGGGTTCATGAGAAGCTGTGAAGCCACCGAACCAGAATTATGATGATCCACCTGGACAAAAGAAGGGATAGGCGATTTCCCTTTATCAAAAGACTAATGGGCTGAATTGGAAGATTGGCCCATCTCCATGCCAGCGAAAGTAATGGTCCGAGGTTGGACCGGAGTGAGGTCAATCGGAGTAGGCTGAACGGACGGCCCAATAATGGAAGGATTAGATTGACCTTGAACATCGGCGGAGGGAGAAGCGTTGGACCCTTGCATAGCTTGGTATAGGACTTGAAGTTGGGTCGGGTCCAATTGGGCCATCATGTGAAGGACGGAGCCCGCGGAAGGGGTAGAAAGAGAGGGGGTACCTTGACTACCTCCCACAGATGTGGAGGACGGGAGAGGGGCAGTCCCTTCTCCGGAAGGAAAGGTAGCAACCCTAGGGGGGTTTTCAAGGGGCCCTTGAGGAAGAGAGTCCTCTTGGGAGCGCGGAGGATTGAAGGATGCCATGGTGGATTCGAAGAGGGGATTGGAATAACACGTGAAGGAGGGAGTGACTCGAGAAGATGATTCAAACGGACGAAAGCAACTCCACATGCAACGGACAACCTTGACAAAATGCAAAAACAAACAACACAAAACACACAATGAGCAATCAAACTTAGGTGATTCTAACAAGATGCAAGTGATAAAAGATGAAGACACTCAAGAATCAAGCAAGTTGTTTAGAATGATGCGACAATATTCTTATGATTTCTCCTTTGGAACCTTAGTGAATTGATTGATATGTGCTCTCAACAATAGGTTCCTAGTAGGAGATGGATATAGGACTTGGTTTGACTCTAAGTGTAACCACTCAATCACTTATGCAACCCTAGACATGGGGTGGGAAAGGTACAACCAGCCCAGCGTCCGTGTGGGAATCCACGGCTCGCGGGGACTTATGGAGGTCCCTGTTGTGATTTCCTAGTCGGCCCCAAGGAATATGGAGACGAGAGGTCCTCACAACAAGGTAGGAAAATGCAATCTAATGTATGAACGATGAATGACCCTATGTGCACCGGAGTGCATGCAAAGTCTAGCCTAACAATCTAAGAATCAATGGTGCACACCATGATAGGCAGATATGAGCAGAGCAAGAGGAGGGTCAAGTGTCCCCCAAGCAATAAATCACAGCACAAACTACGGAAATAAATACACCTCGGATGCGTACCTGCCAGGAGCGTAACGGTCGAAGGCCCCTGCGTCAGAGAGAAATAACGGTCGAAGGCCAGATCGCCGGATAATATATAACGCAGGGAGACGAGACCGTCAGATGAGCCAGGGAACAAAAAACTAATAGAAGTAACCGAAAGTCCGTAAAGCTCACACAGCAGGACGAAAGCGGCGGTCTAATGCCCCTGCGTCAGAAGGCTGTGACGCGTGGACACAGGACCGTCAGAGGACTCAGAAAACCAGGATGATCAATGAAACGAAAGAAACAAAAGACGACTGAACAAGCAGATGATGGCAGGTTTAAATAGGAATCAAAAGCACGATTGGCACAAGTTGTCCCACCGTGATCGCCAAAAAATTATCTGTTGATATTTATTTGTCTATCTTTTCATCTTTTACTCTTGAGGCTTACTAAGTAACATGGCAAGATGACAAACAAGCAATCAAAGATCTGCTCAAACCTATGAACATGTGAACATGAACCTAGGCAATCATAGCTAGCTCTAGCATGGGCAAGCTATCTCAATCAAATTACGCTAAGGAAAAGGAAAAACACACGCCGGGGCGTGGAGCAAGGAGTAAATAAAAACACACCACTAGGGGTGGAACAAGCAAGGAAATAAAGATGTGATGAAGAAAATAGCTATTGCCCAGTACTAAGGAAAGATGTGATCGCCACCAAAGTAAACCCAAGTCAAAGACTCGAATATACCTTGGAAATAGGAGGATGAAACACCCGCCCACGGGAGAGAAAACCAAGGAAAGCCTGCAGATCAGCTTGGAAGTAACGGCCAGAACCCTGTGCGTTGCTTTAAAGTAACGGTCGCACCCTAGACCGCCAGAAGAGAGTGACGCGCCTGCACCAGACCGTCAGATAATCTGCAGTAGTAAAGCTTGAATTCTTTTAACTCCAACTCTTCCAGTCTGCCAGAAGACTTGGGCCTCGTGCTAATGAACCTGTAAACCTGCCAAAGAAGTAAAAAGACAAGACAAGACAACCTCAATCATCCCTCTTCGCAAGCATAGCATCAATTCTTAAAGAATTTAAGAACATCAAAAGGAGAGGGAATTACCGTGGAGTTTTGGTTTTTTTTAACCCCTCTGGGTGTTTTTAAAAGTTGGGGGATGTTTGTATGCTTAGAGAACAGTGAAAAACATGGAGGAGGAGGAGGGACAATGCTTTGTTTGGAGAAAAAAACCAAGGAAGAACTCAAGCATGCAAAGATGAACTTGAAAGACCAAAACAAAAGTACTCCCTTGACTGTGAGATAGATGGACGTGAAAACAGCTCCTCCTGGATGAAGATGGCTCCTGAGTTCGGCAGCACTTCGTCGTGAATTTAAATCTCCTCCCCCCTTTGGCCATGAATTCATGGGTTCTATTTATAGACCCTCAAAACTCGTAGGTCGAGTAAAGGATAATTCAGCAGGATAAAGAGATAACTCTTAGCAAATCCTTGAGGATAATATCACCAAGAGTCCAAAGAAACAAACGGGAAGTCCTGAGGATCGGATTAGAAAGAGATAAGGTCAATCCAAGTTCTTATCTCAAACACGGAGTAGCAGAGAAAAAGGCCTGAACTGCCAGGACTCCCAGAAAGAAGTAATGGCTGCACGATAGACCGCCACTTGAAAGTAACGCATCAAGGAACATCCGTTACTCTCAACCTTATCCCAAAAGATAAGATCAACGGAAGGAAGATCTAATAAGCTTGACTCTTCAAGGAAGTGACGGCCAAGGCCTAGGGCGTCATAAGGAAATAACGGTTGTACGACAGACCGTTATTATCAACGTGAAATCAACAGGATAAGCACTGAACACGTGGCCTTAAGCCTTAGGGTTCTTTAAAGAGTAACGGTCTAGGACATATCCGTCAGAGGGAAGCGACGCACCTGACTGGGACCGTTATTAACATTGGAGATTTCAAAGAAGAGAAGGGCTTGCTAAGCTTCATCCAACGAAAATGCCACCGGGAGCCAATTCTTCATCCAGGAAAAGACCCAAGAAACAGGCTTCGACTGATCAGGAGACTCGATGAAAAGCGAACAACTCGGAGCATCATATTGAATGAAATAAGGAGATGACCCAACTTATGGGTATAAAACGGGTGTCAACACCGGTTATATCATGTTCTTGCCTTCCTTTCATTATTTTGTTGCATAGTTATTTCCTTTTCGTTCTTTATTTACGCGCTCAAACATGCAATTTAATTGGTTAATTACTTAAACTTGCCTGTTATTACCTACTGAGCGTTCGCTCACCTAGTTCTTTCCCCCTTTTCAGGTAGCTCTTGTGAGGACTCGCAATCTGATGGGAACGGGCAAGAGTGTTGATCATGGAGCGAGCCAGTTAGATGCTGTGGAGCCAGAATAATAGTCTATGTTTAGTTGTGTTTTAGAATGTGGATCAAAGAGTTGCAATGGGTAGTCAGTCAATGTAATGTAGTTTAATGTTGTGGTGGAATTTCATTAAGGTTGTTTAAGATGGAGTTGTAATGGGATCATGGATTATGAATTCGTTAGTTAATTAATGGAGTTATGTTCGTGATAAATCCTTATGTTTTAGCATATCATGTCTAGAAATCAACATATTGGTATTCCTTGTTTCTACTGCCAGTCCAGATATTCCGTGTCGGGGCGTGACAGTTAGGTGGTATCAGAGCCTAGGTTTCTAATATTCCCAGGTTATCTAAGTTCTAGTATTTTAAGAGGTTGTCGTAGAACCTATACCCTTGTTATAAGTCTAAGGACCCAACCTAGTGAGAATTTGGGTAGAGACTTGGGTTGAGTTAATAATCAACTCTAAAACTCTTTCTCCTAAATAAACTTAAGATAAACCATTCTCGTGCAGGACGTTCTGATGGCAGCTGAGCGTGCACAGTGGCAGGACATGCAGCGGACGGTTCAAGGACTCACACGAGCTTTGCAACAAGTGGCCCAAGGTGGAGTGGTGAATCATGGTGCTGGTGATCTACACAGGAGTTTTTGTGGGATGAATCCCCCACGTTTTGGAGGTTCAACTAATCCCGATGAAGCCGAACACTGGCTTAAGGAGATGGAGAGAATTTTTGAAGTTATGCAATGCAGCGACCAGGAGCGTGTGCTTTTAACAACCTTCCAGTTGGAACATGATGCAAGGACTTGGTGGGAGTCAGTAAAGGCACCCCTCGGTAACAGACAAATTTCGTGGACGGAATTCGAAGAATTTTTCAATAGCAAGTACTTTTCGGACAGAATTCAAGAGAAGAAAGCAGCGGAGTTTGCTGCTTTGAAGCAACGAAGTCTATCTGTAGCGGAGTACAGAGCCGAGTTTTCTAGACTCTCTCGTTATGCTACTCATTTGATTTCCATAGAGAAGATGAAGGCGAAACATTTTCTCAATGGGCTAAAGTTGCATTATATTAACCAGTTGGCACCGATGGAGATTCAAACCTATGCATAGATGGTGAGGAAGGCCCAAGTTTTAGAAGATACTTTGGAAATGACGGAGAAAATCCGTGGCAAGAATGTTAAAAAGGAGCAACCTACTGGTTCCGGGAGTGCTAAACCGGGAATAGCAAGAAGAGGCCCAATGGCGGGTCTGGTTCATGGAAGGGGAAAATGTCCAAGAATGAGGACAAGAAGCTTGGCCCGATTGTTCCATTCAATGGAATATGCAAGTATTGTGACCGTCCCGGTCACAAGATGGAAGAGTGCTGGTGCAAGCTGGGCGCCTGTTTGCTTTGCGAGAGTAGGGATCACCGCATTCCAGATTATCCTTTTTTATATGAGCAAGCTACCCCGACGATACCTCAAGGCGGCAAGAAGTAGCAGGGCAAGCTCCAGGCCCTACAAGAAGAGATGCAGGCACCACCGAGGAGGGTGGACTCATGGAAGGTACCGTTATTGTTCATGGAAAGCCAGCTTTTGTTCTTTTCGATACCGGTGCCACTCATTCATTTATTTCATGGAAATTTGCTAAGACATTACCTGTGAAGCCGGTTTTGATGAATTCCCCCTTAGAGATATCAACTCCTATTGGCTCTAGATCAGCGATTAAGTATTTTTACCCTTCTAGCAAGGTCATGGTTGATGAATTGAATTTGCCAGCCGATCTGGTTCGCATGGATATGAATGACTTTGATGTAATTCTAGGAGAGGATTGGTTGGCTAAGCATGAGGCCAATGTACGTTGTAGTTCCAGTTCTGTGTCTTTTTCGAGACACCCGGGACTTTCTTTTATAGGGTTTAGGCACCATAGATCTATGCCACTTATCTCGACCATCCGAGCCGATAAGCTGATGAGGAGAGGATGTCAGGCATTTTTAGCCTTTGTTTATGTGACCCCTGAGAAGAAGATTGAGATTCAGGACATTCCTATCGTCCGAGATTTTCCAGATGTTTTTTCTGAGGAATTGTTAGGGCTTCCACCGGAGAGGGAAGTTATCTTTTCCATCGATTTAATTCCTGGCACGACCCCTGTTTCTAAGGCTCCTTATCGTATGTCTCCTACGGAGATTAGGGAATTAAAGCAGCAGTTAATGGAATTACTTGAGAAGGGGTTTATTCGTCCAAGTACATCCCCGTGGGGGGCTCCAGTGTTAATTGTAAGGAAGAAGGATGGCTCAATGAGGTTGTGTATTGATTATCGGCAACTGAACCAGTTGACTATAAAAAATAAATATCCATTACCAAGGATTGATGAGTTATTTGATCAGATAGCAGGAGCTCAGTATTTCTCTAAGATTGATCTTCGATCAGGTTATCACCAGTTGCGGATTAAGAAGGAGGATATTTATAAGATAGCTTTTCGTAGCAGGTACGGGCACTTTGAATTTATTGTAATGCCTTTTGGACTAACGAATGCACCTACAGCTTTCATGTAGTTGATGAACGATGTATTCCGGCCCTATCTGGATCAATGGGTCGTAGTGTTTATTGATGACATTCTGATTTATTCCAAGAGTAAGGAAGAACATGCTGAACATTTGAGGATGGCGTTACAATTATTGAGAGACCATCAGTTATACGCCAAGTTTAGCAAGTGTGAATTTTGGCTACAAGAGGTGTCCTTTTTAGAGCATATCATTACGAAAGAAGGTATTTCTGTTGATCCGTCGAAGGTAGAGGCAGTTAAAGATTGGGACAGGCCTACTAGTGTAACAGAAGTTAGAAGCTTCCTAGGCTTGGCAGGATATTATCGGAGGTTTATTAAAGATTTCTCCAAGATTGCGGTACCCTTAACAAGATTAACCCGCAAGGAGAATAAGTTTGATTGGACGGAAGATTGTGAGAAAAGCTTCCAGACTTTGAAGGAATGTTTAACTACTGCCCCTGTTTTAGCATTACCATCTGGAGAAGGAGGCTTCATGGTGTACACCGATGCTTCAAGAATTGGTTTAGGATGTGTGCTTATGCAGCACGGGAAAGTGATAGCCTATTCTTCTAGGCAGTTGAGAAAGCATGAGGAGAATTATCCTGTCCATGATTTGGAGCTAGCAGCCGTAGTTTTTGCCTTGAAGATATGAAGGCATTACTTATATGGAGAGACATTCACAGTATTTACAGATCACAAGAGTTTGAAGTATTTATTTTCTCAGAAAGAGCTCAATATGAGACAGAGAAGATGGATGGAGTATTTAAAGGATTTCGACTTCTCTATAGAATATCATCCCGGGAAGGGTAATGTGGTGGCGGATGCCCTAAGCCGCAAGCCAATGGCTAAATTGTCAAGTCTCATGATGCAAGAATGGAAGCTGTTGGAGCAATTAGCCGGGTTGGATATTAATGTTGACAAGGATCGAGTTATGATTGCTCAGTTTCAGCTTAAACCAAAATTATTGGCAGGAATCAAGTCCTTGCAAGACAATGACCTGGAGTTGGTAGAAATCAAGGAGAGCTTGAGTAGCAGATCGGAATTCATGGTAGCTGATGATGGCAGACTGTTATTTTAGGGAAGGACTTGTGTACCTAATGTGGCCGAAGCTAAGAACAAGATCCTTGAGGAAGCTCATAGATCCCGATATACCATTCATCTTGGAGGTACGAAGATGTTTAGGGCCACTTTGGTAACGGGTTAAGGTGGGTTAACCACGGTCGGGTGATTTATTCCCTGTTTGATACTTTTTTCCTTAACCTGTGTCAGATAGGGTTAAAGTGGATTAACTCATTCCACTTAAATAGGTGGAATGAGTTACGCCACCTGGGTTAGGGCCACTTTGATAGCGGGTTAGGTTAAGAGAGGGTGAGCCACCCTGGGTAAGCCACCCGCCCTTAACCCAACCCATTACCAAAGTGGCCCTTAAGGATTTGAAAAGATCTTTCTGGTGGCCAAATATGAAAAAGGAAATTATAGAATTTAAGAATAGATGCTTGGTGTGTCAGCAAGTTAAGGCCGAGCATTTCAGACCTGTAGGGAAGTTGAAACCACTAGACATACCTCAATGGAAGTGGGAAAGTATTGGTATGGATTTCATTATGGGTCTACCTAGGACTCGTAACGGATTTGATGCAATTTGGGTTATCATTGACAGATTGACAAAGTTCGCTCATTTCATGACTATTAAATCTAAGTGGATTGTTGATGTTCTAGCAGCTTTATATATGAAGGAAGTGGTGCGACTCCATGGTATTCCGGTCAGTATTGTGTCTGATAGAGACCCCAGATTCACTTCACATTTTTGGAAAGGATTGCAAGAATCTTTGAGAACCCGTCTGAATTTCAGTACTATTTTTCGTCCACAAACAGACGGACAGACGGAAAGAACCAACCAGATAGTGGAAGATATGTTGAGGGCATGCTTGATTGATTTCGGAGGCAGTTGGAGTGATCACTTAGCCTTGATTGAATTTGCTTATAACAATAGTTATCAGTCCAGCATTCAGATGGCTCCGTTTGAAGCTCTGTATGGAAGAAGCTGTCGGTCTCCATTATGTTGGAACGAGGTTGGTGAGAAGCAATGGCTGGGGCTAGATCTTATTTCTGAATCATCAAAGAATATTCATATTATTAGAGACCGATTACAAGTAGCACAATCGAGACAGAAGAGTTATGCAGACCATAGAAGGAGGGACTTGGAATTTAAAGTTTATGAACATGTGTTTTTGAAAGTTTCTGCTATAAGAGGAATCTGAAGATTTGGCATTCAAGGCAAGCTAAGTCCCAGATATGTCGGTGCATTCGAGATTTTCGAAAGAGTGGGGAAGGTTGCGTACCGTCTGGCACTACCACCTCAGTTATCTGGAGTACACAATGTCTTCCATGTGTCGATGTCGAGAAAATATGTATATGACCCTACTCATGTCATTCAACATGCGGATCTTGAGTTAAAGGAAGATTTGACTTATGAAGAAATCACTGTTAAGATTTTGGATCGTAAGCAGCAACAGCTCAAGAACCGGTCTATACCTATGCTCAAGGGGCAACGGAGTCGGCGTGGAACTGAAGAAGCTACTTGGGAGTCAGAAGATACCATGCGAAAATAGTATTCCGACTTGTTATAGGTGAGTTGTTCCACTCCCCATCGTGTTAAAGTGTAGTGAATTTGGACGACCAAATTCTTCGAAGTGGGGGAGGGTGTAATACCCCGATTTATTAACAAATAGAAATTTCTAGAAAATTTATAAGAAATTAATTAGAAAATCTTTGATAAATAGAGTAAGTTAAATTTTGACTATTTTATAAAAATCTGGAAATTTTAGAATATTGTAGAGAATAAAACGTTTAACAATAGTGTCTTCAATGACTGGCCCAAAACAAATTCGTAAACAAGCCAAATTAACCGATTAAGGCCCAAATCACACTTAAACCTAATTGACCTTAAAACTCGAAATTTGAGCCCAATACCCGATCATTTACGCTGAGACCGGATCCAAATGGAAGGCTAGGATGAGAGGATCGTTTCCCCTCTTAGTTCTCCTCGAAACCCTAAGCCTTAGAGGGCGAATTTTGGTTTTGTAGGTGACGGCCAACCCTATCCGCGCGATTCGCGCACGTCCAACTTGCTTGGACTCTATCTCTGCGAATAGAAGACTCTAGACCTTGTGTGACCTATAAAAATGACCCTTAGGAACCCTATTTTCGTTTGGGTGCTGTGGTGTCCGACGAGAGCTCAGGTGGAGGAAGAATTCCGGCGATCACCGGCAGGGTGTCCGTAGCGCATCGTCGTCCCCTCTTCTTCCTTCTTCCTCCATTAAAGGTAGGTTATAACAAGCCAGACCTTAAGTATCATATATAGTTAGAACCAGCATCGAGTGCCCTTTCTATTGAACGCAAAAGCCCTAAAAGTTGTTTAGTATCATGCGATAAGTTTAAGGTTTAGTAGAAGCGTGTCACATCTAGGGCTTCACTTATTTCATCTCGTTGTAAGTAGAGATTACATGCACAAATCTTAAATTGTTTACGTTATCTTGTAGAGTATTTAGTGCTCTTTCTTTTGAATCCAAAAGCCCTAATTATCATGCTCTATGCTATGTGTATTTTGTAATTTATTGTAACCCTAGCCAACTCACCGGAGGCGGGCAGGCTGAAAGGGGGCTTGAGTGTTTTTTGACTTATGCGGCCTCACGATAGACCGCCCAACGTTGTTAGGTGGCATATTACTGACCGTTTATGTGTTGTGATTCGTATTATGTTTCTGGGAAGAGCGGCTTGACCTAGACCGCCCTTCTACCAGGCGGCCAGCGATTGACCGTTCGTCTCCCCCAGCGGCTCATTACAGACCGCTCATCTCCAGAAGGCCTTCTGACCTGAGGGGGATAAGCGGCCTGTCGTGCGACCGCCGAGGAGGATGAAAGGTCCCTACTGGACCATCCATCTTTAGAGAATTGATTAAGTTATCGCTCATCGCATGATTTTTGATAATAGATTAGTGGTTAAATGTAAGTTAGCAACATGCATAAAAACCTTGTAAAATTATAACAGTAAATGATTATAACTCTTGCTGATTTAATCATCTTGACCTAAGATCGTCTTCTTCAATGAATGTTAGTGTTAATCATGAATCTATTATTAAATTGAAAATTTTATTAGGGTTGTATGACAGTCGTTCTACTCCGATAGGATTGACTGACCGTCTCACTGGTTTCTGATGTTTTATTAGCCCTATTTCATTGTAATGTTTGGGACTCTCCGCCGGATATTCCTTCCGTCGGACTAGGACCTTCATTACGGGACCTCCGTAAGCCCCCGCGAGCCTGGGATTCCCACTAGGACGCCGGGCAGGTTGTACCACCAAGGTCTGAACTTGTGTACATAATCGAATCGCTTGGGTTATCATTTTATCAGTCACGGCTCAACTTGGACCCCCTGAGATTTACGCGGCCCGAAAGGGACCGTTTATCATATCGGGCAGCCCATAAATAACCGTGCAACCCTGGCCAAGTGCCACTACATTGGTCGTTTAACCTTGATCTATCTTTGACCAAATTATGTTTGCCTTGACCCAATAAGCCCTAGGTTGACCAGTGGAGAGTGGGCTGGACCCTGGTTCAGTTCTGCCCCACATATGGCAGCCCGGAGACCGTTTGGGTAGACTTCTAGTTGATTAAGTTGAACGGACCTATTGGAACCGCCCATGTAATAGAGCAGGTCTTATTGGACTGTCTGTCTTTTAAGCGGCCCTATATGGACCGTTTATCTTGTTCTTGGGCTTCCGAGCTCTACTAGTCGTGAACGGCCCGTTTTCAACCGTCCAATTCCTCGCGCGGCCCTACATAGACCGTGTATCCTTGACTTCGGTGTGGCTAATCCTAATCCCATCTCTGTTCTGAACGGTCCAATTTAGACCGTGCATTGCTTGAGCGGCACAGTTTTGACCGCTTATCATCCAGAAGTGTTTTTCGTGGGTATTCGTGTTTGAATCCAAGGACCTGATTGGTCCTTGATAACTTGAACTTTCCAGACATGATGTCTGCATCAACTTACCCTTGAAATTTTGGTAAGTTCCATATCTTGAAGTATTGGCCATCTAACTTGATTAATGTCTAGACATAACTTGGGATCTTGGATCCAACAAATCAATGCCAACACATCGTAAGGGCCCGGTCTGGTCCTTGGAGGAGCGCCTGAAAAGTACTTGTGGCCCGGGGAGTTTGAATGACATGGTGAGGCATTGCACCGAGTGCATGACTAGCGTGATGTCTATGATAATAATCTCTTACTTGAATTTCTCTTGACTTGGTTAAATCTTGCTTGTTGGCCAAATTCCCGGTTATATCATGTTCTTGCCTTCCTTTCATTATTTTGTTTCATAGTTATTTCCTTTTCGTTCTTTATTTACGCACTCAAACATGCAATTTAATTGGTTAATTACTTAAACTTGCCTGTTATTACCTACTGAGCGTTCGCTCACCTAGTTCTTTCCCCCTTTTGAGGTAGCTCTGGTGAGGACTCGCAATCCGATGGGAACGGGCAAGAGTGTTGATCATGGAGCGAGCCAGTTAGATACTGTGGAGCCAGAATAATAGTCTATGTTTAGTTGTGTTTTAGAATGTGGATCAAAGAGTTGCAATGGGTAGTCAGTCAATGTAATGTAGTTTAATGTTGTGGTGGAATTTCATTAAGGTTGTTTAAGATGGAGTTGTAATGGGATCATGGATTATGAATTTGTTATTTATTTAATGGAGTTATGTTCGTGATAAATCCTTGTGTTTTAGCATATCATGTCTAGAAATCAACATATTGTTATTACTTGTTTCTACTGCCAGTCCCGATATTCCACGTCAGGGCACGTCAAATCCTTTTGGATCTCTAAATCATCGTAAGTGATAATGTGGAATGGAACGTAGACATATTTCTTTAACATAAAGACATGGAATATATCATGAACTCCTGCCAACTGTGGAGGCAAATCTAGTCGATACGCCACCTCTCCAACCCGTTCAAGAATTTCAAAAGGGCCAATGAATCTTGGTGTAAGCTTGCCTTTGATGTTGAACCTTCGAATACCTCGACCCGGAGAGACCTTGAGAAATACATAATCGCCTACTTGGAATTCTAGGTCACGCCTTTGATTCTCATATATGATTTCTGTCTATCTTGGGCCATCTTGAGTCTTTCTCGAATTAGTTTAACTTTCTCAGTAGCATCCCTTATCAATTCTTGACCTAGAAGTTGTCTTTCCCCAACTTCACTCCAGCAGATAGGTGAGCGATAGCTTCTCCCATATAGTGCCTCAAATGGTGCCATTTGAATGCTAGCTTGATAACTATTATTGTAGGCAAATTCCACTAGAAGTAAATGGTCGTGTCGGCTTCCACCGAAGTCAATAACACATGCTCTTAGCATATCTTCTACTACTTGATTGGTTCTTTCAGTTTGTCCATCAGTTTGCGGATGAAATGCAATGTTAAAATTCAATCGGGTCCCCAAAGAATGTTACAGACCCTTCCAGAATTGTGAAGTAAATCGAGGATCTCGATCGAAAATAATAGCGACAGGGACACCATGTAACTTAACAATCTCCTTCATGTATAAGGCATCCAAGATATCTACAAACCATCGGCTTTTAGTAAGTAAATAATGAGCCGATTTTGTTCAACGGTCTATGATCACCCATATTCCATCATGTCCACCTCTTGATTTAGGCAGTCCCATGATAAAGTCCATCCCTATACTCTCCCATTTCGATTCCGAAATTTCCAAGGGATGTAGTTTTCCAACATGTCTTTGATGTTCTGCCTTAATCTATTGACAAGTAAGGCAACATGACACATAGTCCGCTACTTCCCTTTTCATATTGGGCCTCCAATAATTCCTTTTAAGGTCTTGATACATCTTGGTAGCACCAAGGTGAATGGCGTGCTTAGATTTATGAGCTTCTTCTAGGATCAATTTCTTAGTATCCACAAGATCCGATATACAAACTCATCCCTTGAATAATAATCTTCCATCATTTGTAATAGAGAAATCCAGTCGTTGCTCCATATTGGCTTTGATCTCCAATAACACAAGGTCATTATCTTGGAGTTTGACTAGATCTTCTATTAATGTGGGTTGTGTCCAGATATTGGCTATAAAGCAATCGTCTTTCTTCTTCATATTAATATCTAAATTCAACTGAGCAAATTTAGAAATAAGATTAGTCATACCTTTCATGAGACTTGACAGCTTTCCCATCGATTTCCTACTGAGCGCATCGACAATAGCATTCACCTTGCCAGGATGATATTGTATGGCAAAATCAAAGTCCTTGAGGTACTCTAACCATCGCCTTTGTCTCATATTTAGCTCTTTCTGAGAAAATAGATATTTCAAGCTCTTATGGTCCGAATAGATCGTGAATTTCTCTCCATAAAGGTAGTGACGCCAAATCTTCAAGACAAATATAACAGCAGCCAGTTCCAGATCATGAACATGGTAATTTTCCTCATGCCGCTTTTACTATCTTGAAGCATAGCAAATCACCTTGCCATTTTGCATGAGTATACAACCTATGCCAATGCCAGATGCATCGGTATAAATTTCAAAACTGCCACCTTCTACGGACAATGCCAATATAGGTGCCGTTGTGAGATGTTCTTTAAGGGCTAAGAAATTTTATTCACATTCCTTTGTCCACTCGAAAGGATTCTCCTTCCTGGCTTGTCTTGTTAAAGGAGCGGCGATTTTGGAGAAATCCTTGAAAAATCGCCTATAATAACTAGCCAGGCCAATGAAACTTTGAACTTCAGATACAGTGCTCGGTCGGCTCTAGTTCTTAACCGCTTCAACTTTAGAAGGATCTACTGCAATGCCTTCTTTAGAAATAATATGGCCATGGAAAGAGACTTCTTTAAGCCAAAATTCACATTTGTTTAACTTAGCATAAAGTTGGTGTTCCCGCAAGGTTTGCAAAGCAACCCTTAGATGTTCCTCGTGTTCCTCTTTTGTCTTTGAATAGATGAGAATATCATCAATGAATACGACTACAAATTGGTCAATATAAGGTCGGAACACATTATTCATTAATTGCATGAATGCAGTAGGTGCATTAGTTAAACTGAACAGCATAACCACAAATTCATAATGTCCATATCGACTTTGGAAAGTAGTCTTGTGAATATCTTCATCCTTGATCCTCAATTAATGATAGCTTGACCTGAGGTCGATCTTGGAGAAGTACTCTGCGCCAGAAAGTTGGTCAAACAGCTCATCAATACGCAGCAGTGGATATTTGTTTTTGATGGTGAGTTGATTCAACCGCCGGTAGTGAATGCATAATCGGAGGGAACCATCCTTCTTCTTGACAAATAGGACTGGCGCACCCCAAGGGGATGTCCTGGGTCGAATGAAGCCTTTTCTTAGCAGCTCCTGAAGTTGCTTCTTTAGTTCCTTCAGTTCCGTGGGGGACATCCTGTAAATTGCTATTGACACCGATGCTGCTCCAGGTGTAAGTTTGATGGTGAAGTTAACCTCCCTTTCGGGCGGTAAGCCAGGTAACTCGAAAGGGAAAATGTCAGGAAACTCCCTAACTACGGGGATTTCTTCTATCTGAATTTCCTCAGACTCGATACCTACTACGGAGGCAAGAAAAGCTTCACATCCTTGCGAAATGAGTTTTCAAGAGTGAAGAGATGAAATAAGAGAGGGATGCTTCTGGTATTTGATGCCAAGAAAGGAAAATTGTTGGAGACCTAGCTTTCGAAAGAAAATTATCCTACTATGATAATTTAAATAGGCATCGTGGTCTACAAGCCAATCAACTCCTAATATGACATCGTAGCCTTCCATATCAAGGCATACGAGATTAGCGGGAAGAGTATGTCCTTCTACAGTAACTTCACTATTGGGGAAATAGGTTTTCAATTCCGTTCCCGACCCTAAAGGAGTGACTATGGTTAAATTCGATGGTAAGGCAACAGGTGAAATAGGCAATGTTTTTACAAAGGAACTAGCAATAAAGGAATGAGTAGCACCTGTATCAAATAACACAAAAGCAGGATGTGAATGAATATGAATTAGACATTCAATGAGCTCCCCTTCTTTGGTTGGTTCATCCTCCAATACGGCATTCAATCTAGCTTTCCGCTTCCGTCCACAATTGCTCCTTGTGGATGATTGCTCTTTCATCAAAGGACAGTCAGGCATGCGATGCTCCCGACTTCCACATCTTAGACATGCACCCAATCGCTTCCAACATTCTTTGGCCGCATGACCTAATTTATCACAGAATGAGCAAGCCGCCATGACTTGCTTATCTTCTTCCTTAGCCTTCTTGTTCCGACGATCATCGTTGCCGTCCCCATTCCTGGATCTCTTCTTGTTATCCCTAGAGTTATAGGTGATGCTGAATTTTTCTTGCTTCTTACCTCACCGATCAAACTTTCGGCTTTGCTCCTCCACTTTGCCCTTGAGTTTATCGACCTTCTCCAAGGTCCGTTCACATAAATGTTCCCGTTGGACCATCTCTGCGTAGGTCCGAATGTTTTGTGGGCCAAGTTCCTAGATGAAAATGGGCCGCAACCCATCCATCAAGCGATTTGCTTTAAGAAGATCTGTGCTCACTAGATGTTGAGCATAAGGTTCGAGGCGAGAGAATTGTAACTCATATTCTGCCACTGTCAATATGCCTTGACTTAGTGACGCGAATTCAGCCGCCTTCCTCTCCTTGACTTAGTGACAGATCTACTCCCTCGGTTTCGAAGAAGCTCGGAGATACTGTGCATTCCCCCCGTATTCAACAGGATATCGACCTCCCGAGCGTTCCCTTCTCTCCGCTTAGTGCTTCAGCGGTTCGGCTGCCATGTGCGCCTCGAGGAAGTTCTTGGTCACCTTCGGCATCGGCTGGCTCATCTTCCGACCCCCTGGAGTTCCCACCGTCGGTGGTCGGCGTCCTCGTTACCATCCAAGTTTGTTCGTCGCTCCGGTGACAGTATGGGTCTGGTATGGGCTTTTCCGTTCGGTGTGGGTCTTTTACTTCCTCTTGTACGTCGCTATGCCGACTGGGTTGTTCTCTCTGTTTGGGAGTCTCTGCTTTCCATGTATTGTGACTATCGTTTAATATGAATGAAAGCCTATGTTTCCAAAAAAAAAAAAGTCAAAAAAAAAGTACATGGCTCAAAAAAGAGTAAGAAATCCATCCCATGTGTGTTGTGCGTCTGCAGGCGGTGTCGGAACAGACTTCCACCAGGTACGTGCATCTTTGTTTAACTAGAACGTGGCAAGATGAACCTTCTCTTGGTCGGTACATTGCATGACCATGAATATACGATTCATTTTTTTTGATCCAATTTTCTGCCTCATCGAGGTTAGAAGAACCCAAAAATCGCGGAGGGTTTAAACTCTAAAAATTGTGGTGCGGATCACTAGCTCATGCCCTAGCGCCAGCTTGAGCCATATTTTGCAAGACCTGAGTGAGACCCGCAACAGTTTGTTGCATTACACCCCAATCAACACGGTGAGCCATTGTAGGAGTAAAGTACCTGAGAAGAGTAATGGATTTGTTAATCTTAATGGAATTTATGGGTTAATCCTAAAGATAATTTCTAATTACTAGCTCATCCCAGGTTCTACCCAATTTCTCTCATGGGTTGGGAATTTTCTTTCCTTGTTTCATAGGCATGGGTCCTTAATCCTTGGACTTAACCTATGACATGACATCTTTTCCTCGGACTTCTAGGGCTAGGCTCTGATACCACTCTAACGGTCACGTCCCGAGCTTTTAATACAGTAAAAAGAATATCGGAACGTGAATATCCGGCATGGTAAGCCTCTCGCAAGCAAGAAATCAGAGCACACGACAATCACATAGAAGTAATTGCACAAGTAATTTTTCTCAAATTTCCAACTTTAGTTCATAACCATAGTCAATTTACATAAGATCACTTCTTGACAACTATCATCACCACGACTCAAGAAAAATCCAAAATTACAATATGACTAGACTGGACACTTTGATCGTCTAAGGCTACTCTCATCTTGGAAACCTTCATTCAGTCTCAGACCCGCTGCTAGCATAATCCGAATCTGATTCACTAGTACTTTCTGAAAATAGACAAGAAAATAGGTATGAGCACACTTGTCCAGTAGGTATCTTCGCATCAACTTGAAGGTAATATTTAAATGATTAATGTCTTAACTCTAGATCTTAAGGTAAAAATAAGAATGCGATAAACAAGCGATATAAACCAAGATAACCAAGAATATAGAATCATGAAATAATTGAGCAAGTAGATGTGAGCGAGTGTAGACCATGAACAAATAAAATTACTCATGTAGAAATAAATTTGGCCTTTCATGAACAAGAATGTACGAGCATGTAACTAGAAAGTACTTTACACAACCTTGTAAAGGCTATGTACTAGAAAGTCATTAACAAGCATGTAATTTTCATAACGAGCCTCATGAATTTCACTCATTTATAAGAGAAAGTACTCCCAGTGTAATGTGCCGCTAGTATCATCGTACCCCATGGTTTATAGCAAGTTTTTGACCATCGGCTGTGGGGGCTAGCATGGAGCCCTTGGACACAATCCATGCTCGATCTTGCATCTTCAAGTTATAAATCTAGCTACTTTCACGAGATATAACAATAATTTTGGCCAATAATTCAATTCCAAATAATATGTATCATGACCAAGTAACCAAGGTATAGAACGTACCAAAATTGATATGAGATATCAAAGAAGAATTAAAAGAATATTATACTCCCGCGGCATTCCGGTAGCATAACATTATTTTTATTAAGTTTTATCTCTTAACATTAACTTGTTAAACATGTGTTGAGACTCCAGATAATCCTAAGACCATCCAGGAACTCAAGAAAACCAACCCCAAAGGTCAAACCTCGGGTTAAACAGGTTCAGAGATAAAGTGGTCGTTTACTAGACCGTTTCATGAAGAAAGCGGTAAGAGTCTAGACCGTTTCATGACTAGAATCAACGCATGAAAAAGAAGTGTCAACGTAGGAAAACTTTCTGGAGCTTTGCGATATAGTGAATGGCCGCTTGGTCCGTTTAGCGGTCGTCCATAGGGCCGCTAGGGTCCAGAATACATAAAACACCGGTAAGTGCTTTCTAGACAATTGGGGCTTTAATGGTTCAACCAGCTCAGCGTCCTAGTGGGAACCCCAGGCTCGCGGAGTCTTATAGAGGCCTTGAAACATAATCTCCTAGTCTGACAGAAGAAATATCCGGCGGAGAGGTTCATAAGTCTAAGAAAGTGTGCCTATAAGTGCAAAGTGTAACTAATGGTCACATACCGGTGTATATGCCATGTACTTAAGAAAATAACTCATAGATGAGAAAGGATCGTGATAAAATAGCGATCAAGTTAAAACTAGACAAGTCGTGAACCAAGTGAAATTTAATGTAATTATAAGTGTATATGGTTTTTGTATGAATTTAACCTAAGTTTAAAATAATTTCCATGCATAAGTGAAACCTGCAACTTACTAGAATAACCCACCAATACAACCAAATTACAAATGTAACACTTAAAACAGGAATAACACCTAATTATCTAGGCTTATCGTAAGATAAATAAGGCTACTATGTATTATGTTTCTGGTTAACATAATTACAGAACTCAGAAAACGTAAACGGTCATGTGAGGACCGTTTTATCGGGCCTAGTGGTCTATCGTAGGGCCGCTAGTGATTCCAGGCGCTCTTCAGGAAGACTGTTTCTTCCTGTTTATAGTAAATAACAATAAAATCGAAATATGGGTTACTCTAAGGTAAATGGATGCATGGAAAATAACGTAAAACATGTAATAAAACACGCCAAATGAAAGTTGGGCCAAGAATATGTACAAGGGAATGTAAATTAAGTAAGAATTACATTCTTTTCATTAAAGGGTTAAACTCCTGCATGAAAAATGAACTAGTTACTAAAACATAAAATACTCCACGTGCAATGCATGAAATCGACTGAAAATTGACGGCTTTTACTCTTAAGATCATGTTTAAGCCGTTCAAGAGATAACCTACCTCTGATCTGGGCTTTAGACTTCCAATTTTGGGCTGGAACTTGACCCTAGTTCTGCTCGTCCTGAACCGAACCCGCAACTTCGTGGCCTTATAACTTCTGATCCTCTTCACCTATGACCATGAAATTTAGAGGGTAAGAAGATGGTACTAAAAGGAATAAATAACTCTAAAAAACCTCTATATAATTACCTCGTTTAGTGCTTCTAACTTGCTAATCAATCTGGCCCGGTCGCATAGGTTCCTGAGTTTCTTGTACCGAACCAGCGACTTTGGATGCCTCTAACTCCTCGTGGTCTTGATCTCCTAGAATGAAATTTTGAGGGTAGTTAGACCTTAGTATTATAAACAAATTCTTCTAAAGAACCTACTTCAAATTCATCCTTATGACCTTAGTTCCATGCGAGCCAAACGTAAGGGTCGCGCATGTTAGTTCTGGGGTCTATTTATAGGTTTAGCTAGGGTTTTGAGGATTAGAACAAACTTAGAGTCCAAATTATGTCACCAATTCCATCCTCAAGCACTATAGACTCATCTATCTAATAGATAGCATCGAACCTAGGTGATTAGGATGCCAAAGTTCCCATCTTTTTATGTCTTCTTCCATTCACGGAATCTGCAGCTAGTAGCGGTCTAGTATTAGACCATTTTCATCCTCAAGCGGTCGCCCGATAGTCCGTTTTTGGCTTTGGGCGCCGAATTTGATTGAATTCAAACTCTTCCTATTATTTATCCATTTATTTATTCATTTAAGGAGTAATTATCCCCTTAAATTCCATAAAAACCCTAATTTTAGTTTCTAGAATGTAGGCCAAATCTTATGGGCTTGGTTTTAGGTCTTTTGGGTCTATTTAAATGGGCTGGTTAATTGGTATTAGTTAAAAAGCTAGGTTAATTGATAAATATTGGGCCTTATTATTTGGTTTTGAATTAACCCAAATTCTTTTAATGGTCCATTTATCTCTAGAAAATCCTAAAAAATCTAAATAAATTCTAGAAAATTCTAAAATATTATATTCAAAATTTTGGGGTATTACAGGACTAGAGTTGAGCCCTTGGACACTGTCCGTGTCCACTCTTACATCTTCAAGTTATAAATCAAGCTACTTCCACGAGAAATATAAATATGCCCAATAATGTAACCAGTTCAAATAATAGATTCATATTAATAATAATCAAGGTAAGAACGTACCAAATTGAAATTATGAGATCAAGGATGATTTAATAACAAGGTTATGCCAGAGAAGAAATCTGACAGCATAACGGTATATTCTTTAATTTCCATAATTCATTAATAACTGATTGAACAAGGTGTTAGGTTGTAGATAATCATTTGACCATCTAGGATCATAGGAAAAATCAACACTTGGGTCAAACCTTGGGTTAATCAATACTTAGATATAAAATGGTTATATCGGGGCCATTTCTGGAAATAGTGATCGTTTACTGGACCGTTTACATTCTGTAGCGGTCAGTGCAGGACTGTTTATTGACAGAGTCGATGCAATGAGTGAATTGGATCCATGCGATCATGGCAGGGCTGCTAGGCGTCCTTGGTGGTCAAGTAAATGGCCGCTACTTGACTCTTGCGGTCTAATGGATGGCCGCTAAGATCTAGAACTTAGAAAATGCCGGTAAAGTGCTTTCTAGACAAATGGGTTTTAAGGGTATAACCAACCTGGCGTCCTAGAGGGAATCCCAGACACGCGGAGTCTTACGGAGGCCTTGAAACAAGATCACTTAGTCCGGTGGAAGGAATATCCAACGGAAAGGATCACAAGTCCAAGATTGTGTTCTTAAGTGCAAAGTGTATCTAATGACATCGTACCGAAATACGTGCCATGTACTTGAGAAAAAGACTCTAAAGATGAGAGTGAGATTGTGATAAAATAGCGATCAAAACATCATTAAGACAAGTCTATAAACTATGTTGAAATAACTTTAATACAAACTATATAAGCTTTGGCATAAAATAACATAAGTTAAAAATAGATATTCAAAAACATGTAAAATATGCAGTCTATCATGGATGATGCACAATATAACCATTATTATGAATATGAAGTCAAAACAAGGAATATGAACTCATTAACTAGGTTTATCATATAGTTAATAGGGCTATTCTACATTATGTTTCAAGTTAACAATAATACAGAAACTCAGAAGACTTAGTGATCTCCTGAGGATCGTTTACTAGCCTTAGCGGTCTATCGCAGGGCCGCTAAAGAACTTTGGCGGTCTGGTGAAGACCGTTTATTCGATTGTAACAAACAATATAAAACCTGAAAAGCTGGCCTAATCTAAGGTAAATAGGTGCATAGAAACATATGCCAGTAGGTAAATAAGGCCTGATGCAGCTATATTAAAACATGGAGAAGCATGGGTTTTAGTGAAGTAAGCCAAAATTATCAATTTCTTATTAATGGTAGGATTCATGCATGCAGTTTTATCCTAGATGCGTAGTCATGATAGAACATGAAATACTATCAGTAGAAAGGATGAAACGGAATGAAACCATAGGACTTTTATTCCTAACATGTTGCTTTAGCCTTTTCATGAGATAACCTACCTTTGATTCGCTCCCTAGACTTTGGATTTCTGACTGGAAGTAGACCCTAGTTCCTGCACATCCTGTGCCAAACCAGCAACGTCCCGTCCCTCTATCTTCTGATTCTCTTGACATAAAACTGTGAAAATTGGAGGGTAGGTAGAAGATACGAAGGTGAACAAAAAGTTCTAAAGGATCAACTTGAACTAACATCATTTAGAGATTCTAATCTCCTGTGCAACCTACAACGAACCAAAGATTTCCAGGTGATCTATCTCTCCAACGGCTGAGTCTTCTAGCACGAAAATTGGAGTTGAGTTAGATAAAAGTAAGGATAACATAAAGTTCTAAAGAACTAACCTAAGATGATGTCTCCTTACCTTCGAAATACGTGATCCAACATTAGGGTTCGCATGGGTCGAAATTAGGGTCTATTTATAGGGTTTAAAGTTAGGGCTGAGGGATTGATCAAATTGAGAGTCCTACTTAGAGGTATGATCGATCCCTAAGAGTCCTGGACAAGCTTTCATGTCCATATACTTCGATCCATGGGGATTTGGATGTCAAACATCCAACCTTTTCACGTTTTCTCCCATTCACGGAATCAGGAGGACTTAGCGGTCATGGAGGGACTGCTAGGGTGGATCTGGCGATCGCACGATAGACCGCTAATCGCCGTTAAATTTGAAATTTTTGGATTTTCGTATTATCTCCTACTTATCCTCTAATTGGTGTATATATCCCATTTTAAATCCATAAATTACCCAATTTATGTTTCTATTAATGGGCTTGGGTCTAAAGGTCCTGGAATTGGGTCTTTAGGCCCATTTGAGTTAATAGGGCTTAACCCTTTGGTAGATTTAATAAATCCCTAATTCTTCTTAATAGCCTGTTAAGCCTTTTAGAATTGCTTAATAAATATACTTAAATCTAGAAAACTCCTAGAAATTTTCTGGGCATTACACCCTCCCCTACTTAAAAGAATTTGGTCCCCAAATTCATCGTAATAAGATTTACTAAGGAGAGTGTGCTTACATTCAAAATATCTCCAGAAATCTTTTGCGCATGGCTTCTTCTGTTTCTCATGTCGCTTCGTGTGGCCAAGATTTGCTCCATTGGACTTTGAACATGGGAATACTTTTATTCCGAAGTTGACATACTTCTTGTTCAATTATTTTGATTAGCTTTTGCTCATACGTCAAATCCATTTTAATCTCTAGGTTGTCATAAGTTATGAATGGATCGGGGACGTACCTTTTGAGCATTGAGACGTGAAATACATCATGGACTCCAGCTAATTGAGGGGGCAAAGCTATTCGATACGTGACTTCATCAACCCTTTCTAGAAGTTCAAAGGGGCCAATGAATCTCGGAGTGAGCTTGCCTTTGATGCCGAATCTTCGAATACCTCAACCCAGAGAAAACTTAAGGAATACGTGATCTCCTACTTGGAATTCCAGGTCGCGCCTTTTGTTATCAATATATGATTTTTACCTGTTTTGAGCCATCTGGAGCCTCTCCCAAATAAGCTTTATCTTCTCGGTAGTATCCCTGATGTTGTCGGGGTCGAGAAAATACCTTTCTCCTACTTCATTCCAACATATAGGTGAGCGATAGCTTCTTCCATACAATGCCTCGAATAGTGCCATTTGTATACTAGCTTGGTAGCTATTGTTGTAGGTGAATTCCACAAGAGGCAAGTGTTTGTGCCAACTCCCTCCAAAATCAATAGCACATGCCCTGATCATATCTTCTACTACTTCCATCAGTTTGTGAATGGAATGTTATGCTAAAGTTAAGTCGAGTCCCTAATAAATGCTGTAGACCCTTCCAGAATTATGATGTGAACCGAGGGTCTTGGTTAGATATAATGGTGACAGGGACACCATGTAGTTTGGCAATTTCCTTCATATATAGTGCTTCTACTACATCCACGGATCATCGACTTTTGATTGGTAGAAAATGTGTAGATTTAGTCAATCGGTCTATAATCACCCATATACCATCGTGTCCACCTCTCGTCTTAGGTAAACCCATGATCAAATCCATTTCTATACTTTCCCATTTTCACTCGGGAATATCCAAGGGATGTAGTTTCCCGGCGGGCTTTAAATGTTCCGCCTTTACTTGTTGACAAGTGCGGCAGCGAGATACAAAGTCCGATACTTCTCATTTCATATTGGGCCACCAGAAATTTCTTTTTAAATCTTGGTACATCTTGGTAGCACCATGGTGAATAGCATACCTTGATTTATGAGCTTCTTCCATGATTAATTTCTTAGTGTCGGTATGATCCGGCACACATATTCGATTTTTGATCAATAATCTTCCATCAGTTGAAATGGAGAATTCCGACCTTTGATCAATATTGGCCTTGATCTCCATCAATGTGGGGTCATTTTCTTGTAATTTGACTAGATCTTCAATCAATGTAGGTTTTGACCTTATATTAGCAATCATACACCCTTCCTCTTCTTTATCAACATGGAGATTCAAACGAGCAAAATCCTCGATAATATAAGTCATACCTTTCCTGAGACTTGCTAGTGTTGCCATTGGTCTTACGCTAAGAGCGTCAGCTACATCATTTGCTTTTCCTGGATGATATTGGATAGTAAAGTCGAAGTCTTTGAGATATTCCAACCATCTGCATTGCCTCATGTTCAATTCCTTTTGGGTGAAGAGGTATTTCAGACTTTTGTGATCTGAAAATATAGTGAACTTCTTTCCATAGAGGTAGTGTCGCCAGATTTTTAAGGCGAATATAACCGCAGCTAGTTCCAGATCATGCACGGGGTAGTTTTCTTCATGACGTTTTAACTGTCTTGAAGAATAGCAAATTACCTTACCATTTTACATAAGAACGCATCCTAGGCCAATGCCAGATGCATCGGTATAGACTTCAAAGCCACCACCCTCAACGGGCAGTGCCAATATAGGGGCCGTAGTGAGATGATCTTTAAGAGTTAGGAAACTTTCTTCACAATCCTTTGACCATATAAAGAGTTCTCTTTTCTTGTAAGTCTATTCAAAGGGACGGCGATTTTTGAGAAATCCTTATATAATAGCCTATAATAACCAGCCAGACCCAGAAAACTTCTAACTTCGGACACGGTCGTCGGCCGCCTCCAATTCTTAACAGTTTCTACCTTAGAAGGATCGATAGCTATTCCTTCCTTTGAAATAATGTGGTCGAGGAAAGAGACCTCATTTAGCCATAACTCGCACTTGCTAAGCTTTGCATAGAGTTGATGCTCTCTTAAGATTTGCAAGGCTATTCTTAAGTGTTCTTCATGTTCCTCCTTAGTCTTGGAGTATATAAGAATATCATCAATGAAGAGGACTACAAATCGGTCGAGATAAGGCCTGAAGATAGTATTCATAAGTTGCATAAATGCTGTCGGGGCATTAGTTAACCCGAAAGGCATTACCATGAATTTGTAGTGCCCATATCTACTCCGAAAAGTAGTCTTGTATATGTCTTTATCTTTGATCTTGAGCTGATGATAACCCGACCGGAGGTCTATCTTGGAGAAATATTCTGCTCCCGAGATTTGATCAAAGAGCTCATCGATACGCGATAACGGATATTTGTTCTTAATAGTGAGTTGATTTAGTCACCGGTAGTCGATACATAGCTTGAGAGATCCATCCTTCTTCTTGATAAATAAAACTGGCGCACCCCAAGGGGATGTGCTAGGTCGAATGAAGCCCTTATCTAATAACTCCTGAAGTTGTTCTTCAATTCTTTGAGTTCTGTAAGGGACATCCTGTAGGGAGCTATTATAACAGGTGATGCACCAGGAACGAGTTCAATGGAGAAGTTTACTTCCCTTTCTTGTGGTAAACCGTGTAAATCTGATGGGAACACATCGAGAAATTCATTCACAATGGGAATATCCTCTAAGTTGATTTCCTTGGACTCGGTAATGATTACAGAAGTAAGAAAAGCTTCACATCCTTACGAAATGAGTTTGGAAGGATGAAGAGATGAAATAATGGTATGATGTTTTTTGTACTTGATACCAAGGAAAGAAAATCGTGGGAGACCTAGTTTTTGAAAAGAGATTCTTCTATTGCGACAATTTATATAGGCCTCATAGTCTACAAGCCAATCTACACCTAGGATGGCATCGTAGCCTTCCATGTCAAGTCATACGAGGTTTGCCGGAAGATACCTTCTATCATTACCTCACTGTCGGGGTAGTGGGTTGTAAGTTTAGTTCTGGGATCTAAGGGTATAGTGATAGCTAGGTCCGAAGGTAGAGGAACTGATGAAACTGGCAAGGTTTTTGCAAATGCAGTAGATATAAAGGAATGAGAAGCACCAGTATCAAATAACATGAATGCAGGATGGGAATATATTTGAAGATTACCTTCCATTAGCCCATCATCCTTAGGCGCTTCATCATCATCCAGAACAGTGTTAAGACGAGCCTATCGCTTGTGTCCACCGCTGGAAGATTGATCCTTCATGAGGGGGCAATCCGACATGCGGTGCTCCCGGATGCCACATCGCAAACATGTCCCTAGGCATTCCCAGCATTCTTCGGCCGAGTGGCCGAACTTCTCACAAAAAGAGCAAGCCACTATGACTTACTTATCTTCTTCTTTAGCCTTCTTGTTCCGGCGATCATCCTTGTTATTCCCATTCATGGATCTCTTCTTGTTATCCCGAGAGTTGTAAGTGATGTTGAATCTTTCCTCTCTTCTTCCTTGCCGATCAGACTTTAGGCTAGGCTCCTCTCCTTTGCCTTTGAGTTTATCAACCTTCTCCAAGGTCCGTTCACATAAGTGTGCCCGCTGGACCATTTCTGCATAGGTCCGAATATTTTGTGGGCCAAGTTGCTGGATGAAGATGGGCCGTAGCCCGTCCATGAAACGATTTGCTTTGAGAAGATCTGTGCTCACTAAATGTTGAGCATAGGGTGCAATGCGAGAGAATTGTAATTCATACGCTGCCACTATCATCATGCCTTGATGCAATGAAGTGAACTCCGCCGCCTTCCTCTACTTAACATGTTCGGAGAAGTATTTTGCTTGGAAGAGTGTGAGAAATACCTCCGAAGTGTGTGGTGTGTTTTGAGGCGGTGCCGGAATAGATTTCCACCAAGTACGCGCATCCTTGTTGAGTTAGAACGTAGCGAGACGAACCTTCTCTTGGTCGGCACATTGCATGACCTTGAATATACGGTTCATTTCATCTATCCAGTTTTCAGCTTCGTCTGGGTTGGAAGATCTAGAAAATCACGGAGGGTTTAGACTCTGAAAGTTACGGTTCAAATTGCCAGCACTAGCCCTCACGTCGGCTTGGGCCATATTTTGCAAGGACTGAGTGAGACCCGCAACAGTTTGTTGCATTCCACCCCAATCGACACAGTGAGCCACTGTAAGAATAAGGTACCTGAGAAGAATAATAAATTTGTCAACTCCAATGGGATTGATGGGGTTAATTCTAGAGATAATTTCTAATTACTATCTCATCCCGGGTTATACCCAATTTCTCTCATGGGTGGGGAATTTCTCTCCTTGTATCATAGGTATGGGTCCTTAAGCCTTCGACTTAGCCTATGACATTTTTCTAGGAATAAGTAAGTCATGAGACCTACGCTCTGATACCACTATAATTGTCACGCCCCGAGACATATGTACAACGGAAGTAATATCGGGGAACGTGAACAGCCGGCTAGTACACCTCAAGCGAGCAATATAATCAGAGCGCTAACACATTTACACATAAGAAATGAATGCATAATATTTGAATAAAATCTTTGTTTTATTTAAATAATAATCAAAAGTACATAAGGTTGACTCTTGACTCTTTGACTAACTAGACTAAATAAAAATGGAAAATTACATAGCGACTCTTGACTATCCACTAATGACAATCTAAGGCTTCGCTCCTTCTTTAATCACTCTCGGATCCATCACTTGAATAGTCTGAATTCGACCGGCTAGAATTTTCTGAAAAAGATATGGAAAAGTAGGGAATGAGCATACATGACCAGTAGGTATCTTCTAATCAACATGAAGGCAATGTTTAAGTAATTAACATTTTAGCTCTAGAATGTAAGATAAGTCATGAAAATACGATGAGACACGTGAATAAACCAAAGTAACGCAAGTAACATGATATGATCAAGGTGAGATATGAGAATTCATGTAGATTGGAAATATGATCAAGCAAGAATATAACATGAATGAAATTTGGCCTTTCATGATCAAGAATGTAATTTTTCATAACCATAAAGGCTATGCACTAGAAAGTCATGTAACGAGAATGTACTAGTAAGCATGTAATTTAATAAGATTGTCTCGTGGATCTTCACCCATTTATAAAAAAAGTACTCCCGGCATAATGCGACGCCAGTATTCATCATATCCCATGGTTTATAGTATATTTTCGGCTATCTGCTGAGGGGACTAGACTTGAGCCCTTGGACACTGTCCGTGCCGCTCTTGCATCTTCAAGTTATAAATCAAGCTACTTCCACGAGAAATATAAATATGGTCAATAATGTAACTAGTTCAAACAATAGATTCATATTAACAATAATCAAGGTAAGAACGTACCAAATTGAAATTGTGAGATCAAGGATGATTTAATAACAAGGTTATGCCAGGGAAGAAATCCGACAGCATAACGGTATATTCTTTAATTTCCATAATTCATTAATAACTTATTGAACATTGTGTTAGGTTGTAGATAATCATTTGACCATCTAGGATCATAGGAAAAATCAACCCTTGGGTCAAACCTTGGGTTAATCAATACTTAGATATAAAACGGTCATATCGGGGTCATTTCTGGAAATAGCAGTCGTTTACTGGACCGTTTACATTTTGTAACAGTCAGTGTAGGACCGTTTATTGACAGAGTCGATGCATTGAGTGAGCTAGATTCATGCGGTCATGGCAGGGCCGCTAGGCATCCTTGGCGGTCAAGTAAATGGCCGCTACTAGACTCTTGCAGTCTAATGGATGGCCGCTAAGATCCAGAACTTAGAAAATGCCGGTAAAGTGCTTTCTAGACAAATGGATTTTAAGGGTATAACCAACTCGGCATCCTAGAGGGAATCCCAGGTACGCGGAGTCTTACGGAGGCCTTGAAACAAGATCACCTAGTCCGGTGGAAGGAATATCCAACGGAGAGGATCACAAGTCCAAGATTATGTGCTTAAGTGTAAAGTGTATCTAATGACATCGTACCGGAATACGTGCCATATACTTAAGAAATAGACTCTAAAGATGAGAGTGAGATCGTGATAAAACAACGATCAAAACATCATTAAGACAAGTCTATAAACCATGTAGAAATAACTTTAATACAAACTATATAAGCTTTGGCATAAAATAACATAAGTTAAAAATATATATTTAAAAACATGTAAAATATGTAATCTGTCAAGGATGATGCACAATATAACCATTATTATGAATATGAAGTCAAAACAAGGAATATGAACTCATTAACTAGGTTTATCATATAGTTAATAGGGCTATTCTGCATTATGTTTCGAGTTAACAACAACACATAAACTCAGAAGACTTAGCGGTCTCCTGAGGACCGTTTACTGGCTTTGGCGGTCTATCGCAAGGCCGCTAAAGAACTCTGGTGGTCTGGTGAAGACCATTTATTGCCTGTAACAAACAATATAAAAACCCGAAGAGCACGCCTAATCTAAGGCAAATAGGTGCATAGAAGAATATGCCAGTAGGTAAATAAGGCCTGATGCAACTATATTAAAACATGGAGATGCATGGGTTTGAGTGAAGTAAGCCAAAATTATCAATTTCTTATTAAGGGTAAGATTCAGGTATGCAGTTTTAACCTAGATGTGCAGTCATGATAGAATATGAAATACTATCAGTAGAAAGCATGAAATGGAATGAAACCATAGAGCTTTTATTCCTAACATGTTGCTTTACCCTTTTCATGAGATAACATACCTTTGATTCTATCCCTAGACTTTAGATTTCTTACTGGAAGTAGACCCTAGTTCCGGCACGTCTTGTGCCAAATCAGTAACTTCCCGTCCCTCTGTCTCCTGATTCTCTGGACCTAAAATCATGAAAATTGGAGGGTAGATAGAAGATACGAAGGTGAACAAAAAGTTCTAAAGGATCAACTTGAACTAACATCGTTTAGGGCTTTTAATCTCCTGATCATTACTGGACCGACGCATTGCTTCCTGTGCAGCCTACAGTGAACCAGAGACTTTCAGGTGCTCTATCTCTCCAATGGCTGGGTCTTCTGGCACGAAAATTGGAGGTGAGTTAGATAAAATTAATTAGAACATAAAGTTCTAAAGAACTAACCTGAGATGATATCTCCTTACCTTCAAAATATGCGATCCAATATTAGGATTCGCATGGGTCGAAATTAGTGTCTGTTTTTAGGCTTTTGAGTTAGGGCTAAGGGATTAATCGAATTGAGAGTCCTACTTAGGGTAGGATCGATCCCTAAGAGTCCTGGACAAGCTTTCATGTCCACATACTTTGATCCATGGGGATTTGGATGCCAAAGATCTAACCTTTTCACGTTTTCTCCCATTCACGGAATCAGGAGGGCTTCGCGGTCATGGAGGGACCGCTAGGGTGGATCTGGCAGTCGCACGATAGACCGCTAATCGGCGTTAAATCCAAAATTTTAGGATTTTCCTATTATCTCCTATTTATCCCCTAATTGATGTATATATGCCATTTTAAATCTGTAAATTACCCAATTTACGTTTCTATTAACGGGCTTGGGTCTAAAGGTCTTGGAATTGGGTCTTTGGGCCCATTTGAGTTGGGCTTAACCCTTTAGTTGATTTAATAAATCCTTGATTCTTATTAATATCCCGTTAAGCCTTTTAAAATTGCTTAATAATTATACTTAAATCCAGAAAACTCCTAGAAAATTCCTGGGCATTATAGATATATTACGAAGCTCTGTGACCTAGTGGGTTGATCAGAATATCGGGAAAGGCATGACATGACGCAGCCCCCTGATTTAATTCTGACAACATCTCCCCTTATCTCAGGATATGCCTGGAGATGTATAAGATACATGTCCATGGAGAGCCGAGACGTGGTCCGTAATGCATGGGCATACCAAAGCCCGAAGGTCGAGAGGGCCGAAGGGAACCGCGGGACACTGTTCTCCATGAAAGTGGTTTATTCACTTTCCTCTCTAATGGAGCCATCGAAGAACACACCATTAAAGATGGTGGACCTCCATGGCCTACAAGGGGTAATTTTAGGAGGTGAGACTCGATACAATAGACTAGCCTCTTGAATGAATTCCAGCAGCATCTCCCCTTATTTCGAGATATGCCAAAGGACATATAGGATATCGATCCACGGAGCGCCGAGACAGAGTCCATGAGATGCGAGCATACAGAGGCCCGGGAGTTGACTACAGAACACCATCCATCGTTGAGGCAATTTATTTCTTTTTCCCTTATGTAAAGTCAGTGGAGAACACGCTATAGTAAGCAGCGGATCCCCTCGACTTGACAGGGTCATTTGGAGAAATGTTTGTACTATAGGGATGTAAATCCCATTGATATAGGATATCCGTCCATGGAGTGCCGAGACGGAGTCCATGAGATGCGGGCATACAGAGGCCTGGGAGTTGACTGTAGAACACCATCCATCATTGAGGCAATTTATTTCTTTTTCCCTTATGTAAAGTCAGTGGAGAACATGCTATAGTAAGCATCGGATCCCCTCGACTTGACAGGGTCATTGGAGAAATGTTTGTACTGTAGGGATGTAAATCTCGTTGATGTAGCACTATGTACCATGCTTGGCTCTGCCTCAAACCATCAGGGGGGTCATGGGGAGAACATGATAACCGATAGAGGGGCTAAAGGCTAAATAGAGTTAATGTGAAGGAGTTTAGATGGCGGCTGGCTATTTGACACGGCGGCAGAGCTGATCCGGCGGCCAAAGGGCGCGTGACCTTTGATCCAGCGGCTAGAGGTTTTATCTGGCACCATCAAGCGTGATCTGGCGGCTAGAGGTTAAAAGGCTTGAAGGGCAAAGGGTTGGCTGGTTTGAAATAGCGGCCAGGGGCTCCGATCCGGCGGAGGTGGCATGGGATCCAACGGCAAGGGGGTTTTACCTGGTAGTGATGGGGAGATCTGGTAGTGGCACGGTGCCACTCGGTGGCCAGAATGGCGGGTGTGAGAGGGAAGTGGCGGCTCGGAGAAGTGGGATTTGAGGGGGAAGCGGCGGATAGCACTATAGCTGCAGTGCCTTATGAGAGCGAGACGACGTCTAGCACTATAGCTACACTGTTTGGCCACCGTATTGAGGGCTTTGTGCACCGGAAAGGCCAGAGACAAGGATCTTCAAGGATTCACGATCTAGGAGGGGGTCTAGCTGTTCCCAGGGATAGAGTGTGAGGGCCTGGAGTACAGAGAACACGAAAGAGGGTTCAATTTGAGGTCCGAACAAGAGGATTTTTGAGATATGGCAGCCGAAGCATATGAATCACGGACGGATCCGCAACAGAGAAAACAGTGATATCTATTCCTTGATCATCCAGTGGGAGGTCTAAGGGCCATGTGATGTCTTCACATGTCTCTGGCCCACCTCTGAGGAGTTAGCAAACTGCCCACGATTCCCCGTTCCTCCACAGGGGCATGGATGCACCTAGAACAGAACAATGTTATCAATAGAAACCGGTGCGAAATATAGGGGCGAAACCCAAGTATGCCCATTTTAAGGATGCCCAGAAGTCACCGTTAAGGGATGACTGGCCTCTTTGCTCCTGACGGGGTTATATTATCAAAAGAAAACTAGATAGCAGAAATCAATAAGAGATGAGATCAAAAAAAATAACAATACACATAACCCTCTGCGGGGCTTCCTGCGAGGCCCAGACACATTCTGGACGCCAGACATTCACACATGCGTGCACAAAGAGAGGAGGGGAAAAAAGGGGGGGGGGAGGAGACTCTATCACATATTGGCAAAAGCTTTCTACACTTCTTATGGCCATGTAAAAGAAATTATCACACTATGTAGAACAAACTGCAGCAAACACAAGTTTACAGAAGAAGATAGGGGGTAAACGATGGGGAAGGGAAAACAGTGTAGCCCCTCGCGGACTTTTGACGGTGGCACACCCACCTATAGCAGCTTTCTTTTCTCTCCCTGGAGTACCCTCTCTTCGCTTGTCTACTCTCTTTTTTTTCTTCAAGGCTCGCTTCTCGCTCGCTTGCTCAGGGATTTTTCCTCTCCAGACTTTCTTCTCTTCCAAGCTTCCTTTTTCCTCTCTCCGGCCTCCCTCTTTTGGTCTTCAAAAATGGAAATTTTATAGGGTTTTTATCCCTTTGATACAGCTGCAAAACGGGATACGCGGCACAAGAGGCATGCCTTCCTGGCCGTCGGATCAAGCTTGGCCTCCGGATAGCATTGGGCCGCTGTATGGCTTGTGTGCGGTGGCCAGCTTTGGCCCATTCAAGTCTCTTTTGGCCCGCTTGAGCCTCTTTACTTCATTTAAATATCTCTTCTTCTTTGTTCAGCCCATGCTTCACATGTCTTAGTAGCACTTGGCCCCTTTAGAGTAATTCATCCACACCATCAGAAGTGTAGCGATGCTTTCCTTTGAGAACTGCCTTCTCGGAGATAGTTCAAACTGTATCTCGATTATTCTTGACAATCGGGAGGTTGTTGTGGAACTTAAGCAGGTAGATGGTTGCCTGGGAAGGTCTGACGAACTATTTAGTGATTTGCTCGGCTTCAATCGCCCTGGTGATAGACGATGGTTTGCCAGGTAGCAGCATTGATGAAGAGGTGCAGCGGGTGTGATATTGTGATGCAGCTAGCTCCTCCCGATGTACAACAATATCTAGATCAACGGAACTGAGTTTTCACGGAATCTTTTGAACTCCGCGCATCATGGGTAGAGATTCCGTGGGCTTCAAATTTATCACTCTCTTTTTTGTATAATTATTTTTTAGGTGTCAACAAATGCACCCCACCCGTAGGCGGCGTAAGCGAGGGACAAGTGACACGGGGCCTGCGAGTGTAATATTCGATCGTTGATCGGTCATTCACCCACTTGTCTTGCATTTGCAGCTTATGGGGCTAACTCATAGCCAGTGGACTGGATAAGGTCCATTTAATGGGCCCTACGTTGACGAAGTTGCTTAAATGGGCCTGTAGGTCTGATCTGACAGCAAAATGGCCGTTAGAGGCCCTTGGTACGGCGGTTGGGCTCCATTCGGCGGCCAAGATTGCATCTTCACAATCTGATGGCTGGGAAGCACGCTGAAGCCCTTTGATTCGATGGCTGGTCACGCGACACGGTGGCATTCGCTTGATCCGGCGGCCAGAACCACAGGACCCCTTCGATCCGACGGCATAGGCCGGATCCGACTGCCAGAGGGCGGGACCCTCTTGATCTGGCGGCCACTCTCTCTCTTCCTTCGGATCTGCTTGGCATAGTAATGAGTCTGCCTTCTTCCCCCTCGCTCGCACACAACGACGAGCTTGTTGGGCATGATGGCCAGCCTTGTGCTTCTCTCCTTTTTTGTTCGTGCACGGTGGCATGATAGGTGAAGCCTCCATCTTCTCTGCAGCTTATTGGAACGGCCTGGGAGCTATTCCATGGTCTTTGTTAGGAGTCATCTCACCTTATGGTTGTGATGTATTTCTTATTTTTTCTTGGCAGATCCCCGGATAAGGGGAGACTCTGCCAAAATTTCTTCATAATTTCTTTGATTCATATCCTCATTAAATCTTCACTGCTGACCTTTTTCTCTTCTTGTATATGTTCAATAGGCCAGATGGCTTCTGCTTCTGCTCCTTCGGGTTCATCTTCTCACGCTCCTGGAGCCAGTTCGCTCCGCCCAACTGTGACTTGGACAAATGTACATGAACTGGACAGTGGCCATGATAAGATAGCAGTGGTTCATGAATCTTCAGATTCTGAGAGTGATACTGTGTGTAATGCCCCGGGTTTTTCGGATCCTTCTTCTCGGGTCCCAGATCTGCGTTTCTGGTGAATTTGGCTCCGTTGTGTCTGAAATCATGTTTTGGACATCTTTCGTGTTCGGATCGGCGCGATCCGGAGTTGTTTCGGAGGCCCAGAGCCCGTCAGCGGCTTTTCCGCGTGTGTTTTCCGATTCCCGGTGTGTGTTTCGGTAATTCCTTCGGAACCTCGTTGCGGGTGAATCGAGTCGTTCACCTGGGCACGGGTGGTACCATCGCGATCGGTGCGTTTCAAGGATCACGTGGGTGTGATTTTCTATTTTTTGGTATTTTATGGAATTTTTGGATTTTTCCTATATAAACCCATTTTCCTCTCTCTCCCCTCTCATTTCTCTCTTCTCTCCCTCCCTCTTCTCACGCTCTCTCCTATCTCCCTCTCTCTCCAACGATCGACGGGGTGGAGTGTGGGGGAGGCGGGGACGACGCGGGTGAGGCACGGGTGAGGATGGATGAGGATCGAGGTGGTGGAGGCGTGGTGAAGCTCGCCCGTGGGTTCGTGGAACGGCGAGGCTTCAACGGCATTTTCTTCGCGGATCGGCGAGCTCGGGGCGTGAAATCTTCGGTGGAGGTAGGGAGATGGACCCCCAGCTCGTGTTCTTTCTTTTCCGTGAGTTTCGTAGGCCATGGTGAGCCGAGCGGGCTAATCGGGGCGATTTGGGGAAAAATCCATGTTTTAGGGCTTATACGCCGATTTCCCGTTTCATTGCGTTTTTGGCCGATCCGAGGCCTTAGATGCATACTAGGGGCTATTTGGGGGCTTCCACTTGTTTTCCCCCTCTCCTGTGGAGGTATGGGGGTGTGGGATATTTTTCAGGTCATTTCCCGCCTTTTCACGCTCGAACGGGTGTGACGGTCCTTCCAGAGACCGTCACAGCCTATGACGCCCCAGGGTGGGTGCGTCACAGGGCTCGTTTAGCCTTTGGGTGGTCTATGTGTGTGACGGTCCCACGATAGACCGCCATGGCACGGTGACGCACCTGGGTTGGACCGTCAGGAACAAACTGACAGTTGGCTTCCGTTCGTTGATTTTGATCGTTTGGGGTTAAGGCTTGTGACGCACCAAGGCTGGAGCGTCACAGCCTTGTAACGCCCCTGTTTGGGTGCGTCAGAGCGGACGCGTACCCACCTTGTAACGCACCAGAGTTGATCCATTACAGGCTGTGACGCACCGAGCGGGACGCTTCACAGTTGGTTTCATCTTGTCTTGTGACGCATAAGGGCTGGCGCGTTACAGGCTGTAACGCACCAGGGCTGGCGCGTTACAGGCTGTAATGCACCAGGGCTGGCGCGTCAGAGACTGTTACGCACCAGGGTAGGCGCGTCACACTCAACTTTGCACCGAGCGTCTGATGGCCCTTTGTTGGTGTGTTAGAGTGGTTGTGACGGTCGAGGCTTGGACCGTTACCGACTGTGACGGCCCAAGCTTAGACCGTCAGGCTCTGTGTGGTGCCGAGATGAGTTTTCATGTTCTCCGCGATCGTTTCACGTTGTGTCGGTCCCTAGTCGACCCGGTCGTGACCTAGTGGTCGACTTGCGATCTTGTGAGTGCCAGACACCCATGGGATTCTGTGTCCATGTTTTGAGGGTGTCGGGAGGACCGTGCTACCTCGTTTAGCGTGCCCGTGGGTTTAAGAGTCCGGATGACTTCTCACGTGTCGGGCTTTCATGTTACGCTAGACCGAGTCACCGTGTGTCGGTGTGTGCGCGGTGGGGTCTCCCCCGCGTTCCGTGAGTTTTCCTAGAAGATGATTCTCGAGTTGGCCATGTGTTTGGTCTTGGACTGTGAGTCCAGTTATCTGCGTGGCACCTTGTGCGTTGCCCCGGGAATCATGCTTCTGTGCTTTCCGCGTGGGCCATGCAGGTGGCCTTTGATTGCGAGTCCAGTTGCCAGCCTGGGGCTGGAGAGTTCCTGCCTTTCCCTGAGACTGGGATTTGGTTCGACGGCCTGTGAGCTACCTTGGGAACCGTGTTTCTACATTTTTGCGTGGCCGAGCGTGCGGCCCGTGGACTGTGAGACCCGTTTCTTCTCCGACTGTGGTCACTGTGTGACGGTGCTGGTACGTGGGACGGTCCCCGTACTTCGTCGGGTTCAGACGTTATTTTTCGTTGACTTGAGAGTCTACTCCTTGACCCTCCACTAGTCGTAGCCTGCCTGCACGCGAGTGGACCCACCAGGGAGTGGTGGAGAGCCTACCCTGAGGATGATTTTTAGACTGGTTTCCGTCGGGCCCCGCATCGGTAGCCAGAGTCCGGCTCCAGGGGAAAAGCAATTAGAGGCCAGACCTAGGACGCATGGTCTGTGTGTGCACACGTGGTTGTGGGCGGTTGGACCCATGCTGACGGGCGTGACCCCAGCTAGTCACTTGCTTTGTTGTTACATGTCGGTGTCCGTGCCTCTGGTAGGCGCTACCACGTCAGGCAGTTCACCTGCGGTGCGGTGTAAGTCGTCAGGGGACGCAACCGACTGTGCTGCTTGTGGGAGGTACTCCTGTTCTGGATAGAGAGTGATAGACTGTCAGTTTCTGTGACTTTGACCTTTGGGTTTTCGGTCGTGTCGATCGTTGAGTTTTCAATTGTTTCACCGTGGCGCGTGTGTTGGTTTTCACGCCGTGAGACTAGTGCTAGTGGCTTTACCGAGGTTGCATCTTGTTGTGCGGTACCCGTGACCAGGCGGCCAGGGTTGCATCTTGGACAGTGTGTCTAGGTTGGCCGTGTCCTGGGAAACAGGCCTCTACGGCGTGGTTGGCGTGGGTTTTTACTTCGGTAAGCAGTACTAATGTAGTTCGGTAGCCCCCGACCGTGAGTTCGGGGTATGTTTTCGGTACAGTAGGAGTTGTTGTAGTGCCGGGTTTCGACCGGCCACCAGGTTTACTATTCCTACTGTTGCGGTTGCTCTTGTAGCCTTCCTTTCCGCTACCGCCATTGTTCCGGTTGGGGTTCCGTGGGATCCCTGCTGAGTCTCTGTTTTGGAGACTCATTCCCTACTTTTCAGGTGTGGCGGTTCTTCTTCCTTGAGGTTCGACGGCGCGGTGCGGAGGTTCTCAGTTGCTAGCTCGCCGGGCCGAGTGTTCACTTGGCATGTGGTACGTTTTTACTGCTTTAGACTGCACTCTGTTGTAGCTGTAGTTGTTTATTTATTTCTGTTAATTGTTGTATTATCCTGCTTTATTTCTTATTTCTTTGTGCCTCCACACTCCTTTTTGCCCTTCCGAGCCCTCCCGGCTCGTGGGCGGCGGTTCGAGTCTCGGGTTATCGGGTCCTTCCCGGTAATCAGATTCTCGGGTCGTTACAGCTGGTATCAGAGCGGAAGTTGTGGACGTACATAGGAATTCAAAATATTGCAGTGATCAGAGTCCGTGAGGTCCAGTACAGTCGGTAGCTGGCTTAGGGTTTTGTGTTCGCTTTCTGCCTAGTTTCTCGCTTGAGAGCTTGAGTGCGCTGTGCGACGCTGTGAAGGTGGTTGCCGTCCGTGGCTTTCGTGCCAGCATGGGGTCTAAGGATCGAGGTCGAGAGCCTTCTCCCTCATCGGTGGTGGCCCTGGTTGTGCTGCGTTGGGCAGAGGTTGCTGGCAGGCGTAAGCTCGCAGTGCTGTGATCGAGGAATCTGCAGCGTGGTCAGGTGGCTGGAGAGGATTGTCCGTTGTTAAGTGGCCGTGAGCGTGCTTCGAGGGAGCTGCTGTCGGTTCTGGCCACTCCAGCTTGAGGTTTGTCCAGCTCCTGTGGTCTTCTGATCGAGAAGTGTGCTCGGGTGAGCGGAATATCTTCTTGGTGAGCTGCTATTTCATCGATCCTGATGTTCTTGTCGTGCTCTGTGGCGTTGGAAATGATGTGTCCGTCCCGATTGTTCTGTAGATTCTGAGGTAGGATTTGGCAGAGATGTCCCAATAAGTCTTTGCTCTTGCGCTTCTTTCAGTGGATGGGTTGTGCTCACCTTGGAGTTGGCTTGAGATGTGTAGGCTCCACGGCGAGTTCGGGACTCGAGGATGAGCGTCGACGGTTATCGTTATGGCTCGTGTTGTGACTCTTGGCGCGGTGCGCTGTAGTTTGAGGAATTGCAGTGGTGGTGCATTGAGAGATGCTGTGATCGTGGTCCGACGTGGCACTCGTCGAGTGTGTCGGAGGCACTGACATGATGGAAGCGATCGTTTTCCTTGGTGCTGGATGGTGCTGTTTCCAGCATGCGCGAGGTTCAAGGTAAGGTCGAGCGTGGAGTTCTTCCATTGGTCGGAAGGGCGTTTGGTCTCTCCTTTGGTTGGAGAGATTGTGCTTGGCTAGGATCGTCGTCTTGCATTGCGTGTTCGGATTGGTTGGCCTTGTGTGCCATGAAGTCCGTGCAAGATGTGCTCCTTGTCTTGGCCAGGTGGTTGCCTGTGAGAAGTTGTGCCCTTTCCCTTGTCGTGTGAGGGTGTGCTGGCGCTTTTCCGAAGGGACGAGTGCTAGTTGGGCGGTGTTTCTAGAAATTTGTGGCTGTGCGCCCGGATCAGAGTGCGCTGCGGAAGCCTGGTGGGCTTGTGACCCAATTGTTCAGGATCATAGCGTTGGTTGCTACGAGCGGATTTCCTGAGTTTGCGTTGAGCATTGGAGGATTGGTTCCTTGGTGTGAAACGTGTTGTTGCCGTGCCGTTGCTTGAGGTATCGTGGTTCTTGGCACTGGCAGGATGGAGTGTTGGGGAATGTACTAGCTAGTGTGCCGCATGAGTACCCTGTTCCTGTGATGGAAGCCGTGTCAGGCATCGGTGTTGGACCCGGATGGGGTTGTTAAGGATGTTGCCTGACGGAGGTCGAGGCCGTGTTGGTCAGAGTCGGTGGCTTGGTGCCCGACTTATGTTCCCAGTCGTGTCCTTGGATGAGATCATTTTCGAAGAAGTGATCTCTGGCAGGCTGTGGGTTCCCGTTGGTGGCTACGAGTGACTGGTGAGGCTAGTCTCGTAGCCGACCACGGTGAGATGTGTGTTGCTTGGGGACCCGTGAGCATTGTTCAGGTGGTGTCCCGTGGCTCTGCGGTAAGGGCATAATCGGGATTGGCAGGTGTCCACTTAGATTAGTGGAGTAATTTGATGAGACCAGACGAAAGAGTGACGCCCGTGGGCGGAGGCCTTTTTGTGAAATTGGCATTAGAATGGTAGTCCTTGATGGGACGTTAGTGTCGCAATGGTTATCCCTGGTTTGGTGACCAGCGTGGGATGGTTCCCCTATAAGTCTGAGTCGAGTCAGGTGATGACTGAAGACACCAGGATCTTGTCATTTGGTTTCATCGTGCTCCCCGGAGAGGGTCGAGTTGGCGCGATGATCGAGCTCGGATGTAGTGTCTGAGAGGAGTTCAGCCCAGGGTGGTAATTGTCTGTGTGTGTGTCAGCGGATGGCCTGTTGTGAGTTGGATCGTGCTTGTTGGGCCGATGGAGGTTTCCCATTGATGTGTATCTGGCGACCAGTGGATGGTCTTTCATAGACAGAAGATGCTGGTTGTCGGGACTCGAGCGTGGCGAGAGCCATGTGCCAGCGAGGCCTTGGGTGGCTGATTTTGAGATGTGCCTTTCCGGACGGGATATGGGCTTTGTCGAAGTTTGTCTTCTGATAGAGTTGGCACAGTGTTGTGTCTGGCTTTCAGCTTGCCATGTGTGGGGTGTTCCTTGGCACTGAGCCGATGTTCTGGTTGCGGTCTATCGAGATGACTGCTTGAGCTGGTGGAGGCTCTGTTTTGGTTGTTCCCTGGAGAAGGGTGTGCGACCTGTCAGCTGGTTGTGAAGCTGATGTGTGTTTTGTCTGCTGACCATTGGATGGATCGATAGCTATTTCTCGTGTCGAGGGTGTGTCTCCTGGGTGGGCGAGATGGTGGCTGCGGTGCCTTGTTTCATTGTGCTGTGATGGAGGTGACGCTGGACTGTGTCCTCTATCAGTACCTGCTCTGTTGGCCGATGTGCTCGGCGCGTAGAGCGAGGTGTTGTTCATGTTTATAGTCTGGTTGTGTCTCTCAGGTCTGGAGCTTTTGCATGAATCGAGGTTTTATGTGTTGGGGCTCTGACAACGTTGTCAGTTGATTCAGTGTTCTTCCCCTGTGACTTTGTGCTTGGTCCTGAATTTTGAGGATGAAATTCCTTTAAGGGGGGAGGGCTGTAATGCCCCAGGTTTTTCAGATCCTTCTTCTCGGGTCCCAGATCTGCGTTTCCAGTGAATCTGGCTCCGTTGTGTCCAAAATGATGTTTCAGACATCTTTCGTGTTCGGATCGGCGCGATCCGGAGCTGTTTCGGAGGCCCGGAGCGCGTCCGCGACTTTTCCGCATGTGTTTTTTGATTACCGGTGTGTGTTTTGGTAATTCCTTCGGAACCTCGTTGCGGGTGAACCGGGTCGTTCACCTGGGCACGGGTGGTACCATCACGATCGGTGCGTTCCGAGGATCGCGAGGGTGTGATTTTCTATTTTTTGGTATTTTCTGGAATTTCTGGATTTTTCCTATATAAACCCCTTTTCCTCTCTCTCCCCTCTCATTTCTCTCTTCTCTCCCTCTCTCTTCTCACGCTCTCTCCTCTTCCCCTCTCTCTCCGGCGTCCAACGAGGTGGAGTGCGGGCGAGGCGAGGATGGCGTGGGCGAGGATGGATGAGGATCAAGGCAGTGGAGGTGTGGTGAAGCTCGCCCGTGGGTTTGTGGAACGGCGAGGATTCAATGGCATTTTCTTCGTGGATCGGAGAGTTCGGGGCGCGAAATCTTCGGTGGAGGTAGGGAGATGGACCCCCAGCTCATGCTCTTTCTTTTCCGTGAGTTTCGTAGGCCGTGGTAAGCCGAGTGGGCTAATCGGGGTGATTTGGGGAAAAATCCATGTTTTAGGGCTTATGGGCCGATTTCCCATTTCATTGCGTTTTTGGCCGATCCGAGGCCTTAGATGCATACTAGGGGCTATTTGGGGGCTTCCCCCTTGTTTTCCCCCTCTCATGTGGAGGTATGGGGGTGTGGGATATTTTTCAGGTCGTTTCCCGCCGTTTCACGCTCGAACGGGTGTGACGGTCCTTCCAGAGACCGTCACAGCCTATGACGCCCCAGGGTGGGTGCGTCACAGGGCTCGTTTAGCCTTTGGGTGGTCTATGTGTGTGACGGTCCCACGATAGACCGCCATGGCACGGTGACGCGCCTGGGTTGGACCGTCAGGAACAAACTGACAGTTGGCTTCCGTTCGTTGATTTTGATCGTTTGGGGTTAAGGCTTGTGACGCACCAAGGCTGGCGCGTCATAGCCTTGTAACGCCCCTGTTTGGGTGCGTCAGAGCGGATGCGTACCCACCTTGTAACGCACCAGAGTTGATCCGTTACAGGCTGTGACGCGCCGAGCGGGACGCGTCACAGTTGGTTTCATCTTGTCTTGTGACGCATAAGGGCTGGCGCGTTACAGGCTGTAATGCACCAGGGTTGGCGCGTCAGAGACTGTTACGCACCAGGGTAGGCGCGTCACACTCAACTTTGCACCGAGCGTCTGACGGCCCTTTGTTGGTGCGTTAGAGTGGTTGTGACGGTCGAGGCTTGGACCGTTACCGACTGTGACGGCCCAAGCTTAGACTGTCAGGCTCTGTGTGGTGCCGAGATGAGTTTTCATGTTCTCCGCGATCGTTTCACGTTGTGTCGGTCCCTAGTCGACCCGGTCGTGACCCAGTGGTCGACTTGCGAT
Source organism: Amorphophallus konjac (assembly GCA_022559845.1). Lineage (NCBI taxonomy): Eukaryota > Viridiplantae > Streptophyta > Magnoliopsida > Alismatales > Araceae > Amorphophallus > Amorphophallus konjac. The sequence goes on from CM040124.1 coordinate 144,276,793, forward strand.
CTTGTGAGTGCCAGACACCCATGGGATTCTGTGTCCATGTTTTGAGGGTGTCGGGAGGATCGTGCTACCTCGTTTAGCGTGCCCGTGGGTTTAAGAGTCTGGGTGACTTCTCACGTGTCGGGCTTTCGTGTTACGCTAGACCGAGTCACTGTGTGTCGGTGTGTGCGCGGTGGGGTCTCCCCCACATGCCGTGAGTTTTCCTAGAAGATGATTCCCGAGTGGGCCATGTGTTTGGCCTTAGACTGTGAGTCTAGTTATTGGCGTGGCACCTTGTGCTTTGCCCCGGGAATCATGCTTCTGTGCTTTCCGCGTGGGCCATGCAGGTGGTTTGGACTACGAGTCAAGTTGCCAGCCTGGGGCTGGAGAGTTCCTGCCTTTCCCTGGGAGTGGGATTTGGTTCGGTGGCCTGTGAGCTACCTTGGGAACCATGTTTCTACATTTTTGCGTGGCTGAGCATGCGGCCCATGGACTGTGAGACCCGTTTCTTCTCCGACTGTGGTCACCGTGCGTCGGTGCTGGTACGTGGGACGGTCCCCGTACTTCATCAGGTTCAGACGTTATTTTCCGTTATCTTTCGAGTCTACTCGTTGACCCTCCACTAGTCGTAGCCTGCCTACACGCGAGTGGACCCACTAGGGAGTGGTGGAGAGGCTACCCTGAGGACGATTTTTAGACTGGTTTCCGTCGGGCCCCTCGTCGATAGCCAGAGTCCATCTGCAGGGGAAAACCAGTTAGAGGCCAGACCTAAGACGCATGGTCTGTGTGTGCACACGTGGTTGGGGGCGGTTGGACCCACGCTGACGGGCGTGACCCCAGCTAGTCACTTGCTTTGTTGTTATTTGTCGGTGTACGTGCCTCTGGTAGGTGCTACCACGTCAGGCAGTTCACTTGCGGTGCGGTGTAAGTCGTCAGGGGATGCAACCAACTGTGCTGCTTGTGGGAGGTACTCCTGTTCTGGACAGAGAGTGACAGATTGTCAGTTTCCGTGACTTTGACCTTCGGGTTTTCGGTCGTGTCGACCGTTGAGTTTTCGATTGTTTCACCGTGGCGCGTGTGTTGGTTTTCGCGCTGTGAGACTAGTGCTAGTGGCTTTACCAAGGTTGCATCCTTTTGTGCGGTACCCGTGACTAGGCGATCAGGGTTGCATCTTGGACAACGTGTCCAGGTTGGCCGTGTCCTGGGAGACAGGCCTCTACGGCGTGGTTGCCGTGGGTTTTTACTTCGATAAGCGGTACTAGTGTAGTTCGGTAGCCCCCGATCGTGAGCTCAAGGTATGTTTCCGGTACAGTAGGAATAGTTATAGTGCCGGGTTTCGATCGGCCACCGGGTTTACTGTTCCTACTGTTATGATTGCTCTTGTAGCCTTCCTTTCCGCTACCGCCGTTATTCCGGTTGGGGTTCCACGGGATCCCTGCTGAGTCTCTATTTTGGAGACTCATTCCCTACTTCTCAGGTGTGGTGGTTCTTCTTCCTCGAGGTTCGAGGGCGCGGTGCGGAGGTTCTCAGTTGCCAGCTCGCCGGGCCGAGTGTTCACTTGGCATGTGGTACGTTTTTACTGCTTTGGACTGTACTTTCTGTTGGACTGGACTCTGTTGTAGCTGTAGTTGTTTATTTATTTCTGTTAATTGTTGGATTGTCCTGCTTTATTTCTTATTTCTTTGTGCCTCCACACTCCTTTTAGCCCTTCCGAGCCCTCCCGGCTCGTGGGTGGCGGTTTGAGTCTCGGGTTATCGGGTCTCTCCCAGTAATCGGATTCTCGGGTCGTTACACTGTGGCCCCTTCATGTCTTTTAACTGTGACTGGCACCTTCTGCTACCATCGTGGTGAGGGATATCGCCAAGATTTTTCAAAGTACAAGCACCTCCTTCTTTTCATCTGTCGCTTTAACATTGCCGGAAGGAGAGATGTACTGCTGGCTCAAAGAGCCGAACAAGCTATTCTCATAGAGCGAGATAGCCTGCGAGGAGTTGTTCATCGCAATGAGGCCATTTATCTTCCAAGGGAGCCACGTCAATGGAAAGAAGTCTTGGGGGTTGCTGACCTAGTGCCTGCACAGAACATGCTGACTCGGGCTCCTGAATTCACTCCGACTAGATGGGACAACGCTATAGGGCATGTACATAAAGAGACACCAAGCTATGGTCTCTTCTTAGAGCAGATCAAGTGGGGATATCGAGAAGAACCTTTCACCTTGAACTATCTGGCGGTCCATTTCAAATATCAGCTTGTTGTTGGCTGGTTTGCAGACTTGAAGGTTGTTGATGCACATTCCTTCATGTATTGAGGCGGTGGAATTTACAGACTATGTCTTGCAAGAATATGCCCCGATTTTAATCAAAGCAGGAGTTTTTCATAGTGTGTACGCCTCCTGATTCCAATACCCTATCTCAAAGGGGTTATGCTGCGGTATGATCGAGGTCTTCAATACTGAATTTAACACTTTCTATATAGCCGAAGGTGAGACCTCGTTAGATCTATGGAGCCTCTCGCAACTCAATGGCCTACCCATTGACAGTGAGCCGTATGAAGAAGTTTGTCTTGTCGACTTCTTGAAGGACGAATGATGGGGACATCACTTACCACTTCCCATTTCCCCGTGGGTCCCGATGCTTGCCACTATTTTCATCTCAAGCTTCTAAGTCTAGCTATGTAATTTTTACATTTTTTCTTGAGTCTTAAATCATGTAATTTTCCTTTTATTGAGTCAAGTACCTAAGTTAGTAAGTCATCTACCTAAGTCTAAGGTTTCATTAAGTGGCCAAGAGGGTTAATGGGTTATCATATCTTATTGGGCCATATCATTAGCTTGGCCCATGGGCGCCCCTCTCCCCACCCCTTGGTCTTCTATCATTAGTCCTTTTCACAGGGACTTTTTCTAAAATGGGGATTTCCTATATATAGGACCCCAACCCCCCCCCCCCTCTTTTGAAGATAATGAAGTATTGAATATTTGAGCATAAGTGCACCCCTCTCTCTCTCTCTAGCTCTCTCATTCTCTCTCTCTCTCTCTAAATTTCGAAATTCACTCTCTTTCCTCCCTATTCTCCCCTAATTAAGACCCCTCCCCCTTCCCCATACCTCTCATTTAATCCCCCTCCAACCCCTAGGTGGAAGCCCCTCTTCCAAGGCACCTCTTGGCATTCCCCATACACCCCCTCACTTCCCCAAGCACCCCCTTCACCCCTCCCAAGCTAAAATTCGAATTCTCCTCCCTTTGGGACTGCACCACATTCATTCCCAGCCCCCCTCACCTCCCTAGGTCGCAGCCCCCAACCCCCCTTCCCATTGTTCTTCCTTTGGCCAACCAAGTTCTTCCACCCCTCTCCACCCCTTTGATCAGTCTGCAGGTGGCTGAAGAAGGTACGACTTGCAGAAGCTTCCCTGGATTCACACGGTGACATCCAGAGGTATACCATACCTTTCTGGAAAGGCCGTCCAGTCCACTACGCAAGCAAGGAAGAATCGTACCATTCCGAGTTTGGGGCTGTCTGGGAGAGCCAATCTCCCCCGACTGCGCAGAGCTCCATCAGCAGAGTTCCTGAACCCTGTTCAAAGCTACACCACGGCCGACGGTGAAAGATTCAAGCCGCAAGCTCTTCTACAAATATCTTCCTCCACCAGTCCTCTTTCTGGATCAAGAAGCGGAAGTGCATTCGGCATATGGAGGTCAGAGTTTTGGTCTTTCTTCCTCGACTGGTCGGATCTGCCTCCCATAGTTGGCAGTGACCTACCTCAACTCATCGGTATTCCCCAGTCCACCCCGACATCGGACGGCTTCCCCGTCAGTTTTGCAGCGCAGAGGGATTGTCCACGGTTCCAGAAACTCTGACGGTTCATGATTCGGCATCCGGGAGCGGCCGGGACAACTTCTGCAATCCACTGCTCATATCTGGTAGCTGCTGCGGCCAGAATCTGCAACCCGGTTCGTCGCTGCACCGCGACTAACCGTGGAGGATTCAGACCAACAGCCTTTCTTCAAAGTTCTTCCTCCACCTGTCCCCGACCAGAAGCAAGAAGCGGAACCACAGTCGGCATCCGGGAGCCAAATTTATGATTTTTCCCCTACAGTCGCGTGGGTCTGCCTTCCCCACTCCTCTACGACCAGCACTCACTCATCGACGTCCCCCAGGTCACCCTGACCTTCGACGGCCTCCCCGTCAGTTTTTCTGTGTAGAGGCTTTGTCCACGGTTCCAGCGACTCTGACGGTTCGTGATTCGGCATCCAGGAGAGACCGGAGAAGCTTCTGGAAGTTGCAGACAGAAACAGGGAGCCACCAGCCCCAGAATCTGTTGCTCTACTCAGACCTCCACTACAGCCGTCGACGACGTCAGAAGAAATCAACATAATTCTGAGGCGTTCGGGTTCCTGTTACGAGAAGATTCCTCCTGAGCTCGACATCGGCAAAATTCCTGGCTGCGATCTACAGCAATTACACCGACCGTCTGTCCCCAACCACAGCCAGCAGTCTGGGTCGGAAGCGGCTCCTCCTTGTGGGTTTCTCGGTCAATCTACCCTTCTCGCCTGGCCGGCTTACCGCCCCTCCCTGCGGGAGGTAGTGTTTGTTTGTAATCAATTAATTCCCACCCCCGAGATCACCCTCCTGCGCGAGGTGTAGTGCATGTACTCTTGAGCAGGTTTTTTTTGAAGCTTCATCGGCGCAGTGTGCGGGGAACCCACACTTCCCCGCTCGCCCTCGTCTCCGACCGGGATCGGTGTCTTCACGCCGATCAGGTGAGCCACTCACACTACTCTTTGCCGGCTTTCTCTTGCTTAATTAGTATTGCATCCTCAGTACCGTCGGTGTAAGAGAGTGCCCGAACCCGATTTATCTTCTAGTTGCGTGATTACCGCGGGTGAGTTGTGAGCGTGACATTTCAACCCTCGCCCTCGGCGTGCCGGTCGCCCTTGATTTTGGGAATCCTTGGCTCATTGGGATCTAATCCTAGCTGGCCAAACCTTTGGAGCCCCGAGATCCAACCTCGGATCCTCACCGCCATCGCCGGTCCTTCTACGGATCCGAGTGTGCTTACGCGAGTGAATCCGCCAGTGTGACGTTACCAACTTGTTGTGTTGCTTGCTATTCTAGGTCCAAGGGGTAATTTCATCGTCATCCATCACTGTGTCACATCAAATTGGTATCAGAGCAAGTTTTAGACTTGTCTCTACGAGTCTAGTCCATGGGCACGCTTGCATTAGAGTCCCCGACAGACCGTCCCACGTATTGTCCACCACCCACTGTCAATGAGTCTACGGACCAAATGATCCCTCTCCCAATCATATCCCTTGCATACCTACCGAATGGAGAGCCTACGGAAATTGATTTCATTGACTTAGAGTCCGATAATTGGGTATCCCCCGATATCGTTGCCTCTCTTTCTAGGACCGGACAAATCGTGCACGACGGAGACCAAGTCTTCGTTGAATTCCATAAATGGTTTGGGAAGACCACATACTGTGATAGAGCTTGGTGTCAAATTGGGACTATGGCGGGGCCTTGCATAATCCTAGGTAGAAGATGGTTAGATGAAAGGAAGGCCAACATTGACCCGACACGTCGGACTTGCCTTGTGCATCCGCCACACCTTCCGGGAGCCTTCCGATTCAACAACACCCATGTCCTCTCCCATCCACCAGAGTCCCCTCCTTGTTCACCACCCCGTGTGCATCACACACCGGCTAGCAACACCCCACCATCAAAAGACCTTCCCACCCCATTGGCTTTAGAAGAAGTAGCCACCCCTTTCCAAAAGGAACTTGAGGAGGTGACCAAAGACCATGAGGCTCCCCTAGAATGGGAGGAGGAATATGAAGCCCAATGTCAAGAGTTGGGTCAAGAGAACTCTTCCCTACCCACAGAAGACCCATTGGGCCTAATTGGATGCCATGCACCAACCATCATCACCCCACCCCCGATAGACCTTCCCATTCCCTTGAGAAAGGAAACCACAACCCTACTCCAACCTAGGCCTCCACTTCTTCCCCTACCGATCCTGAACCAAATTTCCCTTTACCTTCCACCCTGGGGGTACCATACACCTACCCTCATCACTCCACCTTCAAAAGACCATCTCACCTCCTTGGTAGAGGAACCCATGACTCCCACACCCGCCATCATAGTGGTGGACACCCTAGAACCACTCCCCACCTTGGAGGAAACCCTTGCTCAAACCAAGGAAAGAACTTCACCTTTTACACCACCCTCTCTAAATATGAGTGAACTTTTCATAAGTGAGCCCCTGGCTAAATGGTTAGAAGAAAATCCGGTTCACCCTATCCTGCCCCATGTCAACCCTCCCATGGAACGACACCTCCCCATAGTACCCTTCTCCACCTATCACACTACCATCCAATCCTCTTACCAAGTGGAAACTCTAGGAGACATCCTACAAGGCCTAGCATGGCAAGTGGAGTTGACGGCTATGTTGAACCCTATGGTCGACCAACCTAGGAGCCTTGGTCTTCTACACCCATGTGTCGGGTCTATCACTTCGGTTTGCACTGTTGGTTGCTACATTAGCGACCTCCTTCTCTTTCTTCCCACACCCGATGAGCCCGAGGCCATCCTTAAATTGGAGCTCCTCATTTCAGGAAGAAAACCCAGGCATCCCCTCAAGGCTAACCCACCCACCAACAACTTTTGCCCAAAAAACTCAATAGAGGTAAATGACTCCCCACCACATGTGGACCTAGAGTTTCTAGGTAACCCATACCATGACCCATTCGATCCCTTCCTATACCCACCCACCTTACTCAACACCAACATTTTCCTACCACAACCTACCATGATGAGTCAAGACTACCTCTCCCAAGACCATGAGGACCAAGAGTTCCTCCCCCTAGATGACCCATTCCATGACCCCTTTGATCCCTCCCAATGGAAGCCAAAGAACCCATGGGACCTAGTCGCCTTACCCACCACCCACCTTTTCCTACCCTCACACACCATGTCAAACCTAACCCACCCATTCCAAAACTTAGCCCACACCATGAGAGCCATGACCAAGGGTGACATCCACCTAGGAAATGAGGAATTAACCCATCCCAAGATGTCCACTTTCTGGGACCCCTTCGAACTCCATGAGTGGAGACCCCCAAACCAACCCTCACCAAAAGATGGGACCATCTTGATAGGAATGCATGGGCCACAACATTTTACCCCATCCGGTAGGGCTAGTCATCTCATTTGTGTCACATACACACTAGGTCCAGTGCATGGCAGGTTCACATTTGGATATGTAGGTCCACCCCTATTCATCATCCATCTTATGCAAGTTAGGAGCATCCATGGTTGTCCGGGTCCTCTATCATTCATCACACTCACTCACAAGAGGGACACCTATGGATGCCCCGGTCCTCCCAAATTCTTCAAAGTCATCATAACATCACTACATGATAGGTCTACTTTTGGTTGCCCTGGTCCCCCATTGCATACCACACACTTCCCACCCCCACCGCACCGTAGCTCAAGGCATACTCATTCAGGCAAGCATCTAGCAATGGGCGATAACGATCATAATGAGTGGGCAAAAGATTCACGAGTGGCACTTGAATTCCAAGAAGGCAACCTCACGATGGTGGCTTTGGAATGGCTCTACCTTAGGGCCACCTTCAAATCGAGGGCAGGAGGACTTGGACCTTCCATGTTCCAAAGTGGCTTTGGCAAAACTGGCTTATGGATTGAATTTACTAATGGGTTATGTGATATACCCCAATTCTCAAGCGACTAACCCGGCACCCTATTTGGGCACCGCGGCGAATCCTCGTGAGTACTTTGAGCCTATACCTTCCTTTAAAGAGGGACACCCCGGAGAGCATCCATAAAATAGCCTTGAGAGCTCGACATGTACACAGAGGGGCAATACTATGCAAGCAGGGTTCCATCGCCAGCATAAGGGTGTGTCCGGGCCACCTTGAGAGGATGAGGGGCCGTCCCCTGGTCGCAGGTGCAGGTTGAGTTTGGAGGATGAGGATCGCCCTGAGCTGCTCCCCCGGTGAGCCTTTACTCGACGGAGTCGAGTTTTCCGCACCCCGGGAGTATGATGGGGACATCACTTACCACTTACCACTTCCCATTTCCCCGTGGGTCCCGATGCTTGCCACTATTTTCATCTCAAGCTTCTAAGTCTAGCTATGTAATTTTTACATTTTTTCTTGAGTCTTAAATCATGTAATTTTCCTTTTATTGAGTCAAGTACCTAAGTTAGTAAGTCATCTACCTAAGTCTAAGGTTTCATTAAGTGGCCAAGAGGGTTAATGGGTTATCATATCTTATTGGGCCATATCATTAGCTTGGCCCATGGGCGCCCCTCTCCCCACCCCTTGGTCTTCTATCATTAGTCCTTTTCACAGGGACTTTTTGTAAAATGGGGATTTCCTATATATAGGACCCCAACCCCCCCCCCCTCTTTTGAAGATAATGAAGTATTGAATATTTGAGCATAAGTGCACCCCTCTCTCTCTCTCTAGCTCTCTCATTCTCTCTCTCTCTCTCTAAATTTCGAAATTCACTCTCTTTCCTCCCTATTCTCCCCTAATTAAGACCCCTCCCCCTTCCCCGTACCTCTTATTTAATCCCCCTCCAACCCCTAGGTGGAAGCCCCTCTTCCAAGGCACCTCTTGGCATTCCCCATACACCCCCTCACTTCCCCAAGCACCCCCTTCACCCCTCCCAAGCTAAAATTAGAATTCTCCTCCCTTTGGGACTGCACCACATTCATTCCCAGCCCCCCTCACCTCCCTAGGTCGCAGCCCCCAACCCCCCTTCCCATTGTTCTTCCTTTGGCCAACCAAGTTCTTCCACCCCTCTCCCCCCCTTTGATCAGTCTGCAGGTGGTGAAGAAGGTACGACTTGCAGAAGCTTCCCCGGATTCACACGGTGACATCCAGAGGCATACCATACCTTTCTGGAAAGGGCGTCCAGTCCACTACGCAGGCGAGGAAGAATCGTACCATTCCGAGTTTGGGGCTGTCTGGGAGAGCCAATCTCCCCCGACTGCGCAGAGCTCCATCAGCAGAGTTCCTGAACCCTGTTCAAAGCTACACCACGGCCGACGGTGAAAGATTCAAGCCGCAAGCTCTTCTAAAAATATCTTCCTCCACCAGTCCTCTTTCTGGATCAAGAAGTGGAAGTGCATTCGGCATCTGGAGGTCAGAGTTTTGGTCTTTCTTCCTCGACTGGTCGGATCTGCCTCCCACAGTTGGCAGTGACCTGCCTCAACTCATCGGCATTCCCCAGTCCACCCCGACATCGGACGGCTTCCCCGTCAGTTTTGCAGCACAGAGGGATTGTGCACGGTTCCAGCAACTCTGACGGTTCGAGATTCGGCATCCGGGAGCGGCCGGGACAACTTCTGCAATCCACTGCTCATATCTGGTAGCTGCTGCGGCCAGAATCTGCAACCCGGTTCGTCACTGCACCACGACTAACCGTGGAGCATTCAGACCAACAGCCTTTCTTCAAAGTTCTTCCTCCACCTGTTCCCGACCAGAAGCAAGAAGCGGAACCACAGTCGGCATCCGGGAGCCAAAGTTCTGATTTTTCCCCTACAGTCGCGCGGGTCTGCCTTCCCCAGTCCTCTACGAACAGCACTCACTCATCGACGTCCCCCAGGTCACCCCGACCTTCGACGGCCTCCCCGTCAGTTTTTCTGTGTAGAGGCTTTGTCCACGGTTCCAGCGACTCCGACGGTTTGTGATTCGGCATCCAGGAACGACCGGAGCAACTTCTGCAAGTTGCAGACAGAAACAGGGAGCCACCCGCCCCAGAATCTGTTGCTCTACTCAGACCTCCACTACAGCCGTCGACGACGTCAGAAGAAATCAACATAATTCTGAGGCGTTCGGGTTCCTGTTACGAGAAGATTCCCCCTGAGCTTGACATCGGCAAAATTCCTGGCTGCGATCTACAGCAATTACACCGACCGTCTGTCCCCAACCACAGCAAGCAGTCTGGGTCGGAAGCGGCTCCTCCTTGTGGGTTTCTCGGTCAATCTACCCTTCTCGCCTGGCCGGCTTACCGCCCCTCCCTGCGGGAGGTAGTGTTTGTTTGTAATCAATTAATTCCCACCCCCGAGATCACCCTCCTGCGCGAGGTGTAGTGCATGTACTCTTGAGCAGGTTTTTTTTGAAGCTTCATCGGCGCAGTGTGCGGGGAACCCACACTTCCCCGCTCACCCTCGTCTCCGACCGGGATCGGTGTCTTCACGCCAATCAGGTGAGCCACTCACACTACTCTTTGCCGGCTTTCTCTTGCTTAATTAGTATTGCATCCTTAGTACCGTCGGCGTAAGAGAGTGCCCGAACCCGATTTATCTTCTAGTTGCGTGATTACCGCGGGTGAGTTGTGAGCGTGACATTTCAACCCTCGCCCTCGGCGTGCCGGTCGCCCTTGATTTTGGGCATCCTTGGCTCATTGGGATCTAATCCTAGCTGGCCAAACCTTTGGAGCCCCGAGATCCAACCTCGGACCCTCACCGCCATCGCCGGTCCTTCTACGGATCCGAGTGTGCTTACGCGAGTGAATCCGCCAGTGTGACGTTACCAACTTGTTGTGTTGCTTGCTATTCTAGGTCCAAGGGGTAGTTTCATCGTCATCCATCATTGTGTCACATCAACGAATCCAATGGCGAAGGCCGATACTTCGTTGGCTTCCCGTATCACTACCTGATGAAGGTATATTGGACGCTATACTTGTCCTATTATGAAGACTCATCGAGGGCTTCTTCATCTCGGAGCAGAAAGAAGGGAGACCGCATGAAAGTTTGGATGAGTCTATGGATTCAATATTTCTTTAGGGGCAACTTGGAGTACACCGACTATCCATCTGTAGTACCGGTTGCCACCCAGCAGGTGAAACGAGCCCGCTTCAAAGAGAACTTGCCGCCATCTCTTTGCCAAGCATATCGGAGTGGGCCGAACCCGGCGGGAATTGATGCTGTGACACATTGTGCCGCCTTTCTGACATTTTGGCTTTGTTCTTTTGCCCTTCCTCAAAGAGATTAAATAGTCATACGCCCAAAGGTAATTTACCCGACATGTCAAATGGCCTGGGGTATGAAATTATCTTTATGTCCAGCATCACTCTGCTTGATCTATATGACGTTGGGGGAGCTGCGTAAATCCCACACGTCTCAGAGTCTCAGGACCGTGGGACCCATACATTTCCTCAATGCTTGGGTGTGCACATTGTTCCCAGAGGTTGCTCCAAGAATGCTCCAAATGCCGACATTGTATCCAAGAATGCTTTAATTTGCCAGTGTAAACCCAGAAACGACCACGCAACAGCTCTTCTCCATTCGGGGTTGGTTGACAAAGGTCCCAGTAGATTTCCTGGGCACCATTCATTTTTGGAGCTTAACTGCTCCCTCCAGCCCTCTCGCCAATTGCCAACGCGAATGCAAGATGGAAGTCACTGAAACATACTCCCATCCCGTTTCGGGTGCACGTGCAGCCCACCCTATCTTAGAGCCGGAATTGGTTGAATGGGCGCTGGCCATCTGCCTGAGTGTATTAGTGTTCAGGAAGGGTGGTAGTATCTTTTTGGAGGCATACTACCCCTTTTTTTTAGCCGTAACTTCGGCTATGACCAACATATTCCGCCTTCATCCGCCCAATTTCCTCTTGACGACCAGACACAACAAGGTGCAGTGGTTACTGCAGAAGGTCATTCCTGGTGGGATTTCTTCCATCGCCGAGAGGCCAACACTTTCAGGGTTCCGGTGCCCGGGCATGTTCCTCAAGTTACCCCCGAGTATATTAAATGGTGGAATGCACGCACCAGCTTTTACAGAAATATGAAGGCTAGTTGCTGGGATGCAGAGGAACGTACTTTCTTAAGCCGTCAGCCTGGACCTGTGTTTGACATTGATGAATCCCATTTGAGGAGGCTTCTATTGAACTTCCTTAAGGAGGTGGGTGAATATCTCGAGGCACGCAAAGCCATCAAGAAGGAATCCCAACAACTACTGCCAGTACTGCCAGAGGTGAAAGAGGATGATTTTCTGAAGTCTTTGAAAGAGCTGAGCCAAGTGGGCAGTGCCCGACTTGAGCTACAACAGTTCCCCTTCCCGGTGGAAGAACTAGTACCCCCGGCAGTCTCTTGGCACTCGGAGCAAGATCGCAATTGTCCATACCGGGCTTTTGTACAGAGGGAGGACAGGACTGCCACATATTATCGCCATACTTCTTGGCTCTTTATTCTGCTGAAAATTTATAGCCTGGAACTCAGCACTCCTGCCGAAGCTATTCTGGCCCATACACTATTTATCTCCTTCAAATATGCACATGGTTGGGGTCTAGACCACCTGGGCCTATTTCATTGTCTTGCTTCCTGAGAGCACTCGGATCTGGCTCAGCTAGCCGACGGTGTGAGAAGATCGGGGATGTATGCTGGCTACTCACAACTTCCCGGGACAAGGAAGTGGCTTTGTATTGTTGGCCTCTTTCCCTTTTATACAAAGGGCCAGCAGGTATGTCTTCATGCTTTGACAGGGACATGTGTTTTTGTATTGCTTTTATGCTTTAGCTTATATCCTCTTTTCTCCTCTTCTTATAGATAGACCAGACGTGCGGTAACAAGGGGACTATCGCAAGCTAATCATGCAGGCTCAAAAGCCTTCTTATTTCAATATCCCTACACCAGCTCCCACTACTACTCCTCTGCCTCGGGTCATTCGAAAGAGGAAAGTAGCATCTCTAGTGAAGGTTGCCGTGGCGCGGGCTGAAAGAGCCCGTAAAGTTGCAATTGAGCAAGCAACATCTGCAGCTCCTGCCACTGAGGTGACCCAGCCTCAGCTACCATCATTTGAAGAATTTGCTACCTCCCAAGCTCCACTGAACATGGATGAGGGTAATTTTGCATCGTTATTACTACGGTGATACTTCTTTAAAGGGCTTTTCTAAGCTTATTTTGTTCTCTTCCATCATGTAGCAGCACCGAAAGATGCACCGGCTCTGACTATCGAGGTAGATGTCAGTGTAGCTATTGAGACAGTGGCAGAAGTGTTTGCTGGCAGCCCTGGAGAGAAACTCTTCCTTCCCTCACTCCAGCCACTGAGGCAGCAGGTAGATCAAGCAGAATTGATTCTAATGCTTTATATTCTAGAGTTCATAACCCTATCTCATTGTACGCTTTGTGACATGCTCTAGGGCTTCCTGAGATTTTGCCTACAATGGGTGTCTCATCTTCGGGTACTTCTGCATCATCAAAAGGATGTCGAGCATCGCTTAAAAAGGCAGTGGCCCCATTACGACGCATAGCCACTCGTTCAACTGTCCGCCAAGAGGCAGAAGCAACTTCGAAGCCAAGCGTTGAAGTGGTGAGGTCTTCTGAAAGTTCCCCATCCATGTCCGGAGAATAGGTGGACTACGGTTGCTCTGGTGATGAGCGAGCTACCGATGCCGATGGACGTGGGACCTCAACTTCCTACCCTTTAATAGAGGGATTGTCCGTATTCAGCCCCCCATGGCTTATTATCAGAAACCGTGAAGAGACCCTGTCGGAAGTGGCTGCTAGGAATGGCGTAGAGGAGTATCCAGCCACTTTCGTGGCTGAGTCATCAATGGAAGAACCACCTGTTCAGCTTGTCCTTGAGCTGTCAACTCCTGAACCCGCGATAGTCAAAGTGAGTCTTATGCTTTGATGTTCCTTTCTTTTCATTCTCTGGCCACTCAGGCCGTCTAACATTCTTTTACTTGCTTCCCTTTCTTTAGGTGCTAATCATCTTAAGTCAGGTCACAGCTCTTGTTATCGATAGTACTCCCCCAGTTGAAGAACTACGCCCTCCATCTATTATGCCTTCAGCCTCTAAAGAAGTCGTGCCCGTATTGCGGCATGTGCCTGTCAGAGCTCAGCCTGGGTCGGATGTAGTGCCAATTGAGCTGGATGCATCAAGGGAAACTTCAGGGCCAGTATGTGTCCCCGAATTAAGGCCTGAAACTTGAGCATCGGCCTTTACCTCAATGATGGTGCAAGTATCTATTCTGGCGCTCCCAACCCCTGAAGAGCGGGGTGTTGAGTTGGGGTCTGAGACAGCTCCAGCACTTCCTTGCACGGTGACATCAGAAGACCCTTCCTTGCCAGGAGAGAAGCTGTTGAGACTCGACAAAGCTATTGAAGCACCAAGCACTGCCATTGTACCAGCCTTGCCATCGTCTTCTTTAGCCACGGATGTCGACCTATGGGCCAATGTTGATAGTGAAGTTGAGTTCCATTTGCCGCCAACGACATCTTTCGGTATTACTTCTTCAGATGAGTTGGTCTGGCACCATCTGGAGATGTTGCGGCAGGTAGTCTTGTCCCAACTGGCCCTGACTTATCCCAAGCTGTGGGGAATTTCCGAGCAGCTATCTATTGGTGTTCAGGCGCTGGGATACCCCATGGAGCTATGGACTCAGAGGGTGATTCTTTTGTTAAAATTTGTAACCCGCCGAGACTTTATGGGGTGTATTAAAAGTGACAGACTTGCCACGCTGAAAATGTAGAAACCCGATTGCCAAGTGGCTCTAGAACCTCTAGAATCGAACCTTCAAGAGCAGTATGCTCTTGCTACAACCCTATTTTCACGCATTCAATCATTGCAGGGCAAGCTGGAGGAATTGCAAGTAGAGATGGTCTCTATTCAGGCGGAACTGCATCTCACTGAGGATATGGATGCTGATAGTGCTGAGGAGACTGCTGTGCTGAAGGGCCGGGTGGCTTCACTATGTAGCGAGCTGGCTCAGCTTTTGGAGGAGGAGATTCATCTTCGTGAGCAAGGAGTAGCCCCTTCTATTGGGCTTTTGGATTTTGAAGACATCTTCCATCGGCAATAGCCTCCCTTTATGTAGTTCTTCTCCTCCAAAGAGAGGTATTTTTTAATTTCCTTTCATCGTAATGGAAATCAGAAATTTATTATGTTGCAGCCTCCAGGCTTTCTTTATGTGTTTTCTTCTTGCCTTCTTGCCCTGACAGCCAAGTGTCAAGGACTCTGCTGCTTTTCAAGGGGTACTACGTGTAAAAAGCAGGAGAGCGCTCACTCTTTCAGAGAAATGGTGAGGGCTTCGCTCCACCGCACCACGAGCACCTCAGAAGTCCACAGAGTGGATATGATAGGGAATATTTGTTCGAGTGGCTAGGGAGGCCAAAAACGGGGGGGAAAGCATAGGCATGAGGCCTAGAAGAGGGGTGCTTTGCTTTGCTTTAGTGGTGTAGCCGTAAGGCCTTCACTGAAGGATTCTAGCATCGATCTTGACGATGATGTCGGGGAATCGATGATAGTTTGTTCATTGGCATGGGGTGAATGCCAAAGCAAAGAAGGTTTTGTTTTTGTAGTATAGGCATAAGGCCTACACCAGAAGGTTTTAGCATTGATCTTGACGATGATGTCGAGGAGTCGACACCAGTCTGTTCATAGGCATGGGGTAAATGCCGAAGCAAAGAAGGTTTTATTTTAGCAGTATAGGCGTAAGGCCTACACCGGAAGGTTTTAGCATCGATGCTGACGATGATGTCGAGGAGTCGATGGTAGCCTACTCATCGGCATGGGGTAAGTGCCAAAGTAAAGAAGGTTTTGTTTTAGCAGTATAGGCGTAAGGCCTACACCGGAAGGTTTTAGCATCGATCCTGACGATGATGTCGAGGAGTCGACGGTAGTCTGTATTTCCAGGTGGGACATATGAGGAATGTCGGGAGTTCCCATGGCATGGTTTGAGGAGATTATAATAATGACACGCCATTCATTTTTTCTCTTCTCTTTTTTTTTTTTAAATTACTGACCCAAGCACCCTTTTCGGTTTTCACCGGAGTCAGCCCCCTCTTACTTTTGCCCACACGCCCTTGCGGGTTTTCACATGGCAGGGTACCCAATTTTGCATGCAGCGCCTGGAGAGGGGGATTTCCGCAGCCCACCACAAAGGCAGCCCAACAAGACCCACAAGGTCCAACCAAGCGAGCCCACCCGAGTGATAGCCCACAGGACCCACTTAGGGAGAAAAGCCCAATAAATAAGACTCGAGGAACTAACTCTCCCCGGCGGCCTTCTAGGCTCGGAGGGCCCGAGACAACGGTCAGGTCCCAAGGAAGGTCCGGCCTAAAGCCCTCTCCCCGTCCGAGAGAGATAGGCTCTAGCCGACCTATCCGACCCCACCCTCGCCGGGCCATGCCTATCGCTCGGACATGAGCTAGCATCCCCGAGGCTCGGTAAGGCCGGTTGATTATCCACATGTGCAGCAGTTCAGAGTCCTCCGCCAGCGGGAGAGTCAGGGGAGCCGCCGGACTCCAAGGGGATAACGTTCCCACGATCAGGCCATGAAAGCCCCCGTTAAAGACGTAACTCCCGCCGGGAACCCCTCAGCTTACAGGACTCCTGAAGGCGGCGCACTATTTAAGCAAGGGATACCCTCCGGAAGAAGGTATGATGAACTAAGCATTCACACACCCTAAGCTCCTGAGCACAATTCGCTTCACCCTCTGGTGGAGAGGATTCTCGCGCATCAGCTCTCTCCTCCCCCCATTATTGCTTCCACCATAGCTCTACTGACTTAGCCATCGGAGGGTTTTGCCCCAGGGAGATCCCCTGGGCCCTCTGATACGTTTCCCTATCTTGCAGATTCATCTTCTGGTGATCCATAGCGCGCTCAGGATCCAGCGCGAGATCTCGCCTCTTCATCTGGCGCCGTCTGTGGGAAACGCACGAAAAGTTGAGATGGTGAGGAGAAGCTCAGGGAGGAGATCCGCCGGTGGGGCAGGTAAGGCTGTGGCGGCGGCGGGAGGCGCCCCCTCTAGGGTCTAACAGAGCCCCCCCTCCAACTCCAGCATCCCCACCAACAGGCCACCACCCCCCCCGGCGGAGACAGGGGCACCCCTCGACGGTGGCACCAACGCCTTCCAGGCCCTCAACGAAAAGATGGACGTCCTCATGGAGCTCATGAGGACCTAGGTGGCCAGGGACGCAAGGTCCCGCGCCCCATCAGGAAGTCCCCCTCGAAGGAGTGCGACGCAGCACACCGCCGGAGGCCGCTTCACCCTCCGCGGCCGACAGCTCCTCCGCCACGACGTCGGAGGACCCTCACATGCTCCGCCTACGGAGCAAGAGGCTTCCTCCACGCCGAGGAGAGGAAAGTAGGGGGCGAGGCCGCCGCGCCCGGGCACTAGTGCCCCGGGAGATCGCCAAGACGCCCCCCCCAGCCCCACGGTGCAACTGTAGCCAGAGCTGTCCCTTTGGCTGTGAGATTTCGAGAGACGGTTCGCAGAGCAAGAGCGCGTCCTCCGCGCCCTGCAGAAAACCTCTCTCCAGGAGGACGAGGAGAAATCCCCTTTCTCCGAGTACATCTTGAAGGCAGAGGTCTCTCCCATAGCCTCCATTCCAACCTTCAAACTCTACGACGGCCAGGGCGACCCAGCCGACCACTACGATAGCTTCGACGCCCTGGTGACCCTTCATGGAACGCCGGATCCCATCAAATGCCGAGCCTTCGCGGCCACCCTGGTCCAAGGTGCTCAGGCATGGTTCCGGGCCCTCGCCCCTGGGTCCATCCGAGACTTCAGGCAATTCGGGTGAATTTTCAAGGAGAGTTTCGTCGGTAGTGCCCCCCCAAGGTCAGTAGCGGGGCTCCTGGCCCTCAAACAGGCGCAAGGGGAGAGGCTCCGGACTTACGTCCACCGATTTAAATCGGAAGCCCTCAGGATCCCCCGCCTAGATGTGGCCTCAGCCACAACCGCACTAACCGGGGGCACCCGGGACGAGAATCTCTGCCGCGAGCTTGTCCTCCACCCTCCCTCGACCCTTGCCGAGCTAGTGACTCTGGCACTGCGCCACGCCGAGTGCGAAGAAGTACTCAGTGCCTGCTGAGACGCAACCGGCTCGGGTCGGGAGGGGGACAAGAAGCGGACTTCCGCGCCAAACCCTGGCCCGGGTAAGAAGCGCGATCGAGAAGGAGAGCGCAAGAGAAAGTACGAGCGGTACACCCCCTTGACCGCGCCAGTCTACGAGATCTATGAAGACATCAAAGACTCGGGACTTCTCCGCCAGCCCGAGCCAATGAGGTCAAAGAACCGCAAGCGGGACAAGCATTGCATGTTCCACGGCGACCACGGGCACCACACCGGAGATTGCCATCAGCTCCAGGATGAGATCGAGTGCCTCATCCGTCTGGGGCACCTAGCCCGGTTCACGATCGGGCATAAAGAAGACCGAGATGCCGCAGAGGAGATCGACAATGCCCCCCGAGGGGTTCACATCAACGTCATCTCCGGAGGAGCGGCATCAGGCGGCGACACCAGCCGAGGGAGGAAACGTCATGCCGAGCGAGCCAGCCGAGCCTTAGAGCCCCCCAGAGGCCCGCCGATGGAGCCCCAGGTCATAGTCTTCTCCGACCAAGACCTGGAAGGGCTGAGCACCCCGCATGACGATGCCCTCGTTATCTCGGCCACGATAAATCACTGTAATGTAGATAGGATTTTGGTGGATAATGGGAGCGCCCCCGATGTATTATCTTATGACTGTTTCCTCAAGATGGGGGAAGACCCGTCCAATCTCCGCCCGATCCGAACGCCCCTTTGCGGGTTTAATGGCCTGGACACCTACCCCGAGGGAGCCCTAAGCCTGCTGGTCACTATCGGCACCCCACCCAAAACTGTTACGGTCATAGTGGACTTCATAGTGATTAAAGGTATGATAGCGTACAACGCCATTTTCGGCCGAAAAATTCTCAGCCGAATAAAGGCCGTACCATCTACCTATCACCAAAAAATGAAGTTTCCCACCAAAAATGGGTTGGGGGAAGTCCGAGGTAACCAGGCCACGGCTAGAAGGTGCTACAACATCTCGGTGGAAGCCTCAAGGTCGGACGGGAAGGATAAGGGCCCTAGGGGAGTCGAAGGAAGAGCCGTGACCACCGAGCCCGGTGGCGAGTTATTAACGGTATTCCTGAACGACGACCCGGCCCTAGGAGTAAGGATCGGCGCCGACCTACCACCAAAGGAACAGCAGTAATACAAGGAGTTTCTTTCTGAGTATGTTCGGGTCTTCGCTTGGTCCGATGATCAACTCCCTGGTATACCAGAGGAGACTGTGACGCACAAGCTCAACCTTGACACCACCGTGAGACCCGTTCAGCAGCGGAGAAGGAAGCATGCGCCCGAGAAACAGGCGATCATCAAGGCGCAGGTCACCAAGGGACAAGAAACTGGTCTTTTCAGACCGGTCCTGTACCCAACGTGGCTAGCCAACGTCGTCCTGGTGCCGAAGACTACAGGCAAGTGGCGAATGTGCGTAGACTTCACCGATCTGAACAAGGCCACCCCCAAGGACTGCTATCCGCTACTGCGCATCGACCAATTGGTTGACTCAACCTCGGGCAACGAGATACTCAATTTCTTGGATGCCTATTCGGGTTATCATCAGATCCGAATGAACCCTGAAGATGTCGAGAGGACCGCCTTCATCACCGACTATGGCATGTACTGCTACACCCGGATGCCCTTCGGATTGAAGAATGCTGGAGCCACATACCAGCGACTGGTCAACCATATATTCGAGGGACAGTTAGGTCGGAACGTCGAGGCCTACATCGACGACATGCTCGTCAAGACCCCGAGGGCCCAAGACCACTTCACCGACCTCGCCGAGACTTTCAGCACCCTCCTGAAGTACTGCATGAAGCTCAACCCCGCCAAGTGCGCCTTTGGAGTAAGATCCGGGAAGTTCCTGGGTTTCCTGGTCACTCAGCGAGGGATCGAAGCCAACCCCGACAAGGTCCAGGCCATCCTGGACATGCGCCCGCCCACGTGCATTAAAGACATCCAGCGTCTAACGGGGCGTGTCGCTGCTCTCAGTCGTTTCCTGTCCCGTGCGGTCGAACGATGCCTGCCCTTCTTCAAGCTGATGAGGGGGCCCAAGATAGCATCTGCTACGTTCGCATGGGATAGGGAATGCCAGACAGCGTTCGCCGAGCTCAAAGAGTTCCTGGCTTCGCCCCCGGTGCTTTCCAAGCCCGTCCCGGGCGAGGTCTTGTTGCTCTATCTCTCGGCGACGCCATCAACGGTCAGCTCGGTCCTAGTCAGGAATGACTCAGGAATCGAGAGGCCGGTCTACTACACCAGCAAGGTGCTCAACGAGGCTGAGCGGAGGTACCCCGCAACCGAGAAACTCGTGCTAGCGTTGGTTACCTCCGCAAAGTGCCTCCGACCCTACTTCCAGGGGCATCCCATCACCGTGCTAACCGGCGAGCCACTGAAGAAGATTCTGACCCATCCCGAAGCCTCGGGGCGACTCGTCAAATGGGCCATCATGCTCGGGGCCTACGACATCTCGTATCGGCCGTGATCAGCTATCAAAGGACAAGCACTCGCCGACTTCATCGCCGAGAGCACCGTTCCGGTCGAGGACAGGCCTCCGACGGCAACCGGGCCAACCTGGGAGCTGTTCGTCGATGGATCGTCCAACTCGGTCGGTAGCGGCGCAGGGATCCTCCTAAAGTCCCCCGAAGGAATAGAGTTGCAATACGCCCTAAAGTTCAACTTTCTGGCGTCCAACAATGCTTCCGAGTACGAGGCCCTTATCTCGGGAGCCCGCATGGCCCGACGGTTGGGGGCCGAGCGAGTCAGGATCCACACCGACTCCCAGCTAGTTGCAAGCCAGGTCAATGGCGAGTATGAAGCTCGGGAGGTACCTATGATCAAATACCTATAGTTGGTCCGGAGCCTGGCCCAGCAGTTCGAGGAGTTCGAGGTAGTCCGAATAGCTCGGGAGCAAAACTCTCGGGCGGACGCCCTCTTCCGACTGGCCTCCTCCCTAGACCCGGACGGTACATGATCGCTCCTCCTAGAAGAGCTATAGCGCCCGAGCATAGACTCGGAGCTCCTCGCCATTGACTCGGCCACTCCCGGCGACTGGCGCTCCCCCTACCTGTCCTGGCTACGGGACTCCGGGGAGCCCTCCGACCCTAGGGAAGCCCGCCGAATGAAGTACCAAGCTCGGCGCTTCGTCATCCGCGACAACGCTCTCTACCGAAGATCGTTCTCCGGGCCTCTTCTGAAGTGTCTCGGTCCAGACGAAGCGAGCCAAGCTGTTGAAGAGATTCATCAAGGCCTGTGCGGAGCACATTCAGGAGGTTGGTCGCTGGCCAGAATCCTGCTAAGGCGGTACTGGTGGCCGACCCTACAGCGCGACTGCACGGCTTACGTACAACATTGTGACTGTTGCCAGCGGTTCGACCATTTGGTCCATCATCCGACCATGGAACTTGTCACCCTTACCGAGCCCTACCCTTTCGCTCGGTGGGGGATCGACATCCTTGGGCCGTTCCCAACGGCTCAATCCCAGAAGAAGTTCATCATCGTCGCCATCGACTACTTCACCAAGTGGATCGAGGCTGAAGCAACGGCAAGGATCACCGAGACAGTCGTCTGGGGCTTCGTTTGGAAATCGATCATCTGTCGCTTTGGCATCCCCCGAGTGATAGTGAGCGATAACGGGCGGCAATTCGACTCTCGGTACTTCCGAGATAGATGCGCTGACCTAAATATCCGTAACCACTTCACTTCGGTCGCCCACCCTCAGGCCAACGGGCTGGTTGAAAATGCCAACAAGACCATCTTGAAGGGCATAAAAACCAGACTCGGCAAGACTAAGGGTAGCTGGCTCGAGGAACTGCCTAGCGTACTATGGTCGCACCGAATGACCCCCAGGACGGCAACCGGTGAGACCCCTTTTCAGCTGGTATATGGCACCGAAGCCGTCGTTCCGTTAGAGATCGCCAATCCGTCTCTCCGAGTGATCAGCTTTTCGCCCGAGGCAAACGAGCAGAAGTTGCTAGAGAACCTCGACCTGGCAGACGAACTCCGAGAGATCGCGAACGTCCGAGCTACGGAATACCAGCGCCGCCTCACTCGGTACTACAATGCCAAGGTCCGAGGCAGACAATTCCAACCAGGGGACTTCATCCTCAGGAAGATCGAAGCCTCTCGACCACTGGAGGCGGCGGGCAAGCTATCCCCCAACTGGGAAGGCCCCTACTGAGTGATCGAGACTGTCGGGAAAGGTGCGTACAGGTTAGCCACAATGGAAGGGGAACCCATTCTCCGGACATGGAACACAACCACACTACGCAGATTTTATTTCTGAAAACTGTATCGACAAATCGGGTAAAATAAACCCCCTTTTTTGCATTCATTCAAGATAACTGTTGGTACATCAGAAAGGCAACTGCCAGTACATTACATAGTGAAAAGCAAAAATCCATCTAGCACCGCGGCAAACGGCCATCGCCCGGCCGACCCGGTCTTGACCTTCTCGCATCCAGCCACTGACTCTACCTCGCGTAGAAACTGGCTCGGACAAGAGATGGTCGACCTAGTTGGCTCGGGTGGACCGTGACAAAGGTGACAGAGGGATAGCAAGGAGAAGGCCACCTTTCACGCGAGGAAGGCTACCTTCCAAGTTGGCAACAACCTGGAAAAAGGAGCGCCGTGAAGGTCTCCTCTCTGCCAAACTACCAACTCTTTGGCGGCGAACAGAAAGCAAGCAGCCCCCGAAGAGTGAAAGAAATGAAGAACAAAAGAGAGAGAAAGAGGCTGCAGACAGAGGTGAGGAAGGAACTGGAGCCGCCTCTTCCCCTCCCACAGAGGGGAATGGCGGCCGGCATCCCTAACTCCCCCGTCCGCCCTCCATCTCGGCATCCGCCCGGAAGCCTCGCCGGAGCCAAGAGGAGGCAAACAGCGTGCCCCCGCACGTCGAAGCCCTCTCCAGATCTGCGCGGCGACCGTCGGACCCGTCTCATGCACCCGCGGCGACCGTGGGACCCGACCGATATTCCAGGACAGCTGGAACCAGCCGCTCCCCGTCGTCTGCGGCGTCATCTTCTGAAGGGTCCTCCATGCTCCGATCGCGGCGGCGCAACGCAGAGCGAAAACGAGGGAACAAGAGCAGACCGCCGGTGAGAGTCCTAAGTGTTAAAAGGGAAGGAGCATCCTTCGGTCCATTTTATAGGCCAAGGGAGGCCACGCGCCTTAAATGACTCCCCCCTCGAAAACACGCTACAGGACCTCCCCTGGAAGGTCACCTCCAATTCCTCGGCCCCCGCCCTAGCGGGATTCGCGAAGCGCCTCGACTTTCAAAGCATGGTGGAATGAAAGGACGCCCCGCCAGAAGTCTCCCGAATCGGCATGCGAGAACGGTGCAGAAAATATCGGCACCTTCCAACTGCCCCCGATACGCCAGCCAAATCACGGCAAAGATAACGATCAAACAAGGTAAGTCCTTTATTGCCTCCCATAAAGAAATCCTCTTACAGAAGGGAAAACAGACAAAAAAGGGAAGGGGCAAAATAAAGTAAAATACATCAGTCCTCGGGCCCACTTTGAAGCTCAGGAACAGTAGTAGGGGACGCGTCACCCCTGGTACCTTCGGTGACGGCCGGCCCGGACACTGACCTCGCCTGTGCGAGAACTGTCCCGGTCGTGAGCCCTCCTAGAGCCTCCAGAGTTGGTGACCCCACTGGAGATGACTCCTCCGGTTCTTCCCCGGCCGAAGATGAGGAGCTGGAAACTGACTCATCCGAGTCATAACTCTGGCCGTAAGGAAAATCACCCCCGGCAAGGTGCTCATTGGCATAGCTCATCGCCCGGCGATAGCCCTGCCTGAATCCCTTTCAGGCACCCCAGCGGAGCGCTACCTCGTAGTAGGGTAGGGCAGATTCAATCAGGTCGGCCGAGTAAGCTTCCGAGCCTTTGTAGCGCTCGATCATCTCCGCCTCGACCTGCCTGTCCCGAGCCCGCTCCGCCTCGGCCGCACACTCTTCCGCCCTCGCCAGACGCTCCTCTACCTCGGTCATCCTCCGCTCGGCTTCGATCGTCTGACCCTCCGCCCGGGCTCGGTCCGCCTCGACCTCAGTGCGAAGGCGCTCCGCGTCCTCCGCCCGATCCTGCAGCTCGCCGTGCTCAAGCTCCCAGGGGCCATCCAGCTCGATGTGACGTTGACGCTCGTCTTCTAGACGTTTGCTCTTCCTCTCGAGCGATTCTTGGGCCCTTGCTAGCTGCTCGGCCAGCGCCTCGGCTTCCCGTCGGCTCGACCGCGCCAACTCCCTGACTGCGAGGAACTCCCGTCGGAGCCCCTCATGCTCTCCCTCGAGCCGGGCCAGTTTCCCCTCGCATCCACCAAGGGTCCAGGCGAGCCTCGACCGCTCTGCCTCCGTCCGGGCGTGCGCCTCCGCCATCACGGCCGCTGTCCGAGCTATGACCAGGCCGCCCTCCATCAAGACATCAAGGACCCCGGCGGGAGTGTTGCGCCTCTCTCCCCCCCTCTCGACGATCGACCGGCAGAACCGGTACAAGTCGCCCGAGATGCCGAGCCTGACCAGAGGTTCCGGCAAAGGGGACTGCTCCACCCTGGGCACCCCGCCAGAAGACCCTGTTCGGGCAGCGAAGCTGACCGCCCCGGCGCCACGGTCAGTTGGGGTTGCAACGCCTCCCCGGGCGAACCCCCACCCTCGACCGGCGCCGCAGGATCAACCGCACCAGAAACTGCCGGCACTTGGGGTTGTGACGCCCTCATGGGCGAACCCCCATCCGTGCCGACCAATCCCTCGGTCCCAACGCCGGCCACACCGGCATTGGCCCCCTCTGCCCCCACAGGGGGGAGAGCCGACCCGTCACCTCCCTCTGAGGGGCCCCTGGTCTCGTCGGCCCCCTCTCGCCCGGCGGATGGGAGAGCCAGCCCAGAGGGGTCGGCCCCCTCCTGCCCCCGAGGGGGGAGCGCCGTAGTGCCAGAATCGCCCCCGACGGCAGTAGGAAAGCCGGCTTTCTTGGCCCTTTTCCTGGCCTTCGTGGCCTCCCGCAACTTCCCCGCCAGGGGATCCTTGCGCTTCAGGCCGGTCGATCGAGAAGTCCCTTTAGGGGCCGCCCCCTTGCCCTTATCTCGGGCATGGACGCGACCCGCCGGGGCATCAGGCTCATCGGCTGTCGAGTCATCTCCCAGATCTATGACCTCGGCCGTGTTGACACCCATTTTTAGCTTGCAAGTTGAGTCATTTCTCTTATTCATCATTTTGATGCCCCGAATTACCCATTATTTTGGACCCTTCCTTGGATGGATTTCGAGTCCATTTCATTATTCCATTCTATTCGAGCCTTGGAGATCATTATTTCAAGGAGCCCTGGAGCCTATCTTGTCACCTTCCGGCCTTCAAAGTCAACTTACGGCCCATTTAGGCCGGCTTCCCTCAAGCATTCAGCCCCTTTCGCTGCACAGTTTTGAAAACATTCTTTTTTCACCCCCTTCCTTTCCTCTTTTCAAAATGTGTCATTCACAAAAGTTGTTCATCTTTCAAATCCCTACAATTCCTTCTTCTACGTCATTGGCCAGTTCTGCACCGATTTCAAGTTATTTACGTTTTTTCGGTAGACTGCACTATTCACCTATGTCTCGGTATTTTCTCTCTCTGTTCTAGCCCCATTTTCTCTCTCTTCTAATCATTTTCTCATCTTACTTTCTTCATGAAAGTTGTTCCTCTATCTATTATCTACATCTTCCATGTTTACTACTTTGTCTAATTCTACACCGTTTTCAATATACGCTTCAATTTCTAAAGGTGTGCGAGCCTGGCAGCTGAACGGTCAACAGTTGACCGTTCCTTGAGTTGAACGGTCACCTTGTGACCGTTCAACAGTAAAACGGTCAACAGTAGACCGTCCATGAACAGTAACTTTTTTATTTTTTTTATTTTATTTTTATTATTTTTGAAATGTCAAAGAACGGTCTTCTTGAGACCGTTTATATCAAAAAAACGGTCTGTGGATGACCGTTTATTCCTTTTTTTGGCCAAAAGTCGCCCGATCGCCCCCAGGTGTGGGCGGTCTACCCCTAGACCGTCCAACTCAATGAACGGTCTATCGTGCGACCGTCCAACACCAGAGAGTCCAAAAAGTCTTGAACTCTATCTTCTTCGCCGCCGGATTCTAAGGCCGAAACCTGTGCAACGGGGCCTCCTTGTTAGGGCTCTATCTTCTAGAATACTCCACCAAATTGAGTCCCGTTTGTTGCTGTGTCTTCCCCTTTGTATTATCTTGAATTTGGTATTTGGAGCACGATTTTTAATTGATTATATCTCTTGGAATCTTGGCCGCAATATCAGTTTTTTCTACTTTTCGTGCAACAAAAACCCTGTAGATTAGGCTCCGGGGCCACCTTCCATGGACTCTATCTTCCAGACCCTTCCACCAAAAAGAGTCCCGTTTGTTCCTAACTCTTATCCTATCTATTATCTCGAGATTGATCCATAGATCTGAAGATTTGGTAGACTCTATCCTCTGAAATCGCAGCAGAAAGTTAGGGTTTTCACCTTTTTTTCTATATAAACCTGCCCAGTTCGCCTGCGCGACGGGGGGCTCTTCTTGGACTTGGGGCGAAGCCATGCCAAATCGTCGTCTCAAACCTTCGACCCCAGGCTATTGAGGGAAGTATATGCTTCATTTTGATACCTTTTTGCTGGATTTCATCTTCGTTTACCCTCCTAACTTTGCCCATACTTTTTGGCAAATCATCATGAGTTCTTGAACCTGTGCGACGGGGCGCCCTTCGTCGGCTCGGGGCGGAGTCATCCGGCATCCTCTTTGTCCTCCATTGGTCTCATCTTGAAGAGGGGAGTATCTTCTTCATTTTTCATCTCTCCGGGCTCTCTTTCTTCATACCTAGGCTTAGTTCACTCCCTCCACTTTTCACAAATCATCACAGTTTTACACTTAGTTTTTTTTGCGCTGTTTCGGCACGTTCATGCATTTTTCTCCGTTTTACACAACATTTTTCTCCCCCATTTCTCCATCAAATTCCATGATTTCAAATCCTATGCATGCACAACACTCCCACCTTGCTTTTTCACCCACTCATAGGGGTTAAAAACCCTCCCCCGGTGCGTTCTCCCCCTTTCTTTCATGCTACTTCATCATTTCGGACATGTGCTACACTTTCATGTTTCTAATGGGTTTTCTCTTATGTTTGTGGCTTTATTTTGCAGGAGACTATTGATAGAATGTGAGGCCCTCGCTTTCTAGCCGGCTAGGAGGTGAGGAGGTGCACCCACATCGGCTCCCCGCATCCCATTTCAAGTGCGATCACACGTTGTAGCGGCTTCCCGTTAGGCCGCGTCTTCCTCCATATTTTCCAAGGTACACAGCGCCATCTTCATCCTTTCTTCATCAATTTGGTGCTTTAAGTCCTTGGTGGCGATCACGGTCAGGTTCCTCTTCTTTGTCGCCCCTTTTCATTTCATGCACTTTCACGTTTATATGCATGCTTATATCGTTTAGCTCGGGGCGGGATAGATTGAAACATTTATATCTACAGTTTTTTGGCGATCACGGTGGGACACCTAGTGCCCATCACGTTATATTTTTAGTCTCTTGCATGTTGGGTCGGTGTTCATGCATGTTTGGATAGTCTTCTCCACGTTTCTCTATCATTTTGTCCATTTTCGGGTCTGTCAGGGTTGCATGGTCTATCGTAGGGCCGCCTAACACGTTAAACGGCCTCTCCAGGACCGCCCAAACCCTCTGGGGTGATAAACGGTCCTCCCTGGACCGTCTAACACTTGGGCGGTCATCCATTAGACTGCTCAAAGGGTATAAACGGTCATCCAGGGACCTTTTAACTGTTCTGGCCTGGCAGGATTTCTATTCACAGGGGCCTTATTCATTTGAGCATAACTTTGTCTCCCGATGTCGGATTGAGCTGATTCTTGTTGCATTGTGTTGTCCTTTGTATTGTCTTTCCATCCATAGGTCATTTACTTCATTTAGACATCATTTGCATATTTAAAAGTTACCTCTATTTTTGCATTTTGTGCATCTAGTCTTAGGCAAATTTGGGATAGATTCACAGGGGCCTTGTTCATTCGGGCATAACCTTGTCTCCCGATGTCGGAATGAGCTGATTTTTGTTGCATTGTGCTGTCCTTTGTATTGTCTTTCCATACATATAAATTTTGCATCATTTAGACATCATTTGCATATTTAAAAGTTGCCTCTATTTTTGCATTTTGTGCATCTAGTCTTAGGCATATTTTGGGCAAACACAAGGGTACATTTTCCTTTGATGATTTTTCTTATCTTTTAGTGCCTAGTTGTCCCTATTTTAGGTCTTGCATCATTGTTATTCATATTGTTTTACATTTTTCATACATTTTTGTAATGTTAGCATGATTTCATGATTGTCTTGATTTGTTAGACTTAGGCTAGAAATTGCATGCACCCCGGTGCACATAGGATCATGCATATTGGCATATTGTAGTTGCATTCCCCCTCGATAAGTGATCCTCTCGCTCCCATATTCCTTGGGCTCGACTAGGTGATCTTATCCGGGACCTCCGTAAGTCCCCGCGAGCCGTGGATTCCCACACGGACGCCGGGCCGGTTGTATCTTTCCACCCCTCAGGCTTGCATTTGCATACGTTGTGAAGAAATTAAGCTTAGTCAAACCAAAGTTTGGACCTTATTCCCTATAAGACACCTATCTTGAGGGAATTAATCTCAATTCAAATCATTAAAAGGCCCACCTAAAACTTTGACAATAAAATACTTCCCATCATATTAACTTGTTTGACTTGGGTGAAATCCTTCATATTGTTTGTGTTGTGTGGGCTTGTCCAAGCCCACTTGTGTTATTTTGTGTTGCATCCCCCATCATCCATATAGGTTTTGTTGTTAGGCCCATTTAGGGTAGCCCATTCTGTGTGTCCATTTGTCTAGTCTCATTGTCCTAGGTTTCTTTTTCTTTGCATTATTGAGTCAGCCCCCCTCCTTTGAGCCCTTACTTCCCTCATTGTATTTTCCTGATTTTCCTGTATAAAGTCTTCATTTGCCCTCATGGAGCGTCATTTTTCTCCTGTATATTACCCTTCTTCCTCCCCGTCTTCTTATCCCCGCGTGGATTCCTCTTCCCATGCGGGCCCATCTCCTTATTCCTCCATTGGACCCTATTCTTCTAACGGGCCTTCTTGTCCCGCCCGTGCTGCTGTTGGCCCAATCAATTCTCATTCCCACCTTCGTAATTCTTCCAGGCCCATGTATTCCTCAATTCCCGGAGCGGGCTTTCCTTCTTCTCAGGCCGGATCCCCTTATCCGGCCCATCAACATTATCCTAGTCTAAATTCATCATCTCTTGCTCAAGCTGGCCCATATCCTTCTCGGACTCTTCCTACCGAGGAGATGATCGCTCAGGCCCAACGCCAACTTGATGAATTGCAATGGCAAATCAGTCCTCAAACTTCTTTGGATATCCCATTTGCATTCCGAGGTCTTCAGCTTCCCCCACGTCAACAGATTCTGGCTTATCGTCACTATGGTGGAGTCGGTGACCCCTACGTGCATTTGAAGGAGTTCTTATATGAGTCGGCCCAGTTCCAGCATGATCAACGCTTGATGGCCTATTTGTTTGGCCTATCTTTAGAGGGTCCGGACAAGGATTGGTTCTTCACGTTACCGCAAGAGCAGATGCTGAATTTTCAAGCCGTTCAAGCAAGATTCATTCAGCAGTACCAGGATCAGGTTGGGCCCAGACATTCTTTGGTTGATCTGGCCCAAGAGAAGATGACGCCAAGGAATTCTCCACGTTTGCCAACCGCTGGTGTCACCTAGCCGCGCAAGTTCCGGGGCATATTCCGGAGGGCGAGCAGATCAAGATGGTTATTTCTAACGCAACGCCCGAGCTCAGATGTATCTTAGCCCTGAATGATATCACATCCTGGCAACAGCTTTACAATCGAGCCCGCTTCGTTAGCCAACAACTCCTAGTTTTCTTTGACCATGACTCTCCTCCACCGTCACCTTCTGCATACACTTTCCCTCCGCCCTTCACCGTAAGTCAGCCCTCCACCTTATATCCCTCCACGAGTTGACCGTCCACTCCCACACACCCCTATACCTCCATGTGCTCCACCGCATACCAACCATCCACGAGTCGGCCCTCCTCTATTTTATCTCCTCACACCCCTCCACCTCCGGTCAAGGAAACACCACACCGCGAGTGGGTAGATGCCATCCATTACAATCCCACTCCCCCCATGCCGCCACATCATTCCAGCCCTTCGCCTTCGCCTACGCAATCCCCCTTACCTACGCAACCTCCGCTATCATCCCCACTACCTTCTCACACCCCTCGGCATCTGCCTTGCCCGAAGCGGGCTTCTCACTCTCCATTGCCAGAATCGCTTACAGACGTTTTCAGGGCTTTGATGGCCACCCATGCGTTGCAGCTCCCTCCGGTTGTGCCTTGCCGACCCACAGTCGGGAATTTGCTCCAGTTCTGTGAATTCCACCGTCAGCAGGGGCATTTGATTGAGGACTGTCCCGAGTTCCGGAGTTTATTTACAGCTTGGAAGTCAAGAGGATGATTGATTGGGCTGTCATACGGCAAGTTATTTTGGATCTCAGCAGCAAGCAGCAGCAGCAGCAAGCCGTGCCGCCTAGGCAACCATCCCCACTTCAAGACTAGGGGCACCCTGGTGTTTCTTTAGTTAATAGGATACCTGCTCCGTTACCTACTTCTTCCTCCATCCCATCTCCTCCACAACCTTTACCTACCCCAGCCTCCGCTCGGGCAACCTCTCTTTCACCCTCCGTTTCCACCACCACACCTATCCCCAACGCCTCTCGACGAGTCGTGAAGATACGTCGAAGAGCGCCACCACCTGCCTCTTCCCCCACTATGCCACTACCTTCCTCTCCTCCTTCTTCCCCACCCTTACCTTCACCTCCATCCCCTTCACCTTCACCGTCTTCATCAACCACATCACTCCCTTTGCCACCCTCATCACCTTTGCCACCGCCGCCACCACTTCCTTCACTCCCCCTTTCGCCATCATCCTCTGAGCCCGAGCAGGCCGAGCCCAAACCCACACCTACACTTTTGCCTTTACCTCCACCCATGCCCGTCATCATCATTATTCCCCCATCACTTGCACCATCGCCACCCGCGCCCTTCAAACCTCCTCCTTCTAACCTTCCTCAACCACTTCCCACTTCACAGAGCAGGTACACGCTACCTTTGGTGCCCCTTGGGTCTAGTCCCCAGGGAGATAATGAGCCGAGCCAGGTTTCGATTGTGCATTTCAAGATTCAAGTTGTCATTTACCGCATGCCAATCTGGGTCCTGGTCCCTGGCTATTTTCGGGATAATGAGCCTGCATTTTCAGAAATGGTTGCAAAGAAGAGTTCACTCGCACTAGTGCCAGTTTCTTCACGAGCGAGGCTGATGGCAATCTCATCGCTCACCGGGGGATTCACTATCGATGCTGTTATTTCTCCTCGCTCGATTGATGTTCAGTTCACTGGCCGAGAGGGGTTCTCTACTCGGATTATGCTAACCCATACGGCCGCCCGGAGCCTGATGGATTCCCTATTCAAGGGGCAATTAGCTGCATCTTCTACACTTTTCAAGGACATTCTGCACTTGCTGTGCAACCTCCCTCAATTTATTAGCATGCCGGCCACGTCAACGCCGCGTATTGATCTCTCTCAGCTTTGTCCTGCTCTTCTAGTACGGGAGTTATGCTTCGAGCCTGATTGCCGAGTGGAGTTGCCGAACCTCTATGTTCTAGTGCCAAGAGACAAGACTCCGTGGCTTCATGATATTCATTCAGTTGAGAAGCTGTTTGCCCAAGAATGTCTGCATCTTGTTAGCACTGGGGGTCTAGGGGCAGCCGCCCCAATGAAGCTGCATATTCATGACCGGGCCAGGCCATCTGCTAGGTGGGCCCGCTATTTGAGAAGACATTACAGATTGAGGAGCCCGGGAAGCCGAGCCCGCGCCTGGCCGCGTTGTTTCAAGAAGATTCCGGCTAAGAAGAGGCGGCGACGTAAGTTCAAGGGCCGTCAGTTGTGCACTCAGGGGTCCACTGCCTCATCTCCTTCTTCTGTCCATTCGCCTTTTCTATTGCTCAGTTCTTATCCGTGGGTGGTGTACCCTCCACCACCTGACCATATTTCCACCATCTTTTCCTATCCTCACCATTCTAGGCCTCGGCCTATGTCTTCCTCTTCCCCTGAGTCAGGGGCATCTTCTAGTTTTTCTTCCCGGACATGTCCGGATTTCACTGCTCGTCTCTTTCCCCCGACCTTGTTAGGATTCCCTTGCGCTCGTTCTCCGACCTTGTCGGGTGATTTTTCTGATCCTTCCCCGATTTTGTCAAGTGGTTTCCATTTCTTTTCCCCGACCTTGTCGGGTGTTCATACATTCTCTTCCTCGCCTCTGTCGAGTGATCGCTATTCCTCTTCTCTGACCACGTCGGATGATCATTATCCTTCTTTCTTGTCTTCACAGTTATCTCTTCGACGTCTTTCCGTTCTTTCTGTCTCACCCTTTCAAGGTCATTACCCTTTTTCTTGCTGTTCTCGAGGCTTTAGCCCACCTTGATCTCAGTTAATCCCTGTTTATTCTGTATCTGGTTCCTTGTTATCAGGGCCCCAATGCCTTAACGAGGGAGTTCTAGCCCCCGTCTCTCTTCCTTTTTTATCCCTTCTTCATCCAGTGTGATGTCTGCCACTCCTCTGTGTCAAGGAATCCAATCATTTGCTCTCCTTTCATCCTTTATCCTGGCAAGCAAGGAAAACAAAGTTTGCGCTCCTCAAAGCTCGATGATCGAGATCGCTTCAGGATGCTGGTTTCCACGCCATGGATTTACAAAGGTATCTTTATTTTGCGCAAAGAAACATGCTTTCATTTCCATTATTTCTATTGTTTTGGCACATGGTTATAATTCCTTAACATGATTGAGTGGCTTTAGGAGTCTTTGCGTCAAATAAAAAAGGTTAGCTTCTGCAGCATCCTTAGGCTGGTGATAGCTCCGCGCTGGGAGTCTAGCTTCATTCCCCGATTGTTGAGGGTGACCTTTAGGCATGGGTTTTTCACACACTACACGGCAAGCCATAGCCGATTCCTCTGAGGCGCACCGTTGCTGCTTTGGCCATACTTTGGGTATGCACAAAGGTCTTTTTCTTTTCTCTGCTCGGCCAAGTGTAGGGGCAAGAGATGGATGGATGAGATGACCAACCTAGGCGCTCCCTAATACGAGAGAGGTCTCAAATAGGGGCAGTCTTGACCCTCGAAAGTAAGCTTTCATGCAATATCTAGCCAATAAGGGCTACCAAAAATAAGAATGAATATGCAAAATTATGAATCAAAGGCATGGAAAGAGTGGCAGTATAGTTCCCCGCGGGACATCATGAGCCCGGTCGCATGCGTGCCGGATGAATATGGGTCTAAAAATCAAAGACACAAAGCCCCGGCGCAACAGACCTACTCTTTGAGGGGTAATGCCCTGGAAGGAAGTCAAATCTAGATATCTCCCATCCTACACGAAGCTTGTCTCTAATTTTTCTTCTACTTTTCTCTCTTAGGCTAGGTTGTATCCCGGGTATGGCCTTAGTAGGGGCACCGTTCTTTAGAAGCAGTTGGTTGTGGTAAGTCACCCTCACATGCACGCCCTGCTTAAGGGAAGCCTTTAGTGAAAGGGGTAGGAACATTGATCCCTGGCTAGTAGTTTGAGCCCGTATTTAGATGCTGCGGATTGCTATGTCAAAATCCAAAAAAAAAAATCAAATATTATCAAAAGTCTAAAAAAATTAAATACTTCAAAAAAATCTAAAAAATCAAATATTATCAAAAATCTAAAAAAAATCAAATACTTCAAAATTTCTAAAAAAAATCAAATATTTCAAAAACCTAAAAAAAATCAAATATTTCAAAAAATCCAAAAAATGAAATATTGTTGAAAATCTAAAAACATCAAAAAAATACAAAAAATCAAAAAAATGTGTCTTTTTCATACATTTGCATTTATTTTAAGGATAGATACGTAATCTATTTGCTAAGTGTGCAGGTTGCAAGTACTCAGGCATTCCTCGCTATATCTTTATGCTCTGCCTCTTGTCCACATCTTTGATCTGTTCTTTCCTTCTTCGATCCACTCTCTCGATCTGTTCTGAAGCTCATGTCCTTCTCAGTTTTTGTTTGCAATGATCATATCTTTATGAGAGGGCTTTGCCTCACGATTATGAACCTGGCGGTTCTACTTCATTCTGATCTTGGGTTTTGATTGAAAGGCGTATCTGTTTATGTCTTTTGTCCCGCCGTGTCCTTGTCATGTGTTTATGTCCCACCGTGTTGTCCCACACATGTTGTTTTGTCCTTCACCGAGTGTTGTTAGTTATCTTACACATGTTGTTAGTCACTCCTATATGTCCCATGTTCTTGTCCCAACCGTGTGGTCATCCGTCATGTTCTTGTCCCAACCGTGTGTTGTCCCACCGCGTTGTTATCTTGTCACACCGTATTCATGCATGCATGTTGTTTGTTCATGCCAATGCATATGTGCTCGTGTGCCTTTGTTATGTTATGTTGCATTGTCTCCCATTTCATTTGACAGTTATGTTATGTCATGTTGTTTGTCGTTCAGTTGATAGTTATGTTTATCATATTTGTCTTATACATGAAAAAATCAAAAGAAATCAGAAAATGAAAATCAAAAAATGCCATTTCGCCTGCACAGGTAAGTCAGGTATGGCTCTCTATCCCTACTCATTGTTGCATTACTATAGGGTATCTATATTGTTATATTATCTCGAGAACCGGCTGGTCATTCACGTGTTCCAGGATCTGACGTCCCCCTTTAACAAAAACGATGATGATCTAGGTGCACATGTTTAATCATCGGATAGGTCGTTAGGTTGGAAAAATAGGGAACGATGGTTCTATCTTGCACGCCGTGGTTGCGGATAGTGTCTTGACCCTGATTGTTCCAATCTAGCAATACTATTCTCGAGTACTTTCTATTTTATGTTTTCTTTGCATTCGTTTTAACGATTTCTTTATTTTAGCCCAGCATGCATCATGTCATCTTTTGAGCATTCACGTCTCGTGATCCGTTCAAGGGTTTCTCCTCTGCAATGGTTAGTTGCACTTAAGTTCCTTGGATAAGAGATCTTTATTCCACTCTGAATTTGAACGATTTCTCTGAACTACCTGCTTAGTTTGGTTGGCCAGCGTGATTCCTGTCTGGATTTTATCCCTATTACACTTTTCCTACTTTTTACGTTATGTTCCTTTTCGACCCCCTCATCGTCTGTGGATTGTGTCCCCGATGGGCCTGGTCGTGCTTCCTTTTTTCCTGTTAGTTTAGTTCTCCAGACATGTCTCATCCACGTCATCCAGTCTTGGTGGTTAGTTCGGCGATTTCGGGAGGATTCCTATCGCTTGTTGGTTGTGATGGGTGTCTTTTTTCCTTGATGCCTGCTTATCAGTTCTCTCCGCTTCATCTCTGCTTCATCTCCATTTCATGTCGCTGTCGCTTTCGCTCCATCTCCTTCCATTTCGCCTCCGCATCAGTTTCGCTCATTCCCTTGCAAAGCAAACATCAAGGAGGGGCATCTGTTGACACCCATTTTTAGCTTGCAAGTTGAGTCATTTCTCTTATTCATCATTTTGATGCCCCGAATTACCCATTATTTTGGACCCTTCCTTGGATGGATTTCGAGTCCATTTTATTATTCCATTCGATTTGAGCCTTGGAGATCATTATTTCAAGGAGCCCTGGAGCCTATCTTGTCACTTTCCGGCCTTCAAAGTCAACTTACGGCCCATTCAGGCCGGCTTCCCTCAAGCATTCAGCCCCTTTCGCTGCGCAGTTTTGAAAACTTTCCTTTTTCACCCCCTTCCTTTCCTCTTTTCAAAATGTGTCCTTCACAAAAGTTGTTCATCTTTCAAATCCCTACAATTCCTTCTTCTACGTCATTGGCCAGTTCTGCACCGATTTCAAGTTATTTACGTTTTTTCGGCAGACTGCACTATTCACCTATGTCTCGGTATTTTCTCTCTCTGTTCTAGCCCCATTTTCTCTCTCTTCTAATCATTTTCTCATCTTACTTTCTTCATGAAAGTTGTTCCTCTATCTATTATCTACATCTTCCATGTTTACCACTTTGTCTAATTCTACACCGTTTCCAATATACGCTTCAATTTCTAAAGGTGTGCGAGCATGGCAGCTGAACGGTCAACAGTTGACCGTATCTTGAGTTGAACGGTCACCTTGTGACCGTTCAACAGTAAAACGGTCAACAGTTGACCGTCCATGAACAGTAACTTTTTTTATTTTTTTATTTTTTTATTTTATTTTTATTATTTTTGAAATGTCAAAGAACGGTCTTCTTGAGACCGTTTATATCAAAAAAATGGTCCGTGGATGACCGTTTATTCCTTTTTTTGGCCAAAAGTCGCCCGATCGCCCCCAGGTGTGGGCGGTCTACCCCTAGACCGTCCAACTCAATGAACGGTCTATCGTGCGACCGTCCAACACCAGAGAGTCCAAAAAGTCTTGAACTCTATCTTCTTCGCCGCCGGATTCTAAGGCCGAAACCTGTGCAACGGGACCTCCTTGTTATGGCTCTATCTTCTAGAATACTCCACCAAATTGAGCCCCGTTTGTTGCTGTGTCTTCCCCTTTGTATTATCTTGAATTTGGTATATGGAGCACGATTTTTAATTGATTATATCTCTCGGAATCTTGGCCGCAATATCAGTTTTTTCTACTTTTCGTGCAACAAAAACCCTGTAGATTAGGCTCCGGGGCCACCTTCCATGGACTCTATCTTCCAGACCCTTCCACCAAAAATAGTCCCGTTTGTTCCTAACTCTTATCCTATCTATTATCTCGAGATTGATCCATAGATCTCAAGATTTGGTGGACTCTATCCTCTGAAATCGCAGCAGAAAGTTAGGGTTTTCACCTTTTTTTGTATATAAACCTGCCCAGTTCGCCTGCGCGACGGGGGGCTCTTCTTGGACTTGGGGCGAAGCCATGCCAAATCATCGTCTCAAACCTTCGACCCCAGGCTATTGAGGGAAGTATAGGCTTCATTTTGATACCTTATTTGCTGGATTTCATCTTCGTTTACCCTCCTAACTTTGCCCATACTTTTTGGCAAATCATCATGAGTTCTTGAACCTGTGCGACGGGGCGCCCTTCGTCGGCTCGGGGCGGAGTCATCCGGCATCCTCTTTGTCCTCCATTGGTCTCATCTTGAAGAGGGGAGTATCTTCTTCATTTTTCATCTCTCCGGGCTCTCTTTCTTCATACCTAGGCTTAGTTCACTCCCTCCATTTTTCACAAATCATCACAGTTTTACACTTAGTTTTTTTTGCGCTGTTTCGGCACGTTCATGCATTTTTCTCCGTTTTACACGACATTTTTCTCCCCCATTTATCCATCAAATTCCATGATTTCAAATCCTATGCATGCACAACACTCCCACCTTGCTTTTTGACCCACTCATAGGGGTTAAAAACCCTCCCCTGGTGCGTTCTCCCCCTTTCTTTCATGCTACTTCAGCATTTCGGACATATGCTACACTTTCATGTTTCTAATGGGTTTTCTCTTATGTTTGTGGCTTTATTTTGTAGGAGACTATTGATAGAACGTGAGGCCCTCGCTTTCTAGCCGGCTAGGAGGTGAGGAGGTGCACCCACATCGGCTCCCCGCATCCCATTTCAAGCGCGATCACACGTTGTAGCGGCTTCCCGTTAGGCCGCGTCTTCCTCCATATTTTCCAAGGTACACGGCGCCATCTTCATCCTTTCTTCATCAATTTGGTGCTTTAAGTCCTTGGTGGCGATCACGGTCAGGTTCCTCTTCTTTGTCGCCTCTTTTCATTTCATGCACTTTCACGTTTATATGCATGCTTATATCGTTTAGCTCGGGGCGGGATAGATTGAAACATTTATATCTACAGGCCGCCTCTCCAGAGGCTCCCGCCTCACGTCTGCAACAAGAAGAAGCCCCGGTCAGGAGGAGGAAAAGAGCTATCACCCCCGAAAAAGAGCCTCAAGAGCTATACCTATCGACGTCAACCGCGAGAGAAGACACCGTTCGATGTTTTCCGGCGTCACCAGCTCCTCGGTCGATTGACGGTTCTCCAGCAGACGGGCAGCCTACTGCTCCACGTGGGGAGGGAACTCCTCCTGGCGAGGGGGCAGATTCGGGTGAAAGTTGGGCGAGGTCTGGCATCTCCAGATCTCGTCCGTCGCCACCGCCTTCACCTAGAAGAATTGGGTCTTCCACCCCTTGTGCGAGGAGTCCTTCGCCGCAAGCGAGATGCAGCTCCTATTCCTCCGCGCCTGGATGAAGTAGAAGCCTTTCCCCACTGACTGGTGCGCTTTCAACTCAAAAAAGAAGTGGAAGAGGTCCAAAGAAGGAAAAATATCGTACTGACGACAGAGAATCCGGAAGGCCGAGAGCAGCAGATATGAATTGGCCACCAACTGAATAGGCGCCAACCGGAAAAAATTAAGAAGCTGCAGCACGAAATGATCGAAAGGGAGCCGAAATCCACTCTTCCAAGCCAGAAGGAAGGTGCAAATGAGCTCATCACGATCATCCAGACTCGTCTCGTACGGAGTGACGGCAACAAAGCTGTATCTGAGAGGCAGGCGGAAATGATGCTCCAGCCTCCGCACCTCCGCTTCCCCCAACTCACTACAGTTGGGGACGGGTTCCCGCCTCACCGGCACAAGCTCCGGACTCTGATCCGCCATCAAGTCAGGAGGAGATCCCTCGTACGAGCTCGAAGACTCCGGGGGAGAAGGAAGTTGCCGGACCGCCTCTGCGGTTATCCTCGCCAACTCCTCGAACGCCGCCGCAAGGCTCCGCGTCTCCGCTGTGCTCTCACGGCGCATCAAGAAGCAAGGAAAGCCTAAAACCCTGGAAGCCTAGAACGATGAACAGCGCCCCCTAAAAACCCCTGTGGGTGGCGGCGCGCCGTTCTGTGCTCCGAGAAAAAGGGGGGCCCCTTCATTTCGAATCCGTCAGGATCATCATTACGGGCCTCGGCGACCGCTATAAGCGGCTCCATAACGCCAACAGAATTCCACCCACCTGAGCCACACCGGTCCAAAGCCTCGAAAAACTACTCATCCGAGCCTCCTTGGCTCGGGAGTAGGAGGGGAACAAGTGGAGAGGGGGATTTCCGCAGCCCACCACAAAGGCAGCCCAACAAGACCCACAAGGTCCAACCAGGCGAGCCCACCCGAGTGATAGCCCACAGGGCCCACTTAGGGAGAAAAGCCCAATAAATAAGACTCGAGGAACTAACTCTCCCCAGCGGCCTTCTAGGCTCGGAGGGCCCGAGACAATGGTCAGGTCCCAAGGAAGGTCCGGCCTAAAGCCCTCTCTCCGTCCGAGAGAGATAGGCTCCAGCCGACCTATCCGACCCCACCCTCGCCGGGCCATGCCTATCGCTCGGACATGAGCTAGCATCCCCGAGGCTTGGTAAGGTCGGTTGATTATCCACATGTGCAGCCGTTCAGAGTCCTCCGCCAGCAGGAGAGTCAGGGGAGCCGCCGGACTCCAAGGGGATAACGTTCCCACGATCAGGCCATGAAAGCCCTTGTTAAAGACGTAACTCCCGCCGGGAACCCCTCAGCTTACAGGACTCCTGAAGGCGGCGCACTATTTAAGCAAGGGATACCCTCCGGAAGAAGGTAAGATGAACTAAGCATTCACACACCCTAAGCTCCTGAGCACGATTCGCTTCACCATCTGGTGGAGAGGATTCTCGTGCATCAGCTCTCTCCTCCCCCCATTATTGCTTCCACCATAGCTCTACTGACTTAGCCATCGGAGGATTTTGCCCCAGGGAGATCCCCTGGGCCCTCTGATACGTTTCCCTATCTTGCATATTCATCTTCTGGTGATCCATAGCCCGCTCAGGATCCAGCGTGAGATCTCGCCTCTTCAGCGCCCTTTCGGATTTTTGCCACAGCCAGGTTGTAGCCATTTTTACCCTTGTTCGGCAGGATGCTTGAGCAAGTCTGGCGGGGCACCTCTATTTTAAGCCCCATTTTTTTTAAACAAAGATATGATCAGGGGGAAGCACAACGTCTGAGCCCGAAGAGGGGATATGATGAGGACATCGCCAGTCGTCTAGCTCACACGACCCATCCCATCACCCCGAGAGAGTGTCCAACATGGAGCAGGAGCTTATCTTCGAGTAGTATAGTGTAATTTTTACTTTTTTGAGTCATATCTATGTAATCTTACTTTATTTAGTCTTGTTAATGAGGTTAATGGGTCATTAGAGTAGCAAATGGTGTCTATTGGGCTCAATTAGCAGGCTAGGCCTAGGGGCACCCCCTCCAAGATTGGGTTTGTCATTTGTTCAAATGTCAGGGGTAGTTTTATCTTGAAAAAAAGTGGGACGCCTATAAATAGGACCCTATCCCCTTCAGTTGTAGCAATTTTGATGCATGAATTAAATTTGAATTTCCTTGAGAAATTTTCTTTCCCCAAGGAGTGGACTCTCCTTCTCTCTCTCTCTCTCTAAAAGGGGCGCACCCTTTCTCTCTCTTCCTTCCTTCTCTCTCTAGGTTGACCCCTACCTCTCTCCTCCCTCCCCTCCACATCATCAACCATCTCAACCCTAGTTGCCACCTCACTAAGCCACATCACCATTGACCCCTCAAATCCCTCCTACTCTCATTACAACCCCATTAACCCCACAGCCCCAAGACACCTCTCCACTGTACAACACAACCCTCATGTTGTATCCCTGAGGTTTTGATGATGAAAAACACAATAAGTCAAATGTCAGACACCATAAAAAATCAAACAGAATATCTCTGAAGCATTCATGAGTCTGTGCATTGGAATTTATGCACATAAAGTCAACACATCTGCATAAAGTCTGTACACATGACACTTCACTGAATAGCCTGTGTACATGGCATGCATTTGGTCAAACATGTGGTGTGCTTGTTTTTCATACTGCATTAGGCTTACATAGAATCATAGCCAAGGTCGATGCTAGTTGTAGTTCATGCATAACTAGGGTCGGTGCTAGTTGTGTTCTTCACACAGCCAAGGTCGGTGCTAGTTGTAGCATCGTGCCTGCATATAAGTTGGTGCTAGCTTGGTCAGCGCAGTTATAAGGTCGATGTTAGCATCAAGTTTCATAAGATAAGGTCGACGCTAGCATAGTGTGTGTTGCATACAGGGTCGGTCCTAGTTCAGGTGTCATACGCATACATAAGTCAGTGCAGGCTTTCGTCTCGCACATACTTAAGGTCGGTGCAAGTTTTGTCTTGCGCTAAGCAAAGTCTGTGCATATTTTCATCCTGCATGACTAAGGTTGGTGCAAGTGCCTCTCACGCATGATTAACGTTGGTGCATATTTTCATCTTGCATGACTAAGGTCGGTGCAAGTGCCTCTCACGCATGATTAACGTCGGTGCATATTTTCATCCAGCATGACCCAGGTCGGTGCACTATTGCAGGATCACATACAAGATCAGTGCAACATTTCTCTAACATATAAGTTGATGTTAGCATGCATTATTCCATACATAAGGTCGATGCTAGTTGTCACGCTTGCATATTCAGGTCGATGCTAGTTTGCAGTGTTTGCGAGTAAGGTCTATGCTAGCTGTGTCTCATGCATACCTGAGATCTATGTTAGCTAGCAGTGTTCGCATAAGGTCGATGCTAGCCTTCTGCCTGTGCATAAGGTCAATGCTACCTTGCATTATTTTGTGTACAAGATCGATGCTAGTAGGCAACATTTTATAATTAGGTCGATGCTAGCTGATGTTGTCTCATGTAGTAAGGTATGTGCTAGCTGGGTCTGTGCTAGCTGATGTTGTCAGTATGTTATACTAAGGTGAATGCATGTGTCTGTGTTGGCATTTTGATTTGCTCATACACATATCATCAAACAGCTAACACTCATGACTATTACATTGCCAGGTCAATCATATGGTCGAGCATCTACAGAGCAAACTGTAGGTGTTATTTAAGTACCAGGTCGACGGCTCGTGATCCAAGGCAAGGACCGAAAAAGATGATCCTGCCACGTGGACTACTACAGCACCACGATTCAGACACGTGGAACCTCAAAGGATCAGATCTGCGCAGAAGTTTGGGTGGGAAACGTGGCATCCATGCGCCCATTATCTGCCTATAAAAGAGGATCAAAAAGCTGGGAGGAAGGAGTGAGAGAATGTCATGCCCTGAACCGATAGCAGCTGAACGTGTAGTTCGGAACGCGGCAGTGATACAGTCGTGAATAATCAGAGCATACATAAGACACAAAATTTCCAAGGCCAGACAATATGGATAAAATATAATCTTTATTGATAATCAAATGTCAATTACATAACTGGACTCCACTTATATGGGAAAAAGAAAAGACTCAAATACTTTCTAAAGGGAAAACACTCAAGGATAAGATAAGACTCAAGAAAACTAAAAGACACCGGCTTGCTTTTTCCACAACACTCAACACTCTTGCCCTTCCCCATCTGATGGACTATCTTTAATGTCATTACCTGAAAAATGTTGAAAATAGGCTGGTGAGCAAAAAGCTCAGTAGGAATTACATCTCTCATCAAGCAGAATAT
The DNA here is from genome assembly GCA_022559845.1 of Amorphophallus konjac. Lineage (NCBI taxonomy): Eukaryota > Viridiplantae > Streptophyta > Magnoliopsida > Alismatales > Araceae > Amorphophallus > Amorphophallus konjac. Next base: position 144,319,204 of record CM040124.1, read on the forward strand.
AAGTGATTAGCCAATTAACATGTTCATGACGATGCAAGGCATGGAACTAGAAAATCATGATGATCAATCTAACGGGAAAGATGAATATTAAAGTCAAAGGTAGTTACGAGCTCAAGAGAAATAGGGATGAATTCCCATGCAGAGTCAAGGACAAGCTATCAGAATATAACAAGGACAGATACTTAGATGAACATAACTTCAGAATTGGCCAGAATATAACAGAGTTCCAATAAATATAAGCAATCTAGCAGAATATCTAAATTATCAAAATAACCAAGCAACAACTTATCAGAATAACAGAATTAACAGAATTAACAGAGTTTGCAGAATGATAGATATAACAGAATAACAGAATATAACAGATGTACAGAGTTTGGTGCAATGCCACACCCAGAATTATCATGGTTTACAGAATTGGACTTCCGTCCTACATGGCACTGAAAAGTCGCAGACCCACAGCCCTTAATGTTTCAGAATCAGATTTGGCCAAATACAGAGTCAAGGGGTTATGTTCTCAAATTGATGACAAGAAGATTCCAAAAGGAGTAGAGTGTCAAGACTAACGGAAAACTAAAGTGACACGGATCAGATTCAGGGTTTTTATGGTACAACCAGCTCGGCTACCTTGAGGGAATCCAAGGCTAGCGGAGACTTACGGAGGTCCCAATGACTAACTTACCAGTCCGAAGGAACGGAATGTCCAACGGAGGGCTCGTATGTCACTGAGAGTTGAGGTGTACAACGTGAACCAATCATGAAAAAGGGGCTCCATTTACGGACGTGAGATGAGAGTGCCAAAAGACCCGAGATATGGGTCAAAACCGGAAGAAAACGGTGAGAGCATGAATGTGTTAATTATAGAATTCACGTCCATTCAATTCTATATTTAACTATTAAATAAACTTATTGTAATTGACGTCCCTGAGTAGTGTCATTTATTAATTAGCGTCCACTTGGAGGGACGTTAATTCTATAATTTTTAAGTTAATTTATTTAACAAGAATTCATGTCAATATCTATTTAATTGAATAATTTCAAAAATATACATTCAAAGACATTATTATATATTTAAAATAATTTAGAGAAATAAAATATATGATAATTAGGAGAAAATATGAGAATTCCAGATATATAAATTTTATAATTTTATGTTATATAATTTAGTAGATATGAATTTTCAAAGATATAGCTACAGTTAATATATATATATATATATATATATATATATATTAATAAATGATTTAACGCCTTCGCAGAGTGTCGTTGAAAGAATTCAACGACACTGACTGTGTCGTCATTTATAACAAATGAATAGTGTCAATCTTTTTAACCTCCCGTTCTATGTGTACACATGTCAGAATTGCGCAATCTATATACCAAAATGAAGGGCTCGAAAAACTCTACCTAATCAGACGTTCAAAATAACTTTTCGTTGAGAGATGGGGGATCTTGAGATAGGAGGCATAGAAAACGGTGCAACCACTCTCACTACCTCAGTCTCCACCCCACTAGTACGCCCATAAATTTTCATGGCCAAAGGTCACTCGGGCACCCACGAATAAGATGTTAAAGCCAATAAATCTAACTATCACTATAGTATTTTACCGTAATATAACGTGTTACGTAAAACTCAATAGAATGTACATTAAATCTTATTTTCTTTACATGATTTCATAGATATTTAAAGTTGGTGTAAAACATGTAATTCATGGTGTAAAACTTGTACAAACCAAGTAGAGATTATGCAAGATTAATTTGTTTGGCTTTGAGAGAGAACACCTACTGATGCATCAAAAGAATATGGTATACACATGTAGAGGTTATATTAAGGTTTAATATTAACTGCTTTAGCTTGATATCTAGAGGACCTACCTTTGGACGATTTGAAACGGTGAACAGGGAGAGCTTGAGTGGTACGCAGTAAAATGATGCTCTACGAACAGAGAATGAAGGGGAAGAAGGAGGCGTTCCTTCTTGTAGTACAGGTAGTAGGAAGAAGTTGGAAGAGGCAAGGCTTCTTCACAGCACAATTGCAGCAGCACAACGATGATTGCAGCAGTCGTAGCAGGCCTTTGTGATAATAATAGCAGCACACAGGAACAACAGTAGAAGCGAGAAGAATGCAGGGCTTCTTCACGCCAGGAGTAGCAGCAAGAACGCTTCTGCCGATCTAGGGGGGTCTTATTTATAGGGTTCTTAGGCTTTAAGTTTCGCATCGAGAGTTAAATTCCCACGTAATAATCCTAACGGGTTTAGACTTTCTCATTCAAATCTCTCCCCTGCCAAAACCTCAGCCGCTTTCCTATTTTACTCTGTGAAACCCTATCATTCTCACGTTCGAATATGCAATGTGACGTTGGCAGCTAGGCTTGGCTTTGGCTTGGGTGGCCACGCATGGCTTGCTATTCGAAAAGCCCAAGTACGTTGGTTTGGGTTATTAAGAGATGGGTTGGCATTTTGTATATCAAGTCCATGTAAGATATGTGGTTTCTTTTCATGGTGGTTAATTAGGTTTAATTAGTGAAGAGATTCTACTATATGGGTGGGTTTAGACCCATTACCGATTGTATGTTATGTATTTCCTCTTTCAACTTCCTTTTAACATGGTGAGGGCTTTATTTTATTCTATCGTAATTTGGCCCATTTTGTTTATTTGTTCGAGAGCCTATATGAGGCCCATGTATACTTAAAGCTTTGTTATAAAGGTTGAGACCCACTCAAAGGTTAAGGCCCATTTAGTTTAACTAACTCTTTTTATTTGGGCTTTAATGGTTTAGTTAAGGGAGATATATACATATATTTATATATAGGTTTTTACATATAGATTTGAGCATATGTTTTTTTTCCATGTATGTGCATATATATGTATATATATATAATGTATACAAGATTCATATATATATATTTTTTTTAGTTTGATTTGGGGCCCATAAAGGTGTATGGAATTTTTAAAGGATCATGGCCTTTAAATACTTCTTTTGGCTCTTTTTTTTCTTGGATATTTATTTAGGGATTATATTTGGGAGGCCTACATATATATTTAATTTCTTTCGGTATTTTTATTCCTCTTTTTACTTATGTCTTTATTAGCCTTCATTATTATTATTTTTTTCTTTTATCAAAATTTTATTTCCAATAATAATATTTATAGTTATTTCTTTTATTCAAATTTTCGAGGTGCTACACCCTCCCCCACGTAAAAGAATTTGGTCCCCAAATTCACATGACATACATTTCCAATACATTGGTGGGGTATCTAATTCTATACTCCAATCATAAGATAAGATCATCTAGGTATGCTAGTCAAAATAAGCTAAGGTACTAGGCTTAGGTTAAAGGGGTACCTCTAGCTACTCCATTGTCAGCAGGTTCGACTCGTCTTATTGCTTGCATTCGTCCCTGACGCCGTTCCTTATTGCGATCCTTTACCTGCTGAGGTTGATCTTTAGGAAGGGGACAGTTGGCTACCTTATGTTCTTGGCTTCCACAACGAAAATAAGCTCCATTCTTCCAGCGACACTTCTCGGATTGATGACCCTCATTCCCACAATACTTGCATTTCTCTTCTTTAGGCTTCTTGCCATACGGAACTCCATTCCTATTATTGGGCCTTTTGTTACCATTATCCTCCTGCTTCTTTTCTATTCGTGCCTTAACTTTGTCAGACAGTTCCATTGCATCCTCCAATAATTGAGCTCTCTTTACCATCTCGGCATAGGATTGAATATCCATAGGTGCTAATTGGGGTATATATTGCAGTCTTAGACCATTTAAGAACCTTCTAGCTTTCATCTTCTCCGTTAGGATCAAATGAGACACATATCGTGATAACCTCAAGAATTGAGCCTCATATTCTGCCACAGACATGCTTCTTTGTTTGAGCGAGACAAATTCTCCTGCCTTTATCTCCCGAACTCTCTCCGAGAAATACTTCTCGTTGAAGTGTTCTAAAAATTCCTCCCATGTCACCTGGTCGTTTGGCAAAGTCGCTTCCACCGACTCCCACCAAGGTCTCGCATCCTTCTCTAGTTGGAATGTTGCTAAAAGGACCTTATCTTGGTCTGAACATTGCATTACTCGGAAGATTCTTTCTATCTCCTTAGTTTAATCTTCCGCCACATCAGGATCAGGGGTCCCACTAAACCTAGGGGGATTGAGGCTCCGAAACTCGCAATGCAATTCTCCAGCTCCACGATTTGCTCCACCCTCGGCTACTCGTTGAAGAGCCTGAGTCAATCCTTGAACCGTCCTTTGCATCTCACGCCATTGGGCACGCTCGACAGCCATTGTTATCTATCTAGTTATACAAGACACAATTAATTCATCTAAGATTATCAATTGATTCTCATGAAATTTTACTAAGATATTTTCATAAGCTGGTATTATTAGTATTAAAATTCCTTTTTAGCTCTTAACCCAAGGTTCTACCCAATCTCACCGGGCAATAATGGGGTTGAACCTAGAACTTATGACAACCTATAGTCAAGACCGGGGGATTAATATACCTAGGCTCTGATACCACAAACTGTCACGCCCCGAACCGATAGCAGCGGAATGTGTAGTTCGGAACGCGACAGTGATACAATCGTGAATAATCAAAGCATACATAAGACACAAAATTTCCAAGGCCAGACAATATGGACAAAATATAATCTTTATTGATAATCAAATGTCAATTACATAACTGGACTCCACTTATATGGGAAAAAGAAAAGACTCAAATACTTTATAAAGGGAAATGACTCAAGGATAAGATAAGACTCAAGAAAACTAAAAGACACCGGCTTGCTTTTTCCACAACACTCAACACTCTTGCCCTTCCCCGTCTGATGGACTATCTTCAATGTCATTACCTGAAAAATGTTGAAAATAGGCTGGTGAGCAAAAAGCTCAATAGGAATTACATCTCTCATCAAGCAGAATATAAGTGATTAGCCAATTAACATGTTCATGATGATGCAACGCATGGAACTAGAAAATCATGATGATCAATCTAATGGGAAAGATGAATATTAAAGTCAAAGGTAGTTACGAGCTCAAGAGAAATAGGGATGAATTCCCATACAGAGTCAAGGACAAGCTATCAGAATATAACAAGGACAGATACTTAGATGAACATAACTTTAGAATTGGTCAGAATATAACAGAGTTCCAATAAATATAAGCAATCTAGCAGAATATCTAAATTATCAAACTAACCAAGCAACAAATTATCAGAATAACAGATTTAACAGAATTAACAGAGTTTGCATAATGATAGATATAACAGAATAACAGAATATAACAGATGTACAAAGTTTGGTGCAATGCCACACCCAGAATTACCACGGTTTACAGAATTGGACTTCCATCCTACCTGGCACTGAAAAGTTACAGACCCACAGCCCTTAATGTTTCAGAATCAGATTTGGCCAAATACAGAGTCAAAGGGTTATGTTCTCAAATTGATGACAAGAAGATTACAAAAGGAGTAGAGTGTCAAGACTAACAGAAAACCAAAGTGACACGGATCAGAATCAGGGCTTTTAGGGTACAACCAGCTAGGCTGGCTTGAGGGAATCCAAGGCTAGCGGAGACTTACGGAGGTCCCAATGACTAACTTGGTAGTCCGAAGGAACGGAATGTCCAACAGAGGGCTCGTATGTCACCGAGAGTTGAGGTGTACAACGTGAACCAATCATGAAAAAGGGGCTCCATCTATGGACGTGACATGAGAGTGCCAAAATATCCGAGGTATGGGTCAAAACCGGAAGAAAACGATGAGAACATGAATGCGTTAATTATAGAATTCACGTCCATCCAATTCTATAATTAACTATTAAATAAACTTATTTTAATTGACGTCCGTGAGTAGTGTCATTTATTAATTAGCGTCCACTTGGAGGGACGTTAATTCTATGATTTTTAACTTAATTTATTTAACAAGAATTCACGTCAATATCTATTTAATTGAATAAATTTAAAAATAAACATTCAAAGACATATTTATTTAATTAAAATAATTTAGAGAAATAAAATATATGATAATTAGGAGAAAAATATGAGAATTCCATATATATAATTTTTATAATTTTATGTTATATAATTTAGTATATATGAATTTTCAAAGATATAGCTACAAGATTAATAAATGATTTAACGTCTTCGCAGAGTGTCGTTGAAAGAATTCAACGACACTGACTGTGTCGTCATTTATAACAAATGAATAGTGTCAATCTTTTTAACCTCCCGTTCTAGATGTACACATGTCAGAATTGCGCAATCTATATACCAAAATGAAGGGCTCGAAAAACTCTACCTAAAAAGACGTTCAAAATAATTTTTCATTGAGAGATGGGAGATCTTGAGATAGGAGGTACGGAAAATGGTGTAATCACTCTCACTATCTCGGTCTCCACCCCACTAGTACGCCCTTAAATTTTCATGGCCAAAGGTCACTCGGACACCCACGAATAAGATGTTAAAGCCAATAAATCTAACTATCGCTATAGTATTTTACCGTATTATAACGTGTTACGTAAAACTCAATAGAATGTACATTAAATCTTATTTTCTTTTCATTATCTCATAGATATTTAAAGTTGGTGTAAAACATGTAATTCATGGTGTAAAACTTGTACAAACCAAGTAGAGATTATGCAAGATTAATTTGTTTGGCTTTGAGAGAGAACACCTACAGATGCATCAAAAGAATATGGTATACACATGCAGAGGTTATATTAAGGTTTAATATTAACTACTTTAGCTTGATATCGAGAAGACCTACCTTTGGATGATTTGAAACGGTGAACAGAGGAGAGCTTGAGTGGTATGCAGTAAAATGATGCTCTGCGAATAGAGAATGAAGGGGAAGGAGGCGTTCCTTCTTGTAGTATAGGTAGTAGGAAGAAGATGGAAGAGGCAAGGCTTCTTCACAGCACAATTGCAGCAGCACAACGATGATTGTAGCAGTCGTAGCAGGCCTTTGTGACAACAATAGCAGCACGCAGGAACAACAGTATAAGCGAGAAGAATGCAGGGCTTCTTCACGCCAGGAGTAGCAGCAAGAACGCTTCTGCCGATCGAGGGGGGTTTTATTTATAGGGTTCTTCGGCTTTAAGTTTCCCATCGGGAGTTAAATTCCCACGTAATAATCCTAACGGGTTTAGACTTTCTCATTCAAATATTTCCCCTGCCAAAACCTCAGCCGCTTTCCTATTTTACTCGATGAAACCCTATCATTCTCACGTTCGAATATGCAATGTGACGTTGGCAGCTAGGCTTGGCTTTGGGTTTGGTGGCCACGCATGGCTTGCTATTCGAAAAGCCCAAGTACGTTGGTTTGGGTTATTAAGAGATGGGTTGGCATTTTGTATATCAAGTCCATGTAAGATATGTGGTTTCTTTTCATGGTGGTTAATTAGGCTTAATTAGTGAAGGGATTCTACTATATGGGTGGGTTTAGACCTGAAGAGGTAAGATCTCGCGCTGGTCCTCAGCGGGCAGTGGATCACCGGATAGTGAACTGCACGAAAGGGAAACGGATCAGGGGGCCTAGGGATGAGTCCCTGGGGAAAACCCTCCGATGTTGAAGTCAGTAGAGCTATGGTGGGAGCAATATAGGGAGGAAGTAGCTTCTGCGCGAGATCCCTCTCCACCAGAAGGGTGAAGTGGTTCTTGCTCAGGAGTTTTGAGCGTGTGATTGCCCTTACCTTTCGCCGGAGGGTATCCCTGGGTTAACTAGTGCGCCATCTTCTGGAGTCCTATAAGTCGAGGGGTTTCAGGTGGAGGTTACGTCCTCGACGTGGGCTTTTATTGCCTTATCGTAGGAGCGTTATCACCTTGGGGAGCTAGAGTCCCTCACCTTTATAAATTCCTGCCCACAGAGGACTCTTAACGGCTGCATGGATAAGCAATCGTCGGCCGTTCTGAGCTCAAAGAGGCAATCCCTATCCGGGCGGTAGGCTTAGCTCGGATGAAGATGGGTCGGATTGTTCGACATGCGCCTTCTTCCCCTGGGCGGAGAGATGGCTCGGGCATGGGCCTTTCCTGTGACCTGACCGACGCTCGGGCCTTCCGAGCCTAGAGGCCGCCTAGGAAGGTAGTATCCTCGAGCGAAACTTTTATTGGGCTTTCTCGCCTAAGTGGGCCCCAGGGGGCTGTCACTTGGCTGAGCTGAGCCTTGTTGGGCCTAGTTCGGCTGCTCTTAATTGGGCTACAGAAATCCCCCTCTCCACTTGTCCCCCTCCTACTCCCGAGCCAAAGGAGGCTCGGATGAGTAGCCTTTTAGGGTTTTGGACCAGCGTGGCTCAGGTGGGTGGAGATCTGGCGGTGTTATGAAGCCACATGTCGTGGTCACCTAGGACTTTAATAATTGCAATCCTGACGGATTTGAAATGAAGGGGCCCCCTTTTCTCGGAGGTCGGAACGACGCGCCGCCTCCCACGTGGGTTTATAGGCGTTGGGCGCTGGTTGTCATCCCATACTCTTTCCGTTGTTAGGGTTTTGGCTTCCTTCGCTTCTTTACTTTTGGAGCTCTTCGATGCGCCGTGAGGACACAGCGGAGGAGCAGAAACTTGCGGCGGTGATTGAGGAGTTGGCAAAGATAACTGCGGAGGCGGTCCGGTAGATTCCTCCTCCTCCGGAATCTTCGAGGTCTCGAGAGAATTATTCTTCAAGTTCTTCCTCGGAATCTATCGCGGGCCAGCGTTCGGGTGCCGAGGGACGGGGTGATGAACCGGTGGTGAGAGCGCCGGTCCAGAACTGCAGCGAGTTGGGGGAAGCCGAGGTGAAGAGGCTGGAGCATCAATTTCGCCTGCCTCACAAGTATAGCTTTGCTGCTGTTGCCCCGTATGAGACGAGCCTGGATTCTCACACGGGCCACATCTGCATCTTTCTTCTAGTGTGGAAGAGCGGGTTTCGCCTCCTCTTCGAGCCCTTCGTCCTCACGCTTCTCAACTTTATCCAGTTGGCACCCATTCAGTTGGTAGCCAACTCGTACCTTATCCTCTCCGCTTTCTGAATCCTCTGTCGTCAGTGCGGGGTTCCTCCTTCCTTGGACCTCTTCCACTATTTCTTCGAGTTGAAGGTGCACCCGTCGGCGGGGAAGGGTTTTTACTTCATCCAGGCGAGGAGGAATAGGAGCTGTATTTCACTGGCGGCGAAGGATTCTTCGCATAAAGAGTGGAAGACCCAATTCTTCTGGGTGGGGATTAACTCGGTGGAGGAAACTTGGAGGTGCCAAGTAATGCCCAATTTCCACCCGAATATTCCTTCCCGGCAGGAGGAGTTCCCCCCACATGTGGAGGAGTATGCTGCTCGTTTGCTGAAACATCGCCAGTCTACCGAAGAGCTGGTGACGCCGAAGAATACCGAGTGGTGTCTTCTCACGCGGCTGAAGCCGTAAGGTGCCACAACTTAGATTCTCCTTCGGATGTGGGGGTCTTCTTTCTTTTCCTGATCACGCCTTCTTCTTCATGCAGACACCAGGCGGGAGCCTCTGGAGGAGGCCGGTGAGATCATTGACCTTGGCGATGACTCGGCGGCTGATGAGCCGGGCACCCCTGTGGGTCGCTCCCGAGCCCGGGACAAGGGTAAAGGGGCGGCCTTCGAGGGGACTTCTCGGCCGTGCGCGGTGAAGCGCAAGGATCCCGTGGAGGGGAGGTTGCGGGAGGCCGTGAAGGCCAGGAAACGGGCCAGGAAGGCCGGGGCCGTCCCCACCACTGGGGGCAATTCTGGCTTGGCGGCGCTCCCCTCTCTGAGGCAAGATAGGGCCGACCCTATCGAGCCATCTCTCCCATCTGCTGAGTGAGAGGGGGCCGAGGAGACCAGGGGCACCCCGGGGGGTGACGGTGATGGGTCAGCTCTCCCTTCGTTGGGAACAGAGGGGGCCGAAGTTGAAACAACCGCGGCCGAGGCAGGGGCGCCGGTCGAGGTGGGCGATATCTCGGGCGGTGACGTGCGGGCCGCGACGGTTGAGGTTAGGGGTTCGCCGGAAGAGGCGTCGCAGCCCCAAACGACCGTGGTGCACGGAGCGGCCAGGCTCGCAGCGTCGGTCGAGGTCGGGGGTTCGCCTACGGAGGCGTCGCAACCCCAACCGACCGCAGTGCGCGTGGCGGCCGGGCTCGCAGCATCGGTCGAGGTCGGGGGTTCACCTACGGTGGCGTCGCAACCCCAACCGACCGCAGTGCGCGAGGAGGCCGATCCCGTAGCTCGACTTTGGTCTTCTGGCGAGGCGCCAGGTGCGGAAAGGGTTCCCATGCCAGTGGCTCTGGAAAGGCTCGGCATCTTGAGCACTTTATACCAGGTTTGCCGCGAGGTGTCCGCGGGGATGAAAGGGGGAGACAAGCGTCACTCTCCACCTGGGGTCCTCGACATCATTTTGGAGGGCGGCCTAGTCATGGCCCAGATGGGGGCCATAATGGCGGAGACTTATGCCCGGTCGGAGTCAGAGCGATCGAATCTTGCTTTGGCCCTCGGAGGGTGTGAGAGGAAACTAGCTCGACTCAATGAGGAGCATGAGGGGCTCCGACGGGAGTTCTCCGCGATCAGGGAGTTGTCGCGGTCGAGCCGGCTGGAGGTCGGAGTGCTGACCGAGCAACTAACCAAGGCCCAGGAATCGCTCGAGAGGAAAAGCAAACTCCTTGAAGAGGAGCACCTTCTTCGTCTCGAGCTGGATGGTCGTTGGGAGGCCGAGCGCGCCGAGTTGGTGGACCGGGCGGAGGTAGCAGAGCGCCTCTGTTTGGAGGCCGAGGCCGACCGAGCTGAGGCAGAGAGGCGATCGGTCAAGGCCGAGGGGTGGGCGGCCGAGGCCAAACGGAAGTCGGCCGAGGCAGAGAAACGATCGGTGGAGGTCGAGGAGAGGGCGGCCGAGGCGGAGTGGGAGAAGGCCGAGCTTGCCGACAGGATGGCACTGGTCGGGGCGTAGGCGATCGAGCAATACAAGGACTCAGAGGCCTACCGGGCCGACCTGCAGGAAGCTTCCCTTCCCTACTATGAGTCAGCACTTCGCCGAGGCATCCGCAAGGGGCTTAAGCAGGGTTACCGCCGGGCAGTAGCTTATGCCGGGGAACAAGATTCTAGGATCGACTTCCCCTCTAGCCGACGCTATGACTCGGACATGTCATCTTCCAGCTCCTTTGCGTCAGGCGGGGAAGATCCAGAGGGCTCTTCTCCTGAGGGGTCGCCAACTCCGGCTCCCTCGGGAGGGCTCGCGACCGAGGCAGTTCCCGCGCAGGCGGGGTCAGTGCCAGGGCCGGCCGTCACCGAGGGCGCCGGGGGCGAAACACCTGCGCCTTCTACTTTTGAGCTTCAAAGTGGGCCCTAGGCCTGATGTATCATCATGTTTTGCCTCCTTCTTTGTTTGTCTCTTTCTTTTTTCAAAAAAGGACTTCCACTTTTTGTAAGGCAATAAATAAAATTTTACTTGCTTCACGCTATCCTTGCCGTGATTTGATCAGCGTATCTGTAGTAGTTCGAAAGGACCGATACGTTCTGCGCAGATCTCGCATGATGGTTGGGTGAGCGTCTGACAGGGTGCCTTTCCGCGTTCTCATGCTTTAAATGCCTGGCCGTTTCGTGTGTCCCGCTGGGGCGGAAGACGAGAGGTTTGAGGTGACCATTCATAGGGGGAAATTCCTTTGGCGTGTTTTCGAGGAGGGAGTCGTTTAAGGCGAGTAGCCTCCCTTTGCCTATAAAAAGACTGAAGGGCGTCGCTTTTTCTCCATCGCTTAGGATTTTCCCTCACTGTCTTTCCTCGCCCCTTCTTCATGTTGCATTGTGCTGTTGCATTAGGAGCATGGAGGATCCTTCGGAAGACGATGCTGCCGATGATGGAGGGCGGCAGGTTTTTGTCGCTTCAGGTTTTGAGCAGGTCCGACGGTCGTCGCGCGGGTTTGAAGCGGGTCCAATGGTCGTCGCGCGGATCTGGAGAGGATTTTGAAGGAAAAATCACGCCGTTTCCTCTATCAGTTCCGACGAGGCTTCCCGGAGGGGGGCGAGATGGAAGACGGATGGGGGCATCCGGCATCTCCGCCGCCCGTCCCCCTCTACTCGCTTCAGGGATGGGGGGAGAAGCAAATTAAGCTCCCTCCTTTCTGGGCCTTCCCCTGCCTCCTCATCCAGCTATGCTGGTTTCTTTTTCTTTCTGGTAGCCTCTTTTTCCATCTTCTGCTCTTCCTTTCATTCACTCTTCGGAGGGTGCTTGCTCTCTGTACGTTCCAAAGAGTTGGCAGGTTGGAAGAGAGGAGGCCTTCATAGGCGTTCCCTCTTCCCCAGCCTCTGTCAACTTGGAAGCTAGTCTTCCCCTCCGCAGTCCCTTCTGTCACCTTTGTCATGGGCCACCCGAGCCAACTGGGTCGATAGCCTTTTATCTGAGCCAGTTTCTATGCGAGGCAGAGTCAGTGGCTGGACGCAAGGAGATCAACCGAGTCAGCCGAGCAATGGCCTCTTGCAGTGGTGCCAGATGGATTTTTTGCTTTCTGTTGTGTAATGTATTAGCTTTTGCCTTTCTGATGTACCAACAATCGTTTGAATGAAAAGGAGAAAATTTTATTTCACTCGGATTGTTTGCACGAACTTCAAAAGTAGAACTTGCGTAGTGTGGCTGCATTCCATGTCCGAGGGATGGGTTCCCCTTCCATTGTAGATAGCCGGTATGCTCCTTTCCCGAGCGTCTCGACCACTCGGTAGGGGCCTTCCCAGTTAGGGGATAGCTTGCCCGCCGCCTCTAGTGGTCGAGAGGCTTCGGCTTTCCTAAGGATGAAGTCTCCTGGTTGGAAGTGCCTGTCTCGGACTTTGGCGTTGTATTATCGAGTGAGGCGGCGATGGTACTTCGTTGCTCGGATGCTGGCAATCTCTCGGAGTTCATCTGCTAGGTCGAGGTTCTCGAGTAATTTTTGCTCGTTTACCTCAGGCAAGAAGAAGATGACTCGGAGGGAGGGATTGGCGATCTCCAACGGAATGAAGGCCTTAGTGCCATATACCAACTGGAAAGGACTCTCACCGGTTACTGTTCTGGGAGTCGTTTTGTGAGACCAAAGTACGCTAGGCAGTTCCTCGAGCCTGTTGCCCTTGGCCTTGCCGAGTCTAGTCTTTATGCCTTTTAAGATAGTCTTATTGGCATTCTTGACTAGCCCGTTGGCCTGAGGGTGGGCGACCAAAGTGAAGTGGTTGCGAATACCTAGGTCGGCACATCTGTCTCGGAAATAACGAGAGTCAAATTGCCGACCGTTATTGCTCACTATCACCTGGGGGATGCCGTAACGACAAATGATCGACTTCAAGACGAAACTCCAGACGACTGTCTCGGTAATCCTCGCCGTGGCTTCGGCCTCGATCCACTTGATAAAGTAGTCGATGGCGACGATGATAAACTTCTTCTGGGCCTGAGCTGTAGGGAACGGCCCAAGGATGTCGATCCCCCACCGAGCGAAGGGGTATGGCTCGGTCAGGGTGACGAGCTCCGTAGTCGGATGATGGACTAAGTGGTCGAATCGCTGGTATCGGTCGCACTGTTGCACGTAGGCCGTGCAGTCGCGCTGCAGAGTGGGCCACCAGTAACCCTGTCGTAGCAGGATCTGGGTGAGTGACCTTCCTCCTGAGTGCGCTCCGCACAGGCCTTCATGAATATCATGGATAGCTCGGTTGGCTTCATCGGGGCCGAGACACTTCAGGAGGGGACCGGAGAAAGATCTCCGGTAGAGAGTGTCATCTAGAACGATGAAGCGCCGGGCTTGGTACTTCAATCTGCGGACCTCTCGAGGGTCGGAAGGCTCTTGAGAGTCCCGGAGCCACGATAGGTAGGGGGTGTGCCAGTCGCTCGGAATGGCAGAGTCAACAATAAGGAGCTCCGAGTCAATGCTCGGGCGCTCTAGCTCTTGAAGGAGGACTGATCGGGTACCTTCGGGGTCGAGAGAGGTGGCCAGCCGAGAGAGGGCGTCCGCTCAGGAGTTTTCCTCCCGAGCTATTCGGACAACCTCGAATCTCTCGAACTGTTGGGCCAGGTCTTTGACCAGTTGGAGGTATTTGATCATTGGTGCCTCTCGAGCTTCGTACTCACCGTTGACTTGGCTAGCGACCAGCAGGGAGTCAGTATGGATTTTGACTCGCTCAACCCCTAACCGTCGGGCCATGCGCGCTCCCGAGATAAGGGCCTCGTACTCGGAAGCATTGTTGGATGCCTGAAAGCTGAACTTCAAGGTGTATTGCAGTTCTGCTCCTTCGGGGGACTTCAGGAGGATTACGGCACCACTACCGACCGAGTTTGAGGATCCATCAACGAACAATTCCCAGGTCGGCCCGGGTGCGGACGGGGATCTTTCTTCAGTCGGGATGGTGCTTTCGGCGATGAAGTCTGCGAGCGCTTGGCCTTTCACAGCTGAGCATGGCCGATAGGATATATCGTAGGCCCCAAGCATAATGGCCCATTTGACGAGTCGTCCCGAGGCTTCAGGGTGGGCCAGGATCTTCTTCAATGGTTCACCGGTTAGCACGGTGTTGGGGTGACCCTAGAAATAGGGCCGGAGGCGCTTGGCGGAGGTAACCAACGCTAGCACGAGTTTCTCGGTTTCTGGGTACCTCCTTTCAGCCTCGTTGAGCACCTTACTGGTGTAGTAGACCGGCCTCTCGACTCCCGAGTTATTTCTGACTAGGATCGAGCTAACCGTAGATGGTGTTGCCGAGAGATAGAGCACCAAGACTTCACCCAGAACGGGCTTGGAGAGCACCGAGGGTGAGGCCAAGAACTCCTTGAGCTCGGTGAACGCTCTCTAGCATTCCTCATCCCATGCGAACGTAGCAGATGCCAATTTGGGCCCCCTCAATAGCTTGAAGAAGGGCAGGCATCCTTCGGCCGCACGGGACAGGAACCGGCTGAGAGCGGCGATACGCCCAGTTACGCGTTGGACGGCCTTGATGCAAGTGGGCGGGCGCATGTCCAGGATGGCTTGGACTTTGTATGGGTTGGCCTCGATCCCACGCTGAGTGACTAGGAAACCCAGGAACTTCCCGGATCTCACTCCGAAGGCACACTTGGCAGGATTGAGCTTCATGTTGTACCTCAGGAGGGTGTCGAAGGTCTCAGCGAGTTTGGTTAAGTGGTCTTTGGCCTTGGGGGTCTTGACGAGCATATCGTTGATGTAGGCCTCGACGTTCTGACCTAGTTGTCCTTCAAACATGTGGTTGACCAGCCTCTGGTACGTGGCACCGGCATTTTTCAACTCGAAAGGCATCCGGGTGTAGCAGTATATGCCGTAGTCGGTGATGAAGGCGGTCTTCTCGACATCTTCTGGATCCATTCTGATCTGGTGGTAACCTGAATAGGCATCTAGGAAGCTGAGTATCTCGTTGTCCGAGGTTGAGTCAACCAATTGGTCGATGCTCGGCAATGGATAACAGTCCTTAGGGGTGGCCTTATTCAGGTCGGTGAAATCTACGCACATCCGCCACTTACCTGAAGCTTTCGGTACCAGGACGACGTTGGCTAGCCACGTCGGGTACAGGACCAGCCTAAAAAGGCCAGTCTCTTGCCCATTGGTGACCTGCGCCTTGATGATTGCCTATTTCTCCGGTGCCTGCTTCCTCCTGCGGTGCTGTACGGGCTTCACGGCGGGGTCAAGGTTGAGCTTGTGCATTACAATCTCCTCTGGTATCCCAGAGAGTTGATCATCAACCCAATCAAAAACTCGGATGCACTTAGAAAGGAACTTTTTATATTACTGTTGAACCTCAGACGGTAGGTCGGCTCCGATCTTTACTCCTAGGGCTGGGTCATCGTTTAGGAAAACCGCCAGCAATTCGCCACCAGGCTCGGTGGTTGCAGATTTATCCTCGACTCCCCGGGGGTCCTTGTCCTTCCCGTCCGGCCTTGTGGCCTCTACCGAGATATTGTAGCACCTTCTGGCTGCGGCCTGGTTACCTCGGACTTCCCCCAACCTGTTTTTGGTGGGGAACTTCATTTTCTGGTGATAGGTAGACGGCACCGCTTTTATTCGGCTGAGGATTCCCCGGCCGAAGATGGCGTTGTATGCTATCATACCTTTAATCACTATGAAGTCCACCATGACCGTAACGGTTTTGGGTGGGGTGCCGAGGGTAACCGGCAGGCTTAGGGCTCCCTCGGGATAGGTGGCCAGGCCATTGAACCCGCAGAGAGGGGTTCGGATCGGGCGGAGTTTGGATGGTTTCTCCCCCATCTTAAGGAAACAATCATAAGACAGTACATCAGGGGCACTCCCATTGTCAACTAGAATCCTATCTACGTTACAATAGTTTATCGTAGCCAAAATCACGAGGGCATCGTCATGCGGGGTGCTCAGCTCTTCCATGTCTCGGTCGGAGAAGACTATGACCTGGGGCTCACTCGGCGGGCCTTGGGTGGCTCTATGGCTCGGCTCACCCGCTCAGCATGACGCTTCCTTCCTCGGCTGTTGTCGCCGCCTGATGCTGCTCCTCCGGAGATGACATTGATGTGTACCCCGCGGGGGGCATTGTCGATCTCCTCTGGGGCGCCTCGGTCTTCTTTACGCTCGGCTATGAACCAAGCTAGATGTCCCTGACGGATGAGGCGCTTAATCTCGTCCTGGAGCTGGTGGCAGTCGCCGGTGTAGTGCCCATGATCGCTGTGGAACAAGCAGTGCTTGTTACGATTACGGTTCTTCGATCTCATTGGCTCGGGTTGGCGGAGGAGGCCTGAGTCCTTGATGCCTTCGTAGATCTTGTAGATCGGCGCGGCTAGCGGGGTGTACCGCTCGTACTTCCGCGACGGTTCCTTGCGTTCCCTGTCGCGGTTTCGCCTTTTCCCTGAACCTGAGCTTGACACGGAAGCTCGCTTCTTGTCCCCCTCCCGACCCGAGCCGGTTGCGTCTCGGCAAGCGCTGAGCACCTCTTCGCACTAGGCATGGCGTAATGCCAGAGTCACTAGCTCGACAAGGGTCGAGGGAGGGTGGAGGACAAGTTCACGATGGAGATTCTCATCCCGGGTGCCCCCAGTCAGCGCGGTTATGGCTGAGGCCATGGCCAGGCGGGGGATTCTCAGGGCTTCCAACATGAATCGGTGAATATAAGCCTGGAGTCTTTCCCCTTGCACCTGTTTGAGGGCCAGGAGCCCCGCTACCGACCTTCGGGGGGCACTTCTGGCGAAACTCTCTTTGAAGACTCGCCCAAATTGCTTGAAGTCTCGGATGGATCCGGGGGCGAGGGCCCGGAACCACTCCTGGGCACCCTGGACCAGGGTGGTCACGAAGGCTCGGCACTTGATGGCGTCCGACGCTCCATGCAAGGTCATCAAAGCATCGAAGCTATCGTAGTGATCGGCCGGGTCGCCCTAGCCGTCGTAGAGCTTGAAGGTCGGGATGGAGGTTCTGGGAGACACCTCTGCCTTCAAGATGTATTCGGAGAATGGGGATTTCTCCTCATCCTCCGGGAAAGAGGTCTTCTATAGGGCGCGGAGGGCGCGCTCCTATTCTGCGAAACGCCTCTCGAAATCTCGCAGTCGGAGGGATAACTCTGGCTGTTGTCGTGCCGTGGGGCTGGGGGGGAGCGTCTTGGTGATCCCCGGGAACATCGGTCTCCGAGTTCGGATGGCGCGCCCCAGGTTTTCCCCGCCTTGGTGTAGAGGAAGCCTCTTGCTCCGGAGGCGGAGCCTGCGAGGGTCCTCCAATCCTGTTGCGGATGATCTGCTGGTCGCGGAGAGTGAAGCGGCCTCTGGCGGTGTGCTGGGATGCATTCTCACGGGGAGGGCTCCCTGACGGGGCGCGGGACCTTCCATCCCTAGCCGCTTGGGTCCTCATGAGTTCCACGAGGACATCCAGTTTCGCGTTGAGGGCCTGGAAGGCTTCGGCGCCACCATTGGGCGGTAGCCCTACTGCCGCAGGTGGGGGTGGTGGTTCGTCGGCGGGGGCGCTGGCGTTGGAGGGAGGGTTCTGTGAGGCCCGGGAGGGGCCATCCCCTGCCTCTACCATGGCCTTTCCCCTGTCACCGGTGGACCTCCTCCCTGAGCTCCTTCGCACCATACTGGCTTCTTGTACGTTTCCCACAGACGGCGCCAGATGAAGAGGCAAGATCTCGCGCTGGTCCTGAGCGGGTAGTGGATCACCGGATAGTGAACTGCAAGAAAGGGAAACGGATCAGGGGGCCCAAGGATGAGTCCCCGGGGAAAACCCTCTGATGCTTAAGTCAGTAGAGCTATGGTGGGAGCAATATAGGGAGGAATTAGCTTCTGCGTGAGATCCCTCTCCACCAGAAGGGTGAAGTGGTTCCTGCTCAGGAGTTTTGAGCGTGTGATTGCCCTTACCTTTCGCCGGAGGGTATCCCTGGGTTAAATAGTGCGCCGTCTTCTAGAGTCCTGTAAGTCGAGGGGTTTCAGGTGGAGGTTACGTCCTCGACGTGGGCTTTTATTGCCTTATCGTGGGAGCGTTATCACCTTGGGGAGCTAGAGTCCCTCACCTTTATAAATTCCTATCCACAGAGGACTCTTAACGGCTGCATGGATAAGCAATCGTCGGCCATTCCGAGCTCAGAGAGGCCAGCCCTATCCGGGCGGTAGGCTTAGCACGGACGAAGATGGGTCAGATTGTTCGACATGCGCCTTCTTCCCCTGGGTGGAGAGATGGCTCGGGCATGGACCTTTCCTGTGACCTGACCGACGCTCGGACCTTCCGAGCCTAGAGGCCGCCTAGGAAGGTAGTATCCTCGAGCGAAACTTTTATTGGGCTTTCTCGCCTAAGTGGGCCCCAGGGGGCTGTCACTTGGCTGAGCTGAGCCTTGTTGGGCCCTGAGGGGCCTAGTTCGACTGCTCTTAATTGGGCTACAGAAATCCCCCTCTCCAAGACCCATTACCGAATGTATGTTATGTATTTCCTCTTTCAACTTCTTTTTAATATGGTGAGGGCTTTATTTTATTCTGTTGTAATTTGGCCCATTTTGTTTATTTGTTCGAGAGCCTATATGAGGCCCATGTATACTTAACGCTTTGTTATAAAAGTTGAGACCCACTCAAAGGTTAAGGCCCATTTAGTTTAACTAACTCTTTTTATTTGGGCTTTAATGGTTTAGTTAAGGGAGATATATACATATATTTATATATAGGTTTTTACATATAGATTTGAGTATATGTTTTTTTCCATGTATGTGCATATATATGTATATATATATAATGTATACAAGATTCATATATATATATATATTTCATAGTTTGATTTGGGGTCCATAAAGGTGTATGGAATTTTTAAAAGATCATGGCCTTTAAATACTTCTTTTGACTCTTTTTTTTCTTGGATATTTATTTAGGGATTATATTTGGGAGGCCTACACATATATTTAATTTCTTTCGGTATTTTTATTCCTCTTTTTACTTATGTCTTTATTAGCCTTCATTATTATTATTTTTTCTTTTATCAAAATTTTATTTCCAGGAATAATATTTATAGTTATTTCTTTTATTCAAATTTTCGAGGTGCTACATAGAAGAAGGAGAAAAAGATAAAAAGAAAAGAGAGACTATCTGAAGCCTGAGCTAGTACTAAAATCTCTGAGTTGGAAGGTTTTAGTTGTACAGCTTGAGTCAAACCTAGTATGAGAGAAGTCAGGCTTGTCTTTGCGCTCTGCTAGGGTTTGTGCTCTGCTAGGGTTTTGGCGTCTTCGTCCTCCCCTGTGGGGGAGGTCCCCCCGGTCTCTGGCGGCATGGAGGGGCAGGCCGGAGGCTTGAGGTCGGGGACTTCCCAGTCTCTTTCTTTTGCGCAGGCCTTAACTACATCTCTTCGTCCGCAGCAGGTTGCACTTGCACCTCGTCTTCTGGCATTTACTGATGGGGGAGAACCTGCCGTCTTCTTTTCTAAGGAAGAGGTGTTGCGCTTAGAGGAGCCTTTGCGTTTTGCTATTGTTGCTATGTGTTCTTATGGGCGTCCATCTTTCTTGGAGATCAAAGGGTGTTTATCGCAGAGGCTATCCCTGAAGAAGGATTTTGTTCTAAGCTCACTGAACCCTCGTCATCTTCTGTTGAGGTTTGAGTTGGAGGAAGATTTTGTTAATGTCCTGGTCAGGAAAAGCTTATACGTAAACGGTTATCTCTTTAGATTTTTTTGCTGGTCTTCTTCTTTTGATTTTGATGCTTATCCCACCATCCTTCCGACGTGGGTTGGTTTCCCAGAATTGCCTGTTAATTTTTACAATGCTGATTATCTTAGGGCTATTGCCAGTAATCTTGGTCAGGTTCTTCGGATTCATGATGCCACTTTGGCTTGGACTCGCACTGCGGAAGCATTGGCTTGTGTTGATTTGGACATTGCTAAACCTCTTCCCAGGAGGCTTTGGATTGGCTGTGGTGATGGAGATGGATTTTGGCAGATTATCAAGTATTATAAAGCTCCTGCAGTCTGCTCCTTGTACAAGCGCATAGGCCATGCAGTAGGCGATTGTCGTCGGAAGGGGAAGACATCCCAGCGTGCAGTCCCTGTTGAGAAGGGTTCACCTCCCTCGGCTGTGGTTCAGGGTGTCCCGAAATTTTCTGGCCCAGAATTTTGGGTGGTTAATGATGGTACTAGGGCTGACTCTATTAACCCTTGTGACTCACGTAACACGTTTTCTGGTAGCAGCAATCAGGTATCGCCGCACGACTCTCAACGTGAGTTGCCCGATGGCGAGGGGACGTCGGTGGTTGAGGCTTTGCTTCAGGGTCCCAATTTGGCTGTAGGGTCTGCTTTGGTTCCACAGTTGGAGTCTATTGGGCAGGAGGTCCTTTTTGTGCATGGCAATGAAGGTGGTATTTGGAAAGGCGGTTCTGTCGTTGACTTGTTGGCTTCAGAAGTAGAGAGGATGTGTTCAGATTTGCATGCGCGTGTTCATGAGCGTGAGTCCGAGGGTCTCTCTCAGGATTGTGTGGCGATTCCGATGGTGTCGACTCCTGCGGTTGACTCTGCTCCGCCGGTGTTGCCTGTTTCAGAGGCTATGAATCCGACGGTGTCGAGTCCTGCGGTCAACTCTGAACTGCCGGAGTTGCCTGTTCCCATTTGGCATTCTGAGGAAGGCCGGTCCGTGCTACCTTCCTTGGATGCTTCGTCGAGGGCATTGGCGGAAAATTTCCTTATGGATGATCGTTTTCGGGGTAAGAGAGGTGGTGGCCGGGTTGGGGTGGGTGTTCGGATGAGATCTCAAGCTAAGCGGCCTAGGGAAGGTCTGGGGTATGTTTCCACATGACGTGTTCAGGATTGTTCTAGAATATCAAAGGTATTGCTAATAAAGCCTCTGAGCGACATCTTAAAAGATTGTGTAGTCAGTTTGATATTGAGTTTCTTGCTATCTTTGAGCCAAAGACTCGGGTGAGCTCAGCTCTTTCTATAAGTAAGCGGTTACACATGGATTGCCTCCATAGTGACCTGGATGAAGATTCTAATATCTGGATTTTCTGGGATCCGTCTCTTTCGTTCCAACTGTGCTATAAGTCCTCGCAGCATATAACTGGTCTGCTAAAATGAGGAGACTTAACTATTTGTGATGTGACTGCTGTTTATGCGGCATGTGATGCTTCTGCTCGGAGATGCCTCTTTGATGACATTATCATGGAAGCTAACTCTGTTAATTTGCCTTGGCTTATATGTGGTGATTTCAATTGTATTGCAGACCCTTCTGCGAAGCGAGGTGGCCTTATGCATTGTGTTAATTCCATGGCTAATTTCAACGCTTTTCAGTCTGCGGCAGGTTTTATGGATGCTGGTTTTCGTGGCCTTGCTTTTACTTGGTCTAATAATCGGGTGGGAGCAGCAACTATCAAAGCTCAGTTGGATCGTGTCCTTCTGAATGTTCAATGCCAGAGTTCTTTCCCAGGACTGTTCGTAGAACATTTAACTCGTGGGCCCTCGGATCACTCTCCTCTGCTAGTCCGGTTCAATGCTTTTCACTTTCACCCCACCCGCTTTATGTTCCAAAAAATGTGGAATGATCATGAGTCTTTCCTAAACTGTGTGGAACAAGCCTGGACGCGAGTAGATGGCAGGTTTGGTAATCCTATTATCAAGCTACATGTTAAATTGAAAGCTGTAAGACAGGATTTAAGATCCTAGAACAAGTTAGTTTTTGGTCGTCTTGAGGAGAACTTGCGCATTGCCGAAGAGAAAGTCTCGTCTATCCAGCAGGCTTATGACGATAACCCCATTATTATCAATCGTTTAGCTCTGAACGCGGCTAATGTAGAGTTGAGGCAGGTCCTGCATCGACAGGAGGTATTCTGGGTGCAAAAACCGAAAGTGCAGTGGATGGAGGAGGGGGATCGCAATACGGCCTTTTACCACGCTGTAGTGCAAGGGAAGCGGCACAGAAGTTTCATTCATAAGCTGAAGGTGGATGGTTCGTGGTGTGAGGATCATGACTCT
This sequence comes from Amorphophallus konjac, assembly GCA_022559845.1. NCBI lineage: Eukaryota > Viridiplantae > Streptophyta > Magnoliopsida > Alismatales > Araceae > Amorphophallus > Amorphophallus konjac. The sequence continues at coordinate 144,341,547 of CM040124.1, forward strand.
CTCTGAAGTGAAGCAGTTCGATATTTTTCTAATCTCCTCTCATCTGAGGCCCATGTATTAGATAGTTCGATGCTTCAGGTCATTCCTTCCCTGATTTCTGATCAGCAAAACTCAGATCTTACTGCTATCCCAATTGCTGCTGAAATTAAGGAGGCGGTGTGGAGCTTGATTGGGGAAAGTGCCCCAGGCCCGGATGGCTTATCTGGCAGTTTTTATACCTCATGCTAGTCGATCATTAGCAGGGATGTGGAGGAGGCGGTGCAAGGATTCTTTTCAGGCCATCCTCTTTCCAAAGGGATTTCGTCGAACCTTATCATGTTAATTCCGAAACTTTCAAATCCTTCCCATTTTGGAGAATTTAGACCTATCAACTTATATAATTTTTCATATAAAATTATCTCCCAGATTCTTTGTGGAAGGTTGTCTTCTATTCTGCCTCATATCATCTCGGTGGAGCAGGGTGCTTTTGTCAAAAGAAGATTGATTCTAGACAATATATGTTTGGCTAGGCAGCTGGTGTCTGATCTTGGCCGAAAGGTGCGAGGACATAATGTTGTCCTCAAACTTGACATGATAAAAGTATATGATCGAGTAGAGTGGGATTTCCTTCTGGCTATTCTTCAGAGATTCGGTTTTAGCGAGCAGTTTATTACCTTTATATCTTCGCTTCTTTCGAATTGCTGATTTTCTATTCAGTTCAACGGCTCCTCAGCTGGCTTCTTTCGTTCTACTCGTGGAGTGAGGCAAGGGGACCCTATTGCTCCAACCTTGTTCATCATCATGCAAGAAGTGCTAAGCCGGGGTATCATGCGTCTGCCCACGCTAGGTACCTTGTGTCCTTACTCAAGTCCTCGAGGCAGTCCGGTGGTTTCTCATCTATTGTATGCCGATGATATTCTTCTTTTTCTCAATGGCCAAGTTTCGAACATAAGGAAGCTTCATCGTTTCTTTCATGCTTATGAATCTTGTTCTGGTCAGAAAATTAATCCTTTTAAAAGTAGTTTTCTTTTATCAAAGAAAGCCGCTCAAAGGCTGGCAGCTCACATTGAAGCACTTACAGGTTATCGTCATCATTCAGCGGCCATCTCTTATTTGGGATTTCCTCTTCGGGCTGGCCGTCCCAAGGTGGCAGACTATAAATCTCTTGTAGATAAAGTTTATAGCCGCATTAGTGCCTGGAAGTGCTGGTTTTTAGCGCAGGCCGGCAGGGTGACACTGATAAATTCTGTGCTTTGTTCATTGCCAGTATATCTTACTGTTGCTTCATCTCTACCCTTTGCTATAATTTCTTATATTGAACTTACTGTTGCTTCATCTCTGCCCTTTGCTATAATTTCTTATATTGAATGACTTTGTGCGGCATTTTTCTGGGGTGATGTGGATGAGCATTGGCGGAGGCGTTGGGTACCTTGGTTTGTCATTCAGCGTCCTGTGGTCGAAGGGGGTCTCGGTGTTAGAAGTTTGCGGCATGTTCAGCTCTCCTTAGCTATGAAGATGGTTTGGCATATTTCTTAGGATGACTCCTTTTGGCCTGACTATGTAAGCCAGCGTCTACTTTTTAATTGCCGGAGCTTCAGGTTTCGTTTCTGTCCATCGGGCGTTTCCAGGAGGATTTTCCACTTTGCCTGTGAAGTGGTTAAGTCCAATGTTCGATGGGTTCTTGGTGATGGTTGGAGGGTCATCTTCTTGGACGATGTCTGGGCTAGGGGCCAACCCCTACGTCACTCCTTATTACAGTCCTACCAAGGGCCGCCTGTTCATGTTCGTGAAGTGATCCTCAATGACTCTCATCCGTTGAGTCCGCTTCTGCATGATACCAATTTTTTGGATGCCATTCGCCTTTCTACTCATGCTGACCAATGTATGTGGTCACTTACCCCATCGGGGGAATTCTCTGCCAAGAGTGCTTATGATCTACTCCGGCCGGAAAGTGTTAAATGACCCCCATTGCTTAAAAGCTGGAATCATCTCTTTGCCCGCCGAGCTTCTTTGTTTGCTTGGCGTCTCTTCATGCGAGCGGTTCTAGTGGATGTGCGTATAGCTGAGTGTGGTATCTCCATTGCATCTTGTTGTAGCTGTTGCCGAGACCCTCATATCGAGTACCTGAACCATCTCTTTATAGAGAGTGATGTTGCTTCAGCGCTCTGGAATTGGATTTCTCCCACATTAAGCCTGGTATTGGTGTTCACACCCAGATCACCTCCCGGCTTTGGGACATCGGGGCGAATTGCAGTCCACATACTCCTTCTGGGTTTATTGCTCTTTAGTCCTCTTTGCTTTTAGTCTGCGAAGTTTGGAAGGCGAGGTGTAACAAGCGATATGAGGGTAAGGTTGTTAGCTTGACCTTGATCAAGCATTCCATCCGCTTCAGCATCAGTGCAGCCTTAGAGAAGACCTATTTTCATTACCTTTCTTCGAGGCAGCAACAACTGGACATCTCCAACTATGGTTTCATCATTCGGTATTCTCAGGTGAAGGTGAAATTGGTTAGGTGGATACCGCCCCTACAAGGGCTGGTTCTTAATGTGGATGGAGCATGTAAGGGGAACTCGGGGATATGCAGCGGAGGTGGCTGTATTAGGGATAGTGGAGGTAATCTTCTGCTAGGATTTGCACATTTCTATGGTTATGGCAATAGTGTGGTCGCTGAAACTCGTGCCTTATGTGATGGTGTGCGGCTAGCCAAGGATCATGGCTTTGTGATTGCTGGCATTACCACGGATTCTACAGTTCTGGCATTTCCACGGATTTCCACGGATTCTTCACACCGATTAGGTTTTAGCTGAACCTTCCCTGGTCTAGTTTGTTTCTTTAGTATCATGTCTAAGCTCAACCGGCGAGGTAGAGAGTGTCCGACCCATAACTCCCCGTTCATGAGTGGCCACTGCGGATAAAGTGAGGAGAGAGCCCCATGCCCTCAAGGCACGAAGTCCGCCCCGCTGTCGTGGGTGTTCCGATCCTAGGGAGGGACATGGTAGGCTGAGCTATCACCCCATAGTCGTAGTGTCCAGGCCCTCGAGCCTATCCTACTATTACATAGTCACTAGGGGAAAGGGTTGCGCTACGAATTCGGTCCGCCTACATCGAGTCCACCTGCTTATATGTGTGCTTGCAAGTCTAGGTCCGAGGTTCACCCGGTCGGTCCCATTGCTTCCCTAGGGTGTCGCACATCAAGTGGTATCAGAGAAAGTTCTAGACTTGTTCTCACAAGTCAACTCCTAGGGCGCATGTGATGTGACACAATATGCAGCAATAGAAATTTGATCCCTAGGACTTAATTCGCAATCACAACCACAAGATTGGGAGCAACTTGAGAGTCGCCGTCACACTGCCCGCACATGTTTCCCGGGGTGACTCGGTGATGCCGAGTCAAGATTGTGGAGAAAGCTCCTGGCTGGCTAGAGGACCAGCACCGCTAAGGTTGTCCCTCCCGAGGATATGAATCCCACAAACAAGGGCGGCCGGGTGCCTTGGGGGCACTAGGTCACTCGCTCACTTTCATCCACGGTGACCACACAAGGGTTGGTGACTCCGGGATCGGGCACTCTCTCACCGACCAGCAGATAAGTTTCGCAGATATGAAATGAACAGGAGTAAATGAGCAAGGGTAGAGGCTCACCTGGCTGGTTTGAGGAAACCAACCCCGGTCGGAGACGAGGGCGAGCGGGGAAGTGTGGGTCCCCGCACACTACGCCGATGAAGCTTCAACCTGTTCAACTTAATACAACCACTACACCTCGCGCAGGAGGGTGACCTCGGGGAAGGGATGATCAAATACAATCAAACACTACCTCCACGCAGGGAGGGGCGGTAAGCCGGCCAGGCGGGGACGGGAGAATCGTCGGAGAACGGAAGAGGGAAGCCGAGGCTGTTTCCACGTGCAGGCTGTGATGGCTGACTGCCAGACGGTCCCGGGGCAGTAGATCGCGTTCCAGAAATTTTCCGGAGGCGAGACCAGCGTGGGGATCTTCGTATCTGGTACGCGGATGATCCATAATTTTCACGATTTCTTCTGTTGCAGCTGCTGGTCCGGGTCGAGCTTCGAACAGGGTGGCAGATTCTGGCCACAGGAACTACCTGATACAAACAACGACTTGCAGAAGCTACCCCGGTAGCTCCCGAGCTCTGAATCACAAGCCTCTGGAGTTTCTGGAACCGTGGTTGAGCCCTCTTCGCAGAAAAATTGACGGGGAAGCTGTCTGATGTCGGTGAGGATGGGGAGGCTCAGAAGAGTGGGGGCAGGTCGCTGTAGACTGTGGGAGGCAGACCCGACCTGCCGAGGGAGAAAAATGAGAACTCTAGCTTCCAGACCCCGAACGCAGTTCTACTTCTTGATCCTGATAGAGGACTTGAGGAAGGAGAACTTTGTAGAAGAGCTCATAGTCTGAATCCTTCGCCGTTTGTCGTGGTGCAGCTTCTAACCGGGTTCAGGTACTCTACAGAGGGAGTCTAGCGCAGTCAGGGGAGAATGGATCTCCCGGACAGCTCCGAACTCGGAATGGGATGAGACCACCTCGCCTGCGAAGCCAACTAGTCTACCTTTCCATAAATGTATGGTACGTCTTTAGAGGCCGCCATATGACTCCGTGAAAGCTTCTGCAAGACAGCCCTTTCTCTGCCACCTGCAGACTGATCAAAGGGGAAGAGAGGGGTGGAAGAACTTGGTTGGGGTAGGTGGGGGTTAGCAACGGAGGTGGAGAGGTGGAGAGGTGTGGATGGTGGGTGGGGTGGGATGCTTCTAGGGTGATGAGAGGGGTTGAGCAGGGGGGAGAGGAGAGATCCAAGAGGGAGGGGGGGTGAGATGGCTGCAGCTGGTAGGTGGAGGGGAGGGGAGAGGGGTGCGGCCAAGGATGGGGGTGGGGGCGCAAATGGTCTAGGGGAGTGGGAATGTTGCCTTTGGATTTGGAGTGGTGGGTTAATGGAGGGTTAATGGTAGTCTAGGGAATGGGAAGGGGCTGTCTTGGGGATGTGAAGAGATGTTTGGGAAGTGGGGATTCCTCTTGGGAAGATGGAAGGTTGTATGGGGAAGGGGAAGGGTTGCTTGGGGAGTGGTGGGAGTAAATGGGGTATTAAGTGGCCTAGGGGAGGTGAAGGGGTGGAGGGTGAGGTGGCAGCTGAGGTGGCAGGGGGAGGAGAAGGTGAAGGGGCTAGTTCACCCAAGGGAGGGGGAGAGATAGAGAGTGGGGTTCGCCCCCTAGAAAGAGAGGAAGAGAGAGAGCTAGTGAGAGAGAGAGAAGAGCACTTAAGTGGCAATTTTCAACAATACTTCATTAACCTTCAAAAGAGGGATTGTGGTCCTATTTATAGGAAACCCACTTTTACATATAAGACCCTGACTTTTAACATACTAACAGATAACCAAGGAAGGGGGGGTGCGCCCATGGGCCTAGCCCAAAGAAATAGGCCCAATAGCAAGCACCATAGTCTAATGAGACTCGAACTTAGGGAAATGACTAGATAACCTAGGTACAAGACTCAAATAAAAGGTAAATTACATGATTATGTCTCAAGTAAAAAGGAGAAAACAACAAGATGACCCAATGGTAAGCACTAAGGTCCAATCCAGATGAAGGGCTGCTCCCTAGCTGCCTCCGGGAGGGAGAGAGGTGCCAAGCCAGAGGGAATCGTGAGTGATGCCCTCATCAATTCTCCCGGGCTGCGAAGAGCTCGACTCTGTCGAGTAAAGGCCCTCCCTACTGCGGTACTGCTCTAGAAGATCGGGGTCCAGCTGCTGGAGATCCTCCCGGCTCACCAAGGCATCGTCTGAGGGTGGTCGTCCCTTCTACCTGACCAGGTATCGCTCATACGCCTTGCTCCTTGTGTTGGTGACTTGTTCATCTTATATCCGCTCAACTTTATCACGCTGGTTTCTCAAGTTGGGTGGAGCTCTCTGAAGTGTGGGGGTGCTCTCAAGGGGTGGAATAGGCTGGATCTCCTCACTGGGTGTCACCGTGGGGCCCTTGTAGGGTACCAGGTCAGCCACATTGAATGTGGGACTTACTCCGTATTCTTCAGGGAGGTCCAACACATAAGCATTGGTGCCAAGTCGTCTCAGCACCTGGAAGGGGCCGGCTCCACGAGACCTCAACTTAGAGGTATTCCCAGGGAATAGCCTCTCAGTTCTCACCATCACAAAATCACCAACTTGGAATTCTTGGTGGCGGCGGTGGGAATCAGCTGACCTCTTGTAAATCTCATTGCTCTTGTTGATGTTTTTGCGAATATTTTCATGCATCCTTGTGGATGTTGACTCACTAGTGGATAATGGGGGTCCTGGACAACCAAATGTGGACCTAACATGCAGTGGTGCTACGTAGATTTTGACGGACCTAGGAGGACCGGGACATCCATAGATGAGACTATCATGCAAAGGGGTGTTTGATGCCGGGGGTCCGGGACATCCATGAATGCTTTCTTCATGTTTTGACTTCACATGGATTGACCTAGTGGGTGAGGGTAGGAGGGTGGTGAGTGATGAGTACTTGGAAGCCCATAGGGAGTGGCCAAACAGATCAAGATGGGTTAAGGGGTGAGTGACGTGGAGGGGGGTTTCAATCCAAGTGATCGCCCTAGGGTCCCTAGCACACATAGGGAAGTGGAAGTCATGACCCTGGTGGGACCCGATGCAATGCTCCTTATAGGAGGGTAAGGGGGTGATGTAAGACTCATTGGGCTCGGGTAGAAATAATAGGAGTTTACTCATGCAAGGACCCTTGGTGTAAATGGAGGTGATGGTCCCGATGGAGGGGTGTGAGAAACTAAGGTACCCCATGTGGCTTGCTTCTAAGGCCCACATGTTTGTCACCTCTATTTGCCAAAGTACACTCCTAACCAAGTCCCTCATAGCTCCTTCAAAGGAGAACGATTGGAAGGTTGTGTGGAATTGAGAGGTGGGCACAATTGGGAAATGATTTTCCATAGGGGGGTGCATGTTGTGGAGGAGGAGGTTTTGCTTAAGCCACTCAATGAGGGGTTCCCCTAAAATCACAATTCTCATGGAAGGGGGGGCTTTCCATTGAGTGGGGTCAAAAGGATCATAGAAATTAAAACTCTTATGGAGGGATTCCTCTCTGTCCTTGGATAGGTTGGCCCAAGTAGGACGTTCCCCGATGCATGTTGAACCTTCATCGACAAGGGGCAACAACGAGAGTGTGGACTCACTAGGAGGTGTGACCTTGAGGAGTGGAGACCATTTTTTTGTGGGGTTCATTGGGTCAAGTTCCCCAGGGATTGGCAGGAAGATTAAAAGCTCACTAGTGCATTGGCCTATAGTGCAATAGATGTAATGGAGCCAGTGGATGAGTAGGCAAAGGCAAGGTGTTTGGGCTTAATGGGTTCCATGGCCAACATGCTAGTCAACCCCATTTGATAACTCAAACTCCTAAGTAGGTCTTCAAGGGTTTCCACAAAGCAAAAGGATTGATATGTTGTGTGAAGAGAATGACATGGCACTAGTTGAACTTGCTCTATGGGGAGGTTGCATGGGGTTGAAGGGTACAAGATGGGACCATTTTTGAGCCAGGTCGCTAGGGGCTCTTCTATGGTTAGCTCACCAGTGGGTGGGATGAGTTGCTCATGTTGGGGTTCGGGTTGGTTTTGTGTAATGGAGATTTGAGGCTCATTTTCCATTTTAACTGACCACTTTCGACTGGTTTGCTCAAACTTGGAGAGGGTTTGGTTATAAGAATTTGGGAAGTGGAACCTTTTCTTGTCTCCCGGGGATTGCAAGTGACACCCTTTTCCTTCGGGATCTATGATTGCTTGTTGTTCTTCCATCCATTCTTTTCCCAAAATAATATGTGACCCAAGGGGCCGAATTTTGCACCATGCCCCTCTACCCCACGTAATGGATTTGGAGGGAATGCGGCTTACACAAGGTACGTAGAACTCTACGAAAACCCATTCCCCATGGATGACAATTTTCCCTTCTTGCGACAAGGAGTTCACAAGAGTTTGGGAGACATAATTTCCCGATTGGTACTCATCAAGGAACACAGTGGTGATTTTGTTGTGGGGTATGACTACTTTGAAGCTAAAGAACATGGTGAACATGAGATTCCTAGGACCCCGATTTGGATAGAACAAATCGAACGACTTGCTCTGATACCATTTGATGTGACACAATATGCAGCAATAGAAATTTGATCCCTAGGACTTAATTCGCAATCACAACCACAAGATTGGGAGCAACTTGAGAGTCGCCGTCACACCGCGCGCACATGTTTCCCGGGGTGACTCGGTGATGCCGAGTCAAGATTGTGGAGAAAGCTCCTGGCTGGCTAGAGGACCAGCACTGTTAAGGTTGTCCCTCCCGAGGATATGAAGCCCACAAACAAGGGCGGCCGGGTGCCTTGGGGGCACTAGGTCACTCGCTCACTATCATCCACGGTGACCACACAAGGGTTGGTGGCTCCGGGATCGGGCACTCTCTCACCGACCAGCAGATAAGTTTCGCAGATATGAAATGAACAGGAGTAAATGAGCAAGGGTAGCGGCTCACCTGGCTGGTTTGAGGAAACCAACCCCGGTCGGAGACGAGGGCTAGCGGGGAAGTGTGGGTCCCCGCACACTACGCCGATGAAGCTTCAACCTGTTCAACTTAATACAACCACTACACCTCGCGCAGGAGGGTGACCTCGGGGATGGGATGATCAAATACAATCAAACACTACCTCCACGCAGGGAGGGGCGGTAAGCCGGCCAGGCGGGGACGGGAGAATCGTCGGAGAACGGAAGAGGGAAGCCGAGGCTGTTTCCACGTGCAGGCTGTGATGGCTGACTGCCAGACGGTCCCGGGGCAGTAGATCGCGTTCCAGAAATTTTCCGGAGGCGAGACTAGCGTGGGGATCTTCGTATCTGGTACGTGGATGATCCAGAATTTTCACGATTTCTTCTGTTGCAGCTGCTTGTACGGGTCGAGCTTCGAACAGGGTGGCAGATTCTGGCCGCAGGAACTACCTGATACAAACAACGACTTGCAGAAGCTACCCCGGTCGCTCCTGAGCTCTGAATCACAAGCCTCTAGAGTTTCTGGAACCGTGGTTGAGCCCTCTTCACAGAAAAATTGACGGGGAAGCCGTCTGATGTCGGTGAGGACAGGGAGGCTCAGAAGAGTGGGGGCAGGTCGCTGCAGACTGTGGGAGGCAGACCCGACCTGCTGAGGGAGAAAAACGAGAACTCTGGCTTCCAGACTCCGAACGCAGTTCTACTTCTTGATCCTGATAGAGGACTTGAGGAAGGAGAACTTTGTAGAAGAGCTCATAGTCTGAATCCTCCGCCGTTTGTCGTGGTGTAGCTTCTAACCGGGTTCAGGTACTCTGCAGAGGGAGTCCAGCGCAGTCAGGGGAGAATGGCTCTCTCGGACAGCCCCGAACTCGGAATGGGATGAGACCACCTCGCCTGCGAAGCCGACTGGTCGACCTTTCCAGAAATGTATGGTACGTCTTCATAGGTCGCCGTATGACTCCGTGACATCTTCTGCAAGACAGCCCTTTCTCTGCCACCTGCAGACTGATCAAAGGGGAAGAGAGGGGTGGAAGAACTTGGTTGGGGTAGGTGGGGGTTAGCAACGGAGGTGGAGAGGTGTGGATGGTGGGTGGGGTGGGATGCTTCTAGGGTGATGAGAGGGGTTGAGCAGGGGGGAGAGGAGAGATCCAAGAGGGAGGGGGGGTGAGATGGCCGCAGCTGGTAGGTGGAGGGGAGGGGAGAGGGGTGCGGCCAAGGATGGGGGTGGGGTCGCAAATGGTCTAGGGGAGTGGGGATGTTGCCTTTGGATTTGGAGTGGTGGGTTAATGGAGGGTTAATGGTAGTCTAGGGAATGGGAAGGGGCTGCCTTGGGGATGTGGAGAGATGCTTGGGAAGTGGGGATTCCTCTTGGGAAGATGGAAGGTTGTATGGGGAAGGGGAAGGGTTGCTTGGGGAGTGGTGGGAGTAAATGGGGTATTAAGTGGCCTAGGGGAGGTGAAGAGGTAGAGGGTGAGGTGGCAGCTGAGGTGGCAGGGGGAGGGGAAGGTGAAGGGGCTAGTTCGCCCAAGGGAGGGGGAGAGAGAGAGAGTGAGGTTCGCCCCCTAGAGAGAGAGGAAGAGAGAGAGCTAGTGAGAGAGTGAGAAGAGCACTTAAGTGGCAATTTTCAACAATACTTCATTAACCTTCAAAAGAGGGATTGGGGTCCTATTTATAGGAAATCCACTTTTACATATAAGACCCTGACTTTTAACATACTAACAGATAACCAAGGAAGGGGGGGTGCGCCCATGGGCTTAGCCCAAAGAAATAGGCCCAATAGCAAGCACCATAGCCTAATGAGACTCGAACTTAGGGAAATGACTAGATAACCTAGGTACATGACTCAAATAAAAGGCAAATTACATGATTATGACTCAAGTAAAAAGGATAAAACAACAAGATGACCCAATGGTAAGCACTAAGGTCCAATCCAGAAGAAGGGCTGCTCCCTAGCTGCCTCCGGGAGGGAGAGAGGTGCCAAGCCAGAGGGAATCGTGAGTGATGCCCTCATCAGCATGTACATTTGAGTTGTCTGTGCATCATCATTTCGACACCCGTACATTATCAATCTGCACACCTTGGCGTGTCTAGTCATGTTGGTCCTCCCTCTCGACCCAGCCCAACCTCTTCAGCTCTAGCCATGCACCCCAATCCCCAAGTGGGCCTAGCCACTAGGAATTTTTTTTTAATCAAGAAAAACCCTACCTAGGGAAAGGTGGGAGAGTGCACCCCTAGCCATGGGTAACCACTCCACCATCAATCTCTAGGAGGCAAATTTTATTAGCATTGTAAAAGAATAAGAGTTACATCAAATGTAAGCCAGGCATGCCTAGCTTATCTAAACGAGCTGCACCTTTAATATTGGAAGGAAGCTCATGGGATGAAAAAAAGGAATTACATTTCATAGAACAAGCCAGGGAAGCTAAGGAATCCGCCACAGAATTGCCTTCTCTGTATATATGATGAATGGTATCCAACTGTGAAAAACTGCTCCATATTTCTCGAACATAGATGGTGATAGACCAAGGGCATTGAATGTGTCTTCTAATGATCTAGACTAGAGATTGAGAATCACATTCAATGATAGCAGGGTTGTTATCCAGAGTTTGCAAATATTTAACCCCATCAAGAAGCGCCCGGGCTTCAGCCACTAAACTGTTGGTCTTACCATAGAAATGTGAAAATGCAAGAAGAACATTCCCCTTGTGGTCTTGGATGACTCCACCACCCCCGGATTCCCCGCCTTTCTTAGATGCCCCATCAGTGTTTAGCTTTAGGAAAGGCCAAGGAGGACAGACCCATTTAATGAGTTTGATTTACTGTCGACATGATTTGATATTATGAATCCCAAAGTCCTCCAAGATTTTTCTTTTGTTGTTGAGAGGTTCCTTGAGATCAGCAACTGCGCAAATTCGCTTGACCTTGTATGAAATTCTGTGAATAATACCATGCTTAGAGATATGTTTACCATCATATTTGGCACAATTTCTAGTCTTCCAGATTTCCCACATGCCATATCTGAGGACAGCTAGAGTGAAAAGTCCGAACAGGGTTTTTTGTTGGATGCTGCTAATAGCATTAAAGATGAAACAAGTTACTGAATTACTAGATAATGGTAAACCCATAAGTCTGAAATGAGCCCAAACGTCCCTAGGATGAGTGGTCTCCAAGACCAAATCAACACCCCCATTGGGACCTTCACAAACGTCCTTGAAAAACTCAACCCCATAGATAGCCAATTTGGCACTCGAGGTATGGAAGATGTGCACAAGTCTAGAGCCTATGATAAAAGGACCTAGCCCCATTGGGTTGATTTTGAGTGGGATACCCATGACCTGGACCACCATTATGACCAAAAGAGAAACCCCTATCATGGGAGGAATGAAAGGAGACCTCGGAAGGATCCAAACGACTCCCTTTTGGACCTAGTCCAATTAGAGGACCTTATCTTTGACGGGTCCTGCCCTAGTGCATATGTAGAGTGGGAGAATACCAGGGACAAACACTTTAGGATGACTCCTATGTCTGGACCCATGAGAGTCCACTTTGCCAAGAGTCGGCTTCTGCGTCAAGCTGGGGACAAGTGGCAAAACATTGTAGGCTTAAGAGAGGTTAGGAGGCAAGAGCCCATCGACACATGGGAAGAAATGAAGGTTGAGCTTAGGAACGCCTATGCACCTCGACCCTCCCCCTCCTAACCGGATAACCATAGCTCGAGGAGTATTACAACTGCTCAATCCCCATCCGTCCGGTCTAAGGCCACCCTAAGGGCACAATCACCACCGCTCCCTACTAGTCCTACCACAACCACCACCTCTACACCCCGCCACCTAACCCTCATCACCACCCCCTCATCATAAACCCAATTGGTCTCCGCTTCTGCCCCTCCAGTTACCACCATAAAGGGCACACCCCCCAACCCCAGCCAACCCAAGCACCCTCACCCATCCCACCTCTTACTTCCTACCCCAACCCGAACCCCCCATAGGCCCCCGCTACTTCAACTTCCTACCCCAACCCAATCCTACCTTAACCCACCTCCCCGGATGCACCATTCGACCACCACCACCCCTCCCGCCAAAGACCTTGCAATACAATTAGTTGAGGGAGTCGTGGTCCATACACCCGACCACATAGGGATGAGCACCCTGGGCCCTATCCCTACCTTGGAGGAAACCCATGCCCAAATCAAGAAAGAAGCCTCGCATTTTGACCTTCACTCAGCGCCATCCGCTCTAGTTGGGACCGAGCTCATCTTTAGTGGACCCCTTATTAGTTGGCTAAAGGAGAGCCCGGTTCAAGATATTACGGCCCATATCTGCCCTCACATGGAGCAAAACCTCCATGTGGTGCCCCTCACTTCCCATTATACCACCATCCAATCCTACTACAATGTAAAGACTTCGGATGATCTTATCAAGGTCCTAGAATGGCAACTTGAGCAGACTGGCATGTTGACTCTAGGGACCGACCGACCTAAGAGCCTTGAACTCATTCACCTATGTGTCTGGTCTATCACCTCGGTCTGAACCATTGGTTGCTACACTAGTGACCTCCTCTTATTCCTCCCTACATCCGAGGAGGCCGACCTTGTCCATAATCTAGAATTTGTTATCTCAGGTAGGGATCCAAGCGAATCCATTGAGGTCAACAGTCTGTCTACTTTTATGGCAGGAGAAGACCCATTGCACATTGGAGAACATCTCACATTGGCAATCTTAGAGGAGGAACTTACCAATCCATGGCACACCATCCTCGATCCCTTTGACCTCATCGGGTGGGAACTCCAATGCCAAAGTGTCCCCTTTCCTTCTGTCCCCATTGCCCACCCCTCCTCCCTTCCTAAAGCCCACTACATGAGGCCCTATCAGGCCCTTACCTATTGCATCACCACCACTATATGCCTAGTAGGCCCCAGATCCATCCCTTGGGACAAACCATACCCATCCATATGCCCAACCTACATTGAGGAACTTGTAGAGTGGGTCTTCATTTGTCAAGGGATAGAAGAGACCTACTTCACCAAGAGCCTACCCACTTATGATCCCTTTGACCCATTCTATTGAAAACCTCTAAAGCCACCGACCCCAATCCAAGCCCTCCAAGAAGTCCATCATGTTGTCCCTTCCCAGGTTGGTTACGCATGGGGCGATCAACTCCCATTTTTGAGGGCACCCCCACACATGAGTTCACATAGGAAGAGCCCTGTCATATGGATAGAATTGCATGCATCACTATGCTCATCGTCATATTTGGGTAGAGAAATCAACGACTTCGGTTGTCTAGGTCCTCCTGTGATAGTCAAGATTGATAAAATCACCTTTGGATGCCCAAGTCCACCGAGGTCTAAGAATGTTGATAGGGACCACATGCATAATAGGTTCACGTATGGGTGTCTTGGTCCCACGGCACTAGTTAAGCTCTTGCATGATAGCCTCACATGTGGATGTCCCTGTTGACACCCGTTTTATGACCGATAAGTCGGGTCATCTCCTTGTTCATTCTATATGATGCTCCGGGTTGTTCACCTTTATTGAGCCTTCTTGGTCAATTTGAGATCTATTTCACGAGTCCTATCTCTTTGGTTGGGTCTGGTTCCTTATCCCTTTCCGCTGGACGAAGCTTAGCAAGCTCTCATTTTCATTTGAATTCTACTATCTCTAACGGTCCATCATAGGGGCGTTACATTCCTCTATCGCATCTACCCTAGTGCGTTACATCCTTCCAGAGTCCTTAAGCTTATGGCTTCCTTTCAAGCTTATCTTTTGCCTATCCGTTGAGTGTGACGCTTTATCGTGCAGCCGTTACATTCATTGTGACACATCTACCTTTGACCGTTACATTCATCTAGAGTCCTACGTTCGCGAACTTCTCCCATTGATCTTATCTTATAGTGGATAGGGTTGTGTGATGGTCCAAGACTGGCGCATTACATTAGTGTGGTGGTCTATCGTGCGGCTGTTACATCCAACAGAGAGTCCTGACAAGCCTGGCCTTTGCTCTGCTATTTTCGTGATCGAACTAAGAGTTTGGTTTGAGGGTTTCTCTCCCGATACACATCCTAAGAAGCTTCTGTTTGATTCTGTGGACTATGGGGAGTATTATCTTCAAGAGTTTGCTAAGAAACATCCTACTTTCTAGCTGGATTATCCTCAACACGAACCTAGACTTTGAGGGTCTATAAATAGAACCCTTGACTTCATGACTTGAAGAGGAGATATCTGGAGTTCACGTCAAAGTGCTACCGCATCCTGGAGCTAGAACCAACCAAGTAGAGTTGCTTCCCACGTCCATCTACTTCCAAAGTTTAGGGAGTATCATTTCCAAGGGTTTAATTCAGTCAAGTTGTATTCTTAGTGTCTTTTCTCTCTTTTTAAACATCATAGCATTGTCCCTCTCCATCTCCTACGTTCTTGCACTTGCTGCATTCATTCAAAACATCCTCTCATCTTTTAAAACACCCCAGAGGGGTTAAAAAAAACCAACCTCCCTGGTATTTCCCTTTCCTTTTACATGTTCTTAAGTTTCTTGAATTTATTGATACTACTTTGTCTAAGGGGTAATCTGGGTTATTTTTCTTGTGTTCTACACTCTTTTGCAGGTTTACAGAGTCCGTATCACGAGCCCCAAGCTCTCTGGCCTACTGGAAAGATTGGAGATCAAAAGATTCCCAACTTCTTATTCTGCAGAAGCTTTGACGGTCTGGAACAGGCGCGTTAGAGTCTTGTAGCGGTCTATTGTAAGACCGTCACACTTGTTGTGGCGCATCTTCCCTCGACCATTACATCTGACGGAGCTGCAGTTTCCTGGTTGTTCTCTATCCCGTGGGCGGGTGCAGCATCCTCCTATTCTAAAATATTTATCAGGTCTTTGACATGTTTTTACCTTGGTGGCGATCACATCTTTCCTTAGTTTGGGCATTAGCTTTCTCTTTCATCATATCTCTTCTATACTTTGCTTGTTCCACCTGTACGGTGTGTTTTCCTTTATTCCTTATTCCACGCTCTGGCGTGTGTTTTTCTTTATTTGCTTAGCTTAGTCTTGATTGAGATAGCATGCCCATGCTAGAGCTCGTGTTGGTTGCCTAGGTTCATGGTTCGCATGTTCATAGGTTGATTGATTTCATTACTTGGCTCATTATTTGCTCATAGTTGGCATCATAGCCCCGCTTGCAAAAGAAGGGACACATTAAAACTAACAGTTTTTTTGGCGATCACGGTGGGACATCTAGTGCCAATCGTGCTTTGAATCTCTGTTAAACATGCTTCCCTTTGTTTGCCCATGTTGCTCTGGTTTTTCCCCGGATTTTCCCTCTATTTCTCTACTGTTTCTGGTTCTCTGGCTCCTCTGACGGTCTCCTGTGAATGCGTTACATTTCTGTGACGGCCTGGTCTTCGACCGTCACACTCCTCTGACGCAGGTAGTCTAGACCGTCACATACTCCAGACAGGTACGCATCCCAAGGTGTAGTTTGCTTCTACAGTTTTTTCTGTGATTTTCCTGCTTGGGTGCTAGAATTTGCATGCACCCCGGTGCACATAGGTTCATGCATATCTTCATACATTAGATTGCATTCTCCTACGTTGGTGCGTGGACCTCTCGTCTCCATATTCCTTGGGGCCGACTAGGAAAACACATCAGGGACATCCATAAGTCCCCGTGAGCCATAGATTCCCACACGGACACTGGGCCGGTTGTACCTTTCCTACCCTGTGTCTAGGATTGCATAGGTGAAGGAGTGATTACATTTAGAGTCAACCAAGCCACACATCCTTTCCTATTAGGAACCTACTTGTGGAGAACACATCCTAATCAAATCACTAAGGTTCTAAAGGAAGAAATCATAAAAATCTTGTTGCATCATCTAAGTAACTTGGTTGAATTTAAGTGTTGTCATCTCGTGTTCACTTGCATCTTTGTCAAAGTTATCTAAGCTTGATCACTCATTGTGTGTTTGTTGTGTGTTGTTTGCTTTTGTTAAAGGATTTCCGTTGCATGTGGAGTTATCTTCGTCCATTAGAGTCATCTCCTAGGTGTTGACACCCGTTTTATGACCAATAAGTTGGGTCATCTCCTTGTTTATCTATATAATGCTCCGATTTGTTCACTCTTCATTGAGTCTCCTTGATCAGTTTGAAGCCTGTTTTTAGGGTATTCACTCCTTGGTTGAGTGTGGTTTCTTGTTGGATGAAGCTTAGCAAGTTCTTATCAATTTTGATCCTCATTGTTAATAACGGTCCTCACTGGGGGCGTTACTTCCATATAACGCATGATCACTGGGCCGTTACTTATTGAAGAGTCCTAAAGTTTGAGGCCTTTGTTCTAAAGCTTATCCTCTTGCTTATCTGTTGAATATAACGGTCTGTTGTGCAGCCGTTACTTTCTTCCAACGCGTCCAGCCTTGGCCGTTACTTTCCTTCGGGAGTCCAACTTGTTTGATCTTCTTCCCGTTGATCTTATCTCTTTTGAGATAAGGTTGAATGTGACGGTATCCCTCTAACGCGTTATTTTCATGTGGCGGTCTGTCGACCAACCGTTACATCCAACAGAGAGTCCTGGCAGTTCAGGCTTTTCTCTACTACTCCGTGGTCGAGATAAGAGTTTGAATTGTTGATTTCTCCTCCAAATTTGATCCTCAGAACCTTTTGTTTGTTTCTATGGACTCTTGGTGATATTATCTTCAAGGATTTGCTAAGAGTTATCCTTTTATCTTGCTGGATTATCCTCTGCTCGACCGGAGAGTTTGAGGGTCTATAAATAGCACCCTTAACTTCATGGCCCGAGGGAGGAAGATCTGGAGTTCGCGTCGAAGTGCTGCCGCATTCTGGAGTCACATCTGACCAAGGAGAATTGTCTTTCACGTTCATATGCTTCACGGTGAAGGGAGTATTCGTTCCATTGGTTTTCAAAGTTCATCATTACATATTGTGTTCTTCCTCATCTCCCTTTCATCAAAAGCATTGTCCTTTTTCTTTTCTCCACGTTCTCCCTGGTTTTTCATCATCTAAACATCCTCCTACTTTTTTTTAAAAACACCCAGAGGGGTTAAAAAATCAAAACCTTCCCGGTACTTTCCTTTCCTTTTGCATGCTATTGAGTTTATTGAAGAATTGATGCTATATTGTTTAAAGGGCTAATTTGGGTCTGTTTTCTTGTGTTTTCACGTTCTTTGGCAGGTTTACAAGTTCACCATACGAGGCCTAAGTCTTCTGGCTGGCTGGAAGAGTTGGAGTTAAAAGAATTCACAAACTATTACCACAGGTTATTTAACGGTCTTATGGAGGCGCGTCAGATTCATATAGCGGTGCATCGAGCGATCGTCACTTCTAAGTGATGGGTGGACTTTCGGCCATTACATTCTGTTGATCTACAGATTTCCTTGATTTTCTCTCTCCCGTGGGCGGGTGCTTCATCCACCTATTTCCAAGGTATTTTCAAGTCTTTGGCTTGTTTCTACTTTGGTGGCGATCACGTTCTTTTTTGGTATTGGGCATTAACTTTCTCTTTCTCTCTTATATCTCTTATTCTCTTTCCTTGCTCCACCCTTGCAGTGTGTTTTTATTTGCTTTTGCTCCACGCCCGGCATGTGTTTTTCTTTATTTCCTTAGTTTAGTTTGATGATTGAGATAGCATGCCCATGCTAGAGCTTGTTCTGGTTGCCTAGGTTCATGGTTCGCATGTCCTTGGGTTGATTGAGATCTTTGTTTTTTTGCTTATCATCTTTATTGCACATAAAACAAAAGGAAGAAGAGAAGCAAAACAAATCAACAGATATTTTTTTGGCGATCACGGTGGGACTACTTGTGCCAATCGTGTCTTGATCACTGTTTAAACCTGCCATCATTCCCTTGTTTGATTGTCCTCGGATCTCCCTCTTACTTCATCTTATTTCTGGTTTTCTGGCTATTCTGACGGCCCTTTATCCCTGCGTTACTACACTCTGACGCAGGGGTATTGGACCGTTATACGCCTGATCCTGTGTGCGGGCTTTTCACGGATTCCCCTTTTATTTCTGGTTGTTTTTAGGCTCTCTGGCTCATCCGACGGTCCTGGTGCTCTGCGTTATATTACTTCTGGCGGTCTGGTCTTCGACCGTTATTATCTTTTGACGTAAGGTATATAGACCGTTATACCCCAGACAGGTACGCATCCCGATGTGCATTACTTTCCGCAGTTTCTGCTGTGATTTCCTTGCTTGGGTGATATTTGACTTCCTCCCTGATTGTTCTACATATTTACATCATTGTGTGCATAGTTGTTTGCTACATTCTAGGCTAGATTTTGCATGCACTCCGGTGCACATAGGTTCATTCATACTTTCATACATTAGATTGCATTTTCCTACCTTGGTGTGCGGACCTCTCGTCTCCATATTCCTTGGGGACGACTAGGAAATCACACCAGGGACCTCAATAAGTCCCCGCGAGCCGTGGATTCCCACACGGACACCGGGCCGGTTGTATCTTTTCCACCCCGTGTCTAGGGTTGCATAAGTGAAGGAGTGGTCACACTTAGAGTCAAACCAAGCTTTACATCCATCTCCCGTCAGGAACCTATTGTTGGGATCTCATATTAATCCATCCACTAAAGTTTCAAAGGAGAAATCATAAGAATCGTGAAGCATCATATTAAACAACTTGGTTGACTTTGAGTGTCTTCATCTCTTGCTACCTATATCTTTGTGATAAATCGTCTAAGTTTGGTAGCTCATTGTGTGTTGGTGTTGTGTTGTTTGCATCTTGTTAAGGTTGTTCGTTGCATGTGGAGTTGTTTTCGTCAGTTGGAAGCACCTCCTAGGGTCAGCTCATTCTCTAAGTTCTACTCAAATCCGCTCTTCGAATCTACCATGGCTTCTTTCAATCCTCCCCGTTCCCAGGAGGATTCTCTTCCTCAAGGGCTTCTCGAAAACCCTGCTAGGGTTACCTCGTTCTCTTCTGGAGAGGGTACGGCCCCCCTTCCGTCCTCTACCTCCATGGAAGGTTGTCAGGCTACCCCTTCCTTCTCTACTCCTTCTGCGGGCTCCATTCTCCAGATGATGGCCCAATTGGATCCGGCCCAACTCCAAACTGTCTATCAGGCCATGCAAGGATCCAATATCTCCCCTCCCACGATTATGCAGGGTCAATCCAATCCTCTCATCCAGCCCACCCCAATTAATCTCACTCCGGTCCAACCCCGGACCATCACCTTCACCGGCATGGAGACGGGCCAATCTTCCGCTTCGGCCCAGCAATCTTTTGACCAAGGGAAAGCTCCTATCCCTTCTTTCACGCAGATGGATCATCACTTGTCTAGCCCACTTGTTCCACAAGTCCTGCTGGGTCCCTCCGATTTTCTGCACCCTCAGTCAGGGGTAGTCCAAGCCCACTCCAATCTGGGTCAATCTCAGACCCAATATCCTTCTTATGGACCCCCTATGTCGGCCGCTTATCCTTCGGTTCCTTCTTATGGGCTCCCACCTCCTACTACAATTCACCCCTCTACTCCTCAACTTCAAGCATCATCTCTTGCTACCCCTGCTCCATCCCGAGAGCAGGAATTGCTTGATAAATGGGCCACCATGCAACAACAACTCGACTTCCTCCAGAAACGGGTTGGCCCACAATCCTTGGCCGATGTTCCTGTTCCCAATTTCCAGAACAGTTGGTTCCCTCCCCAGTCTGAGCTCCCCAATTATAGAAAATATGACGGGAACGGCAATCCGTTTATTCACGTAAGGGATTTCTTATATGAATCGGCCCAATTCCAATATGATGATCGTCTTATGGCGTATTCATTCCACCGATCATTGGACGGTGTTGCACTGGAATGGTTTTATTCACTGCCATTGGAAGAAGTGGAGAGCTTTAAGGTAGTAAAAGACAAGTTTATTCAGTGGTTTCAAGACCGGGTCGGCCCGAAATATTCTTTCACAGATCTGATGGTCGAAAAGATGAAAACAGATGAGGAGTTTGCCACTTATGCAGATAGGTGGAGGTAGATGGCCGCTAGAGTACCTGGCCATATTCCGGAGAAGAGAAGGTCAAGCTACTTATTTCAAATGCTACTCCAACCTTCCGAAACATCCTGGCGATGAACGACATAGCCAACATGCACCAACTATATAGCCGGGCGCACTTTATTCAGACTCAGGTCAAAAACTCCCCTATCCATTCTCTGTTCGAAAACCAAAAGCCCAAGTACCATAAAAAGCCACAAGGGCCGGTTACAGAAGGGGTCCAAACGAATGAGCAGGTTCAAGCCGTTACTTTTCCATTCCAAAACGCACCTTTCCGCTTCCCTCAAAACCCCCGCACACCATAAAATCCCGCCCCACAGAACTTCCAAATCACTTCGCAAAACCCTCCGCCCACCTTCACCATTCCACAAAACACCTTTGCCGCACCGCAGTAATCACCACAACCCCCACAATACCACAACGTCCCTCCACCCAACGGCTATAACAACAACTCAAATAACAAGCGACCGGCTCCCAAGAGGGCACAATATCCTCCACTGCCAGAAACCCTCACGGATATTTTTTTCGGCTCTTATGTCGGTTAATGCTATACAGCTTCCTCCGGAACGGCCCAACTGGAATCCGGTCGTTGATCAGACGAAGTATTATATGTTCCACAGGCAACCAGGACATACCATTGAAGGATGTTCTCAATTCCGGGACCTAGTATATGATCTTCATGAAGGACAGAGGATGGATTGGGCCGAAATGCACAGGGCCATTGTTGATATTAAAGAAAAGAGAAGGCATCCGCAGAGGCAGCAAGTGCAGCAGCATCAAGCACCGCAGTCGCAGCAGCCGCCGCAATAGCAGCAACCACAGCAGGTTCAGGATCTGGGGATCCATCAAAATCCGATGCCAAACCATTCACCCGCTCCACAACCTCAACCGCCGGCGCTGGCGCAAGTCAATGTAGTCCAACCCCCGGCTCCTAACACCGAGTGGTCTTTTGATGATGATGGTACTGCACCACAAGTAATGGCCCTCCACCATAACCACCGCAACCCCCTCACTCCTTCATTTATCCTCTCTACACACCCAACACCCTCTCCGCTTGTCCTTCCATTCACACCCGCACCAGCAAATCCACCACCACCCACAGCGCCATCATACCCACCATTAGTTACCCCCGCTACGATCATAACCACCCCCTCATCCCATCCTCCGCACGTCGCCCTACCTACACTCGTCCTCCCACCATCCGCACCATCCCCCATCATCACCCCACCTTCCGCTCATCCCACGCCACTCATCCAGCCACCATCTCTTGTTAACCCCAACATTACCTACCACCAAATCACCTCTCCTACATAGCCTATTCCACTCATCCACCCTACCGGGCCAATAATATCATCTCCCGACGCCGCGGCAAATTGCGCCTTAAGAAGCGGGAAGTTGTTCCATCGGAATTGCCCCACTACCTCCAATCCCCAGTCCTCTCAGCCAACAACCGAGCAAGAAGAGTTCGAACCTCTACCAGGAACTCAGTATGACTTGCTACATCATCTGGACCGAGTGCCCGCCAAAATATCAGTTCTGGAACTTATCAAGAGGTCCACCCTTCATCAAGATACTCTCAGGGATTTCTTACAGGAGGTGATGGTCAGCGAGGACATGGCAGTTGACAGCTTACTAACAGCACTAGCAACTATTTCTAAAGGGCCGGCAATTACATTCTCAGAAATCGAGCTAGCACCTCCAGAGGCTCGGTAGATGCCACTTTGCATTACAATTATTCTGAATAAGGTTAGCATTGAGGCAGCACTGGTTGACACAGGGGCTTCAATTAATGTATGCCCGCTCAGTACCCTCCGAGCTTGCAATATATCTGAAGGGCTACTGCGACCTACCCTTACCACTATAGCAGCATATGACAACTCGAGGAGAGCATGCCACGGGGTAGTCACTATTCAAGCGGAGCTCGGGCCCCTCACTATGCCCGTGGAGTTCTATGTGCTGGACATTGACCCCATGTTTAAGGCGATCTTGGGTCGTCCATGGATTGATACACTCGGTGCCGTACCCTCCCCCGCACATCAGTGCGTCAAATTCCCTTTCCAAGGGAGGGTCGTCAAAGTCAAGAGCTTGTCCACGGTTCAATCGGTTAAGGCCATTTCAGAACAGATTCTTCCTACACTTTGGCCAAGCAGCCGACCCGTCATATCAGTGCTAGATTTGAACTTCCCTTGGGCTTATACACCTCCTAGGCCCATCACTACTCCAGTTAACATCAAGATGAAGCCCCAGATCCGAGACTCAAAAGGCTGGAACATTATACTGAAACTGGGCTACCAACCGGGGAGAGGCCTCGGTGCACAATTACAAAGAATGACCAAGCCCATACCCAAGGGAAGAAAGATGGGCAGGAGAGGTCTTGGCTACAAAGAAACCGCATTATCTATGATGGGCGATTCTGAGCCACTCACCGGGGACTACCGTCAACACTTTGTCCGAGGGCCTCTCCAGCCCGGCACATTAGCTCTGCAGCGAGCTCCGTCAGAGAGAAATACAGTATGTCCGATTGCCAGTCCACCGCCAGCACTAAAAAAGCTAGAACATGATATGCTTGATTATGGTCAAGCCCTTCAGGGTTGTTTCATGAAGAATACTGCCAGAAGAAGCAAGAGGTTCGGCTCATGCAATGGAGACCGAAGAAGCGGCCAGTCGATGATCCACGGGAGGAGGGGAGCTTGCCGATTGTCTTTTCTTGGTCTCCCTCCCGCTTTCAATCTCTCCTCCAACAATGGGAGTTCTTACCCCGTCTTCCTCCTATCATGGTAAATCCATCCTTCGTTGATTCGCCCGAGATTCTATTTGTTCCTTGCACTTGCGGGCACTGCCCGCCCATTGATCTATCCACTCTATTCACTCCTCCTCCTCCCAACGCCCAACTCCACGAGATGTGGTTCTCATCTTTCGATCCCTTCTTTGACTGCATCTTCCCCGAGCTATTCCCTATGCAGCTCCCGCCTCCTCCATCTTGCTATATAGTCTCTGCTGATCTCCAAAAAAAAATGTCAAATTCAAAACGGAGATTTCAGTGGAAGATTATGCTACCCTGTCTCCATCCTCATCCCAGGGGCACGAGTCCCCTGCTCCTTCCCTCCCACTAGGTCTTCTTTCTCCTAGGTTAGGATTAGGGTCTATCGAGTCTAGGGAAATAGAATTAGTTAGATCTAAAGAAGTAGGGTCTTGTTCTAGGTCATCCAACCCTTCCTCCTCTGAGCCGCGCCCGCTTGCACGTCCTCCCAAATCTGTTCCTGATAGGTTCTTGCAAGACCTAGCTCAGCGCTGTCATGCCCTTTTAAAATGTCTGGAATTTGTTGCTACGGCAATTACGATTGAGGATGGAGAAGAAATAGAAGGGACGTGGGGCGATGACGGACTCGGCGTCTATGAAATCCTGGATGAAAAAGATCCGGTTAATGAGGACAGCGACGTAGATGACACTGCTGATCTGTATGCACAAGGACTTAAGAAATTCGACGAGCCGTCATCAGTAGTGGACGAACCTACGAAAGAAATTAATCTGGGAACCGAAGAAGACCCCAGGCCCATCATTATTGCTGCTAATCTCCCTCCACAAGTAGAAGAAGATTTGATCAAGGTTCTAAGGGAGTATAGCGATTCCTTCGCCTGGTCTTATGAGGACATGCCAGGTCTTGACCCCTCTTTAGTGGAACATCGACTCGTACTTAAACCAGGGGCAACACTAGTGAAACAATAGTCAAGAAGATTTCACCCCCACATGGCCTTAAGGATTAAAGAAGAAGTTGACAAGTTATATAAGGCCAGATTCATTAGAGTTGTCCTATATCCTCAGTGGGTGGCAAACATAGTCCCTGTCATCAAGATGGATGGAAAGGTACGTATTTGCATCGATTTCAGGGATCTCAATAAAGCATGTCCCAAAGATGATTTCCCGCTGCCTCACATTGATGTCTTGGTCGATAGTACCGCCGGGTACAAATCGTTGTCATTTATGGATGGTTACTCAAGATATAATCAAATCCGTCTCGCTCCAGAAGATCAAGAGAAAACCTCCTTCACCACGTCCTGGGGCACATATTGTTATGTGGTTATACCGTTCGGTCTGAAGAATGCAGGTGCCACCTATCAAAGGGCGATGATGGCCATCTTCCACGACATGATGCATATCTATATGGAAGCTTACGTGGATGACATTCTGGTGAAGTCAAGAACCAAAGAAGAACACCCCTCTATCCTGGCTAAGGTGCTGCAAAGAGCCAGGGAGTACAAGCTTAAGATGAATCCGAAGAAGTGTGTATTCGGAGTCTCTTCAGGGAAGCTGTAAGGTTTCATAGTGAGCAAACGGTGGATCCAGATTGATCCTAACAAAGCACAGGCCGTCATGGACATGCCTCCGCCTAAGAACATTACGAAACTTCGAGGATTGATCGGCCGATTGTAATTCATTAGAAGATTCATATCTCAACATTCTCAAAGGTGCCGTCCATTTTATGAATTGCTTAAGGCCGGGGTTAAGTTTGAATGGAATGAAGATTGTCAAAAGGCCTATGAGGACTTGAAGGAATATCTATCCAATCCCCCAGTTTTGCAACCTCCTGTCCCTGGGAAACCCCTAATCCTATACATCTCGGTTATCGAAGACTCCCTAGGGGCGGTATTAGCACAAGTAGACGATGAAGGGAAAGAGCGGGCTGCGTATTACCTCTCTCTGTTATTCAACCCAGCTGAGTCCAGATACACCGTTATGGAGAAGACTTGTGCCGCCTTAGTGTGGGTATCTCAGAAGCTTAAACACTATTTTCTTGCCCACCCAGTTAGGCTGATCTCTAGAATGGACCCGATTCACTATCTCTTAGAAAAGCCCGTCCTTTCTAGTAGGTTAGCTCGCTGGCAGAGCTTCCTCTCTCAATTTGAGATCACATTCGTCGTTCAGAAGGCGGTCAAAGGATACGCCATCGCTGAGCATCTTGCCCATCTTCCTATTCCTCACTCTGATTCCATTCAGGACGATTTCCCAGATGAGCATCTCTCAGTTCTCTCTCACCATCCCTTCTGGTCTCTGCACTTCGATGGCGCACTCAATTCTCAAGGCCGAGGGATCGGCGCTGTTCTGCTTACTCCCGAAGGAGTAACTATTCCCTTTACTTATCAACTTCGATTTCCTGCTACCAACAACATCGCTGAGTACGAAGCTCTCCTGGCTGGACTGAAGCACGCCTATCTCCTAGGTGCGCGTTATTTAAACATCATCGGAGACTCTCAGCTCATCTTACGGCAAGTTCGTCCACTTACCGTACTCGTGACCCCAAACTCAAGCCCTATCAAGATTTGGTCACGCTTCTTGCTAGGCAATTCCGTAAGCTAATCTATATCCATACTCCTCATTCTCAGAATATCCTAGCTGCCGATTGGCCAGAAAAATTAGTGGAAGCTCTGTGGGCTTACCGCACCTCCGTCCGTACTCCCACGGGACAGACTCCCTATGCACTTACCTACGGGATGGAGGCGGTGCTCCCATATGAGATCCTGATCCCTTCCCTTAGAGTGCAGCTCGATAAGGAACTTAATCTCGATGAACGTCGAGAGGCGTTGATGGTCCAGTTGGAACTCTTAGATGAAAAGAGGATGAATGCGGCCGATCACGTATTCATTTATCAAAAGAGAGTTTCGCGTTATTTTCAAAAGAAGGTAATCGAACGCAAATTTCAAACAGGTGATATGGTTTTGAAACGCAAATTCATTCGGTCTGCAGGTCCTAGGTCTAAATTGCAACCCAACTGGGAAGGGCCGTTTGTCGTGAAAGAAGCTTATCCAGGGAATGCTTATCGTTTAGTGAACGCGGAAAGTGAGGAGCTCTCTCACCCGTGGAATGGGTTGTACCGTAAGCGGTTCTTTCCTTAGAGTGTAATCAGTGTCACCCCGGGCAACAAGATGTTCCTCCTATTTCTCTAAAAAAAAGGGGTCCCGAGTAAAGGCAATCACACACTACACGACATCCCTGGTCAGGTTTTCCCACTTTAAAAGACATCATTTCTCCTTAGCCATGCTTTGGGGGAAAGTTGAAGTCCCTGTCCGTTTCTTCCTTCGGCTGAATCCAGGGGCAAGAAGTAAATAAGGAGGCGGCAACTAATCCAGGCACCTTGACGAGAGGAGGTCTCAAATAGGGGCAGTCCGTTATGACCTGATGCCACGAGAAACAAGAAAAGAAAGCAAAGGATTAATCTCTACGACAAAAATCAAAAGTATCATCTCGAAGGTCTATTGAGTATAAATTCCAAGAGCTTCAAAAAGCAAGAAAGAAAAAGAAATCTAGGCATGACAAGAGTGGCAGTACAGTTCCCCGCGGGACGAATGAGCCCGGTCGCACGTATGCCTAAAGTGGACTAAGGTTCGATGACGGACACAAAGTCCTGATGCAACAGACCAAATCTCTAATGGGTTGTCTGGAAAGGAAATCAAGTCCTAAAAGCTTCTAAGTCTGGCCTAGGCTTACCCCCGTGTTCTATTTTCCTTTTTTAGGATCGAAACTAGTACCCTGGGTATGGCCCTGGAAGAAACACCGTCATGAAAAATCTGGGCCTTGGTCAGGGGTGTCACCTCATTGCACGCCAACCTTGGGATTCTCAATACAATACGGAGGGCCCGCGTTGCTATGGAAAGCACTGGTTTTCAAAATCTGAAAACACCATATATTCCGAAATCCAAAAATAACGTATTTCAAAAAAAATCCAAAAAAACAACATATATTTCAAAAACCCAAAAAACATCATATATTCAAAAATCCAAAAACATCAAATATTTCCAAAACACACAAAAAAATATTTTCGAATATATTTTCCAAAATCAAAAAATACCATCATACGCGTCGCATGCATCGCATTGTTTCTATTATGTTTTTTCCCGCTTATTTAATAAGACTCCACCCCTTGACCGAATATCAAGAAACGGTCATTATCTAATTCGCTTCGAGACAAGAGGTTGAGTCTAAGAACAGATCTAACTTGCTCCATGTTTAAGTATGTGCAGAACGCGGGACCAAGAACAAAGCTGAAATCTCACAAATCATGCAGGCTCAAGTCTGTGACGCGCCAGGTACAGGCCGTCACATTCGTTTAACGGTCCATGCTAGCCCGTTACATCTCTTCAGGCCTTCACTTTGACTCTCTCAGCAACTCTCTCTCTAACGGCCTGGGGCACGGCCGTTACTACTCTTAACGGTCCATCATTGGACCGTTACTTCCTCCAGAGGATTTAGTTCTCAGAGCATACACTATAACGGTCTGTAGCCTCACCGTTATCTCCTTGTAACGGCCCTACACGGATCCGTTACTTTCTCTAGAAGCTCTGTTCTGCTGGTCATGCTAGCCGATCAAATCAATGAAATGCACATCCGTTCAGCTGAGGCAATCCCATCTTATTCAAGTGAACTTAATGAAACATGAAATTGATGAGAGTTCCAACTCTGATTGTCAAATCACATCATTCATAAAAAGAAAATCAAACTACATTCAGACACTTATCCGCAAAAGGGCGGATCTTCCTCAATTCTTTCAGGTAGCCACGGCGTGCTTCGTCGTTCTCTTCTACTTCTTCTTGCCACGGGCGCACCTTGCTGATCTCCCACATGGTCAGTGTGTTCCGTACTGCTCTCTCGTCATCCTCGGTCCCCGTCTTCCTAGGTAGAAGGGGAGGGTAGTATGATAGTGCAGAAACTTTGGTTCGAGGAAGCCCGATCTGAAGATGGCATCGGTGTGGGTTGTAGATCGCCATGGTGGTGTTTCCCACTAGCTGGAGGTCCAGGCCTTGACGCCGTGGTATTATAAGGAGAGCGCTCCATAGGATCCTTGGTCGCATGATAAATTTGTCCATTGGAAGGGTGTTGAAGAAGAGACGCCATTCATCCCGAGTTTTCTTGTCTGCCGTCCTACATTCAACATGTGAAGAAAATCCAGATGCCCCTCCGATGAAGAAGAGAGGGTGGCTCCCGAAGATCCGGCTAGCAGAACTAATATCTTCCTTGGGTTAGAATTTGATTCTCACTCCCATCCAGCACTCAAGGAGTATCATAGAACCGAACAAAGGTCCTCCTAAGCAAGCCGAGCTGAGTCCTTCATAGAGGTACGAGAGGATCGCTTGAGAGATGGACATTCCCCGTCACGAGCCACTAATAATGCTGAGATTTTGGGTATCTAAAAGGTGGTCGGTTGTAGTGAAAAGGAAGAGCCCGCATAAGCAAACCGCCACCCCCTTGGCTATTGCTTCGTGTCCCTCCCACTTGTTTTACAATGAGACACTATCCACTGTGCTAAGGGTATCAAGTGAATGTGCCGTGGGCTGATCATGGTCCTCACGTCCTTTGGATTGTGGATGAAATCACTCAAAATCAAGGACGGGTCAATATGCTCCACCGTGTAGCAAACTAGGTCTTCATCCCCCGCCTTAGTCTTAGGAAGGGCTAGGTAGGTTTCTACCTCCTCTAATAGGACTGTTGCTTTGAAGGAAGGGAAGATGAAGGTGTGTGTTTGTAGATGCCACAATTCTATGAGGGCTGAAATGCTAGGCCAATCTAATGTCAATTTCTGGAAGTTCTTGCCTAAAACCAAGAGAGGTTGGAGGTGCCATGCTTTGAGAATTGATGTGAGCTCTAAAGGGAGTGCCTTTACCATGGGAGCCACCCACTTCAGATTAGAATAGCATCTTGGACCGGGGAGGGGCTAAGAAAAAAAGAAGATCATGAGGAAGAAGATGAAGTGCAGGAAATTCTGAACTTGGTTAGACCATGGAAGCTTACCACTCTTTGAGTATTGGAGCTTAGGTGCTTTGGAATTGAGGTCAGCCTTTGTAGCTCTCCGTACTCCTTTCTTGTAGCTTTGGGTCCGGTGTAGACTTTCTCCTCCATAGCCATCACCTCGAAGCTTCTCTTCATCTTGTTTCATGCCCTTAGGAGGGGTTTTTCAGTTTTCTAGCAGAGAATTCAGAAAGATACGATTTTGGCTAAGTTTCCAAGATTTAAAGGTTTGGTTTCAGCTTTAAAGAGATAAGATTCAGATTGGAAGGCTTTATCTTAAGTCTGGGAGGAGTCTAGAACAGATTTAAAACTTCTTATCTCGGGTTTTGCCCCTTGCGGCTCAATCCGTCTCGGAGTACAATTCATTATCTAACGGTCTGTCGCTAGACCATCAATTTCCTCTGACGCGCCAGATCTGGGCCGTCACATTTTCTGTGGGTTTAATTTGATAAAACATGTTCTGTCAAGCTTAATGGTCTAGGATTAGACCGTTATATCCTTATGACGCGTTCTCTCTGAGTCGTTATATTCTCTGCTGATCAGTTTTGGCCTCTGCTTGGTCAATCATTTTCAACGGTCTTGCTCATGGCCGTTATCTGCCTCTGACGCGCCGCGCCTGAACCGTCACATTTCCTGCACATTTGGTTAAGTCTGTACATCCCCTTCATCATCCCAGTCGGCATTCGTTTATCATATTGAGGTCTGTACATTCGTTTAAGTCCATGCACTTTTGAAGTCCATACACCATTGATGAGTCTGTACGTTCGTTGCAGTCTGTACATCAGCTTCAAGACCATACATCAGCTTCAAGTATGCACATCGGCTTCAAGTCCAAACATCAGCCTCAACTCTGTACATCAGCTTCAAGTTCACCATCATTTTCGAAGTCTATACATTCTTCACCATCGTTGCAAAGTCTATACATTCCACATCTTCACCCAAGTCTATACATTCCACATCTTCACCCAAGTCTATACATCTCCCATTCTTTGAAGTCTATACATCCCCCATTCTTTGAAAGTCTATACATCCCCCATTCTTTGAAGTCTATACATCCTATTCGTTGAAGTCTATACATCCCATTTGTTGAAGTCTACACATCCCATTCACTTTGAAGTCCGAACATCAGGTGCAAGTCAATACATTCGTTGAAGTCCATACATTTGTTGAAGTCTATACATTCCCATACCTTCTCCCAAGTCTGTACAGCCTTCGTCCAAAGTCTACATGTCCCTCAAGTCTGTACATTCTTCATCCAAGTGTGTACATTCCCAAGTCTGTACATCCTTCATCTAAGTGTGTACGTTCCCCAAAGTCTACACATTCCATGTCTCCCCAAGTCTATACAGTCTTCATTCAAAGTCTACACGTCGTTCAAGTCTGTACAGTCTTCATTCAAAGTCCATACATTCTCCAAGTCTGTATACTCTTCATCCCAAGTCTATACGTCCACACCACTTCAAGTCTGTACATTCTTGATTCAAGTCTATACATTGCCCAACACGAGCATGATGTGACACAACATGCAGCGGAGGACAATGATACCAATTTGATGTGATATGACTCCCTTGGACCTAGGATAGCAAGCAACACATGAGTTGGCAACGTCGCACTAGCGGACTCACTCGCGTAGGCACACTCGGGTCCGAAGGAGGACCGGCGATGACGGTGAGGGTCCGGGGTTGGACCTCAAGGTTCCAAGGGTTTGGCTAGCTCGGAAGGGACCCCAATGGGCCAGGGATGCCCGATTTCAAGGGCGGTCGGCACGCCGAGGGCGTGGGATGCAATGGCTCTCTCTCAACTCGCTCCGCGGTGAACACTTGATTGGATTGAATTATAGATCGAGCGCTCGTCTCACCTCCGACGGACAACTAAGAGCAATACTAAGCTAGCAATGGTAATAACCAGCAGCGAAGAGTGGCCAGGAGCTCACCTGATCGGCGTGAAGACGCCGATCCCGGTCGGAGACGAGGGCGAGCGGGGAAGTGTGCTCCCCGCACACTGCGCCGGTGAAGCTTCAAAACCTGTTCAAGAGTACAATTACTACACCTCGCGCAGGAGGGTGATCTCGGGGGTGGGAATTGGTTAACTACAAACAAACACTACCACCACGCAGGGTGGGGTGGTAAGCCGGCCAGGCGGGGATGGGAGGACGGACCGAAATGGTAGAAAGGAAATCAATGTGGGTTCAGCTGAAATCTGGACTGCTGGATAGGGTGCTGTTGTTGGCTCTGTCCCGGGCTTGTCCGGACTCCGAATTGAGCGAAACCACCTCGCAATGATTCCTGACTTGAGGCCGGTGTTTTATGAATTTTTGGGCGGCCTCTGGAGCTAGGGACTGGCAACACCAGCGACTGAACCGAGTCGGCAGATGTGGTCTCTGGCCCAACCTGTTCTGTAGCCGCAGGTTGCAGACGCTGTTGTGAGCTCTCCCGAACTCCGAATGGCACGAAACCAGCGTCGTCATCTCCGTGGTTGAGGTATCTTTCAGCTGAAGTTGATGGGGATGCGATCCAAGGCAGTGGAAGGTCGTTGTACCCTGAAGAGTAGGCACTGGTCGCTGCAGACTGCAGGAGGCAGATCCGCGCGACGGAGGGATAAAATTTGTAACTCTGGATCCCGGATGCCGAATGTCATTCCGTTTCTTGCTTCTGGTCGTGGACAGATGGAGGAAGAATTTTGAAGAAGAGAGTTCAGCCTGATTCCTCCACGGTTAGTCATGGTGCAGCAACGAACCGGGTTGCAGACTCTGGTCACAGCGGCTACCAGAAATGAACAGTGGATTGCAGACATTGTCCCGGCCGCTCCCGGATGCCAAATCTCGAGCCGCCAGAGTTTCTGGAACCATGGACAATCCCTCTGCGCTGATAAACTGACGTGGAAGCCATCTGATGTTGGGGTAGACTGGGGGATGCCAATGAGTGGAGGCAGTTCACTGCCCACTGTGGGAGGCAGACCCGACCAGTCGAGGGAGAAAGACCAAAACTCTGACCTCCGGATGGCGAACGCACTTCCGCTTCTTGATCCAGTATGAGGACTGGTGGAGGAAGATATTTTTAGAAGAACTCACAACTTGAATCTCTCACCGTCGGCAGTGGTGTAGCTTTGAACAGGGTTCAGGGACTCTGCTGATGGAGCTCTGCGCAGTCGGGGTAGAACAGCGTTCCCGGACGGCCACGAACTCAGAATGGGGGTGATTCCACCTCGCCTGCGAAGAGGATAGGAAGGCCTTTCCAGAAAGGTAGACCACGCCCCCAGAAGCTTCAAGATGTTGTCGTGGTAGTCGCTGCAACTCGAGGCTGGTCTGCAGATCAGCCTGCAGACAGAACTGAAGTTGACAAAAGGGGGGGTGGAGGGGTCGGCCAAGGCAATGGGAGGGTGGAGAGGGGTTGAGGGGGTCGACCCTAGGAGGGAGGGGAAGGGGGTGGACGGCCTAGGGAGGTGAAGGGGCTCCTTGGGGAGGGGAAAGGGCCCTTGGGAGGTAGAAGGTTGCTTGGGGAAGGGGGAGGGATGCCTTGGGAAGGTGAAAGGGTGCTTGGGGAGGTGGAGTGATTAATGGTGAAGTAATGGGGGTCTTGGGAGGTGAAGAGACTTGCCTAGGTGGCAAGTGAGGTGGCAAGGGGTGAGGAGAGAGGGGAATTTCGAAATTTAGAGAGAGAGGGAGGGAGGAGAGAGAGGGGGTTCGCCCCTAGGAGAGAGGGAGAGAGAGAATTAGAGAGAGAGAGGGTTAGAGAGAGAGGGAGAGAGATAGACTCAAGGGGATTCAAGTAGATTTCAAGCTTTCATTCATTCATCAATTATCCTCTTCAAGTGGGGGATTGGGGTCCTTATATAGGAAACCCACAATTTACAATAAGTCCTCACATTGTGGACAACTGACAGAAGACCAAAGGTTGGGGAAGGGGGCTCCCATGGGCGAGGCCCAATAGCCTACTAAGCTAGTTAATGAAACTTGGACTTAGGTAAATGACTAACTATCTTAGGTAATAGACTCAATAAAAGGCAAAATTACATGATAATGACTCAAGAAAATTGTGGAAATTATATAGCTAGACTCCAAAAATCATGGTGAGCAAAATGGCGAGTAGCAGGACCCTCGGAGGTATGTGAAGGAGTAAGCGATGTCCCCATCATACTCCCGGGGTGCGGAGAACTCGACTCCATCGAGTAAGGGCCCACCGGGGGAGCAGCTCAGGGCGTCCTGCAATCTCCAAAACCAACCTGCACCTGCGACCAGGGGATGGCTCTTCATCCTCTCAAGGCGGCCCGGACACACCCTCGTGCTGGCGTTGGGACCCTGCTTGCATAGTATTACCCCTCTGTGTACACGTCGGGCTCTCAAGGCTGTTTGGTGGAAGCACTCCGGGGTGTCCCTCTTAAAGGAAGTTATAGGCTCAAAGTACTAACTGGGATTCACCGCGGTGCCCATATAGGGTGCCGGATCAGCCGCATGAGAATTGGGGTATATCCCATAGCCCATTAGTAAATCTAATCCATAAGCCAGGTTGGCCAAAGCCGCTTGGAACATGAAAGGTCCAAGTCCTCGTGCCCTCGATTTGGAGGTGGCCCTAAGATAGAGTCATTCCAATGCCACCATCGCGAGGTTACCTCCTTGGATTTCAAAGTGCCACCCTT
Source organism: Amorphophallus konjac (assembly GCA_022559845.1). NCBI lineage: Eukaryota > Viridiplantae > Streptophyta > Magnoliopsida > Alismatales > Araceae > Amorphophallus > Amorphophallus konjac. Next base: position 144,375,464 of record CM040124.1, read on the forward strand.
GAGTTATAGCCCGCTCATTATGATCGTCACTACCCATATTTGGATGCTTGCTTGAATGAGAATGCTTTGAGTGATGGTGCGGTGGGGGTGGGAAGTATGTGGTATGCAGAGGGGGACCGGGGCAACCGCACATAGACCTATCATTCATGGATGTGATGAGGCATCTTGTGGACTCAGGGGGGCCTGAGAAACCATAGGTGGATCTATCCTGTATGGCTGTGAGAATTACCGGGGGACCCGGACATCCATGTGTGCTCCATTCAAGTGTAAGGGCTATGAAGAATGTGGGTGGGCCAGCACAACCAAATGTAGGCCAGTTATGCATTGAGCCTAAACTGTGCGTGACATGCATGGGAGGGCTGGACTCATGACCCTTGTCGAATGATGTGACATGCCAAGATGGGTGCTTTCTTCTCCTAGAGATGATGACCATGTGTGGGGGTATGGGGTGACCTTTAAGCTCCCATTTGTAAGGGTCGAAGGGATCATAGTAGGTATGCATCATGGGGTGGGGCACATGATGTGGAGGAGGAGGTCTTGCTTAAGCCACTCAATGAGGGGTTCCCCAAGAATCACAATTCTCATGAGGGAGGGGTGGGGGAACTTGGTTGGTCATCATGTAACTCATGAGGGAGGGTGTACCCAGTTGGGCTCAATGGGTTTTCTTTGGGTAGGGATGGGTTCTCTTGACCCAACTCTTGACATTGGGCTTCATATTCTTCCTCCCAATCTAGGGGAGCCTCATGGATTTCAATCACATTCTCCAGTTCCCTTTGGATAGGGGTAAGTATTTCTTCAGTTAGAGTGTTGGACATCTCTCGTGAAAGGCATTGATGGATGAAGTGTCCAAAGCCTCTACATTTAGAGCATTGTTGTCTACTTTCCTGAGTGGTCTCACCCACACTTGGTCCATTGGAACTCCCTTCTTGCCGAGGCATGCTTTGACTAGGGGTGACTCTTGTCGAAGGAGGGGTGGGAGGAAGATTAGTGGGCCGGAATGGGATACTCCTATGCCCGTAATGTTGGGGCCTCTCATAGTCATCATAGGGATCATAGTCTAACCTTTTCCTATCAAACTCATCCCGAGGTGACCAAGCTCTAGGGCCGTGGTTCCCTTTTGCCTCAATCTGAGGTCGGAGTTTCCCGGGAGAGAAAGGAGAAGTGGGAGTGCTCCTCGGGTTATGGCTCTCAAGGTAGGAGTGGGAAGGTCGGGGAGCGTAGATCTTCCTAAGCTCAATCTTCATCTCTTTCCATGAGTCTATGGGTTCTTGCCTCCAAATCCTTCTTAAGCTCACTATGCGTTCCCACTCCTTCTTGGCTTGTCCCCGAAGCCACCCTGTGGCCCTGCGGACTCTAGCGTGTCCATAGACCCTAGTCCTATCAAAGTGTTTATCCATGGTAGCCTCCCACTTTAGGTAGGCATTAGGACTAGATCCATCAAAACTAAGGTCCCCTTCTAGGATGATGTCCATGAGGAGAGGGTCAATTGGACTCTTGTGGAAGGCCGTGTTGGGGGGACCAAACCAATGGGGAGTATACATGATGATGCACTGGGTGGCCCGATGATGACTCTAAATGCGAATGCACCCTAAGACCAACATGTAGAGAGACAAGTTGTGAACTTGCTCCTAACGAGCATGATGTGACACAACATGCAGCGGAGGACAATGATACCAATTTGATGTGATATGACTCCCTTGGATCTAGGATAGCAAGCAACACATGAGTTGGCAACGTCGCACTAGCGGACTCACTCGCGTAGGCACACTCGGGTCCGAAGGAGGACCGGCGATGACGGTGAGGGTCCGGGGTTGGACCTCAAGGTTCCAAGGGTTTGGCTAGCTCGGAAGGGACCCCAATGGGCCAGGGATGCCCAATTTCAAGGGCGGCCGGCACGCCGAGGGCGTGGGATGCAATGGCTCTCTCTCAACTCGCTCCGCGGTGAACACTTGATTGGATTGAATTATAGATCGAGCGCTCGTCTCACCTCCGACGGACAACTAAGAGTGATACTAAGCTAGCAATGGTAATAACCAGCAGCGAAGAGTGGCCAGGAGCTCACTTGATCGGCGTGAAGACGCCGATCCCGGTCGGAGACGAGGGCGAGCGGGGAAGTGTGCTCCCCGCACACTGCGCCGGTGAAGCTTCAAAACCTGTTCAAGAGTACAATTACTACACCTCGCGCAGGAGGGTGATCTCGGGGGTGGGAATTGGTTAATTACAAATAAACACTACCACCACGCAGGGTGGGGCGGTAAGCCGGCCAGGCGGGGATGGGAGGACGGACCGAAATGGTAGAAAGGAAATCAATGTGGGTTCAGCTGCAATCTGGACTGCTGGATAGGGTGCTGTTGTTGGCTCTGTCCCGGGCTCGTCCGGACTCCGAATTGAGCGAAACCACCTCGCAATGATTCCTGACTTGAGGCCGGTGTTGTCTGAATTTTTGGACGGCCTCTGGAGCCAAGGACTGGCGACACCAGCGACTGAACCGAGTCGGCAGATGTGGTCTCTGGCCGGACCTGTTCTATAGCCGCAGGTTGCAGATGCTGTTGTGAGCTCTCCCGAGCTCCGAATGGCACGAAACCAGCGTCGTCGTCTCCGTGGTCGAGGTAGCTTTCAGCTGGAGTTGATGGGGCTGCGATCCAAAGCCGTGGACGGTAGGTGTGCCCTGAAGAGTAGGCACTGGTCGCTGCAGACTGCAGGAGGCAGATCAGCGCGATGGAGGGATAAAATTTGTAACTCTGGATCCCGGATGTCGAATGTCGTTCCGTTTCTTGCTTATGGTTGTGGACAGATGGAGGAAGAATTTTGAAGAAGAGAGTTCAGCCTGATTCCTCCACGGTTAGTCGTGGTGCAGCAACGAACCGGGTTGCAGACTCTGGTCACAGCGGCTACCAGAAATGAACAGTGGATTGCAGACATTGTCCCGACCGCTCCCGGATGCCAAATCTCGAGCCGCCAGAGTTTCTGGAACCGTGGACAATCCCTCTGCGCTGCTAAACTGACGGGGAAGCCGTCTGACGTCGGGGTAGACTGGGGGATGCCAATGAGTGGAGGTAGGTAACTGCCCACTGTGGGAGGCAGACCCGACCAGTCGAGGGGGAAAGACCAAAACTCTGACCTCCGGATGGCGAACGCACTTCCGCTTCTTGATCCAGTATGAGGACTGGTGGAGGAAGATATTTTTAGAAGAACTCACAACTTGAATCTCTCACCGTCGGCAGTGGTGTAGCTTTGAACAGGGTTCAGGGACTCTGCTGATGGAGCTCTGCGCAGTCGGGGTAGAACAGCGTTCTCGGACGGCCACGAACTCAGAATGGGGTGATTCCACCTCGCCTGCGAAGAGGATAGGGAGGCCTTTCCAGAAAGGTAGGCCACGCCCCCAGAAGCTTCAAGATGTTGTCGTGGTAGTCGCTGCAACTCGAGGCTGGTCTGCAGATCAGCCTGCAGACAGAACTGAAGTTGACAAAAGGGGGGGTGGAGGGGTCGGCCAAGGCAATGGGAGGGTGGAGAGGGGTTGAGGGGGTCGACCCTAGGAGGGAGGGGAAGGGGGTGGATGACCTAGGGAGGTGAAGGGGCTCCTTGGGGAGGGGAAAGGGCCCTTGGGAGGTAGAAGGTTGCTTGGGGAAGGGGGAGGGATGCCTTGGGAAGGTGAAAGGGTGCTTGCGGAGGTGGAGTGATTAATGGTGAAGTAATGGGGGTCTTGGGAGGTGAAGAGACTTGCCTAGGTGGCAAGTGAGGTGGCAAGGGGTGAGGAGAGAGGGGAATTTCAAAATTTAGAGAGAGAGGGAGGGAGGAGAGAGAGGGGGTTCGCCCCTAGGAGAGAGGGAGAGAGAGAATTAGAGAGAGAGAGGGTTAGAGAGAGAGGGAGAGAGATAGACTCAAGGGGATTCAAGTAGATTTCAAGCTTTCATTCATTCATCAATTACCCTCTTCAAGTGGGGGATTGGGGTCCTTATATAGGAAACCCACAATTTACAATAAGTCCTCACATTGTGGACAACTGACAGAAGACCAAAGGTTGGGGAAGGGGGCGCCCATGGGCCAGGCCCAATAGCCTACTAAGCTAGTTAATGAAACTTGGACTTAGGTAAATGACTAACTATCTTAGGTAATAGATTCAATAAAATACAAAATTACATGATAATGACTCAAGAAAATTGTGGAAATTATATAGCTAGACTCCAAAAATCATGGCGAGCAAAATGGCGAGTAGCAGGACCCTCGGAGGTATGTGAAGGAGTAAGCGATGTCCCCATCAGAGCACAAGCCCCAAGTCTGTACATCCCTTGTCCAAGTCCATACATCCTTGATGCTGTGTGCATGAAGTCTACACATCATCTGGGCGTCTGGACTCGTAGTCTACACATCGCTTGGGCAAGGTCTACACACTGAGTACAGTCAGTACGTTCATAGTTCAACATTGCTCTGCCATCTCTAACGGTCTAGCGTTTGGCCGTTACTTGTATATAACGCACCATCCCTAAGCCGTTACATTCTCTGCTGCCCAGTTCTGCAAAATTGGCCTCTGTCCCCTCTAACGGCCGTCCCTTGATGCGTTATTCAATTCTGACGGTCTGGATCTAGACCGTTACATTGTCTGCTGCTGTGACTTGGGCTATTCCTATCTGCCTCTGTTTAGACCTGGCGGTCTTACATGCTTTCAGTCTATTCATCCTATCCATCCACACATTATCTCATCCACATCATGCACATTTCATCCACGCAATTTCACACAATCCTTTCGCACAATCACATGCATTTCTTGCAGTCCAATCACCTCTTCTCATACTCATTCCTGCATTCATTTATGCTCGTCTGTTTGCATTTCATTTACACACATCCATTCATTCACAAGAACAAGCAAAAGACCAAAAAAAAGAGAACTTCTTATTCCATTTTTATCATAAGTTATGTAGAGGTAAAAACAAAAAAAAAACATGCATCACTCGGCCGGCTTATCCACCGGGCCGCCATCATCATCTCCTCCCTCGGGTCTCCTCACATGTGGTGCTATAGAGGCGCTCTCCTCCTGCTGTCCTCTTTCTGCCCTCTCGTTCCTTCGCTGGCCAGAGGAGCTGGCAAGGAAGTCCCCTATCGAGCCGCTCGGGGCGACATTCCTCCGTGCCCCACTCTGGGAGGCACTCCGCTCTGGTCCCCGTCCCATCATTCTCACCGTCCGCTCCATCGTCCACAGCTCGATCTTTAACTCGAAGATCTGACGCCGCGTGTCCCGTGCCTCAGTCCGGTAACAATCCAAGTCCATCGTCCCGGCTCGGAGTCTCTCCACCTCAGCTTGTGACCGAGCTAGCTCTGCCCGGAGTTGCTCTGCCTCCGATCGTCCTCGCTCCATCTCTGCCTGAAGACGCTCTGCCTCCGTTCGAGCCAGCTTCACCTCGGCCACTGCTGCGGATAGCTCTCTCGCCTGTAGTTTGCATTTCATATAGTTAGTCACATATTAATTTGCACAAACATAAGCATTTAATCTGCATGAGCATTTAGCATCTTACCCGCCCCGCGAGGGTGGCCTCCGCCTCCTCGGCCCGGGCAACCGCTCGGGCAAACTCGGCATCTCGCTCAGCTCTATCCCCGACAGGCTGTGAGGATGACGACGGTGCATCCGGTCCTGCTCTTTGGGCTCCCTCGGCCCGTTGCATTCAGAAGTCATGGTCAGTCAATCACATTTGCATCATTAGCATCATAAAGCATAATCATTTTAAATCCAAGGTTTTGGGAATCTTACCCGGAGCTCCAAGGCAGTTCGGTACTTGTCCCGCTGCTGGACAGTGGCGTGGAGTAGCCCCTCGAGCTCGGCTATCCTTCCCTCAGGATCTAGCTGCATTTTAGAAGCATATAAGTCAATACATCTAGCATCTAGCATTTTGCATATAGAAAGCATTTAGATTTAAGGGTTTAGAAGTTGCATACCGGTAGTCGGGTACCTCGGTACACCCGGTCCCTGTACAGTCGAGCGAAGGCCTTCAAGTATGCCTCATCGCTCTCGTCCCGCTCCTTCACTGCTCTGCCCCGCTTGTTCCAGTCGTGGACGTACTTCACCTTTCGGGCGCACCAATCTATGTCACCACTAATTCCTTTCGCTGACTTCCCCGGGCGGTCGTCGCTGTGGCGTGGGAGGGTCACCTCAGGCTGATGTAGTCCCTGAGTCCTCAGAATCAGCCGATAATGAAGCGCCTCGATGATATGGATGCAATGCAACCATATGTCTCGTCCCCGGTACGAAAGGGCTGCCTCCACCCATGGCTGTCCCTCGTAACTCTCGCCTCTCTATGGGGTCCACCTCACCTAGAATCATGATAGCACATTCATCAGCATATAAGATCGTCATTTAGAAGCATATAAAAGCATTTAAATCACATAGAAAGCATTTTGAGTTCGGGCTTACCGCCGTGTGCGGGAAGGAATCCAAATCATCCTAGATCGCCCGGGTCAATCTGATGATCGACCCCGGGTCCCTCGCAACCACCCATCGGCTGGCGATCGGGATGCGATCGGCATGGAGTAGTGTGCCCCGTCCGATGCCCGGGAGGTACATGTAGCTCCAGAACTGCATTTAGAAGTTAAATCTGTCAACTGCACAATCATTTACATAAACATTTGCATAATCATAAAAGAAGCATTTAAATTGCATTTACCTGTAGAAAAGGCAAGAAGCCGCCCAGCATCGTCTGTCAGTCCGTCATGCTGAGGGACTCGAACAGGAAGGCCAAGACTGCCGCTCCCCAGGTGTACTTTCCAACTCTGCCCAAATCTCTGATCATTGGCAGCAGCCGACAGCTGATCACATCTGCCCAAGTGACGAATAGGAGCTTCCCGAACAGTAGCATCAGGAAGCGCCTCAAGGTGTGATCTCCCTCTGGTCCAGCCTCTGCCGCCACTCGTGGGCGCACCTAGTCAATCACTCTACCCAGATGATCCTCTGGTAGCTCGCCCATAGCTATCGCCGCTCCCCTCAGTCCTAGGCTCTCCTGCAGTACTGATCTCGAGAGCTGGGATGACGTCTGCCCCGGTCTAATCAAATCTAACCCCAGCAGCTCCTGGGACATCTCTCGGTAGTCTCGGTATGTCCATCCTGTCACTGCGGCTCCGTGTACTCGCAGTCCGGCAATCCTCGCTATGTCTTCCAGCGTGGGGATCATGTGACCCCACGGGAAGATGAATGCTCTGCTGATCGGATCCCACCTCTCGTGCAAGACGTATAGCAGAGGCGTGTCCATTCTGGTCACCTCGATGCTCAGCACCTCGGTGAACCCCATGCCAGCTAGCCTCTCTCTCTGGAAATCGGGCAGTGCCTGGTACCCGCCCGGATTTGGAGCCAGGAGATCCTCGTCCGTCTTTTTCCCTGCATTCATTTAGGACATGAGTCAGTCAAATGTTGTGCCCCTTGTGCTTTGATGAATGTGGTGTTTTAATGATAGCAACACGAATGAGTCACCATTTTGTTTTGCTAATAGCTTGACATTGAATCATAACAATCTGAATGCATATAACTGATATATTCTAGGGAGAATGCATGAGAGTGCATAAAGTGTTTTGTGCTTGTATTAAGATCGGTGCATTGCAGCCTCTGTATGTTCTATGCATTTCGCAAGTCATGCAGCGTCAACGCAGCAAGTGTGTCTCATGCATCATGCGTCGACGCCCCCAGACTTCAAAGTCTGTACAGCCTTTCATATGAAAGTCCATACATCGCCCTTGGAGTCCAAAGTCTATACATCATGTTCATTCGAGTTCACTTCATGTCTGTCAACCGTGTGCATTGGTTTCCAAGTCTATACAGCCTCTGTGTGTTCTATTCATCTCACAAGTCTAGACACTCAGCATAGTCTATACATTGTGTTGTGTTTGTGTTTCGTTGAGAACACAAGTATATACAGTCATGCATTGTTGCTGAAGTCTATACATCGTCCGTCTCATGCATTGTCTCGGGTGAAGTCTGCACATTGCATTGTTGCTTTGGTCGCTTGAGTTAAAGTCCATACATTGGACCGTCTCCTTCAGCGTCTCAAGTGGACACAAGCGTGTACACTGCCTGCATTCGCTGTGAAGACTAAGTCCATACATTAGACCGTCTCACTTAGCGTCTTATGCATAGGCTAAGTCTCCATGTCTATACATCCGAGCGTCTCATGCAAGTCTAAGCATTATTGTTCATGCATCAGTCTTCATATGCTAAGTCTGTATAGCCTACGTCCCATGCAGCGTCAACGCTGTGAGCATTCTCAAGTGTACAGCGTCAACGCATGAAGTATGTACATCAGTCTTAATATTCTAAGTCTGTACAGCCGTTGGCTTTGAACCTCAGAGTCTGTACATCCGAATTGCCCTTGATCTGGTCAAGTGTGTACACTCATTCACTGTAGCTTTCACATATTCAAGTCTTCACATTGAAAGCCTATACATTGTTGGATGATCAAGTCTGTACATCCACAGTGGATCTTCGAAGTCTGTACACTGCTTGAGCCTCAACAAGTCTGTACAACGCCTTAAGCGTTTCAAGTCTATTTATTGGCTCTTACTTACAAGTCTGTACACTGGTTCAAAGTCTACACAGCGCCTACCTTCATCTGAGGCTTATGAAGCCTTTGTATTCATTAAGTCTATACACTGCGTTGTGCATACTTTACATTGCTTTCGCCTTCACAGTAAAGTCTATACAATGCAAAGCATAGACTTAGAACTAATGACTTCGTTTCATCTGTCTGACAGGGACTGAAGAGGCTAATGAACCCCTTAACGCAAGAGGGCTGAAGACATCCAATTTCAGCTGTTGGAACACACCAATGCGTCAACGCCTTGATCAAGTGGCGTGGACACAGTAGTTCAAACAATCAAGAAAGAAGCTGGTGGATTACTCTGGTGCGTCAACGCATTGATCAAGCAGCGTCGACGCAACAGCTAAAGAGACGCCAGTATACAAATGTACATGTTCGTGCGTCAACGCCACCAACTGGCAGCGTCGACGCAGCTGTTCAAGAAAGGGGCAACTTATCTCTGGCTGTCTTCAATGCGTCAACGCAGCAGGCTGATGGAGTCGACGCAGCAGTTAAAAAGGTTGAAGATCTCTGATGGCTGCGTCAACTCCTTGGAGCAAGTGAGTTGACGCCATCTAACTCCAGTTGCTGAGCGTACTGGTGCTGGGCACGTGATCCAAGGATAAGGAGAATGCCCAGATGAGGACACGTGTATTGACAGCCTGCTGGATGCTGCCACGTGGTCCGAATTCTTAGGGCGGGAACTGTGGAAGCCACACACGCCCTGCTGCTGCAACTGGTGGTGGTATATAATGGAGCCTTCGTCTTCAGATGGAGGCTCATCGTGATCGAAGCTAGGGAGCAGAAGCTGAGAGAAGAATTAGAAGGAGAGAGAGCTTCCACGATCCAGCAGAAGAAGAAGAAAAGAAAGAGAGAAGAAGCAGAAGAGAAAAAGTGAGAGATAGAGAGCTCGAGCAGAGTGTGAAGAGAAAGAAAAGAGGAGAGAAGCAGACGTGAAGGAGTTGAGAAGAGAGAGAGTGAAGAAAGAGAGTGAGATCGAGGGAGATCTGTTCTTGCTGGAAGTTGGATCAGATCCACTCCAGTCAGCACTTTAAGAGCCATATTCTATGCTTAGTGCTTACAGCTTTCCGATGCTGTTTACTCCCATCTTTTGTTTTCTTTTGAACTTCCTTTGTCAAGCTGTTAGTCAGCGGATTGCAGAGGTGCTGCCTCTGGACGGCTAAGCTGTATTACCCAGCGGTTTGCAGTGGAGGAGTCTACTGGACAGCAAGCTGTGTTGCTCAGCGGGACGAGGAGGATTCCTCGGACGGCAAGCTGTGTTGCCCAGCGGTTGTTGGCAAGTTGTGTTGCCCAGCTGTTAGTGAAGCCACACTCGGGTTGAGTGTGGGGTGGATGTAGGTCTGGAGGACCGAACCACCTAAAAACCCCTCTTGCATTGTGGTTTGATTGCTTATGGTTTGCTTCCGCTAGATGTTTGCATAGGGGCGCTCCAAGTGGTTGATCACAGGTTCATTAGATGACTTGATCTGATTTTGTTCTAAGTGTTTAATCTGTTGAGTGAGCGAAATTCTAATTGAGCTATAGTTTGTCTAACTTGTCTTGTTAGAATGCTCACTATCTGTTTGTTTTATTCCGCATCTGCTAATTAGTCTTCCAGATTTGATAAATCTGTCTAGTTAGCTTTCTAAATAGTTAGTGAGCCTAATATGTCAATTGGGTGAAATTTTTATAGGCCATATTCATTCACCCCCCTCTGAATACTAGCACCGAATACCAACAATTGGTATCAGAGCGGGTCTCTGACTGAACAGATCTAACAATCTGCAGAGGATCCTGCTAATTGTTGGTGCATTTCAGAGTGGGTCATTTGGAATCGTCTTGATTTACTGTCTTAGTGCATTTCTATCTGGTGCATTTCATAAGTGTGCCTCTTGTGTTCTGTATTTAGCTTCACTGAGTTAGTGCCGTGTCTTGCTTATCTGGTTTTATTGTCTAGTGTTTTGTGCTTTGAATTTGGTTGTTATCTGATTCGATGGCTAATCCTCTGATATTCAGAGGTGATAACTTTGACTCTTGGTTCGAAAACCTCCATCGGTATGTAAAGTCTACTGATCCAAAACTGTGGAAGGTAATGACTCATGGCCCATACAAACTGTCGAAGGATAAATCTAAATAGACCAAGAAGGACAAGCTGAAAGACTCTGTCAATAATAGAGCTGTAGTTTTATTAAAAGAATCAATTGACAGATCTCTAATTGAATGCATTTCATCTTGCAGGTCTGCCAAAGATATTTTGGATAAACTGAAGCTAATCAGGAATCACAACAAGTGCTTAATGGCTGATCATAGAAATGCTGATGATGAAACTTCATCCGAGGTAAGTTCTGAATCAGAAGGATACTCTTTCGATGAATTGATAGAGATGTATGAAAACTTGTTAGAGTTTTCAAGAAATTAAAATCTGAAAATAAAAAATTGAAAAAGAAATGTGATAGAATAAATCTAAAAGATTCATGTGAAAACTGTCCAAATACGAAAAAGTCTTATGATGCTTGCGTGCTAGATGTTCAGAATCTTAAGAAACAAAATGATTCTCTAAAATTTGAAAAATAAACATGGTTGGATAAAATGTCAGAAATAGAGAATCAGTTGAATGATAAGAAAAAGGAGTATCTAAAAGGCATGTAGGAACTCACTAAAGTTAATTCTGAATTGGACAAAATGAAATTGGAGAATGAAGATCTTCAAAAGAAGAATAAAACTCTTATGGTCAGAATGAATGAAATCAATGAGGTTTCACAGTCCTCTTCTGCTAAATCAAATTGTAAAACATGCTCAGCTTTAAGAGAACGTAATGAAGATCTCTTTAGTGAGAATGAATGGCTAAATAAACAAATTGCCTCACTTAAAGATGATCACAAAAATCTGCTCGCTGAGAAAATTAAAGCAGAAGAAAGAGAAGATGAACTGATTGAAAAATTGGAGCACATGTCTGGAAGAGAGAGATGTGCTAATAATGAAATTCAGGATAAAAATCTTGAGGATGAAAACACTGAATTAAAAGCTGAAGTTGAAAAACTAAAGTGGTTGAACACTGGCTTGTCTGAAAGACTTCTCACTATAGAAAAAGGAAAAGTTGTCTATGATGGAAATTCAGAAATCTTGAACAGTCTAGAACAAGAAATTGAGAAGTATAAAACTGCAAACCAAGTTCTAAGCGAATGTGTTAATTGCAGTGAACAGGAAATAGCCAGTTATGAACTTCACATTGCTAGCTTGGAAGATAGAATTCATAATCTGGAAAATTCAGCTATTGAGTCTGCCAAGATTAAAAGAAAAATGAAAACTGTTGAGAAGAGGAAGGATGATAACTCTGAAGGGGGAACAAATTGCTGTTCTGATGTTAAGAAAATCACTAAAAACCAGCTATATACAACTTTTGTTCAAAGCACTGATGTAGCTAGTACTTCAAAGCAATCCCCAAAACAAAATGAAAATCAGAAGTCACCTTCAAAATCTGTCTTTCATTTTAAAGCTCAGAAAATTAAAAAACAAACAAAACCTGTTGAGGATAATCAGAAATTGACAAGAAAGAGTCAAACAAAAATGGCAAAGAATAATTCTGGTTATACTCTAAAATTTGTTAGCTTTGCTGAATCTGATGGGTCAATGCAAAATGCTCATGCTTCTTGTACTCATTCACATGCATCTGTGAATTCATCTTATAGAAATCATGCGCCTAGGAAATCTGATGCTTCATGCTATTATTGTGGTAGGTATGGTCATTTAATGAATGAGTGCTATGCTTTGAAATCTGATGACAGAATGCATGCCAGATACACCCCAAATCATCATGAGTACAAAAGAAACAAACTCAAATTTAATCAGCATATCATTTGTTTCACTTGCAACAAGCCTGGGCATAAGGCTAATGAGTGCTGGTCAGGAAATCATTGGGGTAAAAATGAATCAAGAAGAAAGCATCTTAAATGCTTTGAATGTGGTAAGCATGGGCATGCAGTCAAAGATTGCTGGCATGCTCAAGGAAATAGATTAAACTCTAAATCTGTCAAATTCCCTGCTTTCTATAATTCTGTTAGAAATAACTTGAGAGATAAAAAGAAAAACTTTGCATGTTTTGAATGTGGTAAGCTAGGCCACAAAGCTGCCAACTGTCGGCTGGCTGAGCATGGAAAGAAAAATTTTCAAGTCAATAAAAGAAATACTCATGCTCATACACATAATTTTCATACTCATATGCATGCACATGGGCATCATGTTTCTGCTAACATAAAGAATAAAAACAAAAATTCTCTGGATTCATGTTATTATTGTGGAAAAACTGGACATTCAATGGTTGAGTGTAAACTGATAGAATATGATGATCATGTTGCTAAAAGATTGTTTAGAACACCTGTTAGGGCTCATACAGGACCCAAGGCAGCTTGGGTTCCTGCAGGATCAAAATAATCCAGTTGTTGCAGGTGTGCCTTGGAAATGAATAAAGGGGGTTAATCAACCAAGGCACTCAAGAATGAAAACCCCATGACTACATTTCAGGTTAGGTCTGAAAACTCTGCTAAAATTCTATCTTCTAAATTTGTGTGCTCTAAATGCCTGCATATCATGATTAATTCTTTTGTGCATCATCTAACTAAATCTAATTGAAAATCTGAAATGCACATGGAAATAATTGTAGTTTAACTTTGAATGCATTACATATCTATGTCATGATGCATGATATGTCAAACTCCCTGTATGTCGTATTGCACTGATTTGCATGACCATCATGGTATATTAGATGGAACAGTGCTGAAGGGCAGATGGAGTATGTCTGGATGCTACTGCCATGTTTGAGGTGGTCCTTGGACCAAGTCCTCCGCCCAGTACCATGGGTCAAGTCATATAGAGCAGTGTATTGCATACCATGTTGATCTGTTGGTGCTAAACTGAAGTTTTCTGAAACATGAATTGAACAATCATGCTTATAGTAATTCTCTTCTGTCTAACTTGCATGAATCATATCTGAATGCTAAATTTGATATCATGTGATGTGATTTCAATACATTTCATGCATATAGTCAGGGGGAGTCCAACTGTTTTTGATCAATGCATATCATAATAATCTGTCTGTGCAAAATTGAATTATCTTGAAGAGTTGATTGCTCTAGCATGATGCTCTCTGAATAACGAATGTTCTGACGTTTGAATAATCATCTTGCATAAATTGCATCAATTCAGGGGGAGCTTGTTGAGTCTTATGTGAGTCACTGCATATAGACAAGGGGGAGCATTATTACATTGTTGACACTATTTGAAATTCTCACTCTACACTCTTTCAAATCATCAATTGACTATTTTGAATTCATACCTTCTTGAATCTGAGAATTTGGCTACTAATCCTCAATCTGTTGAAGAAGGAGTGTCTCCTTTTGTCTGACTGAAATTCAACTCTGCTATTGGCTTTAAACTTTTATTCTTTCTTGCTGATTGATTCTTTCACCAGCTAGTACTTTTCCTTCATATACCTCTCAGCTGGTGTGACTGAATTGGCTCTACTATTGATTTGTTGGTCAGCTAAACTTATTTTTCTAATCTGAGGAACTTAAGCTGCATGTCATGCAATTCAGTCTGAGAACATTGTAGAAATTTCTATCATATAGGTTTAAGAATTATCACTGAATCAGACTGATATAAGATTAATGTATTCTCAGATTTGTAGTTAAATGAATTGAAAATATCTGAATGATAAGGTTTAATAAACTTTAACCACATGTTTCATGTAAACCTTAGACTCTCTCATCAGATATCTAAAAATTTGAATTCAGGGCTTCTTTGGCTAAGATGCATATAGTGTGTACTGTTGTTAAACATTAATTTGAAAATGTTGACTAAATGAAGAAATTGTCAATTCAGAGCAATGACTCGGTCTCTGAGAAACTGAGTTCTTTATCAATGAAATAAAGCAACTCATGTCATGAGGTGCCATAGTTATCTCTGATAAAAATTTAGTGAAACAAAACCTGACGGAGCAATAGCTTATCTGTGTTGAGTAGCTGGGGAGTCTGGCCTCTGATAAAGGTGTCTTCTAATGTAAAAAGACACTCATATTGCTAACTCTGCTCTCAAAGTGAGAGGCAATGACAGTTATCACACTGAGTAACTGGGTCACTTCAACTAAGACTTGTTGTGCCTCATGTAAAAAGGTGTTGATCAACTTAAATTGCTCAGGAAAAATATAATGTGCTTCAAATGAAATTATCTTGAAAAATCTGTCAACTCATGTTCTTGAAAAGTGTTTAACTTCTATACTAATCTGTGTATCTTTCAAAGGTGCTATTGAGATCATATGTGTAAGATAAAAGATGATTGATTTTGGGTGTTATCTGAATATTTGGTTCACCTTCATTAAAACTGGATTCAGATATGAGTATTGAGTTTAACTTGACGAATTTGGTATACATCAAAATTAAATCAGATTGGTTAAGTTGCCACTTCATAACCCTTTATGATAGAAGAGTCTACATCTTCTAAGACTTATTGAAGTGATGTATGCATTAAAATCCCTCATGATCAAATTTTCCAGATAGTCTGATCAGATTCAGTCTGATTATTCATTGAGATGTCTTGTGATGATTGTTGTCTATTATTGCCCTTCTATCACCAATCACTTTACTCTCCACACTGTTGGAATCTTCCATCTTGTTCTGCAATAAGTTCTGATTATGTGGTCTTTTCACCAGAATTTAGATTCTTTGTAAAGGCAGAATTCAGATTGATTTATTGGATAACCTGAATCCATTCCTGTGCTTCAGGGGGAGTTATGGTTTCTTTGCATTTAGGGGAGAGTAGTCAATCTTGCATGCTGATAGGGGGAGTTATGTTTCATTGTCATAAGTGTCTTTGTGTGTTGCATTGTGTCTCTCAAACCATTCCCTTTCTTTTTGATTATGTCAAAGGGGGAGAATAGTTTGACGAGTCAGTGTGACTCATTATGTTGCCATCATCAAAAAGGGGGAGATTGGTGTGCCCCTTGTGCTTTGATGAATGTGGTGTTTTAATGATAGCAACACGAATGAGTCACCATTTTGTTTTGCTAATAGCTTGACATTGAATCATTGAATCATAACAATCTGAATGCATATAACTGATATATTCTGTGGAGAATGCATGAGAGTGCATAAAGTGTTTTGTGCTTGTATTAAGATCAGTGCATTGCAGCCTCTGTATGTTCTATGCATTTCGCAAGTCATGCAGCGTCAACGCAGCAAGTGTGTCTCATGCATCATGCGTCGACGCCCCCAGACTTCAAAGTCTGTACAGCCTTTCATATGAAAGTCCATACATCGCCCTTGGAGTCCAAAGTCCATACATCATGTTCATTCAAGTTCACTTCATGTCTGTCAGCCGTGTGCATTGGTTTCCAAGTCTATACAGCCTCTGTGTGTTCTATGCATCTCACAAGTCTAGACACTCAGCATAGTCTATACATTGTGTTGTGTTTGTGTTTCGTTGAGAACACAAGTGTATACAGTCATGCATTGTTGCTGAAGTCTATACATCGTCCATCTCATGCATTGTCTCAGGCGAAGTCTGCACATTGCATTGTTGCTTTGGTCGCTTGAGTTGAAGTCCATACATTGGACCGTCTCCTTCAGCGTCTCAAGTGGACACAAGCGTGTACACTGCCTGCATTCACTGTGAAGACTAAGTCCATACATTATACCGTCTCACTTAGCGTCTTATGCATAGGCTAAGTCTCCATGTCTATACATCCGAGCGTCTCATGCAAGTCTAAGCATTACTGTTCATGCATCAGTCTTCATATGCTAAGTCTGTACAGCCTACGTCTCATGCAGCGTCAACGCTGTGAGCATTCTCAAGTGTACAACGTCAACGCATGAAGTCTGTACATCAGTCTTAATATTCTAAGTCTGTACAGCCGTTGGCTTTGAACCTCAGAGTCTGTACATCCGAATTGCCCTTGATCTGGTCAAGTGTGTACACTCATTCACTATAGCTTTCACATATTCAAGTCTTCACATTGAAAGCCTATACATTGCTGGATGATCAAGTCTGTACATCCACAGTGGATCTTCGAAGTCTGTACACTGCTTGAGCCTCAACAAGTCTGTACAACGCCTTAAGCGTTTCAAGTCTATTTATTGGCTCTTACTTACAAGTCTGTACACTGGTTCAAAGTCTACACAGCGCCTGCCTTCATCTGAGGCTTATGAAGCCTTTGTATTCATTAAGTCTATACACTGCGTTGTGCATACTTTACATTACTTTCGCCTTCACAGCAAAGTCTATACAATGCAAAGCATAGACTTAGAACTAATGACTTCGTTTCATCTGTCTGACAGGGACTGAAGAGGCTAATGAACCCCTTAACGCAAGAGGGCTGAAGACATCCAATTTCAGCTGCTGGAACACACCAATGTGTCAACGCCTTGATCAAGTGGTGTGGACGCAGTAGTTCAAACAATCAAGAACGAAGCTGGTGGATTACTATTGTGCGTCAACGCATTGATCAAGCAGCGTCGACGCAACAGCTAAAGAGACGCCAGTATACAAATGTACATGTTCATGCGTCAACGCCACCAACTGGCAGCGTCGACGCAGCAGTTCAAGAAAGGGGCAACTTATCTCTGGCTGTCTTCAATGCGTCAACGCAGCAGGCTGATGGAGTAGACGCAGCAGTTAAAAATGTTGAAGATCTCTGATGGCTGCGTCAACTCCTTGGAGCAAGTGAGTTGACGCCATCTAACTCCAGTTGCTGAGCGTACTGGTGCTGGGCACGTGATCCAAGGATAAGGAGAATGCCCAGATGAGGACACGTGTATTGACAGCCTGCTGGATGCTGCCACGTGGTCCGAATTCTTAGGGCGGGAACTGTGGAAGCCACACACGCCCTGCTGCTGCAACTGGTGGTGGTATATAATGGAGCCTTCGTCTTCAGATGGAGGCTCATCGTGATCGAAGCTAGGGAGCAGAAGCTGAGAGAAGAATTAGAAGGAGAGAGAGCTTCCACGATCCAGCAGAAGAAGAAGAAAAGAAAGAGAGAAGAAGCAGAAGAGAAAAAGTGAGAGATAGAGAGCTCGAGCAGAGTGTGAAGAGAAAGAAAAGAGGAGAGAAGCAGACGTGAAGGAGTTGAGAAGAGAGAGAGTGAAGAAAGAGAGTGAGATCGAGGGAGATCTGTTCTTGCTGGAAGTTGGATCAGATCCACTCCAGTCAGCACTTTAAGAGCCATATTCTATGCTTAGTGCTTACAACTTTCCGATGCTGTTTACTCCCATCTTTTGTTTTCTTTTGAACTTCCTTTGTCAAGCTGTTAGTCAGCGGATTGCAGAGGTGCTGCCTCTGGACGGCTAAACTGTATTGCCCAGCGGTTTGCAGTGGAGGAGTCCACTGGACAGCAAGCTGTGTTGCTCAGCGGGGCGAGGAGGATTCCTCGGACGGCAAGCTGTGTTGCCCAGCGGTTGTTGGCAAGTTGTGTTGCCCAACTGTTAGTGAAGCCACACTCGGGTTGAGTGTGGGGTGGATGTAGGTCTGGAGGACCGAACCACCTAAAAACCCCTCTTGCATTGTGGTTTGATTGCTTATGGTTTGCTTCCGCTAGATGTTTCCATAGGGGCGCTCCAAGTGGTTGATCATAGGTTCATTAGATGACTTGATCTGATTTTGTTCTAAGTGTTTAATCTGTTGAGTGAGCGAAATTCTAATTGAGCTATAGTTTGTCTAACTTGTCTTGTTAGAATGCCCACTATCTGTTTGTTTTATTCCGCATCTGCTAATTAGTCTTCCAGATTTGATAAATCTGTCTAGTTAGCTTTCTAAATAGTTAGTGAGCCTAATATGTCAATTGGGTGAAATTTTTATAGGCCATATTCATTCACCCCCCTCTGAATACTAGCACCGAATACCAACATCAAATGCATCATAAAATTATTGCATGGCATTTATAAAATGAAAACAAAACAAAAATTGAATAATTAAAAACCTAAAAAATAGTTCTGGCCTCTGGCGCATGTAACGGACCTGGAGTGGGGCGTCACTTGTCTCTAACTCACCTAGGGTGGCACGTTAGGTGTGTGACGGTCACTAGAAGGACCGTCACCTTCCCTGCTAGAGGGTGTTTTTCCCTTTGCATCCCGTGGCTCTCCCTCTTTGGCCAAAAGGCCTACAAATCAATCCTAGTGGGTTCATGGACCCATTTTCTACCCCCATTTCCACATACATTCATACTAAAACACAAAAAAAATTAAAATTTTGAAAATTTAGGCGAAGGCCTACCTCATGGTCTTGGCCCCTCTTCCTCTTTTTCTCCTGTTCCTTCGGTTCTCCCTCGTCCAGGGGAGCTTCTCCTTGGTCTTCCTCGGCCGTTGGTGCCTCTTCTTCTACCCTTGGAGGTCACCTCCTCGGTTCTTCTTCCTCCGGCTGTCGGGCCATTTCCCGCTCTATCCGGCAGTGGAACCGCCGGATCGCCTTCTTCTTCCCTCTCTCCCTCTTCTTCATTGGCTGTGGGGCCTCGTCGCCGGCCATCCTTCTTGGGCGGAAGACGGTGGTCGCCGGAGGTCTCGATTGGGGTTTCTTCTGGGCATTTGATGAATTGAATGTGACGAATGAATGTGGCCGTGGGCCGTTCGGTTTGTTTTTTTTGAATGCTCAGGAAATGTGACGGTCTGTCGTCTTACCGTTACATTCTCTGATGCGTACTATTCTGACCGTTACATGAATTTGAACTGTTTCATTGGAGAATGCGAACCGCCTAAGTTATAACGGCCCAGGGCTGGTCCGTTACTTTATGTAACGCCCTCTCAGTAGACCGTTACAAACTTGCAAGTTTCTTGATGAATGAAATAGTCTATTTGATGTTTAAGTGATTGCATTTCTTCTGCCATAATGTTCATTATTGATGATTATCACATGTACAAATGGTTATGCCTTATTTCATGCTCATATTTATTATTGGCTAACCTCTTTCTCATGGATGAAGTTATGAACAACATGCTTTGTCGTTCATCAGGCAGGTAAGTCAGGTATTGTATCTCTTTCCCTTATCCTTTAATGCATTACTATATGTTATCTATGATATATTATCTCGAGAACCGGCTGGTCATTCATGTGTTCCAGGATCTGATGTTCCCCTTAAACAAACATGATGATGATCTAAGTTCACATGTTTAATTGTTGGATAGGCCGTTAGGTTAGAAAATTTTGGGGACGATGGTTTTGTCTTGCACGCCGTGGTTGCAGATGGTGTCCTGACCCTGATTTCTCTGGTCTAGCAATATTATTCTTGAGTACTTTCTATTTTATCTTTTCGTCTTTGATGATTTCTTTTGCTTTAGCCCAGCATGCATCATACGGATTCTTTGAGCATTCATGTGCTTCATCTGTTCAAGGTATCTCGATGTTGGTGAAGAGCTGTATTCTTGATTTCGAATGAGGAGAATTATTCCACTCCGAATTAGAAGGTTTCCTTCGATCTCTCGCTTGATTTGGTTGGCCGAAGATTCCTGTCTGGAGTTTAGTCGGTTCTCTTTCCTTTCCGTTGCCTCCGGCGGCTAGCCGTGTTTCCTTTCCTTAGTTGTTAGTTCCTCCAGACATGCGTCATTTGGTTGGCTATGTCCTTGTGATCAGTTCGAAGTTTTCCAGAAAATTCCTATCGTTTGTTGGTAAAGAACGGGTGTCGTTTACCTTAACGCCCACTTTTCCGCTTCACTTCCGCTTCTTCTCCATGTTCCATTTCGCTTCCGCTTCATCTCCGCTCGCTCCCCTGCAAAGAGGACGTTAAGGAGGGGCATCTGTTGACACCCGTTTTATGACCAATAAGTTGGGTCATCTCCTTGTTTATCTATATAATGCTCCGAGTTGTTCACTCTTCATTGAGTCTCCTTGATCAGTTTGAAGCCTATTTTTTGGGTCTTCTCTCCTTGGTTGAGTGTGGTTCCTTGTTGGATGAAGCTTAGCAAGCTCTTATCAATTTTGATCCTCATTGTTAATAGCGGTCCTCACTGGGGGCGTTACTTCCATATAATGCATGATCACTGGGCCGTTACTTATTGAAGAGTCCTAAAGTTTGAGGCCTTTGTTCTAAAGCTTATCCTCTTGCTTATCTGTTGAATATAACGGTCTGTTGTGTAGCCGTTACTTTCTTCCAACGCGTCCAGCCTTGGCCGTTACTTTCCTTCGAGAGTCCAACTTGTTTGATCTTCTTCCCGTTGATCTTATCTCTTTTGAGATAAGGTTGAATGTGACGGTATCCCTTTAACGCGTTATTTTCATGTGGCGGTCTGTCGACTAGCCGTTACATCCAACAGAGAGTCCTGGCAGTTCAGGCCTTTTCTCTGCTACTCCGTGGTCGAGATACGAGTTTGAATTGTTGATTTCTCTTCCAAATTTGATCCTCAGAACCTTCTGTTTGTTTCTATGGACTCTTGGTGATATTATCTTCAAGGATTTGCTAAGAGTTATCCTTTTATCTTGCTGGATTATCCTCTGCTCGACCGGAGAGTTTGAGGGTCTATAAATAGCACCCTTAACTTCATGGCCCGAGGGAGGAAGATCTGGAGTTCGCGTCGAAGTGCTGCCGCATTCTGGAGGCACATCTGACCAAGGAGAATTGTCTTTCACGTTCATATGCTTCACGGTGAAGGGAGTATTCGTTCCATTGGTTTTCAAAGTTCATCATTACATATTATGTTCTTCCTCATCGCCCTTTCATCAAAAGCATTGTCCTTTTTCTTTTCTCCACGTTCTCCCTGGTTTTTCATCATCTAAACATCCTCCTACTTTTTTTTAAAACACCCAGAGGGGTTAAAAAACCAAAACCTTCCCGGTACTTTCCTTTCCTTTTGCATGCTATTGAGTTTATTGAAGAATTGATGCTATATTGTTTAAAGGGCTAATTTGGGTCTGTTTTCTTGTGTTTTTACGTTCTTTTGCAGGTTTACAGGTTCACCATACGAGGCCTAAGTCTTCTGGCCGGCTGGAAGAGTTGGAGTTAAAAGAATTCACAAACTATTACTACAGGTTATTTGACGGGTCTTGTGGAGGCGCGTCAGATTCATATAGCGGTGCATCGAGCGACCGTCACTTCTAAGTGACGCGTGGACTTTCGGCCGTTACATTCTGTTGATCTGCAGATTTCCTTGATTTTCTCTCTCCCGTGGGCGGGTGCTTCATCCACCTATTTCCAAGGTATTTTCAAGTCTTTGGCTTGTTTCTACTTTGGTGGCGATCACATTCTTTTTTGGTATTGGGCATTAACTTTCTCTTTCTCTCTCATATCTCTTATTCTCTTTCCTTGCGCCACCCTTGCGGTGTGTTTTTATTTGCTTTTGCTCCACGCCCGGCGTGTGTTTTTCTTTATTTCCTTAGTTTAGTTTGATGATTGAGATAGCATGCCCATGCTAGAGCTTGTTCTTGTTGCCTAGGTTCATGGTTCGCATGTCCTTGGGTTGATTGAGATCTTTATTTTTTTGCTTATCATCTTTATTGCACATAAAACAAAAGGAAGAAGAGAAGCAAAACAAATCAACACTAGGGTCAATTCCTTCTCCAAAATCTACTCCAATCCGCTCTTCGAACCCATCATGGCTTCTTTCAATCCTCCCCGTTCCCTAGAGGATTCTCTTCCTCAAGGGCTTCTTGAAAACCCCTCAAGGGTTATCTCATTCCCGTCTGGAGAGAGGTCTGCCCCTCTTCCGTCCTCCGTCCCTATGGAGGGCGGCCAAACCACTCCTTCTCTTCTCCTTCTGCTGGCTCCATTCTCCAAATGATGGCCCAGTTGGATCTGGCCCAACTCTAGGCTGTCTATCAGGCCATGTAGGGGTCCAATACCCCACATCCCACGGTTGCGCAAGGCCAATGTAATATTTCCTTCGACCAGTCTAGAGTTGGTGGGCCCTCCATCCAGCCCACTCCAATTGATCTTACTCCGGTCCAACCTCGGACCATCACCTTTTCTGGTATGGAAACGGGCCAATCTTCCCCTTCGGCCCAGCATTTTTCTGATAAGGGAAAGTCTACTCTCCCTTCTTTTATCCAGGTGGATCATCACATGCCCAGCCCATCGGTGCCACAAGTCCTTGTTGGCCCTTCAGATTTCTTGCGCCCTCAGCAAGGGGTTGCCCAAGTCCATTCTAATCTGGGTCCATCTTCGACCCAATATCCTTCTTATGGGCTTCTTACCTTGACTGTTTATCCTTCTGCTCCTTCTCATGGGCATTCACCTCCTACAACAGTCCATCCTTCTGCTCCTCAACTTCAACCTTCATCTTTCGCTACCTCTACTCCATCTAGGGAGCAGGAACTACTTGATAAGTGGGCCGCCATGCAACAACAGATTGATTTCCTCCAAAAACGGGTTGGCCCACAATCCTTGGCAGATGTTCCAGTCCCCAGCTTCCAAAACATCTGATTTCCTCCACAATCTGAGCTCCCTAATTACCGCAAGTATGACAGGAACGGCAATCCCTTTATTCATGTGAGGGACTTTTTATATGAATCGGCCCAATTTCAGTATGATGATCGCCTCATGGCGTATTTGTTCCGCCGATCATTGGATGGGGTTGCACTGGAATGGTTCTATTCTCTTCTGCTAGAGGATGCCGAGAGCTTCAAAATAGTGAAAGACAAGTTCATCCAATAGTTTCAAGACAGGGTCGGTCCAGAATATTCTTTCACAGACTTGGTGGCAGAGAAAATGAAGCCCGATGAGGAGTTTGCAACTTACGCTGACAGATGGAGGCAGATGGCCGCCAGGGTGCCAGGCCATATTCCGGAGGAAGAGAAGGTCAAGCTACTGATCTTAAATGCTACCCCGACCTTCCGAAACATCTGGGCGATGAATGATATAGCCAACTTGCACCAACTCTATAGCCGGACGCGGTTCATTCAAACACAGTTCAAAGACTCCCCCATCCACTCGCTCTTTGAGAACCAAAAGCCAAAATACCACAAGAAACCTCAAGGGCCTATCACCAAGGGGGTTTAAACCAACGAACAAGTTCAAGCCGTTACCTTCCCTTTCCAAGCCGTACCTTTCCGCTTTCCGCAAAACCTCCGCACTCCTCAAAACCCCGCTCCACAAAACTTCCCAACCATTCCACAAAACCCTCCGCCTACCTTTGCCACTCCACAAAATACCTTTACCGCTCCACAACAACCTCCACAGCCTTCACAATATCATAATGTCCCTCCACCCAACGGCTACAACAACAACAACAAGCGCCCGGCTCCTAAAAGAGCACAGTACCCACCCCTACCAGAAACCCTCGCGGATATCTTCTCTGCTCTCATGTCAGTTAGTGCTATACAACTCCCTCCGGAACGGCCCAACTAGAACCCGGCCATTGATCAGACAAAGTATTGTATGTTCCACAGGTAGCCAGGACATACTATTGAAGGGTGTTTTCAGTTCAGGGATTTGGTCTATGACCTCCATGAAGGACAAAGGATTGATTGGGCCGAAATGAATAGGGCCATTACGAAAATTAAAGAAAAAAGAAGGCAGCCGCTGAGGCAGCAAGTGCAGCAACAACAGGCACCGCAGCCGCAGCAGCAGCCACAATAGCAATAGCAGCCGGTTCAAGACTTGGGGATCCATCAGAACCCAATGCCGAACCATCTTCCCGCTCCACAGCCTCAGCCATCGGCGCCCGCCCAAGTCAATGTAGTTCAACCCCCAGCCCCTGATGCCGGGTGGTCCTATTATGATGACAGCTCTACGCCGCAAGTCATGGCCCTTCACCACAACTTCCGTACTCCCGCCGCTCCTACCATCCTTACATACCAAAACCCTCCTTCGCCTACTACACCGTTAGTCCTTTCATCTATTCCGACTTCACCACCCGTCTCTCACACATTACTCACCCCCGCTATCACTGCACCTCCATCTAACCCTCCACTCATTACACCTCCACCTACCTTCATACCCCCACTTCCGCTCGCACCCGCTACCAGCAACCCCTCGCCCATCATCCTTTCCACCACACCCTCTTCCGCACCACTCATCCACCCCACCGGGCCTATAAAGTCACTTATCTTGAGCCCATCCGAGGCCGCGGCAGCCTATAACTTCGCCTTGCTGAGCGGGTGCATGTTTCACCGCAATTATCCTTCCACCTCCAATCCCCAGTCTTCCCAACCGGCTGCTGAGCAGGAAGAAGCCGAGCCGTTACCAGGAACCCAATACGATTTGTTGCATCACTTGAATCGGGTTCCCGCTAAGATATCCATGTTGGAGCTTATCAAAAGATCTACCCTTCACCAAGATGCTCTCAGAAACTTCCTTCAGAAGGTGATGGTTAGTGAAGATGTGGCAGCCGACAGTTTACCTACGGCATTGGTGACTATTTCTAAAGGACCAGCTATAACCTTCTCTGAAACCGAGGTAGCACCACCAGAAGCTCGGCAAATGCCGCTTTGCATCACCGTTATCTTGAATAAAGTCAACATTGACACGACATTAGTTGATACAGGGGCATCTATCAATGTGTGCCCGCTCAGCACTCTCAGGGCCTGCAATTTGTCAGAAGAAGTTCTACGCCCGACCCCCACTACTATAGCTGCTTATGACAATTCTCGGAGGGCATGTCACGTGATTGTTACTATTCAAGCCGAGCATGGGCCTCTCACCATGCCCATTGAATTTTATGTGTTGGACATCGACCCCATGTTCAAAACTGTCTTGGGTCATCCGTGGATTGACACTCTCAGTGCCGTGCCCTCCACCGCGCACCAATGTCTCAAGTTCCATTTTCAAGGGAGGGTGGTTAAAGTAAAAAGCTCATCTACAGCCCAGTCTGTCAAAGTTATTTTAGAAAAGGTTCTACCCACATTATGGCCCAATAGCCGGCACGTTATTACTATTTCTGTGCAAGCCCGCCGCTACACCCATCAATATCAAAGTGAAACCCCAGATCCGAGATTCCAAGGGTTGGGATATCATATTGAAGCTGGGTTATCAACTGGGGAGAGGCCTCGGTGCGTAGTTACAAGGGCGAACTAAGCCAGTACCCAGAGGAAGAAAAATGAGCCGGAGAGGTCTCAGTTATAAAGAGTCCGCACTCTCAATGATGGGAGACTCAGGGCCACTTACATGGGACTACCGCCAACACTTTATAAAAGGACCCCTCCAGTCGGGTACACTGAATCCACCACCAGGACAATCAGAAAAGAAATATACAGCTTGCACAGTTACTAGTCCACCTCTGCTACCAAAAGGGTCTGTTGATGATTTGCCAGATTTCAAACAGTCATTTGCCAGAATGTTCAGCGAGCCAGATGGTCATGGTCAGAAAGAGGATCAGGAGGTGCGGCTCGTTTAATGAAAGCCGAAGCCACCTGGCCGTCTACAGAAGAATGGGAGCTCGCCCATTATCATTTCTTGGTCTCCCTCCCATCTCACATCTTTATTTCAACAATTGGAACCCATTCCCCGTTCACCCCCGATTATGGTCGATCCGTATTTTACGGAAAGATCACCCGAAATCTTGTTTGTTCCATGTGCATGTGGGCGTTGCCCACCCATTGATCTGTCAACTCTATTCACTCCTCCTTCTTCCACCACCCAACTCCACGAGATGTGATTTCGATCCTCTGATCCATTCTTCGATTGCAACTTCCCCGATTTGTTCCCCATGCAACTTCCTCCTCCTCCATCCTGCTATATGATCTCCACTGATCTCCAAAAAAAAATGTCAAATTTGAAATAGAGATTTTAGTGGAAGATTACGCTATCTTGTCTCCATCCTCCTCCCAGGGGCACGAGTCCCCTGCTCCTTCTTTTCCGCTAGGTTTCCTTTCTCCTAGGTTAGGCGTAGGGTCCGTCAAGTCTAGGGAAGTAGGGTCCATTAGAACTAGAGAAGTAGGGTCCTCTTCTAGGTCATCCAATCCTTCCGAGCTTGAGCCGCGCCTGCTTGCACGTCCTTCCAAATCCATTCCTGATAGGTTCTTGCAGGATCTGGCTTAGCGATGTCATGCTCTTTTGAAGTGTCCAGAGTTTGTCGCCACATCAATCATGATAGAGGACGAAGAGGAAATAGAAGGGGTGTGGAGCGATGACGGACTCGGTGTCTATGAAGTCTTGGATGTGCAAGACCAGATTGATGATGAGGACAGCAACGTAGATAACACTGCCGATCTGTATGCGCAAGGATTAAAGAGATTCGACGAGCCATCGTCAGCAGTGGATGAACCTACGAAGGAAATAAATTTGGGAACTGAAGAAGACATAAGGCCCATCATTATTGCTGCTAATCTCCCTCCGCAAGTGGAAGAAGATCTAGTCAAGGTTCTAAGGAAGTATAATGATTATTTTGCCTGGTCTTATGAGGACATGCCGGGTCTTGACCCCTCTTTAGTGGAACACCGACTTGTACTTAAACCAGGGGCAACACCCGTAAAATAGAGGTCGAGAAGATTTCACCCCCACATGGCCTTAAGGATCAAAGAAGAAGTCGATAAGTTATACAAGGCCAGGTTCATTAGAGTTGTCTTATATCCTCAGTGGGTGGCAAACATAGTCCCTGTTATCAAGAAGGATGGAAAGGTGCGTATTTGCATCGATTTCAGGGATCTTAATAAAGCATGTCCCAAAGATGATTTCCCGCTGCCTCACATAGACGTCCTGGTCGATAACACCGCGGGTAGGAAGCTTTGTCATTCATGGACGGTTACTCAGGTTATAATCAGATTCGTCTCGCTCCGGAGGATCAAGAGAAAACATTTTCACCACGCCCTGGGGCACGTACTGCTACGTGGTTATGACGTTCGGTCTAAAGAACGTAGGTGCCACCTATCAGAGGGCAATGATGGCCATTTTCCACGACATGATGCACATATACATGGAAGCCTACGTGGATGACATCTTGGTGAAATCAAGAACCAAAGAAGAACACCCCTCTATCTTGGCTAAGGTGCTACAGAGAGCTAGGGAGTACAAGCTGAAAATGAATTCGAAGAAGTGTGTTTTTGGAGTCTCTTCAAGGAAGTTGCTAGGATTTATAGTTAGCAAACGGGGGATCCAGATTGATCCTAATAAAGCAAAGGATGACATGGACATGCCTGCGCCAAAGAATATTACGGAACTTCGAGGACTGATTGGTAGATTTCAATTCCAGAAGATTCATATCCCAACATTCTCAGAGATACCACCCGTTTTATGAATTGCTAAAGGCGGGAGTCAAATTTGAATGGAATCAAGATTGTCAAAAGGCCTACGAGGACCTAAAGAAATATATATCCAATCCCCCGGTTTGCAACCTCCTGTCCCTGGGAAACCCCTAATCCTATACATCTCGGTTATTGAGGACTCCTTAGGGGCGGTCTTAGCACAAGTAGACGATGAAGGGAGAGAGCGGGCAGTTTATTACCTCTCCAGGTTGTTCAACCCGGCCGAGGCTAAATACACCGCTATGGAGAAGACTTGTGCCGCCCTAGTGTGGGTAGCTCAGAAGATCAAACACTACTTCCTTGCCAACCCAGTTAGGCTGATATCTAGAATGAACCCGATCCGCTATCTCTTAGAAAAGCCTGTCCTCTCTAGTAGGTTAGCTCGCTGGCAGAGCTTTCTATCCCAGTTTGATATCACGTTCGTCGTTCAGAAGGCGGTCAAAGGATACACCATCGCTGAGTATCTTGCCCATCTCTCGATTCCCTGCACGGATTCTATTCAGGATGACTTCCCTGATGAGCATCTTTTTGTCCTGACTCATCATCCCTTCTGGTCGCTGCACTTCGACGGTGCACTCAATTCTTAGGGCCGAGGGATAGGCGTTGTTCTGCTCACTCCGGAAGGAGTGACGATTCCTTTTGCTTATCAACTTCAATTTCCTGCTACCAACAATATCACCGAGTATGAGGCTCTCCTAGTTGGATTGAAGCACGCCTACCTTCTAGGTGCGCGTTACTTGAATATCATAGGGGATTCTCAGCTCGTCCTGCTGCAAGTTCTGTCCACTTACCGCACCCGTGACCCTAAGCTCAAACCATATCAAGATTTGGTCACGCTCCTTGCTAGGCAATTCCGCAAATTGATCTACATCCATACTCCCCGGTCTCAGAACATTCTAGCCGATGCTTTAGCATCCCTCGCTTCCTCTCTATCTTTCCCTCTCAGTCAAAGTACTGAGACTATCGTCGTTCAGAGATTGGACGCACCCTCTCTTCAGGATCCTTGGTATGTCAACCTTAGGAAGACTGTAGAGGTGAGGGCTGAGAAGGAAGAGTTGAAGGAAGTATCTTTGACAGAGTTAGAGGAGATCCTGGAGGAGGAAGAGTTGCCCTGGTATCATGAAATTAAGTTGTTTTGCAAAGATGGATCGTTCCCGGAAGAGGCAAATGCCAAGCAGCACAAGTCAATAAGAAGAGCCGCCTCAAGGTATACTATCATTGTTGGAGAACTATATAGGCGCGCTACTAACGGGATGCTGATGAGATGTTTGGACGACGATGAAGCTTGGAAGGTGGCCGAAGCAGCCCATTCTAGTGAGTGTGGAGGTCATGTTAATGGCCAGGCTCTAGCGAAGAAGATCCTTAGGCAGGGCTATTATTGGCCCACTTTAGAGGAAGATTGCTCCCTCTATGTCCGGAGGTGTCTTAAATGCCAACTCCATGCTGATAAAATTCATGCTCTGGCTTCATCTCTTCATCCTCTATCTGCTCCTTGGCCATTCTCTATGTGGGCTTTCGACATTGTCGGCCCGCTCGGTGATCCCAATTCTCAAGTCAAGCAAAAATCCTTCATCCTTACCGCCACTGAGTACTTCACCAAGTGGGCTGAAGCCGAAATGTACGTAGAGATTAAAGCTACCACGGTGTGCCGCTTCATCATGAAGAACATTATCTCGCGGTTCGGAGTGCCAAGCAGCATCGTCACCGACAACGGACCCCAGTTCATCTCTCAAGAGCTCAAGGACCTATGTAAGAAGTTCAATATTACATTGCATCACTCATCTCCATATTATCCACAAGGCAACGGTCAGGCCGAAGCCACTAACAAAACACTTCTCAAGATCATAAAAAAACATGTGAATCTCATAAGTTTTCTGATTGGCCAGAAAGATTAGTGGAAGCTCTATGGGCTTACCGTACCTCCGTTCGTACTCCTACGGGGAAAACTCCTTATGCTCTCACTTACGGGATGGAAGCGGTACTCCCACATGAGATTTTGATTCCTTCCCTAAGGGTACAGCTTGATATGGAACTTAATCTCGATGAACGTCGAGAGGCGTTGCTCATCCAACTGGAACTCTTAGACGAGAAGAGGATGAATGCGGCCGATCACGTATCAGTTTATCAAAAGAGAGTTTCACGTTATTTTCAAAAGAAGGTAATTGAGTGCAAATTTCAAAAAGGTGATATGGTTTTGAAACGCAAATTTATTCGGTCTGCAGGTCCTAGGTCTAAATTGCAACCTAACTAGGAAGGGCCGTTTATTGTGAAAGAGGCTTATTCAGGGAATGCTTACCGCTTAGTGAACGCGGAAGGTGAGGAGCTCTCTCACGCTTGGAATGGGTTGTACCTTTAGTATTTCTTTCCTTAGAATCTAAACCAGTGCCACCCCGGTAGCGAGGTGTCTGTTCCCTTCCTTGTGAGAAAGAGGACTCCGAGCACGGCAATCGTACACTACACGACATCCCTGGTCGGGTTTCCCACTTTGTAGACAACGTTTCTCCTTGGCCATGCTTTGGGGGGGAAAGTCAAAAGTCCCTGTCCGTCTGTTTCTTCGGCTGAATCTAGGGGCAAGAGGTGAATAAGGAGGCGACGACCAATCCAGGCACCTTGACGAGAGGAGGTCTCAAATAGGGGCAGTCCGTTATGATCTGATGCCACAAGGAAAAGGAAAAGAGCAAAGAAAAGGAGCAATCTTCTTGACAAAAGGAAAAGTCTATCTCGAAAGTCCATCAATTATCAATTCCAAAGCTCCAAAAGGAAAATAACAAAAGCTAGGCATGGCAAGAGTGGCAGTACAGTTTCCCCGCGGGACGCTATGAGCCCGGTCGTATGCGTGCCTAGAGTGGACAAAGGTTCGATGACGGACACAAAAGCCCTGGCACAACAGATCAAGTCTCTGAATAGGTTGACTAGAGATGAACTCAAGTCCTAAAAACTTTTATATCTGGCCTAAGCTTATCCTCGTGTTCTATTTTTCCTTTTCAGGACTAAGACAAGTACCCTGGGTATGGCCTTGGCAGAGATACCATCACGCGAGTTAGGCCCTGGCCAGGGGTTGTCACCCCCATTACACGCCAACCTCGGAAACTCTGAACGGGATTGGGGGGACCCTTATTTCTAGGGAGGCACTAGGTTTTTCAAAATCAAAAAAAAATCATATATTTCAAAATCCAAAAAAAACCATATATTTCAAAACCCAAAACAAAAATCATATATTTCAAAACCCAAAAAAATCATATATTGCAAAATCCAAAAAAATCATATATTTCAAAATCAAAAAAATTCATATATTTCGACATACAAAAACACTAGATATTTTCAAAAACTCACAAAAATTTAAATGATTGCAAAAATTCCTTAAAATTACTATCATATGCATTGCATGCATTGCATTTGTTTCTTATACTCTTCGCTTATTTGATAAGGCTCCACCCCTTGACCAAATATCAAGAAATGGTGAAATTCTAACTTGCTTTAGGCAAGGGGTTGAGTCTAAGAACAGATCTAACTTGTTTCTTGTCTAAGTGTGTGCAGAACGCAAGTTCAAACCCAAGATTGCAAAATTCCAGGTTCAGGTCTGTAACGCACCAGCATCAGACCATCACAGCCTTGTAACGGTCACGCTTTGACCGTCACCGTCTTCTGAACTTTGAAATCCATTGGCTCTCAGTAAACCCTCTCTAACGCGTCCGCAATCAACCGTCACTTCCCTCTAACAGTCTATCTATGACCGTTACATTCTACAGAGAACAGAAACTCAGTTTTCTGAGTTCACTCCTTCTGACGGCTCATCGTGAGACCGTCAGACTGTTGTGATGGCCCTATGTAGGACCGTTACAGAATCCAGAAACTCTACTTTAAGGCCAAGCCAAGCAACAAACTCATGATTCCATCAAATAGGGCGCTTCTATATCATTCCATTAAGTTCAATAATACATAAAATTGATTGATAAAACTTCAAGTTCAGAAATATCATAAGAAATCTCTAGCTACATTCAATTTTCTATCCGCAAGAGGGCAGATCTTGCGTAATTCTTTCACGTAGCTATGGCATCCCTCGTCATTTTCTTCCACTTCTTCTTGCCATAGGCGCACTTTGCTGACCTCCCACATGGTCAGTGCGTTTCGGATCGCTCTCTCATCTTCCTCGGTCCCCATCTTCCTAGCAAGAAGGGGAGGGTAGTGTGATAGTGCAGGAACTTCGGTTCGGGGTAGCCCAATTTGAAGATAGCACCGGTGCGGGTTGTAGATCGCCAAGGTAGTGTTCCCCACTAACTGTAGATCAAGGCCTGGTCGCCGTGGTACTCTAAGCAAGGTGCTCCGCAAAACACTTGGATGCATCATGAACTTCTCTATTGGCAAAGTGTTGAGGAAGAGGCGCCATTCATCTCATGTTTTCTTGTCCGCCATCTTGCACTCAACCTGTGAAGAGAAATCGAAGGCACCTCTAATAAAGAACAAGGGGTGGCTCCCCAAGATCCGGCTGGCTGAAGGTATGTCTTCCTTGGGTTGGAATTTGATTCTCATGCCCATCCAACACTCAAGGAGTATCATAGAGCCGAAAAGAAGTCCTTCTAAGCAAGCTGAACTAAGTCCTTCATAAAGAAATGGAAGGACCGCTTGAGAAATAGACAAACCCCTCCACAATCCACTGATGATGCTAAGGTTTTGAATATCTAGGAGGTGGTCGGTGGTAGTAAAAAGGAAGACTCCGCATAAGCAAATTGACACGGCTTTGGCTATGGCTTCATATCTCTCCCACTTGTTCTTACAATGAGAGACTATCCATTGAGCCATGGGTATCCAGTGAATATGGTTTGGGCTGATCATGGTCTTTACATCCTTCGGGTTGTGTATGAAATCACTTAAGATCAAGGATGGGTCAATAGGTTCGGCCGTATGGCACACTAGATCTTCGTCCCCTACTTTAGTCTTAGGAAGGGCTAGGTAGGTCTCTACCTCCTCCAATAGGACTGTAGCTTCAAAGGAAGGGAAGAGGAAGGTGTGTGCTTGTGGATGCCATAACTTTATAAGGGCTGAAATGCTTGCCCAATCTAAAGACAATTTCTGGAAGTTCTTGGCCAAAACTAACAAAGGTTGGAGGTGCCATGCCCTAAGGATGAATAAAACTTCTAAAGGGAGTTCTTTGACCATGGGAGCCACCCACTTTAAGTTGGAGAAACACCTTGGACCAGGAAGAGGCTAAAAAAAGAAGAGGAAAAAGAAAGAAGAATTATACGTGGTATAGAAAAGTGCAGAAATTGATGAACTTTTGAAGTCAATTGAGACTTACCACTCTTTGAGCACTTGAACTCAGATGCTTGGGGATGGATGTCAGCCTTTGCAGTTCCCCATGCTCCTTCTTGGTTGCTTTAGGGCCGGTGTAGACTCTCTCCTCCATGCCCATCGCTCTGAAGCTTCTCTTCATGATGTTCCTTGCCCTTTGATGGAGCTCTCAACCCTTGTAGCAAAGAATTAATGAAAGCTGCGATTTTTGGGCTTGTTCCTAGTTTATAAAGGCTTGATTTTGGTGCTAGAACGATAAGATTGGGGTTAGAAAGCCTTATCCTATGCCTAGGAGGGTTCTAGTATGGATTAAGGTCTTCTTGCCTCGAGGTTGGGCTCTCACAGCAGAATCCGTGTCAGAGTATAGTTTGTTCTCTGACGGTCTATCGTAAGACCGTCACATGGTTCTGACGCTCCATCTTTGGACCGTCACATTTCCTGCTGCGCGTTGTTAGCTCAATCTCGCTCTGTCATGTCTGACGGTCTAATATTAGACCGCCACAGATCCCTGACGCTCCATGTCTAGACCATCACATTTCCTGCTACACTTTTTTAGCCCAATATCATTCTGTTATGTCTGACGGTCTAGTCTATGACCGTCACCTGATTCTAACGCTCCATCAGTGGACCGTCACATTTCCTGCTATACAATTTTCAGTCCACCCTCTGTTGTCTCTAATGGCCTGATCTTGGTGCGTTACATGGGTCTGACGCTCCTACACTAAACCGTCACACCTTCTGCTGCAGGTTTTTGTTCTTTCCATTATCCCTTGATATCGCCTGCCGGTCTTACACATTATCCTCATTCATTTACATTCCCATCCACGCATTTATTTTCACCCATTCATTCACACATCCATACTCACATTCATCCATTCATTCATACACACATAAGAAAATAAAACATAAATTTTTTTTTCATTTCATTCCATTTCATTCACATAAGTCATGTACAAGTATGGGTATCAAAGAAGAAAGAAAATACAAGTCATTCGGCCGGTCTATCTCCCGGGCCGTCACTATCGCCAGTGCCCTCATGCCGCTTTGCTGGTGGCTCCTGGACGCTGCTCTCCTCCCCCCGATGTCATCTCCGGTCTGCCTCCTTGTTCCTCCGATGGCCGGAGGAGCCGGTGAAGTAGCCTCGGAATCCACTGCTGGGTGCAACGCTATGGCTCCTGCTGCTAGTCCCCGACTTCTTCCCTAAAAGTCGAAGGGCCTCTTTCATGCCCGCAATCACACCCTTTATCTCGATGGTCTGCACTCGGAATTGATCTCGATCGCCCCTCAAACGCGCAACGTCAGCTCTAAGTCGCTCCACCTTCTCATCATCAGCACACCGGCGGGTCTCTCCTGCGCTCAGTCTGGCAACCTTCGCCTAGAGATGGGCAACCTCGGCTACCGCTGCAGTCAGCTCTCTCACCTGCATTTTGCATTTTGCATTGTCAGTCCATTAAGCATTTGGTGTTTGCATCATAAGCATTTTAAGTCTAAAAGAAGCATAATGGTTTAGATTCTTACCCGCTCCGCGAGGGTAGACTCCGCCTCCTCGGCCTGAGCTACCGCTCGAGTAAACTCTGCATCTCGCTCAGCCCGTCCCCCGGTAGGCTGTGAAGAGGAGGACAGTGCATCTGGTCCGGTACTCTGGGATCCCTCGGCCTGCTGCATTTAGAAGTCAAAGTTAGCCATTTGCATCATAAGCATTTAAGTCTTAAGTGTAGAAACTCACCAAATGCTCTAAGGCAGCCCGGTACTCATCCCGCTGCTGGATGGTGGCATGAAGGAGTCCCTCGAGCTCGGCTATTCTTCCCTGTGGGTCTAGATGCATTTAGAAAGCATATGTCAGTGCATATAGAAGTATTGATTTAAATAGACAGAGTTTTGAGTTTAGAAGTTCATACTGGCAGTCGAGTGCCTCTGCACACCTGGTCGCCATACTGGTGGGAGTAAGCCTTGAGGTAGGTCTCGTCGCTGTCCGCCCGGTCTTTCACCACTCGGCCTCTTTTGTTCCAATCATGCACATATTTGGCCTTTCGGGTGCACCAGTCGACATCTCCGCTAATGCCCTTCGAAGACTTGCCCGGGCGTTCATCGTCACGGCGGGGGAAGGTCACCTCTGGCTGGTGTAATCCTCGAGTCCTCAAGATCAACTGGTAGTGCAGGGGCTCGATCACGTTGATGCAGTGAAGCCATATGTCTCGCCCACTGTATGCCTGGGACACCTTCGCTTAAGGATGTCCCTCGTAGCCCTCATCCCGGTATGGGGTCCATCTCACTTGAAAAGGTCATGTTAATCCATTCAGAAGCATTCATGAGCATTTAGAAAGCTTTTTGCAGCATTTAAGAGCATATAAAAAGTTTAAGTTCGAAGCTTACCACTGTGTGTGGGAATGAGTCAAGATCATCCTGGATGGCCCGGGTCAGCCGGTTGATCAATCCCGTGTCTCTCACTAACACCCACCGCCTCGCGATGGGGATCCGCTCGGGATGTAGCTGACTACCTCGCCCAATCCCCGAGAGGTACACGAAGCTCCAGATCTACATTTAATATCGAGTGTTAGTAAATTGCATCATTTGCATTTGCAGAATCATAATCATATAGAAAGCATCTAGAGTTTAGCATTTACCTGTCGGAAAGGCGAGAAGCCACCCAACATCGTCCGTCGGTCTGTGGTGCTGAGTGACTCGAAGAGGAAGGCAAGCGCTGCCGCTCCCCATGCATACTTCCCCACTCTGCCCAAATCCTCTAGCAGTGGCAGTAGCCTGCAGCTGATCACGTCGGCTCGGAAAAAGCATCTTTCCAAACAACAGCATCATAAATCATCTCAGGACTCGGTCTCCCTCCTGTCATGCCTCTGCCGCCACTCACGGGCGTACCTGCTCTATCACTCGGTCTATGTGCTGCTCGGGGAGCTCACCGACTGCTATAGCCGCTCCTCTCAGTCCCAAGCTATCCTGTAGTCTTGACCTCGAAAGCTGAGATGATGTGTGCCCCGGCCTGATCAGATCTAAGCCCAGTAACTCTTGGGCCATCTTCCGGTAATCTCCAAATGTCCACTCGGTCACTACTGCTCCGTGGACTCACAATCCGGTGATCCTCGCCATGTCTTCTAAAGTGGGGATCATGTGGCCCCATGGGAAGATGAAAGCCCGGCTCACGGGGTCCCACCTCTTGTGCAGTGCGTACAAGAGCGGGGTATCCGTCCTCGTCACCTCAATGCTAAGCACCTCGGCGAATCCCATCTCGGCAAATCTCTCCCATTGGTACTCGGGCAATGCCTGGTATACTGCCCGTATCTGAAGCCAAGAAATCTGGGTTCTCCTTTTCCCCTGCACAATTAGAAGCATTAAGTCAGTCATTTAATCATAATTTCATTGCATAAATAAAAATGAAAATAATAAAAAAATTAGAAAACTGAAAAATCCCAAAAATTGTTTCTGTCTCTGGTTGCTCTGACGGCCCTGAGGTGATGCGTCACAGTGCTCTGACGCACCAGGGGTGGTGCATCAGGCCTGTGACGGTCGCTGCAATGACCGTCACGTTCTCTGCAACGGGGCATTGTCCCCTTCATTTTATTGGCTTCTAAAATGGCCATGGAGGCCTACAATCATTCCTAAGGGGTCCCCAGACCCATTTCTGCCCTCCAAACACACATGCACATAAAAAAATTAAAAATTGGAAGTTTTGGGGAAATCGGCCTACCTCGGGGTCTTGGCTCCTTTTCTTCTTCTTCTCCCTTGACGTGGTCACCTCCTCGCCGATGGCCCCTCCCATGGCTTCTTCGGCTTCCTCCATGGTCATGGGAGGAGCTCCCTCCATCATTTCTTCTGTCGCCATCATCGGTTGCTTGGACGCTGCTTGTGGGACTTCCTCTCGATCAACCCGAGCCCTAAACCACAGGATTGCCATCTTTTTCTTCCCCTTTTCCCTTTTCTTCGGTGGCTGGGACGGCTCGTCGCCGGCCATTGCTCCGGTGGATGAGGTGGTCGAGGGTTTGGAGTTGGGGTGTTGAGTTTTTGGTTCGTTTGGGCGTTTGTGAGTGAATAGAGGAAACGACCGTACGGTTTTGTTTTTTTTTGAATGCTCAGGAAATGTGACGGTCTATCGTGAGACCGCCACACTACTCTGACGCGTCCTCTATGGACCGTTAGGTCATTTGAAACGATGTCTTGAAGGATGTGAACCGCCAGATTCTGACGACCCGAGGTGGATCCGCCAGGGACGTCTAACGCACCCTTACTGGATCGTTACATGCTGCAGAGTGTTTGATGAATGATGATGCTTTGTTTATCAGAAAATTCATGCTTATATGATTATCTTGTCTATGCAATTCGTGCTTATTGATGGTTATGCCTGGTTCTCTGATTTATATTGTTGATGAATAACCCTTTCTTGATGCAAAATTTAAGTCATCAGGCTTCGCCGCTCGCCAGGAAGGTAAGTCAGGTATTGTATCCCGATTCCTTTGTCCCTTTATGCATTACTATATGTAATGTATGATATATTATCTCGAGAATCGGCTGGTCATTCATGTGTTCTGGGATCTGATGTTCCCCTTAAACAAAAATGATGATGATCTAAGTACACATGTTTAATCGTTGGATAGGCCGTTAGGTTGGAAAAGTTTGGGGACGATGGTTTTATCTTGCATGCCGTGGTTGCAGATGGTGTTCTAACCCTAGTTTCTTTGGTCTAGCAATACTATTCTCGAGTATCTTGTTATTCTATTCTTTCTTTGCATTTGTTTTAAATGATTTCCTTTCCTTTAGCCCAGCATGCATCATACGCATCTTTTGAGCATTCATGAACCTTCATTTATCCAGGTGTCTCAATAATGGTGAATAACTATGTGTTTAATGATCTCGAATAAGGAGAGTCATTCCTCTCTGAATTGGAAGGTTTCCTTCGGTCTACTCGCTTGATTTGGTTAGCTGAAGATTCCTGTATGAGTTTAGTTAATCGTCTCTTTCCTTTCCGTTGCTCCAGCCGCTGGCCGTGTTTTCTTTTCTTTAGTTGTTAGTTCCTCCAGACATGTGTCCTTTGGTTGCCTTTCCTTGTGATTAGTTCGAAGCTTTCATGAAAATTCCTGTCACTTGTAGGTTGAAAACGGGTGTCGTTTGCCTTAACGCCCGCTTTTTACTCCACTTCGCTTCACTTTTGCTCCATCTCCTTTCCACTTTGCCTTCGCTTCATTTCCGCTTCATCTCCATGTTCCATTTCACTTTCGCTTCACCTCCGCTCGTTCCCCTGCAAAGAGGACGTTAAGGAGGGGCATCTGTTGACGCCCGTTTTATGACCGATAAGTCGGGTCATCTCCTTGTTCATTCTATATGATGCTCTGGGTTGTTCACCTTTATTGAGCCTTCTTGGTCAATTTGAGTTCTACTTCACGAGTCATATCTTCTTGGATGGGTCTGGTTCCTTATCCCTTTCCGCTGGATGAAGCTTAGCAAGCTCTCATTTTCATTTGAATTCTACTATCTCTAACGGTCCATCATAGGGGCGTTACATTCCTCTAACGCATCTACCCTAGTGCGTTACATCCTTCCAGAGTCCTTAAGCTTAGGGCTTCCTTTCAAGCTTATCTTTTGCCTATCCGTTGAGTGTGACGGTTTATCGTGCAACCGTTACATTCATTGTGACGCATCTACCCTTGACCGTTACATTCATCTAGAGTCCTACGTTCGTAAACTTCTCCCGTTGATCTTATCTTATAGTGGATAGTGTTGTGTTGTAGCCACCCTGATAAATTTAAAAGGAATAAATAAATCAATATAGATTAACAGATTTAATAAATAAACGAAAGAGCTTGGAATAAAAATAATTAAAACCTGATGAAAACAACGCCTCAGATATAGGCACTACTTTAAAATAAAACGCCCTTACCTAAGGCGTGTTTTGAAGAAAGGACGCCCACACATCAAGGCGTCAAATTTCAAACGACCAAAATAAATAAAAAAGGGCAAGTTAGCGTAACGTCCCTTGCATGGACGCGTTTCAACAAGAAACTATGCTTGACAAGGCGTCAATTTAAATTCGACGCCCTGACCTAGGTCGCTAATTCAGTTTGAGTTTCGTTCGACCCAGGAGTCTATCCAGGGTAAGATGATAACTATGAGAAAGAGTTCGAATGTAGTAATAACTCTATCATGGAAGTGTTACTTCTAATCAAACACTAACTCTATTAGGATCACCTAAATCCTATAAATTACCTACTGCTTGAACCGAGAACGCTATTTGGCGTTTGGAGTTTTCTAAGGTATGCGAAGAACAGCAGGTTCTTCTTCTTCCATCTTCCTTATATTGTGTTCAATCAACGCATGAAGAACTAATGATTCTTCATACTCTTCTCTGATTACAGGTTGAAAGCTGCTGTCTTCCGAAGAACAAGTAAGTTCTTTCCCCTTGCTTTCGGTTACGTATAAGAAGATTTTAATATCTTCTTCTTCGTTCTTCTGTCTCTACAGGTTGTCTGTAGAAGTGAACCCAGTTGATTGAAGAATTGAGGGTTCTTCATCTACATCCTCTTAATTACCCTTGCTGCTGCTATTAGGATCGAAAGCTTCAAAAAGACTCTATTTACAAAATAGAGTATCGTTCAGAACCTACATCTGTTCATCCGTCAGTTTATCATCATCAAGGTAGGTTTTCTCAAGCACTGTAGCCCAAATCACCATAATAACTATATTAAACCATATATATTAGTTCATGCATATAGTTTTCATGAGTTTTAAAAGTTCTATTGTTGGAAAGAAACGCCCTTTCCAAGGGCGCTAATTTTATACGCGACCCAGACTAGGGCACTATTTAAATAAACGACCCTGACAAGGTCGTCAATTCAAAAGATTTGACGCCCTGTACACAGACGTCAATTTATTTACCTGATAATTACCCATGTTAATTAGTCCAATATTCACTTAAACATGATTCTAAATCAGTGCATCCTGATATTATCCTGTCATGACCATATCTCATTTTCTGGGAATTTCAATACTTGAAAAATTATAAATTCTTGAAATACACGACCCTGTATAGGTCGTCTCTCACTTGACTAACGCCCCTGTTCAGGGCGTGAATTGAAAAGTAACGCCCCTGTCCAGGGCGTGTTTCTAATAAATTACTGAAAATATATATTCTGTAAAAATAGAGGTAAAGAATGAACGACCATTGCATACGTCGTCAACTTTTCATTAAACGCCCCTTACCATGGCGCGTTTTTGGTAAAATACGGAAATATTGAAAATTTGTAAAAATGTAAAATAGATAAAGGCCCTTACTGAAGGCGTTAATTACTTGAGTAGTGACTTTACTTAAGTCATTATTTTCCTGTAAAAATGTTTTTACCCTGTTTCTGATAACCGATGGTTTCAATATATCTATATATATGTATATCGGCACTATATGTCCACTCCGTGAGTATAGTCCCACGTTTCATGATGTTTTATCGATCACCCTCAATTCTCATTGACATACAAGCTCTCCATTGGACATTCCATTCCTTTGGACTAGCGAGTTAGTCATAGAGACCTCCGTAGGACTCCTCGAGCCTTGGATTCCCTCAAGGCCGACTGAGCTGGTTGTACCCTAAAAACCCATTACACTATTGAATGCCATGTCTCTCTAAAGAAACATGGTATGCCGGCCCTTATGATATCCAAAGAGTATATCATGAGAATTCTTAATGGGATGATGATATCATGCCATTTGTTGATGTTCTTGTGGACCTCAATTCTATAATAAGAATGAGGGTATCTTACCTTTGATGTACTGTTCATGTGGACCTCAATTCTATATAAAGAATGTCCATACTTGTCATGGTACCCGAGTTAAGGGAACCTAATTCCACCTAGTTTCATCGTTCATCGTGATTGTAACCTTGTTATCGCCTATCTATGTCCAATGTCGTATTTTTGGACTCCATTCTCTCAAAGCTATCCTACATGTCTACAAGCTTAAATTGTTGAAATTCCATATTGGCTATATATATATAGATACAAGAGTGGATGTCAATTATACATGATAAATGCCTGCGCATATAGGGCCCGATCTGGTCCTGGGAGGACCACCCGAAAGTACTTGTGCCCATGGGAGTTGAATGATAAGGTATCTGGCATTATACCGAGTGCATGACTAGCTTGATTGGACATTCCACACAAATTTTGTACTTGACTCATACTTGACTTGACATGAATTGCGTGACCCGAGAAAGGGTAATTACTTGCTTGCTTGATACATGATAGCCAAAGTTCTTGACATGACTTGCTAAAGAGTACTTGCTTGAATATCTTGTCATCTTTTCTTGAAAGCTCGTGACTAGTTCATCTTGCTGTCTTATTGATAAATTCTCTCTCCATCTTGTCGTTTTATGCGAGCATGCATAGCTATAGTACATTCATGAAAATGTAATTATTTAAACCCCTTACTAGCGCTTGAGATATAATTTCCTACTAAGCGTTTGCTCACTCCGTGTATTCCCTACTTTTCAGGTAATTCCGACGACGAGGGAAGTCAATCGGATGGGAATGGTCAAGAGTGAAAGTGATAGAGCTTTTCCAAGTGTCATCTAGTCTTTTTCCTATTTTCTTGAGTCAACTATGTACTTTTCCTTTTTAATTGAATAGAGTATTGGATTTGTAATAGTCTATCCATTATGAAATAAAGGATTGGGTTATCTTTCTATTTTGCGCATCTCTGTTTTGGTGTCGAATACACTACTACTCTGATTGACATGATTGATATAAACTCGTCGCGCATATCCGAGTATCATCCGCACTCGGGGCGTGACAGTTTTTGTGGTATCAGAGCCTAGGGTATTCAATTCCTAGGAAAACCCAAGTCCAAGGATATGTTCAAATCTTTAACCAGTGAGATTTGGGTAGAACCAAGGGTTAAAGTTAACATAGAATGCTAGTCTTTAAGATACAAATCACGTATTAATCTAGTTATTGTAATTGTAGGATAATGGCTGCCGAACGTGCTCAATGGCGCAACATGCAGCGTACACTACAAGGCATGACTCAAGTACTGCAACAAGTAACACTAGGAGGTGGACAACGAGCAGGAAGTCTCCACCAGACTTTCAAGAACATGAACCCACCCAAGTTCACGGGTTCTACTGATCCAGGTGACGCTGAACACTGGATTAGGGAAACAGAACGAATATTCCGTGTTATGCAATGCACGGATCAAGATAAGTCTTATTAGCTACTTTTCAGTTAGAAAGGGATGCTAGATGCTGGTGGGAATCAATAGAGGCTA
The DNA here is from genome assembly GCA_022559845.1 of Amorphophallus konjac. NCBI lineage: Eukaryota > Viridiplantae > Streptophyta > Magnoliopsida > Alismatales > Araceae > Amorphophallus > Amorphophallus konjac. Next base: position 144,417,707 of record CM040124.1, read on the forward strand.
CTATAAATCAAGATCAGGTTTCGTGGGAGGAATTCGTTGAACACTTCAACGCAAAATATTTCTCGGACCGAGTTCAGGGAAAGAAGGCTGCAGAATTTGCTGCATTAAAGTAACGATCTTTGTCAGTGGCCGAGTATGAGGCCCAATTCTCTAGATTGTCTCGATATGCCAAGCATCTAGTTAGCACCGAGAAAATGAAAGCTAGGAGGTTTCTTAATGGGCTCAGGCCCCAAGCTATTACTCAACTGGCGCCGATGGACATTCAAGTCTACTCGGAGATAGTACGCCGAGCTCAACTATTAGAAGATGCCACGGAACTGTCTGATAGGATTCGTGGTAAGGATAAGAAGGAACAAGTTACAGGTTCGGGTTCCTTTAAACCCAACTTCAAGAAAAAGGCCTAGCAATGGAGGAGCATCCTCACAAGACCAAAAGTTCAAGAAGATCAAGCCCTTCTCTATCACCACTATCTCTCCAAATACAGTGTGCAAGCATTGTGATAAAGCGGGTCATAGAGCAGAAGAATGCTGGAGGAAACTAGGAGCATGTCTCCGTTGTGGGAGTCGTGAGCATTGGATTCCCGATTGCCCACTACTAAATAATCAAGCTGATGACGGAAAACACCCAGTAACCAAGAATGCTCGTCTTCATGCAATAAAGGAAACCGAGCAAGTAGAAGGAGGCGGCTTAGTGGAAGGTATATTGAAAGTTTGTTCCAGGAATGCATATGTCTTAATTGATACTGGTGCATCGCATTCTATTGTGTCTAAAAAGTTTGCTGACCCATTACCCCTAGAACCGGAATGGATAAAGTTAGTTTTGTCTACTCCTCTAGATGATGAGACTGATATTACACATCATTACCAAAACTGCGAAGTATTGGTTCAGGGTAGAAATCTCCCTATTGATCTCATATGTTTGGATCTGAAAGAGTATGATATTATACTAGGGGTAGATTGGTTATCCAAGTATTAGGCAATGGTTGATTGCCGCAATAGTAAGGTTACATTCAAGGAATTCCCAGAACTAATATTTACTAGCCCCAAGAGTCGGAGCAAATCCCCTATTATTTCAGCTCTCCGAGCTAGCAAGCTCATCAGGAAAGGATGTACATTTTTCCTTGCCTTTGTCACAGTTAAAGAAGCTAAGGAAGCTAAGTTAGAAGACATTCCAGTGGTACAAGAATTTCCGGACGTGTTTCCGGAAGATTTACCGGGATTACCCCCGCAAAGAGAAGTGGCCTTCACCATTGACTTAGTCCCTGGTGCTGGTCCGATTTCAAAGGCACCTTATAGGATGTCACCTGCTGAACTCAAGGAGTTAAAGGAGCAATTGATGGAACTCATTAAGAAAGAATTCATTAGACCAAGTACTTCCCCGTGGGGAGCGCCTGTATTATTTGTAAAGAAGAAAGACGGATCCATGAGGTTATGCGTCGACTATCGACAATTGAATCATCTCACTATCAAGAACAAGTATCCACTACCGAGAATCGATGAATTGTTTGATCAAATTTCAGGATCCATGTACTTTTCCAAAATTGATCTTAGGTCCGGATATCACCAACTAAGAATCAAGGACGATGATATTCATAAAACCGCATTCAGAAGTAGGTATGGCCATTATGAATTTGTTGTTATGCCTTTCGGACTAACGAATGCCCCTGCTGCCTTTATGCAGTTAATGAATAGTATATTCAGGCCTTATTTAGATCAATTCGTGGTGGTCTTTATTGATGATATATTGATTTATTCCAAGACTAAGGAAGAGCATGAGGAACATTTGAGGATTGCATTACAAATATTGAGGACAAACCAATTATATGCAAAACTTAGCAAGTGTGAATTCTGGCTTGAAGAAGTGACTTTTCTCGGACATGTTATATCAAAGGATGGCTTGTCTGTAGACCCATCAAAGGTTGAAGCTGTAAGGAAGTGGGAAAGACCGACCAATGCTAGCGAGATCCGAAGTTTCTTAGGTCTTGCCGGCTATTACAGACGATTCATCAAGGATTTCTCTAAAATCGCCATGCCACTTACGAGGTTAACTCGCAAGGAGATCCGTTATGAATGGGATGAGGAATGTGAAAGAAGCTCCCAAACTCTCAAGGATAATCTTACTACAGCTCCTATCCTATTATTGCCAATTGAAGGAGAAAAGTTCGAGATATACACTGATGCTTCTGGCATTGGCCTCGGGTGTGTTCTAATGCAACAAGGGAAGGTTATAGCCTACTCTTCTCGTCAATTAAAGAAGCATGAAGAGAACTATCCCGTCCATGACTTAGAATTGGCCGCGGTGGTATTTGCACTAAAAATATGGAGACATTATCTTTATGGAGTACAGTTCACTATATACTCCGATCACAAGAGTCTTAAATATCTCTTTTCACAGAAGGAACTAAACATGAGACAAAGACGATGGCTAGAATATCTCAAGGACTTCGACTTTAATATACAATATCATCCCGGAAAGGGTAATCATGTAGCAGATGCCCTTAGTCGAAAGCCGAGAGCACTGTTAGCCAATTGTCTGATTCAAGAATGGAAATTGCTAGAACAATTCTCTGAACTCAATATAAGCATGGACACGGACCCTAGATGTGTCACATTATCTCATGTAAGCATACAGTCAGATTTATTATCTGAGATACAAGCACTTCAGGATGATGATCCTACATTAGTAGAAATCAAGGGCAGATTAGAAGGACAATCGGATTTCCAATTAGCTTCTGATGGAAGATTAATGTTCAAGAATAGAATTTGTATACTGGACCGCCCAGAATTGAAAAAGAAGATCTTAGATGAAGCTCACAGATCAAGGTATACGATTCATCCTGGATCTACCAAGATGTACCAAGATGTGAAAAGAAATTTTTGGTGGCCCAACATGAAAAGGGAAATAGCGGACTACGTATCACGCTGTCTCACGTGCCAACAAGTCAAGGCGGAACACCAAAAGCCTGCTGGAAAACTACATCCTCTAGATATCCCTAAATGAAAGTGGGAGGATATTGGTATGGATTTCATCATGGGTTTATCTAAATAAAAAAGAGGACATGATGGAATATGGGTTATCATTGACCGATTGACTAAATCAGCGCATTTCTTGCCAATCAAGAGTCGATGGTCAGTTGATGTCTTAGCTGCACTATACATCAAGGAAATAGTCAGATTACATGGTATTCCTGTTTCAATCGTGTCTGACAGAGATCCCTGTTTTACTTCTCATTTTTGGAAGGGACTACAACACTCGTTGGGAACGAGACTTAACTTTAGCACAACCTTTCATCCTCAAACGGATGGTCAGACCGAGAGAACCAATCAAGTAGTCGAGGATATGCTAAGAGCATGCATTACTGATTTTGATGGAAACTGGCATGATCACTTACCTCTGGTCGAATTTGCATACAATAATAGCTACCAAACAAGTATACAACTGCCACCTTTTGAAGCCTTATACGGAAGGAGTTGTCGATCACCCTTATGCTAGGACGAAGTTGGAGAGAAACAACTGTTAGGTCCAGAAATGGTAAGGGACACTACCGAGAAGATACAATTGATCAAAGAAAGACTGCAAGTTGCTCAGTCTAGACAAAAGACTTATGCTGACACAAGAAGAAGAGATCTCGAATTCCAAGTAGGAGATCATGTATTTCTCAAGATATCGCCTGGACGTGGAATACGAAGATTTGGTGTTAAAGGCAAGCTTACACCAAGATTTATCGGACCTTTTGAGATACTAGAAAGAGTTGGCGAGGTTGCTTATCGCATCGCATTGCCACCTCAACTGTCCGAAGTACATAATGTGTTCCACATATCTATGTTGAAGAAGTATGTGCATGATCCATCACATATTATCGAACATAGAGACCTAGTAATCCAGAAGGATCTCACGTATGAACAGAAGCCTATGAAGATCTTAGATCGAGAAGTACGTACCCTAAGGAATAAGGTTATTCCCATGCTAAAAGTACAATGGAATAAGAATTCAGAACATGAAGCTACATGGGAGACCGAGGAAGCTATGAGGAAACAATTTCCAGATTTATTTTAGAAGGTACATACTCTACACTCTCCATATGTAAATGTATGATATGGAATTTGGGGACCAAATTCTTTTTAAGTGGGGGAGGGTGTAGCAACCCTGATAAATTTAAAAGGAATAAATAAATCAAAATAGATTAACAGATTTAATAAATAAACGAAAGAGCTTGGAATAAAAATAATTAAAATCTGATGAAAATAACGCCTCAGATATAGGCGCTACTTTAAAATAAAACGCCCTTACCTAAGGCGTGTTTTGAAGAAAGGACGCCCACACATCAAGGCGTCAAATTTCAAACGACCAAAATAAATAAAAAAGGGCAAGTTAGCGTAACGTCCCTTGCATGGACGCGTTTCAACAAGAAACGACGCTTGACAAGGCGTCAATTTAAATTCGACGCCCTGACCTAGGTCGCTAATTCAGTTTGAGTTTCGTTCGACCCAGGAGTCTATCCAAGGTAAGATGATAACTATGAGAAAGAGTTCGAATGTAGTAATAACTCTATCATGGAAGTGTTACTTCCAATCGAACACTAACTCTATTAGGATCACCTAAATCCTATAAATAACCTACTGCTTGAACCGAGAACGCTATTTGGCGTTCGGAGTTTTCTAAGGTATGCGAAGAACAGCAGGTTCTTCTTCTTCCTTCTTCCTTATATTGTGTTCGATCAACGCATGAAGAACTAATGATTCTTCATACTCTTCTCTGATTACAGGTTGAAAGCTGCTGTCTTCCGAAGAACAAGTAAGTTCTTTCCCCTTACTTTCGGTTATGTATAAGAAGATTTTAATATCTTCTTCTTAGTTCTTCTGTCTCTACAGGTTGTCTGTAGAAGCGAACCCGGTTGATTGAAGAATTGAGGGTTCTTCATCTACATCCTCTTAATTACCCTTGCTGTTGCTATTAGGATCGAAAGCTTCAAAAAGACTCTGTTTACAAAACAGAGTATCGTTCAGAACCTACATCTGTTCATCCGTCAGTTTATCATCATCAAGGTAGGTTTTCTCAAGCACTGTAGCCCAAATCACCATAATAACTATATTAAACCATATATATTAGTTCATGCATATAGTTTTCACGAGTTTTAAAAGTTCTATTGTTGGAAAGAAACGCCCTTTCCAAGGGTGCTAATTTTATACGCGACCCAGACTAGGGCGCTATTTAAATAAACGACCCTGACAAGGTCGTCAATTCAAAAGATTTGACGCCCTGTACACAGACGTCAATTTAATTACCTGATAATTACCCATGTTAATTAGTCCAATATTCACTTAAACATAATTCTAAATCAGTGCATCCTGATATTATCCTGTCATGACCATATCTCATTTTCTGGGAATTTTAATACTTGAAAAATTGTAAATTCTTGAACTACACGACCCTGTATAGGTCGTCTCTCACTTGACTAACGCCCCTGTTCAGGGCGTGAATTGAAAAGTAATGCCCCTGTCCAGGGCGTGTTTCTGATAAATTACTTAAAATATATATTCTGCAAAAATAGAGGTAAAGAATGAACGACCATTGCATACGTCGTCAACTTTTAATTAAACGCCCCTTACCAGGGCGCGTTTTTGGTAAAATACGGAAATATTGAAAATTTGTAAAAATGTAAAATAGATAAACGCCCTTACTGAAGGCGTTAATTACTTGAGTAGTGACTTTACTTAAGTCGTTATTTTTCTGTAAAAATATTTTTACCCTGTTTCTGATAACCGATGGTTTCAATATATCTATATATATGTATATCGGCACTATATCTCCACTCCGTGAGTATAGTACCACGTTTCATGATGTTTTATCGATCACCCTCAATTCTCATTGACATACAAGCTCTCCATTGGACATTCCGTTCCTTTGGACTAGCGAGTTAGTCATAGAGACCTCCGTAAGACTCCTCGAGCCTTGGATTCCCTCAAGGCCGACTGAGCTGGTTGTACCCTAAAAACCCATTACACTATTGAATGCCATGTCACTCTAAAGAAACATGGTATACCGGCCCTTATGATATGCAAAGAGTATATCATGAGAATTCTTAATGGGATGATGATATCATGCCATTTGTTGATGTTCTTGTAGACCTCAATTCTATAATAAGAATGAGGGTATCTTACCTTTGATGTACTATTCATGTGGACCTCAATTCTATATAAAGAATGTCCATACTTGTCATGGTACCCGAGTTAAGGGAACCTAATTCCACCTAGTTTCATCGTTCATCGTGATTGTACCGTTGTTATCGCCTTTCTATGTCCAATGTCGTATTTTTGGACTCCATTCTCTCAAAGCTATCCTACGTGTCTACAAGCTTAAATTGTTGAAATTCCATATTGGCTATATATATATAGATACAAGAGTGGATGTCAATTATACATGATAAATGCCTGCGCATATAGGGCCCGATCTGGTCCTGGGAGGACCACCCGAAAGTACTTGTGCCCATGGGAGTTGAATGATAAGGTATCTGGCATTATACCGAGTGCATGACTAGCTTGATTGGACATTCCACACAAATCTTGTACTTAACTCGTACTTGACTTGACATGAATTGTGTGACCCGAGAAAGGGTAATTACTTGCTTGCTTGATACATGATAGCCAAAGTTCTTGACATGACTTGCTAAAGAGTACTTGCTTGAATATCTTGTCATCTTTTCTTGAAAGCTCGTGACTAGTTCATCTTGCTGTCTTATTGATAAATTCTCTCTCCATCTTATCGTTTTATGCGAGCATGCATAGCTATAGTACATTCATGAAAATGTAATTATTTAAATCCCTTGCTAGCGCTTGAGATATAATTTCCTACTGAGCGTTCGCTCACTCCGTGTGTTCCCTACTTTTTAGGTAATTCCGACGACGAGGGAAGTCAATCGGATGGGAATGGTCAAGAGTGAAAGTGATAGAGCTTTTCCAAGTGTCCTCTAGTCTTTTTCCTATTTTCTTGAGTCAACTATGTACTTTTCCTTTTTAATTGAATAGAGTATTGGATTTGTAATAGTCTATCCATTATGAAATAAAGGATTGGGTTATCTTTCTATTTTGCGCATCTCTGTTTTGGTGTCGAATACACTACTACTCTGATTGACATGATTGATATAAACTCGTCGCGCATATCCGAGTATCTTCCGCGCTCGGGGCGTGACATGTGTGATGGTCCAAGACTGGCACGTTACATTAGTGTGGCGGTCTATCGTGCGGCCGTTACATCCAACAGAGAGTCCTGACAAGCCTGGCCTTTGCTCTGCTATTTCCGTGATCGAACTAAGAGTTTGGTTTGAGGGTTTTTTTCCCGATACACATCCTAAGAAGCTTCCGTTTGATTCTGTGGACTATGGGGAGTATTATCTTCAAGAGTTTACTAAGAAACATCCTACTTTCTAGCTGGATTATCCTCAACACGAACCTAGACTTTGAGGGTCTATAAATAGAACCCTTGACTTCATGGCTTGAAGAGGAGATATCTGGAGTTCGCGTCAAAGTGCTATCGCATCCTGGAGCTAGAACCAACCAAGCAGAGCTGCTTCCCACGTCCATCTACTTCCAAAGTTTAGGGCGTATCGTTTCCAAGGGTTTAATTCAGTCAAGTTGTATTCTTAGTGTATTTTCTCTCTTTTTAAACATCATAGCATTATCCCTCTCCATCCCCTACGTTCTTGCACTTGGTGCATTCATTCAAAACATCCTCCCATCTTTTAAAACGCCCCAGAGGGGTTAAAAAAACTAACCTCCCCAGTATTTCCCTTTCCTTTTGCATGTTCTTAAGTTTCATGGATTTATTGATACTACTTTGTCTAAGGGCTAATCTGGGTTGTTTTTCTTGTGTTCTACACTCTTTTGCAGGTTCACAGAGTCCATATCACGAGGCCCAAGCTCTCTGGCCGATTGGAAAGCTTGGAGATCAAAAGATTCCCAACTTCTTATTCTGCAGAAGCTCTGACGGTCAGGAACAGGCGCGTTAGAGTCTTGTAGTGGTCTATCGTAAGACCGTCACACTTGCTGTGGCGCATCTTCCCTCGACCATTACATCTGACGGAGCTGCAGTTTCCTGGTTGTTCTCTTTCCCGTGGGCTGGTGCATCATCCTCCTATTCTAAGGTATTTATCAGGTCTTTGACTTGTTTTTACCTTGGTGGCGATCACATCTTTCCTTAGTTTGGGTATTAGCTTTCTCTTTCATCATATCTCTTCTATACTTTGCTTGTTCCACCTATACGGTGTGTTTTCCTTTATTCCTTATTCCACGCTCTGACGTGTGTTTTTCTTTATTTGCTTAGCTTAGTCTTGATTTAGATAGCATGCCCATGCTAGAGCTTGTGTTGGTTGCCTAGGTTCATGGTTCGCATGTTCATAGGTTGATTGATTTCATTACTTGGCTCATTATTTGCTCATTGTTGACATCATAGCCCATCTTTCAAAAGAAGGGACACATTAAAACCAACAATCCCGGCTCTCCTATGTCATTCAAAGTCAATGCATAATAGGTCCAAGTTTGGATGCCCCGGCCCACCCATAGAAGCCCTGTGTTCGACATGTCGAGAGGTTGCATGCTTGTAAGCACATAAAAAAAGGCAACAAGATTTGTAGAAGGCAAACTGATACCCGCAGAAGAAACCAAGAATTTCAAGAAGGTGACTATCTGATGGTCAGGACAGAGAGGCTCTTCCGTGGAACTGCCTCTAAACTTAGGGCTCGAGGAACTGGATCCTTTAAGGTCTTACGGCTTTCGGGCACAAATACCTATTAGATGGCCCTCCAGAATGAATTTAGAGTCAACGGAAGTTTCAGTGTGGTGGACCTAGAGCCCTACAAGGGCACCATGGTGGTGTTTCGATGGGATTTATTGATTTTATTTTCATTTTATTAAAGATTATTTTTTTATTGGGCTTATTTGGTTTATTTGCACGTCGATCAACCAATTAACTAACAGGTAATTAACTGACTGATTGACTACGCGGGCATGCCAGTCACGTATGTGACGAGTTTATTATGTGCTCATTCTGACCCGTACACGGGAGAGAGTGAGATTCAGTCGGGACCAGCAGTTCACCACCCCATAAAGGTTGTGGCGTTAATTACATCCCCCACGAGGAGGGAAAACCTTTGATTTATTGCCGAGATAGTGGGCTGTCGAGGCCGGAATAAAGATGCGGAGGTGTGAACGTGACGAGGTCACACGAGATGTTTCTATCTATCATGCAAGAGAAGAATAACCAGGGTTGCAGGGGGGGATGGCCCCCGGGCAACCCGGGACCGACCACCACCGAACACCTCCTCCACCCCTCCCCCGTCTCTCTCTCTCTCTCTGTGCTCTCCCTCTTCCCCGGATCGGTGCCCGCTTCTGGTTCTTCTCCTCCTCCTTCTTGAGGAGAAGGGTTGTGGGATCGTGTTCTGGGTCTACTTCTGATCTGCCGAGCTGCGGGGTGGAGCCAGATGAGTTCCGGGGAGCTGCTCGGGATCGAACCGTCGGAGCTCAAATTCCCCTTCGAATTGAAGAAGCAGATCTCGTGTTCGCTCCAGCTGTCCAACAAAACTGAGGAATATGTCGCTTACAAGGTTAAAACGATGAATCCGAAGAAGTACTGCGTCCGACTGAACACCGGGATCGTACCTCCTCGTTCCACATGCGACATAATCGTGACAATGCAAGCCCAGAAGGAGGCTCCGATTGACATACAGTGCAAGGACAAGTTTCTTGTTCAGAGTGTGGTCGCGAGTCAGGGTGCTGCCGTCAATGACATCACAGCAGAAATGTTTACAAGGAATCAGGGAACACTGTGGAGGAGTGCAAATTGAGGGTGTTGTATGTGTCCCCACCGCAGCCACCATCGCCTGTCCCGGAGGGATCTGAGGAGGGCTCGTCTCCTAGGCCTTCAGTTTCTGATAATGGGGCCTTGAGTGCCCCAGAGCTGGCTGCTGCTTCAAGAGCATTGGGCGAGCATCAGGAAAAATCTTATGAGACAACGGCTCTTATTTCAAAGTTGACTAAGGAGAAGAATTATGCCCTCCAGTAGAATAATAAGCTCCGTGGAGAACTGGAAATCTTAAGGCGAGAAGTGAGTAAACAGCGTGCCGGTGGTTTCTCACTCGTGATTGTGGTGCTTGTTGCAGTGTTGGGAATCCTCTTGGGGTATTTTCTCAAGAAGTGATGTTGTTGGTGTTTCATTGTGATCAATGTAGAAAAAGGAAAAAAACTGAAGGTACCGGCGTGATTGTATGTTCTTTCTTAGTCTTTCTAGTTTGCGCCTAATTTGTAGCATTGATGGCAATCCCGAAGGGGCTGATGGGTTTGTAACTGTTAAGAACTCCAAGCAATAGCTATGTAACTTTCTTCACAGATGTGCCATTCTAGGAATTCCTATTTTTATTGATTTTACATTTTGCATTAAAAAAAAAGAATGGTTCATTAAATTGAAGACCCTTGGTACGTGGCAGAGGACGTAGGTCGGAGGACCACCAACGTGCATAGCAGAGACTTCCGATAGGGCATGCCCCGGGCTTCCGTTAGTGCCATTTGATATACCCGAGGGTCCATTCAGGCATGCATACATGATATTCATGGCTATGCTAAGCATGGCAATAGAGTTGTAATAATGATCGATGATCAATCAAATTATTAGCCTTCCCCAAGGGGTAACGAAAGTGACAACACAAGCATGATAGCGAAAGCGAAGCGCTAACGGACATGATATCAAAAGTGTAGTAATAGGATAGCTCGGACTTGAATAGCCCCTTTCTTATTCAATTCGTTATTAGTTAGGGTCATTAATCTCGACTGCGGGAGACGAGGATCGCTCCCAGGGTGAGTGATTGATTAGAATATTACAATGCTTTAAACCGGCGCAGCTACGCGTGGGGATAGCTTTCTCCGGCGCGGCCAAACATAGGTAAATGGCATTAATACGGCGTGGCCATGGCCATGGTTAATCCGGCGCGATGGGCTTGGGGTGCGCCGGATTAGGGCGCGCCGGGAATGTGCCATTAGAAAGCAAGTTTTCATGAGTGTAAGGTTATTCCGACGCGGGGGGTACCGTGTCGTATTAAGGCGCACCGGATTAGGACCGCGCCATTTTAGCTAATTTTTTTGATGAATTTTGAAATGATTTAATTTTATTAGGACTCTGTTGGGAGTTTTGAGGTCAATTAGGGTGATTGTTTGTTTAATTGAAGTCCAGAGCCCCTAGGGGTGAAGTTATGAGTTAGTGCGAGGTTCGTACTCGAGCACTAGGGTCCTTAACCTCAGAACAAATGTTTTATTGAAGCCATTTTTATATGAGTAAACTCATAATTTAGAAGACTTCTGCCGAAAATTGGGCAGCATCTCCCCCGTCCCTGAAGGATTGCAAGGGAGAAACGGGGTCATACCCACTTGTGGAGTAAGCCCCTAAACAGTCGGTCTGTATGGTGGCAGCCAACAAAATCCCAATCGGACAGGATACCCCAAGGACCAGCCTACGAGGGGCACCATAGCTCCGTGGGTGGAAACAGAGGGACGAGGCAGCTATTAACGGGAGCAACACCCCGAGGACTGGCCTACGAGGGGTGGGCGACCTACAGCATGCACCACATCCATTAGTGAGAGAGCATTAGGGAGAGGGGCTCCGAGGACAAGCCTACTAGGAGCATTCATCCCTTAGCCACCGCAAAATCCCGAGAGACTATGGGTTTAACATTGTTGGGCTGAAGCCCCTGTTGTTATTAGCCTTACAGCCCATGGGAAGTGCCCATCATTCAGAAGTGGAGCCCCCTTGACCGATTGGCAACTCTATGAAGCAGTGGGGAATATCCCCCTGCTCAGGTGATTAAGACGAAACCAATGGGACTCGAATGGTTTAGAGGCCATAAACCACAAACGAGGGAAGTAAGACTTATCGGCATTGATAGCCTACCCGCCACAGGGTTAAGATGTTAATGCTCGTGAGACTGGATTGTCATCCACAGAAGAGAATGCAAACAGCAGTCACGGAGGGAGAGAGACGGTTGATATATAGCGGGGATGATTTATCTACACGTGCATATACACGAATGACTGGAACGCAGTACTCACGAGGCAGACTCCACTATTTCAGAAGCAACACCTACCTACTCTAAGCAACGGAGAAATGCAAAGAGGGAGGAAGCCGAGGTCAGATCTTGTATTAAAACGGGGAGAAGCGTATGCACAGGCACGGATGCGGAGGACCCGGGGAGGGGTTATCTCTGTAGCCCATGGCATTCCAGGGCGTATTCGGAATCGGGGGAAAACGGAATCAGAGAGCTATACACGGGAAGACACCGGTATATATCTACTGAATGAGATAGCAAGGGGGAGAAGAGAACAAGGCGTTGAGCATTCGATCCACCAAGATATTCATATACGCATGCCATCGTCCCACCGGCGAAGGACGCTACACATATGTCATGAGTTCGGTGCCGACATCGCGGCACGGCCACCATTCTATTTACAGGGGAGCTCACAGAAGAGCAACAGAAAAAGAAAGAAAGATGGCGAAGAAGGGGGGGATTGGCTCATATCATCGCCATCCCTCACCCCTTTCGCTTACATTCGATTGAGAGAAAACAAGGCGGAGGAGAGACGAGAAACGCGGATGCCCACCTGTTCCCAGAACAGAGTATCGGGACACCTCCTTCTTCTCCGGCTCCGGAAGGCTTCAGGCATATGAGGGAAGACGGCGGCGAAGGGCGCTCAGAGTAACCTTGCTTCACTCGCAAGAAACCCTCTCCCCCTCGCAGGCGATTGGCTCTCAGACCCTTTTTTCCTTTTCTTTCGATTTCCTCCTTCTTTCGAAAACCTCCTCCCCTCTCTTTCTATCGAAAACCTTCTTCTCTCCCTCTCTTTTTTCTTCACTTCGAATGGCCTTTTATACAGAACCCATTCAAGGCTTAATCCGGCGTGAGAATGGCACGCCAGGAAGTGGACTTTTGAATCCTTTGCGTGCCGCAATAGAGGGGCTCCGGATAAGGGGGCCGCGCACCGGTTTAGGGCGCACCGTATTAGCATCTCTCGCTCGCCGCGGATTAGCCGGTGAGTCCGGGGATGGTTCCGGGATCCACAGTGAACATTCATCTTGCCGCCATTCTTTGAAACCTTGACGGGAGGCCTTGCTGAAGCTCTCAGGACGACGTATGGCCTTTCTCAGAACCTTGAGTATCTTTTGTTTGAACACGCGGGTTTTTCGCTGACACGGCTTTTGACGCTATGATCCGTGCTACTGGCTCGGTCTGGCTTGTGCTCAAAGCTTCTTGGAGGGTGGGATCACACCCGTGATAGTTCCACCAAGGCCGGGCGATCATTCGGCCACCAAGGGGCCCAACTTGGTGAGAAGCCGTACCCGTGTCGGGTAGCCGGGATCTTCTGCCGATAGAGCCCTCAGTCCTCTATTTTGAAGAGCCAAGGGAGTTCTTCAATCTCAGGAGAGTCTTTCATGAGGTGGTGGGCCACCGGGTAGACCGTCGTCCTTGGTCGAACAACAGGTGTAGTGTATGTGGCACGATGGGGTCGATGCTGGTTCATTGGGCAGACTTGGTCGCACTGCCAGTTGGTTGTGAATTCATCTCGATTCTCCTAAGTGTTGACACCCGTTTTATACCCAATAAGTCGGGTCATCTCCTTATTTCATTCTATACGATGCTCCGAGTCGTTCACCCTTCATTGAGTCTCTTGGTTAGTTGAAGCTTGTTTCTTGGGTCTTAATTCCTGGATTAAGATATGGCTCCCGGTGGCATTGCGTTGGATGAATCTTAGCAAACCCTTCACTCTATTTTTGAACTTCAATGATAATAACGGTCCCAGTAAGGCGCGTTGCTTCCTTCTGACGCATGGGTCCTGGGCCGTTACTTGTTGAAGAGTCTTAAGGCTTAAGGCATCATCCTCGAAGCTTATCCTTTTAATTCCACGTTGATAATAACGGTCTGTCGTCCAGCCGTTGTTTCATTCTAACGCCCTATGCCTTAGCCGTCACTTCCTTGAAGAGTCCAGCTTGTTGCGTCTTCTTCCCGTTGATCTTATCTCTTTGGGATAGGGTTGAAAGTGACGGATGAAGCTTGGTGCGTTACTTCCAAGTGGCGGTCTATCGTGCAGCCGTTACTTCCTTTCGAGAGTCCTGGCAGTTCAGGCCTTTTCTCTGCTGCTCCGTGGTCGAGATAAGGATTTGAATTGACGTTATCTCTTTCAAATCCGATCCTCAGGACCCCCCGATTATTTCTATGGACTCTTGGTGATATTATCTTCAAGGATTTGCTAAGAGTTATCTCTTTATCTTGCTGAATTATCCTCTGCTCGACCTAAGAGTTTGAGGGTCTATAAATAGAACCCTTGACTTCATGGCCAAAGGAGAGGAAGATTTGATTCACGACGAAGTGCTGCCGAACTCAGGAGCCATCTTCATCCAGGAGGAGCTGCTTCCCACGTCCATCCATCTCATAATCAAGGGAGTACTTTGGTTTTGTCTTTCAAGTTCATCCTTGCATGCTTGAGTTCTTCCTTGGTTTTTTTCCTCAATCTAAGCATTGTCCCTCCTCTTCCTCCACGTTTTTCACTGTTCTTTAAGCATACAAACATCCTCCCAAACTTTTAAAACACCCAGAGGGGTTAAAAAAACCAAAACTCCCCGGTAATCCCCTCTCCTTTTGATGTTCTCAAGCTCTTTAAAAATTGATGCTATGCTTGTGAAAAGGGCTAATTGAGGTTGTCTTGTCTTGTCTTTCTACTTCTTTGGCAGGTTTACAGGTTCATTAGCACGGGGCCCAAGTCTTCTAGCCGGCTGGAAGAGTTGGAGTTAAAAGAATTCAAGCTTTACTACTGTAGGTTACCTGACGGTCTGGTGCAGGCGCGTCACTATCTTCCGGCGGTCTATCGTGCGGCCGTCACTTCCAAGCGACGCACAGGGTTCTGGCCATTACTTCCAAAGTTGATCTGCAGGCTTTCCTTGGTTTTCTCTCCCGTGGGCGGGTGCTTCATGCACCTATTTCCAAGGTATATTCAGGTCTTTGACTTGTGTTTACTTTGGTGGCGATCACATCTTCCTTGGTATTGGGCATTAACTGTCTTCTTCATCGTCAATCTTTATTTTCCTTGCTGGTTCCACCCCTAGCGGTGTGTTTTTATTTGTTCCTTGCTCCATGCCCCGGCGTGTGTTTTCCTTTTCCTTAGCGTAATTTGATTGAGGTAGCATGCCCATGCTAGAGCTAGCTATGATTGCCTAGGTTCATGTTCACATGTTCACAGGTTTGAGTAGATCTTTGATTGCTTGTTTGTCATCTTGCCATATTACTTTGCAAACCTCAAAAGTAAGATAAAAGATAGGCAAATAAATATCAACAGATAATTTTTTGGCGATCACGGTGGGACAGCTTGTGCCAATCGTGCTCTTGATTCTTGTTTAAAACCTGCCATCATCTGCTTGTTGAGTTGCCCTTTGTTTCCCCTTTGATTACTGCATATTCTGGTTTTCTGAGTTCTCTGACGGCCAGGTGTCCCAGCGTCACAGTTCTCTGACGCAGGGGCATTAGACCGCCACATTGGTTCTACTGTGAGAGCTCCCACGGGTTTCCCGGTTACTTCTGTTTGGTTTTTGTTCTCTGGCTCATCTGACGGTCTCATCCCCCTGCGCTATATATTATCTGGCGGTCTGGCCTTCGACCGTTATTGTTCTCTGACGCAGGGTTCTTCGACCGTTACTCTCCTGGCAGGTACGCATCCGAGGTGCATTGATTTTCGCAGTTTTTGCTGTGATTTATTGCTTGGGTGATACTTGACCTCCTTCTTGCTTTGCTCACATCTGCATATCATGGTGTGCACTATTGATTGTTAGATTGTTAGGCTAGACTTTGCATGCACTCCGGTGCACATAGGGTCATTCATCTTTTCATACATTAGATTGCATTTTCCCACCTTGTTGTGAGGACCTCTCGTCTCCATATTCCTTGGGGCCGACTAGGAAATCACAGTAGGGACCTCCATAAGTCCCCGCGAGCCGTGGATTCCCACACGGATGCCGGGCTGGTTGTACCTTTCCCACCCCGTGTCTAGGGTTGCATAAGTGATTAAGTGGTTACACTTAGAGTCAAACCAAGTCCCATATCCATCTCCTATTAGGAACCCATTGTTGAGAATACATATCGATCAATTCACTAAAGTTCCAAAGGAGAAATCATAAGAATCTTGTCGCATCATTCTAAACAACTTGCTTGATTTTTGAGTGTCTTCATTTTTATCACTTACATCTTGTTAAAATCACCTAAGTTCGGCTGCTTATTGTGTGCTTTGTGTTGGTTGTTTTGCTTTTTGTCAAGGTTGTCCGTTGCATGTGGAGTTGTTTTCGTCCATCTGAATCGTCTTCTCGAGTCGCTTCTTCCTTCACTTTCTATTCCAACCCCCTCTTCGAATCCACCATGGCATCCTTCAATCCTTCGCATTCCCAAGAGGACTCTCTTCCTCAAGGGCTCCTTGAGAACCCCCCTAGGGTTGCCACCTTTCCCTCCGGAGAAGGGACTGCCCCTCTCCCGTCCTCCACATCTGTGGGAGGTAGTCAAGGTACCCCTTCTCTTTCTACTCCTTCCGCGGGCTCCGTCCTTCACATGATGGCCCAATTGGACCCGACCCAACTTCAAGTCCTATATCAAGCTATGCAAGGGTCCAACGCTTCTCCCTCCGCCGCTGTTCAAGGTCAATCTAATCCTTCCATTATTGGGCCGTCCGTTCAGCCCACTCCGATTGACCTCACCCCGGTCCAACCTCGGACCATCACTTTCGCCGGCATGGAGATGGGCCAATCTTCCAATTCAGCCCATCAGTCTTTTGATAAAGGGAAATAGCCTATCCCTTCTTTCGTCCAGGTGGATCATCACAATTCTGGTTCGGTGGCTTCACAGCTTCTCATGAACCCTTCTGATTTCTTACACCCTCAGCAAGGGGTGGCCCAAACTCACTCCCATCCGGGTATATCTCAGGCTCAATATCCTTCTTACGGGCACCCTATTTCCACTGTCTATCCTTCTACTCATTCCTATGGGCCTCCCCTTTCTGCTACAGTCATTCCATCCGCTCCTCAAAAACAATCGGTGTCCTTCACTACCCCTGCTCCCTCCCAAGAGCAGGACTTGCTTGACAAGTGGGCTGCCATGCAGCAACAACTCGATTTCCTCCAGAAAAGGGTTGGCCCACAATCCTTGGCCGATATTCCTATTCCGAGCTTCCAGAACATTCAGTTCCCTCCGCAATTAGAGCTCCCCAACTATCGCAAGTATGATGGGAACATCAATCCCTTTATCCACGTGAGGGATTTTCTATATGAATCGGCGCAGTTCCAGTATGATGATCGCCTCATGGAGTACTTGTTCCGCCGATCCTTAGATGGAGTTGCTCTGGAATGGTTCTATTCTCTGCCACTGGAAGAGGGCGAAAGTTTCAAGGTAGTTAAGGACAAATTCATTCAGCGGTTTCAAGACAGGGTTGGACCGGAATATTCATTTACATACCTAGTAGCCGAAAAAATGAAACCGGAAGAAGAGTTCGCCACCTATGCAGACAGGTGGAGGCAGATGGCCGCCAGAGTGCCTGGCCATATTCCGGAGGAAGAGAAGGTCAAATTGTTGATCTCTAATGCCACGCCGACTTTTCGCAACATCCTGGCAATGAATGATATAGCTAACATGCATCAACTCTACAGCCGGGCGCGCTTCATACAGACTCAATTCAAGGACTCCCCTATCCATTCTCTCTTCGAAAACTAAAAGCCCAAGTACCACAAGAAACCACAAGGGCCAGTTACCGAGGGAGTCCAAACAAACGAGCAAGTACAAGCCGTTGCTTTTCCATTTTAGGCCGCACCCTTCCGCTACAACCAAAACCCCCGCAATCCACAAAACCCCGCTCCACAAAGCTTCCAGGCCACTCCACAAAACCCTCCCCCCGCCTTCACCATTCCTCAAAACACCTTCACCATTCCGCAACAACCACCGCCACCATCACAATACCATAACGTCCCTCCACCCAACGGCTACAATAATAACAACCCTAATAGCAAGCGCCCGGCTCCCAGGAGAGCCCAGTATCCTCCATTGCCAGAGACACTTACAGATATTTTCTCGGCACTCATGTCAATAAATGTAATCCAACTTCCTCCGGAACGACCTGTTTGGAACCCGGCGGTTGATCAGACTAAATATTGCATGTTCCATAGGCAGCCGGGCCATACCATAGAAGGATGCTTTTAGTTCCGAGATCTGGTATATGACCTTCATGAGGGGCAGAGAATCGACTGGGCCGAAATGCATAGGGCCATTGTTGAGATTAAAGAGAAGAGAAGGCAGCCGCAGGGGCAGCAAGTGCAGCATCATCAAGCACCGCAGCCGCAACAGCCGCCACAACAGCAACAACCACAGCAAGTACAAGACCTGGGCATCCATCAGAACCCGATGCCGAATCATCCACCCGCTCCTCAGCAGCAGCCACCGGCACCAGCACAAGTAAACGTGGTTCAACCCCCGGCCCCCAACGCCGGGTGGTCTTTTGATGATGATGGCGCCACACCGCAAGTAATGGCCTTCCACCACAACCTCCGTAACCATTCCTTCATCCTCCCTACACAACCGACGCCCTCTCCGCTCGTCTTACCTTCCACACCCGCTCCAGCAAACCCTCTACCGCTCTCCATCCCATCATACCCTCCAACACTTACTCCCCTCACCATCATCACACCACCACCTAATCCTTCGCCCACTCTCAAACATCCACTAGCCTTCCACCAATCCCTCACCTATCATCCGCTCACCCCCCATTAACCTCACCAACCCTACGCTCCACCAAATCACCTCCCCCGCACCACCTGTCCCACTCATCCACCCTACAGGGCCCATCATACTCTCTTCGGAGGCTGCGGCAAACTGTGCCTTAAGGAGCAGGAAGATGTTCCATCGGAATTACGTTACTACTTCAAATCCCCAGTCCACCCAGCCAACGGCCGAACAAGAAGAAGCTGAACCTCTGCCGGGTACCCAATATGACTTGCTACATCATCTGGATCGGGTACCCGCTAAGATATCTGTGCTGGAGCTAATCAAAAGGTCTACCCTTCATCAGGATGCACTGAGGGATTTCCTACAGAAGGTGATGGTTAGTGAAGACATGGCAGTCGACAGCTTACCAACGGCACTAGCAACTATCTCCAAAGGGCCTGCAATTACATTCTCAGAAACCGAGCTTGCACCTCCAGGGGCTCGGCAAATGCCGCTCTACATAACAATTACCCTGAACAAAGTTGACATTGAAGCAGCACTGGTTGACACGGGGGCCTCAATTAATGTTTGCCCACTTAGCACCCTCCGAGCATGCAACATATCTGAAGAGTTACTACGGCCTACTCCCACCACTATAGCAGCATATGACAACTCAAGGCGAGCATGTCACGGGATAATCACCATTCAGGCAGAGCTCGGGCCCCTTGCTATGGCCGTGGAGTTCTATGTTCTCGATATCGACCCTATGTTCAAGGCTATCTTGGGTCGTCCCTGGATTGACACGCTTGGTGCCGTACCCTCCACCGCACATCAGTGCGTTAAATTCCCCTTCCAAGGGAGGGTCGTCAAAGTCAAGAGCTTGTCCACGGTGCAGACAGTCAGGGCCATCTCAGATCAAGTTCTTCCCACACTCTGGCCGAGCAGCCGACCCGTTTTGTCAGTGCTTGATTTGAACTTTCCTTGGGCTTACACATCTCCCAAGCCCATCACTACTCCAGTTAATGTCAAAGTGAAGCCGCAGATCCGGGATTCAAAGGGGTGGAATATTATATTGAAACTGGGCTATCAACCGGGGAGAGGCCTCGGTGCGCAACTACAAGGGATGACTAAGCCTATACCTAAGGGAAGAAAAATGGGCAGAAGAGGCCTCGGTTACAAGGAAACAACATTATCGATGATGAGTGATTCTGGGCCACTCACCTGGGATTATCGTCAGCACTTTGTCAGAGGACCTCTCCAGCCCGGCACATTAGCTCCAAAGTCAGTTCAGCCAGAAAAGAATATGGTTTGTCCAATTGCCAGTCCGCCTCCCTTGCCAGGAGGGTCAGATGATGACTTGCTCGACTATAGTCAAGCCTTGCAGAGGCTCTTTCATGAGGAAGAACGCCAGAAGAAACAAGAGGTTCGGCTCGTGCAGTGGAGGCCGAAGAAGCAGCCCGCGGTTAAATTGCAGGAGGAGGAGAGCTCTCCAGTTATCTCCTCTTGGTCTCCCTCACGCTTCCAATCCATCTTTCAGCAAAAGGGGTTCATACCCCGCCTTCCTCCTGTCATGGTAAATCCACCCGTCATTGATCTGCCGGAGATTCTATTCATTCCTTGTGCTTGCGGGAAGTGCCCGCGTATTGATCTATCCACTCTATTTACTCCTCCTCCTCCCAATGCTCAACTCCACGAGATGTGGTTCTCTTCTTCTGACCCCTTCTTCGATTGCATCTTCCCCGAGCTGTTCCCTATGCAGCTCCCACCTCCTCCGTCTTGCTATGTAGTCTCTACTGATCTCCAGAAAAAAAAACGTCAAATTTAAAACGGAGATTTTAGTGGAAGATTACGCTATCTTGTCTCCAT